>CAKJTW010000084.1:0-1302500 GCA_917880005.1 Nanger dama
TAGAAAACAGTTCCATGAGTAAGTAACTAAATGCAAACACAAATTAAAAAAGAGAGCAAGCCTCTGAAGACTGACCCTGTCAAGTCTCTCCAGGCTCCACACAAAGGGTCTCCCTGCCCCTCCAGAGAAGAGGGGGTCCACTGACCCCAAGACCACACAGACCACCACAACTCAGACCGGTCTTCAGCATCCACCTTGACCTGGCAGGCACGTGGCAGGGGAGAACCCGGAAGCCAAGCCTGCCTTATCAAGACCCAGAGAAGTCTGAGAAACTTCCCTAAACATAAACCTAACAACACAAAGTGGATAAAGACATTCTTCAATGACACACAGACAAGTGACCTAGAACCGCTGGGGAGAGTGTGGAAGAAAGGTAAGATCTACAGGGCCATTAGGCTTTGGAGTTATTCCTCTGGGGAAAAGGCTGATGGCACCCCAAGGCCATCTGTTAGCCTGACTCCACTAAAGTCACCCAGTCATTCAAGAAACTGGATAAAATGTTAAATTCATGTTATATGTATTTTATCACAATGTTCATGCACGCGGTGCCGTCCATGTGATGAATTGGCTCAAACTGAACCACATGGTGTCTTTCATTCTTTGATTTCTCTTTGCACAAATAAAAAAATCCTGGGCTACGTATCCCTTACTTCATACTGAGTATTCAGCACCTAGAACACTGCCCAACACTTGTAAGAGGCATGTAGTAGACATGTGAAGCTATGAGGGTATATGTTATACACATAAGCAGTAGGTACCCATCATTAAGATACTGGGCACACTGTTCTGTGCTTTGTAAGATGGGAGATGTTAAGGGGGCTTAGCCTTTCTGCTTTAAGGACTGACTCTATAGCTCAGTCCACGTGCCCCACTGACTCCTCCAGCCAGTGTTTCCCTTCTTGTGGGGCCCCCGCCCATCCTCTATGCAGCACCTGCACAACCACTTACAAGGTCAACCTGCTGGGGTCGATCCTGCCCAGAAGGCCAAAATGCCCTGGCTGGCAGGGCCCACAACCAGGCTAACAAAATGAAACACAACCCCAACACTTTGCGGGGTGAAGGCCAGTCTGACGGGCCCAGCCCCCTGCTGCTCTCACCTCAGGCCTCTCTGCTTCCAGGACTTGGGCTGAGGCCAAGTTATTCCTTGTCTTGGCCTTTGCCTTGGGGATGCAGCACTGCAAATGTGCCCATAGGCGGGCCCTTCTGCGACCCATCCTCGCAGATGGGGGGCAGGCCCCCACCTAGGGGCAACTGCTGTTTTACGGTGAGATACCTCAGCACCCGAGCTATCACCACCAATCTCACACTACGACCACCACTATTCACACTATGACCACTGCTCTCACACACTTCTCAAACACTACTCTCACACACGAAGCTCTCACACACCACTATCAGACACACTACCTCACACTATAATCACGGCTCACACCATGACCTTCAGCACTGCTGTCTCTAGAAGAAATGGCACAAAGGCTCTGCCTCCAGCACGTCTCCCAGGAGCCTGGGACCTAGAACCCACTCAGTCACAATGGGCTCCATGGTAACAGTGGGGCTGGGCTCAGGCCCACCATCAAGGGTGCAGAGAGGGGGAGGGGCTGCCAAAAGATGACAGATGAGTGTGGGTGCAGGAGAAGGAAGGCTGAGCCCACAGCTCAGGCCCACCATCAAACATGACCCTGCAAGGATACTGGTTCACAGTCAAACCAAATAGTATAAACTGTTTCAGAAACCACCACCACTGGGAATGGGCATGTCTTCTAAGTGGGCTTCTGCCTCCTCTAACCCCCAAACAAGCCTCCAGTGAGGCTACTGAGAGGGCACCACTGAACTCAAGAGGGTCCCGAGAACTCAAGGGGGTCCCCAGAACCCACCCGGGTGACAAGGTCTCACCGTGCTAGCTGCCCCTCACTCTCACCCTGATCTCAGTTTTCCCTGTCTGACTCCCTCACTCGAGCTCAGCAAGGGCTTGACCAACCTCGCTCCAGGCACTTAAAATGAATTCACAGTGGGTACAGGGATTCTGTTAATCTGCTGAGAACTCACCCTCTTAACTTTGACCCTGGGCTGCCAGGCAACTCTGCCCCATGGGGGCTGCACGGTGGAAGTACAAGGGTGTCCCTGCCTTGAGCCGCGACAGCCAGTGCCTCCCAGACCCCACCAGGTGCTGCCCGTCCATCCACGCCAGAGTCTCCCACCCCTTCTACTGGCCCCACTCCTAGCCTCGTGGCTCTCCACTTGCCAGGCCACAGGCCATACTGCTCCTGGCTCAGCCAGGACCTCTTCTGTCACTTTGAGGACCTCGGTCCCCAGGGTGTTTGAGGCCCTATATCCACCCATCTCAGCAATTACAGACTCTGGGAGAGACAGAGTACAGTTTAGGGTCCCATCCCCAGTTCACCCTGAACACATTCTCATCTCTCTTTTTTTTTTTTTTCACTTTATCTGCTGGGGTTCATTGGAGATGTCTTTTTAAAAGCTCAACATTTGCTTTCAAAAAGACTGTAAAATCACTGTGCTCAACTTTAAGAATAAAATCTTCACTTTCAACCTTAAAGTGAAACTGGAGAGAAGAGTAAAAGCAGTCATTGTTTCAAACTGCAAAAGAAAACCCACACATGACCACGTCACAGAATACAGTTCACACAACCCTTCCCTCCTCAGCCTTCTCCTCTACCACCAGCAGCCTGTCATCACAAGGCCTGCCCTGGACTGGCAGGGCAAGGGAAGAGGGCAGACTGGCTCCTCTGTCCCCAGGCCGCATGGGCTGCTTGCCCCACCTTCTTCCCAAGTTCAAGTGGCATTGAAACAGCCGAGGCAAGCTGGGGATTCTGATCAGAAACACAACCGTGGGTGATAAGCAACGAACCCTGGTTCTTGTTTACCCTGGTATCAAAGATGATCAATAGAATTCCTGTGAATTTCACATATGGCTTCAGATGGTAGAAAACACCCAGGGCTCCCCCACTTCCAGTCATAGATGCAAGCAGCTTGTGTGTCAGCCTACCAAGAGCTAGAGAAGCTAAATAAATTTCAAAAGAGGTCCTTAGGCAGCCACAATCCAAGATTTCAAACCAAAGCCCAGTGAGGGAGCTGGAGACTGAGGGGCCGCTCCTTCCCTCGGGGCATCAGAGCAAAGCTGATTCTGGGAAGAAAAGGCAGGGAAAAAGTCAAGCAGAGGGGACTGGCTAACAGCTCTGGACAGTTCCTTGGACTGGGGAGACAAAAATTCAACCGCAGGCCTGACAAGTCAGTCCGGATGGTAGAGACTAAGCTCCCAAAAGGGAGGCACAGAAAACATACCCAATGCTCTGCCCAAACCGGCTGAGCACTGAGTATCAATCACCTTGAGGTGCTCGGGAGACAGACGGTGGGCTTCTGGACTGGCCGAGAAGGGAGGGGGCCATGGGAGGCACCCTAGGCTTCCAGATGGAGACGCTGGAGGGCTCCTCCCTGGGGTCAGGGGGAAGCTGGTTGAAGGCTGCTGAGACTCAGCTTACAAGGACACCCCAGCCTCAAGTCATAAGACCCTGAGTGAACAGACAGCTCTGTCCCCACTAGAGGTCTGTGTCAGAGGAACCTTTGGAGAAGACAGAGCCACCAGAAACTCTAGGGTTTTCCATAGATAATCTCCAACATGCAACCAAAAAAGCAAAAAGGGGTGTAACAGCAAACAGGACCAAGAGAAAAAGAACGGAAACAGATCCAGAGGTATCAGATGTATATCAGCATATCAGAAGTATGCTAGAGGAATCAGATGCAAACTTCACCAGGTCAAAAATATACTTGACCAAAGGAAAAATTTCTGAGACTCAAAACCGATTCGAGAACTTTCAAATAACAGTGACTGAATTGAAGAACTCAGGCTCTGGCCTTCACATCAAATTGGACATAGTTGAAGAGAGGGTCAGTGAACTGAGGAATGGATCGGTTAGAAAAAATAGATGAGGGAAAAAAGTATAGAATATATCGAAGGAACCTGTTGTGAAACTACATTGTTAAAAACTATAAATGGGGCCCCTCACGGTGGAGAAAAGAGTCAGGGGAATAAGAAATGCCTCCAGGGGCTGAAACAAAAGATCCTCTTAATGAAAGTGAAAGACAAGAGTGAAAAAGCTGGCATAAAACTCAACATTCCAAAAATGATGATCATGGCATCCGGCCCCATCACTTCATGGCAAATAAATGGGGAAACAATGGAAACAGTGACCTTGAACTCCAAAATTACTGCAGATGGTGAAACGAAAAGATGCTTGCTCCTTGGAAGGAAAGCTATGACAAACCTAGACAGCACATTAAAAAGCAGAGACATTCCTTTGCTGACAAAGGTTCATTTAGTCAAAGCTATGGTTTTTCCAATAGTCATGTATGGATGTGAGCGTTGGCCTGTGAAGAAGGCTGAACACCGAAGAATCGATAGTTCTGAACTGTGGTGTTGGAAAAGACTCTTGAGAGCCCCATGGGCTGCAAGGAGATCCAACCAGTCAATCCTAAAGCAAATCAGTCCTGAATATTCACTGGAAAAGACTGATGCTGAAGCTCCAATACTTTGGCCACCTGACGCGAAGAACTGACCCACTGGAAAGAACCTGATGCTGGGGAAGACTGAAGGCAGGAGGAGAAGGGGAGGACAGAGGATGAGATGCTTGGATGGCATCACTGACTCGATGGACATGAGTTTGAGCAAGCTCCAGGAGTTGGTGATGGACAGAGAAGCCTGGCGTGCTGTAGTCCATGGGGTTGCAATGGGTCAGACACTGAGTGACTGAACTGACTGACAGGGACAGTGGCAAGAGTTGGTTCAATAATCAGAGCATTGACTCAAAAATGAAAACTACACATTGGTTTCAGCAGCTCTGCAGGTACCTAAGGCAAGAAGAAAATGTTCAAGCTCTCAGAGGAAAAAAAGGTGTGGCTTTTAATGGCACAGCAACACTGAGAGCTGACTTTTCAAGAAAAAGGAAGTCAGAAGATAATGGACTGGCATCTGTAAAATGCTGAAAAACAAATAAGCACCAACCTGGCATTCTGTACCCAACAAAAACACTCTTCAAAAGTGAAAGCAAAATAAAGACTTTTAGGGCAAATGGAAATGAGAGAATTCATCACCCATACACAGGAACTAAAAAATATTAAGGCAGTGCTTTGGGAAAAAGAAAAGTAGTCTCTGACTGAAATATAAAACACAAGTAAAGACCAACAATGAGGTAACTGTGAGGGTAAATGTTAACGCTACAATGATGATAACGCCAAAAATAAATCTAAAATTTTCAAGGATAACAGTGACAAGGAGGAAACAGTCGTGTCAGAGAGGCAGTCAAAGCACTAAGTTAGACTTAAATGTAAAACACAGGCTGCATCTGCGAATGTGCACCCAACAAACTGACAGAGGAGCACAGAACTAGAGAAACAACTCCTCCTTCTAAAAGAAGGCAAAAGAAAAGAACACAGAACAGGTGGGACGAACAGAAAACACACAGCAACATGGTATCTACAGGCTGAAACATCAAAATTATCAATAGAGCAAATATTCTCATTAAAAGATACAAAGTGTCAAACTGATTAAGATGAAAACTGTACACTGTTCACAGAGGTACATGTTCAGATGGAAGACCACAGACAGGTGAAAGTAAAAGATACCCAGGCGAACAAGGACAGAAAAGTGATGTGGCAATATCACTGTCAAAGAGTGTCTAAAGTAAGAAGCACTACAAGTGATAAAAAGGAGCATCTCATACTAATACACGTTCAGTCTACCGAGGATTCTAAAGTGTGAATGTACCTAATAACATAACCTGGAGAAGGCAATGGCAAGCCATTCCAGTACTGTTTCCTAGAAAATCCCATGGACAGAGGAGCCTGGTAGGCTGCAGTCCATGGGGTCGCTAAGGGTTGGACACGACTGAGCGACTTCACTTTCACTTTGCACTTTCATGCACTGGAGAGGGAAATGGCAACCCACTCCAGTGTTCTTGCCTGGAGAATCCCAGGGATGGGGGAGCCTGGTGAGCTTTTTCTGTTTTTCTCTGTTCTCCTTGCCATTTGTGTTTAACAGATTCCCAGAATCGAGTGAGCAGCGTCAATGCAGCAATAATGTTTCCCCATTTAAGGCAGGAGCATGTAACACCAGCAGACTTCCCAATCGCCCCTGGGGTGCTGCATCACACACACACACACACAAAAAGGCAAACACGACATTCCCTGAGACAGAGCTACCCGATGGCAGTGGGGACTATGGTCCACCAGATGTCCCAAGGGGACCCCCAGGGGCTAGGAGCCCACGCTGAGCCCCGCAGCTTGAGGCCACACTTGAATTCCAACGTTCTGAAGGTCTTGGCAGAAGAAAGCCAGGCCATGGAAAAGGGATGGTATGGCTGGCCCGTGGGTCTCAGGGTAGGACTGACTCAGGTCTGTGCTGGGCTCCACATCCAGTCACCACCCTTGGAGTGTACAAAGTTCTTGGGATCATTGTAGATTTCTGGCAAAAAGCAATGGAGCCAAAGTCACTTAGGATGGTTTTTAAGGAAAAAACCTCACTGAAGATTCACTCAGCACCAGCCTCGGCCCCTACTGAGATGCAGACTCCTGGTCATCCAAGGCTGTGCCTGCAGCCCACCAGGGCAAGGGGAGCCTCCCGGTCACAGGGAGGCATTCTTCCCCCACTTTGAATGAAGGGCTGCCCCCTGTGGATGAACCTGGCTCACCTCTCCACTACTGAGGCTGAGACCCCCGTGACTCCCACCACCAGAGGGTCCAACCTCTCCCGGGGCCACCGTGTCACTGCCCAGGCCTTGTCCATGTGGCCCCAGGAGGCAGGGGTGAGTCCTGTGTGGAGCCTCCCAGCTCGTTGGTCTCGCTGCCCACATCAGGGTCGTGCAGGAGCAGTCTGTATCCACTGATGAATGGATGAGGGCCCCTAACAATGGCAATGATGACGACGAGGAGGAAGAAGTGAAGGGGGCTGAGATCCAAGTGTCAGTCCCTGATTCAGGCATCTGTGCATATTAACTCATTTAACCTCATGGCAAGGCTGTGTGTCTGTGTGTGTGTGTGTAGCGGGGGGGTGGTAGGGAGCCGGTCCTGCCACTGTTCTCACCTTGGAGCCAGCAAGTTCACTCTCAGTGTCCAGGGGTGGCTGCAGCCACTGGCCACAGACTGGATAGCTTTAACACAAACTGACTGGCCCCCAGTTCTGGAGTCAGAAACTTGTGATCAAGGTGCGGGCAGGGCTCAGCTCCCTCCAGAGGCTCCAGGGAGGGTCCCTCTGGCCTGGTCCAGCTCTTGGGGGACCCCAGGCCTCCCTGCGCTTGTGGCCACATCACCCCTGACCTCTGCATCCATCTGCAAAAACCATCTCCCCTGGGTGGCTCTGTGCTTCAGATCACTCCCTCTTCTCCTCCCAGCACACCTATTATTAGATTTAGGGTCCACATGCATCCTGGGTGATATGGTACAGAGGTCAATAACTTATTTCCATCTGCCAAGACCTTTCATTGGAAAAGGTCACCTTTGCAGGAAACGGAAGGATGGATGGCTTTCGGGGCCACCACTCAGCCCACCATACAGGTCATGAAGCCACCAGGCAGAGCATCACTGGGCTTGGTGCTGGCAGCTTTGAAGAAGCAGGGCTCCAGGACTTCAGTCCTAAGGCTGCCTCAAGAAGACAGTTAGGATCAGGACACTCGGGCAAAGGGAACAGATG
Organism: Nanger dama; assembly: GCA_917880005.1. Classification (NCBI taxonomy): domain Eukaryota; kingdom Metazoa; phylum Chordata; class Mammalia; order Artiodactyla; family Bovidae; genus Nanger; species Nanger dama. The sequence continues at coordinate 7,703 of CAKJTW010000084.1, forward strand.
AGCAGGGCTCTGAGGTGTGCTGGTGGGTGTGGGGCTCACCTGCAGGGAGCCTGGTGCCTGGCATGACAGCCCAAGCCAGGGCAAACAGCGCATGGGTTTGGGAATGGACACATCCCAGCACACACGAGGGGAGGCAGGCATGGGCGCTCAGGCCAGGGGAGCCCAGATCTTCCTGCTGCCCTCAAGGGACAGGTCAGATGGGCACAGGAGGGAGCCGTGGTTTAAACGACTGGGGTCACAGTCCCGGTTTGCTGCTGTGTTGTCTCTGGCCAGTGACTCAGCCTCTCTGAGACCCTCTATTGCTCCTTTGCAAATCTTTGCCATACATGACTTGCCTCACAGTTGGGGGGAGATCTTGGTGCTCTCAGCACCCCTGCCCAACCCGGATGGCTGGGGCTATGCCACGTCTCCATGACCTTGAGGCCGCTAAGACCACCCCTGCACAGACTATCTTTGCAAAGAAGCTGGAAGCCGCTTCCCCTACTGTAGGAAGCCCTGAGGCATCGAGACCCAAGAGGCAGCAACGCCTCCAGCCTGGAGGCTCTTGGGTATGGGGCTGACTACATGGGGGCAGTGGGAATGACCATGGATGGCCCCATACGGCCAACCCAATCTTTCCTGTTACAGCTCCCGTTTATTTCTATGCACTCTGTCAGGCACATGCAAGACCCAAAATATATTCCTCCGAGTCCGTGGAGATTTCACTCATTGCTGGTCGAGAAGCAGTGACCGGGCCACATCCCTGGGAAAACACGCTCTGCTGCTTACGTGAGCAACAGGGTCCCTCTAAGAAAAACATCTGGCAGGATTGGGAAAGGGTCGTGGGACTTGGTGGACGTATGGGATGTCCTCGTTCTTACACATATAGGATGTTTTAACCCCTGGTGCCTGGCCTGACAGCAGTCTGCTCCCGACAGGAAGAAACCATAAGATGCCAGTCTCCCTCCACCAGCAGGACGCCCCAGAGTGATGGCTTCTGTCCAGAATGGCCCCTCGGGTGGGGAGTCTGGAGGCCACAGAATCGCAGGGGCCGTGAGCCTTGGCATGGGCGTGGGAAGGGCCAAGGGGCTCAGGGAGAGGGCAGGGTCAGGGCCCTTGCAATGGAGCCACCAGATGCTGGACAGAGACAAGAAGTGACACATGTCATCCCTTACAGTTCCCAAAGAGCCAAGAAGGCCCAGAAGAGGGACCAGGACTGTGCCGTCCGAGGTGGGGGAGGGGGAGGGGAGGTACAAGGTTGACTCATCCTCCAGTCAAGCTTGAATACGAGGCCCTCTCATCCACCTGTTGACTCTTCCTACCAATCTCAGCCAACACTGGAGCATCAGAGGGCAGTGAATTACTATTGGCCCCCAAGCCCCCAAATAGAAAACATTCAGGTGCTACTGAGGAACAAGGGTGTGAGGCCTGTCGAGTTGGCTCTGGTTTTATAGGAACCTGGAAGGAGCACACACGTGCCCTCATCATGACTTCTGTCTGCTGTCAGCACTTCAGTCTTTCTAGGCCCCTCCCAAGGAGACAGTGAAGGGGCCACTGGGAAAGCTGTGCAGGACAAACGGTGGTGGTAGGGAGCGCTGCTGCAGGCTCAGGAGACCCCACAGGCACAAGGGAGCTCTGAGAGGTGGGAGGGGCTTCACGGAAGCAGGAGAGAGAAATGGATACAAGGAAACTGGGGTCTCCTGTGGGTTGGAAGCCTCCCAGGTTCCTGTGTCTCACCTGGTGCAGCATTTTTGACAGAATTCAGGTGCATCTTCTCCACGGAAAGGGCCAGGTTTGCACTGACACTCAGTGTCCTTGGTAGGGGTGCAGCGATTTTTTCTTCTTCTTCTAGAGACCAAAGATAAGGTTTTGAAGGTGTGTTTCCCTCATATGTCTCTCACCCCTTCTTCACCACCCAGATCTCCATCCACTCAGTTCAAGAAGTAATTCGGAGGGCTTTCTGGCTGGTCCAGTGGTTAAGAATCCAGCCTGTCAAAGCAGGGGACACAGGTTGCATCGCTGGTCTGGGAAGACCCCACATGTTGCGGGGCAGCTAAGCTTGTGTGCCACAACTACTGATCCTGTGCTCTAGGGTCTGTGCACCACGATGAGAAGCAAAAAGGAGCAGCCCCCTTTGCCACAATGAGACAAAGCCCTAGTTCTGCAACAAAGACCCAGAACAGCCAAAAATAAATGAATTAATCTTTTTAAAGTAAATTTGGGGTCATTTTCTGTGGCAACACACATAGACCATCCATAGAACAGCCACTGTTCACGTGTCAGCAACAGAGGCATACAAAAGAGACTGTGCATCATTATGAATTGCATCAGGGTTGGGAAGAAAAATGTTTTAGATCACAAATGAGGAGCAAGAAGTGGGGTGGGGTGAGGTATAATCTGAGACGCTGTGGATGGAGAGGAACCCTTGGGTGATGTCCCAACGGGTGATGCCCTGCTGGAGAGGCAGAGGGACCTCAGGTCATGAAGGCTGAGAGAGGCTGAGACCCCAGAGCAGAGGGCATGGCGCCCACAGGAGCCTGGCCCAGGATCAGACACATCCCACAGCTCAAACCCAGCCCTGCCCCACTACCCCCAGGCCTTCTGCACTGTTACCATCCAGCCCCTCCATCAAGGGACACGTTATTCCCCTCTTTCCAGCTGATGTTCTGAAAGACTTCCCTACCAGTTGGCATGTGTTATGCAAAAAACTTCTGTTCTCATTTATTTTACTGACCAAGACAGGATGAAGACCTAGCTGGGCTGGAAATCAGGTTTCTGACTCCTCGTCCCATTTAAATCCCATCTCATCACCCAGCACCCTAACTGCAGGCATGGGGGACCGCAGGTTCTGTACCTGATTTGCAAGTCGTGCAAGGTAAGCAAGAAGGGAGGGTGTTTGAATGACTGGTGTAGTCTATCCCATCGGTGCACGAGGCACAGCCTCCACTGGCTTCTTCCATATAGAATCCTGGGAAGGAAGGGAAAAGTTGGTGAGTAAACCCCACAGGATTGCCTGAGGCTGGCAGTGTGGCTAGAGAGGCCTCTTTTGGCCATCTGTGGAATCCACAAGGGGAACTCTCCTCAACCGGGCTTTCATCTTTTGATTCTTCATCTACCACAGACCCTAGACATACCCTAGACCAGTACAGCCAACAGAAATATATTACAAGCCACACATCCAAGTCACATTCATAGCTGGCACATGAAAACAGTAAAAAGAAAAATCGGGGGCTTCCCTGGTGGCTCAGAGGGACAGAATCTGCCTGCCTATGCAGAATACATAGATTCGATCCCTGGTCCGGGAAGATCCCACATGCTGCGGAGCAGCTAAGCCCAGGTGTCACAAATCCTGAGCCTGTGCTCTGCAGCTCGGGAGCCACAACTACTGAGCACACCTGCTGCGACTGCTGAAGCCCATGCACCCGAGAGCCTCTGCTCTGCAACAAGAGAAGCCTCCCCAGTGAGAAGCTCAAGTACCGCAACTGGAGAGGAGGCCCCACTCTCCACAACTAGAGAGAGCCCATGCAGCAACAAAGCCTCAGCACAGCCAAAAATAAAGGCATAGACAGGAAGACAAGGGTTGGAGACCAGCCTTAGAATCTACCTGGTAGACATAACTTCTGTTGGAGGCTCCCTTCCAGTGGGGCTGATGACTGCTGGTGAATTTCATCCTTCCTTACTGACATGGCTGAAGCGGGTTTGACCTATGGGGACAAAGCAGGGACAGGCATGAGTGGCTTCCACACTCTCACCCCTTCTAGGATCCACCCCACATTTCCTTGACCACTACCTGCAAAATGAAACAGAACTGGGGTTTTTCTTCCCAGCTCTAAACTCTCATTCTTTTCATGTTTGTCCTTTGGCCTTTTGTGCTAGCAAGTAACTTTCACTTAAGTTTTTGCCCCTGTATTCTTTCCTCTTAAAATATGTGTATTCCAGAAAGTATGTGCTCAGATACATCCAACTCTTTGCGACCCCATGGACTGTAGCCCATCAGGCTCCTCTGTCCATGGGATTCTCCCAGGAAGAATTTTGGAGTGAGTTGCCATTTTCTCCTCCAGGGGATCTTCCTGACCCAGGGATCAAACTTCAGTCTCTTGCATCTCCTGTGTTTGCAGGTTGGTTCTTTACCACTAGCACCACCTGTGAAGCCCAGAAAGCGTAGGCAAGGAAAATTTTTTTTATAAGAATACAGAAACCACAGAGATCCCCTTGATTAGAGAAGATATCCAGTATTTTGTGTCTTGACTTCTTCTATTTGACCACGTGTGAATACTCTCAGGCTCGCTCTTTCTTTTTCACATGTGCATGCACACACTCACACACATTTTCACAAATGAGGGTTCTGCCATGCATACAATTTTTTTCATAATCAGGATATAGAATCACATATTGAGTAATGAACTTGTGGCCTTAATCCAACAAGCTGTCCCCAAAAGGAAGCTGTCAGTGTTCCACAAAATACCAGAATCACATGGAGAAAGAAGAAACAGCAATACAGGGTTTTCAGCCAAGTCTCTGTGCTAAAAATGACACAATGGGGCCAGTCTAAAACCACTGGTCTGAGGATTCGACCAGGATTAATGTGTTGATGATAGTGTTCTGATGTTCAGGATTGTGTGGTCATTTGGGGGAGACAGTCCTCATTTGTGGGAAAAAATGTACATTCAAGTGTCCAGTCATGGGATCTGTCATGTCAGCAGCTACGTTTCAGATGATACAGGAAACAAAGGGTTTTGTATAGTTGTGTTACTTTAATCTCGGAGTGATTTAAAGTAGAAAGTGACATTATGAGGGAAAAAAAAAGAAAGAAAAACAAAGGTAAAATGGAAAGAGCTTATGCTGAGCCCAGTTCAACTGCCTGGATCTAAACAAGATAAAATGCCACCTGGTAAATATTTGGGGACAGCTAAGCTCACATGTGTCCCCTTCCGCAGTCTGGGCCTCCTCCGAGTCACCCCAAATTGGTGGATTCTCCTTCCCCTGCCCTCACAATCCTATGCCTTCCTTCCTTCCCTGGTTCTCCTCTCACAGACTCTCTCCCTCAATGTTTTGTTACGAACAGTTTCAAACATCCAACTAAGTTGTAAGATTCATTCACTAAACGCGTATGTGCTCATCACCTAAGTTCTGTAACTTAGGTGTATCACATACTTCTTTCTCTATCCATGCCGCTCTGTCCATTCTCCTAAGTGTCTTATTTGTATGACGAAATTCATATCTGCAACTCTTAATACATTGGCATTATGTCAGTAACTCGAGCTCAGTATTTCTTTACAGTTTATTTCAATGTTAAGATTTCCAAAGAAGGAAGTGTACAATCTTAAGGGGACCATTCAAAGAGCTTTTTGTTTGTTTTTAATGCATACAGTTGGGAAATCCAAACCCTCTATCTAGATCATGAAAATTAGCTTGCTCCAAAACATTCCCTCATGCCCTTTCCTCAGTTATCCTAATCTCTGATGTGACTCCAAGAGGGAATGGCCTTCATCATATGGAGGAAAGGCCCTTCTACCCTGATAAAATGAGACTTTGTTCAGACAGTAAAGAATCTGCCTGCAACACAGGAGACCCAGGTTCAATCCCTGTGTCAGGAAGATCCCCTGGAGAAGGAAATGGCAATCCACTCCAGTATTCTTGCCTAGAGAATTCCATGGACAGAGGAGCCTGGCAGGCTACAGTCCATGGGGTCGCAAACGGTTGGGACACGACTGAGCAACTTTCACCTTTTCATTACAGGGGGTTAAGTGACAGTTCAAATTATTTTTCTGCATCTGTTAAGCTGTTTAGTTTTTCTATATAGATTTTCTCCGTTACACTGGTTTGTGTGTGTGTTTTAACTTTTTAATTAGAGGATAGTTACTTTATTGTGATGTTTTCTGCCATAGATTTTAAAGACCTATTTATTTATTTTGGCTGTGCTGGGTCTTTGTTGCTGCATGCAGGCTTTCTCTAGTTGTGGCAAGTGGAGGATACTCTTGATGTCCATGTGTAGGCTTCTCATTGCAGTGGCTTCTCTTGTTGTGGAGCATAGACTCCAGGTGCACAGGCTTCAGTGGTTGCAGCCTGGGGACTCAGCAGCTGTAGCACATGGGCTCAGTTGCTCCCAGGCATGTGGGATCCTCCCAGACCAGGGAATGAACGGGTATCTCTCACACTGCAGAAGTTTCTTAACCACTGGACCACCAGGGAAGCCTCCATACTGTTAATACAGTGAAAAACACTGATTGATTTTCAGATGTTAATCCAATACTTATTCCTGAGATTAACCCCATTTGGTTATGGTATGTTTTCTTCTTTAAATCTTCCTGAACTTAGTTTACTATTTGCTTTGTAAAGGAATTTTGCCTCTGTTTTTAGGAAGGGTTTTAAAAGTATTTTTTCTTCTTTTCAATTGTTTCCATTAGGTTTAGGTATTAGGGTTATGTTGGCTCTAGAAGAACTAGTGAAGGACTCCTGTTGTCTGAAAGAATTTTTGTAAAGATTTTTGTTAGTTCTTTTATTGTCTGTGTTTTTGTGGCCTCCCCTGTGACCTAATCTAGGGTCTCCTGGTTATCCACTCCCAGTCTCAGCAATCTCATGGATGCTTGAAACAATCTCCTGGAATGGAAGAATCAAAACCATGGCACTATGGTGCCCCATTTTTACTTCTTAGATTGGCAAAGTGTTACAGTTCAATGTGCAAGGGTGCAGGGAAATAGGGCACCCTTGTGGACTCCTGGTGTGAGTTAAAATGGCCCAGTCTTCTTTGGGAGAACAGTTTGTCATTATCTAGACAAAAGTGTAAAATCATCTAACCCACTGACCCAGCAATTCCACTTCTAAGGAGTTACCCAACAGACAATGCACATGGCTACACTGGATACTTGACAGGCACCCAGACCCATTCATCAAGTACTGTTCAATATGAGTCCTACCTATTACAAACCGATACTTTAAAAACTAATTCTATACTTCTTGTGAATACAAAATGCTGTTTCTTTCCAGATTTTTGGTATTAATTTGTTCAATGAAAGATGCATATTTTCACGATTCCTGTAACTTTGTTAGACCCTTTTTTTTTTTCTTTGAACCGATAAGCAACTTTGAAAAGAGCCTCAAACAATGCAAGAAAGCAGTGCCAAGTGTGCACATTTTTCCTCACTGTGAGTTTCTTAAAAATGCACACTCAGGGACGGGGAAGCCTGGTGGGCTGCCGTCTATGGGGTCGCACGGAGTTGGACACGAGTGAAGCGACTTGCAGCAGCAGCAGCAGTGGTGAACCACACCCAGAGCCTTCACCTCCCCTCTGAAAGAAAGTGGTGAGAATCTGACCCAAGCTGAGTTGATTGATGGTTTCTATTCATGAAGTACAAGGAGCTGGAAGCAATTTTGAAGTTGTTGCTTCTTTCAGAGAAAAGGAAATGTAAGGGTGCTTAAGGCAGTGGTCGGGGGAAGATGGGGCCTACACTTAATGATTTACAAAGGACACGGGTTAGAAGATAAATGCAGTGCAAAACAGAAAAAGAGAGAGAGAAAAGAGTGAGGAGGGTCAGCAGAGGGAAAAGGGAAGGGAGAGGACAGAAATGACCATCTGATGCTCCCGGGGCCTGGGGCCAGTCCAGAGGTCAGGCGCTCCAGGGAGCCAGCTCTTCTGGGCAGCGAGTAGATGCCAGGGATCCGCGCTCCTCTAGGGCCCACCACCAACACGCCGAGTACTGGAATTGCTCAGGCGGGTCTTGCCAGGATTTGCCCTGCTAGGTGCCCTCGGGCTTTTTCCGGGCCACCAAGAGCGCCTTTTGGAGCCAGGACTCGCGGCGGGAACTCACCAACAGCAAGACACCCAAGACGGCGAAGATGAGAGCCCGGAAGACCCGAAATCGAGGCCTGGGGCCCTGGGTGTACCCTGCCCGGGAGCTCGAGGCCGCCGCTGTCCTCTGTCCCCGCTGCCCGGTGCGGTCGGGGAGCGTTCGCTGTCCTTTATCTCATTTTCCTTGACTAGCTCATTGTAATACCTGGTGGGGGGGGGGGGGGGCGGGTAACCAGGATGGAGCCTTTGGACCATAGCCTGGGAGAGGGGCTGTCGCAGACCAGCTGGATCTGCCAGCAAAGTCCCAGAGAAGGAGGATACTCTGTGCAGTGGGCTGGCTCCTCAGGACTCTCCAAGCGGGAGACAAGAGGACAGAAGAGGAGGGTCTTCCCAGGGGAGGCCCTAGTGGGTTCTCTTTCTCAAAAGTGGATCCGACCAAGAGAGATGAAAGATGATTTAGCAAGGATTAGGGATTAAGCAGACAGATTCAAGATATATTTCAATTCCATTATCACTTCTCCACTAATTCTTTTCTCAACTTCAGATGAGTCCTGAAGCTGAATAAATAATTTGTCATGGAGCCCTCTGGAAAGGTGAAAATGGGAGTTTCCTTAGAAAGGTTGAAGCTGAGCACCTCCAATAATCCTGGCTTGTTCACTTTTTAGTCCTCGTTCCAAGCAGCCTTTCCCTTCCCTTTTGACACTGGGTAAAAAGATGAGGTAGGACATGACGAAGACAGATTTGTGTATGATCACAGAAAGTGCCAGATTTTCTTGTAATAATCACAAGTAATAGCTACCAGCTGTGTCTACAGGCTGCTCCACCGAGTACACCTATGCCTTTAACTTAATTGTTTTCCGGTGCTTCTTTTTGATTCTGGAATATCTGTCCTAATTTGCATATGATATTATTTGCAAAGCAGAACAGAATATATTTTTAGCTGCTCCCCCAGGATTACAGTTTATTTAAAACATTTTTTTAGAAATAGCTAAGTTTATTGAGAATTTTCCAGGTTATAGGTACTGATTTAAAGACTAACATCAATTTTCCATTTAATCTTTATAGCCATCTTGTGATTTAGATTATTTTTACTTGCAGAGGTGGAAATGGAAAAAAGCTAAGTGACTTTTCCAAGGTCCTGCAGCTGCACTGGAACCCAGTGTGTCTGATGCTGAATCTAACTGTTTTAAAACACTACATCACATTTCACAAAGGCCCCTTGACAGTTCAAGGCAAGACATACATGCCTTTCTTTTAAAAAATAGACCTCTTTTTTAAAAATTGAATATGATAAAACACTCAGATGTCAAGCATGTAATTCTGTGAACTTTCACAGTTGTATGTACTTAGGTAACCATGATCCAGAGCAAGATATACAACATTTCATCACTCCCAAAGCTTCCTCTTGTCTCTTTTCAATTCCCCCTCGTCCCAGGCAACTACTTCTTTATTTCCAGCAACATACATCAGTAGTACCTCTTCTTGGACTTCATACCATATGTACTCTTTTGCGTCTGGTTTCTTTTGCTTAACATAATGTTTTTGAGATTCACCCATATTGTTGTGTATATCAGTAAGTCCTTCTTTTTATTGCTGAACACTATTCCATTGTATGAATACACCTTTCTCCTATTGATGGCCATTATGAAGTAAAGACTGCGATGAACATTCTTGTATGATTTGTGTGTGTGTGTGAACATGTTTTCATTTTTCCTGGGTAAATACCCATGAATGGAATTGCCGGGTCAAGGGTAGATGTGTGCTTAACTTTATTAGAAACTGCCACATGATTTTCCAACATTGTTGTCCTCTTTTATCCATGTATCCACAGTGCATGGAGAGTTTCTCTCGATGCCAAAAACTTTACATCATCAGTCTGTTTTCACTATTCTGGTAGGTGTGATACTGCTTCTCACTGTGCCTTCAATTTTCATTTTCCTTATTCCATCTGTCAGTATTTTTTGTGAACTACAAGTCTTTTGCCATTGTCTTTCTTGGGGAGGGAGAGCTCATGGTTTACCTGTAATAGTTCCTCATATATTCTGGATATAAGTTCTTCAGCAGACACAGGTACTGCCAATCTTTTCCCCCAGTCTAAGGCTTATCTGTTCATATTCTTAATAGTGTCTTTGATGAGAATTTGATAAAATTTTTGATGAGGTCCAATTTGATTTTTTTGGTTTTATGATGAATGATTTTCGACAGAAACGAATTGGGAAAGTAGATCATATTTCTTCCCACACAGAACTCCTCAGTGGCTTCTCTTGTTTTGGGAGTAACACTCCAGTCTTCACCTCGACCCTCAAAGCCTTGAATGATTTGGGCCTCAGAAGCTCTCCAGCTTCATCTCACACCCTTTCTTCCTCTGCCCCACTGCACCCTCACCACATGCATCTTCTTTCTGTTCCTTGACCACGCACAGCCTGTGCTCACGTTATGGTCCTCGTGCTCACTGTTCCCTCTGCCAGACATGCTCTTTCCTCATCTCTTGGCATGGGTGGCTCTACCCCATCCTTTAAGTCTGGACTCACGTATCACCTCCTCAGAAGGCCTGTCCTGACTCTCTCCACTAAACTAGTGATGCCCAATCACTGGGCATCTCACCACCCTATTTCCTTTTCTTCATAGCACTTTCCACAGAGAAACATCTTGTACATTTGTTTACCAGTTTATTATTCATATCTCCGACTGGAATGCCAAATCCTTGAGAGTAGACATATTATATCCTAGGTGCTCAGGCAGTATTTGTTAAGTTGACAAATGATTTTTTTTTTTGAAATGCTGACTACTGAAGGGTTGGCGTATTCCACAATGTACACACACGTGTGTATGTGTGTGTGTTGCATGAGTGTGTGTTCAGGAGGTGGTAGAACAATGTAGGCAGTTTCAATAAATCAAAGTTTTAACTATTCCAAAGATGTCACCTTTACCATCAATTTCAGCCTCATGAATATCCAATCTTTTAATTAACTGATTTGAAGGCATTCATTTGATTTTCACGTTCCATTCCACATGGAACTTCTCTCTGCCTTTGAACATCCTGATTTCTCTGCCTGGAACGTTCTTCTTCCTCATCCCAGAGCAACATCCCAACCTATGGGGAAGACTGATTGGCTTTTCCAGAGAGCTTTAGGGACCCCTCCTCAGAGCTACTGTGTCCCTTGGAGCGACTCACTGGAAAAGACTCTGATGCTGGGAAAGTTTGAAGGCAACAGGCAAAGGGGGGTGGCAGAGGATGAGATGGTTAGCTAGCATCACCAACTCAATGGACATGAATCTGACCTAACTCCAGGAGATAGTGAAGGACAGGGAAGCCTGGTGTGGTGCAATCTATGGAGTCGCAAAGAGTCAGACACGATTTAGTGGCTGAACAACAAACAACTATTACACTGCTTGTCACTCTTCTTCAAAATATCTGTTCCCATGAGCATCTCCTTATGTAGACTGAGTTTCTCAAGGGCTCGGTCATTTACATGGTCCCAGCTCTGGCAAGAGGAAACTGGGCAAGTATTTGTTGAACATGGCTATGCTTGTGTCTGTCTATAATTCATGTGTCAAATCCTAACATCCAATGTGATGGTCTTAGGAGGTGGGCCTTTGGGAAGTAATTAGGTCATGCAGGGGGCCCTCACAAATGAGATTAGCGCCCTTATGAAACATCTTGTATCATGTGGCAAACATAGCGAGCTGGAACTCCTGCATGGCTACACTCGAGGGACCCCTGACCCTGCTCCTGACCTCTACCCTCGGCTGCTTTTAATCTGCATCCTAAGCAACTCTCTGCCTGCTGCAAAGAAAAATAGCTTGTTCACATATCCCTCCCAGGGCACAGGGCTCACATGGGCAGACCCCTCCCCAGGCAGGGGACCCATCTGGGCAGGGCTCAGCACACAGGAACCATGCACAGAAGCCTTGTTGCAGAGCACCCCCAGCCCTCTTCCTGGGCAGAGCTGGCCCTGAGCACCAGAGAGCAGGATCTGGACTAACTAACAGCCACTCCTGGACAGGTTGGTGACCCTTCACTTCACTCTGTGTGGCCTCCAGAAGCTTCCACTGCACCCAGGGCCATGGGCCTCTGTCTCCACCTGCCTCTCCTTCTCTCCCTGACTCCAGGGTTCCTCTCCTTAGGAGAAGGTCTCCTTGAAATTCTGTCCCACTCATGGCCCAGAAAAAAATGACTAGATATCAAGCCAGGGCTGTAGCCACATGTCCATCCTGACTCTCAGGACCACACTTCTGTTTCTTGCACCTGGCCAGCACAACAAGCCCCATGTTCTGCAACTATGAGCCCTTGATAGGTGAGGATTGGCTGACTTGGGAGAGCCGGCCAGCCTTTCCCAGCAATGCCTGGGTTGAGGACTTTATAAACACCTGCCTCCAGGCAGCAGGGTTTCCTGTGTGATTCAGTTAGTAAATGAATCTACCTACAAGGCGGGAGATTTGGGGTCAGGAAGATCCTCTGGAGAAGGGAATGGCAACCCACTCCAGTGTTCTTGCCTGAGATATGCCATGGAGAGAGGAGCCTGGTGGGCTACAGTCCATGGGATCACAAGAGACCAACCTTACATTTAGATCTTTATCTTGAAAATCTGTTGCTAACTTGTGTTTGGCTTTTCTGAGATCCTGTGGACTGTAGCCCACCTACAGTCCATGATCCTCTGTCTGTGGGATTTCTCAGGCACGAATACTGGAGATGGTTGCCATTCCCTTCTCCAGGGAATCTTCCCAACCCAGGGATCCAAAGCTGAGACTGTTGCATTGGCAGGTGGGTTCTTTACCACTGAGCCATACTAAGGTGGGAACTTTATCTTATTTGGAGTTTATTTTTGTATATGGTGTTCAGCAATATTCTAATTTCATTCTTGTTTTCACTGTTCAAGGAACCAGTGAAGTAGGAGATAGATGGGTTCCAGGTTGGAAATTCACAATCAGCCAGCCTCCTCTCTGCATTTCCTGAGGCAACAGATAGGTGGGCTCCAGTTGAGGAATTTACAACCAGCCCCCTGTTTGCTCTCGGAAATTGAAGTAACGACAGAAACAGAGTAAGTCGCCAGTCTTTGTGGAGAAGGCAGTGGCACCCCACTCCAGTACTCTTGCCTGGAGCATCCCATGGACGGAGGAGCCTGGTAGGCTGCGGCCCACGGGGTCGCAAAGAGTTGAACATGACTGAGCGACTTCACTTTCACGCGTTGGAGAAGGAAATGGCAACCCACTCCAGTATTCTTGCCTGGAGAATCCCAGAGATGGGGGAACCTGGTGGGCTGCAGTCCATGGGGTCGCACAGAGTCAGACACGATTGAAGCGACTTAGCAGGAGCAGCAGCAGCAGCCAGGCTTTATCTCTCGTGAACACCTCCAGGGAATAATCTTGGCAAGGACAAACGGAGGTAAAACCTTTGTGGAAACTTGCTGCTTTTTATGGTGCCTGCACCTGGTTTACATTCACATCAAGAGTGTAGGAGTGACTGGGACAAGTGAATTGTCAGCGCTATCTTAAGGTCCCTTCTATAAATCAAGTCATTCTAGAAGAGTTTGAGGCATTGGAAAACACTAATAAACCAAGATACCTTGGTGAGGACGTTGTTAGTATTCCTGTCTTAAATGAGGAAACCAGAGCTCAAAGAGACTGAATGACTTGCCCAACATTTCCTAGCAAATGACTGAGAGCGAAAAAGTGGTGGAGGAATAGGATGGGGACAACACTTTTTCCCTCTCTACCTCATCAAAACAACATTTCAACGCTGAGTAAATTCCACAAAATAACTTCTGACTGCTGGCAGAGGACATCAGGCATCCAGCAAAGCAGATCATTGGCTTCAAAACCAGTAACTCAGCGATCCTCTAGGGACGACCCTCAAGGTGGAGAAACCTGTCATCATTAACCTAGATGTTTTAACATTAGTGCTGAATAGATGGAGAAATCATGAGGCTATTGGAAAAATAAATCTGAAAACCAGAATCAGGAGGCGTAAGTCCAAATCCTGAGATCATCAAAGAATTCCTGAATACAGGGAACATTATCCAATAAGAGCTCATCAAACGCCTTCATACCTATACTGAAATTGAGCACCGCCCAAGGGCCAACAAGCTTCAGAGCAAGACATACCACGCAAATTCTCCAGCAACACAAGAACAAGCCCCAGAGCTTCAATACACAGGCAACTCAAAATACTCCAAAACCATTGACGTCTCATAACCCATTACTTCACACTTCACAGCACTCCAGAGAGAGGAAATCCAGCTCCACCCACCAGAACTCCAACACAAGCATCCCTAATCAAGAAACTCTGACAAGCCACTGATATAACCCCAAACACAGAGAGGAAGCTCTATAAGAAAGAGAATTCCACAAATACCCAGAATATAGAAAAGCCACCCCAAACGCAGCAATATAACCAAGATGAAGAGACAGAGGAATACCCAGCAGGTAAAGGAACAGGAGACATGCCCACCAAACCAAACAAAAGAGGAAGAGATAGGGAATCTACCTGAGAAAGAATTCTGAATACTGATAGTGAAAATGATCCAAAATCTTGAAATCAAAATGGAATCACAGATAAATAGCCTGGGGTCAAGGATTGAGAAGATGCAAGAAAGGTTTAACAAGGACCTAGAAGAAATAAAAAAACACTCTGGAGGCTACAAATAGTAGAATATCGGAGGCAGAAGATAGGATTAGTGAAACAGAAGATAAAATGGTAGAAATAAATGAATCAGCGAGGGAAAAAGAAAGACAAATTAAAAGAAATGAGGACAATCTCAGAGACCTCCAAGACAATATGAAACGCTCCAACATTTGAATTATAGGAGTCCCAGAAGAAGACCAAAAGAAAGACCATGAGAAAATACTTGAGGAGATAATAGTTGAAAACTTCCCTAAAATGGGGAAGGAAATAATCTCCCAAGTCCAAGAAACCCAGAGAGTGCCAAACAGGATAAACCCAAGGCGGAACACTCCAAGACATATACTAATCAAACTAACAAAGAGCAAACACAAAGAACAAATATTAAAAGCAGCAAGGGAAAAACAACAAATAACACACAAGGGGATCCCCATAAGAATAACTGCAGATCTTTCAATAGAAACTCTTCAGGCCAGGAGGGAATGGCAAGACATACTTAAAATGATGAAAGATAATAACCTTCAGCCAAGACTACTGTACCCAGCAAGGATCTCATTCAGATATGAAGGAGAAATCAAAAGCTTTACAGACAAGCAAAAGCTGAGAGAATTCAGCACCACCAAACCAGCTCTCCAACAAATACTAAAGGATAGACTTTAGACAGGAAACACAAAAAGGACGTATAAACCTGAACCCAAAACAATAAAGTAAATGGCAACAGGAGCATACTTATCAATAATTACCTTAAATGTAAATGGGTTGAATGCCCCAACCAAAAGGCAAAGACTGGCTGAATGGATACAAAAACAAGATCCCTATATATGCTGCCTACAAGAGACCCACCTCAAAACAACGGACACATACAGACTAAAAGTGAAGGGCTGGAAAAAGATATTCCATGCAAATAAAGATGAAAAGAAAGCAGGAGTAGCAATACTCATATCCGATAAAATAGACTTTAAAACAAAGGCTGTGAAAAGGGACAAAGAAGGCCA
Source organism: Nanger dama (assembly GCA_917880005.1). Lineage (NCBI taxonomy): Eukaryota > Metazoa > Chordata > Mammalia > Artiodactyla > Bovidae > Nanger > Nanger dama. The sequence continues at coordinate 23,088 of CAKJTW010000084.1, forward strand.
CTACATAATGATTAAAGGATCAATCCAAGAAGAAGATGTAACAATTATAAATATATATGCACCCAACATAGGAGCACCGCAATATGTAAGACAATTGCTAACAAGCATGAAAGGGGAAATTAATAATAACACAATAATAGTGGGAGACTTTAATACCCCACTCACACCTATGGACAGATCAACTAAACAGAAAATTAACAAAGAAGCGCAAACGTTAAACGATACAATAGAGCAGTTAGACCTAATTGATATCTATAGGACATTTCACCCCAAAACAATGAATTTCACCTTTTACTCAACTGCACACGGAACCTTTTCCAGGACAGATCACATTCTGGGTCATAAATCCAACCTTGATAAATTCAAAAAATCGAAATTATTCCAAGCATCTTCTCTGACCATAATGCACTAAGGTTAGATCTCAATTATAGGAGAAAAGCTATTAAAAATTCCAACATTTGGAGGCTGAACAACACCCTTCTGAATAATCAACAAATCACAAAACAAATCAAAATATGCATTGAAATGAATGAAAATGAAAACACAACTACACAGAACCTTTGGGACACTATAAAAGCAGTCCTAAGGGGGAAGTTCATAGCAATACAGGCATACCTCAAGAAACAATAAAAAGTCAAATAAATAACTCCACACCTTAAGCAACTAGAAAAGGAAGAAATAGAGAACCCCAGAGTTAGTAGAAGGAAAGAAATCCTAAAAATTAGGGCAGAAATAAATGCAAAAGAAACAAAAGAGACCATAGCAAAAATCAACAAAGCAAAAAGCTGGTTCTTTGAGACGTTAAATAAAATTGACAAACCATTAGCCAGACTCATCAAGAAACAAAAGAAAAAAAATCAAATCAACAAAATTAGAAATCAAAATGGAGAGATCACGACAGACAACTCAGAAATACAAAGAATCATAAGAGACTACTATCAGCAATTATATGCCAATAAAATGGACAACTTGGAAGAAATGGACAAATTCTTAGAAAAGTACAACTTTCCAAAACTGAACCAGGAAGAAATAGAAAATCTTAACAGACCCATCACAAGCATGGAAATTGAAACTGTAATCAGAAATCTTCCAGCAAACAAAAGCCCAGGTCCAGACGGCTTCACAGCTGAATTCTACCAAAAATTTCGAGAAGAGCTAACACCTATCTTACTGAAACTATTCCAGAAAATTGCATAGGAAGGTCAACTTCCAAACTCATTCTATGAGGCCACCATCACCCTAATACCAAAACCTGACAAAGACACCACAAAAAAGAAAACTACAGGCCAATATCACTGATGAACATAGATGCAAAAATCCTCAACAAAATCCTAGCAATCAGAATCCAGCAACACATTAAAAAGATCATACACCATGACCAAGTGGGCTTTATCCCAGGGATGCAAGGATTCTTCAGTATCCACAAGTCAATCAATGTAATTCATCACATTAACAAACTGAAAAATAAAAATCATATGATTATCTCAATAGATGCAGAAAAAGCCTTTGACAAAATTCAACATCCATTTATGATAAAAACCCTCCAGAAAGCAAGAATAGAAGGAACATACCTCAACATAATAAAAGCTATATATGACAAACCCACAGCTAACATTATCCTCAATGGTGAAAAATTGAAACCATTTCCCCTAAAGTCAGGAACAAGACAAGGGTGTCCACTTTCACCACTACTCTTCAACATCGTACTGGAAGTTTTGGACACAGCAATCAGAGCAGAAAAAGAAATACAAGGAATCCAAATTGGAAAAGAAGAAGTAAAACTCTCACTGTTTGCAGACGACATGATCCTCTACATAGAAAATCCTAAAGACTCGACCAGAAAACTACTAGAGCTAATCAATGAATATAGTAAAGTTGCAGGATATAAAATCAACACTCAGAAATCCCTTGCATTCCTATACACTAATAATAAGAAAGTAGCAAAAGAAGTTAAGGAAACAATTCCATTCACCATTGCAACGAAAAGAATAAAATACTTAGGAATATTCCTACCTAAAGAAACTAAAGACCTATATATCGAAAACTATAAAACATTGATGAAAGAAATCAAAGAGGACACTAATAGATGGAGAAATATACCATGCTCATGGGTCGGAAGAGTCAATATAGTGAAAATGAGTATACTACCCAAAGCAATCTACAGATTCAATGCAATTCCCATCAAGCTACCAGCAGTATTTTTCACAGAACTAGATCAAATAATCTCAAGACTTGTATGGAAATACAAAAAACCTCGAATAGCCAAAGCAATCCTGAGAAAGAAGAATGGAACTGGAGGAATCAACTTGCCTGACTTCAGGCTCTACTACAAAGCCACAAACACCAATACAGTATACTGACACATATATATGGAATTTAGAAGGATAGTAATGAAGACCCTCTATGTGAGACAACAAAAGAGACTCAGAGGTATAGAACGGACTTTTGGACTCTGAGGGAGAGGGAGAGGGTGGGATGATTTGGGAGAACGGCATTGAAACATGTATACTATCTTGTAAGAATGAAGCGCCAGTCTATGTTCAATACAGGATGCAGGACGCATGGGGCGGGTGCACGGGATGATTCAGGGAGAGGATGTGGGGTGGGAGGTGGGAGGGGGCTTTGGCATTGGGAGATCGTGGACACCTGTGGCTGATTCATATCAATGTATGGCAAAACAAATACAGTATTGTGGGGTGGGAGGTGGGAGGGGCTTTGGCATTGGGAGATTGTGTTCACCTATGGCTGATTCGTGTCAATGTATGGCAAAACAAATACAGTATTGTAATTAAAAAAATAAATAAATTTAATTTTAAAAAAAGACAGTATGGTACTGGCACAAAGACAGAAATATAGATCAATGGAACAAAACAGAAAGCCCTGAGATAAACCCACACACCTATGGACACCTTATCTTCGACAAAGGAGGCAAGAATATACAATGGAGTAAAGACAGTCTCTTTAACAGGTGGTGCTGGGAAAACTGGTCAACCACTTGTAAAAGAATGAAACTAGACCTCTTTCTAACACCATACACAAAAATCAACTCAAAATGGATTAAAGATCTAAATGTAAGACCAGAAACTATAAAACTCCTAGAGGAGAACATAGGCAAAACACTCTCCAACATAAATCACAGCAGGATCCTCTATGATCCAACTCCCAGTATACTGGAAATAAAAGCAAAAATAAACAAATGGGATCTAATGAAAATTAAAAGCTTCTGCACAACAAAGGAAACTATAAGCAAGGTGAAAAGACAGCCTTCTGAATGGGAGAAAACAATAGCAAATGAAACAACTGACAAACAACTAATCTCAAAGATATATAAGCAACCTATGCAGCTCAACTCCAGAAAAATAAACGATCCAATAAAAAAATGGGCCAAAGAACTAAATAGGCACTTCTCCAAAGAAGACATACGGATGGCTAACAAACACATGAAAAGATGTTCAACATCACTCATTATCAGAGAAATGCAAATCAAGACCACAATGAGGTACCATTTCACACCAGTCAGAATGGCTGTGATCCAAAAGTCTACAAGCAATAAATGCTGGAGAGGATGTGGAGAAAAGGGAACCCTCTTACACTGCTGGTGGGAATGCAAACTAGTACAGCCACTATGGAAAACAGTGTGGAGATTCCTTAAAAAATTGCAAATAGAACTGCCTTATGACCCAGAAATCCCACTGCTGGGCATACACACCGAGGAAACCAGAATTGAAAGAGACACATGTACCCCAATGTTCATTGCAGCACTGTTTATAATAGCCAGGACATGGAAGCAACCTAGATGTCCATCAGCTGATGAATGGATAAGAAAGCTGTGGTACATATACACAATGGAGTACTACTCAGCCCTTAAAAAGAGTAAATTTGACTCAGTTCTAATGAGATGTATGAAATTGGAACCTATTATACAGAGTGGTAAGCCAGAAAGAAAAACACCAATACAGTATACTGACCCATATATATGGAATTTAGAAGATAGTAATGATGACCATATATGTGAGACAACAAAAGAGACACAGAGGTATAGAATGGACTTTTGGACTCTGAGGGAGAGGGAAAGGGTGGGATGGTTTGGGAGAATGGCATTGAAACATGTATACTATCTTGTAAGAAACGAAGCACCAGTCTATGTTCAATGCAGGATGCAGGATGCATGGGGCTGGTGCACAGGATGATTCAGGTAGATGATGTGGGGTGGGAGGTGGGAGGGGGCTTCGGCATTGGGAGATTGTGTTCACCTGTGGCTGATTCATATCAATGTATGGCAAAACAAATACAGTATTGTAATTTTTAAAAAATAAATAAATAAAAATAAAAAAAAAAAAAGAGTGCAGGAGTATTCCCTTTTGCCTCCGTGCTCTGCAGCATGGATTCTCTGTAGGTGGTGTTTTAGATGGTGGCCATTCTGACCTGTGTGAGAGGGTTTCTCATGGGAGTTTTTTGCCTGGGCTTAGTAGTTAGTGAGCAGGAGTACCTTTCCTGGTGCTTTTCGAACTTATACAGTGTGAGTATCGTTTACCTTTTAAAATTATCTTCTTGAAAGGTGGCCCTGTTTGAATTCCTTTCTGATGTTTTACCCCAGAACATGAATGGAGGGCGAGTGTCATTTACAGCACCCTCCCCTACCAACCCGGCTTGTGAATATTCAGAGCCCGATAGCACCTGTTTTAAAGGTGTTCTGGAAAGCTGTCCTAAGGAAACAGCTTGACTTCCTGTACAACTCTGGTCCTCAGGCAATGAGTCTTATGGAAAACTCTGCTCCTGGATCATCAACTAAGGGGAATGTGCCAGAAGAAACACCCAAGGCTTGGGTCTCTTTTCTCCTCCCCCTTACCCTTTATCCCCAGGACACACCAATTTTTGGAAAACCACTCTGCTGAGGGTGCTATCATCTGTCAGTGGGGCAGCCCTAAGGACAGAAGCTGGAGTTGGGAAATAGGGGACACATGGTGCCCAGGGGACCATGCAAAGCTTTTCCAGCCTAGAGGCTCCACCATTTTGGGGGTGAAGTGGGTGTGGTTTTGCTGCAGCTGAGCCCACCTGGATCTGGAGATTGGGTGCTCATGCAGATAGCAAGAGGCCCTCTAGGTCCATCGTACGGAGCACATTTCCTGCTTCCAGCTCCACCTTCCCTCAGAGCCTTCAGTCTTGAGACTGAAGCCTGCTCAGGCTCTAGGGATGTGACACCAGGCCAGGTTACTGGTGGCATGAGAGCGAGAGTCACCATTCTTTATTTCTTTTCCTTTTTTGTGTTTTTATGCCCTAATTTGAATTGGAGTATATAGTAGAATGACAAGGCTGTGGGTTATTTTTTTTCCTTCCATTTTGGATCTACAGCAACTACACTCACCTATACAGAGATCTACATATGTTCTTTTCCATGTTCTTCTCCAGTGCAGGATACTATAGAGTGTTGAATAGGATTCCTTTGTTACACAGTGGTTCCTGGTGGCTTCTTTTTATAATATTACCCTCCCTATGTTAGACTGAAACAGCTGTTTTCTCCCTGACCCACACCTTTCTTTTCTCAATCTGTGAGACTGTTTCTCTTTAGAAAAGTTCATTTGTATCCATTTTTAGATTTCAGCTAGAAGTAATATCATATGGTAATATCTCTCCCTGTGTCCCTCACTTCCTGATATGATCATCTCTACTTTTTGCTCTAAGGGTGGATATAGCATTATGTTCTGCTTCTTTATGGCTGAGTGATGTTGCTTTGCGTCTATGTACTCCCATCTTCCTTATCCATTCATCTGTCCTTCTACACTTAGGTTGCTCCATGTCTTTGCTATGGTACCTAGTGCTGCCTAGTGATCCCACAGGGGAACTGCTGTCTTTCAAAATTTTAACTTTCTCTGGATGGATGCCCAGGCATGGGATTGCTGTGTCCTCATATAAGTTTATGTTTATATTTTTAAAGAACCTCCATGGTGTTCTCCCTAGCTCATGGACCATTTCACTCTCCCAACAAGAGTGTAGGAAGGGTCCATTCCCTTCACACCCTCTCTAAACTTTTTTTGTTGGAGAGGTTTAGAGATGGCCCCTCCCAGAGGCCTCCCCTGGCCTCGGCTCGGGATGGCTCCTCAGGGTCACCGCCCCTGGCCTCTGGCTCCAGGTGGTTTCTCCCGGCCGCCCCTGAACTCGGACGTGGGGTAGCTCCTCCCGGCCGCCACTGACCTCAGACGCGGGGCAGCTCCTCCCAGCGGCGCCAGGGGCAGCCCCCGGCAGACGCGAGCCGGCAGACCGAGCCGGCAGACGCGAGCCGGCAGACGCGAGCCGGCAGCGCGAGCCGCGCGAGCCGGCGCGCGCCCGGCAGACGCGGCCGGCAGGGCGGCGACGCGAGCCGGCAGCGCGGCCGCAGACGCGAGCCGGCAGACGCGAGCCGGCAGCGCGAGCCGGCGACGCGGCCGGCGACGCGAGCCGGCAGACGCGACCGGCAGACGCGGGGCAGTTCCTCCCGGCAGACGCGGGGCAGTTCCTCCCGGCAGACGCAGGCAGCGAGCTCCTCTCGGCCATTCCTGAGCTGTCGCAGCCTGGCACTCTTGGCCGCTGCCCCTGACCTCGGACTTGTAGTTGCTCTCGACGGCGCTCAGTGCCGCCTCCGCTGCCTGTGCCCCCTCCGCTGCCTGTGCCCCCTCCGCTGCCTGTGCCCCCTCCGCTGCCTGTGCCCCATCTGCGCTCAGTGCGCCTGCGTGCAGTCGCCGCCCCGCCTGCGCTCAGTGCGCCTGCACGCAGCCCCCCCCCCCTCCCCGCCCCGCCTGCGCTCAGTGCGCCGCGTGCAGCCACCACCCAGTCTGTGCTCAGGACGCCTGCACGCAGCCCCCTCCCCCGCCCTGCCCTGCCTGCGCTCAGTGCGCCCGCTACTTCTGCTTTATTGACTATGCCAAAGCATTTGACTGTGTGGATCACAAGAAACTGTGGAAAATTCTGAAAGAGATGGGAATACCAGACCACCTAACCTGCCTCTTGAGAAATCTGTATGCAGGCCAGGAAGCAACAGTTAGAAATGGACATGGAACAACAGACTTGTTCCAAATAGGAAAAGGAGTACGTCAAGGCTGTATACTGTCACCCTGTTTATTTAACTTATATGCAGAGTACATCATGAGAAATGCTGGACTAGAAGAAACACAAGCTGCAATCAAGATTGCCAGGAGAAATATCAATAACCTCAGATATGCAGATGATACCACCCTTATGGCAGAAAGTGAAGAAGAACTAAAGAGCCTCTTGATGAAAGTGAAAGTGGAAAGTGAAAAAGTTGGTTTAAATCTCAACATTCAGAAAACAAAGATCATGGCATCCGGTCCCATCACTTCATGGGAAATAGATGGAGAAACAGTGGAAACAGTGTCAGACTTTATTATTTTGGGCTCCAAAATCACTACAGATGGTGACTGCAGCCATGAAATTAAAAGACGCTTACTCCTTGGAAGAAAAGTTATGACCAACCTAGATAGTATATTCCAAAGCAGAGACATTACTTTGCCGACGAAGGTCCGTCTAGTCAAGGCTATGGTTTATCCTGTGGTCATGTATGGATGTGAGAGTTGGACTGTGAAGAAGGCTGAGCACTGAAGAATTGATGCTTTTGAACTGTGGTGTTGGAGAAGACTCTTGAGAGTCCCTTGGACTGCAAGGAGATCCAACCAGTCCATTCTAAAGGAGATCAGCCCTGGGATTTCTTTGGAAGGAATGATGCTAAAGCTGAAACTCCAGTACTTTGGCCACCTCATGCAAAGAGTTGACTCATTGGAAAAGACCCTGATGCTGGGAAGGATTGGGGGCAGGAGGAGAAGGGGACGACAGAGGATGAGATGGCTGGATGGCATCACTGACTCGATGAACGTGAGTCTGAGTGAACTCCGGGAGATGGAGATGGACAGGGAGGCCTGGCGTGCTGCAATTCATGGGGTCGCGAAGAGCCGGACACGACTGAGCCACTGAACTGAACAGAGATGGCCAGTCTCATCAATGTAAGGTGATACTCATTGGACTTCTGAATGGCCTGTCTCTAATAATTAGCAATGCTGAGCATCTTTTCATGTGCCTAATGGCAATCTGTATGCCTTCCTGGAAGAAATATCCGTTTTGACCTTTGGCCCATTGATTTGTTGGGCTGTTTCTCTTTTTGATATTAAGCTACAAGGGCTGTTTCTACGTTTTGGACACAAATTCCTTGTGAGTATCTTCATTTGCAAATATGTTTTCCCATTGTGAGGGTTGTCTTTCTCTTTTGTTTAAGGTTTCCTTTGCTGTGCAAATGCTTTTAAGATTAATTTGGCCCTGTTTTCTAACTTTTCATTATTCTGAGAGGTAGTTCTCAGAAGCACTTGATGGAATTGATGTCACAGCATGTCCCACCTATAGTTACCTCAATAATTTCATAGTATCCGTCGTTACATTCAGATCTTGGTCTTATTTGAAGTTTACTTTTTGTGTATGGTTTGAGGAATATTCTAATTTCATTCTCATTTTCATTACTCAAGGAACCACCACACTGCCTCTGTATTGGCTTCCACCTATTTTCATTTCCAGCAATGGAGGAGGAGGGTTGCCATTTCTCCACAGCATCTAGTGGATTTAACTTTTGTATTGGTTGCTGTTGTTCAGTCACTCAGTCATATCCAACTCTTTGTGACCCAATGGACTGCAGCATGCCAGGCTTTCCAGCCTTTCACTGTTTCCCTGAGTTTGCTCAAACTCATGTCCATTGAGTCAGTGATGCCACCAACCATTTCATCCTCTGTCACCCCCTTCTCCACTTGCCCTCAATCTTTTCCAGCATCAGGGTCTTATCCAATGAGTCAGTTCTTCTCACCAGGTGACCAAAGTATTGGAGTTTCAGCTTGAGTCCTTCCAGTGAATATTCAGTGCTGATTTGCTTTAGGATTGACTGGTTTGATCTCCTTACAGTTCAAGGGATTCTCAAGAGTCTTCTCCAACATCACAATTTGAAAGCATCAATTTTCGGCATTCAGCCTTCCTTATGGTCCAACTTTCACATCTGTACATGACTACTGGAAAAACCATAGCTTTGACTATATGGACCTTTGTCGGCAAAGTCATGGCTCTGCTTTTTAATACCCTGTCTAGGTTTGTCATAACTTTTCTTCCAAGGAGCAAAAGTCTTAATTTTGTGGCTGCAGGAATAGTCCACATTGATTTGAAATGAAATGAAATGAAATCTGACACTGTTTCCACCTTTTCCCTATTTATTTGCCATGAAGTGATGGGACCAGATGCCAGGATCTTCTTTTTTGAATGTTGAGTTTTAAGACAATTTTTTCACTTTCCTCTTTCACCTTCATCAAGAGGCTCTTTAGTTCCTCTTTACTTTCTGCCATTAAAGTAGTATCATCTGCATTTCTGAGGTCGTTGATATTTCTCCTGGCAATCTTGATTCCAGCTTGTGAGTCATCCAGCCTGGCATTTCACATGATGTACTCTGCATATAAGTTAAATAAGTAGGATGACAATATACAACCTTGACATACGCCTTTTCCAATTTGGAACCAGTCCATTCCATGTCCGGTTCTAACCATTCCTTCTTGTCATGCACAGAGGTTTCTCAGGAGGCAGGTAACATGTTCTGGTATCCCCAACTTTTCAAGAATAGTCCACACTTTGTTGTGATCTACATAGTGAAAGGCTTTAGCATAATCAATGAAGCAGCAGTAGATTTTTTTAATTCCCTTGCTTTTTCTATGATCCAGCAGATGCTGGCAATTTGATCTCTGGTTCCTCTGCCTTTTCTAAATTCAGGTTGTACATCTGGAAATTCTTGGTTCATGCATTGCTGAAGTTTAGCTTGAAGGATTTTGAGCATAATCTTGCTATCATGTGAAATGAGTGCAATTGCATGGTAATTTGAACATTTGGCATTTCCTTTCTTTGGGATTGGAATGAAAGCTGACCTTTTCCACTTCTGTGGCCACTGCTGAATTTTTCAAATTTGCTGGCAAATCGAGTGCAGCACTGTAACAGCATCATCTTCTAGGATTTGAAATAGCTCAGTTGGAATTCTGTCACCTCCACTACTTTTGTTCATAGTAATGCTTCCTAAGGTCCACTTGACTTCACACTCTAGGATATCTAGCTCTATGTGAGTGACCACACCATCATGGTTATCTGGGTCATTAAGAACTTTTTTGTACAGTTCTTCTGTGTATTCTTGCCACCTCTTCTTAATCTCTTCTGCTTCTTTTAGGTCCTTGACACTTTTATCCTGTATTATGCCCATCTTTGATGAAATGTCCTCTTGGTATCTCCAGTTTTCTTAAAGAGATCTTTAGTCTTTCCCATTCTATTGTTTCCTCTTATTCTTTGCATTGTTCACATAACAAGGCTTTCTTATCTCTCCTTGCTATTCTCTGGAACTCTGCATTCAGTTAAATGTATCTTTCCCTTTCTCCTTGGCCTTTCTCTTCTTTTCTTATCTCAGCTATTTATAAGGTCTCCTAACACAACCATTTGGCCTCCTTGCATTTCTTTTTCCATATGCCTTCCTAGAAAAAATATCCATTTTGATCTTTGGCCCAGTGATTTCTTGGGTTGTTCGACCTTTTGATATTAAGTTGCAAGAGCTGGTTCTATGTTTTGGACACGAATTCCCTGTGGATATCTTCAACTACAAATATATTTTCCTGTTCTGAGGGTTGTCTATCTACCCAGTTATGAATTCTTTCCAGTGACCTAGGAGACTCCTGGAGGGCAGTTGTTGTTTACTTATACCCCCACACCCCTACACCAGGATCTTGTGAATATTAAGTGCTAGTCAACACAGCTTTTATAGTTGTAATTACCAATATGGCCACAAGGCAGCAGCATTTCTTTTTGCCCCACTTTCTTTTTTCTTAACCTTTTCCTGTACTTTCATTTTTCCTTTTCCCATTGGAATAGGGCTTCCCAGGAGGTACTAGTCTCCTGCCTGCCAATAAGAGACTTATCTTTTTGTAGGTGTTTTGAGATGGCTGTCTGGTCCAGTGTGAGGTGATATCTCATTGAACATTTGATTTACCTTTGTGTGATCACTCACCTAGAGCCAGACATCCTGGAATGTGAAGTCAAGTGGGCCTTAGGAAGCATCACTATGAACAAAGCTAGTGGAGGTGATGGAATTCCAGTTGAGCTATTTCAAATCCTGAAAGATGATGCTGTGAAAGTGCTGCACTCAATATGCCAGCAAATTTGGAAAACTCAGCAATGGCCACAGGACTGGAAAAGGTCAGTTTTCATTCCCATCCTAAAGAAAGGCAATGCCAAAGAATGCTCAAACTACCATACAGTTGCACTCATCTCACACGCTAGTAATGTTCAAAATTCTCCAAGCCAGGCTTCAGCAATACGTGAACTGCGAACTTCCTGTAAGCTGGTTTTAGAAAGGCAGAGGAACCAGAGATCAAATTGCCAACATCCGCTGAATCATGGAAAAAACATGAGAGTTCCAGAAAACCATCTATTTCTGCTTTATTGACTATGCCAGACCTTTGACTGTGTGGATCACAATAAACTGTGGAAAATTCTGAGAGAGATGACCACCTGACCTGCCTCTTGAGAAATCTGTATGCAGGTCAGGAAGCTACAGTTAAAACTGGACATGGAACAACAGACTGGTTCCAAATAGGAAAAGGAGTACGTGAAGGCTGTATATTGTCACCCTGCTTATTAAACTTCTATGCAGAATATATCATGAGAAACGCTGGGCTGGAAGAAGCACAAGCTGGAATCAAGATTGCCAGGAGAAATATCAATAACCTCAGATATTCAGATGACACCACCCTTAATGCCAGAAAGTGAAGAGGAACTAAAAAGCCTCTTGATGAAGTTGAAAGAGGAGAGTGAAAAAGTTGGCTTAAAGCTCAACATTCAGAAAACAAAGATCATGGCATCTGGTCCCATCACTTCATGGGAAATAGATGGGGAAACAGTGTCAGACTTTATTTTGGGGGGCTCCAAAATCACTGCAGATGGTGATTGCAGCCATGAAGTTAAAAGACACTTACTCCTTGGAAGGAAAGTTATGACCAACCTAGATAGCATGTTCAAAAGCAGAGGACATTACTTTGCCAACAAAGGTCCATTTAGTTAAGGTATGGTTTTTCCAGTGGTCATGTATGGATGTGAGAGTTGCATTGTGAAGAAGGCTGAGTGCCGAAGAATTGATGCTTTTGAACTGTGGTGTTGGAGAAGACTCTTGAGAGTCCCTTGGACTGCAAGGAGATCCAACCAGTCCATCCTAAAGGAGACCAGTCCTGGGTGTTCATTGGAAGGACTGATACTGAGGATGAAACTCCAATACTTTGGCCACCTCATGCGAAGAATTGACTCATTGGAAAAGACCCTGACGCTGGGAGGGATCGGGGGCAGGAGGAGAAGGGGACGACAGAGGATGAGATGGCTGGATGGCATCACCGACTCGATGGATATGAGTTTGAGTGAACTCTGGGTGTTGGTGATGGACAGGGAGGCCTGGCGTGCTGCGATTCATGGGGTCGCAAAGAGTCGGACACGACTGAGCGACTGAACTGAACTGAAGAATGCGTAACGCTGAGCATGTTTTCATGTGCCTAATCACAATCTGTGTCTTCCTCCAAGAAATGTGGACTTCTGTGTTTTGCCCCTTTGTGTCTTGGGTTGTTGTGTTTTTGATATTGAGCTGTATGGGGCTCTTTGTTTTGGAGATGAATTCCTTTATGGGTATCCTCATTTGCAAATATTTCTTCACATTTCAGGTTGCAGTTGTCTTTCATTTGGGGTTTCCTTTGTTGTGGAAATGCTTTTATGGTTAATTAGGTACTGTTTTCTTATTTTTGGTTTATTTTTCATTCACCTAAGAGGTGTATCCGAAAAGACCTTGCTGTGATTTATGTTACTGTGTGTCTTGGCTATCCTCGTCAACACTTTCATAGACTCCATCCTGACATGTAGATGTTTAATTTGAAGTTTATTTTGTGTATGGTGTTTGAGAGTATTCTAACCTCATTTTCTTTGCCTCAATAACCATCGCATCATCCTTCACAGTATCTGTTACCAGTTCATATTCCAAGGATTAGGGGAGGAACATTCCCTTTTCTCCACACCTTCACCAGTGGTTACTGTTTGTAGAGATTCTGAGACTGGCCACTCTGAATGGAGTGAGGCGATAAGTTGCTCTGGTTTCGATTTGCATTTCTAATATTTAACAATATTGACATCTTTTCATGTGATTCTTTTTAAACGGTCAAAAAGTACAGATGATATTCTGTGAAAAATGACAGGATGATTTCGCTTCATCTTTAAGGCAAACCATTCAACATCACAGTAATCCAAGTCTATGCCCCAACCACTGATGCCAAGGAAGCTGAAGTTGAACAGTTGTGTAAAGACCTACAAGGCTTTCTAGAATTAACACCACAAAAAGATGTCTTTTTCATCACAGGGAATTGGAATGAAAAAGTAGGAAGTCAAGAAACACCTGGAGTAACAGGCAAGTTTGGCCTTGGAGTACAAAATGAAGCAGGGCAAAGGCTAACAGAGTTTTTAAGGGAACACACGGGTCATAGCAAACATCCTCTTCCAGTAACACAAGAGACGACTGTACACATGGACATCACCAGATAGTCAATACCAAAATCAAATTGATTCTATTCTTTGGAGCCAAAGATGGAGATGCTCTATACAGCCAGCAAAAACAAGACCATGAGCTCCTTATTGCAAAATTCAGAGTTAAACTGAAGAAAGTAAGGAAAACCACTGTCATTCCGATATGACATAAATCAAAGCCCTTATGATTATATAGTAGAAGCAACAAATAGATTCAAGGGATTAAACCTGACAGAGTGCCTGAAGAACTATGCATGGAAGTTCTTAACATTGCACAGGAGGCAGTGATCAAAACCATCCCCAAGAAAAAGAACTGTAACAGATCAGCATGGTTGTCTGAGGAGGCCTTACAAATAGCTGAGAAAAGAAGAGAAGCGAAAGGCAAAGGAGAAAGGGAAAGATACCTAATGCAGAGTTCCAGAGAATAGCAAGGAGAGATAAGAAAGTCTTCATTAGTGAACAATGCAAAGAAATAGAGGAAAACAATAGAGTGGGAAAGACTGGAGATTTCTTTAAGAAAATTGGAGATACCAAGGGAACATCTCATGCAAAGATGGGCACAATAAAGGAGAGAAATGTCAAGGGCCTAACAGAGGCAGAAGATATTAAGAAGAGATGGCAAGAATACACAGAACTATACAAAAAGGGTCTTAATGACTTCAATAACCACAAAGATGTGGTCATTCATCTAGGGGCAGACATCCTGGAATGTGAAGTCAAGTGGGCCTTAGGAAGCATCACTATGAACAAAGCTAGTGGAGGTGTTGGAATTCCAGCTGAGCTACTTCAAATCCTAAAAGATGATGCTGTTAAAGTGCTGCACTCAATATACCTGCAAATTGGAAACTCAGCAGTGGCCACTGGAGTGGAAAAGGTGAGTTTTCATTCCAATCCCAAAGAAGGGCAGTGCTAAAGAGTGTTCAACCTATTGTACAATTGCACTCACTTCACATGCTAGCAAGGTCATGCTCAAAATCCATCAAGCTAGGCTTCAACAGTACATGAAATGAGAACTTCCAGATGCACAAGCTGGGTTTTGAAAAGACAGAGGAACTAGAGATTGCCAACAATTATTGGATCACACAGGAAGCAAGGGAATTCCAGAGGGCATCTCCTTCTGATTCATTGACACACTAAGGCCTTTGACTGTGTGGATCAAAACAAACTGAAAAATTCTTGAAGAGATGGGAATACCAGACCACTTTATCTGCCTCCTGAGAAACCTGTATGCAGGTCGAAAGCAACAGTTAGAACTGGACATGGAACAATGGGCTGGTTTCAAATCGGGAAAGGAGTACGTCCAAGACTGTATATTGTCACCCTGTTTATTTAACTTATATGCAGAGTACATCATGTGAAATGCCACACTGGATGAAACACAAGCTGGAATGAAGATTGCCAGGAGAAATATCAACAACCTCAGATATGCAGATGATACCACTCTAATGGCAGAAAGTGATGAACTAAAAAGCTTCTTGTTGAAAGTGAAAGAGGAGAGTGAAAAAGTTGGCTTAAAACTCAACATTCAGAAAACTAAGATCATGGCATCTGAGCCCATTACTTCATGACAAATAAATGGGGAAAAAATGAAAACAGTGATGGACTTTATTTTCTTGAGCTCCAAAATCACTGTAGATGATGACTGCAGCCATAAAATTAAAAGATACTTGCTCCTTGGAAGACAAGCTGTGACAAACATTTCTTCAGTTGCTCAGTTGTATCTGACTCTTTGGGAACTCATGGACTGCAGCATGTCAGGCTTCCCTGTCCTTCACCATCTCCCAGAGTTTGCTCAAACTCATGTCCATTGAGTTGGTGATGCCATCCAACCATCTAATCCTCTGTCATCCCCGTCTCCTCTTGCCCTCAATCTTTCCAGCATCAGGGTCTTTTCCATTGAGTTGGCTCTTTGCATCAGGTGGCTAAAATATTGGAGCTTTATTTTCAACATCAGCCCTTCAAATGAATATACAGGGTTGATTTCCTTTAATATTGACTGGTTTGATCTCCTCGCATCCAAAGGACTCTCAAGAGTTTTCTCCAGTACCACAATTTGAAAGCTTCAGTTCTTCAGGCTCAATCTTCTTTTTGGTCCAACACTCACATCTGTATACGACTGCTGGAAAAACAAGTAGCGTTTACTCCCACATATGGGATGTCAAATTTGTCTTCACACATTGCCTGCTATATTTAGACTCTTGGTTCATACTTCATGTAACCACATACTGTGGTAATTAAATACAATTAGAAACTAAGCTTTATTTTAAGGATGTGATTTGCCGACCAGCAGAGTAGGAATGTTCCATTTTCTTCAGCTCCTGTTACCCTGGTATGACATCTCAAAACTCATAAACTCTTGCTTGTTGATATGATTATCAATTTCATTTTAGCTCAGTTTGAACAGAGAAGCAAAAAAAAAAAAAAGCCTAGGGGGCAGTTTTTTCCGGTTTCTTTAAGGAGAGAAAGGAATCTGTTAGAAGACAAAGTACATGCAGCTTGTGGGCTCTTTGAGTCACTTATTGTTTCCAGGAATTTTCTTCTAATTTTTTGTCAAGTGTGATCTTTCACTCATACAATAACAAATAACAGAATTAGAAGAAACTAATTTGAAATGATGGCTTGCTTCTACTCAGAAAATCTGAAGACAAAGCAACCAATGTGAACCACAAAGATCAGGGTGCCGAGCTTTTAAGAGTATTTTAGGTTTGCAAATAATAACTAGTATGCTTGTTTTTTCAAGAGTATATTTTTACTCTGATAAATAATAAACTTTTCCAGAAGGCTTCCAGTGTCCACCTCCTGCTGGAGGCCTGGGGTTCTGGAATCAGGCCACTTCCTGTCTGTCTTTATAAGACAATGGGTGGGCTGCACTCTAAGAATATCTCCCTAGGATCTGGACCATCAAGGGGCCACAGAAATTGGTACCAGTTTTGTTTTGCCTGTTGAAATGTTTAATGGCAAAGGTTCTTTCAGTTCCTGATGTGGGTGAAGTGTGGAGCCCAGTGATGATTTCTTTGAGAGATGAACATCCTAGTTCCCATACGAGGGTGAGCCCTACATCCAATGATGAGAGACTCTGAATATGTGTGGCCAGTGCCTTCTAGAGAGCAGCTTTACCGCTAGTCTAAACCCGACTAAGTTCTGTCTACATGGGAGATTCAGGCCTCTCTAAATCTTGTCTAGGGGTTCCCTTGTAGCCGAGATGGAAAAGAATCTGCCTGCAATGCAGGAGACCCAGGTTCAATCCCTGGGTTGGGAGGATCACCTGGAGAAGTGAATGGCAACCCACTACCAATATTCTTGCCTGGGCTATTCCATGCATGGAGGAGCCCGGCAGGCTACAGTCCATGGGCTGACAAGTGTCAGACATGATACCACTTTCATTTTCACTTTTCAAGTCCTGTCTACACTGATGATGAGACCGTGTGCTTTCTGCAGTGAGGACATTTAAGCCTGCCTGTACTCTGTGCGCTAGGACATGGGGACTTGGGTGCAGGCCTGGCCTCTGTCTGGAAACTCCGTGCCTGCATCTGAGCGTCAGCGCTCAGATGTCTTGAGGGCTCTGGGGCTGGGTGGGCTTCTCTAGGTGACCGTGCTCTCCTCTGAGTGGGCTTCCCTGGCCCTCCCGGGGGTCAGTGCTGCAGTCGGGCTCCTAGTCTGTCCCCTGCCAGATTCACCTTCCCTGGGGCTCCTGGAGACCCCTCAGGTGGGCCACCTGGTAATCATTCCCATTTTCCAGCACATTCAGGTTGGGTAGGGAGGCAGGTTCACCTGGTGAATTGGTTCCAGGGCACAGAGATCGGGCATAAAGTCAATGGGCAGCAGGTGAGGCTGCTGCTGTGATCTCCTTCTAGTCCAATCTCTCCTCCAAAAAGAACAGAGCTGCCCCTCGTCTTTCAGCCCAGTTCTCTTGTTTTCTCAACACCTCAGCGGGACAAGAATGACAGAGCCTACCAGAACCAAGGTAGTGTGTTCACCTCTAGCATGAGCTTTCAAACCAGCAAAAAATCACACAGAACCAAAGTGAAAACAAAAGGGGCCTGACTTCTCAGGGACAATTGAGGGGAGAGGAGACTGACCCTAAACTTCTTTCTAGGGTCCCTGGAGGTCTCAGGCACCTGGCTTGTTTACACACTGGGGGCCCTCCAACCACAACCATGGTGTTCTGACCAAAGGGACGTAGACTCCAGGTTGGGTGGTCTGGGGACTGTGTCTCACCCCATCTGCGTGGGTCAGGATCCTGTGTATGGGGAGACCACACACACAAAGCTAAGGAACAGGGAAGAATACACGAGAGCTTCACTTGTGTTTAGGAATTAATACTTTGTGGTGTTCACTTTATACCGGCATGTACCTGTTTGCCTCTTTACCCCTGGCTCAGGTGTCTACCTCGTAATCATTCCAATTCTCTAGGATGAGCATGGCGGGAAGGGAGGCAGGTTCACCTGGTGAGTGGATTGCAGGGCACACGGGTCAGGCAAAAAGCCAATGGGCAGGAGGTGAGGTCGCTGCTGTGATCTCCTTCTGGTCAACTGTCCCTGCCCGCAGAGAGCAGATCTGCCCCTTGTCTCCCAGCCCTGCGTCTGGCATGTCTTCTCAACACCTCAGTGAAACAAGAAAGAACCAAGCCTGCCAGAATCAAGGTAGTGTGTTCAACATTATCATGACAGCTGTAAAAACTGTTAATATCACACAGAACCAAAGGGAAAAGACGAGGACTTCTCTGGGACAAGTGTGGGGAGAGGAGACCGGCCCTACCTCTTTCTGCCATCCCAGGAGATTACAGGAACCCACTTGTTTTCACTTTAGGGGCCCAGCAGAGACCTGGTGTCCTAACCAAGGGTCAGGGGACCCCACGGGGAGGGTCTGGGGAGGTGGTGTCACCTTGGAGACTGTGGGAGTGTTTCCCCACGTGCAGGGTCTGGAGATTGTGTGGGTCTCACCCCCTCCACACGGGTCAGGATCCTGTACCCGGAGACCACATACCTGCTGCTTACCTGCAGTTTGTCTTGTTTCCTCGGAAATTCCCAGCATCTGAATTGAGGGTGTTGCCCTGATTAACCTGTGGTCCTTTTCCTTCTCTTCATCGTGTCGCATTCATATGAGGTCAGGCACCTTTGAGTGGGTTTCTGCTCTGTGATCTGCTGAGTGAGTCTTTGGTGGTGTCATGTTACTCTCACAGCATATCACATGCTAATCACAGGGGTCATGACTGGTTTCCCCTAGACTGAGCTCAGGGAATTTAATTTGTAATTTCGTTGTTATTTTAAATTTGAGCAAAGTTGATGTCCTATGTTTTCTGTTTTAGGTATACATGAACTTCCTTCAGTTACACATAGACGCATATCTCTCCTTTTACTGTGTTTTGCCTCATACAGGATATCACCATCTTTTTCAGTAGAGCTGTCTGTTTTATTCCATAGTCCTTTTTCATTATGAGCTTGATATATATCAGTGTGTTTGTTTTCATTCCAGTCTCTTAATTTACCCCTGCCTTCTAACCTTGTTTTGATGATCGTAATTTGGTTTTCTCAGTCTGTGAGTCTGTTTTGTATGTTAGTTCACTGGCATGAATTTATAGATCCCTCCTATACGTGGTATCTTAGGATAGTTGTCTTTTTCTCCCCGAGTTACCTTACTTGGTATAATAATTTCTTAGTACATCTGTGCTGTTCCCAATATTATTTTTTCTGTGTTATGACCATGTAGTGTTTGTCTTTCTGTCACTGGACATTTTGGTGGATTCTAAGTCTTGGATATTGTGAATAGTGCTGCCCTGAAATTGGGGTGCATGTGTCATTTCAAATGATGGATTTCTGCAGATCTAAGCCTGGGGAGGGATTGCAGGAGCATATCTATGTTTAGTTTTTCAGAGAACCTCCATGCTGTTTTCCCTAATGGCTTCACCAGTTACATTCCCACCACGACTGTGGGAGGATTCCCTTATCTGTACATCCTCTGCAGTATTAGTTTTTGTAGATCGTTTTGACAATGGCCATTGTGATCAGTGTGAGGTGATACCTCATTGTATTGATTGGCATTGATTTAATAATTACTGGTGTGGAGTATCTTTCCATGTGCTTTTATTATTTTCTACCTTATGAGTACAGTTTACCTCTTGAAACTGACTTCTTGAAACTTGGCCCTGTTTGGAGTTCTTTTCTCCTAACTTACCCCAGGCATTTTTTGAGGGCAGCTGTCATTTACAGCCCTGTCAGACTCGTGACTATTAAGAGCTCTTCAGCGCCTGTTTTATGGTTTCCCTGCCGGCTCAGTAGTAAAGAATCCACCTGCAGCACAGGAGACTTGCAGGAGACCTGGGTTCAGTCCATGGGTTGGGAAGATGCCCTGGAGAAGGAAATGGGAACCCGCTCCTGTGTTCTTGCCTGGAGACTCCCATGGACAGAGGAGCCTGGTGGACTGCGGTCCATATGGTCGCAAAGAGTCAGACACAACTGAGCGACTGAACAAGAACAGCACCTGTTTTAATGTGTGTAATTGACCTGAACCGGCTAATTGCTCCCTACTCCCCCTTTCCATTTTGGCACCCATAACTTTCTTTCCCAAGTCTGTGATGTTTCTCTTTTGTAATGAAGTTCATTTGTATCCATTTTTAGATTCCACCAGAAGGGTTATTCTATAATATCTCTCTTTCCCTGTCTCACTTCACATGATCACCTCTGGTTTCTTCCCTGTAACTGGAAATGGCATTGTTTCATCCTTATGTATGTCTGAGTAATACCGCACTGGGTATATGTACCCCATTTCCTGTATCCATCCATCTGTCCTAGTCTACTGGAGTTGCTTCCTTGTCTTGGCTATTGTACCTAGTGCTGCCATGATCAGTAGTGGGGTATAGGTGTGTTTTTAAATTTTGGTTTTTCTCTGGATCTAAGCCTTGGTATGAAATTGCTGCATCACCTGGTACTTCTGTGTTTAGTTTTTAAGACCCCCTATAATGCATTCCCTAGTGCGTGTACCATTTTATATTCCTACCAACAGTGTAGGAGGGCTGCCTTCTCTTCACACCTTCTGCAGAATTTATTGCTGTAGTTTTTTTTTGATATGGCCATTCTGATCAGTGTGAGGTGACACCTCGTTGTACATTTGATTTGTTTTTCTCTAAGAACTAGTGATGCTGGGCATCTTTTTATGTTCTTTATGGCCATCTCTATGACCTCTCTGAAGAAATGTGCATTTAGATCTTTAGACTATTTTTTATTGAGTTTTGTTGTTGTTGCTGTTTATATTGAGCTGTATGAGTGATTTGTGTTTCTTTCAGGTGTTCAGGAATTTGGTTCATTATTACATAATATTTACCTATTCTCACTTGAGTTCTTTTTTCATATAGGTGATTAGACTGTGTTCAGTAAACTTCCCTGTGCTATTCAGTAGGTACTTGTTGATCATCTATTTGCTGCATATTAATGTGTGTATGTTAATTCCAATCCCTTAAATCATCCTGCCTGCACCTGGAGGACAACAGGCACTCCAGGTCCATTGTGGAGGCACACAGCCTGCCACATGCTCCCAGCTTTCTCAGCCCCAGGACACTCCAGCCTGGGACCCAAGCCAATCAGGCTCCAGGGATGTGACAACAGTCTTTTTTTTTTTTTTTTTTGCTTCTTAAAAATTTTTATTTTTAAAAATTTATTTATTTTAGTTGGAGAATAAGTACTTTACAATATTGTGATGGTTTTTGCCATACATCAGCATGGATCAGGCTCAGGTATACATGTGTCCCCAACATCCTTAACCCCCTCCCCCTCCCTCCCCACGCTGTCCCTCTGAATTGTCCCAGAGCACTGGCTTTGGGTGCCCTGCTTCATGCACTGAACTTGTGCTGCCCATCTGTTTTTCATATGGTAATGTACATGTTTCAATGCTGTTGTCTCTCTCAAATCATTCCACACTCGCCTTCTCCCACTGAGTCCAAAAGTCTGTTCTTTACATCGGTGTCTCTGATCAGAGTCAGCATTTCTTTTTCGTTTTTTCCACCATTCGAACTGGAGTATATAGGTGAATTACTGCCTTGTTGGTGTTTTTTTTTTTTTCCTTTTCCTTCTACCACAACTTGTTTCACTTCTATTAATACATAAATGTGTATATATTTTGTTTTTTTTTTTCCATATAGGTTATTATAGAGTGTGGAGTAAGTTTCAATGTATTATACAGTGGGTCTTGGTATTTTATTTTATAAACAGTGTTGGGCATATATTAGTCTGAAGTTACTCATTTCTCCATGCCCCACATCTTTATATCTTTGTGACTGGAAATTTCTACGTCAATGAGGTAGTGTCTCCAGGCAAGCAGTTCATTTTTATCCATCTTTAGATGCCACCTAGGAGTGATATCGTATGATACTTGTCTCTCCCTGTCTGCCTTAATTCACTTGGAATGATCATCTCTACTTTCTTTTCTGTGGCCAAACTTGACCTTATTTCCTAGTTCTTTATTGTTGAGAAATATTGTATTGTGTACATGTACCCCATTGTCTGTATCTATCCACTCATCTGTTCTACAGTTAACTTGATTCTCTATGTTGGCTGTTGTACATAGTGGGGCCAGAATCCCAGGGTGACTCATGTCTTTTAAAATTGTGGTTGTCTCCACCTGGCTTTCTCAGTGCCATCCCAGTCTAGACATGAGACACAGAGTGCTCAGACTCCAGGGATGGGATAGCCTCCCAAGAGAGGGAGGTTGCAGGGAATAAACTAGGCATTGTTTTTTTTCTTTTTCTTTTCCTCATGCCGATCTTATGTTGGAGTATAGTTGATTTGTAGTTTTGTGCTTACTGTTGGTATACAACACTTGATTCAGTATTGACATATAGATACAGTATGTCTGTTCTTCTTTAGATTCTTTTTCCATAGAATTTACTGCAGAAGGTCGAGCAAAGTTCCATGTGCTTGTATGTACCGCATCTTCTTTAAGCTTTCATCTGTCAGTGCACATTTTGATGGTTGTGTGTCTCGGCTACTGTAAGTAACACTGCAGTGAATGTTAGGGTGCGTGTGTCATTTTGAATGGTGGCTTTATCAGGATTCCAGGCCTAGGTGTGGGAATGTCAGTTCCTAGGCATATTTCCCTTGAAAGTTTTTTTTGTTTTTTTTTTTTTTTTGTTTTTTGGCATGTCAAGGCTGTCTTTTCTAGTAGCTATCGCCAGTGTCCCTTCCTACCAACTGTGTGTGTGGTGGGGGGGGTCCCCTCTCTGCTTGACTCTCTCCCCCATTTACTGTTTGTAGACTTGTGAAGATGGTCATTCTGACTGGTATAATTTGATTTCTTGTAGTTGTTTTGATTGGCATTCCTCCTGTAATAATTCGGGATGCTGAACATCCTGTCCTGTGAATGTATGTTGTTTTTTTTTCTTTTTCTTTTCTCCTTCATGGTTGTGAGGAAAATACACCTGTTGCAGTTAACTTTTTGATAGTGGGTTGTGTCTGTAATTTATTTCTGCAATATTCTCCCTAGGACTTTTCCTGAGGGCAACTGTCGTTAATGGCCCCCCAAATCTTGTGAATTGGAGGAGCCAGTAAGCACAGGTCAGGCTTCCCTGGTGACTCAGATGGTAAAGAATCCACCTGCAATTCAGGAAACCCGGGTTCGATCCCTGGGTCAGGAAGATCCCCTGGAGAGGGGAATGGCAACCCACTCCAATGTTCTTGCCTGGGAAATCCCATGTTGAGAGGAGACTGGCAGGGAAGCACAGGTGGTCAAGTTGTAGTTACAGAGAATGTCCACATGGTGGCAGCAGTTTTCATTCCCAACTCTGGTTCTGGGGGCAACCAGAACCTCAGGAGTTGGCTTCCTAGGCCGTGAACCTGAGTGGAATGTGCCTGAGCAAACTCCCAAGGGCCTGTGTCTCACTACTTGTTCCCCCTAAAGCTTCACCCCATTCCTCAGACTTTCCTTATCCTAACCAGGGCCACAGCACCGTGCTGAGGTGCTAGGAGGCTGCACTCTCAAGAAGGAGGCTTAAGCTGGGAACCCCAGCCCCAGGAGAACTGAAAGCTAGGTGGCATTTCCAAGGTTCTTGAGGCCAGACGGTTGTCACAACATCCTTTGGGTGCGCTAAGGACTATGGTCCCTGTCAGAGCAAACCAGACGGTACAAGTTTAAGAGGGGGCTCAATTAAGGGCACCCTGTCTGGTGGTTTCAACCCCACCCCAGTCCAGCCTTTGGACTAAACCCTGTCCAGGCTGCAGCCATGGGATAGCAGCCAGGGTCAGGAAGTCGGCAGAAATGAGCTAGCCAAGGCTTTTCTTTTTTATTCTTTTCTTTAATGTCATGCCTGTGGTATGCTGCAGTATCATCGGTGTGCAATGTTGTTCCTATTGTTAGTATCCAGCCAGCTGTTTAAGTTATGACATGTATGTAAAGCATACGTATTCTTTTTCAGATTCATATGCTTTGAAAGTTATTGCAGAAGGTGAAGCAAAGTCCCCTGTGCTGAATATCATGTCCTTGTGGACTATCTGTTACATATACAGATTTCTGTGGATGTGGTAGAGATACAGGTTTCTGTGGAAGGAACAAAGAAAGGAAGGGGATAATCCTTGTAGATTATCTATTAAACATACACATTTCTGTGTATATGTTAGTTCTGACTTCCTAATTCATCCCTGGCTTTTCTTTAGTTTTATTAATTTTTAAAAATTCTTTGTATTTGAATTCTCAGAGTCTCTTTTTGTGTTTAAATTCTGTTTTATATTTGTTATGTTTATGTTCTATGTATTATGTTTTATGTTTAAATTCCTTTGTATCTCTTTTGCCTAGAAGAGACATCACATGTTATAGTCTTCCTCTGTCTGGCTGACTTCACTTGGTGTATGATCCTCCAAGCTCTATCCCTGTGACTACCAGTGGCATAATTCCATGATTCCAGTGGTAGTCTTTCATGGCTGAGTATTAGATCATTTTCTGTATGTGCCACATTGCTTTTAGGCTTCAGTCTGAAGGTGGACATTTTGCTGGGTCTGTGTTCAGCTGCTTTAACTAGTGCTGAAGTGGATGTTGGGGGTGCACGTGGCTTCTTGAAAGATGGTTTTCTTGGAATAGAGGCCCAGGTGTGGGAATGTCAGATGGTGGGCTTAGTTTGCATTTATTGTTTGAGACTTGCAAGGATGCAAATCTCTGGTGAGATTTGATTTCTCATTGTCATTTTGGTTGGCGTTCCTCCTGTAGTAATTAGGAATGCTCAGCACCTGGTCCTGCGGTGGTTAAGTTATTTTTTTTCCCCTTCATGGTTGTGAGTAAAATTTACCAGTTTTAATTGATTTTTTGAAAATCAGTTGTGTTTGTACTTTTCTCTGCAATTCTCCCCAGGACCTTTCCTGAAGGCAGCTGTCATTAACAGTCCCCGAGATCTGTTGAATTGGAGGTACCCGCAAGCCCAGGCGGTCAAGTTGTAGTTACAGAAAATGTCCACAAGGGGCAGCACTTTTCCACACCCAACTCGGATTCCTCAGGCAACCAGAGATTAAGGAAGAGCTGGCTTCCTAGGCTGTGAATTGGCGTGCAGGGTGCCTGAGCACACTTAGTCTCGATACTTCTTCCCCTTCAAGCTTCACCCCTTTCCTTCAGACTAATCCCAGCCTGGACCACAGCACCCTGATGAAGTGCCTAGGAGGCTGCACTCTCAGGAAGGAGGCTTGAGCTGGGGACCCCAGCACCAGGAGACATGGAAGCTAGTAGACTTTTCCAAGGTCATCGAGGCCAAAGTGTCAGGACAACATCGATCGTGTACCCTAGGGACTCTGCCAGATCAAACCAGAAAGTACAGATTGAAGTGAGTGAAAGTGAAGTCGCTCAGTCATGCCCGACTCTTTGTAGTCAAGACCCCATGGATAGTAGCCTGCACCAAGCTCCTCCGTCCATGGGATTTCCAAGGCAAGAAGTACTGGAGTGGGTTGCCATTTCCTTCTCCAGGGAATCTTCCCAAGGCAGGGATCGAACCCAGGTCTCTCACATTGTGGAGAGACACTTTACCGTCTGAGCCACCGAAGAGCAACCGGACTGGCCGATTCAACCCCATCACAGTCCAGCCATGAAAACAGCCTGTTGAGGCTCCAAAATGTGGTGGAAGCCCAAGTCAGGGGATTATTTCATATATGCAAACAGAATTTTCTGTATATCCCATATGAACACATGGGGTGCAAATTTAATGAATGAAATACAATTTTCTATATTTCATATATGAAAGCATATGTGCATATTTTCTATTTTGAATGAAAAGATAAATACAAATTTCATGAACATATAATTTTCTATATTTCTTATACAAAAGTATGTGTGAGTTTTAATGTATAAAAAGGTGCATATTTCACTGATAAAAACTAGAATTTTCATTGTTTCATATATGAAGAGATGGGTGCATATTTTATGAATAAAATATAGTTTTCTATATTTCATATATGAAAACATGGGTGCATATTTCATGGATGAAAATGAAATTTTGCATATTGCATATATTAAAACATGGTTGCTTATTTCAAAGATGAAAATAGAATTTTCTATATCTCATATATAAACATGTGTGCCTATTGCAAGATGAAAATAGAACTTTCTACATGCAATATATGAAAACATGAGTGTACATTTCATGAATTAAAAGGGAACTTTTAATATTTCATGTATGAAAATGTGGATGTATATTTCACATATGAAAAAATTTTGATATTTCATATATGAAGCTATGAGTGCACATTTCATATGAAAATAGAATTTTTATATTTCATATATGACACCATGGGTGCCTATTTAATATATGAACATAGAATTTTCCATATTTCTCATATGAAAATATGGGTGCATATGTCAATTCCAGTTGAGCTATTTCAAATTCTGCAAGATGATGTTGTGAAAGTGCTGCTCTCAATATGTCAGCAAAATTTGGAAAACTCAGCAGTGGGCACAGGACTGGAAAAGGTCACTTTTCATTCCAATCCCAAAGAAAGGCAATGCCAAAGAACGCTCAAACTACTGCACAATTGCACTCATCTCACATGCTAGTAAAGAAATGCTCAAAATTCTCCAAGCCAGGCTTCAGCAATATGGTGAACCGTGAACTTCCAGATGTTCAAGCTGGTTTTAGAAAAGGCAGAGGAACCAGAGATCAAATTGCCAACATCCGCTGGATCATCAAAAAAGCAAGAGAGTTCCAGAAAAACATCTATTTCTGCTTTATTGACTATGCAAAAGCCTTCGACTGTGTGGATCACAAGAAACTGTGGAAAATTATGAAAGAGATGGGAATAGCAGACCACCTGACCTGTCTCTTGAGAAACCTGTATGCAGGTCAGGAAGCAACAGTTAGAACTGGACATGGAACAACAAACTGGTTCCAAACAGGAAAAGGAGTACGTCAAAGCTGTATATTGTCACCCTGCTTATTTAACTTCTATGCAGAGTACATCATGAGAAACGCTGGGCTGGAGGAAGCACAAGTTAGAATCAAGATTGCTGGGAGAAATATCAATAACTTCAGATATGCAGATGACACCACCCTTATGGCAGAAAGTGAAGAAGAACTAAAAAGCCTCTTGATGACTGTGAAAAAGGAGAGTGAAAAAGTTGGCTTAAAGCTCAACATTCAGAAAACTAAGATCATAGCATCTGGTCCTGTCACTTCATGGGAAATAGATGAGGAAACACTGGCTGACTTTATTTTTCTGGGCTCCAAAATCACTGCAGATGGTGATTGCAGCCATGAAATTAAGACACTTACTCCTTGGAAGGAAAGTTATGACTAACCTAGACAGCATATTAAAAAGCAGAGACGTTACTTTGCCAACAAATGTCCATCTCATCAAGGCTTTGGTTTTTCCTGTGGTCATGTATGGATGTGAGAGTTGGACTATAAAGAAAGCTGAACGCAGAAGAATTGATGCTTTTGAACTGTGGTGTTGGAGAGGACTCTTGAGAGTCCCTTGAACTGTAAGGAGATCCAACCAGTCCATCCTAAAGGAGATCAGTCCTGGGTGTTCATTGGCAGGACTGATGCTGAAGCTGAAACTCCAATACTTTGGCCACCTGATGCAAAGAGCTGACTCATTGGAAAAGACCCTGATGCTGGGAAAAATTGAGGTCATGAGGATAAGAGGATGACAGAGGATGAGACGGTTGGATGGACCTGGGTTTGGGTGGGAGTTGGTGATGGACAAGGAGGCCTGGCGTGCTGCAATTCATGGGGTCGCAAAGAGTGGGACATGACTGAGCGACTGAGCTGAACTGAACTGAACTGAAGTACTAGCGGTCAGATGTAGTTACAGAAAGTGTCCACAAGGGGGCAGCACTTTTCGATGCCCATATCTGGTTCTTGGGGCAAGCAGAGGTTTCGGGAAAGTCGGCTTCCAGGCTGTGAAATGTGGAATGTGCCTGAGCAAAAACCCAAGGGCTTGTGTCTCACTACTTTTTCCTCTTGAAGCATCACACACACACCCTTCTTGATAGCATCACGATTTTCACCCTAGCCCTTCTTGCTAGCTGCTTTTTGTACATTTGGAGTCTGTCCATATACTGGCTGCTGCTGCTGCTGCTGCTGCTGCTGCTGCTGAGTCGCTTCAGTCGTGTCCGACTCTGTGCGACCCCATAGACGGCAGCCCACCAGGCTCCCCGTCCATGGGATTCTCCAGGCAAGATCACTGGAGTGGGTTGCCATTTCCCTCTCCAATGCATGAAAGTGAAAAGTGAAAGGGAAGTCGCTCAGTCGTGTCCGACTCTTAGCGACCCCATGGACTACAGCCTACCAGGCTCCTCCATCCATGGGATTTTCCAGGCGAGAGTACTGGAGTGGGGTGCCATTGCCTTTATTACAACGAACAGCTTAGGGGTATTCTTTTTCTTCCACGCTCTGTCTGTGTTGTTGCTTGTAGGCTTTTGATGATGGCCATTGTGAGTGGTGATATTTGGTGTCCGTTGTCATTTTGATTGGCATTCCTGCAGCCATTAGGGATGCTGAGCATCTTGTCCTGTGGTGGAAGTTTGATTTAGTTTTATTTTATTTTATTTTTTTCTTTAAAGGGTGTGAGGACAATTTACCTTTGGAAGTTGGCTTCCTGGAGTTGGCTGGTTTTGGAATATATTTCTCCCATACCAGCCCCAGGGCATTTCCTGAGGGCAGCTGTCATTAACAGAACCGCTGCTGCGCGCGCTGCTGCTGCTGCTGCTGCTGCTGCTGCTGCTAAGTCGCTTCAGTCATGTCCGACTCTTAGCAACCCCATGGACTGCAGCCCACCAGGCTCCTCCATCCATGGGATTTTCCAGGCAAGAGTACTGGAGTGGGGTGCCATTGCCTTCTCCGAAACAGAACCACAGCCCTTGTGAATTAAGGTACCTGTGCACACTGGTGATCAAGTTGTAGTTACAGAAAATGTCCACAGGATGGCAGCACTGTTTTCTTGCCCACCTTTGGTTCCTGGGGCAACTAGATCCTTATGGAAAGTTGGCTTTCTGGTCTGTGAATTAGAGTGGAATGTGCCTGAGAAAACACCCAAGGGCTTGAGTCTCTCTTTGTTCTCTCTTAAAGCAGCTCACAAATGCCCCATCCAGACTAATCCCGTCTGGGTCCACAGCACGCTGCTGAGGGTGCCTATGTGCTTGAGCCTGGGCCCCCCAACCCCCCCACCAGAACCAGGAAAAGTGGAGGCTCCGTGATTATTGCCCCCAACTCTGAGAGGTCTTGATCCCACTCAGCACTCTGGTCCTCACAGCAGACAGCAGAATTTTAAAAAGGGTTCAAAGGATGGCAATGTGCCAGGCTGTGTCAACCCCACCCCAGTTCAGCAGTGGGAACCAAGCCTGCTCAGCCTCCAGGGCTGGGATAGTATCCCAAGTCAGGAAGGCTGGAGATAATAGAGTAGTCACTGTGCTGCTTTCCTCTGCTTTACCATCTTCCTATGCTGCATTGCAGTACAGTCAGTTCAAATGTTGTGTTTGTTCTAGTGCACAGCTGATGGATTTGGGTATTATGTATCTATGGGATCTCTCTATTGTCTTTTGGGACTTTTCTGCCATGGAAGGTCAAGCAGAGGTCCTTGTGAATTATCTATCTCATCAGGTCCTTGTGAATTATCTATCTTAGATACAATTTCCTGTATACAAAGAAGGAAGTTAAGAGATAATTTTTGTGGATTATCTCTTAGAGATACAGATTTCTGTGTGTATCTGAAAGGAAGGAAGGAAGGAAGGAAGAGGATAATCCTTGTGGATTTTCTATTACAGATACAGATTTCTTATCTATGTAGGTATTTACCTCCTAATTCATTTCGGGCCCTTTACTTTTTTTTTCTGGAACCCTTTATTTGACTTTGAATTCTCAGAGTCCTTCTTGAGTTGTAAATTTGTTTCCTTGTATGTATATTTTTATTTTTTCCAAGAAGGTATCTCATATGCCACAAACTTCCTCTGCCTGACTGATTTCCCTTAATGCATGATCCTTCAAGGTCTACCCTTGTGATTACCAGTGTCATAACTCCCTAATTTCAGTGGTATTTTTAGGAGTGAGAAATAGTCTATTGGATATATGTACAACATCTTGCTTAAGCTTTAATCTCGGTGGAGATTTTCCTGTTGTGTGTCTTGGCTATTGGAAGTAGTCCTCCAGTGTTCATTGGGGTTCATGTGCCTTTTGATTGAAGGTTTCCTCAGCATATATGCCCAGGTGTGAGAATGTGAGATCCCAGGTGTAGCTCATCTTGACAGGTTGTTTATTTATTTATTTTTTGAGGCACTTGGAGGCTGTTCATATCCTGTAGCCAATGTATATTCCCACCGACAATTTAGGGGGATTCTTTGACTTCCAGGCTCCTTCCCACATTTATTGTTTGTAGACTTGCGAGGATGGCCATTGTGACTGGTGGAATTTGACTTCCCATTGTCATTTTGATTGGCATTCCTGCAGCCATTATGGATGCTGAGCATCTTGTCCTGTGCTGGAGGTTTTGTTTTGTTTGGCATTTGGCTTCCTGAAAGTCGACTCTGTTTGGAATGTATTTCTCCAGTATCCACACCATGACATTTCCTGAGGACAGCTATCATTACAGAACCCCAGGCCTTGTGAATTGAGGTGCCTGTGAGAACTGGTGATCAAGTTGTAGTTAAAGAAACAAGTTCAAAGGCAGCAGCGTTTTTGCATGCCCACACTTGGTTCCCAGGGCAGCCAGGAAAGCTGGCTTTCATGGGTGTGAAATAGAGTGGACTGTGCCTGGACAAACACAAAAGGGCTTGAGTTTCAGTACTTTTTGCCCCTATGGCATCACACAAAGCCACCATCCAGACTAATCCCTTCCAGGCCCACAGCCCCCGGTGCCTTGGAGGCTGCCCTCTCAGGAAGGAGGCTTTTGGGGCTAACCTCAGCACCGGGAGAGGGCGAGGCTAGCTGAATCACGCCTTCAAATGCCTTGGGCCCTTGATGCCATGGAGGACTCTGGTCCCAGCCAGAGAGCAGTAGATTGTAGACCTTTAAAAGGGTTCAGTGAAGGGCACTGTGCCAGGCTGTATCCACCCCCTCCCCAGTCCAGCAGTGGGACCCAAGCTTGCTCAGCCTCCAGGGATGGGATAGCATCCCAAGTCAGGGAGGTCATTTGTAACAGAGGAGGCCCTGCTTTCCTTTCTTTTCCTTTAGCATCTGCCATACTACATGGCAGCATAGTCGAGTTACGGTATTGGGATTGCTGTCAGCATACAGCTTGATTCAGGTATTTTCTATCTATGGTGTTTCTCTATTGTGTATTTGGACTTTGTGCAATAACAAGTCGAGCAGGTCCTTGTGAATACCCCCTATTTCCTGCAGCAAAACATGGGTGCAGGTTCTCCTGCATGAAATATGAAATTTTCCACATTGCCTTTTCCCTGTACCTTTATCAGCAGTTATTGTTTGTTGAGTTTCTGACAATGGCCCTTCTGCCTTCTGTGTGGTGATACCTTCCTGGGGTTTT
Organism: Nanger dama; assembly: GCA_917880005.1. NCBI lineage: Eukaryota > Metazoa > Chordata > Mammalia > Artiodactyla > Bovidae > Nanger > Nanger dama. The sequence continues at coordinate 54,626 of CAKJTW010000084.1, forward strand.
GATTTGCATTCCTAATATTTAGCAATGATGACCTCTTTCCATGTGATTTCTTTTCAAGGGTGAGTTCAACTCACTTCTCCAGATTGGCTCCCTTGAACTCAGCCCTGTTGTAGATTTTTTTCCGATGACCACCACTAGAATGTTTGTGGAGATCAGCTGTTTTTTACTTCCAGACCCTCTGACCTTAAGAATACTCAATGCCCAACACCACATCTTTTCAAGTTGTTACAAGGCGGCAGCTTTATTCAGCCCCACACAACTTTTCCCCTGTAATTTCCATATTATTTTACTTTGAATGGAGATGATTTCTGAGTTTATATGTGTTTCAGGTATACAGGAACTTGATTCATTAATGTATAGTGGTTCTTATATTCTCTTTCAAGTTCTTGTTCCCATCTAGGTGATTACCGTTTTTCAGTAAACTTCCATCTGCTATTCAGTAACTCATTTTCGACCATCTATTTGATCCATGTAAGTGTGTCTATGTTAATTCACATCTCTTAATTTACTTTCCCTGTATCTAGAGACTGAGAGCTCCTGCAGAGGGCAAGAGGCACTCCAGGAACATCATGGGGGCGCACTGCCTGCCACATCCTCCCAGGTCCCTGAGCCCCACCACAAGCCAACCTTGGGACCCAAGCCTGCCCAGTCTCCAGAGATGCGATACCAACCAAGGTAGCCATGGGATGAGGGGAATAGAGTCAGCATACGTTTCTATAGTTTTTGAGTTGATAAAGTCAGTTGAACTCGAGTATATAGGTGAATTACAATGCGTTGGTTGTTTTTTTTTTAATTCATAGCAACTTGATTCACTCATTGTTGTTGCATGTAAGTTAAATACGCAGAATGACAATATACAACCTTGATGAAATCCTTTCCCAATTTTGAACAAGTCCATTGTTCCATGTCTGGTTCCTACTGGTACTTCCTGACTATCCAAGTTTCTCAGGAGGCAGGTAATGTGGTCTGGTATTCCCATCTCTTTAAGAATTTTCCACATTTTGTTGTGATCCACACAGTCAAAAGCTTTAGTGTAGTCTATGAAGCAGAAGTAGATGTTTCTCTGGAATTCTCTTGCTTTTGCTATGATCCACAGATGTTTCAATTTGATGTCTGGTTCCTCTGCCTTTTCTAAATACCACTTGAACATCTGGAAGTTCTTCATTCACGTACTGTTGAAATGTGTCTTGGGAACTTACTTTTGCTAGTGTGTGAAATGAGTGCAATTGTGCAGTAGTTTGAACATTCTTTGGCATTGCCCTTCTTTGGGACTGGAATGATAACTGACCTTTTCCAGTCCCGTGGCCTGAGTTTTCCAAATCTGAGTTTCCCAAGTTTGCTGTCATATTGAGTGCAGCACTTTAACACCATCATCTTTTAGGATTTGAAATAGCTCAGCTGTATCCCACCAGGCTCCTCTGTACTTGGGATTTCCCAGTCAAGAATACTGGAGTGGATTGCCATTTGCTTCTCCATAAGACCTTCCCAACCCAGGATCCAAACCCCTGGTCTCCTATATTGCAGGCAGATTCTTTACTGACTGAGCTACCAGGGACTGTTAGAGATTCACTCATATATAGATGTGTATATGTTGTATTTTGGGTTCTATTCCTGTATGAAGTGAAGTGAAAGTTGCTCAGTCATGTCCAACTCTTTGCAACCCCATGGCCTATACAGTCCGTGGAATTCTCCAGGTCAGAATACTGGAGTGGGTAGCCTTTCCCTTTACGAGGGGATCTTCCCAACCCAGGGATCAAACCCAGGTCTCCTGCATTGCAGGCAGATTCTTTACTGACTGAGCCCCCAGAGACTGTTAGTGATTCACTCATATGTAGATGTGTATATGTTGTGTTTTGGGTTCTATGCCTGTAGAGGTTATTACAGAGAGTGGAATACCATTCCTATTGTTACCCAGTGGGTCCTTGTGATTTATTTTCTAAATGGTAGTGTGCATTCAGTTCAGTCACTCAGTCGTGTCCAACTCTTTGCGACCCCATGAATCACAGCACACCGGGCCTCCCTGTCCATCACCAACTCCCAGAGTTCACTCAAACTCTGTCCATCCAGTCGGTGATGCCATCCAGCCATCTCATCCTCTGTCGTCCCCTTCTCCTCCTGCCCCCAATCCCTCCCAGCATCAGGGTCTTTTCCAATGATTCAACTTTTCCCATGAGGTGGCCAAAGTATTGGAGTCTCAGCTTCAGCATCAGTACTTCCAATGAACACCCAGGACTGATCTCCTTGAGGATGGACAGGTTGGATCTCCTTGCAGTCCAAGGGACTCTCAAGAGTCTTCTCCAACACCACAGTTCAAAAGCATCAATTCTTTGGTGCTCAGCTTTCTTTATAGTCCAACTCTCACATCCATACATGACCACTGGAAAAACCATAGCCTTGACTAGACTACTTTGTTGGCAAAGTAATATCTCTGCTTTTCAATATGCTATCTAGGTTGGTCGTAACTTTCCTTCCAAGGAGTAAGCATGAAGTGATGGGACCAAATGCCATGATCTTCGTTTTCTGAATGTTGAGCTTTAAGCCAACTTTTTCCACTCTCCTCTTTCACTGTCATCAAAAGGCTTTTTAGTTCCTCTTCACTTTCTGCCGTAAGGGTGGTTTCATCTGCATATGCAAGGTTATTGATATCTCTCCCAGCAATCTTGATTCCAGCTTGTGCTTCCTCCAGCCCAGCGTTTCTCATGATGTACTCTGCATAGAAGTTAAATAAGCAGGGTGACAATATACAGCCTTGATGTACTCCTTTTCCTATTTGGAACCAGTCTGTTGTTCCATGTCCAGTTCTAACTGTTGCTTCCTGACCTGCATACAGGTTTCTCAAGAGGCAGGTCAGGTGGTCTGCAATTCCCATCTCTTTCATAATTTTCCACAGTTTCTTGTGATCCACACAGTCAAAGGCTTTGGCATAGTCAATAAAGCAGAAATAGATGTTTTTCTGGAACTCTCTTGCTTTTTTGATGATCCAGCAGATGTTGGCAATTTGATCTCTGGTTCCTCTGCCTTTTCTAAAACCAGCTTGAACATCTGGAAGTTCACGGTTCACATACTGCTGAAGCCTGGCTTGGAGAATTTTGAGCATTATGTTATTTCAAATAGCTGATAATGGCACCCCACTCCAGTACACTTGCCTGGAAAATCCCATGGATGGAGGAGCCTGGTAGGCTACGGTCCATGGGGTCGCTAAGAGTCAGAAACGACTGAGCGACTTCACTTTCTCTTTTCACCTTCATGCATTGGAGAAGGAAATGGCAACCCACTCCAGTGTTCTTGCCTGGAGAATCCCAGGGACGGGGGAGCCTGGTGGGCTGCCATCCATGGGGTCGCACAGAGTCGGACACGACTGAAAGCAACTTAGCAGCAGCAGCAATACCTTTCTTCTCTGCTAACAATAAGGTTCCTTTTTCTAAGTGTGTGAACTGTGTATCTTTGCTCAAGGAGCTCATATGTATCCATTGTTAGATCCACCTAGAAGTGATATTGTATTATGTTTTCTGCTCACTGTCTCTGTTTGGTTGCCATGATCATCTCTACCTTCTTCCCTGTGCCTGAAGATGGCATTATTTCATTGCTCTTTATGGCTGAGTAATATAGCATTGTGTGTGTATACCCCATATACTTTATTCATTTCTGTGAATAACACTTAGGTTGCATCACTGTCTTTGCTATGAAAACCAGTCCAGCAGGGGTGGTATGGGTACCCTTGTCTTTGAAAATGCTGCTTCTCCCTGACTATGTGCCCAGTCATGTGATTGCTGTTCCCTAAGGCACTTCTGTGTTTCATTATTTCAAGATCCTCCATATTGTTCTTTCTAGTGGATGAACCAGTGGACATTTTTAGTAATCTCATCCAAATTAATTTCTTGATGGGAATTTCTATTCCTAAAATTTTCCAATTTTTATTTTGCTAACCTTCAGTCTTGATTACTTTTTGTGTTTGTAGTTATCAGTCCACTATTTATTTTTCCCTCTGAAGTACAGGATACAACATAGTGATTCAGTATTTTAATGGAATATACTCCATTTAAAGATATTACAAAACCATGGCTATATTGCTCTCTGCTGCATATGATATCCTATTATTTTTCTTACATTACACATGTGGCTTCCCTCGTGGCTCAGATGGTAAAGCGTTACATTACATATAGTGGTTTTTATCTCTTAACATCTACTCCAGTCTGGCAATGCCTACCACCAAATTCCCCAGGCATCCACCAGTTTCTGGATTTGTGAGTCTCTTTCTGTTTCATAGGTAGGTTCATTTGTGTCTTTTTTTAGATTCTACACAAATGTGATTTCTTATGCCCCCTTTCTGTGTGTTTCTGACAACCTTGCCTTAGTATGAGAAAATGTAGATTCATTTTCCTGAAAATATTTATAACTCCAATCAGAATTGTCCATGTTTCATACAGGAAATTATGGGCACAGATTTTCCTGCATGAGGTATGATATTTTCCAAATTTTGTGCAGGAAAATGTGGCTGTAGATTTTACCATATTAAATATGAAGTTTACCATATTCCATGCAGGAAAATATTAGCACATATAGACTATGGAAAATACATCTTCAGAGTGAACTCCTTTTGATTCACTTTCTAAAGAAAATCAAAACTTTTCTGGATTTTTTAATGGTACTAATTATCACAATGTGATAAAATGTGTCTTCACCTGCTTTCTAGGACATATTTATCTTGTTGGTAGATTAATTGGCCTCATTTAACTAATTATTTTTGAAATAAAGCTTAAAGTGGTAAATCTAGTCTGTTTTTTAAATAATCTCATGCAAAGGAAGTTTCTCAGTTGGCTCTTCCGTTGCAAGAAATATCCCACTTTCATTTTGCTAGTTTTTTTCTTCTCAATTTTCTATTGTGTTTGTAGCTGTACATCAAGTAAATGTTTTTCAAATTGAAGTACAGTTGTTTGACGTAACTACATGGTTTTCTCAGGACATAGGCCCAGGTTTTGTGATGTCAAATCCTAGGCCTAGTCCCTCTTGATAGTTTTTTTTTTTTTCACTCATTCGAAGACTGCATGATACTGGCTGATGCTGTTGTATATTCCCAGCAACAGCTTAGGGCGATTGTTTTTCCTCCAGGCTCTCTCCCGCATTTATTTTTTGTAGACTTGTGATGATCAGTCTTAGCCATTGTGAGTGGTAAAATCTGATTTTCCATTGTCGTTTTGATTGACAATCCTCACACATGTAGGGAATCGTAGCATCCTGTCCAGTGGTGGAGATTTGGGTTTGTTTTGTCTTTTCTGTCCTTGAATGGTGTGATCACAATTTACCTTTGGCAACTGGTTTCCTGAAAGTCGGCTCTGTTTCAAATTGTTTCGAATATTCGTCCCTGATCTTCAGGGCAGCTGTCACCAACAGTATCCCAGGCCTAGAGAATTGAGGTTCCTTTAGAACCTGTGATCAAACTTTATTTACAGAAAATATCCACAAGGTGGCAGCACTTTTTAAGCCCACCTTGGGTTCCTGGGGGTAACCAGAGCAAGCTGGCTACTTACGCTGTGAAATAGAGTGGAATGTGCCTGAGCAAACAGGAAAGGGCTTGAGTCTCACTACTTTTCCCCCTTAAGCATAACACGAACACCCTGTCCTGACATCCTGTTCAGTTTCACAGTACACTGCTGAGGTTGCATACGGGTTTAGGAGGCTGACTCTCAGGAATGAGCTCTGCATTGGGAACACGTGTATCAGGAGTGTATGCTCCCTGATCCTTGCCTTCAGATTCCTTGAGGCCTTGATGCCACGTGAGACTCTGGTCCCAGCCAGAGTGTGGGGGACAGCAGACATTTAAAACTGGTTTGAAAAACGGCACTGTGTCAGTCCAGGAGTCGGACCGAAGCCTGCTCAGCTTCCAGGGATGGGATAGCATCTCAAGTTAGGGAGGTTGGGGATCATAGAGTAGGAACTGCTATTCTTTCCTTTTCTTTAACATTTCCAGATGCTAACTTGCAGTATAGTTAATTTTCAGTGTTGTGATTTTTGTCAGTATACAGCTCCCTGATCAGGTATTTAATAATCACGTGGTATCTCTATTCTTTATTTTTGCCATAGAATGTCAAGCAGAGTGCCGAGCATCAGGCCTCATGGATTATGTGTCCCAGATACACTTTTTTGTGTATACAAAGAAGGAAGGTAGTTAATTTCTGAGGTTTATCTCTTATAGAGATTTCTGTATAGAGATAAAGATTTCTGTGTACATGTAGAATGAAGGAAGGAAGAGGATAATCCTCATTGATTGTCTATTACAGACACACATTTCTTGTTTATGTAGGTGTGGAACTCAATTCATTCAAGGCCCTTTACTTTTTTTTTGTTTCCCCTGAGCACTTTGTTTGACTTTGGATTCTCAGAGTCCCATTTTGGATTGTAAATATGTTGCCTTGTATGTTTATATTTGTTCTGCTTGGAACTTGCCTCATATGCCATAGTCTTCCTCTGCCTGACTGACTTTCCTTTGTGTATGGTCCTTGAAGGTCCATCCCTGTGGCTCCCAGTGTCCTAATTCCCTAATTTCAGTGTTTGTTTTGATGACTGAGAAATAGTCTACCGGATGTATGTGCCGCATCATGTGTAAGCTTCAGCCTCTCGTTGGAGCCTTGATGGTTGTGTGTCTTGGCTACTGGAAGCAGCGCTGCGGTGTTCCTTGGGGTGGATGTGCCTTACGATCAGTTGTCTTCTCGGGATACAGGCGCAGGTGTGGGAATGTCAGGTCCTATGCTTAACCTCTTTGGAGAGTTCTTTCCAGGCGTTCAAGACTGTCCATTTTTCAGGCTGCTGCCATAGTATTTATCCACCAACACCTTAGGGTCTTCCTTTTCCTCCAGGCTCTCTCCCGACTTTAATGCTTGTAGATTTGTGATGATTGTGATTGTGACAGTTGGCATTTGATTTACCATTGTCGTTTTGACTGGCATTCCTTCAGCAATTAGGGTGGAGTGGAATGTGCCTGAGCAAACAGGAAAGGGCTTGAGTCTCACTACTTTTTTCCCCTAAAGCATCACACAAAATGCTTAGCACCTTGTCCTGTTGTCGAGTGTTTTTTGTTTTTTGTTTTTTTCTTAACGGGTGTCAGGACAGTTTGCCTCTGACATCTGGGTTCCTGAAAGTTGGGTGTGTTTGGAAATTATTTTTCCAGTACTGCCCCAGGACATTTTCTCAGGGCATCTGTCATTATACAAGCCCAGTCCTTGTGAACTGAGATGCCAGTGAACTCTGGAGATAAAATAGTGGTGACTGAAATCGTCTGCAAGAAGACAGCACTACTCAGGCCTCCCTTTGGTTCCTGGGGCGACCAGAGCCTTAGGGGAAGTTTGCTTCCTGGGCAGTGAAATAGACTGGAATGTGCCTGAGCAAACGCGAAAGACCTTGAATGTCAGGTCTTTTTTTCCTCTCAAGCATAACACAGACACCCGGCCCAGGCTCATCCCTTCAGGGTCCACAGTACACTGCTGAGGGTGCTCAGGTGCTAGGAGGCTGCACTGTCAGGAACGAGCCTTGAGCTGGGAACCCCAGCATCATGAGGGTACTAGGCTGGCTGAGCCTTGCCTGCAATTACTTGAGACCTTGATGCCACACGCAACCCTGACCCCAGCCAGAATGTAAGAGATGGCAGACATTTCAATAGGGTTCAATGAAGGGCACCAGGCCAGGCTGTGTCAACCACCTACCCCTAGTTCTGAAATGGGACCCAAGGCTGCTCAGCCTCCAGGGATGGGATAGCATCCCATGTCAGGGAGGTTGGAGATCACAGAAAAGGCACTGATTTCCTTACCTTTCTTTACCATCTTGTCGATGCTACAGCGCAGCACTGCTGATCTGCCGTGTTGTGACCATTGTCAGTGTACATCATGGGGTTCGGGTATCACGTATCTATGGGGTATATCTATGGTTGCTTGGGTTTTTGCCATAGAATGGTGAGCAAAGTGCTGAGTACAGGGGCCTTAGAAATTTTCCTGGATACACTTTTTTGTGGATACAAGGAAAGGAGACAGTTAATTTTTGTGGTATACCTCTTTGAGAAAGAGATTTCAGTGTATAGGTTCAAGATACATATTTCCATGTATATGTAGAAGGAAGAAGGAAGGGAGAGGCTCATCCTTGTGGATTCTCTTCTGCAAATATACCTTTGCTGTCTGTGTAGGTACAGACCTCCAATTTCATTCATGACCCTTCAGTTATTTATTTATGGAACACTAAATGTTTGACTTTGAATCCTCAGAGTCTCTTTTTGGGTTGTAAATTTGTTGACTTGCATGCCTATTTTTATTTTGCCTGGAATGTACCTCATATACCATGGTCTTCCTCTGCCTGACTGACTCCCCTTAGTGTATGATCCTTCAAGGTCCATCCCTGTGGTTCCCAGTGTCCTAATTCCCTAATTTCAGTGGTGATTTGGAATGAGTGAGAAATAATCTACTGTATATATGTATAGTTCTTGTTTAAGCGTTAACTTCTGGTTAGAGATTTTGTGGTGGTTTGTCTCAGCTACTGGAAGTCATGCTGGAGGTTTGTTGGGGTGCTTGTGCCTTTTGATCAATGGCTTTCTCAGGATATAGGCCAAAGTGGGGGAACATTGGATCCTCAGCTTAGCAGGACTTGATTGTTTTTTGTTTTTTTCAGGCATCAGGAGACTTGCCATGATACTGGTTGTTGCCGATATATATTCCCACTGAGAGCTTAGGGTGATTCTTTCTCCCCCAGACTCCATCCCATATTTATTGCTGCAGATTTGTGACACTGATCATTGTGAGTGGTGGGATTTGATTTCCCATCGTCGTTCAATTGGCATTTTGGGAGCAATTAGGAATGTTGAGCATCTTGTTTGGTGGGGGAGGTTTGTGGGGTTTGTGTGTGGGCCCCCCTTAAAGGGTGTGAGGACAATTACCTTTGGGTATTCCTGGAAAATTCTGGCTGTGTTTGGAATTTATTTCTCTGGTGCTGGCCACAGGACATTGGGCTGTCTTTCACAGAACCCCAGGCCTTGTGAATTGAGGTGCCTGTGAGCTAGGGTGATCAAATTGTAGTTCCAGGGAATGTCCACAAGGAGGCAGCACATTTCAGGCTCAGCTTTGTGCCTGAGGGCAACCAGAGACAGTGCATGTTTGCTTTCTGAGCTGTGAGAAAGTTGGAATATGCCTGAGCAAACAGGAAAGGGCTTGAGTCTCACTACGTTTTTCCCGTAAAGCCTCACACAAACACCACGTCCAAACTAATCCCTTCAGGGTCCACAGTACACTGCTGAGGGTGCTTAAGGAGGCTGCACTCTCAGGAAGGAGGCTTGGAACCTATATGCAGGTCAGGAAGCTACAGTTAGACCTGGGCATGGACAAAAGACTGGTTCCAAATAGGAAAAGGAGTACGTCAAGGCTGTATAGTGTCACCCTGCTTATTTAACTTCTATGCAGAGTACATCATGAGAAACGCTGGGCTGGAAGAAGCACAAGCTGGAATCAAGATTGCTGGGAGAAATATCAATAACCTCGGATATGCAGATGATACCACCCTTATGGCAAAAAGTGAAGAGGAACTAAAATGCCTCTTGATGACCGTGAAAGAGGAGAGTGAAAAAGTTGGCTTAAAGAGCAAGATTCAGAAAACAAACATCATGGCATCTGGTCCCATCACTTCATGGCAAATAGATGGGGAAACAGTGGAAACAGTGTCAGACTTTATTTGGGAGGGGGTCCAAAATCACTGCAGGTGGTTACTGCAGCCATGAAATTAAAAGACGATTACTCATTGGAAGAAAAGTTATGACCAACCTAGATAGCATATTGAAAAGCAGAGACATTACTTTGCCAACAAAGGTCCATCTTATCAAACCTATGGTTTTTCCAGCAGTCATGTATGGATGTGAAAATTGGACTGTGAAGAAAGCTGAGCACTGAAGAATTGATGTTTTGAACTGTGGTCTTTGAAGAAGACTCTTGAGAGTCCGTTGGACTGCAAGGAGATAGATCCAGCCAGTCCCTCCTAAAGAAGGTCAGTCCTGGGTGTTCATTGGAGGGACTGATGCTGAAGCTGAAACTCCAGTACTTCGGCCACCTCATGCGAAGAGTTGACTCATTGGAAAAGACTCTGATGCTGGGAGGGATTGGGGGCAGGAGAAGAAGGGGGCGACAGAGGATGAGATGGCTGGATGGCATCACTGACTTGATGGACGTGAGTCTGAGTGCACTCCGGGAGTTGGTGATGGACAGGGAGGCTTGGCGTGCTGCAATTCATGGGGTCGCAAAGAGCTGGACACGACTGAGCAACTGAACTGAATTGAACTGAGAATGCACACATTTATTTTTAGTCCCGTATAGTTTCTTTGTATTTTGTTGTTCTAGGAGAGGTGTGTCCAGGTGCAAGCATTGCAGCAACACAGCAAAGGGTCCCAGGGCCCAGCCTGATTCAGGGTGATGGTGGGAGGGGTACATGTGGCTGCGAGGAAGAGGGGAGGGGACAGGGGAGAACTTGGGGAACAAGTTGACTGAGCTGAGTACAGGTCCCAAGACAGCAGGAGAATCTGGGTTAATGCAGGTAGCTTTGTAAAAGATTCAGTGAGGAATAGGAGACAAAGCAAACTTACACTGAAATTCATTTTAACCTACTTCACAATTTTGCCTAAGGCCAGCTGTAGTCCTGTCCACTAGAAGTTAAGCACATCCCAGAAATAAAGATATGAGCCCTGATGGCTCAGAGGGTAAAGAATCTGCCTGCAGTGCGGGAGACCTGGGTTCGATCCCTGGGTCAGGAAGAATCCCTGGAGTAGGAGATGGCAACCCACTCCAGTCTTCTTGCCTGGAGAATTCTGTGGACAGAGGAGCCTGGCGAGCTACAACCCATGGCATCACAAAGAACAGGACACAACTGAGCGACTAACACTTTCACTTTCAGAAATAAAGCTATTTCATGAGCTTGGTCTAAGTATTTCTTCTAATTAAAAGTAGGATTCTTCAGAAACAGACTCATAGACACAGAGATCAGACTTGTGGTTTCCAAGGAGGAGGCGAGGGAAGGAAGTGGGGAAAGGATAGACTGGGAAATTGGGTTGGTAGATGCAAACCAATACATTTACAATAGATAAACAGCATGGTCCTACTGTATAGAAACTATATAAAATCTCCTAGGATAAACCATAGTAGAAAAGAATATTTGAAAAAGAAGGTATATATATGTGTACAGTTTGCTGTATAGCAGAGATTAGCACAACCTTGTAAATCAACTATACTTCAATTTAAAATATAAATAAATATAATAAAAGGATTCTCTGGGAAAAAAGCAAATTATAAATACAGGCAATTCTTTCCGCGTGTCTTTTAAACATGTAGTTACCAAGAACATAAGATAAATTAGAAAATATTGATTTGCTCTGTTCATCTCTCCAAAATAACACCTTTTAATAAAACAAAGCTAAATTTATTAGTAGTTTCTCCCAAAGAGAGAAGACAACCTTGACGATCCTAGCAGCATTTCAAAGAGAGAACTCAGAAGTGAGATATTAATTCAGCTCTGGGGTCTGAGTTCAAGATGGGTTTAAGTTGGTCTTCAAGACAGGGAAATTTATTTATTGTACATAAATATAGAGTTTATTTTTACATATAATATGTTAAAATTACTTTATTATTTACTTATTTATATCTAGGTTGGTCGACACAGCAAAGCAAGGGTCTTGAATAAGTAACTTGTGGTTAACGAACAAGATTTTGCCCAGGTAAGCAACTTATTATCTCTAATGACTTGGTTTGTGGGAATTTCCTGAAGCAAACACTGAAGTTATTTATTGGTTTGCAACTGTATCTGTTTTGAACAAATTCTCAGGAATGAACTAGGAAGTCTTGCTGACATAGGAATGCTACAGGTAAAGCCCACTGACATACTTGTAACAAGAACTTCTTAAAGAGGGAGAGGAGGACGTTTTTAGAGGTGGTGGCTTTGTTTACGGCATTGTTTATGGTGATGGTTTCACAGGTTTACACTTACCTGCCAACTCATCGAGATGTATATATTAACATTAAGTAGGTATAGCTTTCTGTATGCCAATCATACCTCAATTTTAAAAATAGTTTATTTTGCTTTGGCTACACTGGGTCTTTTTTTGTGGCACACGAGCTTTCTCTAGTTGCAGTGCATGGGCTTAGCTCCTCGTGGGATCTTAGTTTCCCCAACCAGGAATTGAACCCATGTCTCCTGTATTGTAAGGTGGATTCTTAACCACTGGACCACCAGGAAAGTTCCTTAAAAATAATTCCTTTCAAGTATCTGCCTTTGTTAGAATTAATGGGTGAAGAACTTAGAAAAGAGACATGTAGAATCTAAGAGTAGCTAAATTCTTCCACATGAGAAAGAGCATGGCGGTGCCCATGGAGAAGAAACTTGGGAAACAGAGAGAACAGGAAAAGCTTGACAAATTGGAGGCTGGGAGTCAGGAAGAGGGCTAGTATGGTGGCAAAGAGCAGCATGTAAAACAGAAAGAAAGATGGCAGAGGGAGTGGATATGAGAGGTTACGTGGAGGCTGGAACTGTGGGGAACAGGAGTAGTATTTAAATACAATTGTATTAAAGTTAAATTCAATTATACGAAAATGTAGTGTAAGTCCAGTTTCCAAATTCTCAAGAGATGTTTGGTAAAGACCTGCATGGAGTCCAATCTGCATTTCTTTTATGTGTATAACCATTCAGAGACAGATCTTATGAAAGATGGGGACATTTAGGTCCCATTGACTGGGCTGCAGTATTCAGATGCCAGGAAATGTTTACATGGTGGTTGTTCTTTAAAAGGCTCCCCAGGTGACTCAGTGGTAAAGAATCAACCTGCCAGTGCTGGAGGTACAAGAGATAAGAGTTCGATCCTTGAGTGAGAAAGATCCCCTGGAGGAGGAAATGGCAACCCACTCCAGTACAGAGGAGCCTGGCAAGCTACACTCCATGGTGTCACAAAGAGTCGGACACAACTGAGCTCACTTGTGTGCGTGTGCACACGCACGTGCACACACGCACACGCACACACACACATTATATCCTGACAGTGAAACCATTGGAGAAAAATCAAAATAATAGGTCAAGACCAGAAAAGAAGAACTAGATATTTGAAAGGAAATTTTAAAAGTAGCCAACATATCAAAATAGAATCAACACTGTGAATATTGGATAGACTCCATTTCCATACTAGAAAGATACTGGGAGAAATACAAAGGGTAAGATAAAAGAAAAGAGAATGATAACAAGTTTCATAATTTGAAACTATGCCATTAGCAGATGCTATTGGCTGCCTTCCTTGGCATTTATTTCATTAATAACACAAAATAACCATTTGCAGTAAATATTATACCATTTTCCAGATGAAAAACACAAGGGTCACTTCCCTGATATCAGTACAGCTTTTTAATAGTGACATTAGGATTTGAACACAGATGAGTCTTATTCTAAAGCTTATCTTCTTTACTTCTTATGGTCTGTACTGTTATTTTGGTGTGTTGTTATTGAAATTCCTGAGTAAGGTTTATTGCCATGAACTACAAATTCTGATGAGAAGGAAAAGATTTTCCCAAGCTCACAAATACCAGGCACCATGGTAGACAGAAGGTTAACTAAGCCTCCTGATTCTAGATGAACCCACAGACCTGTCTCATCGAATCAAAACATAAAAGTAGTCTGGGATTTCCCTGGTGGTCCAGTAGTTTAGAATCCACCTGTGAATGCAGGGGGACACAGATTCCATCCGTGGTCTGGGAAGATTCCACATGCTGCTGGGCAACTATGCATGTGAGCCCTAACTACTGAAGTCCAGGGGCTTAGTGCCTGTGCTCCGCGAGAAGAGAAGCCTGCACACCACAACTAGAGAGAAGCCCCGTTGATGCAACTAGAGAAAGCCCTTATGCAGCAACAAAGACCTAGCGCAGCCAAATAAACTAAAAAAAAAAAAAAAAATTACCATGAAAGTAGTCTGAATAAACTCCTACACAATGACTATCTGATACGTGAGAAGGATTCCGTTTGAACAAGCATGGCAATATCTTTCTAAATGAACTCGATAACATTAAAGCCAGACTAATCCAAAGATACTAGAATCCCTAGATATTAAAAGACATAGGCACTACTTGTGTTTCTTCCATCGCCAACTTCCTCTAAGAGTACCATGAAGATACATTCCCAGTCATTTTCCTAAGGAAATGTTACTGAAACTTTTAAAAATTATTATTTTTAAGTCGGAATATCCTAAGTGAGGTAAGAAGATTTTAGTGTAATTTTCCAGGAAGACAAAACAAGCTTTATATCCAGAAGCACAAAAGCTGGGAATTCATTGCTCACCAGTTAAGCCTTAGAATATTCTTTTAAAAAGAAAGAAAAAAGCAAAAGATGACGGTAAGGAAAAGATGAGTAAAAGGTTAAAAGTTCTATATGCTGCATGGAATTCACTTGGGAGAAAAAGAAGTATCAGGTGGAAGAGGCATAAATGAAATAACCTTGAAGCTCATTTTGCCCTACAACTCTTGGTGTGCATTCAGGGAGCATCAGATGCTTGTATTTCATGTGTGTGTATGAGGGATGAGCACAAACAAAAATAACCTCCCTCCCAGGAACAGTGAAAGACTTTAGCCACAAAGTAGGTCATAGCACCCGGCTACACCGCCCTCTGATGTGTGCTGCCCACTGTAAACAGAGTCAAATGACAGGCTTTTTTGGGATCAAATGATGGCGCTTCCCTGCCCAATCCCACTAACAGATTCCTGTAGTGAATTGCTCCTGAATGAATCCTACAAACCCCTGAGTCCTCTGTAAACTTTAGTGAAAATAAATAAATCCTTCTCATAGAAGGAGAAAGGAGACACCAACATTCAGACTTAGGCTGATTTTTGTAGCAATGATTTTCATTAGAAATTTAATTGCTGCGTATTAAATATTAGCACTGCTGGGGGCTGGAAGGATATACTTTTTTTTTCCTGTTTGTTTTGTTTTCCTTGGTTTGGTTTGCTTTTCTCTGACATTGACAGTGAGTTCTCACTTTTTCTGTCAAGATGTTGGCAATCAGAATGCGGTGAAAACAGAACTAAAGACGCTCAGAGTCTCCTGGGTGACAGAACCTTGCCCCTTCTCAATGTGCCCCCACACTAGAGCTGAGGTGATCATCTTCCTAACATATCTCCCTGTGTAAATCGTTTTCTCCCTGCGTAAATCGTTAAACAATATCTGAAAGATAAAGGTCCCTCGTGATCTGATGTCTTCCTACCCTGGGCCCTATCTGCCAACACACTTCAAAAGGCACTCCGCACCAGCCCCATATCAAATGACTTGTCTCCAGAAAAAAAGCATAATGTGCTAGCTGACACTTCTTTGCTTTTATATTGTTATCCCCTCTGCCTAAACTGTCCTTCCCTCTGTCTCCTACTTAGCCTTTGGGAGACTTTCCTAAATCCTTAATCTAAACACGGAGCCCTTCTCCCCATACAAGCACAGCGAGGCTCTTGGCACCCTCCTCTGCACCCACCGGTGACTATGTTCAACTTCGTGAAGACACAATCCACCCTCATGCCACTATGCATTCCCCAAGGTCTCAGCACGTGCTTAGGTCTTCACCTGCAGAAGAATGTTGATATTTGTGTATGTGTGTGTGTTGAAAATACTTAAGTTCTACTCTATAGCAAATTTCAATTATACAATACAGTATCATCTAGGATGTGCCGTTTTAATAAGCCTGCCCAGATGACTCTGATGGGGATCCTATAAGTCAAAAAGCTAGTGGCAGAGCTGGACTGAAATCCTGAGTGATGTTTTGTGATCTCCACACTGTCTGCTAACTTAGAAGTTTAAATGTGAATATAAGACACTGGTTTTGATTCTGAGTGAAACTCTACAATGGAACTCTGTATGGGGCATACCCAAAAGGCAAGTACCACCTTCCCTGCCCCATTGGTTTCTGTATCTTATACAACATATCCCAGTTTTAATATCAATCAGATGAGTTTTGAACATTTCTTGCTCTGATCAGCATATGAGTGTCTTAAAAGCAGGCACTGCATCTCATTCACTTTTGTGACTCCCAGTGGCAAGGCCTATCACATCATAGACCATCAATAATCTTTAGTGGGTAAATATTTGGATCAAAGTTTCCATTCTAAAGTTATTTCAAAACAGAGAAAAGTTAGAGTGCTAACAGTGCACTAACAGTATTTTTAATCAATATTGCATAACCATTTAATTACAGAAAATAATTTAATATCCTGCCAAAAGTGAGCAAGTTGTCTAATCAAAGCAACTAAACTAATATACCAAATAGAGTAGATAGAGTTAACCAGCATGGCTTCAGCTTGGCAAGGATTTAATTAGAAATATGCTTTTAATGAATTTTAGTACTAAACAAAGTCAACAATGATGCAATGTTTTATATGAAGAACTAACACTCTATTTCAAGCCAGAACTCCAGATCCTCCTTGCTTACAACTGACGATATTTACATATTTAATAGCAGCCACGTTTGGAAAACTGGCACCGTAGTGAACATGAAGGCATGTTCACCGTAGTGAATGTGAAGTAGGATCTCTCCTGAGGTCCTGCTCTAGGAGAATGGGTTAATGGCATCACAGGGACACATCCAGGACCTGCAGTAAAGAATCCGCCTGCCAATCCAGAAGACTGGGGTTTGATCCCTGGGTCTGGAAGATCCCCTGGAGAAGGAAATGGCAACCCACTCCAGTATCTTGCCTCAGAAATCCCATGGACAGAGGAGCCTGAGGGGCTATAATCATGGTGTCTTGGCGACTAAAGACAGGACTTGGTGACTAAAGAACAACATTCATAACACAGGCCCCAACAGAAATGACTCCTCCCCACACACACAAAAATTAGTGATAATAATTAGAACAAAGAGGTAGCACAGACATGAGAAGACTGTAACCTTGAGCAGCCATTCCTTGAGTAGTTATAGAAGCAGATAACCAAAATTTTGAAAAGAATATTGGAGAGAAGCAAAGACTTCTTGGTATAACTGAGATAAAGATTCAGTTCCTAAAGTAGTATTAAATGTTGATATTTGCAGATGTCAAGGCAATGAATTGTCTGCAAATACAAATCCACAGTCTCTTCTTTGAGAAGAAGTGTTTCAGACTTCAGAATGTTTCAAATTTTGAAAAGAAAGGCACCACAATAAGAAGCTCAAGCCCCACAGTGAAGAGTGGCCCCCACTCGACTAGAAAAAGCCCTCACGCAGCAACAAAGACCCAGAGCAGCCAAAAATAAATAAATCTTAAAGAAGAGAGAGAGACCTGGCACAGCCAAATAAATAAATAAATGAAATGAAAAAAAATCAAAACCCTTCAGCTTTCTAATCAGCCTTTTCAACATCCTCGTGATTCTCAGAAACAAGACCTGAAGGAACTGTAGAGGTTCTTCCCATTCCTCTCTTGAAGTTGCCTTGGGGAGACATTTCTCCATATTGGGGATGAATCTCTTCTGGCCCTAACTGACACTGGAGCCACATTCTTATTCTTCAACCCCATGACTATTAAGCAACCCTTGTTCAAATTATGGGGCTCTCTAATGAACTTCGAGGTTCCAAACATATTCCCTTTTGTTTAGGCTCTTCCCCCATACCCTCAACCCCAGCAGTGCCAGGCAACATGTGGGATCTTAGTTCCCAGTTATTGTTCAGTTGCTCAATTGTATCCAACTCTTTGTAACCCCATGGATTGCAGCATGCCAGGCTTCCCTGTCCTTCACCACCTCCTGGAGCTTGCTCAGATTCATGTTGAATCAGTGATGCCATCCAACCATCTCGTCCTCTGTCATCCCCTTCTTCTCCTGCCTTCAATCTTTCCCAGCATCAGGGTCTTTTTTTTAATGAATTGGCTCAATGCATCAGGTGGCCAAAGTATTGGAGCTTCAGCTTCAGCATTAGTCCTTCCAATGAGTTCCCAGACCAGGGATCAAACCCACATCAACTGCATTGGAAGTTCAGAGGCTTAACCAATGGACTGTCAGGGAAGTCCCTGTTTAGGCTGTCTGAGAGATACATATCCTTTTCTCCTTAGTTCCTCCGCCCTATTTGTTAGGGCAAGACTTCTTACAGTAGGATTTTGCTGGGATTCCTTTCTCCTCAAAACGGGAAAATAATTTTAGAACTTGGAAATAAGTGATCAAAGCAGTCAACCTAACTGTGATGCATTTTATTTGTTCCATCTCTAACAGTCTTAGCACAAATCTGAAAATACCTATCATTTGTCCCTATTGAATCAGCTACCACTGTCTTTATGGGCAAAATCAGCAACTAATATTAGAAAACTTCACAGCATAACTCTCATCAAGATTCAGTAGATCTCTTGAAATCTCTTCCCAGAATGAATCAATATTCTGTAAGTAAAGAAGCCCTTCAAAAGCATAAAAACTATAATCGAAGATTACAAGACTTAAGATCTCATGATCCCTCGTACTAGTCTTTGTAATTACTGGTGCGAAAACCTAAGGGATGAGGGTGGCAGTTTATCTAGGACCTCCCAGCAATAAACAACCTTGTTATCGACACCTAGCTGCCCCTAATTCTTATACATGACTAACATCTGTCCCCACTACTGTAGGTGATTTATGCTGTGTAAGTCTTTAGTATTTCAGTTGATGAAGCTCGTCAATACTTCACTGCCTTCAGCTGGGGAGGAAAACAGTTCACTTGGACAGCAATGCTTCAGGGTTTTACTGAGAATCCTTCTTAATTTTTGCAAATCCTAAAAGCTAGTCTGTTTGATATAAAGTTCCCAAGAGGGTCTACTTGGTTGCAGTCAATAGTGGATGATTTTTTCTTTGCTCTTTTTCTCAGGCTTCATCACAAGAAGCCAGAACCTACTTGCTAAAGCATTTAGCCTTAAAGGGATATAAGATCGCCAAGGAAAATTAGAGTTTGCTCAAACCCAGGTTCAATATCTAGGGCATCTGCTATCAGGACAAGGACAACACCTGGATCCAGCTAGGCTTCATGGTGTCCTGAGTTTCCCAAAACTAAGAAGCAGCTGTGACATTTTCTCAGGCTGGTGGGTTATTGCTAAAGATCAATTCTAAATGTCTCTCTCTATGGTCAAACCACTGTGTTTTACTCAACAGTAACAACCCCAGACCCGAGTTCATGGGAAGAACCATGGGACGTTCACAGCCTTAATGGAGAGTTTGATGAATCCACCCTTGGACTTCCCATTACTGATTCCCTTTTTCCTTTTTGTACATGAAAAGGAAGGGAATGCCCTTGGGGTGTAGAATTAGTGCTTAGTGACTAAGGCATGTCTGACTCTGTGACCCCATGGACGGTAGCCCGCCAGACTTCTCTGTCCACAGGAATTCTCCAGGCAAGAATACTGCAGTGGGTTGCCATGCCCTCCTCCTGTGGATCTCCCAAACCCAGGGATCAAAGCCAGGTCTCCCACAATGCTGGTGGATTCTTTACCATCTGAGCCACGAGGGAAGCCCTTGGGGTATGCACCCCCAAACATGGGGCCACCAATGACCCATAGGGTATTATAGCCAGCAACTGGACCCTGGGCCTTGTGGGCAATACCCACCTTGTCTTAGAGTCATTATAGCCACTGCCTTTTGGGTTAAAGCCACCAGAAAAATCAATGTGGGATCTTCTTTAACCACTTTTGTACCTCGCACAATAGAAGCCCTCCTGAATTCTCATCACATTCAGCATTTCTCAGTCGGATATCTCACCTCCTATGAAGTCCCTTGTTAAGTGCTTCTTCCATCACTCCTTTCTACTGTCATAACCTTAACCTGGCTACTCTTCTCCCCTCTGTCACTGACCAAGTCCCTCATGACTGCTTAACACTGACCTGTCATCTGACTCCTTGCAAAGGTCTGCAGGAAATTCCGTTGGGTAATGCTGACTTCTTATGGTTTACTGGTGGTTCTTACTTAAAAGTGACCATGGCCAGTGATGCACTGGATATACTATTGCTACTCCTTTTGATATTGTTGAGGCAGCATCTTTAGCAATGGCTACTTCAACCCAACATGCTGAATTATATGCTTTTACATGAGGACAAGGGCAAAACTGCCAACATTTATAACTGGTAGTGAATAGGCTTTTGAAATAGCTTATGATTTTGGAATGTAAAGTAAAGAACTAATGTGATTTCCTTATGCCCAGTAGAAATAGAATTTTAAATGGCCCCTATTTCAGGAATTATTGGATATAATGGTTTAACCTGCTGTTTTAGGTGGAAATAGTAGCTGACTTTATTTTACTGGACTCCAAAATCACTGCATATGGTGACTGCAGCCATGAAATTAAAAGACGCTTACTCCTTGGAAGGAAAGTTATAACCAACCTAGACAGCATATTAAAAAGCAGAGACATTACTTTGCCAACAAAGGTCCATCTAGTCAAGGCTATGGTTTTTCTAGTAGTCATGTATGGATGTGAGAGTTGGACTGTGAAGAAAGCTGAGCACCAAAGAATTGATGCTTTTGAACTGTGGTGTTGGAGAAGACTCTTGAGAGTCCCTTGGACTGCAAGGAGATCCAACCAGTCCATCCTAAAGAAGATCAGTACTAGATATTCATCAGAAGGACTGATGTTGAAGCTGAAACTCCAATACTTTGGCCACCTGATGCGAAGAGCTGACTCATTTGAAAAGACCCTGATGCCGGGAAAGATTGAGGGCAGGAGGAGAAGGGGATGACAGAGGATGAGATGGTTGGATGGCATCATCAACTCGATGGACATGGGTTTGGGTGGACTCTGGGAGTTGGTGATGGGCAGGGAGTCCTGGCGTGCTGCAGTTCATGGGGTTGCAAAGAGTCAGACATGACTGAGCGACTGAATTGAAGATTTCAGGGCATTCTAAACTTGACTTTCTGGAAGCTAAGGGAAAACACCTTGCTGACGTCCCCCGCCCCCAAAAAATGCTGCCTTTGAGACTTCCCTGTGGTCCAGTGGCTAAGATTCTTCACTCCCAATGCAGGGGACCTGGGTTCCATCCCTGGTCAGGGAACTAGATCCCACATGCTGCAATGAATATCCAAGATCCAGTGTGCCACAGCTAAGACCCTGCACAGCCAAATAAATAAATAGATTTTTTTAAATGCTGCTCTTAAAGAAACCAATAGCAGCCAAGTCTCTGCCGTTGTCCTAACAGATACTTCCCTAAATGATAATTTAGGAAAACTTGTTAGAAACGTGCAACAACTGACCTCAGAAAAGGAAAAACAAGATTGAAAATTTAGCAACTGTTGGTTTGTAAAAAGAAGAAACTCTGGTGTGCACCAAATAACAACCTGGTCCTACTGGAGACTCTAAAATTTCCACTCCTCTCCACTGTACATGCTTTAAACCATTGGTCTACTGAAAAACTTGTAGCATTCATGGATCAATATCAGTGGGGAAACATCAGCAAGGCCACAAAAAATGCCTACTTCACTTATTCCACTTGTTCAAAGTACGACCGAAGGAAGCCTGTTTGTACAGTTCCTGGGCATTTTAAATTGCCTCATGGACCATTTGAGGTTTGGCAAATGGATTTCATACAACGTTCTCCATCTCATAGATATAAATATGGTTAAGTCATGGCCCATTTATTTTCACCTTGGGCTGAAGTCTTCCCGTGCGGACAGGCAGCATAAGCCAAGATATACTTTGCAACTTTCAGCCCCATAGAACCGTCAGTTGAGGGCTTGGTTGCTTCAAGTCTGGTCCTCTTTGTGGTCTCTATGCTAGTGCCAGACACAGATGCAACTTTCAGTCCTTCCAGACCTTCCAACAGGTCACTATCAATAGTAAATAGGTCTCTTTCACACACACACCCTCACACACACACCCTCACACACACACACACACAATGCTCATGAGGACTAACACTGATTCACAGTATGAACCCGTATACTTTTCCATCTGCATGCTTGTTCTGTGTGCTTTTTCCTGCCTTGGGAGTGTATTAATAAGCAAAGCATCTAGTAATGAGCATTCATAAATTCATCAAAGGCCCAGCGTACTCTCTAAATGAAAGTTTTGTGTTTTTTAAATTTTTCTGCTTTGGAGGGTGATGTCAAATGCTCATGCAATTTTTGGGGATCAGTTTTGTAAGATGAGGAACACTGGATGGGCATCTATCAACCTCAGGTCCCCAAAGTGTGGGAGAGGCCTTAATTTTCATCTTTCTGAAATGCAGCTGTTTCTGAAACCAACTTCCAAGTCCATATCATGAAGACTCGGAGCCCTGGGTCTAGGAAAATGGTCATTTTTCATTCTAGTTTGCAGTTCTCTTCTTGACTCTAAAAATATTTTCTTTGTTTCCCACATCATCATTTCCCACCATCTGCTGCTGCTGCTGCTGCTAAGTCACTTCAGTCATGTCCAACTCTGTGTGACCCCATAGATGGTAGCCCACCAGGCTCCCCTCTCCCTGGAATTCTCCAAGCAAGAACACTGGAGTGGGTTGCCATTTCGTTCTCCAATGCATGAAAATGAAAAGTGAAAGTGAAATCGCTCAGTCGTGCCCAACTCTTAGTGACCCCATGAACTGCAACCCACCAGGCTCCTCTGTCCATGGGATTTTCCAGGCAAGAGTACTGGAGTGGGGTGCCATTGCCTTCTCCATTCCCACCCTCAGCTACACCTATTTATCATCTTTTTATATTAGATCTCTTTACTGTAGAGGTTGCTGTAGAGTTGTTTCCCTAGTGGCTCAGACAGTTAAAGGATCCACCTGCAATGCAAGAGACCTAGGTTTGACCCCTGTGTCAGGAAGGTTGCCTGGAGAAGGGAATGGCAACTCACTCCAGTATTCTTGCCAGGAAATCCCATGGAGAAAGGAGCCTGGCAGGCTTCAGTTCATGGATCACAAGCAGTCAGACACGACTGAGCAACTAGCACCAACTGCAGAGGTAAACAGTCCATTACTTGCAACACCTGTTCACCTAAAACAAATAGACAACCTATTATTTCTCTAGCAAAAAAAAAAGTATTACTCGGGATCAACAAAGAATCACAATTCAGGGTCTGCAACCATGGCGAGCCACATGTAAGTTCCTTGCAGCAAGGGAGAGAGGGACAGTTTTAAAGAGGAGGAAGGAAGTTGGGGGGAGTGTAGTAAACAAACTTGAAGCATT
Organism: Nanger dama; assembly: GCA_917880005.1. NCBI lineage: Eukaryota > Metazoa > Chordata > Mammalia > Artiodactyla > Bovidae > Nanger > Nanger dama. The sequence continues at coordinate 77,729 of CAKJTW010000084.1, forward strand.
GAAAGTTCAAAGTTTAGTGACTTTTCATTGACTGAGTTGTGACAGCTACTTGTTGGCTGAATTCTTGTAAATGTCATTCTGTTTTTGAAAATTTAAGCTAAATTAGATGAAACTACTTGTTCACACTTGTGAGAGGTCTAATGTACAACAGATTAGAACTTTGAATGGTCTCCAAGAGGAACCAGAGATCAAATTGCCAACATCCGCTGGATCATCGAAAAACCAAGAGAATTCCAGAAAAACATCTATTTCTGCTTTATTGACTATGCCTTTGACTGTGTGGATCACAATAAACTGTGGAAAATTCTGAAAGAGATGGGAATACCAGACCACTGACCTGACTCTTGAGAAATCTGTATGTAGGTCAGGAAGCAACAATTAGAACTGGACATGGAATAACAGACTAGTTCCAAATAGGAAAAGGAGTACGTCGAGGCTATATATTGTCACCCTACTTTTTAACTTATATGAAGAGTACATCATGAGAAATGCTGGGCTGGAGGAAGCACAAGCTGGAATTAATATTGCCCAGAGAAATACCAATAACCTCAGATATGCAGATGACACCACCCTTATGGCAGAAAGTGAAGAAGAACTAAAGAGCCTCTTGATGAAAGTGAAAGAGAATGAAAAAGTTGGCTTAAAGCTCAACATTCAGAAAATGAAGATCATGGCATCCGGTCCCATCACTTCATGGGAAATAGATGGGGAAACAGTGGCTGACTTTATTTTTCTGGGCTCCAAAATCACTGCAGATTGTATTGCAGCCATGAAATTAAAAGACGCTTACTCCTTGGAAGAAAAATTATGACCAACCTAGACAGCATATTAAAAATCAGAGACATTACTTTATCAACAAATGTCCGTCTAGTCAAGGCTATGGTTTTTCCAGTGGTCATGTATGGATGTGAGAGTTGGACTATAAAGAAAGCTGAGCACCGAAGAATTGATGCTTTTGAACTGTGGTGTTGGAGAAGACTCTTGAGAGTCCCTTGGACTGCAAGGAGATCCAACCAGTCCATCCTAAAGGAGATCAGTACTGGGTGTTCTTTGGAAGGACTGATGTTGAAGCTGAAACTCCAATACTTTGGCCACCTGATGCGAAGAGCTGACTCATTTGAAAAGACCCTGATGCTGGGAAAGACTGAGGGCAGGAGAAGAAGGGGGCAACAGAGGATGAGGTGGTTGGATGACATCACCGACTCAATAGACATGGGTTTGGGTGGACTCTGGGAGTTGGTGATGGACACAGAGGCCTGGCGTGCTGTGGTTCATGGGGTTGCAAAGAATCGGACATGACTGAGTGACTGCACTGAAGTGAAGGGTTTCCTTGAAATAAAAGCTATGACAAACCTAGACAGCATATTAAAAAGCAGAGATTACTTTGCTGACAAAGGTCCACATAGTCAAGCTATGTTTGTTTGTTTTGTTTTGTTTTGTTTTGTTTTTCCCAGTCATCATGTATGGATGTGAGAGTTTTGTGATAAAGAAGGCTGTGCCCTGAAGAATGAATGCTTTCAAACTGTGGTGTTGGAGAAGACTCCTGAGAGTCCCTTGGACTGCAAGGAGATCCAACCAGTCCATCCTAAAGAAAATCAATCCTGAATATTCATCAGAAGGACTGATGCTTAAGCTGTAATAATTTGGCTACCCTTTCCTACTGGTTGGAAAAGCCCCTGATGCTGGGAAAGATTGAAAGCAGGAGGAGAAGAGGGCAATCAAGGATGAAATGGTTGAGTGGCATCACCAACTCGATGGACATGAGTTTCAGCAAGCTCCACGAGATAGTGAAGGACAGAGAAGCCTGGCATGCTGCAGTCCATGGGGTTGCAAAGAGCTGGACACGACTGAGTGACCAAACAACAATAACAAGGGTTTCTGCAAATTCCCCAGAGTTTATGTTTCCCTGAGCAATTCTGGCTTTGTGCTCCCAGAGGACTCATGAAACTCAGAGATCTGTCACCTCCTGTGTGCCAGCCTAGATGTCAGATCCAACTTCTTTTCCTTGATTAACACACGCATAGACTCATATGTTCACACAGAGTCAAATGAGGCATTCATGCATATAACAGAATTTACTGACATTTGAGGTCGACAGAGGTATTCATGAGACAGCAATTCCAAATCCTAAAAATTAGATGAAGCCCGTTCTTAAATTGTTTCTCATGACCTCTTCATGTTATTCAACTGCCCTGAGTCCTCCAACACCATTCTCTTTTCAGAGATCCCCTTTCTCACATAGTCCACAGAAACTTAACTCTCCTCACTTTATTAGTTAGAACAATTATATTGTCCCTTATGCTCTTTAATAGTATTGTTAGGGGAACCACTGACTTGAAACCACCTGCCCTGGTCAGGACCAATAGTAACCACTTGCATGAGTTATCCAAAACAGGAGGTCCTGGTAAGGAATGTGGAGTTAACAAGTTACCACCAACCGAAATAATTCAGCAGAGGTCTAAAGGAGAGAGGAGATGTCAGTCTGTATGTCCTACCAACCTCCCAGACTCCTCTCACTGGAATCAATCTTAGTTGAATGATATGCACCACCAGGAAGGACCCTGAGTCAGAAAGATTGATCAGAGACAACCTGGAAACTAACCCAACTACCATAAAACCTGAGACTAAAGCCACAAGGCAGGGCAGTCCTCCTGGGCTCCCTCCCCTGGCTCTCCGCCTCCGGCGCCCCTTCCCAGTAAAGTCTCTTGCTTTGTCAGCATGCGTGTCTTCTCAGACAACACATTTCTGAGTTAGAAAAGAGACCACTCTTGGACCCTGGATAGGGTTCCCCCTTCCTGCAACAATATCATGGGGAAAAACTAGTCTCCAGACTGCAAGTAACAGAACTGTGTGTTCTGCATCTTTGTTTGGATCCTGAAAAGCATCATGACAGGCAATGGGCTGTTTAAAGTTCAGCTGCATTCCCAGGCACTTTGCTTCTGCTCTCTGCCTGACCCCATGTCACCCTTTCAGGTTGAGGGGACTAATGAGCACCTCAGCTGGGGGAAGAAATTTTGTTACTCCAGTGATGAGCACCATAGATATATCTGCATCATCGGCTTGTAGACGGTTGTTCTTTCCTGTTGGGTAGACAGCACAACTGGCACCTGGGACCCAGCCCTCACAGCCTTTTTTGTAACCCACTGATAGAGTCATGATATGAAATGAAACTATAATATTTCCTACTCTAGCTACTTATGTAATCATTCTTTCTCCCAGCTAGTTCATACCTTGATTTCATTGCCTTTGAACTTTACTAGTTCCCTTGAAAATTAGCAGCAGAAAATTAATAAATGTAGGCAAAATCATGATCAGATTTGTCTAAGAAATTTTGTTCAACAATAAGCTCTTCTAAATTAATGACCAAAACTTACTTGAAAAGACAGTCTACATTATTTATGGGGGAAATACAATTGAAATCCACCATGAGTTACTACCTCAAATCTATTAGAATGACTAAATGTAAAAGAACATCTCAAGTGTTGGGGAGGCTGTGAATGACCTGGACTGCTGGTGGCAATAGAAAGTGATAGAGCCACTTTGAAAAACATTTTGGTAGTTTCTGAGGTGGTTAAATGAATACCTATTCTGTAATCCAGACACTTCACTCCTCGGCATTTTATCAAAAGAAATGAAAATATATGTCCATTGAAAGACTTATACACAAATGTTCGTAGCTGTTAGCTAAAGTTCATTATGATAGCCAGAACTGGATATGAACTAAATGTCCATCTACAAGTGAATGGATAAGCAAACTAAAAGACTGCTGCTACTGCTGCTAAGTCGCTTCAGTCATGTCCGACTCTGTGCGACCCCATAGACGGCAGTCCACCAGGCTCTGCCATCCCTGGGATTCTCCAGGCAAGAATACTGGAGTGTGCTGCTGTTTCCTTCCCCAATGCATAAAAGTGAAAAGTGAAAGTGAAGTCGCTCAATCGTGTCTGACTCTTAGCAATCCCATGGACTCCAGCCCACCAGGCTTCTCTGTCCATGGGATTTTCCAGGCAAGATTACTGGAGTGGGGTGCCATTGCCTTCTCTGAACTAAAAGACTAGGTTCTTACAATTCAATTCATATATTAAGTTGGTGCAAATGTAATTGTGGTCTTTGACCATGAATTTAAAATCATTATAACTAGGCTCAAACACATCTTTATTAATCAAAATAGAAACCATTGCAATCAACACATTTTTTGCCAATGAGAAATAAGTTTGTTTGTTCCTGTAGTCTATGCTTTGGGATTTGACAAACTTTTGGAAAGCATTTTTTTTCTGCCTCTTGCTAGTTGTGGAATTGTCTTCCTTGCAAAAATTTGTCAAGATGCTTGAAGAAGTGAGAGGTAGGTGAGAGGTCAGATGAATATGGCAGATGAGGCAAAACTTTGTAGCCCAATTTGTTCAATTTTTGAAGCCCTGGTTGTGCAATGTGCAGTCAGGCATTGTCGCAGAGAATTGGGCCCTTTCTGTTGACTGATGCCGGCTGCAAGCATTGCTGTTTTTGGTGCATCTCATCAATTTGCTAAGCATGTGTCTCGGATATAATGGTTTCAACAGATTCAGAAAAAAGTAGTGGATCAGATGGGCAGTAGACCACCACACAGTGACCACGACTTTTTTTTGGTACAAGTCTGGCTTTGTAAAGGGTTTCCCTGGTGGCTCAGATGATAAAGAATCTGCCTGCAGTGCAAGAGACCCAGGTTCGATGCCTGGGTCAGGAAAATCCCCTGGAGAAGGGAACGGCTACCCACTCCAGTATTCTTGCCTGGAGAATTCCATGGACAGAGGAGCCTGGTGAGTTACTGTCCATGGGGCTGCAAAGAGTTGGACAGGACTAAGCAACTAACACTTTGGCTTTGGGAAGTGTTTTGGAGTTTCTTCTATGTCCAGCTACTGAGTTGGTCATCACCAGTTGTCATATAAAATCCACTTTCCATTGCACAGGAAATGGTGAGAATCTGAGAAATAGTTTGTTGTTTTTGTGTAGAATAAGAGAAGACACTTCAAAATGATGATTTTTTTGATTTGCAGACAGCTCATGAGGCACCCACGTATCGCGCTTTTTCACCCTTTCAATTTGTTTCAAATGCTGAATAACCATAAAATGGTCAACACTGAGATCTTGGGCAACTTCTTATGTAGTTGTAAGAGGATCAGTTTCGATAATCCTCTCAACTGGTGTTGTCAGCTTCTGAAGACTGGCCACTGAGCTTTTCATTTTCAAGGCTCTTGTCTCCTTTGCAAAACTTCTTGAACCACCACTGCACTGTATGTTCACCTGGGCTAAATGCATTGTTGATGCTGTGAGTTGTCTCCACTGCTTTACAACCCATTTGAACTCAAAAAGAAAATTGATTAAATTTGTTTTTTGTCTAACATCATTTCCCTAGTTTAAAATAAATATAAAATGCACAGCAAGTAATAAGTGATTAGCAAAAATAAATAAATAAAGCAAGAAATGAACATTAAAATAATGGACATGATGTATAACCACATTTATTTAAGAATCTATTCCAATGCTGTGCTGTGCGTAGTCACTCAGTCATGTTTGACTCTGCGATCCCATGGACTATAGCCTGCCAGGCTGTTCTGTCCATAGGGATTCTCCAGACAAGAATACTGGAGCAGGTTGCCATGCCCTTCTGGGGGCAAATTTCAACAACGCCAAAACCGCAATTACTTTTGCACCAACCTAATAAAATCATAAGAAATGCATACTAATGTGGAATAACAGAAAGCAGATCAGTGGTTGCCTTGGGCATAGAGGAGTTGGTGAAGAACAAGGAGAAATGACAAAGGGGACTTGGGGAGTCTTGGTGAAGGGGGTATATTCATTATACTCATTGTACGATTACATTCATTATCTTGATTACATTCATTATCTTGATTCTGCTGGTAGTTTCACAGGTGTACCACTTGTGAAAATTTACCAAATGTACACACTCTAAATATGCACAGTTTATTATGTGCCAGTTATACATAAATAAAACTGTTAAAGACTTTTTATAATTTTATGTATTTACTTACTTTGGGCTCCCCTGGATCTTTGTTGCTGCTCAGGGTTTCTCTAGTTGTGGTGAGCCGGAGCTGCTCGCTAGTTGTGGAGCTTGGGCTTCTCGTTGCAGTGGCTTCTCTCATTGTGGAGCACGGGCTCTAGGTGCTGGGCTTCAGCAGCTGCAGTACACAGGCTCGGTGGTTGTCACTCACGGGCTTAGTTGCTCCACAGCATGTGGAATCTTCCTGGACCAGAGATGGAATCAGCGCCCCTACACTGACAGATGGATTGTTATCCACTAGACCACCAGGGAAGTTCCAGAACGTCACCTTATTTGGAGTCAGAGTCTTTACAAAGGTCATCAAGTTAAAATGATGCCATTAGGTGGGGCCCTAATCCAACAGGATTAGTGTCCTTATAAAAGGGGGAGATTTGGAGTCATGTGGCACGGGCAGAGTGCCACATGAACATGAAGATGGCTATCTACAAGTCAAGGAGAAAAGTCTAGAACAGATTCTGCTCTCACAGTCTCAGAAGAAGCCAATCTGCTGACACCTCGATTTCAGCCTTCCACCCCTCAGCACTGTGAGACAATGAAATTCAGTTATTTGAGCGAACTATTTGTGACACTCTGTTACAGAAGCCCTGGTAAACCAATATAACACTCTTGTGTAGAAGAAAGACAATGTTCTCATCTGGGATTTATGACCAGGGATGGAATTTTTGAGAGAACCTGTGAGGAAAATATCACTTGGACCCCACTGGGTAAGAAGCTAATTGTGCCAAAAGATATATATTTGGATTAAGGAGATTAATAACTCCTTAACTAAATTATAAGGAAAAGCCTGTTGGTAAGCAATAATAGATCACATTTGGTTCCTGTTAGAAGTTTCTTGAGAGGCTACCAGGGAAAGAGGCTCTGGAAAATGAGAAGACAAGGGCACCAGTTGACCCAATTTCAACTTATGAGGAAACGTACTTTTTAAACTTTCTATTATATATTGGAATATAGCTGATTAACAATGTTGTGATAGTTTCAGGTAGACAGAGAAGGGACTCAGATACATATACGTGTATCCACTGTCCCTCCAACACCTCTCCCATCTAAGCTGCCACATAGTATTGAGCAGAAGCTATATGGGTGGTGGTTTAGTCGCTAAACTTTAGAGCAGTTCTCCTGGGTTCCCTTACCCTACTGCTCTCCACCAAGGTGCCCTTTCGCAATAAAATGTCTTGCTTTGTCAGCACATGTGTCTCCTCGAACAATTCATTTCCGAGTGTTAGACAAGAGCCCAGTTTTGGGCCCTGGAAGGGGTCCGCCTTCCTACAACAAATGGCGACTCTGGCAGGGACTCTTCTTTGCTGAGACTGACATCCTGACCACTTGGGGTACTCAGGGGCCAGCTTGCCTGCCAATGGACCAGACCCAGCGGCCGCAACTGGGACCCTTTTGTCCCTGGTCTCCTCCTGATGCAGACAACTGGCCAGAGTGCCCCGACCAGTAAGGAACAAGAGACTTTATTGACCTCTCTCCCCTTCCCTCTCTCTTTCCTCTCTTTAACCCTTCCTATCCTTCCCTGTTTTTCTAGTCCCCTGGTCCTGGATGCAGGAATCTGGTCAAAGGGCCCTCAGCCTGAGCTGAGGATGGGAGACTGATCACCTCCTCTTGGCAGAGAACTCGAATTCTGGTTCTGGTCTGGTCTGATTTCTGGTAGGGCCAAGTTCCAGTCCTCCCTTCTCTGGAGGCCCAGGGAAAAGTCTCATAATGCCTGGCTATCTGTAGGTGGCAGGAGACGTCTGTAAGGCCACCCCTTTTGTCCCCCTCTCCCGCCTCCTCCCCCTTCTTCTTTCAACCTGGCTTCCTTTCCTCCCTTGAAATCTCTGATGTTAGTACTTGGATCTGAAGTTCTGTGTCTCTATAGGAGGTTTTCTGAGAGACTGTATTCTTGTATTTAAGGGCTTCCCTGGTGCTGCAGAGGTTAAAGCGTCTGCCTGCAATGTGGGAGACCTGGGTTTGATCCTTGGGTCGGGAAGATCCCCTGGAGAAGGAAATGACAAGCCACTCCAGTATTCTTGCCTGGAAAGTCCTTTGGACAGAGGAGCTTGGTGGGCTACAGTCCACGGGTCACAAAGAGTTGGACACAACTGAGCAACTTCACTTTCACTTTCACTTTAGTCGCTAAGTCTTGTCTGACTTTTGTGATTCCAGGGACTGAAGCCTGCCAGGCTCCTCTGTCCATGGGATTCTGCAGGTGAGGATACTGGAATAGGTTGCCATTTCCTTCTCCAGAGGATCTTCCTGACCCAGGAATCGAACCCAGGTCTCCTGCAATGCAGGCAGATTCTTTACTGACTGAGCTATGAGGGAAGTCCTGTGCTATATAGTAGGTCCTTGTTGTTTATCCATTTTAAATATACCAATGTGTACATTCCCATCCCAAACTCCCTAACTATCTCTTCCCCCCCACCCAATCCTCCAGTAACCATAAATTCATTCTCTAAGTTTGAGAGTCTGTTTCTGTTTTATAAATAAGTTCATTTGTATCATTTCTTTTTAGACTCCACATAAAAGGGATATCATATGATATTTCTCTTTCTCTGTCTAACTTACTTCACTTGGTATGACAGTCTCTAGGTCTATCCATGTAGCTGCAAATGACATTATTTCATTCTTTTTAATGGCTAATATTCCACTGTATATATGTACCACATCTTCTTTATCCATTCCTCTGTTCATGAATATTTAGGTTGCTGCCATGTCTTGGCTACTATGAAACAATGCTGCAATGAACATTCAAATATACTTTCAAACCATGTTTTTCTCCAGATATATGCCCAGGAATGGGATTGCAGGGTCATATGGTAGCTCCATTTTTACTTTTTAGAGAAACTCCATACTGTTCTCCATAGTGACTGTACCAATTTACAGTCCCACCAACAGTCTAGGAGGATTCCCAAGAAACATATTTTTAAGGAAGTTATTTTTAAGTATGTGAATGTAAATATTAGATAACAGATACTACTAGACAACAGGCTTTAGTGTGATTTGTTTCCCCATACATTTTATATATCATTAAATTATTTGTTTATAAGTATATTGTTTAACTTACCATATTCTCAAGTAAAAAAATCATAATTAAAAACTGATTATCAAAAGTCAGATTCAGTTCTGTACAGTTCAGTCGCTCAGTGGTATCCGACTCTGCGACCCCGTGAATTGCAGCACACCAGGACTCCCTGTCCATCACCAACTACTAGAGTTAGCTCAAACTCATGTCCATCGAGTCGGTGATGCCATCCAGCCATCTCATCCTCTGTGGTCCCTTTCTCCTCCTGCCCCCAATGCCTCCCAGCAACAGAGTCTTTTCCAATGAGTCAACTCTTCACATGAGGTGGCCAAAGTACTGGAGTTTCAGCATTAGTATCACTCCTTCCAAAGAAATCCCAGGGCTGATCTCCTTCAGAATGGACTGGTTGGATCTCCTTGCAGTCCAAGGGAGTCTCAAGAGTCTTCTCCGACACCACAGTTCAAAAGCATCAATTCTTTGGCACTCAGCTTTCTCCGCAGTCCAACTCTCACACCCATACATGACCATAGGAAAAACCATAGCCTTGATTAGACAGACCTTTGTTGGCAAAGTAATGTCTCTGCTTTTCAATATGCTATCTAGGTTGGTCATAACTTTTCTTCCAAGGAGCAAGTGTCTTTTAATTTCATGACTGCAGTCACCATCTGCAGTGATTTTGGAGCCCCCCAAATAAAGTCTGACACTGTTTCCCCATCTATTTCCCATGAAGTGATGAGACCAGATGCCATGATCTTCGTTTTCTGAATGTGGAGCTTTAAGCCAACTTTTTCACTTTCCTCTTTCACTTTCATCAAGAGGCTTTTAGGTCCTCTTCACTTTCTGCCATAAGGGTGGTGTCATCTACATATCTGAGGTTATTGATATTTCTCCCAGCAATCTTGATTCCAGCTTGTGTTTCTTCCAGCCCAGCATTTTTCATGATGTACTCTGCATAGAAGTTAAATAAGCAGGGTGACAATATACAGCCTTGATGTTCTCCTTTTCCTTTTTGGAACCAGACTGTTGTTCCATGTCCAGTTCTAACTGTTGCTTCCTGACCTGCATATAGGTTTCTCAAGAGGCAGGTCAGGTGGTCTTACATTATATTTATGACACAAGGTGAGTCAGAAATACAATGAAAATATATAAATGCTGGAGAGGATGTGGAGAAAAGGGAACCCTCTTACACTGTTGGTAGGAATGCAAACTAGTACAGCCACTATAGAAAACAGTGTGGAGATTCCTTAAAAAATTGCAAATAGAACTGCCTTAAGACCCAGCAATCCCACTGCTGGGCATACACCCTGAGGAAACCAGAATTGAAAGAGACACATGTACCACAATGTTCACTGCAGCACTGTTTATAATAGCCAGGACATGGAAACAACCTAGATGTCCATCAGCAGATGAATGGATAAGAAAGCTGTGGTACATATACACAATGGAGTATTACTCAGCCATTAAAAAGAATAAATTTGAATCAGTTCTAATGAGATGGGTGAAACTGGAGCTGATTATACAGAGTGAAGTAAGCCAGAACGAAAAACACCAATACAGTATACTGACACATATATATGGAATTTAGAAAGATGGTAATGATGACCCTGTATGCGAGACAGCAAAGAGACACAGATGTATAGAACGGACTTTTGGACTCTGAGGGAGAAGGAGAGGGTGGGATGCTTTGGGAGAACGGCATTGAAACATGTATACTATCATGTAAGAAATGAAGCGCCAGTCTATGTTCGATACAGGATACAGGATGCTTGGGGCTGGTGCACGGGATGATCCAGAGAGATGATATGGGGTGGGAGGTGGGAGGGGGATTCAGGATTGGGAGCTCGTATACACCCGTGGTGGATTCATGTCAATGTATGACAAAACCAATACAGTATTGTAAAGTTAAATAAAGTAAAAATAAAATTAAAAAAAAATCCAAAGTTACAAATATGGCATTTACATCCACGATTTTATTAATTTTTCTCATTAACGTTTAAAATAATTAGTGACCATAGATAAAATAGATCAAATAATAAAAACACAACATGGATGAGCATAATAAAAAAAACTCATAAAAGGAGAATTTCACAGCAGCTAATTTTAAGGAAAATGTTCCCTTCTGTTTTTAACCCCATTTTCAGAAGTGCCTGGGAGCTATGTGAATGCTAATCACGGCTCTTGTTGAAACAAGAAATTGAGCCTTACAGCAGAATCTATACCAAGAAATCTATCAGGTAGATCTAAACAGTAGCCATTAAATTTATAAGACACTTAATGTAACTGCTCTCCAATACATGTCTAGGAATCTCATGTTCTCTGTATTGTAGTCAGTGACTTTTTTTTTTTTTGAAAAGTACAACAGAGCATTTCAAAGTACCGTCCGTTTCTACCCAACCCCCAACCAGCTTCCTTCTGCTCTTGGCATATTGCTCTGAATGGTAAAAAAAATATGAAACCAAGAAACATTTAGACCTTCTCTCAATCTAAAGTGGCCACTTTAGTCTTTCTCCACACTCATAGGGATATCAACAAGGAAAAGAAAAGAAAGAGACGAAAGAGAAGAAACAGAAAGGAAAGAAAATAAAATTTTCTAACTTGCATTTGCTTTGGTGGTTCCTATAGACTAGTGAAGTTTGTACCCTACCTGGATTTTCCAGGAAATCTGAATGCAATAGGATTTGATGAATACCAAGAAAGAATCATACCCAAAATTCTTCCTACCTGAGTCTGCTATTGACAAATGGATTTTCCACTAGGAAAGAAAAATTATTTTTCTGAAAATGTTGTCCTTTTTTAAAATGTAAAAAAGCAAAAACAAGAAGGCTAACACTAAGCAAAAATCCAGATGTAATACCTTAGTTGATCAATGATAACTGACAGAAGATATTGATTGGATGGAAAGATACCTGTTTTGCTTTATATCTGGCTAGACCAGATGGCTCAGGTGGTAAAGATTCTACCTACCAATGCAGGAGACAAAGGTTTGATTCCTGAAGATCCTCCAGGGAACATCCCCTGGAGGAGGAAATGGCAACCCACAGCAGTATTCTTGCCTGGAGAATCCTATGGACAGAGCAGTCTGGTGGGCTACAGTACATGGAGTCAAAAAGAGTCAGACACTACTGAAGTGGCTGAGCACACATGCAGAGCAGGGTTTCTCCACTTCTGGACCTGGATAATACTTTGTAGTCAGGTATGGGGAGGGAGCTGTCCTCACTGGACCCAACATTCAGCAGCGTCCTTAGCCTCTAATCATTACATGCCAGTAACAACCCGGTCGTGAGACAACCAAAAATGTCCCCAGGGAATTCCCTGGCTGTCCACTGATTAGGACTTCATGCTCTCCCTGCCAGGACCCCAGTTCAATCCCTGGCCGGGGAACTAATATCCCACCGGCCACACAGCACAGTCAAAAGAAAAAAAAAGGTGTCTCCAGATAATGCTAACTGTCCTTGGAGGGGCAAAACTCCCCTTGATTGAGAGCCACTGGACTAGAGTTTTAAATGAAGTAAAGTTACTGATATATGCAACAACAGGAATGAACCTCAGAAACATTATGAGTGAAAAAAGCTTCACACCAAAAGAATGTATATTGTATAATTTCATTTATATGAAGTTCTAGAACAGGCAAAATCCATGGTGGTAAAAAGTAAGACAATGGTTGCCAGTCGGGTCCAGGGATTAATGGGGTGAGACATGAGGACATGAGGGGACTTTCTGCAGTCAAAGTAATGTTCTACAGCTTGAACAGAATTTGGATTATGCAAGTGTATGCGTCTGTCAGAAGTCAGCAAATGTATGGGACTTCCCTGACGGTCCAGTGGCTAAGACTCCATGCTCTCCATGCAAGGAGACCAGGTTCGATCCCTGGTCAGGGAACTAGATGCACCTGCCGCAACTAGAGATCCAGCATGCAGAAGCAAAGATCAAAGAGCACATGTGCCCCAGCTAAGACCAAGTGGGATCAAATAAATAAATATTTTAAAAAATCTGAAAGGCTTAACAACAAAGTTTCCTTTCTTTAAAAAGTTCAGTTCAGTTCAGTCACTCAATCATGTCCAACTCTTTGCGACTCCATGGACTGCAGCACGCCAGGCCTCTCTGTCCATTGACAACTCCCGAAGCTTGCTCAAACTCATGTCTATTGAGTTGGTGATGCCATCCAACCATCTGATCCTCTGTCATCCCCTTCTTCAATCCTCCTGCCTTCAATCTTTCCCAGCATCCTCCTGCCTTCAGTCTTTCCCAGTATCAGGGTCTTTTCAAATGAGTCAGTTCTTTGCATCAAGTGGCCAAAGTATTGGAGTTTCAGCTTCAGCATCAGTCCTTCCAATGAATATTCAGGGCTGATTCCCTTTAGGATGGACTGTTTGGATCTCCCTGTAGTCCAAGGGACTCTCAAGAGTCTTCTCCAACACCACAGTTCAAAAGCATCAATTCTTCAGCATTCAGCTTTCTTTATAGTCCAACTCTCATCCATACGACTACTGGAAAAACCATACCTTTGACTAGATGGACCTTTGTTGGCAAAGTAATGTCTCTACTTTTAATATGCTGTCTAGGTTAGTCATAACTTTTCTTCCAAGGAGAAAAAAAAAAGGCAAGTACATAAGATTTGTACATTTCATTTTACATACAGGAAAAATAAACTAAGAAAAAAATTGAACTAATGATATGTATGCTGAAGTATTTAGGGGAAAATATTCAAATGTCTTTAATTTACTGTCACTTGTATCAGGGAAAAAAAGATGACTTGATGGATGAATAGGAGATGGATAGAGAGATGTGTGATAAAGCAAAATGTTTACAGTAGGATCTAGGTGGTGGTACATGGAGTCCAATGGAAAATTATTTCAGCTTTTCTAAATGTTTAACATTTTATTAGGGAAAAAATGACATGGTTGGTTAGTGGTGTCAGATGACCTAAACCAGCAGCTTCATAAATATTCATGCTGATAAAACCAGTTCTCTGTTTGTGCCCTCACTTCATTCGGGTCTCCACTCAAATGTCACCTTCGACAGCAAAGCTGTCTCTGATCCCTTCTGTAAAAATAATGCCACAACCCCTGTCAAACCCTGATGCTGTCTTCTGAATTATTTTTCTCTTTAGTTCATATCATAACTTGACATATATTTATTTCCTAGTTGCTCATCTCCTTCAGATAGACACTGAATCAGATTCACTGTCTGTTTTATACACTACTAACTCCCCAAAGTCTAGAACAATGTCTGACTCACAGTAGCAGCTCAATAAATATGTGTTGGATGAAAAAAATGTTGAAAGAACCAAGAAGATTTGTCATGTGTGACCACTGTGTGCAAGATGCTGAGCCAAACATAAAAAGCAAGACTGGGTATCATTGCTGCTTTCAGTAGATAGACCTTTAGTCTAGTTGGATGTCACAGGATAGTAATAAATAAGATAATAGCAACACACAGTGGCAAATGAAAAGTGCTGGAGGAAAGCTAAACAACAAAGCAATAAAGGGCCTCCTGGAGATGAGATTTAAGCCTGATCTCAAATGAACACTTGGTTTCCTTGGCAAGTGTATGTGTCACTATAAATACATTAGCATGCCACTTTTCAGGGTTGAGTTCACTCTGTAACAGATGTTGACATAATCAAGCTTTGGGGACTCACAAAGCTGGGAAAAGTTAATGAAAGAAAGAATTTGAAGACTGGAAATAACTGAGAAACAGGTCTCAGAAGTGGGATCACTTGGGTGGAGGGATTTACGTGGGCTAGGATGCCTGCATTGAAATCCTAGTTGTGGTACTTAGTAACTGTGTGACCTTGATCAAGTTATATAATGTCTCTGTGCCTTGATTTCCTCATCTATAAAATGAGGCAAGAAGTAATAATAGTATCTACCATCCAGGGTTGTTAGGAGAATTAAATGTAAATGAATTAATACTTACTAAGAAGTACTTTGAGCAGTGACTGACACATAGTCAGTATATTATTATTTAGAAGCTTTGTAAGAACTATTGTGAGAAAGCAGACCAAGAGAAGGGTAAAATGAAGTTCCAATGATGCTTAAACAAGGTTGCAGACTATGGGTTGATTGCTATACTAAAGATGTTTAGGGAGGATAAACTGGGAGACTGGGATTGACATATATGCATTACTACATATAATATGCATATGGCATCATCTACTCCAAAATCACTGCAGATGGTGACTGCAGCCATGAAATTAAAAGACACTTACTCCTTGGAAGAAAAGTTATGACCAACCTAGATAGCATATTGAAAAGCCAAGATATTACTTTGCCAAAAAAGGTTCATCTAGTCAAGGCTATGGTTTTTCCAGTGGTCATGTATGGATGTGAGTTGGACTGTGAAGAAAGCTGAGCGCCAAAGAATTGATGCTTTTGAACTGTGGTGTTGGAGAAGACTCTTGAGAGTCCCTTGGACTGCAAGGAGATCCAACCAGTCTATTCTAAAGGAGATCAGTCCTGGGTGTTCATTGGAAGGACTGATGCTGAAGCTGAAACTTCAATATTTTGACCACCTCATGTGAAGGGTTGACTCATTGGAAAAGACCCTGATGCTGGGAGGGATTGGGGGCAGGAGGAGAAGGGGACCACAGAGGATGAGATGGCTGAATGGCATCACCAGCTTGATGAACATGAGTTTGGGTAAACTCCGGGAATTGATGAGGGACAGGGAAGCCTGGCGTGCTGCGATTCATGAGGTCACAAACAGTCGGACACGACTGAGTGACTGAACTGAACTGAACTCAATGGACATGAATTTTAGCAAACTCTGAGAGACAGTGAAGCCTCCCAAGACAGGGGAGCCTGATGTACTATAGTCCATGGGGTTGCAAAGAGTTGAACATGACTTAGTACCTGAACTGTCAAACATATAAAATAGATAACTAATAAGAACCTACTGTATAGCACAAGGAATTCCACTCAATACTCTGTCCTAACCTATATGGGAACTGAATCTTAAAAGAGTCGATATATGTATCTCTACAACTGATTCCGTTTTCTGTGCAGCAGAAACTAACACAAAAGTGTAAATCAACCATGCAAATCAAACAAAAGTGTAAATCAACCATGTAAATCAAAAATCAATTAAAAATGAATAAAGATGCTTAGATTTTTCTCAAGAAGAGCTAAGCTACCTGATGCTGAAGAAGAGAAAGTGGACTTTAGGACATATCTCAGGTTGGGGGCCTCCAGAGTGAGCTGTGTGGAACCACGAAGGATTTTCAAACTGAGACCAGTGGGGAGAGAATATCAATAGGTCAACCTGGTTGTAAAAATGTGAGCTCTGCTGCTGGGTCTTCCATTCGCTGGAGTCACCCAGGGTGACAGCCTGAGGAATGGTGGGGGTAAGACTGGATTTTGGGGTGAGCATCCTCATGTGAAGGGGAGTCTCCCGGTGCCTGGTCAGGGGTGACAAGGACTGTATGGGAAGGAGAGGCAGTCACAGAAAGGTGTCACTGGGGAAGGTCATCGAGGGAGAGAGGCTGGATTCTTTGGGCATCCAAACTTCATGGTGTTCCTGGGCGGGTAGGGGAGAGGAAGGAGGGTGTTGTGAACAAAATTCACGTGGAAGCCCCATCACCCAGTGTGATTATATTTGTAGACAGAACCTTTAAAGAGGCAATTAGGATCATAAGGGTGGGCCTGTAATTCAGTAAGATCAGTGTCCTTTATTTTTTTAATTTTTAAATATTTATTATTTATTTATTTGGCTGGAGTTGCAATACACGAGATCTTTGTAAGGTCGAGGCATGCAGGGTGTTTCAGTTGCAGGATTTTTCATTGCAGCATGCAGGATCTAGTTCCCTCACCAGGGATTGAACCTGGGTCCCCTGCCTTGGTAGAGCGGAGTCTTAGCCACTGGACCATCAGAGAAGTTCCTGATCAGTGTCCTTTATAAAAGAGGAAAAGACATCAGGGATGTGTACACAGAAAAAAGGCCTTGTGAGGACACAGTAGGAAAACAACCATCTGCAGGCCAGAGAGAGAAGCCTCAAGGGGAACCAAACCTGCCCACACCTGATCTTGGATTCTCAGGCTCCAGAACTGTGAGAAAATAAAATTTCATTGTTTGAGCCATCCAGTCCATGGTACTTTGCTCTGCCAACCAGAACAGACTAATATAAGAGGCTATGGCCCCAGATCTCATTTTTGTTTCTGAAAAAAAAAAAAGATTTCGTTTGTGTACCTAACAGGTACATACACAAAGACTGATTCCTATGTACCAAACTCAAAAAAAGACTGTTTTATGGACCAGAAGAGTACAATGGATTAACAAGCA
Organism: Nanger dama; assembly: GCA_917880005.1. Taxonomy (NCBI): domain Eukaryota; kingdom Metazoa; phylum Chordata; class Mammalia; order Artiodactyla; family Bovidae; genus Nanger; species Nanger dama. The sequence continues at coordinate 95,068 of CAKJTW010000084.1, forward strand.
AAATAAAGCCTGAAGGAGAACTGGAATACACACTAATACTACCATCGTGGGCCTCCTTGGTGGCTCAGTAATAAAGAATCCACCTGCAATGCAGGAGACGAGAGTCCCATCCCTGGGTCAGGAAGATCCTCTGGAGAAGGAAATGGCAAGTCACTCCAGTGTTCTTGCCTGGAGAATCCCACGCACAGAGGAGCCTGGTGGGCTACAATCCATGGAGTGCAAAGAGTCAAACATGACTGAGCAACTAAACGTCAATAACTCTCAATGTATTCTCTCCCTGCTGGCAGATATTGGGGAAGCTAAATCACTATTTGAAGGTCAACAGCTGAGTGTGGCTTTAGGGGAAAGGGAGGTGGATGGTGCTGAAAGACATTTCTGTGACTCCTGTTACCAGTAGCATGGGCCTGTGATCTCAGAGCCAGCTTACATCTTTGTTTATTCAACTTATTTTGACTCAGACACCCACAGGCATGCTTCCTCCAAAGTGCTGTCCTAGGTATTTGCGGGCATTTCCAAAGTCTCCAGGTTTCTTTTTAACCTGCAGCCCTGATAAACCTTGTGAAATCGTCCCCTAGTGGGGTCAGCTGTCATTCATGACAACCAAATCACTGCTTCCACTTGGTCTTCAGCTCAGAGATCATGTTGCCACTAACAGCTGAAACCAGATGGTGGCTTTTACTGATTTTGGGTTAGGAGGAATACAAGAGAGCATCCCAGGTGGCGCTAGTGGTAAAGAACTCATCAGCCAATGCAAGAGACATATGAAACTCGGGATCAGTCCCTGGGTTGGGAAAATTCCTTGGAGGAGGGCATGGCAATCCACTCCAGTATTCTTGCCTGGAGAAACCCAGGCACACAGGAGACTGGTGGGCTACAGTCCATAGGATCATAAAGAGTGTCCACGACATAAGTGATATAGCATGCATGCACAGGCATATGGAAAACGATGCTGAGATGACCATTATATCTGCTACTGGAGCAAGAATCCCTTAGAAGAAATGAAGTAGCCATCATAGTTAACAAAAGAGTCCAAAGTGCAGTACTTGGATGCAGTCTCAAAAATGACAGAATGATCTCTGTTCGTTTCCAAGGTAAACCATTCAATATCACAGTAATCCAAGCCTATGCCCCAACCAGGAATGCTGAAGAAGCTTAAGTTGAACGGTTCTATGAAGACCTACAAGACCTTCTAGAAATAACACCAAAAAAGATGTCCTTTTTATCATAGGGGACCGGAATGCAAAAGTAGAAAGTCAAGAGATACCTGGAGTAACAGGCAAATTTGGCTTTGGAGTACAGAATGAAGCAGGGCAAAGGCTAAACAGTTGTGCCAAGAGAATGCACTAGTCAAAGCAAATATCCTTTTCCAACAACACAAGAGAAGACTCTACACATGAACATCACCAGATGGTCAACACTGAAATCAGACTGATTATATTCTTTGCAGCCAAAGAAGGAGAAGTTCTATACAGTCAGCACAAACAAGACTGGGAGCTGACTGTGGCTCAGATCATGAACTCCTTATTACCAAATTCAGACTTAAATTGAAGAAAGTGGGGAAAACCGCTAGACCATTCAGGTATGACCTAAATCAAATCCCTTATGATTATACAGTGGAAATGACAATTAGATTCTAGGAATTAGATCTGATAGACAGAGTGCCTGATGAATTATGGACAGAGGTTCGTGACATTGTATAGGAGGCAGTGATCAAGACCATACCCCAAAAACAGAAGTGCAAAAGGGCAAAATGGTGGTCTGAGGAGGCCTTACAAATAGCTGTGAAAGAAGAGAAGCAAAAAGCAAAGGAGAAAAGGAAAGACATACCCGTTTGAATTCAGAGTTCCAAAGAATAGCAAGGAGAGACAAGAAAGCCTTCCTCAGTGATCAATGCAAAGAAATAGAGGAAAACAACAGAATGGGAAAGACTAGAGATCTCCTCAAGAAAATTAGAGATACCAAGGGAACATTTCATGCAAGGATGTGCACAATAAAGCACAGAAGTGGTACGAACCTAACAGAAGCAGAAGATATTAAGAAGAAGTGGCAACAAATACACACAAGAACTATATAAAAAGATCTTCATGATCCAGATAACCACAGTGGTGTGACCACTCACCTAGATCCAGACATCCTGAAATGTGAAGTCAAGAAGCCTTAGGAAGCATCACTAGGAACAAAGCTAGGGGAGGTGATGGAATTCCAGTGGAGCTATTTCAAGTCCTAAAAGATGATGCTGTGAAAGTGCTGCACTCAACATGCCAGCAAATTTGGAAAACTCAGCAGTGGCCACAGGACTGGAAAAGGTCACTTTTCATTACAATCCCAAAGAAGGGCAGTGCCAAAGAATGCTCAAACTACCACACAATTGCACTCATCTCACATGCTAGCAAAGTAATGCTCAAAATTCTCCAAGCCAGGCTTCAACAGTATGTGAACTATGAACTTCCAGATGTTCAAGCTGGATTTAGAAAAGGCAGAGGAAACAGATCAAGTTGCCAACATCTGTTGGATCATTGAAAAAGCAAGAGAGTTCCAGAAAAACATCTATTTCTGCTTTGTTGACTATGCCAGAGCCTTTGACTGTGTGGATCACAACAAACTGGAAAAGTCTTCAAGAGATGGGAATACCAGACCACCTGATCTGCCTCTTGAGAAATCTGTATGCAAGTCAAGAAGCAACAGTTAGAACTGAACATGGAACAACAGACTGGTTCCAAATCAGGAAAGGAGTACATCAAGGCTGTATATTGTCACCCTGCTTATTTAACTTCCATGCAGAGTAGTACATCATGAGGAATGCTGGACTGGATGAAGCACAAGCTGGAATCAAGATTGCTGGGAGAAATATCAATAACCTCAGATATGCAGATGACACTACACTTCTGGCAGAAAGTGAAGAACTAAAGAACCTCTTGATGAAAGTGAAAGAGGAGAGTGAAAAACTTGACTTAAAATTCAACATTCAGAAAAATAAGATCATGGCAACTGGTCCCATCACTTCATGGCAAATATATGGGGAAACAACGGAAACAATGACAGATTTTATTTTGGGGGCTCCAAAATCACTGCAGATGGTGATTGCAGCCATGAAATTAAAAGACACTTGCTCCTTGGAAGAAAAGCTATAACCAACATAAACATATTAAAAGCAGAGACATTACTTTGCTGACAAAGGTCCATCTAGTCAAAGCTATGGTTTTTCCAGTGGTCATGTATGGATGTGAGAGTTGGACTATAAAGAAAGCTGAGTGCCAAAGAATTGATGCTTTTGAACTGTGGTGTTGGAGAAGACTCTTGAGAGTCCCTTGGACTGCAAGGAGATCCAACCAGTCCATCCTAAAGGAAATCAGTCCTGAATATTCATTGGAAGGACTGATGCTGAATCTGAAACTCCAAAACTTTGGCCACCTGATGCAAAGAACTGACTCACTGGAAAAGACCCTGATGCTTGGAAAGTTGAAGGCAGGAAGAGAAGAGGTTGACAGAGAATGAGATGGTTGGATGGCATCATCGACTCGATGGACATGAGTCTGATCAAGCTCTGGAAATTGGTGATGGACAGGAAAACCTGGCGTGCTCCCATCCATAGGGTCAGAAGAAGTCGGACACGACTGAGTAACTGAACTGAATTCAACTGGAGGCCATGGTTGATGGAGAAGAAGGGATGCAGGCTAGAGAAGCAAGAAGAGAACAGAGGAAAGCAGCTCCCTCATTTCCCAGGGGGAACTCCCTCCCCACCCGCCAGCTTTTGGCCTGTGACTCTTGTTAAATTAAACAAGGAGGCCATTAGACAGAGGTGGCTCCGAAGTCCTGACTTCCTATATTAGAAACGAGTGTGATGTACATGCCTCAAGGTAAGAAATCAAAATGCCAAGGACAGCCGGTCACAAACAGCCACCTAGGCGCTAGGCGATAGCCAATCAAAGAATTTTCTTTCCTTCTCTGAACTTTCTCTGAGTGTCTCCCAGCTCCCAACTTTATGAAACTAAGCAGGACTTGAGGGGCTACAGGGCCTTTCCATGTTCCCCATTCCTTGTTTGTAGGGAACAGACTCCAGACTCCATGATCTTCCCTGAGTCCTAAAGGGCAGATTCCAAGAGCTGCTAATCAGGGAAGGGAGGGGATGCAGAGACAAGGGAGGAGCAGCCAAGAGGACCCCATTAGGCAGGGTCCTGTTTCCCCCTCAAGAGATACACATAATAATATATTTGAGCTCTTTACAGAACCACAGTTCAGTTCAGTTCAGTCGCTCAGTCGTGTCTGACTCTTACAGAACCACAACCTCCAACAAATGGAGTTAGCATTCTTTATTACAGAGAAGATCAACTGAGGTCAGAATAAAAGAACCAGAGAAGCTCATTAAGGAATTGCCTGAGACCCGATTAAATGAGTGCAGATCCTCAGTTCAGTTCAGTCGCTCAGTTATGTCCAACTCTTTGGAACCCCAGGGACTGCAGCACACTAGGGTTCCCTGTCCATCACCAACTGCTAGAGTTTACTCAAACTCATGTCCATTGAGTTGGTGATGCCACGCAACCATCGCCTCCTCTGTCATCCCCTTCTTCTCCTGCCTTCAATCTTTCCCAGCATCAGGGTCTTTTCCAATAAATCAGTTATTTGCATCAGGTGGCCAAAGTTTTGGAGTTTCAGCCTCAACATCAGTCCTTCCAATGAATATTCAGGATTAATTTCCTTTAGGATGGACTGTTTGGATCTCCTTGCAGTCCAAGGGACTCTCAAGAGTCTTCTCCAACACCACAGTTCAAAAGCATCAATTCTTCAGCTCTCAGCTTTCTTTATCGTCCAACTCTCACATCTATACATGACTACTGGAAAAACCATAGCTTTGACTAGATGGACCTTTGTCAGCAAAGTAATGTCTCTGCTTTTTAATATGCTGTCTAGGTTGGTCATAGCTTTCCTTCCAAGGAGCAAGTGTCTTTTAATTTCATGGCTGCAATCACCATCTGCAGTGATTTTGGAGCCCCTCAAAATAAATTCTGTCACTGTTTCCATTGTTTCCCCATATATTTGCCATGAAGTGATGGGACCAGATGCCATGATGTTAGTTTTCTGAATGTTGAGCTTTAAGCCAACTTTTTCACTCTCCTCTTTCACTTTCATCAAGAGGCTCTTTAGTTCTTCACTTTCTGCCAGAAGTGTAGTGTCATCTGCATATCTGAGGTTATTGATATTTCTCCCAGCAATCTTGATTCCAGCTTGTGCTTCATCCAGTCCAGCATTCCTCATGATGCAGTCTGCATGGAAGTTAAATAAGCAGGGTGACAATATTCAGCCTTGAGGTACTACTTTCCTGATTTGGAACCAGTCTGTTGTTCCATGTTCAGTTCTAACTGTTGCTTCTTGACTTGCATACAGATTTCTCAGGAGGTAGGTCAAGTGGTCTGGTATTCCCATCTCTTGAAGACTTTCCCAGTTTGTTGTGATCCACACAGTCAAAGGCTCTGGCATAGTCAACAAAGCAGAAATAGATGTTTTTCTGGAACTCTCTTGCTTTTTCAATGATCCAACAGATGTTGGCAACTTGATCTGTTTCCTCTGCCTTTTCTAAATCCAGCTTGAACATCTGGAAGTTCACAGTTCACGTACTATTCAAGCCTGGCTTGGAGAATTTTGAGCATTACTTTGACAAAACATGCCCTACTAGAGAAAGGAATGGCAAACCACTTCAGTATTCTTGCCTTGAGAACTCATGAACAGTATGAAAAGGCAAAATGATAGGACACTGAAAGATGAAACCCCCAGATCAGTAGGTGCCCAATATGCTGCCTGAGAAGAGTGGAGAAATAACTTCAGAAAGAAAGAAGAGACGGAGCCAAAGTAAAAACAATACCCAGCTGTGGATATGACTGGTGATGAAAGCAAAGTCTGATGCTGTAAAGAGCAATATTGCATAGCAACCTGGAATGTTAGGTCCATGAATCAAGGCAAATTGAAAGTGGTCAAGCAGGAGATGGCAAGAGTGAACATCGACATTTTAGGAATCAGCAAACTGAAATGGACTGACTGGAATGGGTGAATTTAACTCAGATGACCATTTTCTCTACTACTGAGGGCAGGAATCCCTTAGAAGAAATGGCATTTCCTATAAAGTGCCTTAGGCAAGGTAACACTAACCTGGGTGGGTTCTAGAAAGAGAAGATTGTGAGAAGAAAGAAGAAAAAGCCATTTATCACCATCTGGATTAAGAGGTGAAAGTAAAACAGATATTCTTTGCCTCTGCAAATACATGTTACAGCTCATGAGATGCAAAATTGGTGTGAAATGGACTACTACATTTTTAAAAGATTATTTTTCTTGTTTATTTTCTTGTGCATCCTTGGCCCTAAAACTTAGGAGAAAACCTTCAAACTTGAGAAGAGAGATGCCAAAAGGAGACCAAACCAGAATGTAAGAATTTCATTTACATCAGAAACCATCTGCCAGTCTCAACTATCAAGCAAAATCTATTAGCTTGTTTAATGGTGACAACTTGATCTGAATGGGTGAATTGTGCTGAAAGAAAACATTACGTGTTTATCTTCCTTTCCTTTTGGTGTAAAACCAGTTCTGAGGTTATCTCTGCAAGGAAAACTGGTATTTCATGGTCTTGTATTTGCATAATGACTATCCTTTGTGGCTCCTGCCGGTCCCAGCTAACTGCCTTAGAATACTTCTGCTACATCTGTTGGGTTTTCCACTTTCTTTTGTTGTTGTACAGTCTCCAAGTCGTGTCTGACTCTGGAACTCCATGGACTCAGCATGCCAGGCTCCTCTGTCCTCCATTATCTCCCAGAGTTTGCTCAAACTCATGTCCATTGAGTCAGTGATACCTTCCGACCATCTCATCCTCTATCACCCGCTTCTCCTCCTGCCCTCAATCTTTCCCAACATCAGAGCAGATAAAACCAAGGAGGGTCTTGGAATGTAGGAACAGAAAAACCAGACCCTTATCATCCTTGCCTCCGCCATACTGTAACTATTAATGGATTTCAGGTCCTCCTGAGCAGCATAACCTGTCTCCCCTCCAACCCCAAAGAGAGAAGATATTTGCCTTACTCTTCCCCCAACGCAGTATACATGCCTCATCCAATCAGCAAATGACCTGCAAGACCCCTATCCAACTCCTTATACCCTGGGTATAAAAGTGGACTAAGGACCCCTGTTCAATGTCACTTCTCTCTTGAGCTGGCCTGCTGTTCCAACAGTGTCTCCCACTCTAATAAACTTTCCCTCTCATTCTGCCTCATGTCTGGAAATTCTTTTCCAACCCACTCCCAGACCACAACAAATAGTAGAAGATACAGATATGGTTTCCTAAGGCTATCCAAATTCCTTGATTCTTGGCTAGCAATTCCAACAATTGCTTTCATTTTGGGGCCATGACACAAGGCTCGTGAGCTCTTAGTTCCCCAACCAGGGGTTGAACCCACACTCCCTGAATTAGAAGGGCAGGGTCTTAACCACTTATCAAAGCCAAAGTGTTAGTCCCTCAGTCGTGTCCAACTCTTTGTGACTCCATAGACTATAGCCTACCAGGCTCCTCTGTCCATGGAATTTCCCAGGCAAGAATACTGGAGTAGGTTGCCAGGGAGTGGGTTGCCATTTCCTATTCCAGGGCATCTTTCCAAATCAGGGTTCAAACCCTGATGACCTGCACTGCAGGAGGATTCTTTACCAACTGAGGCATCAGGGAAGCCCTCAGATTATACGCTGAGGTGTAAAAGTGTTTCTCCAGTCTTATCATTATTCTGGAAAGTTCTTAATATTCAAGTAGCCTCAAGGGATAGAATATTGCTATCTCTTGGGAGACAGTTCTCCACGGGGCTTCTGCTTTTCTGCTTGTCTTGTGAGCTAAGCCTTCCTCTGGCCCTTGGTAGCAGACCACCCTTTCCAGGATGTTTTGTGTAGTAAACAGTCTTGGAAGATAGGACTGGGGAAAACCTAGCTAATAACACCCTCTGCATTGAAGTGCAGGCAAGTTGGCTTTATAGCCCATTATAAAAACGTATCTTACAAATGATGAAATAAAATTCGTATTTTATGGCAAGACAAGAAAAATTTAACATAAAATTTTTCTCTGCCCAGATAGGCCTCCTCCCTCCCTTCCAGTGTGTCTGGTACATCTGCATTAAGCAGCCTGCCTTAGGAGATAAACTTCCTTCTTCCACCTTCCTCCTCCCTGGTGTAGTCAGTGAAGAAGCCAAAATGAGCCCTGTTATCCGGTGTTGAGTTTCATATGAGGGTCCCTTTCCTGCTCTGTCAGGAAAGGGTTCCCACCGCCCATCTCACATCCCCATAGGAGACACTATGGGGATAGTGAGACACTCCTGCAATGCAGGAGACCCAGGTATGATCCCTGGGTTGGGAAGATCTCCTGGAGCAGGAAATGGCAACCCACTCCAGTACTCTTGCCTGGAAAATCCCATGAATGGAGAAGCCTGGTAGACTTCCGTGGGGTCGCAAAGAGTCGGACATGACCTCACTTTCATGTGGCAGCTAAAGATGTGGGGCTCTATTATGTGAAAGGAGGAGAGAAGGGGTATCATGAGATAATCAGCAATCAATCTCCACCCATAGCTTGTATAACACAATACAGTAGGCAGTGCCCTGTGAGCTGCAGGAGCGACATCCAGGCTTCAGGGGGCTTCGGGGAAGAGAGCTAGCTGGAATCCTGAAGGACAGGCTAGGCTTGTCCTGAAGGCATGTGTGGGAGGGACATTCCAGGCAGAGGGCAGTTCATATAGACTCAGGCGTGAGAGAAAGCACAAAGCACCGGAGAAGCCCGTGGCCCTGTTGAAAGCTGAGCTCAGAGTGCAGGGCTGAGGCGGGTGGGAGATGAGCCTAAAATAAAATTCAGAATGAAGAGCTTGCTGGAAGTTTAGACTTTCTTTGGGGGAAAAGAGGGGCCAACAGGGAAACAACTTGAACAGTTTTGCATTTTACTCTTATTTTTTTCCCCATGGGTTAAGATTAATTGCTTTTTGCTTCTTACCGACTTTTGAGAGTCTATGATAATCGAGCTTTAGATCACAACAAACTTTGATCAGGACTTGGCAAAGTTCTGATCAATGACAGAACTTTCTCTGGATAATTTTTCTATTAGTTTCTTCTGGTTAAATCTTTTTTTTTTTTTTTAAATTGGAGTATAACTACAATGTTGTATTAGTTTCTGCGTACAGCACAGTGAATCAGCTACATGTATACATGTCTCCTCCCTCTGGAATCTTCCTCCGCTCCCCTACCCCATTTAGGTCAACAAAGAGAACCAAGCTGAGCTCCCTGTACTACACAGCTTCCCATTATTTTACACACAGTAGTGTATGTATGTCAATGCTTATATGGAAACTCTGACTATAGTGTGGCAACTGGATTGGAGGTGAGGTCCCACAAGGGTTAGACCCATGAGATCATTTTTGTGGTAAACCAGATTAGCCATCAGAGCAGTCTGAAGTTCTGGAAGTAAAAAGCAAAAGGAGAAAGAGGACAAATTCATGTGGAGGAGACAGTATCGAGAGGACGCAGCAGTTCAGTCAGTTCAGTTCAGTTCAGTCACTCAGTCGTGTCCAATTCTTTGTGACCCCATGAATCACAGCACGCCAGGCCTCCCTGTCCATCACCAACTCCCGGAGTTCACTCAAACTCATGTCCATCGAGTCGGTGATGCCATCCAGCCATCTCATCCTCGGTCGTCCCCTTCTCCTCCTGCCCCCAATTCCAGCATCAGGGTCTTTTCCAATGAATCAACTCTTTGCATGAGGTGGCCAAAGTATTTGGAGTTTCCACTTTAGCATCGGTCCTTCCAATGAACACCCAGGACTGTTCTCTTTTAGGATGGCCTGGTTGGACCTCCTTGCAGTCCAAGGGACTCTCAAGAGTCTTCTCCAACACCACAGCTCAAAAGCATCAATTCTTCAGTGCTCAGCTTTCTTCACAGTCCAACTCACATCCATACATGACCACTGGAAAAACCATAGCCTTGACTAGACAGACCTTTGTTGGCAAAGTACTATCTCTGCTTTTGAATATGCTATCTAGGTTGGTCATAATTTTCCTTCCAAGGAGTAAGTGTCTTTTAATTTCATGGCTGCAGTCACCATCTGCAGTGATTTTGGAGCCCCCCAAAATAAAGTCTAACATTATATGGTAGACCTAAATTTACATTTTAAAATAATTGTAAATAGGCAGATGAGTGTGTAAAGCTGCCCCTTCCAAGTTCCTATATACAAAAATAAAGGAATTATTATGTTACATTAATTAGATTAATTATGGCATTAGCAATAATCATTTATTTCATAAATCACATCTGATTTGCAGTTATCCATTTTCTGATTGATTCAATACAAAACATACAGAATAAAAAATTTAACTGCTAGGCAGATAGTCCCAATTTTTAATATATTAAACTTAACAAGTTTGGATCTCCCCAAACTGCAATTCATTTTAGATTAACAGACATTTCCTAGATTTCAATTAACTTTCCTTGAGCCTATGATTCTGGTTTTCATAATAAAAGAATAACTTTCTAAAGAATAGCATTTATTATATCAGAATATTTTAAAAATTCATTTTACCTCATTTCTCTGGAATTTTTTTCTATTAGAAAGCTATTTCTCTGTTGTCCTTTTTATTAATTCATCTAGTCCATGAACACTGTTAATTTTTAAATGCTTAATTTGACACCCTAGAAATTCAGGAGGAAGGTCACTTTCCCTATGATTCCATGAGCATATTAACCCCCAATCTCAGAGAAGTGTGGAAATAAAAATTAGGAGCAGAATCAAATGCCCCTTTTAATGGAAACTTCACTCTGTGCCCCAAGCAGCTCACTCTTTAAGAAACAACCAGGGACTTCCTTGGGGGTGCAGCGGATATGAATCCGCCAATTCAGGGGACACGAGTTTGATCCCTGGTCCAGGAAAATCCCAATGCCTCAGAGCAACCAAGCCGATGCTCCACAACTTCTAGGCCATTGCTCCAGAGCCCGGGAGCCGCAACCACTGAAGCCCAAGTGCCTCAAGCCCATCCTCAGCAACAAGAGAAGCCACTGCAATAGGCCTGAGCACCACACCAGAGAGAAGCCCCCACATGCCGCAACTAGAGAGAGCCCGAGTCCAGCAACGAAGATCCAGCACAGCCAAAAGAAATCATTAAAAAGCAAACAGTTCAGGCTACCTGTTGGTGGCTGAAGAAAGGAAAATAAGCTTAAAAAGGAGACACAAAAGAAGCACCAGATGTGTCTGAGGAAAACCAGAAGTGTGTTCTGTCATAAAAAGTCAAGGGGACAAGTCTCTCCTGTTTGAGGCTGAATCTGAAGAAAAGCAGTGAAGGCAGGGCTGAGCAAGAAATTACACTGACAAGCCATTTCTGTGAGAAAAAAATCTTGCAGTGAGGCAGAGTGGAGGCAAAATATCCAGCAGCAGTTTCTACAGCTATTAATCTTAGTTGGCTAAAAAGTAGCAAAGGCTAAAATTATAGATGTATGTGTATCTAAAAAACCTTCAATCATAAGAAAAATTACTGAGATACATTATCAACTACATACAACCTTCTCTCCAAGGACCTCTTGCAAATAGGAACAATAGATCAAGGAACTCATTTCTTTTAAAGATGAGTTTTAGAAACTGTACTAGAATATATATTATAAATGTATATTTGGGCTTTGCTCGTGGCTCAGCTGGTAGGTAAGGAATCTGCCTGCAATGCAGAGACCCAGATTTGATCCCTGGGTCTGAAAGATTCCTTGGAGAAGGAAATGCCCACTCCAGTATTCTTGCCTGGGAAATCCCATGGACCCTACAGTCCATGGGGTCACGAAAGAGTCGGACGTGACTGCACGACTGAGTGACCAAACCACCACCACCATATATGTATATATATATGGGCTTCCCTGGCGGCTCAGCTGGTAAAGAATCCGCCTGCAATGTAGGAGACCTGGGTACGATCCCTGGGTTGGGAAGATCCCCTGGAGAAGGGAATGGCTACCTACTCCAGTATTCTGGCCTGGAGAATTCCATGGACTCTATAGTGCATGGGGTTGCAAAGTTGGACATGACTGAGTGACTTTCACAACAACAATATATAAATATATACATACACAATATATGGAATACCACAAGGAAAAAGGAAAAACGAGAGAAATTATCAGAGTAATGTTGACACAGAGCAGGCAGAATATGTAACCAAAGATACATCCATCAGATAAAAAAACAAACACTTAATGAACCAAACCCCACTACATAACAAGAGTACAACATACAGAATCTCAAGGACAAGATGTCGAGAATGAGATTTAAACAGCTACCAAGACCAAAGTGCCCAGAGGATGTCAGTGCCAGATTCCCACTGCCTCAGGGAGAGAGGACAAATTCTGGGAGATTTGGAGGCAGCCAGGCCTATCAAGACAGACGGGGAGAAGCGTACATTAGAAAAAGGGAGAAGTTGGCCACACCTCCCCTGCCCAACTTAAGGCTTCCCAGCAGAAAACTAGAGCTTTAACATTATGACATTCAGAATGCTGGCTGTTGAAGTATTTTGAAAATTTAGTGATGGAATTGAGGCTGTTGTTAAGATTTAGAGTGACAGGAGGATGTTGAAAGAGTTACTGACATTTCAATCAATATGCCTGGGTGGGTTGGGGGTGTGTAATTGGGGTGAGTCGGGGGGTGGAGAAGAATAGAAGTCTTTCTGTTTCACTCCTACAGAGTCCTGCTCTTTCCAAGCTGCACAAGACAGAAGATTGCACGTCTGGAGGCAGTCCAAAGGGGAGACAGTGAGGTCTGGAAGCCAGATGATAAGATGGAAACTGTAGGAAGTAGGTGAGCGGGAAATGATCCTCAAGGATAAGGGTCACTGAAGGACTTCGACTTGGAAGACTGGTTTCCATTTGTTGTTGGGCTGGCTTCAAGATCAAAGTCCTCCAATGCCACAAAACTTCAAGTTCCTGTTACGCACAGAATTTGGGTCACTGGTTCTTTAGAGAATGAAACTGAGCATCCTGTGAGGAAACAAGATGTGTTTTGCCCCATGAGTGACGTAAAATAATTTGTGAGAATCTCTGTGGGAACATGCCAGTTCTTTGTCATCAAAGGGAATGGATCCAAAAACATCATTTAGAGACAAAGAAAATCTAGACTATTATGAGCCTAGTTAATGTGAAAACTGTAGTAATTACCAGCAAAATCTGGTAAATATTAACGCTATACGTTCCTTCAGGAGAGAATTCTACATTCTATCATGACATTCATAATAACAAATTCTTAAGGAAACATAAAAAGTTAAAATTTTTGCTGTTAAATTTATAAATTCATGATTCCCTACTCAGAGCTGCTTAATTAAAAGCTGGAAATTAGCTTTTAAGCTATTTGTTTGTAGTTATTTCAATTTTTAAAAGAAAGATATTTGCCTAGTTTGAAATAAAGAGTGAAAAACAAGTTTCCTTTCTACTCTTGTCCCACTGTTATCAACTTTCCAATCCAGAGGCAGCCACCATGATTGGGTTCTTCGGTAACCTTCCAGACATATAGTCTAAAAATCGTGCATTTTCAAAATCTGTATTTAAATAATAGCCACAATCACCTACTTTTGTGGGCTTGGAGGTTATAACCTATTTTCATTTTAGAAAGCATGTTTGTAAGCTAATTTTCTTAATAGGCAGTGATACTTGCATTGCTTTTGCTTGCTTGCTCAGTTGCTCAGTCACGTCCAACTCTTTGTGACCCCATGGACTGTAGCCCACCAGGCTCCTCAGTCCATGGCATTTTTCAGGCAAGAATACTGGAGTGGGTTGCCATTTTCCTCCTCCAGGGGGTCTTTCCAACTCAGGGGTCAAATCCACATCTCCTGTCTCTCCTGCATTGCAGGCAGATTCTTTCCCTGCAGAGCCATCAGGGAAAGCCCATGAAGTCATGTGCTAATTAATATATTACAAACAACAAGGTTTAAAACCTGTAATGAAAATAAAGTGATTTTCCTTCTAAGAAAAAGATACAAAGAGAGTCCTCAAATATCAAGAGAGGACAGGATTTACATAGCATAACAAGCACAGTATGAACAGTAGATATCCACCATATTAAAAAAATGTTTTTAAGTAATATCTATTAGAGAAATGCTAATTAAGACAACTAAGAGGGGAATTCCCTGGTGGTCCAGTGGTTAAGACTCCACACTTCCATTGCAAGGGGCATGGGTTCAAGCCCTGGTCAGGGAACTAACATCCCCCAAGCCATGCGGTGTGGCCAAAAAAAAAAAAAAAAAAAAGAGAGAGACACACTAAGAATTAGGGTACCTATTACATTACAATACAATAGCTACATTACAATACCTAAAATGTTTTGAAAATAAATACTAATTGCTGGAAAGAATGCAGAGAAACAAAAATTCTCATTCATTGCTGGTGAGAATGCAGCAGGTAGAGTCACCTTAGAAAAATTTGGGAATTTCTTATCCAGTTAAACATACACTACCTACGTATATGTGACATAGTAATTCCATTCCTAGGAATTCATCAGGGAAAAAAAAATCAAAACTACAGACATATAAAAACATGAATGTGAATGTTAATAGCAAGCTTATTTATGATCTCCAAAACTGATATTAACTCAAATATCCTGCAGCTGGTGAATGGATAGGCAAACTTGGTACATCCATTGAATGGAATACTCCTCAGCAATAAAAAGGGATATAAGCTACTGATACAGGCAACAAAGTGTACGAATCTCTAATGCAGTATGCTAAATGAAAGAAGCCAGAGACAAGAATCTCTACTGTGTAATTCTACTTACATGGCATTCTGAAAAAGGAACAATTATGGACTTGACAACAGGTCAGTGGCTGCCAGGGATGACAGTTGGGGTAGTGGCTGGCTACTCTTATGAGTTGAATTGTGTCCCCACCCCTAAATCAATTCATATAAAGTCCTAATTCCCCAGTACCTCAAAATGTGGCCTTATTTGGAAATGGGGTCATTGCAGATGTATTAAGCTAAGATGAAGTCTTACTGGAGTAGGATGGGCCCTTCCTTCAAAATGACTGATGTCTTTATAAAAAAAAGACAGAGAGAAATTGTGACATAGACATCCACACAGAGAGAATCCCAGAGAAGACGAAGGCAGAGATAGGATAGTGATTCCACACACCAAGAACTGCCAGCAAACCAACCAAAGGGAGGGGAGAGGGGCCGAACAGGGCTCACAGCTCTCAGAAGGAATCAGCTCTGCCAACTTTGATCTTGGACTCTGGCCTCCAGAACCAATGTGAAATTAATTTCTGTTGTGCGATTCAGCCAGTTTGTGGTCTTTACGGTCTTTATTATGGCAGCCCTAGGAAACTACAGAGGCAGCACGAGGGGATATGGGGGTGATGAGCTCTTTTGTAAGTAACTCATGATGGCAGTCACATGATTATACATATTTGTCAAAACTCAAAAGCTTACACCAAAAGGAATGCATTTACAGTATGTAAATAAAGTAAGCAAAAAATGTAAGGGTTGTGACTTGAAAAATGTAAACAAAAGATTTCATTGCCTGGTTTAGTAAATTCACATAGCAAAATATTTTCCTGTAACTTTCAAAGATGAAATTCTGATTCTTCACAAATGTACTACTCATATAGTTGTTGTCTGAAGAGTGCCACATTTAAGGTTAAAAAAAAATAATAATGTATTTTTAAAAATTTATGTATCTATTTGGCTGGTTCCAAATTGATAAAGGAGTACATCCAGGCTGTATATTGTCATCCTGCTTATTTAATTTATATGCAGAGAACATCATGTGAAATGCCAGGCTGGATGAAGTACAAGCTGGAATCAAGATTGCTGGGAGAAATACCAATAACCTCAGATATGCAGATGACACCACCCTTATGCTAGAAAGTGAAGAGGAACTAAAGAACCTCTTGATGAAAGTGAAAAAGGGAAGTGAAAATGCTGGATTAAAACTCAACATTCAAAAAACGAAGATTGTGGAATCCAGACCCATCACTTCATGGCAAATAGATGGGGAACCAGTGGAAACAGTGACAGACTTTATTTTCTTGGGCTCCAAAATCACTTGCAGATGGTGACTGTAGCCATGAAATTAAAAGATGCTTGCTCCTTGGAAGAAAAGCTACGATCAACCTAGACAGCATATTAAAAAGCAAGAGATATTACCTTGCTGTCTGTCTAGTGAAAGCTATGGTTTTTCCAGTGGCCATGTATGGATGTGAGTTGGACCATAAAGAAAGCTGAGTGTTGAACAATTGATGCTTTTGAACTGTGGTGTTGGAGAAGACTCTTGAGGGTCTCTTGAACTGCAAGGAGATCCAACCAGTCAATTCCAAAGGAAATCAGTTCTGAATATTCATTGGAAGGACTGATACTGAAGCTGAAACTCCAATACTTTGGCCACCTGACATGAAGAACTGACTCATTGGAAAAGAGCCTGAGAAAGACTGAAGGCAGGAGAGGAAGGGGACGATAGAGGATGAGATGGTTGGATGGTATCACCAACTATTTGGACATGAGTTTGAGCATGCTCTGGAAGTTGTCAATGGACAGGGAAGCCTGGCGTGCTGCAGTTCATGGGGTCGCAGAGTCGGACATGACTGAACGAGTGACCTGACCAACATCTATTTGGCTGCACCAGGTCTTATTTGCTGCATGTGGGATCCAGTTCCCCCACCAGGGATTGAACTCTGCCTGGGCCCTGCATTGGGATCATGGAGTCTTAGCCACTAACCACCAGGGAAGTCCCCAAATGTTAGTATCTTTAATTCAGTATTAGCTATTATTGCAGCCAATGCCTAGGATAGGGTTTCTAGCATCTAACACAGGCCCAAGGCAAAACTACATTCATAACTACTGAATGAATGATCCATTAGAACTCCTATACTTGGTCACTTAAGTGAAAATGTCAGCAAAACAGGCAAATACAGAAGCAAACCCAGTGTTTCCACTTCCCTACAATTCTTAAACTTTTGTCCTGGATAAAAGAATAGTTATTGTTTTCTTCCATTTTCTTAACAGGAAAATGAATCCAAGTATGTGAATTCAGTTTTAAAAACTCATTTTTATCAAACTAAGTGCCAGGATTATGAATATTTCTCATCTATAAAGCATTGTAAAGGGCTTCCCTGGTGGCTCAGTGGTAAAGAATCTGCCTGTCAGTGTAAGAGACATGGGTTTGATCCCTGATCGGGAAGATCCCACGTGCCATGGGGCAACAAAGCCTGTACACCACAACTACCAAGGTTGTGTTCTAGAGCCTGGGAGCCACAGCTACTGAGCCCACGTAATACAACTACCACAGCCCGTGTACCAGAGCGCCCATGCTCTGCAACGAGAAGTGACTGCAATGAGGAGCCTGCACACTTCGCTTGCCACAACTAGATAAAAGCCCCCCAGCACAACCAAAAATAAAGAAACATTTTTTTAAAAAGGCATTATACAATTGTTAAATAAAGCCACTGAAGAACTGGCGCCCACTGGCACTGCTAATCACACAATGCATTCTACTCGTAACAGACAAAAGGTAATTTAACCAAGTCTTCGGTTCAACTCAACAAGAATTTCTAGCATATGTCCGGCACTGTTCTTAGTATTAAGCAAAGGATGATATGAAGAGAGCAAATCTTTTTGCTTCCTTCATGAGGCTCGAGTCGATGAGCGTGAGGCCCAAGCCTGTAATCCAAATGAAGCTTATAATCATGAACAAAACTGGAAACTTAAAATAGTGCAGTGGCTGCTATAGATAGAATTGATTATGGGTCTATGGTTCATAGCCATTTGAAATGGCATCTATCAGAGGAACTTACAATGGGTATTCTCAAATGGGATTTAAGTAAATCATGTTTAAAAATAACAGATCATTGAGTGTTCACTACCAGTAGGTGAACTAGTAAATTTATGAAATTTTATCATTTGATCACCACAATGACCCAGTGAGAGGGGAACTATTGTCACACTGTATGAATGAGAAGACTAATGTGGGTGGTTAAGTTACTTTTACTTTCCCAAGCTCTCATGTTTGAAGGAGCAATGCCTTGGTTTCCAATCCATGTAGACTTAGGAGTCATTGGTACTAGCTCTTCCAAGGTAGTCTTGTTTGCAGAGATTATGGCTGGTTATCCACAAGAAAACTCATATGCCCCAAATCATAGTCCCTTCCATTTTTGCTTAGAAAATATTACAACTTCCCTTTAAATATCTAAGTATTATACTTGATACCTCAGTCTTGGTATGATTTTGAAATCAGTGTTTTAGTTTATAATATTGTAACTTCTATATCAAAACTTGAAAGATTATGCATGCTAACTTCTTCTTAGCCCCAGATTGACTTTTGGGTAACGGTGAGATACTTTTAAAAAGCTGCCCACAGACTTCCCTGGTGGTCCAGTCACTAAGACTCCGAGCTCCCCATGCAGGGGGAGCGACCTAGATCCCACATGCTGCCACTAAAGATCGTGCATGCCTCAACATAAGACCTGCCACAACCAAATAAATACTTTTAAAAATAAAAATAAAATAAAAAAGACTGAATCAAGCTGATAAGTTTTCTTGTTCTCCACATTGCCTGCGAGTTCTTCTGGTTTAAGTCATCTTGCCCTGTAATGTCATATCCTGCTGGAAGGAATTTTCCAGTAGCTCACCGATGCATGATCTGACTTAGCCAGCATGCACTGGATACCAACCAAACTCTAAGAACTTTAAAAACTCATTATCTCACGAATCAATCTTGTGTTATAAGGAAAGAAAGACATTAAGAGGTTTGTCCACAGCTAATAAACGGAGATGGAAGAAGTCTCACCCATGTATTTTATCAGAGGTTTCATTAACAATTTTCCATTTTAGCCTTCATTTTAGATTGTGCAATGACAAATTAAATGACTTTTGATCAATAAAACTTTAAAGTGTCTTAAAATACTGTTTCAAGAAAACCTATCTATCTTGATTCTCTGAAATAAAGACTACTAAAAACTCAGCAACAGCTTTAATTAGGAAGTATTTTCTGAGTTACTATTGTAACTTTAGGTTTGTACTATCATTAATTTGTCTAATTCTCTACAGTAGAAGGATAAAATGTTTGATGTGATACCCAACTCTACCAAGTGCTATCTCATAAAATGCTAATCCCAATATTTTAAAGGCAAGTAGTAAGGATGGCCGGAGAAGGCAATTGCACCCCCACTCCAGTACTCTTGCCTGGAAAATCCCATGGACGGAGGAGCCTGGTAGGCTGCAGTCCATGGGGTTGCGAAGAGTCAGACACGACTGAGTGACTTCACTTTCACTTTCATGCATTGGAGAAGGAAAATGGCAATCCACTCCAGTGTTCTTGTCTGGAGAATCCCAGGAACGGCGGAGCCTGGTGGGCTGCTGTCTATGGGGCTGCACAGAGTCGGACACGACGGAAGTGACTTAGCAGCAGCAGCAGTTAAGGATGGCACTGAGGCAAAACTGCACCTCTGCTGCCCTCTAGTGGATAGTTGGTTTCAGGACCCACTTTTTCTGTTTTAATGGGAAAAATGCCCTAGGAAAAGGACTTTCCTGGTGGCTCAGGAGTGAAGAATCTGCCTGCAATGCAGAAATGGCAGGAGACTCGGGTTCAATCCCTGGGTCCATCTGGAAGATCCCCTGGGAGAGGTCATAGCCACACGCTCCAGTTCCCCTGCCTGGGAAATCCCATGGACAGAGGAACCTGGTGGGTTACAGTCCATGGGGTCGCGAGAGTCGGACGCGGCTTAGCAACTAAACAAGAACAAGGTAGTCCTTTCTCCTTTCTCCTCTAGCCCTGTCCAGGTTCCCAAGATACGCTGACAGTATCCCTCAGTGTCAAAGCTAATATAACTTTATTTACAGAAATAGGTATTCACAAAAATAGTCACAATCATTCATTTACATTTTGTGTTTGACTGCTTTTGCACTACAATGGGAAGAACTGAGTAGTTGCGACAGACTGTATGACCCACAAAACCTAGACTACTATCTGCCACTTTGCAGAAAAAGTTTGCCAGTCTCTAGTCTATGAGCATATCATTAGTTCTGAAAAATGCTTTGGTTAGTAAGGCCTGATCCCTATCAGTATGTTTGGGAAACTCTCCAGAAATACACATGATCAATAAAGATAACTTTTTAGTTTAATTCCATATTTCCCTACTTTTTCATCTAATACCTATTAACACTCTATTCAGTGGAAGACAATTTGGGAAACTCAAGTTTATAATATTTGCTTAAACTTAAGACTTAAAGTCTTATTACACTTATCAACCTTAGACCTCTGTAGCTTAGACAGTAAGGTGTCTGCCTATGCTGCAGGAGACCCGGCTTTGATCACTGGGTCGGAAAGATCCCCTGGAGAAGGAAATGGCAACCCACCTCAGTATTCCTTCCTGGAAAATCCCATGGACTGAGGAGCCTGGTAGGCTACAGTCCATGGGGTCACAAAGAGTCTGACATGACTGAGCAACTTCACTTTCACACTTCTTATGAATCTAAAAGGAAATTCTGTCTTGAACATTGTGCCTTGGGTATCAAATGTTATATTGAGTATAATTTACTTTAAAATAAAGACAGTGTGACAAATATGTATCACCTAGGAGTAGTAAAAAAACACTTTCAAGTATCTAACCTGGGATGGTTAGCCTTTGAAAAATTGGTCAGTCCACAAATCCAGAAGTGGCTACCAACAGCCTTTCAAATATCAGCTCTCCCAGCAGACATTAATTAGCATTGGAAACCAACATAAATGAGATTAAGTGGATTTCAAGCTATGTGTCTTGGCTAAAAATATTGTAAAGCTCCTCCACACTGGAGTTTAGGAATCTAGCTGGGCCAGTAACCTATTCTCATTGCAGTGGCATTCTTGGCCCAGGGCTAAAATTCAGTCCTTGTTCCAGGTACTAAGTCATCAGCTGACTCTACCTCCTGATTCCATCCAGTCTGAAGGTGAGCTGAATCTTGTCACTCATCATCACATCTGAATTGAGTGTTTCTACCAGTTGGAAAACTGTGGGTTCCAGTCCCACCTGAGGTGTGTGGTTTCACACCTACTTACTACATCTCCCTCTCATACTCAGACTTGCTTTTTTTTCTGCAGCTCATGGCTGGCCCTTAACTTCCAAGAAGGAAATACAAGTTTCCAGAGGTGACTTTCCTCTCCACCTTGCCACACACCTGCACCTAGAATTCAGGCAGGTGTGGAGGGGGTAGATGAGATGCCTGCACGAGATGGTGGCATGGACCAGCAGCTTTGTTCTCAGGAGGCTGTCTTTCTGAACTTGGAAAATGTGGTTCTTGATCTCTCCTCACTTCTGTGTGGCTCCTCCAGAAGGCTGCTGGAAAACAGACTGGGAGAGACAATCTGCTGTCTAGTGGCAGCAGGATTGGGTCCACTTGCCCCAATACAGCCACCCTGGCTAACCCATAGCTCTTCTCCTTCAAGGATGAAAGCTCCCTTCCAAACACCCTCCTCCTCTTCCTCTGCACTTTGCATTAATATTCCCTATTGTTTGCCTCTTGCAGCCAAATGCCTCTTCTCCAGTTCAAAAAGTTATACATTTTTTTAGCTCTTTAATTGGCTTTTGGCTGTGCTTGATCGTCATTGCTGTGAGCAGGGGCTACTCTCCAGTTGTGATGCCCGGGTTTCTCCTGTTGTGGAGCATGGATTCTAGGGGGAGTGGGCTCAGTAGTTATAGCTCGTGGGCTTAGTTGCCCCGTGGCATATGGAATGTTCCCCGGATCAGGGATCGAACCCATGTCCCCTGCGTCAGCAGGCGAATTCCTTACTACTGGACCACCAGGGAAGTCCCAAAAAGTTATTTTGAGAGCCGACTTTCTAAGCAAGATTGCTAAGTCTTTAAAGATTTCAGATGGTTTTATACACTACCTCCTGGTAGAATATTGTTAACTAATGGACTATTCATTCACATGTGAAAATGAACATTTGCTTTTTGCCTTTCACAAACATCCAATTATCAGATGTGCCCTTTCCTGCCATCAAGTACAGAGTAATTAATTAAAGTAGGTAAGGAACTGAGGAGAACTGCTAACAAGCTTTAGAAAACTTTGTCAATCACAGCTTAAAAATCAAAACAAAAACATGGGGAGGAAGACAAGGACAGATAACACAGGACACCCAAACTTTTATCCTGAGGTTAGAAACACCAAATAGGATTGACCCTAAGCAAAATCATGAAATAGATCAAGCTTTCTTTCTTTCAGCATCCTATCCCTTGCTCCTCCTCTCAATTTCTGCTTCTCCCACCAGCTCACCACACATCCTCCCTTCTAGACACTGTTCTGTGTCCCATTCCAAGTCTCACTGCCTTCTTATAGGATGCCTGAAAAATCTTACGTTTTAAAGACTGATGCAGGGTGGTGGTGGTTTCGGGGTACCTACGGGCATTTGCATTTTTGAATATTTTGCATGTTTTTATTGAAGGGTCACTGCCTTACAACATTGTGTTGATTTTTGCCATGTATCAACACGGATCAGCCATAGGTATACATATGTCTCGAACCTCCTTCCCCATCCTATCCCAGCCCTCTAGGTTGTTTTAATGGAGTCTTCTAGAACTCAGGGCAAAGGGTTCAAATCTTTAATGGAACAATTTCACTTGATTTGAGCTACACAAGCCTCAAAATACTCAACACTCTAATTCCTATCAGGAGGCACTTCCTTAGCCATGTGATGGACAGACCCTGCTCTCCCCTGCTGCTCCTACAATGCCCCATTGCAAAGCTTCAAGTGCCTTGCCTGTCACAAGAGTTCCGGTCTACCAGATGCCTTGTACTTTTAACAGTGAGGATGACTTTCTCTCTGTTGAGTGATTTTGGCTCATTCTTAAGCCCAGTTCTCTTATCTCCCTTCCACAGTGTCTTTCCAGATTCCTGTCTTCCCCACATCCATCCATTCCACAAAGATTTGCCATAGATTCTCAAGATAGGCAGCTGGAATTTAAGGCTACATTTTCAGATTATGTGCAGATAGTCTGAGGTTAGTATTCTGGCTAGTTATGTTAAAAGCACAAGGTAGGCATGGTTTCATTTGCTCTTGTTGATTTGTACACTTCATTTGGAGAATGAGTGCAAAGATTTAGATTTAGGCAGACACCATAGGGTTTTCTAGGTGGCTCAGTGGTTAAAAATCTGCCTGCCAATGCAGGAGTTGCAAGAAACACAGGTTTGATGGCTGGGTTGGGAAGATCCCCTGGAGGAGGAAATAGCAACCAACTTCAGTATTCTTGCCTGGAAAATCCCATGGACAGAAGTGCCTGGTGGGATACAGTCCATGGGACTGCAAAGAGTTGGACATGATGGAGCATGTGTGCACGCGGGTAACACACATACGTACATGTATACACATATGTACATACACACACACCATTATCTTCAGTCACCAGGAAGGAAGTAAATGCTCTGGTTTTGTCTGAAAATATCTTTGTTTCACTTCCCTTGACAGGTATCCTTGTTTAGAATTCAGGCTTAGCAATTAGTAGGGTAACTTCAAAGGACTGAAAGGAACTATCTTCTGGCTTTCACTATTTTTGTTCAGAAGTCTGCTATCAGTTGAAAAGTCTGCTATCAGTTGAATTACTGCTACCATTCGCTCATTTAAGTTTTGTCTTCTGTACTCAGGACAAGTTCCCCTCTTGTCTTTAAATTCCAGTGGTTTCACTACGATGCATCTGGATACAGGTTCCTTTTTATTTATGTTGTTTGGGATTTACTGAACTACTTGAAGCCGTAACTTGTCCATCTCAGAAAATTCTCAATCCTATACTTTCTGCCCTATCCTCTCCCCTTTCTCAGACTCCAAATAAATACATAAGACTTTCTTACAGAATCCAGTAGGTTTCTTATCTTTGGGGGCCTACTTTCCATCCTTTTTCTCTCCTTCCTTCAGTTTCAAATAGTCCTCCTGACCTATACTTCTTGTCTTAAAGTAAGTCAACTGTAGACTCCACTTCTCAGCTGCTTCTTCCTACGTGGGCAACCTCCCAAGGCAAAGTAGGCCCAAGTCTCATCTCTCTAGACTTCTCCTGGATTCCGGTCTTCTAATAACAAATTATATTGACAGTGCTTTGATTTTAGCAGTAAAACATATTCTTTGATTTCGTTCTGACGTTTTGCTTTTCTTCAGCAGGAGAGCTTCATTACCTAGCCCTCCGTAACCAGCATCAGAGTTATTGACACAACAGTGTCAAGAAGCATTGACCTTCCTTTCTCCCAAGATATGAAAGGATTATCAAAGTTGTAAGTGGGTATCAGACATGACACATTTAAAACAAAATGTATTTGCTCATTTATAACTCAGCCACCAAGGACTGTAAGAACAAAGACTGTTCTTCACTTTTGGAAACAAAGATAACACTTTCTCAGGAAACCGATCTGCTACCTGCTATAATAATATGGTTGGGACTGATTTTGAATAAAGAATATATTAAGTTCTCAGAATTTTTTTTTAAAAGGCATCTAATAAATCTATACAGTGAATAGCATGTCTTTATTCTATTTACAGTACATTTGTTACAAATATAATACATTTTTGAAAAGCTTATTTTTAATTAACTTGAGTAGATTTATATTTTAAACAGATCAACTCAATTGTTAAAGTTACATAATAAAGAATATGATAATTTAAATGACAAAAATCTCATATTGTGAAATAGTGCACTCTATGCTGAGATGAATGGGGGGAGTCAAACTCCTTTCAAAACTATATTCAAAGCATCAGAAAAAAAATTTTTTCTTTTTACAAAGTTATGTATAAGCCATAGGAACGACCAGATACTTAAGTATGAAGACTCATAACCAAAGTTCAAAACTGATTTTAGAGAACTGTGTGAAGTAAGACAAGAAACCGTGTATTTGCCACTCTATAGAACTTCACAGTAAAGCTGGAATTTATAGACTAATGGCTTAACAGGAGTATTGCCAACATGGCGTTTTCTTCCTCAGATCATCTCCTAATGTTCATATACCTTCAGTAAGTTGTAACAGCAGACTTAGACACTGGTTTTAAGATGGGGCTTAATAAGGTGCATGGATATGCTGAAATTATGTATTATGAGCATGTAAATTATTACCAGGGTTTAAAGAAATACAAAAAAGAATTTAAGTATTCTCAGTCCAACGTGCTTTGCATCATCAATAGACAAACCAAAAGTATTCTGTGGTGATCCGACACCAACCTCCCGAACAAGTCAGGCATTTCAAATACTGCTGTAAAACCCATTCAGTAAAATAAAACTGATTCCTGTACATTTCAGTACAAATCTGTAAGTTGTCACACATTATTGATGATGATCAGGGCAGGCATGGAGCTCTGCTGACTTGTTTCAAACACTGTGACTTGGTCCGATAACTTGGCGAATACCCTGGGAGTTCCAAGGTTATAAACACCTGTGTGGACAAAGCATGCTTTCAGCTGCAAACTGTGAATCTCCTGGCTTTTAAGCTGAAGTTTATACTGTGTTTGTCCCAGCCATGTAAATGATCCATGGATTTCCAAAGCTTCTGGGCTAAGGGAGGAGGAAAATGGTGAGTTGGAGGAAATTTTTTCTTCAGGAATTTTTTCCCAAAGCCCCAATAACACATCCCTTTCATCCAGCAACTCTAATTCTAGAAATTATTTATGATGCCAACTATTTATTATTAATAATAACATTAATAGTAATAACTAATATTACTATTTCTATAATAACTAACATTTATTAACAGTTACTATGTTCTAGACATAATGCTAAGAATGAATTATCTCATTTAACACTCACAACAGCAGCCAGTAAATAGGGAACCTGATTTCAAACCTGAGCTTTTAACTGCCTGGTTCTCCATACATAAAAATAAATGTATATATAAGAATGGTTGTAATATTGAGACTTTATAATACTGAAATATGGAGAGCAACCCAGTGTCTACCAGTAAGACATTAGTTAATTAATTTATGATATACAAAATGTGTTCAGATTTCAGAGAGCTGACCCAGATCCTGTTTGCAGTGTTATACCATAATTAATAATCAGCATATGCTTCACACTGCTTTTCTAAAGATCCCAAATTTTCTGAATTCTGAAAAGCACCTAGGCTCTTAGGAGTGCCAATACAGATCTGCATTTTTTTTTTTTTCCTGTTAAGCACTGTTCTATAAATCAGAAAACAAGACCAAAAAACTTCTATCATGAACTTACTGATTTTCAAGTTTAGAGTTCTTTATCAGCAACAAGCTTTTTAAAAATTGTCGCCTCTGGCCAGAATTGCTGCTTTTGGAAACCAGTTTTCATTTGCGA
The DNA here is from genome assembly GCA_917880005.1 of Nanger dama. Lineage (NCBI taxonomy): Eukaryota > Metazoa > Chordata > Mammalia > Artiodactyla > Bovidae > Nanger > Nanger dama. The sequence goes on from CAKJTW010000084.1 coordinate 121,339, forward strand.
CTACTGAAATGCTAAGACAAATCTCTGTAACTCTTCTCTAACATACTTCTTTTTTTATTTGGCTGTGCCAAGTCTTAGCTGCAGCACACAGGATCTTCAGTCTTAGCTGCGGTATGTGGGATCTAGTTCCCCAACCAGGGATCGAACCTGGGATGCCTGCCTTCAGAGCACAGAGTCGGCAAGTCCCTTCGCTAACACTTCTTAATACCAAACAAAAAAGGGTATGCCTGAGTAAATTCTATCTATATTGGATAATTATTTTCATAATTTCAAAATATTAAACTACTTTCAACTCAATCTTTAACTACAAAATAAACCTGCCCTAAATAAATCTTTACCTGGTTGTTTTATGCCGAAGATCAACTATTACATCGACGTCGGCCTTGGAACAATTGGAAAGTAAAAGGGTCACTGGTACTAAACAAAGGCTGTGGAAAAGAAAAACCAAAAGAGATTAGTGGAATATTGAATACAAAAACACTTTCTTGAAAATAAAACTTACAGTTACCTAACAGCATAAGATCCTCAAAAACAATTATATTCAAGTTAGGAAAAAAATTGAGTTCTAAAATCACTCAAGCCAAATGAGTTGTATAAATAAGAAGTAAAATGTATTAATACAATGCTTGAATACTAAATATAAGAATATATACATTCACAAAACCATTTTTATTTCCTTTTATTAAAGCTAGTCTTTAAAAGTAACCAGAATGTGTCTAGGTTGTTATTTCCCAAAATGAAAAAAAGGAAACAACTGCAACTAAGAAAGACAAATGGAGGGGAAAAATATTGTGAAAATGCCAACAACCAATGCTGTTCTTTGTGTTTCTCAAAAATTACTTAACTTCGAGAACTTGGCCTAGATTGGCATTTGCTATCCTATCAAACCTGTACAGAAGCCATCATGATTGGGAGACTATGAGAATTATTTCTGTTTAACAAGTTATGAAAAAGCCCTTTCAAGTAGACATATTTGCTCACTTAACATAGTTTCTGATCTCACTTAGCACAGGAGAAAGGACAGGGAGTGGGAGAAGAGGACCTAAGAACAGACTGGTGCAGAGTTCTTATTAGTTCAGTTCAGTCGCTCAGTCGTGTCCAACTCTTTGCGACCCCATGAATTGCAGCACGCCAGGGCTCCCTGTTCATCACCATCTCTCGGAGTTCACTCAGACTCACATCCACCGAGTCCATGATGCCATCCAGCCATCTCATCCTCTGTCCCCTTCTCCTCCTGCCCCCAATCCCTCCCAGCATCAGAGTCTTTTCCAATGAGTCAACTCTTCGCATGAGGTGGCCAAAGTACTGGAGTTTCAGCTTCAGCATCATTCCTTCCAAAGAAATCCCAAGGCTGATCTCCTTCGGAATGGACTGGTTGGATCTCCTTGCAGTCCAAGGGACTCTCAGGAGTCTTCTCCAACACCACAGTTCAAAAGCATCAATTCTTCGGCGCTCAGCCTTCTTCACAGTCCAACTCTCACATCCATACGTGACTACTGGAAAAACAATAGCCTTGACTAGATGGACCTTAGTCAGCAAAGTAATGTCTCTGCTTTTGAATATACTATCTAGGTTGGTCATAACTTTTCTTCCAAGGATTAAGTGTCTTTTAATTTCATGGCTGCAGTCATCATCCGCAGTAATTTTGGAGCCCCCCAAAATAAAGTCTGACACTGTTTCCACTCTTTCCCCATCTATTTCCCATGAAGTGATGGGACCGGATGCCATGATCTTCGTTTTCTGAATGTTGAGCTTTAAGCCAACTTTTTGCTCTCCTCTTTCACTTTCAGAGGCTTTTTAGTTCCTCTTCACTTTCTGCCATAAGGGTGGTGTCATCTGCGTATCTGAGGTTATTGATATTTCTCCCGGCAATCTTGATTCCAGCTTGTGTTTCTTCCAGCCCAGCGTTTCTCATGATGTATTCTGCATAGAAGTTAAATAAGCAGGGTGACAATATACAGCCTTGACAAACTCCTTTTCCTATTTGGAACCAGTCTGTTGTCCATGTCCAGTTCTAATTGTTGCTTCTTGACCTGCATACAGGTTTCTCAAGAGGTAGGTTAGGTGGTCTGGTATTCCCATCTCTTGAAGAATTTTCCACAGTTTATTGTCATCCACACAGTCAAAGGCTTTGGCATAATCAATAAAGCATAAACAGATGTTTTTCTGGAACTGTCTTGCTTTTTCAATGATCCAGTGGATGCTGGAAATTTGATCTCTGGTTCTTCTGCCTTTTCTAAAACCAGCTTGAACATCAGGGAGTTCACAGTTCACGTATTGCTGAAGCCTGGCTTGCAGAATTCTGAGCATGACTTTACTAGTGTGTGAGATGAGTGCAATTGTGCGGTAGTTTGAGCATTCTTTGGCATTGCCTTTCTTTGGAATTGGAATGAAAACTGACCTTTTCCAGTCCTGCGGCCACTGCTGAGTTTTCCAAATTTGCTGGCATATTGAATGCAGCACTTTCATAGCACCATCTTTCAGGATTTGAAACAGCTCCACTGGAATTCCATCTCCTCCACTAGCTTTGTTCGTAGTGATGCTTTCTAAAGCCCACTTGACTTCACATTCCAAGATGTCTAGCTCTAGATTCATGATCACATCATCATGATTATCTGGGTCATGAAGATCTTTCTTGTACAGTTCTTCCGTGTATTCTTGCTACCTCTTGTTAATATCTTCTGCTTCTGTTAGGTCCAGACCATTTCTGTCCTTTATCGAGCCTATCTTTGCATGAGACGATCCCTTGGTGTCTCTGATTTTCTTGAAGAGATCTCTAGTCTTTCCCATTCTGTTGTTTTCCTCTATTTCTTGGCACTGATCACTGAAGAAGGCTTTCTTATCTCTTCTTGCTATTCTTTGGAACTTTGCATTCAGATGCCTATATAAATGAACATACTCTATGCACAAATGAAGCCTGGTTACATAGTATTATTTAAAATATTTTACCCTATTAACATAAAGAACAATAGTAAAGAGACAGTAAAAAAATCTTATGAGCTTACACAATATTAAAATTCTGCTCAGATAATATATTTTATGCTCTCAAAAATTTTATATTCCCTTACTAAGAAACGCTTCCTAAACCACACTGCAAATAACAGATTTCCCTAGACAAAAACTAGGATAATTTCAAAAACTCATCCTTAGATTACTGATGCTACACCCTTACCTTCCCCACAAACTTCTCACAGGAATGGAGGACAATGTAGACTAATGAGCACAGGTCCAGTCTAGAGCCCTCATTCAGTTAAATTCAAGTCATGTAACTTGTAACCCCAAGCAAAACTTCAGGAACTCTAATAGTGTTACCACTTGAGCCTCAAATCCTCCATGCTCTATCTTAAATGCCTCCAGTGAAAGAAGAAATAAGAACACCTGGATGCTTCCTAACCCCAAAGTCATCATCTTCATTCTTCTTCTTCCTCCATCACTCTCAGTGAATAGCACTCTCATCTCCCCAGCAAAGCTTGGGCATCATCCCAAGTGGTTTTACGTGGGAATGAGGGCTACTACCTCATTAGCCCCCATTCCCAACTTTCTACTATTCAGCACAAATTCCTATCAATTCTGTCTGTCTCCCACACAGCTCTGGAGGCTGGTGACTTCATTCAAAATTCACATTCCTTACGAGTTCAAGTCACTGCATCTCTCGGTTTACTAATCACCTCTGAATTAGTGTTCTGACATAAACCAATCTGCACCTGGGTGTTTTTCATGCCTGACGTGTGATCCTCCCACTACAACATGCACCACGGGCACGAGAGGGCTTGGTCAAAGAGACTGCTGGGCTCCATCCGCAGAGTTCCTCATTCAGAAGGGCTGGGTGGGCCCCAAATCTGTGTTTCTAGTAAGTTCCCAACTGCTGCTGCTCTGGGACCACCTTTCAAAAATCACTGCTTCACACAACAGCCTTTCTAAAATGCTCATCTGATGAGCCAAAAACAGTGCCTAGAGACCAAACCGCTAACAACCATTCCCCACCACTGAAATCTGGTATTATTAAAGGCATGAGTTCTAGAGTCAGACTGCTAGGATTCACAAGTCAGCTCAACAATTCTGTTTCTCAGTTTCCTCAACTGTAACCTAGGAATAATAACTTTACCCATCTCTTGAGTTTCTTGTGACTGGTAAGATCAAATATGCTAAGTGCTGACAATAATGCCTAGCACAAGTTCAAAAGCTTCACAAACACTGTGTAACACGACTTCTGACTGTGAGGAGTGATGGCAGCTCACCCGTGTGGCGCTTTGCTGTTTCTCGTATCCTCATTCCTCTGCTGCCCTGCGCCCACTGCCGTGACCAAGTCGTCTCCTGTCGCACCCCTCCCCACTTCCCATGGCTTTAAGAACACTCCTCCAGGTCCTCAGTCTCTTCTCTTTATGTGTCCACACTTCACTTTAACTGAACTCTGGCTGAGGACACAGTGGCCTCTACAGGCCTTGCCATATCAGATGCTGTTTATCTTCCAGCATCTTCCACATCTCAGGCCAGAATGGCTCACTAATGTAGTCAATACCCCTTGTTGAGTTCTTCCTCCTCTCTCTCCTATAAAAACACCTCCACTTTTGTCATTAACTACTCCAAGGTTTTTATTCTTTTTCTTTGCCCGCAAACTGACAAACTAAACCAGTGAACGTAACTCCGTGCAACAGAGATTCCTTGGGGCAGGGGAAGGGATAAGCATTTTGAAATATCTGAGGTAAAGATGAGGAAGCATCTGCTTCACCCCACCCCACCCTTGATTCATCTACTATGTGGGGCAAGCAGAGGCCTGCCACCTAGACAGAAAGCATTGCACAGGCTTCTTTCACATCATCTTACCAGTTTCATTTATTAAAAGCCTCTGCATGAGTTTGCTTTCTTCTTTTCAATCCTGAATTTTGTCATCTTTTGGCGAACTTCACTGTTTTAGTTCAGTTCAGTCGCTCAGTCGTGTCCGACTCTTTGCGACCCCATGAATTGCAGCATGCCAGGCCTCCCTGTCCATCACCAACTCCAGAGTTCACTCAAACTCATGTCCATCGAGTCAGTGATGCCATCCAGCCATCTCATCCTCTGTCCCCTTCTCCTCCTGCCCCCAATCCCTCCCAGCATCAGAGTCTTTTCCAATGAGTCAACTCTTCGCATGAGGTGGCCAAAGTACTGGACTTTCAGCTTTAGCATCATTCCTTCCAAAGAAATCCCAGGGTTGATCTCCTCCAGAATGGACTGGTTGGATCTCCTTGCTATCCAAGGGACTCTCAGGAGTCTTCTCCAACACCACAGTCCAAAAGCATCAATTCTTTGGCGCTCAGCTTTCTTCACAGTCCAACTCTCACATCCATATGTGACTACTGGAAAAACCATAGCCTTGACTAGACGGACCTTTGTTGGCAAAGTAATGTCTCTGCTTTTAAATATGCTATCTAGGTTGGTCGTAACTTTTGTTCCAAGGAGTAAGCGTCTTTTAATTTCATGGCTGCAGTCACCATCTGCAGTTAGGTAGACAATTTATTCAGCTCCTTCTCAAACCCTTGATCTATCACCTCCATAACCACCAGGAGTATTCAAAACTCAGTCAGTCATCTATCTTTCATGACTTAACTGTGATTTTTTTTTAGTCACCAAAAATAACTACCTCTGAAATAATCCTCAGGTTTTCCACTCACTGACCACAATCGCCAGCTCTCTCACTCAATTATGCTTCTGATCTTCAGTTTCACAGGAATGTCCAATCATTTGACCCTCTCCTTCACCGATTCTCAACCCTGATTACTGTTGTAATGGTGATTATTGTTTAACAATTATTCACTCCCCTCACCTTCCAGCTGTGTGATGGGGAATCATCTTGTTGACTGTGAAGGAGAGGCTATTTGCCCAGTGGAGTAATAATGACTGATGCAAGCGGAAGCTTTAAATGTGCTACTGCAATGTGGCTCACTTTCTGTAATTCAGAGATATGCCATGAGAAGAATAGCTAGTTGCTGCCCATCTGGACTGACCCCCAAAATACATGTGCACAGACGTGAATCCAACCAACCCACAGCCTGAAGGAGAATCGAAACTGTTGATGCTCTGCAGACCCATGAGCATGGGAATAAATGCCCTGTAAGCTACTGAATTCTGGAGTGGTACCTCACAAAGCATTATTGTGGCAATCTGAGGATTTATTTAAAATATAAAGACACCTGGGTCCTACTCCCAGAGGTTCTGATTTAACTGGCCTGAACATCAGGATTTAAAAATTCTCCAGGTGATTCTAATGTGCAGCCAAGTTGAAAGAAACTGCCCTTATCTTATCCTTCTCGACCCTTCCTTGTTTTCACATACTTCCATGCAGTTTGAATTCTGTGGTGCTTTATTTTAGCTCCCTGTTCTGCTTTAGTTTGATCAAATCTGTCCTATTTTACATACTTCCCTGCACTGCCAAGTTTCTATGATGCTTTTCAACCCTAACAAAATCACATGGAGAAGTCCTTCATGTTCTAGCCTCTGACACACAGCCCAGGTTTTAACCACTAAGCAGCACCACAGAATCTAAGATGTTCAGGAAATACATGAAGCAGGACAGGGTTTGATAAACAGGGACAAAGTAGAACCATGAGGTAAAATGAAATATTATGGAATCAAAACTATCTATGGAAGCGTGTGAAGTCAAGACAGGTTCAGTAGGGATAAAATATTTCTTTCCTCAGCTTTGGCTGCACATTAGAATCACCTGGAGAACTTCAGGGGCTCTGGATGTCCTTCCCCCACCCTCGGCCAATCAAGCAGGAATCTCTGGGAGTAGGATCAAAGTATCTGTATTTTTTTTTTTAAATTTCTGCAAGTGATCCCAGTATGCCTCTGTCAGTCAAAGGCAGACAGACTAAGTACCGAGCAATTAAGACCTAAACAAAGATTTAAGACCAAAAGTATTTAAAAATAACTTAAATGGCTAAAATTTTTAAAAGTCTGACAACAAAGTGTTGGTGAAGGTATCAGCAGAAGGAACTCCCATGTACTACTAGCAGGGACGTACTAATTAGTAAAACTAGTCTGAAAGAAAGTGGGCATAAAAAGAATAAACTCTGTATGATACCACTTATACAATAAAGTTCAAAAACCCCACAAAAATCAAAATACAGAGATGTAAACTTGGTTGGAAAATTATAAAGAAAGAGGAGCAAAGAAATGACTGCTAAAACTGGGGCTGGACGGCAAGTACACAGGGGGCTTCTCAGATTGCTAGCAATTTTAAATTTCTTCCCTAGAGATGATTCTTTTGGGTATTAGTTTTGTGAAAAAGAATCACTGTGGTCATACATTTTCAGTTTTGAGAACTTTTCTATGTTATACTTCCCTGGTGGCTCAGATGGTAAAGCGTCTACCTAAAATGCGGTAGACCTGGGTTCCAATCCCTGGATGGGGAAGATCCCTTGGAGAAGGAAATGGCAACCCACTCCAGCACTCTTGCTTGGAAAATCCCATGGATGGAGGAGCCTGGTGGGCTACAGTCCATGGGGTCGCAAAGAGTCAGACACAACTGATCAATTTCACTTTCTATGTGTTATATTTCACAATAAAAGATTTAAAAATGGTTAGCACCATTAAAGTTACTTTTTAGATACTTCTGATGCTCCTAAGTCTCTGTGAAGGTCTTCATTTTGCCCAGCACTCTGTGTGTTCTCAGCTGGCTTCTCATTCCTCTCAGTAGTTATCCTCAAATTTCATGTTTAAAAATTCTCTACCCTTTCTACTTAACCTTGCTCCTACAAACTCTCTAAAAGGGAGGCATGTGCAAGCTTGTTAAAATTTCTCCCTACTTTCATCTTTCTGTCCAAAGCTAATCCTGCCACTTTTCAGTGTTACCTTTTCATCTATTAAAGGGTTTTGTTGCCCTTCTTGCGTCCCATCATTTCCTTCAAGACCATAAATACAATCCGTATCTTCTAAGTAAGAAAACAGTAATACTGAAGGGTATTCCCTGATCGCTGTTCACAGCCAGGCTTCTTGAAAGGCTGGTGGTCTACACCAGTATCCTTACTTCCTTCCCGCCTCTATCTCTCCTCAAAACCTACTGTGTCATGCTTCCACCCTCCATACAGTTAAGAGTCTTCTCAAACTCAGGAACGATTTCTTTATCATCAGAACCAATGAAACGACTTTTCTGCAGCATTTAAAAGTGGTAGCCACTTTCCTCCTCCTTGAACTGCTCTCACTCCACCTCTGTGATCCCACTTTCTACTCACTGGTCTTGTCTTCCTAATTCTTTGACTGCTACTTCTCAACCAGTCTTCTTGATGGACTCCTTTTTCCTTAGCTCATCTCTCCAATACTACTGTTCTATGGGTCACCATTCTCTTTTGTTCTGTCCCACCTCTTTCCTACCCTTATCCATGGTAACTTCACCAAAACTTACACCTTCATTTCTAATTTACAGATTGCCTCTAATAGACTTCACTCCATCTTGTTTTATATCTGCAAACCACTGCCTTTTGAAGTATCACCTGACTTAGGACCTTTTATTTTAGAACCTCAAATTTATGTAATCAAGCTATTTATCAAAATTATAAATACATCATCCCCCCAAAAGTTTAACACTTGGTAAACCTTAAGTCAATGATGCTGTCTAAATTTAAACTGATGAATCTATTTCATAGTCATGTCTTAGGTTTATTCTGTATCTAAAACAAAAACAAAATGATACACTATTTTTTTCCTTCTTTTTGACTTAATGACAAACATGTTCATCAAAAGAAAACTTTTGACAACTAATTGGCTAAGGAAATATCCACCTGTTAATTATAGTAGCAACACATAATAACCACAGTAATGGGTAAATTACCTAATGGCAATTTCTGTACACTCAATATTATTCTAGATTTCAATATTTGTGTTAATGCTATTAATAAATGTGTGGATGTGTGTGCATGCACATACAGGTGTGTATATTGCAGACAAATTTTAACAAAAATACATCTCAAACCTTTTTGATGAAAGGGATGATTAAATGATTCTGGATAGTGAAGACTCGTTTTAATAAGATTAGAAAGCTGTTCTGCTGATGGTCTTGAGGAAACTATAGTGTTTTCTGGCCTGAAAAATTTTAATAGTTCCATTTCTGGTGGCTCCTGAGAAAAGAAAAAATACAACAGTGAAAATACTGCCTTCTTAAAATAAGGTGTAACAGATACAAACAAAGGAAGCTAAAACCAGTGGAAATAAAGTAAAGCATGTACAATACTTTTTCTGCTGTAAAAAACTAACCGTAGGAATCATGTGCAATACAACCTACGATAAAAACTAGGATCTGTAATCATTTATTCATTCTCTATTATGTGCTAGTGTTAACTAGATATCCAACAACCTCACGTAATAGTTCTAGGATCCTGGGTAAGTTATTTAATACTTCAAGACTTAATTTCCTCATGTAAAAATGGGTTCACAATAGTAATAATTTCAAAAGTTGCTGTGTTTCTCAACTAATAAAACTGCTTAGTACTTAGGCTGTAGACATTCAGTTGTATATCATCTGCTTCGTGAGTTTTAAAAAATACTCTGCTTATTTGTGGCTGCACCAGGTCTTCCTTGCTGTGGGTGTGCGTTCTCTGATTGCAGTGAACGGGGGCTGCTCTCTAGCTGCAGTGCACAGGCTGCTCACTGTGTGGGCTCTCTTGCTATGGAGCACAGGCTCTAGGTGCATGGGCTTCAGTAGTTGTGGCTCACCAGCCTAGCTGTCCCCAGGCATGTGGTATCTTCCCAGACTGAGGATCAAACCCATGTCCTCTGCACTGACAGGCAGACTCCCAACCACTGGACCACCATGGAAGTCTTCTTTCTTGATTAATTTTTTTCTCCATTTTCCTTAACCATCAGAAAATTTTGACTTTTTAATTTCCTGGTAGCCTATTTGGAATCTGATCTACACCCAGGACTGGTAAACCATAGCCCACGGGCTAAAGCCAGCTTGCTTCTGCGGCTTTTGTAAAGAGAGTTTTATGGAAACAGAGCCACATCCATTTGTTTACATACTGGCTATGGCTGCTTTTAGACTCTAAACAACAGAGATGAGTAATTCTGACAAAAACCTTCTGGCCAGCGCAGTCAGAAATGTTTATTATCCAGCTTTCCTCAGAAAAAGTTTGCTGACCCTTGATTTATACAGCTGCAAAAGTAATATTCAAATTTGTTTTTGACTTATGAGTGAGAGGAAAGTGACTGTAGAGGTTTACTCTGGAGGAGGAAAAATTTGTGCCTGGAAGCCAGAAGGAGCCAAACTTCTCAAGTTCCCTTTCTAAATCTGGGTCCTGCTTACAATGGAGTGTTCTTCAGTTTGTGAGAAGTCACTCTTCTGCATTTCTGTTAAACTCATAAAAAGTTTAAAAAATATCCTATTGTTTAACATAATATAATCATCTAAGATAAACAAGCTGTTATTTGAGACTTCTAAACTATAGTGAATCTCTACATACCACCTACCAGGAGGCAAACACATGAACAGCCACCATAAAAGAATACCAAAAGCCTGAAGCTAATTTACAGAGGAAATCGTCCCTCTCTCTCAGCTTAAAAGCAGCAACAATTTACACAATGAGTGCTGGACAATTTATACAATAGTTTTTTCCAATAAGGTTGACAGAGAGTTATACCCCAAGACAGAGAGTTCCATCACAAGAGAGGCAAGATATAAAATACTCCTTGTTTTATAAGTAAGCTAAAGTTTCTTGCCTTGAGATGTTGCAAATTGTCAAAATATGACAATTTATAAATAAAATGAGATTTTTAATTACTCAAATCAGTTTGAGAAAAACAACTTTTTAAAGTATGCAACAGATTTGGAGTTAAATATATCTTTATTAAACCTAACAGAAAATTACCATTAGTCATCACTAAAGTAAAAATCAATTCAAATTATATTATTACCAATGGAATGTAAAGCTAGTATACCTAACTTTGATGAGAAATCACATTTACACAGTCCCACATCATCTCCCCACAATTACTTCTTATCAATAAAAAGAAAAAGAGTAATACTGTGGAGAAACATGGCAGGTAATATCTTAATCAAATGATCCACCACCTATAATGGCACAAATTAATATCACGTGCCTTTATTTTTTTTTAAGATTTTTTGTTGTGGACCATTTTTAAAGTCTCTATTGAATTTGTTACAATATTGATTTTATTTTACGTTTTGGTTTTTCGGCCCTGAGGCGTGTGGGATCTTAGCTCCCCAATCAGGGATCAAACCAACCCCTTGCACTGAAAGGCAAAGTCTTAACTGCTGGACCATCAGGGGAGACCCTCATGTGCCTTCTAATGTAATACACTGACAGGGACATAACATCACTTAGGAAGTATTTCAGTCAAAAATGTGTAACTTTAATTTGATCATAAGAAATATTCAAAGTATTATTCTACATTAAAATAACTGGCCAAGGCTCTTCAAAAATGTCTACATAACTGAAAAATAAAGGTTCAGAAAATATTCCAGATTAAGAGAGACTGAAGAGACAAGTAAACATGATATGCAATCCAGGATTGAATTCTGAATGGGAAAAAGCAAACCAAGTCTTACAACTAAGACCGTTGATGACATCTGAATTTAGAGTATTTATGAATACTGCATCAATATTAAACTTCCTGAATTAATAATGGTTTCTGTGATTATGGAGAAGACTATCTTTGTCTTCAGGAATACTCAGTCAAGTATTTGGGGGCAGATAGGCAAATATCTGCAACTTACTTAGAATCACAGGACTAATATGCTTAAATTTTACTTATATATATGATGAGAACTTTTGATAAGATTAAACAGTATTTTCGGAGAAATAAGAAAACAAACAGTACTATCAGCTGCTGTGCAATTCCAGAGGCCCTCCTTTACACTATACTACCAGCCCTGTTGAGTTTTGCAATGGTGTGGCTCTGCTGAACAATAAGCAAGGTAAGATAGAGGATATGATTCCTTCCCCTCATACAAGTCAATTCTTTTTATAACTATGAGTTCTAGGTTCAATAAAGAGTATATCTTAGGAAACGCCAGGATCACAATAGCTCTTATTAAGGGCTAGTGAACTTCAAAATCAATATATGTTCATTTTTAATTTTAATCAGCTTTCTGCCACCAATCCACAACTCAAATCTCAGTATAAAAGATTGCAGAAATCAGATACCTTCAAAAACACAAAATTACCAAACAAAAACCCTTACAAGTTCACAGGAGGCCCCAAAGCATGTCATTACCTGTTTCTGAGGATATGAAAAAGCTTCTTTTCCTATAGTGCGAAGAACAACATGGTGCTGACCTTCCAAAATAAGCTGCTTACTGTCTTCCACTACGTAAGCCTAAAAAGAACAAAACACAAAATTGTTACCCCTGCTTGGCAGTAACCTCAAAAGTAACCAAGGCAAAATCTGCTGGAAAGTTGAGGTATTACAGCTAATATCTATCAAATACCAATACTCATGACTGTGTCAGCATTTCTAACTTTTACTCATTCCTTCAATCAGTAAAGTATCTGTCAAAATCTGCTCTGCCTCAATGTAAAACAGTTGGCCTGGATATTGGAGAAACAAATCTTGAAACCTTTCCCAGTTTTCTCTAGAGTGCTTAAGAAGCTAGCCCCAAAAGAACAGTGCTATACCATAACACAAGCTTTTTTTCTTTACTGGACTGACAATATATGGGCAGAAGGCTTTTTCTTATACTTGTGTTTCTAAGATACACCAGAGTTATCACATAGTAGAGCAAAATCAGTGAGTATAATTGTAAATCCTGTAAGTGGAAATGCCAGATCCTTGGAGATCTTAAATTTAAGTATGTAAGCTTAAGAAAAAAGCTTTTTCTTCTTGTATAAGAAAAAAATTGTATAATGGCCTGATTTAATTTATATTAAAACTTATTCCAACATGTAATTCTTCTTCTTTAATTTCTTCTATCCTGGAGAAAATAAAATCTCTAAATGGCTCTGATACACTTAACATCACATTACACAAATACAGATAGTTAAATTCTTTTTTTTTTTTTGACAAGTCCAATGTTTTTAACTATTAGACTCAACAGATTCAAAATTACTTAGTCAAATGCTATAAACATTCCAAAAATGTTTATTTTCAATTTCTATACTTATCACGTGTGGCAATTTGCCATCCATTGATCACACTTGGAGAAGTGCTGCACTAAGGCCCAGGCAGGCCCACGGCCTGCTTAGCATCCATCCACACACAACTGAGAAATGCAGGAGGAATTAAATAAATACTTGATGAAGTGACCTTTAATCAAGAAGATGACAACAGATAAAGTCCTGACACAGGACATACATCTCTTTCAGCAGTCTTGTGGGATCAAAAAAAAAAAAAAATCATGCAAAACCCTACAATGCAGTCTCTCCTGCACAAAGTCTTCGTTTTTCAAAACAAACCTTTATTTTTGGCTAAGAATAATTAGAAGCTGTATTACACCCCTTTGGGTTTTCTCTGGTGGCTCAGATGGTAAAGAATTTGCCTGCCATGCAGGAGACCCAGGTTTAATCCCTGGGTTGGGAAGATCGCCTGGAGAAGTGCATGGCAACCCACTCCAGTATTCTTGCCTGGAAAAATCCCATGGGCAGAGGAGCCTGGGGGGCTACATTCCATGGGGTTGCACAGTTGGACACGACTGAGTAACACTTTCATACTTTCAATTATACTCTCTTACAACTAATTTTTTAAAAACAAAAATGTTGTCCAAGGTCTCAGTTTTCTTCTGAATCAAATTCTATTAGAGTGCTATGTTCCCTAAGCATCCACTCCACAACTTAAATGAATTGTCAAGTTTTCTTTCAGTCAAGGGGATACTCTGTGCATTATCCAGAGCCCTCACTGAGGAGAATCTACTAGTCACTTTCTCAAATGAGCTGAATCATGAACTTATCACAGATACTAGCGACTACCAGACAATATCTCATCCTTTAATCTATTCAAATTTCCATTTCCTAACTAAGGAGCATCACAATCTTGGGTAGTTTTCTTCTTCTTAACGTGATCAGCAATAGTAGTGGTTGATTTTCATTCAGGGTGATTTTTAAAATGATAACTCACCCCTCCAACCAAGGTTATTGTGGGCTCCACAATAAGTACAAAGTACAGCATACATTACTCAAGATCCTGTCTTGGATATATTATAATTATTACATGGCAGGCATCTGTGGAGTGACAGCTACAAATGCATAAGGTCTATTATACATTTAATGGATGGTTGGTTTACATAAAGGGGCAATGCTACTGAGGCTAAAAATAGAATTTTCTTGACTCAAAGCTTCAAGGACACTTGATTTCAAGATAACGATGTGTAAGTTATCCTTTTAGCATTAAGCATCTTCATCTTCTATAACAACAAAAGTCAATTTGCTTAAGTACTTTTATTGGAACTCATGTAAAGCCAGCTTGGTTTCAGGAAAGTTTATTTAAAATTGTACAGCTTAGTAAAAAGAACACGCTAGAACATTTCAATCAATTTAAAATGCATGTTCCGATCATCTACCAATGTTAGGTCTCTATACTAGACAATACAAAATAAAACCTCTTCACATACTTCAGGTGAATATCCCTAGGCAAGATCCTATATTTCAGTGTAGAATCATTTCTAAAGACACATACTTAAGATACAAAAGTGTATACTGTGAAAAATACATCTCTGTATTATAGTTCAAGTTAACTGTGCGTGCATGCTAAGTCACTTCCGTCATGTCCAACTCTATGCAACCCTATGGACTGTTCAGGCTTCTCTGTCCGTAGGCAAGAACAATGGAATAGGTTCCCATGCCCTCCTCCAGGGGAACTTCGCAACCCCAGGATGGAACCCTCAGTTAGGGGAGACCAATGCCTAAATTACCTCATTCTAGTCTGCCATGTGTATGTGTAGATGGCATTTGAATCTGTTGTTGTTGTTGTTGTTTTTAATTAAAATGGTATTTTCAAACAATCTGGAAGATTTCAGAGATCAACCATTAGGTAATTATAAAGAATTTTTGTTAATTAGAGTGAGATAATCATATGGCAGAGTTATATTAAACAAGAAAGTCCTCATCTGCTAGAAAAGCAGTTTACAAAATGCTTTTACAGATGAAATATTATGTCATTAAAAATATACAGTACAGTATAAAAAATAAAGAAAGGTAAAAATAAAGTAAAGGAGCTAATGGAATACAGGTGGAAAATGAACAGCAGCAAATTAGTGGCTGCTGGAGCCTGAGTAATGAGTACCTAGAGGTATGTGGTGTTATTTTTCCTTTTACAGAGTTTGAAAAGGCCCAAAATAAAGAGTCTAATAACAGCACTTTGCTTTCATGGAGCTTATCATATTTTACAATATTCTCAGTACCTCTTGTAACTAATAAGTAACAGAACAAAGTTATTTAATTTGAATGAATTTTTTTTTCCTTTAGGCAAAAAAATAAATAAAAGTCATCTGGAACTGTTAACAAAAAGTTATAAAACAGCTTTCAAACTCAAACTGGAAAATTTAAGCAGAAAAAAAAATGTATATACACAGTAGCTTACATTTACTATTCAGCTTAAGAATCAAGTATAAATAAGGCTTGCTGAAATAATTTAACAACACATACCTTCCACAACACCACAATATTCAAATCCACCTCACTGCACTTCTGGATTAATCTCATAACATCCTCTACTGACTGTTTTTCTGTATGCATCGAAGACTGGGCTTGTGGTTTCTTCATTTCAGAGGATAAACTCCTATAGAAGAAATCTGCACATGGGCTTGCTGAACTTACTATCTGTTAAAAGAAAATCACTTGTCTCTATGTGTTTTCAATTAGATATACCCTGTCCAAATTTTTATTTCTAAAACCTACATATTTCTTACCAACTTGGTTGAATATAAGAAGGCCACCCTAATGCTTTAACACCCTAAATATTTGGTACAAATTACCCTGAATCTTAAACCTAGACTGCCATGACATTAACTTGGACCTTCCAAGTATCCAGGGAAGACAAATGAGTATTCAAAGAAAACAGGAAGTTAATTGTTGAGAATCTGAAGAACATCATATATATAAATATGTATACATAACTGAATCACTCTGCTGTACAATGGAAAATAACAAAATATTGTAAACCATTCTACAGTTTTAAAAAAGTAAATTGCTATAAAGAAAAATTTTAAATTATGTTTTACTATTTAAAATAACAAGTATTTCCAAATCAAGTACTTGGAAGACTAGGTGATACCCAATGAAACACAACTCAAATGAAGTTACTGGCATTAACTCTGCTTTTACACTTGAAGGGAGAGAATAAGAGAAAAGATTTTTAAAAGGACTCAGAACTACAGAATTTCCCCTAGTTAATAGAATAGTGTGTTTCACTGTAGAATCTGGACACTTACTTTCCTATATTATAAATTCTGTTAAGTAGATGTTAAGCTTCCAAGTTAATTATTAAATATTAATGAATAAGTAAGATTTACCCCTCAGACATGAATTTTTTTCACTGTTCACATAGTTTGTTCATAACAAAAAAATTTTCAGAGTTATCTCATTACCAAAAAAAAAAATTACAAACAGCTTATTATTTGGGTCTCAGAACCATGTGATATTCCCAAATCCAGGGGATCATCATCTGTATGTTCCACTGTGACCACTTTTCCAAATGGATAGGTTCTTTCATTTAATCCTGTTCCTTTTTTTAATGCCAGGGGCTAAATTTATCTCCTGATTATCTTACAATCTAAAAGAAAGCTAATTTTAAATTACTAATTAAAATGGCATACTACATATAGCATTTTTATTTGCCTTGGGGCATATCAACAGTTGCAAAACTCAACTCAAGCTGATATGTTTATCCACCAAAGAATTTAGAGATTAGTAGAGCTAACAGTTTTGCCAAAACAGTCAAGATACTCCAGAATACAACTTTAAATATCAAATGCTATTAGATTTACTTGCATACCTGTTCATTTCCAAAGATGATATCTGCAAAGGTGTATTTTTCTGAGGCCTCTGTAGCAACTAAAAATGGAGAACAAACTAATCATATCAACTGGCATGAAATAGAAAATGACCATTTAAGAAAGGGTGACACTAAAATGAATTTACCTTCTTCTTCCTTACATTGTGTTGCCTTGAAACAAAACTTTCCCTTCTCCCTACTGGCAAGTTTGGCATCTAGGAAAAGAAAAGAGTAAATTTCAAAGATCTTTCTCCATTTGTAACATGGTAAAACCTATTTCATTACTCAGACTTCTATAGTCAAACTGGAAAACATCTCATTGTTAGAAATAATGTTTAATGGAATCTGGTCCTATCACTTCATGGCAAACGGAGAAACAACGGAAACACTGAAAGACTTTATTTTCTTGGGCTCCAAAATCACTGCAGATGGTGACTGCAGCTATGAAATTAAAAAAGATGCTTGCTCCTTGGAATAAAACCTATGAGCAACCATTAGACAGCATATTAAAAAGCAGAAATATTACTTTGCCAAAAAGGTCAGAAGTGGGAAAGACTAGAGATCTCTTCAAGAAAATTAGAGATTCCAAGGGAACATTTCATGCAAAGATGGGCTCGATAAAGGACAGAAATGGTATGGACCTAACAGAAGCAGAAGATATTACGAAGAGCTGGCAAGAATGCATGGAAGAACTGTACAAAAAAGATCTTCACGACCTAGATAATCATGATGATGTGATCACTAATCTAGAGGCAGACATCTTGGAATGTGAAGTCAAGTGGGCCTTAGAAAGCATCACTACAAACAAAGCTAGTGGAGGAGATGGAATTCCAGTGGAGCTGTTTCAAATCCTGAAAGATGATGCTGTGAAAGTGCTGCACTCAATATGCCAGCAAATTTGGAAAACTCAGCAGTGGCTGCAGGACTGGAAAAGGTCAGTTTTCATTCCAATTCCAAAGAAAAGCAATGCCAAAGAATGCTCAAACTACCGCACAACTGCATTCATCTCACATGCTAGTAAAGTAATGCTCAAACTTCTCTAAGCCAGGCTTCAGCAATACGTAAACAGTGAACTCCCTGATGTTCAAGCTGGTTTCCGAAAAGGCAGAGGAACCAGAGATCAAATCGCCAACATCCGCTGGATCATGGAAAAAGCAAGAGAGTTCCAGAAAACATCTATTTCTGCTTTATTGACTATGCCAAAGCTTTTGACTGTGTGGATGACAATAAACTGTGGAAAATTCTGAAAGAGATGGGAATACCAGACCACCTGACTTGCCTCTTGAGAAATCTGTATGCAGGTCAGGAAGCAACAGTTAGAACTGGACATGGAACAACAGACTGGTTCCAAATAGGAAAAAGAGTACGTCAAGTACTGTCACCCTGCTTATTTAACTTATATGCAGAGTACATCATGAGACACGCTGGGTTGGAAGAAGCACAAGCTGGAATCAAGATTGCTGGGAGAAACATCAATAACCTCAGATATGCAGATGACATCACCCTATGGCAGAAAGTGAAGAGGAGCTAAAGGGCCTCTTGATGAAGGTGAAAGAGGAGAGTGAAAAAGTTGGCTTAAAGCTCAACATTCAGAAAACGAAAATCATGGCATCTGGTCCCATCACTTCATGGGAAATAGATGGGGAAACAGTGTCAGACTTTATTTTGGGGGGCTCCAAAATCACTGCAGATGGTGACTGCAACCATGAAATTAGAAGACGCTTACTCCTTGGAAGAAAAGTTATGACCAACCTAGATAGCATATTCAAAAGCAGAGACATTACTTTGCCAACTAAGGTCCGTCTAGTCAAGGGTATGGTTTTTCCTGTGGTCATGTATGGATGTGAGAGTTGGACTGTGAAGAAAGCTGAGTGCCGAAGAATTGATGCTTTTGAACTGTGGTGTTGGAGAAGACTCTTGAGAGTCCCTTGGACTGCACAGAGATCCAACCAGTCCATTCTGAAAGAGATCAGCCCTGGGATTTCTTTGGAAGGAACGATGCTGAAGCTGAAACTCCAGTACTTTGGCCACCTCATGCGAAGAGTTGACTCATTGGAAAAGACTCTGATACTGGGAGGGATTGGGGGCAGAAGAAGGGGACGACCGAGGATGAGATGGCTGGATGGCATCACGGACTCAATGGACGTTGAGTCTGAGTGAACTCCGAGAGATGGTAATGAACAAGGAGGCCTGGCGTGCTGCGATTCATGGGGTCGCAAAGAGTCCGACACGACTGATCGACTGAACTGAACTGATGGTTTTTCCACTAGTCATGTATGGATGTGAGAGCTGGACTATAAAGAAAGCTGAGTGCCGAAGAATTGATGCTTTTGAATTGCTGTGTTATAGAAGACACTTGAGAGTCCCTTGGACTGCAAGATCTAACCAGTCAAATCTAAAGGGAATCAGTCCAGAATATTCATTAGAAGGATTGATGTTGAAACTGAAACTCCAATACTTTGGCTACCTGATGCGAAGAACTGACTGGTTGGAAAAGACCCTGATGCTGGGAAAGATTGAAGGCAGGAGAAGAAAGGGACGACAGAGGATGAAATGGTTGGATGGCATCACCGACTCGATGGACAAGAGTCTGAGCAAGCTCTGGGAGCTGGTGACAGACAGGGAAGGCTGGCATACTGCAGTCCATGGGGTCACAAAGAGTCGGACATGACTGAGCAACTGAACTGACTGAAAAACATCTTTGCTTATCTCTCAATGAAGCAAATCTCATTCAATTCTTTAAAAGGGTAAGATTTAATTTTCCCAAAATTCATGTTCATACAGATAAACAGAAATTTTGAAAACTTAGAATTTGAGAGCCACGGAGTACACAACCCCACCATTCTATCATTTCATTTCCTATCAGTATTTTTTCATGTGGATAATTTATGTCAATATTATTATATGCACACAGTTTGCTATGATACATTTTCCCACTATATTACAGACGCATTTTAAAAGCTTATATATTTTAATGACAAGATGAGTTATAGCTTAATTCACATTAAACATACATTCAATTTTTCCCTATTAAACATAACCCTGAAATAAACTGAATATATGGATCTTATATTTTGAATTAATTCCTTTGTATAAATTCCAAAAATAAGGATTACTGTGAAGCTAGGTAAGGGTTTAAAACATTTTTTAATCTTTTAAAATACATGTACAATTCTTTCTAGAAAGAGTATCATTTTGCCAGCTTCAATCTATTCTGACAAGCACTAAGCACTCTCATATTACTGGCAAGATGATAAAATGATAGAAATATTTTGGAAAACAGACAATACGTATCATAAGTGTGCATGTTCTTTTAAGTGTTATATGGGTTTGGAAATACATAGAAAAGCCAATCAACATACAAGTATGATTATATACAGAAAAACCAGCTTACCAACAGTAAAGGAAATAAAGAGAAACTAGTCTGTATGCTTCTGTACTATTTGAAATATTGACTGTGACCATGTGTTCAAGCAATAATTTTATAATTGAATTTTATTTGAGTAGATAATTTTTAAAAGTCACTATTGAATTTGTTACAGTACTGCTTCAGTTTTATGTTTTAGCTTTTTAGCCATGAGGCATGAGGGATCTTAGCTCCCCAATCAGGGATCGAACCTACACCCACGGCATTGGAAAGGGAAGTCTTCACCACTAGACCACCAGGGAAGTCCCACAACTGAATTTTTAAAAAAAGAATACACAAATAGAAAAGAAGTGGAATAAAAAGATGGGAAATCATTGATTAAGATGGGTAGTTTCATTAAAAATCATGCAATGTAATGAATGCACAATTTAATCCTTAAAAAAGTTAATTATAAGAAAGGCACCAATAATCTTATTATATTCTGGTACTGTTCTGAAGAAAAGTAAACTAATAAAGATAGCAGAATTTATTCTGAAGAAGGAAAAAGCACAAACCTTTGTTTTCAGAGAGATTTACAGACTTCTGTAACTTCCAGTGTTTACTACTACTTGATACTTGTACTATATGGAATTCCTTCACACCTGCTTCACTCTATCAAAAAGAAGTAAGAGAGTCATTCAGGATTTAGAAGCACTAACTTAGTATATTCTACTGAGACGGACACTGCTACCAAAGTCACTGTCAATTAACATAAGATGCAATTTTTATTCTGAAATAAATTAACAGTACATATTGCAGGAATGGCAATTATTTAAATTCCTACATAAACGTTCTTAAAACAGGTAAGTCATCACCTATCCAAAAACAGATTTAATTATACTTCTGGTGGCAAATTCTGAAAGGCATTCAGTTATTAGAATCTATCATAGTTATTTATCAAAAATTATTTGTCAATTTTTAATCAAAACCATAGCACTTTCATTTTATTTTTCTCATGTTTCTATCACATTCTTATTAAGGCAAAAAGCAACAAAGAACAGAACCCCAAAATACAATCAACTACATTTATTTAAACTGCATGCAATTTTTATATTCTCCTTAATAAGAACTAATTTGAAATTATCCAGATGTTCTTCCTATTACAAATACTGATTTTTGGGAAGATCACCAAACAAAATGACTTTACAAATTTATGGAGTTGAAAGAAAAAGGACATTACAGAATAACAATTCAAATAGATATCTAAACTGAATCAATCTGAAGCTAAGATTCTATTTTAATAAGATCACATTCCCTTCCTTCAAGAATTTTCATTTTGATATTTACAGTACATAAACAGGAATGGTAAATAAAATGTTTGAAATGCTTTATATAAAGGAAATGGTACTCTTGGAAATGTGTAAGTGAGGGGTTATCAAGTTACGATTGAATGTGAAATCCTAATAGAACTTTCTAAATTTAATCACATCAAAAGATGTTCTCAATGGTGAGACTAGAAAGCATTTTAAAAGATCTCTTTTGGGTTGAATTACTGGTATGTATGACTTGGAGAAGGCAATGGCACCCACTCCAGTACTCTTGCCTGGAAAATCCCATGGACGGAGGAGCCTGGTAGGCTGCAGTCCATGGGGTTGCACAGAGTCGGACATGACTGAAGCAACTCAGCAGCAGCAGCTGCAGCATGGATATATACCGTACGACTATGCAGCATATTAATACCACTAGATCATTTTATTTGAAGCACAAAAGGATAAAACCACAAAAGCAAATTGAGAAGTAGGATTTTTATATTTTATTCAAAATGAACACTCCCTAAATTCCTAGCTTATGCTGTCTTGTGAAGGAACAAAATTCATTATTAAAAACAAAGTTTATTTTTAAACCAACTTACAGTATTGGTATTTTCCACATCCACAAAGACTAGCATACTGCCTCCTCTGCCCTCCTCATCTTCAAGAGAATTACTTCTGCAGACAGTGGCTCGCACATTCAAAGATCGACTGGTACAAATGACTGCAGTATGTCTTAATATTCTGTGACTAAAGAAATAAAAATTACAAATTTAATCTAAGAACCTCTCCCAGCATTATGATTCTCTAATTCCAAATAAAGTTTTTAAAACCTATTCACTCTCAGGACCATTTACACTATTAAAAAACAAAGACAAATACAATAATGTAAGAGTATCTAGTTAGCCTAACTTTAGTTCAATTCTTTACTCCCAGTTTGGAAGAAAACTATTAGTC
Organism: Nanger dama; assembly: GCA_917880005.1. NCBI lineage: Eukaryota > Metazoa > Chordata > Mammalia > Artiodactyla > Bovidae > Nanger > Nanger dama. The sequence continues at coordinate 143,872 of CAKJTW010000084.1, forward strand.
TCCTTTTCCCCTGCTCAAACTCATCCATAGCACAGACCTGAAAATAATCATCATATAGTTACGTCTTGATTATGACTCTTCTGATAACAGTTCCAAAGTTACTGGACGCCTACACACTTTCACCTGGCATTCAAGGCTTTCCACAACAGAGCTTTACAATTCAATCTTTATTCCTGTTTTATACATTTTACACTGTAGCCAAACTAACTATATTCAGTTTGTATCTCCTAACTTGTCAATATTTATCCATATATACAGCTACTTCCTGGAATACCCACTACTCTTTTGCCTATACCCTTTGGCATTCAAATTCTGAAATCTTTACTTTCTTTGGAAGCTCATTTCACCACTACTACATTCCACAAAGCCTTAATGAATTGCTTTGGCCAGAGGACTCATCTTCTTAAGGGGAATTAACATTTATGGAGGACCTACAACATACTTTTCCTTACAAGTATTGCATCTTTTGTTCTCACAGTAAGCCTTTTACGATATTTTAAATAGTCAAATAAATTTTAAAAAGTAGCACAATTATTCCAAATTAATTCTGTAAAAATGACAATGGGATTAGCATGAAATACTCTGTCGTGCAAATATACAAGCTACATCTAATGTATTTTTATTTCTTCAGAGATAACCATACCACCACCCAAATTACTTGCTCTGCAAACACATAAATTTGGGGAGGCAGAGGAGGGCACTAGAGAAAAGGAAAAGTTAAAATAATTTTCTTTAAAAAGGATGACTGTAGGCAACCTGTCTTCATATACTAATGACACTCTTAATTCATGGTACCTGTGAATTTCATTATTATGTGGTAACGCTGACCATAGTACTTAGCTGTATCAAAAAGCCATGAAGTTTACAGAAAAAAGCATGAAAAAGATTAATGTAGCTTAATTTTTTTCCACTTTTGGCTACTCAGATTAGGGACAACCTCAGATACAAACTTCATGCATAACTTCGTTACGGGTAATTTCTTAGTAAACAATGACATGTTAACAAATAATAAAATGTTTATTTGAATGGGTATATACTTTCCTGGTGGCTCAGATGATAAAGAATCTGCCTGCAATGAAGAGACCCAGGTTAGAACCCCGGGTCAGGAAGATCCCCTGGAGAAGGGAATGGCTACCCACTCCAGTATTCATGCCTGGAGAATTCCATGGACAAAGGAGCCTGGCAGGCTACATACAGTCCGTGGGGTCGCAAAGAGTCGGACACCACTGAGCAACTAACCCTTTCACTTTTTTTCATATATACGTATCCTTAACGCAGAGGTTAAATCTAAAAAATTTTTAATACTCACCGTATTTTAGGCTGCTTTTTAACACTTTCATAGTAAAACAAAAAGTTAATTTCATGGACACCTTCTGCATCTGGCCCACGTAACCACATTGGTAGCTGAACTGAAGCTCCAGGTAGAAGAACAGTGTCAGGAAGGGGAACAGAAATCACCTCTGGCTGGCTTCCTATGCCGATGCCGAAGTCCACAGAGGAAGCTGATGAGACGAGCGCTGCACACACAGAGGTGGAATCTGTCACAACAGTCTTGTAAGCGCTACAGTTCTCGGAAGCCGAGGGACTCAGCGGTGTTAGAACAGCTGTGTTACCGCCAAAGGTAAAGAACTCTGGACGTTTAGAAACAACCTTCAATCCAGTAAGAGGACATTTGCTGACATTGACAAATTCTACATAGGCTTTTCGGATTTCTCCACAGAGGAGCCCTGTAGGAAAATGTATAAAGAACACCTGCATTGGAGGGAAAAAATATTATTATATTGTCTGTTAAAAATTCTGAACCTCTACTGAATAACACTTTAAGATGCTGTTATTTCTTTACTACAGGGTTGCAAGTATTTTATTCATCTCTTTGATATCTCCTTGTGTATGTGGTTATTAAGAACTCCATTTTTAAAAGAGGATAAGACAGAGACCAATGTTACTCAGTAGCAGATTTCAGAGTTACATATTAAAGATACGATGTCAACAACTAGAGGGCCACTGGCAAAATTTTCACAACTGTGTAGATTATGGTTAAGACAAGCTATTAAGTCATTTAACATGATTACATGAACAGTTATCAGCCGAAAAGCCCTTAACATTGTCAACTTAAAAAGTAGCTCATCTATTTATTTATACATCATTAAAATGAAGTGATACACAAGAGGTCTGAAAAGAGAACATACAGAAGCATGATTCCACATACATACTTTTAAACCTGGTATCTCTGAATATCCTCAGGGTTCCCAAAACCCAATGTGTGAGGGAAACCTGATCTGACTAACAGAGGCTCTTTATAGACTTTACCATTTAGTGCGATATTCAGGTGGTTCATTCAAGCTATGTTAATGTGTTTGATAACTGGTGCTGCCACAAACCCAACAGGGGTCACAAAACGTCAAAGATAAAAACACACATCTATATGTGTGATTTCTAAAAATTTAAAAAAAAAAGACTTTCAACACATGCCTGGCCTCAGGATTTCAGATAGGGAGCGTCGACCTGTACGAAAGAGCTGGAAATATGGACTAACAAAATCATCCAGTAATGCATTTGCATTTAAAAGATCCACAAGCATAAATGTCAGAAGTACTCTGACAGAATCACAGAAAGGAGGAATAAGAGGGTAAGAGTATGAGGAGTAAAGGTACAGCTGGCTGTCCCAAAGGAGTTATCAAAGTCCAGTGGAAATATCTGTGTCTGTCAGTCTAAGTTTGAATAAGACTTCTTTCTTGCCAAATTCTTAAGAAATCAGATAAAATCAGGGAAAATGAGAAGCTTCAGAAATGGACACGAGAAAATAAGGGATTAATGCAGAAATCCAAAACACAAGTTAAGAAGTTAGGAAAAAAATAAACTAAGCATGACATCATACTGAAAACACAGATAATGTACTAATTAGCCAGTATCAAGTAAGCTTAGCCAAATAAGCTAAAATTTGTGAAGGACTATCAATTTGAGTTACATCAAAAACAACCGCATGCGTAACCAGTCAGATACCATGGGTAAGGCAACAGCACTGACAGAACCGGAAGGCTGATGGAATAGGACCAGTGATAAACCATACGTAGGATACTGTGTATGTATCTTCAGAATAAGCTTTTACTAAATATACTATGTTGACTCTAAGGAGAACCAATATATCTAGGCTTTATTTCAAATGCATTTCTGCTAAAAGTCCTCATAAAAAGTTGATGTTTTAGACAGCTTCAAATTTTAATGGAAAATAAGACCAAGAACTAGGACTTTCACTTCCACTAATTAATCCTCAAGATGTGTGATAGACATATAGAGTAAAAATGATACATGTAAGGCTAGTCATTGTGATTTCATCTGTAACATCAAGTGATCTGACATGATAGGCAAGACTGGTTGAATAAACGTCATATACACAAGATACTGCCTACAGTGAGAACCTGAAGGGCCTGCTCTTCTATTTTTCTATGTAAAATCTTTTCTAATGAAATGTAAAAAAAAATTAATAAGGGAAGAAAAAGTTTTGCAATGACACCTTTTTTTCTCCAACAGAACTTAAGACCAAAATATTTCTAATCAGTAGATACAGCTCACAGCTGTATGCTTTCAGTATGCTACCTACACACGTGACAATTAACACACGACACTTTTTCATCTTTTCTCAGCTTCAGTAATTTTCATGCTCACTCTTGTTTTGATTAAGAGACTATTTCATCAGATGTTGTAGACTGATTTCTACAAAATATTTCTGACATACGATATTAGGAATGAGAATATTCTATGAATTTTTACTAATATTAAAGTATACTATTACTCATCCAAATATAATAAAAGTTCTAACTAAGTTAAAAATCTTAAATGATGAAAACTGCCAGATGAAAGATAAAGTATGTGCAAGTATTTACTAACCAGAAATGAGCACTGATATCAGTCTGTAAGTCTTCGCCCTGCACAACTCTTTATTATTATTATTATTATTATTATTATTATTGTGTCTCCTGCATTGACAGGCGGATTCTTCAACACAGAGCCACTAGGGAATTCCCCCATACAGCTCTTTAAATGCAATGTAATTGTTGCTGTTTAGTCACTAAGTCATGTCTGACTCTTCTGAGACTCCATGGACTGCAGCCTGTCAGGCCCCTCTGTTCATGAGATTCTCCAGGTAAGAATATTGGAGTGGCTTGCCATTTCATTCTCGAGATGATCTTCCCAACCCAGGGATTGAACCCGTGTTCTCATACTTGGGTGGTGGACTCTTTACCACTGAGCCACCTACGAAGTCTGCAACATAATTAAGCAAGTGTAAAATCTGGGTAGAAAATATGCAGCTCAACAATACCTTTTGCTCAACACAAACATCACCATTTTCATGAGCATGTTACCTATCCCATCACTATAAATATAGGATTAGTGAGTGAAGTTGCCAAGTCATGTCTGACTCTTTGCGACCCCATGGACTATAGCCTACCAGGCTCCTCCCTCCATGGGATTCTCCAGCCAAGAGTACTGGAGTGGGTTGCCATTTCCTTCTCCAAGGGATCTTCCCGACCCAGGGATCGAACCCTGGTCTCCTGCATTGTAGACAGACACTTAACCGTCTGAGCTACCAGGGGAGCAAGTATAAGATTAGTAACCATAAAATCTCCAATGAGAAAAAGGAAGTAACATCCAATTAAAGGGCATCATACAGACTTACAGAAGAAAAAAATCACATGGACAAAAAAATGAAGACTAACCAACCTTATCAGTTATCAAAGAAATGCCAATTTTCACCAGTCTGATTTACAAAAGTTAAAAAAATAAATAAATAAAAACATGATAGTATCCAGTAAGGCACTGACAGGAGGCAATGGCACTCTCATTCTGAAGGAAATGTGTCAATTTTGAGAGGCTTGCTAAAGGTAATTTTGTGGTACATTGCACAACTGATCCAACAATTCCATTTCTAAAAGTCTATAGCCTGGCAGATGGTGTCACCTGGAACCTGAGAGGCTACGTGAGGGTGTTGGAGGCCTGGTGAGAGGCAATGGCCAAGAACAAACTAAGAGGGCAGAAGTCCAGGAATGTGTTCCACATAGCCAGTCAGAAAAGCTTTAAGGTTAAAAATAAAGGAAAAAACAGTTACCACTAATCTTAAGAAGATAAACATTATGAATAATGAAAAAGTTAACAGAGTGAATAAAGCTTTTATAGATATACAGAAGGAACTGGCAAACTTCTCAAAAGGCCTTTCCCTTGAACCTCTGCAGAAACAACTGATATCTCAGCAGTGTCATGAAAATGTACCAGTTAATGAAGCTACAAGATTAATGGCTCAGTTGTAATACACCAATGATGCATCAAATACCCCCAAAAGAATAATAAATTTAATATTTTATACCAAAAAAACAAATAAATAAATAAATAATAAAAGTCTATAGCCTAAACTAGAGCATGGACAAAATATATACATGTTTACCACAGAACTGTCAGTAATGATGAAAAGCCAGAACCATACCCATTAATACATAAATGATTAAAATACAGTATATCTAAATAAAGGCATACCTTATGCAGCTGTGAAAGAATTTTTACTGAATGAAAACAAAGACCAGGTTTTGTTGATAAAGGCCAAAAGCAAGTCACAGAATAAAATGTGTAGTATGATTACTAAAAATATATACAAATATACAAGGACAGGTCTGAAAAGAGAAACATCAGTTTGGTATCACTGGCTGAAGGTGAATGACTAAGCTTCTAACCCCCTTCCAGGGAAATCTGAAGATGCAGGAGGAAGAACCTCCTTCCAGGGTTCACACTTACACTCCATGGCCGTGCCAGTGGCCTGCCTCTCAGGCAGACAGCCGATTAAAGGTGGGCTACAGTTCTCTCCTAGACACTTGATAGATCTTATAATGAAGTGGCACAAAGACCAGAAGTTGTAAGACTAATAAAGTTGTATCAAAATAGGAGCTTGGGATGGACATGTACACACTGCTACTACTATATACATGTGGAACTCTGCTCAACATTATGTAGTAGGCTGTGGGAGGGGAATTTGGAAGAGAATGGATACATGTATATAAGTACATGTATGAGTCCCTTTACTGACCACCTGAAACTATCACAATATTGTTAACTGGCTATACTCCAATATAAAATAAAAAGTTATTTAGAAAGTAATACTTTCTAAAGGTTTTATAAATTTCCCAGAGCTGCTGAATCCTTATTCTTCCTTGAGCTTACTGTTCTATGATGCTTTATAGTTTCCATCTGGTTATTCCAAAATCCTTCAAAGAAATAATAGGGGGGAGGGGGCAGCAGTAGGTTTAATATTACCTAGCATCAGTTTCTATCTTTTGCAGCTAAAAGACTGCATGGTAACCCACTCCAGTACTCTTGCCTGCAAAATCCCATGGACGGAGGAGCCTGGTAGGCTGCAGTCCATGGGATCGCTAAGAGTCAGACACGAATGAGCGACTTCACTTTCACTTGTCACTTTCATGCATTGGAGAAGGCAATGGCAACCCACTCCAGTGTTCTTGCCTGGAGAATTCCAGGGATGGGGGACACTGGTGGGCTGCTGTCTATGGGGTCGCACAGAGTCAGACACGACTGAAGCGACTTAGCAGCAGCAGCAGCATCAATTTCTATCGTTTGCAGCTGAAAGACTGCACGAACACGTGACAGTGTGGGACACAAAGAAAGTGAATATTGCTTTTATTCATACACCTATCTATATTGCTTAAACATTTTATAAAAATTAACTCCTGTGTTATTTTTATATCTTACCCAGAAAGAGCCACTGATTTTAATAACAATCAAAGTGTTCTTTTAGAAGCTTTTTCCCAACTTCTATTAATATTTTGAGGATTATATCTTATAACCTGACTGTGATTTAATGCCAATTTGCATGATTATCTTGTCTTTGTGAATTACATCTATTTAACATTAGCTTACCAAGAATTTAAAACTGCACTTCAATATATCAACAATCTCAAAGTCTAAAATTAATCTATCCAAATTATCATCCTCACCTTGGAGATAAATTATTAAGCCCATGAAATTTTAAAAAGTGAAATACCTCCAATAGTGGCATTTCTTCAGTGATTATGGGATCTAGACGTCGATCAGGACCATATTTAATAGATGTTTTCTCTTCTTTTGTGTTGTTAAGTCGAGGACCTTGAATTTCTAAATCCTGTCTCCCTCGGACTGACATACTCAAGGAATGTTTTCCTGAAATAAAAAACAATCAATGCCCTAAAATAATTTGATAAGTTAACTGACATCAAGTTAGCCTGAATATATGAGTACTGTATGTTTCAGATTATTTCTAGAAGAACTCTAGACAATTACCAATTAACATGGTTAAGCAAAGAACTAAGCATATTTTATGTTTATGTTTAACCACATCTACTATTGCATGCTGCTTAATTTCTCATTTTCTTAGGATTTACTTACTTTGCAGAAGGACTGCACTTCATCAAATGGGAAGTTTCTGAAACCTATAATTAACCAAAAGATCTATCTGACAGCATAGCTACTCATATTCAAATATATATACTAATTTTAATTATTTCTGGATTATAAATAACTACACTTTCTCAACAGACTTAACTGTACCTTCTCAACAGACTACACAAAGAAAATTATAATATACATAGCTTTCTCAAAATTAAACTCATTTAATATGCATGTGAGCTTTTCCCCAAAAGCTTCCACACACTGTACAGAGGTGTGAAACCAAAGGCAGACAACTGTATTTCCTGCTGGAATACTTAGAACCTATCATTCAGTCGTGTCAAACTCTCTGTGACCCCATGGACTATAGCCTACCAGACTCCTCTGTCCATGAGATTTTCCAGGCATTCATACTAGAGTGGGTTGCCATTTCCCTCTTAGCAGGAATACTTAGAACCTTTAATATGCTGAAGCTCATTGTGATATGCCCAGATTAGACATATATAACATTTCCATTACCTCATTTGACCCAGATCTCTATTAGCATTTAACACTAAAACTTCATTCAAATTCTACTATACAGTAAAATTTATTTTAATAGTTAATTCAGGGTCTTCTCCAACTAACATCATAAAAAATTTATAAATGATTTGTTAATGCATATATTTGGTACCTTGAATGAAGTAATTAGCTATAATTTATTGACAATCACAACTTTGTGGTACAATAAAATCACAGGCTAGTGGGAAAGGAAAGAAGCTTCAAAAGTTTTTAACACTCAGCTAACTTACTTAAAATATTTTAAAATTAGCAATATTATTTGTAGAAGAATCTCCTCTGGTGTTTGTCAACCAAGAATTATACACGTAGTACTAAACTGCAGAATACTATACTTTTAGTGGCAATTTTTGTTTTATAATTTTTGAATTCTTATGGATTCATTCCATTTCAGTATACATTCCAAAAAAATGTTTTACTAAATTACCCTAGATATGCAAGCAAGGAGAAATTTCAAATTGAACTTTAAAAGAACCAACAAATTTTCCAAGTGGTCCCAAAAGATTTCTCAATATTAATAAGCAGCTTTTATAAATGCTCAATTCAGGTCTGCTGACTATTAATTTGTTAAAAATAGCTATTAAAATGAAGAGACAGAAGAGAGGAATTTTATAGTAAATTCTCTGTCTAGTCTTGTCAACTTAAACTCAAATAGCAACATATAATTATTACAAAATAATATGAGAATGGTTTCCTGAAATTAAAGGAACCAAAAAAGGCAAGCTGTGTTAAACATGTATCTGTAGTTTTACTTTTCAAAAATTTGTAAAACTTATCAATTCTGGGGAACCAAGAATACCAGCTTAACTCTAAATCCTTCTCTTTTTACAAAACAGATGACAGAATTTTATGTCATTTCACATTCAATGATGTGAAAACACTGGTCCTTAGTTCACTCTATGTTTTATGAATATTCAGAAAAAGAGACTATCCTAAGCCAACCTTTGTACTGGCAGCAGACATCTCAACCAATGGTTAGAATATGTTAACTTAGAATTTACTAAATGTGGATCAGTAACAAAGAAGAAAAATACATAGGGTAGAACCACAGAATTATCAAAAATACATCAGAAGGGAATAAAGTTGTTTTTTTAAGCAATGGCAAAGTTAAAAATAATTCAAGTTATTCATTCTTTCATCTGATTAAATTCTTTATTAAAGGTACTTTAAACCTAATTTTAAAATATCTCATTTCTCAATTTATTCTAAGGAGATTTACCTATTAGCTTCTAATTGTTCAGTAATGCTCTAGCTTTACCTGTGTGACATCCAGGAAGAGCACCAATGCCATCTACTGCCGCAGAGCCCTGAATGGTGCCAAGGTTATACACAACTCCCAGAATATGCAGCTCCCCTATGTGATGGGGAAAGAGCTTTAGCCTTGCCTGTGGAGATATTTAAGTCACTCTTATTATCTGTTTTCACAATATCTTAAATAGCGCAACACCTAAATTCTGTAAAGTTACAGAAATAAAGGCTCAGACCTAAATTTATTTAATTCTCAATTGATTTCTCCTACTGGAAAACATTTTCTTCAAAAGAAACTTTCTAAACTCAATAATTATAGGCATCATAACTTTTAATAAAAACCAAGATATTCTGGCCAACCAAGTATCATATAAAATTACAACACTCAACCCAAGAAGAAAGCAAAACCTTTTTTCATCAGGCTTCTTAGGAAATTAACAAACTAAAAACCACTGCAAACCTGCTTTCCCAACCTATTTTCTTCTATGTAATTCCAGTTTCCTAAGATGATAAATTTTAAAGAAAACTGGAAAACAAACTGAATGAACAGGCTTTTAAAACCTGTTGTCATCTTACTTTTAGAAAGATGTCACAGAAAAGTAATAAAGTAATTACCACTTTAGATTCTTCACTATTAATTAAGAATTCTGAAATAACTTCAGTTCCAATCATTTCAGGTTCACCTTTTACCTGAAAAGTAAATTATGTAAAATATACATTCAAACGAATAAAGTATCAGATTATTAACACTGCTACATACCAATACTTAGCAACAACGACAATAGCTATAGTTAGCATTTATTAGGTTTTTACTATGTGCTAAGCAATATACAAAGTGAACAACATAACAAAACAGAAACAGTGATAAATACAGAGAAGAAACAGATAGCTGTCAAAGGGGAGGGGTTGGGGGAGAAATAGGTGAATGCGATTTAAGAGTACAAACTTCCACTTACAAAGTAAATGAGTCACAAGACGTGTACAAAGTGGGGAATATCGTCAATAACTCTGTAACATCTTTGAATGGTGACAGACGACAACTAGACTTATGGTGATCTTTTGAAATGCACTGAAATAGCGAATCACTGGGTTGTGTATTAGGAACTAATGTAGTGTTGTAAGTCAACTATACTTCAAAAACACAGAACAAATGAACAACCTCATGGAAAAAGAGACTGATGTGTGGTTATTAGAGGCAGGAAGAGGGGCAACTGGATAAAAGCAATGAAAAGTTATAAACTTCCAGTTATATAAGAAACAATGTAAAGCATAATAAATATAATTAATACTGCTGCATGTTATATAAGAAAGTTGTTGAGAGAAAATCTTAAGTGTTCTCATCACAAGGAAAAATTCTATACTCTAATTTTCAACAATAAGCATATTATCCGGAGAAGGCAATGGCACCCCACTCCAGTACTCTGCCTGGAAAATCCCATGGATGGAGGAGCCTGGTAGGCTGCAGTCCATGGGTTCGCTAAGAGTCAGGCACGACTGAGCGACTTCACTTTCACTTTTCACTTTCACGCATTGGAGAAGGAAATGGCAACCCACTCCAGTGTTCTTGCCTGGAGAGTCCCAGGGATTGGGGAGCTGGGTGGGCTGCTGTCTATGGAGTCGCAGAGTCAGACACAACTGAACCGACTTAGCAGTAGCAAGCATATTATCATACATTTTGTAATGAGAGAAAATAAGCATAGGAAAAGAGTAAGTTCAGGTTCCTGAACAGAAACTGCTGAAATGTTATTACAGCATCTGTTAGACTATTACTGAAACATGCTTATTACAAATACCTTTTAACAACTTACTAGTTCTTTAACTTCTTCATTATCCTTTCCACTGACATATTTAGGTTGAAACTTCCAGAGCAATGACAAATCAGTCAACAAAAGTGGAACTTTCAAAGGATTTCTAAAAGCCACTTCCACTGTTATTGGTTCTGTAAAAGAAAGGCCTAAGTTAGTAATTTTAATAAACCCCACACATCACCGTATGCTTCAATTCTCCGAACATACCTTGCTTTCAAAGCTCTGCATTTCTGCCTAGACTGTCCTTTATCACTTTGTAAATGTGCATTTATTCAGGATTTTTGAAACTACCTTCCTTAGAAGACTTCCCCATAATTTTTCTGTACTCTGTCATTCTCTCTTCTACATTCCAAAAGCATGTTGAATATTCCTGTACTAAAGTCCCCACTGCTTGGTTTTATAAATGCAGCTCACTAGTACTCAATTTACTTTTGTATCCTCAGCTTCCTGTCATATTTGGCATGCAGAAAATTACTGTGAATACGCTGTAAGCAAAACAAACAAGTAAAAAACCATGAATAAAAATTCAAGTGTATTAATTACCTTCCACAACTGCAAGGGGGAACCTTGAGTTATCCGAATAGCTGTTCAAACAATATTGCGTTGGACAGAAGTTGGATGGAAGGACTCCTCTATTGACCACAGACACCACTTGTTCCTCAAGTTCTCGCCACTGCTGAGAGGACTCAGAGTCATATTCTTGATCAAGACTTACATGAGTAGCTGCTTGCTTTTCACCTTAAAAAAAAGAAAGTGTCACTATTAAATACACATATTTATTAATACCTGCCCTCAAATGAAATATATTTTAAATAAAAATTGAAGGTATCCAAATACATACATATACCATTCTTGCCTATTTTCAATTTTATCTGAGAGAAAAATATTCTCTTACTAATTCTAGCCTAATTGAAACTCAACTTGTAATACTAATGCTCTTTTCCTTCTGACTCTGACAGAATATATTCTCTTAGTGTCCACAATTTTATATGAAATACTTCAAATATACAGACAAAATATGGAAAATAATATAACAAATACTTGTGTATCAAAATTTAAGAAATGTCAACTTTGTTATAAGAAACCAAATTTTATTTTTAAAAATACAATAAATGTTACAGATGGAGCTGATTTCCTCTCTCATCTTCCCTAATTCTCTCTCCTTCATCTCTTCCATTGGTACCAATTCTTCCCAGAGCTATTCCAAAGTTGAAGTATAGCATGCACATTCATAATTTTTGTTTTACTTTATCAAATATGAGTGTATATAGAAATAAGTCATAGAACTAGCGTATATGTTTGAAATTTATATAAATGGAATAACTTTTGATCCATCCTTCTGCAACTTTTTTCACTCAACTTTATGTTGTGGGTATTATCCACATTGAAATATATAGAACTCATTCACTCACGTCCTACACCATGAAAGTACCAAAATCTATTGATTCATTCTGTTTCATTTTTTTGCTACTAAAAACAATGTTTCTACAAGTACCTTGATAATATTTTAAACAAAACACTAAATTAGCTCTCAAAAAGAAACATACTAAGCTCCAATTAAAAAGACTTAAAATTACAAAGTCTAACATTCATAAAGACCTTTAATATATTTAAACTTTTGGCCCAGTATTGCCATTCTAAAGCTCAATGCTAAGGAAATAATCCTGAATTTTAAAAAGTCTCACAATAAGAACAGCAATTATATTGGCAACTGTTTGTTGCATCTGTGTACATTTGCAATTTTCCACAATAAAATGTTAAGACAAGATTCATCCACAAAGATGTCCATTACAACATAGATTTCACATAATAAAAAAGATGGACACCATATAGCAAATATTAAAATACTTTATATCCATTGAATGCATTACAACCACTAAAAATGTTTATCAAGATTATATAATCTTTGTATTATGAGAATTTCTTTATATTATGTGAGAAAAGTCATTATATGTACAGCTATTTTGTTGTTACTCTTTTTAGATTTTAAAGCTGGCAGGAAAAGCACCAAAGTAACCCACTCCAGTGTTCTTGCCTGGAAAATCCCAGGGACAGAAGAGCCTGGTGGGCTGCCATCTCTGGGGTCGCAGAGTCAGACAAGACTGAAGCGACTTAGCAGCAGTAGGTTCAAGTGGCAGGATGATACATCATATGGTATAGTTGTTTACTTTCAAATATTCTTTAACAATTACACAGTATTTTTTAGTGGAAAAAGATGAAATAACTTCAAAGAAAAAGTCACTAGGTAACAAAGCCAAATTAAACTTTACTAACCATCTGCTGGTCGTCTGTCATGGCCAAAGAAAACTCGGGTTGCTGAACTGTTAATATATGGTAAAGGAAGCTGCGGTAAAGGGCCATCTGGTGAGAGCTGACTTACATTCTAAGAGAAATACAAAAGACGAAAAGAATTTTTGAGAGAACTCTTATCCGTCCTCATTTTTAATACATAAGGTATTAAAGGCATGTTAAGAAAGAATATTAAGAATCACTGGTTTTACTTAATATATGAGTCATAAAATTTTACAAGGAAAAACTTTAGATGTATTTATTTTGGTCCAAGAGAATCTCCTTACAGTTACTCAGCAAGTTAGTTCTCTCTGGACGCTAAAGCTCCAAATATTATTTTTATATGTATTTTACTTCTTAGACTCACTATAGCATTCTATCTGCCAAAATTCTTACCCATATGATTTCAAATTATTAAAGTAAAAAAGGGTAATTATACTCTGCAGGACAGATAAAATATAAAATATAAAATATATTCATGGACCTTGAGGAAAAAAATTACAACTTTCCATTTTGTCCACAAAATAATGCTTTAAATTTGCTATCCTCCTGTCTCACTGAAATACTTTATCTTCCTATTATTTTTTCTGCATTTCATCAAAGTAATGTCTACCTCTCACAGATCCATATCTACTCATCTTTCATAGGAAACAGAGTGGAATGTACCTTTCCAAAGAATGGGACGATAACCCAAATGCTGTAAAACCAGTTTTTAATTTAAAAAATACATAATGAAGAAAACAGTCCCAAAAGCTCATGGTATTTTTTTTTTAGATTCCAAATACAGCCACGAATCAAATGCTTACTTATAATATTAAAATTCTCCTTTATGAGAACTGTAGAAGGGCAATGTAACTCAGATTTATGACCAAAAACCTAGTCTGTTGTACTTTATTATGAAAGATAATTATATGTAGTCTAATAAAACCACTTGTAAGATTCTTACTAGATAGTACTGAAAATGAATTTTGCTAAAAATAATGACAAATATAATTTTAATATCCACTCCTGAAAATAAGTATTCACCTTGTAAACATAAAGATATTCTCTGAGGAAGGCCCCTTGTTGAGCAGCAGATTGTTTACTTTCATTGATTAAAATATGCCTGAAAGCAGACACAGCATTGTCCAGTTGCCTGAGAGTGTAGGACTGTCGCCCAATGGTGAAGTTAATATGATCCTCTGCAAGAGACCAGCCTTTTCCTTTGTAAACTTGCATGGCTTGACAATAGCAGCGTAAAGCATGTTTTTCTATAAGAAAATATATAAAGCAAAGTATTACAATCCAAATTTCTCTGGGACTGGACAAACACACACACACACACACACACACAAATCAAGTAACTAGTGATGAGTTCTTCTAAAGAGACTGGGATGATGAAGAAAATGCAACTAAACTTCACAATGATCACTAAAAACCAAGAGGTCCTGAAGCAGACAAGCAGCGGCTCTGTCCAAAGGTAAGAAGTCTGAGAAGTCAGGGATAATACTGACTTTGTGAAAAACCATCTGGGAATTTCCAGAGCAGCAGCAGGTGGAGTCACAGATCAGTGAAAGACTTGCTGTTACCTTGTACCTGAGAGCTATCTTGCAAAGTTTAAATTTGGTTAGTCACTATACCACTGCCCTAGACTGAAAGTAAAGTGTGTTCTAATTCTACCTATGAGTCTGAAGGTATATATGTCTACACATATTTGTTGGTCTTTGATAGTGACAGAGTTTGGTATTCTTTTCTTCTGCCTAAAGGCTGCATCCTACCACACCCATGAGTATACGTTAGGCTTTCAGTTCAGCTCAGTTCAGTTCAGTCACTCAGTCGTGTCCGACTCTTTGCGATCCCATGAATCGCAGCACGCCAGGCCTCCCTGTCCATCACCAACTCCCGGAGTTCACTCAAACTCACGTCCATCGAGTCACTGATGCCATCCAGCCGTCTAATCCTCGGTCATCCCCTTCTCCTCCTGCCTCCAATCCCTCCCAGCATCACAGTTTTTCCAATGAATCAACTCTTCTCATGAGATGGCCAAAGTACTGGAGTTGCAGCTTCAGCATCATTCCTTCCAAAGAAATCCCAGGGTTGATCTCCTTCAGAATGGACTGGTTGGATCTCCTTGCAGTCCAAGGGACTCTCAAGAGTCTTCTCCAACACCACAGTTCAAAAGCATCAATTCTTCGGTGCTCAGGTTTCTTCACAGTCCAACTCTCACATCCACACATGACTACTGGAAAAACCATAGCCTTGACTAGACGGACCTTGGTCGCCAAAGTAATATCTCTGCTTTTGGATATGCTATCTAGGTTGGTCATAACATTTCTTCCAAGGAGTAAGCGTCTTTTAACTTCACAGCTGCAGTCAACATCTACAGTGATTTTGGAACCCCAAAAAATAAAGTCTGACACTGTTTCCACTCTTTCCCCACCTATTTCCATTGAAGTGATGGGACCAGATGCCATTCGTTTCCTGAATGTTAAGCTTTAAGCCAACTTTTTCACTTTCATCAAGAGGCTCTTTAGTTCCTCTTCACTTTCTGCCATAAGGGTGGTATCATCTGCATATCTGAGGTGATTGATACTTCTCCTGTCAATCTTGATTCCAGCTTGTGTTTCTTCCAGTCCAGCGTTTCTCATGATGCACTCTGCATATAAGTTAAATAAGCAGGGTGACAATATACAGCCTTGACGTACTCCTTTTCCTATTTGGAACCAGTCTGTTGTTCCATGTCCAGTTCTAACTGTTGCTTCCTGACCTGCATACAGATTTCTCAAGAGGCGGGTCAGGTGGTCTGGTATTCCCATCTCTTTCAGAATTTTCCACAGTTTATTGTGATCCACACAGTCAAAGGCTTTGGCATAAAGCAGAAATAGATGTTTTTCTGGAACTCTCTTGCTTTTTCCATGATCCAGCAGATGTTGGCAATTTGATCTCTGGTTCCTCTGCCTTTTCTAAAACCAGCTTGAACATCAGGGAGTTCATGGTTCATGTATTGCTGAAGCCTGGCTTGGAGAATTTTGAGCATTACTTTACTAGCATGTGAGATGAGTGCATTTATGCGGTAGTTTGAGCATTCTTTGGCATTGCTTTTCTTTGGGATTGGAATGAAAACGGACCTTTTCCAGTCCTGTGGCCACTGCTGAGTTTTCCAAATTTGCTGGCATATTGAGTGCACCACTTTCATAGCATCATCTTTCAGGATTTGAAATAGTTCCACTGGAATTCCATCTCCTCCACTAGCTTTGTTTGTAGTGATGCTTTCTAAGGCCCACTTGACTTCACCTTCCAGGATGTCTGGCTCTAGATGAGTGATCATACCATCATGATTATCCGGGTTGTTAAGATCTTCTTTGTACAGTTCTTCAGTGTATTCTTGCCACCTCTTCTTAATATCTTCTGCTTCTGTTAGGTCCAGACCATTTCTGTCCTTTATCGTGCCCATCTTTGCATGAAATGTTCCCTTGGTATCTCTAATTTTCTTGAAGAGATCTCTAGTCTTTTCCATTCTGTTGTTTTCCTTTCTTTCTTTGCACTGATCGCTGAGGAAGGCTTTCTTATCTCTTCTTGCTATTCTTTGGAACTCTGCATTCAGATGCTTATATCTTTCCTTTTCTCCTTGGCTTTTACTTCTCTTCTTTTCACAGCTATTTGTAAGGCCTCCCCAGACAGACATTTTGCTTTTTTGCATTTCTTTTCCATGGGGATGGTCTTGATCCCTGTCTCCTGTACAATGTCACAAACCTCATTCCATAGTTCATCAGGCACTCTATCTATCAGATCTAGGCCCTTAAATCTATTTCTCACTTCCACTGTATCATCATAAGGGATTTGATTTAGGTCATACCTGAATGGTCTAGCAGTTTTCCCTACTTTCTTCAATTTGAGTCTGAATTTGGTAATAAGGAGTTCATGATCTGAGCCACAGTCAGCTCCTGGTCTTGTTTTTGTTGACTGTATAAAGCTTCCTCATCTTTGGTTGCAAAGAATATAATCAATCTGATTTTGGTGTTGACCATCTGGTGATGTCCATGTGTAGAGTCTTCTCTTGTGTTGTTGGAAAGGGTGTTTGCTATGACCAGTGCATTTTCTTGGCAAAACTCTATTAGTCTTTGCCCTGCTTCAATTCCGCATTCCAAGGCCAAATTTGCCTGTTATGCCAGGTGTTTCTTGACTTCCTACTTTTGCATTCTGGTCCCCTATAATGAAAAGGACATCTTTTTGGGTTTAGTTCTAAAAGGTCTTGTAGGTCTTCACAGAACTGTTCAACTTCAGCTTCTTCAGCGTTACTGGTTGGGGCATAGAGAACCCTATGTTAGGCTTTAATTACATATTAATGCCACCCTCTGAACTCAGACAACCTCCATTCTAAACACGAGATTTGGTATTCCTGGCAGCTCAAGACCCCGCCTGCAATGCAGGAGACCTAGGTTCAATCCCTTGGTCATGAAGATCCCTTGGAGAAGGAAATGGCTACACACTCCAGTATTCTTGCCTGAAGAATCCCATGGACAGAGGAGCCTGGAAGGCTACAGTCCATGGGTTCACAAAGAATCAGACCTGACTGAGCAACTAACTTTTTTTCACTTTTTTACCAAGAAAAAGGTTTCTTTCCACTAAACCTTTTCCTTCAGAGTAAATTCTTATACCTACCCTCTTCCAAGGTAGATTAACAAAATCTGTATCATTTTCAACCAGAATCGGTCAGTTTCTTTTGGAAATGTTTTCTTGATCAAGAGGTAATAAAGGCAAATCAAAATCATCTGACACTTGATCGCATGCAGTGAGAACACATTCTCTTCTTTGTAATACTCCTACAAGTATACCCAATTTGAATCTCAGGACGAGGAAACATTGAACAATCCTAAATGGAGGCACATCTCTACATGATAATTGGCCTCTAGTCATCAGAAGTGTCAACATCATAAATGTCAAAGTACCCTTCTCACAGGATCCTTCACTATACAGCCATCAAAACTTGAAGAGGGTCTGAGGATTAGACAATGATACTGTATTAAGTGCTAAGTTCTCGACTGGCATTGTTTTACTGCTGTAGAGGAGAAAAGAATTTTGTTTCTAAGAAAGAGGCAATATATCCTGAAGTATTGGGAGGGTACTGGGGCACCAGGTAGACAACTTAACGCTCAAATGGCTCAGGTAAACCAAAGTTTCTGAACTGTACTTGAAACTGTTTTATAGGTTTGAGATCATTTCAAAATAATTTTTAAGTGATGTTTCTCAAAAACAAAACAAAACAACCCCCCATCTCCATATTGCATTTAGTAAAGGAACACAAATACTGAATCTTAAAAACTGATACAGAGAAACAATAAAATGTGTCTGAAAATATCAAGTTCAAGTGCATTTTTAGGATCTCTTGGAAAAGCATCTAAAGAGATTTAAGAGGTAACAAGGATTTAAAGTCTGCCTTTTAAAGTAATAGAAAGATCGTCCAGGGTATACTGGGCATAATCAGAAACACCTTCTGCAGACTTTAATTTTTTTTAATACTGATTATAATGTCAGTTCTCTTTTTATATACCTTTTACTTGTTAATATTTTTAATGGAAAAAATTGAACTATAAACAATTTCTGGGGATAAGATAAGCAATTCAGCATGAACTTGCAATCACAGAGGACTAAAAATGTCATCACTGTACACATATAATCTCCTCTATGCTCCACACTCATCTCTGTCAATAGCCACATCTGTTTTTAATGAAAATGTCATGAAAAGTTTTGGAGCTTCTCAGAAACAACTTGGCCTGAGTCAGAATTATGTGCACGATGAGCACCTTATCTTCCAAGGAAGCACTGTTCTTGATCAACTTCAATAGGACATATATTTGCTTTTTTAACAGGTCTGCATATTTCAGATTTCTACTATTTGAGAAAGTGATCCTCTGGGTTCAAGGTATATAGGTCACAAAACAGCAAACCAGCTACTTTGGAATCATTAACTCCACAAGATAACTACAGTTAAAGATGATTATTAGGCCAGAGAGCAAATGCATCTCAACCTACCATAATGTAGCATTTTTAACCTGCCATGCACTTCCTAGAGGCAATATGCCCTCTACCTTTAGAAGGTAAATACAAGATCCAGTGACATCATAACCACAAACGAAACCATTCACAAAAGTGGACAAAGATGTGGAAAAATGACAGAACCATTTCTAGTGGGGCATATAATTTTTCTCCTGCCTAACATATTTTGTAGATTTATTTAATAGAACACTTAAAGCAAAGATAAACAATGGGATAGTATGTTTCAGATGCTTCATTTGTACCAACTATGGAAAATGGGCTGTGAAAAACTAGCTTTTTCCCCCTCACTTCAGAACCTGAGAAATTCTAATCATAAAGTACATAAAATTATTATACAGACTTAATTCCATAAGTATTTTTACAATTTTGTATTTAATATAAAACAAGTTCACATATTTTCTAACTTTCCATTTTCCAAAAGTAGAGAAATTCAATCTTGAAAAGTTGATTTTTAAAAATCATGACATTCTTCCATGAAATTGAGAGTAATTTTGAACACCTTCCCTTCTTTGCATCTTTGAATTAACAACTGGCATGTTTTGGTTATCACAGACTTTGAAAAAGGAACGTTCATAAAAATTCATATTAATTAAATTCAAAAAAATCCTCATATTCCCTGACTAGATTAAAAATCCCTTAAGAGACAAGAGCATGTTAGTTTTACAAGTGTAAGCTCAGCTCCTAGCAGAGTGCTTGGAATATACAGATGATTACTCAGCCCACATTTTTACGTATACTTATAGTAAACCACCATGGACCAAGAAGCCTGGCAAGGGTCACAGTCATGCAATCCATGGGGTTGCAGAAAGTCAAACACAACTGAGCACACACAGACTCAAATGACCATATCTCAGGTGCTATTACCATTCTCTGTCTCAAGAAAGCTCCCTTCAGCTAACATTTAAAAGGACTATTGGGGACCAGAGAATAGCTCCAAATTAATAAAGATCTCTTCCAACCCAGCTGCTCCCAGAGAGAAGAGATAGATGACTTCTACCCATTAAGTATTTAGCAAATACCATTAAGAGATACTCTGAGAAACAACAGAAGACCAGAGTTGAAGTAGGGAAGGTTCAATCACCTTTAAGAAGAATTAAAGTTACTTAAGGGAAGTATATCTGGCCTTCACATATATCATTTAGCCTCATAGAAATTTGGGCAAATCACAAATTTAAAAAAAAGGCTCAAAGACATAACTTTAAAAAGTTAAGTTGTGAGCACAAGGTCAAGATTTAAACTAAGATTTGTTTAAAACCAAATCGCATGTCCATACCAATGTAACACATTACCTCAGAACAAAATTTAGTTTTATTTTAAAAATTTTAAATCAAAAAATTGACAAATAACATACATTTATAAAATAAACAAGTTACAACAAACAAAAATTAAAATAAATAACAAATTATCTTCTTTTTGAAACAAGCGCACTCACCTGCCCTGCTTTACTGAACCGGTGGCCTGCTAATATCATATGAAACGCGTATTTTCTAACCATGGGACTCTTCATGTTAATAAAGCAATGTGCCGCCTGTTCCAAAAGAAGTGCACTTCGAAGATCAGAATCCTATTGAATGTTTAGAGAAAAGGTTAATTTCACAAAAATTATAGTTAATTAGTGAAAAACATATTCTTCCTTAAAATAATATACAGTGTATCCAATATAAATTAGTAGTATCTGAGGACAGAGATCAAGAGACAATCCAGTCTTGATGATTCTTTCTTCCAATAAGCACAAATTTAAAAAAAAGTCCAAAAAGTCTCTACCATGAAATATTTTCTTTTGCTTTACATAAAGCCAAAAGTCTGGTTGTGATATGCACCATGTAATAAATCTGTGAAGAAATGCAATCCCTTTGCAAATGGCAAAAAAACTATAAACTGAGAATTTAATACAGGTATACATACTTGAACCAGAAAACGGAGTACAGAAAAACAGATTCATATCTAATTTCTTCTGGAAACACTTCTGCGACATACAATAGCCTATTTCTATTCATCCAATAAAACAGGAAAGCCAAAACAGAATGTGTGCAGATCATTAAATAATCAAATCTGTTACTTTATCTTCCATAAAGTTTACTATATTTAAAAGGAATCCTCAGTTTTGCTCTAGTTTAAAACAGCCAAAGAAACTGCTTTTTATTAAAACATCCAGAAGTTTCCCCTTCAAAGATTATCACCTACTACTAGTATATTAGTAAATGGTACAACTCAAATTAGTTTCCACTGCAACTGACTTACGACAGAGTCTACAAAAACCACATTGTACATTTATAGCCTCGCCCATAAGGACAATCTTTCAACTGACAGAGCCATCAACACTTGACAAATAACTGAGAAAGTACTGAAGGTTGCTGATCAAGCATCAACAACATTTTCACCAAACTTTCTCTAGCTTTTTTAGCTATTCTCAAGCTGAACTTACCATGCCCTTCCATGTGTTCTGCTGCCATTATTTTCCCCAGGGAAAGTTGAAAACAGAAAACATTGACTTTAAATGCAACAATTTCAACAAATTATAGTCACATCAAAAAGTGTTCATAGACTATTGATTACTGCAACTATCTCCGTAGCAATCATAAAATTACACCAGAGCAGAAACATCTGAGGAAAAGCATTCAGTAAATGGTAGATATTATCTATTTCAGACCCCCTCATAACAAAAAACTAAATGATCAGATGATTTTCTTAGTTAATTAGATCCAAAAGCTAGTGAGTGGGAAAATTAGGAATGTACAGTTAACAAGCAGTTGTTAACCAAGGCATCAGAATTACTTGGGGAAGACAGGGCACTTACTTCTCTATTTTTTTTTAGGAAAATGCTTTCTTCGTACAAAATTATTAAATATGGCCTCTCTATTTTTCCCTTTAAGAATGAATGTTTGAAGAAAAAAAGGAAGTATCTTTGTTGCCTACTTCATGCCTCATCTGACTCCGGGATAACTGCCATTACCAGCACGGCGCCGGCCTGTGTCACTTCTCTCCTTCTAAATAGGTATGCACTTACATGTCATGCCACAGCTTTGATACTCATACTTTCTTATACAGAAATAGTATTACACAGAGTATTATCTCGCTTTTTACCTTAGGATCATCGACATCCTTCCAAAACATCTACATCTCTCATTTCTTCTAAAGCCACACTGTATGCTATCATATAAATGCATAATTTATTAATATAGTCTCCACTTGATTGATTCAATACTGCCACAAATTTTTACTACTACAAAAAAACTCTTCCATAAATATCTTTTTAAAATATTTGTTAATAACTGTATAAATATTTTTATTAGACAAGTGTTTGGAAAGATAAGTGCTGAGTTAATGAAAGCTATACATATACTTCAAATTCCAGTCAATATATAATGTATACTGGTACAGAAAAGGTCATATCAGTAAAAAACTCTGAGAGTAAGAGTTTATTTTCTACTCTACCCAGCCAAAAATAAATTTTAAGATTTTTGACCTTTTTCATAAAAGAAAAATAATACTAGTTCCTCAACTTAGACTTCTTTAATAGTAAAGCTGTTCATCTACCATATGTTTAAGGGTCTTTGTACTTTTTCTGAAAACTGCCTGTTATGCCCATGTGTGAATGGGTTTTTGTGATTATCTAGTTTGTAAGAACTCTTTGTACCTTAATCAATATTAAGCCTTTGTCATACATTTGCAAATAGTATTTCCCATTTTTACTATAAAAGAGTCTATTCTTTAGAAGTCAAACATACTATCTTCACTTTCATGGCTTCAAAATATTTGCATCAAACTAAGAAAGAATGTTATCATTCCTAAACTTAAAACAATGCTCTTCCATATTTTCTTCTCTGCGTGTGCATGTGTATGTTCAGTCATTCAGTCATGTCCGACTCTTTGTAACCCTATGGATTGCAGCCCGCCAGGCTCCACTGTTCATGGAATTTTCCAGGCAAAGAATGGTTGCCATTTCCTACTCCAGGGATCTTCCTGACCCAGGGACCAAACATATGTTTCTTGTATTTCCTACAGTGACAGGCAGATTCTTTACCACCATGCCACCTGCGAAGCTCCACATTTTCTTCAAGGTTGTTTTGTTTTTTCATATTTTAATCAAGCTATAATTATATTATGCAATGAATAAGACAGGAATCAGCTAATCAGGTGTCACAATACCATTCAGTGAATAATCTAACATTTCCCACTAATATGACACAATGACAGCCAATCATACATAGCATTTAAATTCTCATTCTATTCTATTACTTTATCATTAATATCTAGAACAGGTAGATACCCTCTAATTCTATTTTGGAATTTAGGTTTCTCAATGGAGTCAGTTTAAGTCTGATAAATTTCTCAAGTTTATTCCCAGCAATGCACACACATCTACACACACACACATACATGCACACACAGAGCATAAAAATCCTAATCCTCTACAAAGCTTCATTATCCTGCAAAACTTGGTGGGCAGCAATCCTGGACATTCTGATAAAAGTAAGGAATATACACTAGATAATTGTGGTGGTGTGAAATGATTCTATTAAGATGGTACATCAACTGAGAACCAGGACAGTAAACCCTCAGCAGTCTCCACTTTAACTGGATTGACCAATTCAAGAAAGACCTGGGAAGTCCACAGCATGTATTAACTTCGCTGAAGCAAAATATGCCTTCTACGTTCAGTAAAGCTGCTGAGAGTTGATCTGCAGGGCTATACACTGCACTTACATCTCACTAGAGCTTTGTTCTTTGCTTAGTTCTTGTCTTACAGAGACACCTAAAGTAGGAAAACATTGCTTTGAAACCAAAAAATGGCCCTGAAAAGAATGCTAACTGCCATCAGTGTTGACGGAAGAAAAATGGCAGAATGTCACAGAGGGATAGTTTTATCCAGAAAGCAGAGGCTCTGAATGTTTGAAGTATACAATTTTACTTCAGTGGCAGTTCACAACCATGCTATGACAAGGCCATCATGCATGCTCTATGAGGAACTGAGAAAAGAAAAAAACCCATGGTGCCACTTCAGCAAGAACTCCAGTCTGTGAACTTTGCCCACAACCAGATATAAAATCATTTGGGGTAAAGGCTTCAGTAAAAACTGCCATAAAAATGCAGTTGATAAAGACAACAAACTTCACTGAATCAGATCTCAAGGATGGCATGGCACTAAGATTTTTTTTCCTTTGCATAATTGTGAAATTAACAAGAAAGGTGCTAACAGCTGACCAACTTACCAGAGGAACAGAACAGTTCCTCCCAAGCTGGAGAAACTTCTTTAAAAACTGCTGTTACTGCTATACCGCTGATAAGCTGATTTATTTGCATTTAAATGGAGTAACACACAAAAAGCATTTATGACCAGAATAAATGTTCAACACAGAAATACAGACACAAGTAGAGGGAAAGCATCATGCTTTAAAGCACCAAATTTAGACATACTACCTATGTGCTGATAAATGTGACATGTTTTATCATTAAGCTGCATTTGCTCTGCCATGCTGAAAATCCCAGAGCACGACCCAAGAATAAGATCCACTTGCCACAAACTTACAGTGCAAACAACAAACTCAAAGCTCAACTCTTTTCATTCAGGCCTCACAGCTGTCAAGTGCTGCTGCTGCTGCTAAGTCACTTCAGTCGTGTCCGACTCTGTGTGACCCCATAGACAGAAGCCCACCAGGCTCCCCCATCCCTGCAATTCTCCAGGCAAGAACACTGGAGTGGGTTGCCATTTCCTTCTCCAATGCATGAAAGTGAAAAGTGAAAGGGAAGTCGCTCAGTCGTGTCCGACTCTGTGTGACCCCATGGACTGCAGCCCACCAGGCTCCTCCATCCATGGGATTTTCCAGGCAAGAGTACTGGAGTGGGGTGCCATCGCCTTCTCCTGTCAAGTGCAATAACGGTATTAACAAAAAACTAGGAAAAACAATTCCTGAGTGTCAAGACTATGTGACTCAGTTCTCTACCTTCAGGATAAATGCACTTCTCATTTTATACAGCTTTTCCAGTAAACAAAAGTACAATAAATATAAATTATTAGCTGAAATTTAATAATTTTAGACACATTATGCCTAGCAGTCTCTACTTTCAAGTTACTTCAAAGAAATACCTGAAAAGCACAGTAGAAAAGGCCACTAAAAATCATAACTTCCAGGGAAATGCACACATTCACCCCCATCTTTCACCCCAAAGCAGTAAAAGACAATGATAAATTCTCTTAGAATTTCATGACAAAATAAATCATCCAGGTTTGAAAAAGGGTTAAAAAAAAAGAGTTGGAAAGAAAAATCAGTGAAAGAAAATAATGTTACAATGAGACACAAGAATCTGCTCTAATAAAAGAAATTTTATTCCAAGCTTCTAAACCATACACTCCTTTTATAGTCACTGATAATTTCCAGGCTGAAAAACATGGCCAACATATTCAAACCTAAGTTAAGATTATTTATTAACAGACAGAACATCAACACACTCAAGAATCTATACTCAGCCCTACCAAACAGCTTAATGTCTGACAACTGTTCGTATTGGTCAGTGTCCACACAGTATCAATTATAAAATATTTTTAATATCATCCCTTAGCCTACTTAGTTGTATCCTAAAGAAACTTTTTAGAATAATCAGTGGTTCAGCTTAACAAACATCTGTAAATCATATACCATGTGTCAAGCCCAGTGTTAGGCACTAGGGAAAAACAAGGTTGAAAGCAACAGTTCCCTATCCTCAAGAAGCTAACAGCTTAAACATAAATTTTCAATATATGATATACCAGTCTCACAGCATATAAGAGGGCAGGACAAACACATTGAAGACAACCTGGGTACTATCTGAAGGATCTGACTGATATCGGAACCACTGAACTGAGGTGAAGAAAAGATGAAATGGGACGAAGTCCAGAAGGACTTTAAGGACACGAACCAGGATAGTAATAGGAGGGATTTTAAAAACAGAAAGATAAGTGAAATATTTGAAGTTATAAAAAGAACACATATTTAAGAAGTTAAAAAATCCTCTGTGTCACTAACAGTATAGAAGACTACAGGAGCATCTCAAATAGTTTCTGCCTTGAGCAAATTAGGAGCTGCTTGGCTATAATTTATAATCATGATCTACAAAGTATTAAGTTTAGTTATTGATATGTGGACTCAAAGGTGCATTGGAAACACTTGAGTAGGTGAGTCTAAAAGACAGTTGGTCATTCAAATCTAAAGCTTCAGGCCACTCAAATCTAAAGCTCCAGGGCTGGAGAGATTTGAGAGTGAAAATCATAACTGTAAATAGATTACACAAAAGTAAAAAGGTACAATGGTCCAAGGGTTAAAACCCTAGGTTAAGTTAATATTTAAGGGGCAAACAAAGGTGTTTGTTTTTTCTGTTCTTGAGCACTCATCTAAAAAAACATGTCTTTAATCATATTACTGCCATTCTTTACAAGCCAATAGTCAATGCAATTTAATATTCTTGGAAACCTGAAATAGTAGCTATGAGCAAGTTTTTCCTTTTGAAATATTCATAATATAGAATTTTTAAAATGTTTAGGATGAATATTTTTAAGTGTTGATTTTACATCAGGAATGATGTATATGCATGCTGCTTTAAATACTGTTATCCATAAGTCAAAACCTAATTCACAGAAGACATACAATGCATGGTTGTGGTTAATAATCATGTAGACTTAAAATGTGTAAATAAAATAAATCCTGTTTACAAAACATTGCATTTAAAATTAATTCTACAAATTACTAAAGTAGCCAGGTAATAAATTCCTAAAAAGAGATCCCCCTTTAATTTCGTTCTGCATACCCTTCTCAAGAACAAAGAAAATACTTTTTAAAAATATGAAACAATACTAATTAAAACAAGTACTACACAGTTTTAGTACCTCACTGGTCAACCGTATTAGGAGAGCTGCAGCCTCTGAATATTTGCCTTGGCTTTTTAAGATTTCAGCACTCAGCAATACACATCTTTCAGCCAATACCATATTCCTAAAGAAAAAAGTCAAGACAAATATAATTAGCACTACAATAATATTTTAGTACATCACAGTAACCATGAGTTCAACAACAATTTCCAATTCTAAAAGAAATCCATATCCTTGCTTTCCACTTACCAAAAACGGTTAAATAAAACAACTTCAAAGAATTCTCTTTACTGATCAAGACTGTATCATTGTATAATTTTGCAGTAAGAATAGAATATAAGGAGACTTCCCTGGTGGTCTAGTGGCTAAGATACTGCACTCCCAATGCAGGGGGCCCAGGTGTGATCCTTGGTCAGGGAACTAGACCTCACATGTCTCAACTAAAGATGCCATGTGCCACAACCAAAACCTGGCACAGTCAAATAAATAAATAAATGTTTAAAGGAAAAAGAACACAATACAAAGTCACATTTCCTATATGAAAAATGCTAGAACAAGAACCAGCAGTTAGTAAACAAAACCTGCTTTCAGACATAAAGGAAGGTACACATTTCATCCAGATTTCTCTTCTTTCCTTACTGTAAACTCTGGTTATGTGTATTTCATTTTACTGACTACTTTTAGGAATAATGAGACATTTTCTCTGGGGTAGTACTATTGGGATGTTTTACCTGGAGATATCGAGGAGCTAGTGCTGTCTAGCTGTTCCTGACCAAAATCTTCTTTTTGAAAATATGAAATCAGCTGATTTTTCTCATGGACTTCTACCATCAAAAATCTAGAATTGGATTCCTCTTGAATAAAAATAAATGAAAACTGAGAAATTTCAAGATGGAATCCTTTTGTTCAGAAATAGAGTCGGCCCTAGAACAAGTCAGGGGGTGCGGTTGCTGACTGCCTAGTGTAGTCAAACATATGCGGTTGGCCCTCAGTACCCACAGTTACATATCCATGGATTCAACCAACCTAGGATTGTGTAGCACTACTGTAGTACATATTTTGTGAAAAATACACGTGTAAGTTGGACCCACAGAGTTCAAACCCATTTTGATCAAGGGTCAACTGAAGCAGCAAAGTTCTTCTCATTTTACATTCTAATCCTTAATGAAAATAGCGCTTGACCTTAAAATTACAACCAAAGATCACTAACTTGAAGGCCATTCTGAACAGTTATACTTTTAAAAAACAATTCATTGCTTCCAAAATTACTGGAGTGATCTTCCATAAACTTTCTACAAACCATGATATTTCTTGGAGGGTTGGTATTTATGACTATCTGAGAATGTTTTGGGCTTCCCAGGTGGCTCAGTGGTAAAGAATCCGCCCGCCAATATAGAAGACATAGGAGACATAGGTTCAATCCCTGGGCTGGTAAGATCCCCTGGAGAAAAAAATGGCAACCCACTCAAGTATTCATTCCTGGGAAATCCCATGGACAGAGGTGCCTGGTAGGCTACAGTCCACGGAGTCACAAAGAGTCGGACATACTTAGCAACTAAACAACAACTTACATATACTACAACACACTCAAAACGCTCAGTTCTTATAGAATCTTTAGTGAACTTTGTAAATCTAACGCAATTGTTTTATTTTTTTCTTCACATATTCCCCTATATGATCAGGTATGAAGTCACAAGGCTACCACAAGTCTAGGACTTTATTGTTTCTTTGAGCAACATTTTAAACTCAGTGTGTCAAGCAGTGGAAGTGCTACAGATGCAAGCGTTTCTAAAACACAATCCCTATCTAAAAGCAGAAATTGACATAAAACAGATAATGAATAGAGTACAACTGATTTTCATTATGATATGAGAGATAAAGGAAGGAAGGGAAAGCTTCATAAGAAATTAATCCAGATAAATAGGACTGCATCAGTTAAAAAGTGAGGCGTGGCATTCTAAGGGCACTGCTAAAGTATACTGTACTTTTTGTATTTTAAGAAAATTTATTTATATTTCAATATTTCTCAGATGGAGGAGATTCTTAAAATTGCTATGTATAACTAATGTAGTGTTTCTAATTTATCCCCAAATATCTATTACATTTATGACAAACTTTAGCAATCATGGTAACTTAGGAGGAGGATTATATGGTAAATGTATGACAGTTTAAAGAGTGTATTTAGAAAAAGCATACAATCTGTTGTGAACAGGAGGACAAAACCAGATTGTCATATAGCTATCTGGGTCAATGGATAGTTTCACTTTTGTCTTGCATCATTCTACATGAATCTCCCTAAAAGCTCTGGGCTTCATGAAGACAAAGGAAATCTCAGAGAAAGGACTTTACGGGACTTTATGAGAACTCTAGCCCTTTGTGGAGAAAGGACTTTAAAGGACTTCAAGGCTTCCTTACTGCCTCCCTCATATAGTTCTTCTACCTTCTGAAACCCTTTTTCAGAATTCTTCAAAGGTTCCTCTTTGACAGAAGGCTGTTTCTTCTGCCAGAAACTTCCAATACATTCTCAAACAATTATAAAAAGGGGAGGATTTGACAATGGCTCAACCATTTATTAACTGCATGCTCTACAGTTCAGTTACTCAGTCGTTTCCAACTCTTTGTGACCCCATAGACTGCAGCATGCCAGGCATCCCTGTCCATCACCAACTCCCAGAGCTTATTCAAACTTATGTTCACTGAGTCGATGATGCCATCCAACCATCTCATCTTCTGTCATCCCCTTCTCCTCCTGCCTTCAATCTTTCCCAGCATCAGGGTCTTTTCAAATGAGTCAGTTCTTCGCATCAGGTGGCCAAAGTATTGGAGTTTCAGCTTCAACATCAGTCCTTTCGTTGAATATTCAGGACTGATTTACTTTAGAATGGACTGGTTGGATCTCCTTGCAGTCCAAAGGACTCTCAAGAGTCTTCTCCAATATCACAGTTCAAAAGCATCAATTCTTCAGCGCTCAGCTCTCATTATAGTCCAACTCTTCACATCCATACATGCTGCTGCTGCTGCTAAGTCACTTCAGACATGTCTGACTCTGTGCAACCCCATAGACGGCAGCCCACCAGGCTCCCCGGTCCCTGGGATTCTCCAGGCAAGAACACTGCAGTGGGTTGCCATTTCCTTCTCCAATGCATGAAACTGAAAGTGAAGTCGCTCAGTTGTGTCTGACTCTTCGCAACCCCATGGACTGCAGCCTACCAGGCTCTTCTGTGCATGGGATTTTCCAGGCAAGAGTACTGGAGTGGGGTGCCACTGCCTTCTCCACATCCATACATGACTATTGGAAAAACCACAGCCATTGAGTCGACGGACTTTTGTTGGCAAAGTAATGTCTGCTTTTTAATATGCTGTCTAGGTTACTCATAACTTTTCTTCCAAGGAGCAAGTCTCTTTTAATTTCACAGCTGCAGTCACCATCTGCAGTGATTTTGGAGCCCCTCAAAAGAAAGACTCTCATTGTTTCCACTGTTTCCCCATCTATTTGCCATGAAGTGATGGGATCAGATATCATGATCTTAAGTTTTCTGAATGTTGAGCTCTAAGCCAACTTTTTCACTCTCCTCTTTCACTTTCATCAAAAGGTTCTTAAGTTCTTCTTCCCTTTCTGCCATAAAGGTGGTGTCAATTGCATATCTGAGGTTATTGATATTTCTCCCAGCAATCTTGATTCCAGCATACGCTTCCATCCAGCCCAGCGTTCCTCATGATGGACTCTGCACAGAAGTTAAATAAGCAGGGTAACAATATACAGCCTTGATGTACTCCTTTTCCAATTTGGAACCAGTCTGTTGTTACATGTCCAGTTCTAACTGTTGCTTCCTGACCTGCATACAGATTTCTCAAGAGGCATGTCAGGTGGTCTGGTATTCCCATTTCTGAAGAATTTTCCACAGTTTGTGGTGATCCATGCAGTCAAAGGTTTTGGCATAGTCTATAAAGCAGATGTTTTTCTGAAACTCTCTTGCTTTTTCAATAATCTAATGGATGTTGACAATTTGATCTCTGATTCCTCTGTCTTTTCGAAAACGAGCTTGAACATCTGGAAGTTCATGGTTCACATACTGTTGCAGTCTGGCCTGGAGAATTTTGAGCAATACTTTACTAGCATGTGAGAGGAGTGCAATTGTGCAATACTTTGAGCATTCTTTGGGATTGGAATGAAAAGTGACCTTTTCCAGTCCTGTGGCCACTGCTGAGTTTTCCAAATTTGCTGGCATATTGAGTGCAGCATTTTCAAGCATCGGCTTTCAGGATTTGAAATAACTCAACTGGAATATCATCACCTCCACTAGTTTTGTTCATAGTGAAGCTTTCTAAGGCCCACTTGACTTCGCATTCCAGGATGTCTGGCTCTAGGTGAGTGACCATACCATCATGATTATCTGGGTCATGAAAATCTTTTTGTATAGTTCATCTGTTTATTCTTGCCAACTCTTTTTAATATCTTCTGCTTCTGTTAGCTCCATACCATTTCTGTCCTTTATTGAGCCCATCTTTGCATGAAATATTCCTTTGATATCTCTAATTTTCTTGAAGAGATCTCTAGTCTTTCCCATTCTGTTGTTTTCCTCTATTTCTTTGCACTGATCACTGACAAAGGCGTTCTTATCTCTCCTTGCTATTCTTTGGAACTCTGCATTCAAGTGGGTATATCTTTCCTTTTCTCCTTTGCTTTTCGCTTCTCTTCTTTTCACAGCTATTTTTAAGACCTCATCAGACAACCACTTGGCTTTTTTGCATTTCTTTTTCTTGGAGAAGGTCTTGATCCCTGTCTGCTGGACAATGTCACGAACCTCCATCCATAGTTCCTCAGGCACTCTATCAGATCTAATCCTTTGAATCTATTTCTCATTTCCACTGTATAATCATAAGGGATTTGATTATGTCATATCCGAATAGTCTAGTGGTTCTCCCTACTTTCTTCAATTTAAGTCTGAATTTGGCTATAAGGAATTCATGATATGAGCCACAGTCAGCTCCCGGTCTTGTTTGTGCTAACTATCCAGAGCTTCTCCATCTCTGGCTGCAAAGAATATAATCAATCTGATTTTGGTGTTGACCATCTGGTGATGTCCATGTGTAGAGTCTTCTCTTGTGTTGTTGGAAGAGGGTGTTTGCTATGACCAGTGCGTTCTCTTGGCAGAACTCTATTAGCCTTTGCCTTGCTTCATTCTGTACTCTAAGGACAAATTTGCCTGTTACTCCAGGTGTTTCTTGACTTCCTACTTTTGCATTCCAGTCCCCTATAATGAAAAGGACATCTTTCTTGGGTGTTAGTTCTAGAAGGTCTTGTAGATCTTCATAGAACCATTCAACTTCAGCTTCTTCAGAGTTACTGGCTGGGGCATAGATTTGGATTACCGTGATATTGAATGGTTTGCCTTGGAAACAGAGATCATTCTGTTGTTTCTGAAACTGCATCCAAATACTGCATTCAGCCTCTTCTGCTGACTAAGTTGACTCCATTTCTTCTAAGGGATTACTGCCCACAGTAGTAGATACAATGGTCATTTGAGTTAAATTCACCCATTCCAGCAAGTTAAACTCTTTTGTTTCAATCTCCTTGCCTATAGAATGGAGTAGTAACAGTATCCACCGTTTCATATGTTTGTTGTAAAGGTTAAATGAGCATATAAATTTGGCACAGTGGTAAACGCTGAGTGCTAAATCAGTGTTAATCTTTATTACTAGTGCTGTATTCTAAACACCTTATTATGACTACTATACTTCAACACTATAGCAGACAAAGCTGCCTTCGTGTCCCCATCTTTTAATTTTTCCATTCTACATAGAAAAGGCTAGTATTAATCTTTCTGAAAAATAACCATGTCAAAGCTCTACTCAAATATTCAGTAACTCCCCATTTATTAAACACAAATCTTAACCACAGCTTAAAAATAGTAATAAATGAGAGTTAATGTTCCCACACTGATTTCTCTCAAAACACCTTTCCATATATACAAAACCCTCTAATCTAGCCCAGGCTCTCTTCCTTTTCTCCAGTAATGTTACATCCAAAATACTGTTCCTGCCAACCAAAATTCCTGAAATATCTTTATGGTTCTCAAATCCCAACCACCTTTCTTTCAAGGTCTATTCCTCAAACATACCATGAAACCTTCTCTGGACCAACTTTAATAGTCTCCTTTATAGGTGGAGAGTTCTAACTTCCATGGAGTTTCAACAGAACTCACTACATGTACAAAACATTTCTCATTTTTTTCCTGAGACCATTATCTACCTCTCTTTATTTGCCTATTTAACAAGGAAAAGTTCAAACTAGCTAATTCTTGGCTTAATAGTAGTTAAAGTTAAAAATTTTCTCAAAACACAAATCACCCTCAATGAAATAAGTAAGTTTAACATTACATATAACTAATTCCTAACTATAAATCCTTCCAGGAAAGGAAAATGTAGTAAAACACTAGTTTTAAATGATCACCTCATCTATATGTTAACTTGATTTGGGAGCTTAAGATTAAAACATAAAAAAACAAAGAACCACTTTTATTTAATTACAATATAATGTCAAGTTTATCTCTAAAGGGATAGAACATAAATATTCTAGTCACCTACTTGCAGATATCCCTGTATGTCTGAATTGCTGTATCCATATAATGTGCAGGGTATGGCCTGGGTGCTCCTGGCTGAAGAAAAGCTGACACAGCTGCCATTTCCTAGAGGAAAAGACATCACAGTATTTCAAAATGAGAAAATTCTTGCCATCAGTTTAGCATTCTTCAAATGCAGTTCACTGAGTTTTTTTATGTAGCCACATATATAAATGTGATAGCCTAATGCAGACTTGGAAATAATTACATTTACATGCTTTCAGTTTTAAAGTTCTCCAATCACATTCCAAAGTCTGCCATTCACTATTTAAATGAATGTTTTTCAAGAAGACCTCGTAAACACTTTTGGTCACAGTCTGTAACTATCAAGTAAGATTTCTGCTGCCACCTCCTCTTGACTGCCTGTTCCTTACAGGGTAGAGAACAGACCAATGATAAAACCATAGAGAGAGAAACAGAGTGCATCTGTTTCCAATTTATTGGCTTCGATATTTGAAAACAGAGCTCATAACAACTTGTACTATATACCTTTCACCTCTTACAAACTCTATGGTCCATATTCTATGTCAGAAGACACAAAAACCATTTCTGAAACCGATCTGTCAACTTTTTAGGACTCCTTACTTCAAAGACCCATTCCATTGTTAATAATTCAAATAATATACAATGGTGTTA
The DNA here is from genome assembly GCA_917880005.1 of Nanger dama. Classification (NCBI taxonomy): domain Eukaryota; kingdom Metazoa; phylum Chordata; class Mammalia; order Artiodactyla; family Bovidae; genus Nanger; species Nanger dama. The sequence goes on from CAKJTW010000084.1 coordinate 178,338, forward strand.
AAGGATTTAAAAGTGAAGATGAGGGGCTTCCCTGGTAGTCCAGTGGTTAAGACTCCATGCTCCCAGTGCAGGAGGCACGGGTTCCATCCCTAGTGGGGAACTGGGATCCTGCATGCCTCACTGTGCAGCCAAAAGAGAAAAGAAATAAAGATAAAAATGAAGGTTTTGGACTCTTAATAAAATACTATATTACATTTATATTTGTAGTCTCATATAGACCAACTTTTAATAAAAATTTAACTAGAAATAAATGAAATTTCCATAAATCGGGTGAAATTTGCTAATGCCAACCTACTTTTAGGATGAATAAACACTTTTCTGCAAGTTTTTAAAACAGAGGAAAAAAACACAAAAAAATTTATGTAAAAATTGGGATATGATTAAAGCCTTTAACCTGACAGACTATTTAAGTTCCATGACAGTATGAACCCTACCTGTTTCAGAATATCTGTATCCTCAGCACCCACCCAGCGCAAAAATTTATTGAAGAAACTCAATGAAAATATGTGATCTCCATGTGACAAAATTTTATATGGCTCTGAAACATCATGTTTTCTTAACTAGCTTATATTTTAACTAATAAAGATAATGAATATACATAGGGTTCTATATTACACAAAAAAACTAAAATACATTACATATATAGCTTAAAAGTGGAAATGTTAGTCGCTCAGTCTGACTTTTTGAGATACCATGAACTGTAGCCCAGCAGACTTCTCTATTCATGGAATTCTTGAGGCAAGAATACTGGAGTGGGTAGCCATTCCCTTCTCTAGGGATCTTCCCAACCTTGAATCCAGGTCTCCTGCACTGCAGGCAGATTCTCAACCATCTGAGCCACCAAGGAAGCCCCACATATATTGTATAATACTATATAAAAATACATTATATTTGCTACATATGCACTATATATACTACACACACACACACACACACACACACACACACATCAATAAAAGTGTACTAAGGAAAAAAATCCTGTAAGAAAAATAGGCTTCGAATTCTAAGTCACTTTCTAATTTAATTCTACAAGAAATCACTAATCAATATACATACAAGCTAACAATTTCTAAGGATACAATCAGAACATTCAGAATGATCACCCCAAGAAACTGCATGATCTTCAATAATCAACCATTAAATCATTTCTTACAGTATACAGTAATGGGTTAACACATTTTACAAAGACTTTAGTCAAGAACTGGAGTGACCTACTTAACCTTCAGCTAGTTATGACAAATTAAACTACAAAATAAATTGTATTTCTCCAAAAAATTTTTTTGGTTTTCTGTGATGTACCTTTTAACTTTATAGTTAAAATAATTAAGTATCTTAATTTTCATCAAAAAGGCAGGCAGTATAGTCTATGATCAATTATCTACTATGTGAATGGTAAATAGGAAGGTGGTATCAGTACAAACAAAATTTTTATTCATTCAAAAATAGTTTTTCTTAGGCAAGGGGATCAAAAATAGCAAATATAGAATTATAAACTTCAGCAAGAAACAAAAAGCTCTGAACTTACCTGTTGCCCAAGCAGGAGCTTTTTTAATCTGTGCTTTAAGAAAATAAAAAATGAATGCCTACTCTTTGTATGTGTGTGTGACTGGGGGCAGGGGGCGTCTCTCTAGAGATGTATACTCCCAGGCTTGCACAGCTCTTGCTCAAGGCAGGCTGCACTTCTTTCCATGCTTACATTCACAACAATTCCACTGGTTACGAGTTCTTTTCCCCAATCCAGGGTTCACAAACAGGTTTTGTGTTCTTTTTTTATTTCTTGGGATAACTTCCACCATGCTAAGCTGCCTCACACATGACCTTATGCTCTGGTTACAAAGATACATAGCTTTTATGAGGACTCTACCAGACCAGTTTTTCTCTAAGGCTTATGATTTTTAGGGTAATTATAGACTACAATGATTTTTAGGTGTGCATATGTTATAGTAGCTATGCCTTTACTTTCCAGTGTTCAATTATTTTTCCTTAATATGCCTCTACTAATATGCCCAATATGACGCTAATTTGCCTCCATCTAAATGGTTTAAATGCAGTACTAATCAGATTGTAGACAGAAATGAAAAAGCTTAAATACCATAAAATCATACAAATTTTGTACCATAAGATTTTTCCAAACTTTCAATTTGCAGATACATTATGCATAATTTTGAAATTATGAACTTACGTTATAAAGTATTGATGAAGTAACATTTAAGCGTTTGTGATTTTCTATTAGCTTATGTTAGTCAACCACAGACGAGAGGCTGTCTAGCCAAGGACAATCCATATTCTTTTTCAAATATTTTTATTCATCAACATTTTTAGTTCCTAAAGGTTTTTTAAAAGTTAGATGACTTTTTGCTATTTTAGCTTTACTTTTTAAAATTACTATCTTATTTTTAAAGATACAGTATTAAATGCAAAATAGATGGCAGTTATTAAACAGGTTATCTACATGTCAATTTTCAATGAAGTCAAATTCTTATGTATTTTTATTCTTCTCACTGTTGTTTATAGCTTACATGTTTTTAAGAAGACTACACAGGCACGCAGAGTGGGGAAGGGAGCACATGACCTGTGCCCTCTGCCTCCGCCACCACTGCCACTGCCTCCTTCTGCCACTCGCTCATATGCCCCTTTGGTGTGGACCTGGCACCTCTTTCTTGAAGCAACAGCTGAGGAGACTCCTGCACATGCCATGGCCAATGAAAAGCCCAAGGGAGAAGTCAAGACTGAGAATGACGATCCTAGTCATTTGAAGGGGGCAGGATAGAAGGGCTCTGTGGTGCAGTTTAAGATCAAGAGGCACACACCACTTAGTAAACTAATGGAAGCCTACTGTGAACAACAGGCTTTGTCAAGGAGGCAGACCAGATTCCCATTTGTCTAGATACCAATCAATGAAACAGACACATCTGCACAGTTGGAAATGGAGGCTGAAGATACAACTGATGTGTTCCAGTGGCAGACAAGAGGTTTCTACTAAAAATGGAACCTGCTACTTAACTCCAGAATTCTGTTCCTCCCGACCAAGAAGACATTCTCAGTTAGAACGCTGCAACTGGTTCCACCACATCCTTCCTACTACCATACAGTTTCTCTGTTCTTTCCTTTTCCCCTTCCCTATTCTTTAACTGAACGTAAAGTAACTGGTGTTTGTGCACAAGCACATTGCTTTTCTTTTTTAAACCAAATGGCCAATGGTATGCTTTGTTCAGCATCAAATGGAGATGAGATGGGGAAAAATACTGGTTCTCTGAAAATATCCCTTTCCCTTTTCTCCATTAGTGGCATGCTCTTTCAGCTCTTATTTTTATATTCCAGCAACTTCCTTTGTTCTAATAAAAAAAGAACATAAAAATCCTTGCATACCTTATCCAACTGGAAAATTTTAATGTTTTTCATTTATCATTTAAAACCAAGAACAATTTTATAACTTTTCTGTATGTAGCTGTTACATGCAGGGCAATCTGTCCTTATGTGGGATAAATTACCCTAAAAGAAATGAATCCTAGTTTCCCTTTAAGTCATGTATCCTGTTGTTTACATAGACTATGTAGAAAGTAACCATGCTAGTTTACTCTTTTCTAAGCACAGAAAATAGATTACAAACATATTTATGACAACTTTTCAAATACAGTGAAATTTTATAAGGCAACACAGAGAATACTTTCTGAAACACCTAGGTTTTATATCAATTACAAAACTAACAATGCCAATGCCTACTGACAGCCTAAATATAAGGTAGTGTGCCAGGCACTTTACAAACCTTGTACCTCGTCTAATCATATTTAGGATTCACATTCTACAGAGAAAACTAAGGTTTAGAGATGTTTAGTAACTTGCCTAAGATGAAAGTTTGTCACAGACCAAAATACAAGTTCTTAACCAATAAATGGTCTTAGATCAGAAAAAAACATTTCGAACAATTTTAAAACATTTTTCAAAATATAAAAAGAATCCTCTAAAAGAGAAGTTCTTATACTGGGAATATAGTACAAACTATAATTCAAATTAAATAGAAAGTATTAATCAAATCTAAGAAACCCTCATGTATGACCATGTTTGAAGATACTAATTTAACAGAAATCCATCAAGTTATCATCAATTAATTCAAAATCTATAAAGCATTATGTGCTCTTTGAGTACAACTTTATCCCTAGGGAAAATTCTGCTTGCCATTTCATAAAGAAAAATTTCTAAGTCATTCATGGCAGCAGGAACAAGAAATTATAGTACTACAGAATACCAACCAAGGCACCAGCTGCATAAAGCATTGCTTGATCATTAAGAAAATCTTTCTTTGCAGTATGATAGCAACTATACGCCAAATCATAGTGCTGCACCAAAAGCACAGGTCAGCCATTTTCCTGATCTGAAGTTCTGGCGCTTCTGGTGGATACCTGTAGATACAAAATAAAAAATGGAATTCAGAATCTATGACCGCTAAGCCATTAAATATTACAAAATATCTAAAAAGACACCCAACTGTCCAAAACATACGAAAACCTGATCCTGTCTTATAAAAATTCTACCTCCAAGGAGGTACAATTTCTTAAAGATATCTAGAAACAGATTGTTACATCTGTATCTATATAATTTATGTCCCTATATTGAGAACTTCTCAGCAGAAGGCAAGTACTTTCTCCATGGTCAAATTAGGAAGCAAATGATCAATTCCAGGTGATTCACCTTTATGTAGACAAAAAAAAATCTAAAATGAATTTTATTTTCCCTTAAAACCAGATTTTAGAGAAAATTTCTAAATACATGCTATGTCTGAGAATTACTAGACCTCAGTACTTTAATAAAGAAGAGTTATCAATGAATACCTAATCCAACTCTTATCTTTTTAAGGAAAACAGACACAATAATGTGACCTCCCTGTGATCTTATTTATTTTTAGATATCAAATTACTTATAGGTTTTTCTTTTTAATTTAATATAACTTATTTATGGTCACTATCCTTATCTACTGGAGTTTTGACCAAACTGAAACTAAGAAACTAGAGATATAGTCATTTTTTGCAGAACATCATTAGTTAAACACTAATCAGAGTTAAATACAGGAAAACTAAAAACAGTAATATTTTACTCACAGCAATCCAGATGTATTTTTAGCTCATTAACACTCTTTTCTGGAACTTTACTGCCACTAAACCATTTTTTAGTTGCAGAAAACAGAGATCGACTCAAACCTTTTCTTGATATTAGCTAAGAAAACAAATGAAATATGTTGACAAACATGAGTTTAGTTTTCTTTATTTACGTAGAAAAGGAAAAATTCTAAATAACTAAAAAGTTTTAAGAGTAAGCAAATGTGCACTTTAATAACAATGATTTAAAGAAAATTATCCAAAATCCCTAGTAAAAATAAATAAGCCTCTTCTAGGATTTACTAGAATTTCATCACTGATAATAAGTTAATAAATTCTAATATTGGTCTATTTAAAAATAAAAACAAACTCTTTAACTTATACTACTATATTCCCAAGTTTACTATTTCCTGAAATTTTTGAAAATACTAATGCAAATAATTAAATCTTACCTGATCATTTAATTGCCGAATCGTTTTCTCTATATGTGGCAAAAGGCCCCGAAATGTGAACTCTTGTATAAACTGTCGAATTCTATCATGATCAGTAAGGGTTAAACATGCACCATGAATAATTCCAGCATTTGTTTTCTTTGTTTCGTGTAATGATGAAGTGGATTTTACATGATCTGGGCCATCAATGCTATTAGAAGAGTCACTGGAGGGGTCCAATTGAAGTGGGTGAGCTCTAAAGTTATTTGGTAAGCCATCTACTGAAAAACAAATCTTTCTTTTATTCAGAAAGCAACAGAAAATTGCAGCATTACTACCATACTGCTAAAGAAAAGAAACAGTATTGCAACTCTTTCTCTTACTGTATGTTTTAGAAGTCTAAGACAACAACATTTAAGTTTCCTCCTAAAATCAGTACTTGGGTTAATACCTATTACATGTAATAGAAAATTTTTAAATCAGGTAAATAAATGAAGAAAAATAGTGTTAAATACAAAAATTAGTTTTAAATGGCACAACCAACCATTGAGAAAAATAACAAAAAATTTTAAAGCTATCACTATCCAAATTGTAATTTAAAATACAAAAATAAAACTTTCAAAATCACGTGAACAAGGGAATAATTAATGCTACATATCATACTGTCCCTTGCTCTCTACCAAAAAATTTTTATGAAGTTTGACTTATTACTCTTATAAAACAAATTTTTAAATATCAAAAAACATCAAACTCAAATAACTCAATAAAATCTTCAGAGGAAAAGCTAATCTGACCATTATCTCTTTTCACTATGAGAATTTCCCCCATCTTTTACATATAAAGATTAGCATGCTTTAACAAGAGTACTATTTTCAATCAAAAGACCCAAACTTAAGAGAAAGTATATCAAGACCTTTGACTTCGTTATCTAATCCATCCAATGAAAGCAAGTTACTATCAGAATTCTTATTGGAAGTTATAGTACAAGGGCCATCTTCATATGATTCCTATCAAAATAAAATATAAAATATATTAATAGTTATACTTAATCATATTTAAGATATCACTAAATTTATCAACTATAGTAAACCTCATTTTGCTACAGCAAAAATGTCTAATTCCCCAAATACTTAACTTCTTCCATGTATCGTATTCTATCACTTAAATCCACACCTACTATATCCTTATATTGTTTCACATGCACACTACCCTAATTCTTCTGAATTCAAGTTATTTTTATCTCAGTTTATCTGTTTATATGTGATATGCACATGCCTATATGAATCCCTGTATATGCAACTATGTAAGGAATAATGGCAAGACAGATGGACTACTGGAGGGGTAAAAAAGGATGGTATGGAATCCCCTGGCTCATGGACGCAGTATTAATAGGCTGGAATGCATTCTGAATACACAGAAGTTTTGGGAAAATATCCAAAGCAATGTTTCCTTGTACAAAGGGTACTGGTTTCAGCCACCAAAACAACTTTAAAAATGTCCAGACTACTCCATGGGCCCACTAATATCATGAGGTATTATTCTGAGTGCCAGACTTTGAGAAAAATATATAACCTAGAACTTAATAAGGAGAAGGTGATCAGGACAAGAATTTGACTAAAAACAACATTTAAGAAAGAGCTGGAAAAATGGTACATTTAGCCTAGAAAAATATTTCAAAAGACATGAGAGTTATGTTCTATATTCTGAAAGTCATCTTAATGAAAAACTGACATGATCCCTATAGGATTGAGTACAAGCTTGATCCTCAAGCTGCTTAAACATGGAGCAGGTCACCTAAAAACACAGTAAGTACTTTCAATAGATGAGGTCACTCATAGATTTAAAGGAAATTAAAGCATCACAACAACGACTGGATCTGACAACCTTTCAACTATCCTCCAATTCTGGACTTCTAGAATTCTAAGCTGTAGAATATCTATAGCTCTGTCTTCTGTTAAAGTTCTCCAACTGCACAATCTGACCTATTATGTTCCCTTTCCCAACCTTAGATGGTTAGATTCTAAACTGAGTATTTCAATACTATTCCTATTCTGAGTATGGCCCTGAAACACTATTTAAAGCTCTTCTACCTCCAACTGGTTCTTTTTCTCTCAGACATTTTCCGCCAGCATTATGAAATTAAAGTGAGTAAAATTGGATTTAAAATTTCATATATAAACAGATTATTAAACAATATTTCTATTAGAACATCAAAATGTACATACTAATTCAATTTCTTAAAATAGTATCACATAAAGTATATAATCCAGCTTAATTATACAAAATATATTTTCCATTTACTCTGGAAATCTTCCTTCTAAACAAAAAACAGTCAACTCTTGATTACCTGAACTAAGCATATCACCTGGCATTCGACTAGTACCAAGTGGCATAAAATTCTATCTTAAAAGTTGGACAGAACGTGAAACTTTACACCCACCAGACACCAGCCAACAGACAGCAATTAACATTAGTCTAGAAATCAACATTAGAAAAGTTGATTAGGAAGAAACAAAATTTCCTGGAAATTCAAAAAAAAGGAAATCAAAGGAAAGTTAGGGAAAAAAAGCCCACCCACCTAAAAAGTGTGAGCTCCAAAAGGTGGCCATAAGAACAGCATGTTGAAAATGAAGGAAGGCAACCCCCAGAGCATGTGGATAATAAAGAATTGACTGTAAGCATCATAATGAATTTAATGTGCAAGCTAAAAATTCTATTATCTACGTGTTTAGTCAGTCTAATTCAATTCTTAATGTATAATTCACTTTTCATCTTTTTTTTTCCACAACATGCGCCTTGTGGGATCTTAGTTCCCCACTCAGTGGAGGCGCAGAGTCTTAACCACTGGACTGTCAGGGAAGTCTCCACTTTTCTTTCATCTTTCAAGAAAACAATTAACATTGATATTTATACCTGAAAGGTATACAAAGAAGGGATTATTGAAGTTAAAAACAGCTTTTGAAACATTAAGAGCTCACATACTAGTGGATCAAAACTAGCCAGATTCCATAAAATAACTATTAGTAATTCTACAAATTCTACAGTGATGCCATTAGCCATAAAACTGAAATATAGCTTTTGTGGTTTGCTTCATTGTTGTTTTTACATATACCTGGTTTTGAATACTATTTTTCTGGAGATACTGACTCCAAGGATCTGGTATCTGTTCATCTGATGCTCGATTAGATGTTCGAGAATTAATTTTAAGTAGATAGCAACCCTGAGTTCCATATTTCTGTTTCATTTCTTCATAAATTGACTCAGCTCTAAAACAAAAAATGGAAATGTTTGTAGCCAACGAAGACTGGATCTTAGACAATAATAGATATTAAAATAATACAAAAACCATGAAAAAAAATAGTTCCCCTAAAAGAGAGTAGAAGTAGCATAATTTTAAAAATTAAAACAAAGTTCATGATTCTAACTGAAGTTTAGCTAGCTTGGTTATCACCTTAAAGATACCAAAGTACGTCTCATGGAATAAATTTTGCAAAAATACTCATGTTATTAAAAAGAAAGTTTCAGTGGTCAAACTAGTTGGGGAACTATAGTAATCAAGCCAACCAGTTTCTTTGCAGCAGACCACCTCTGAATCTTCCATTTGCTACTGTGTATAGTGAATTTCCAAAGAGTGGCTTCAGACTTATAAATCAGAAACTCAACTATGTGGACTAGCCTTCAGGAAATATAACTTTGGGAAATTCTGCCTTAGATAACAGATAACTTACCAAAAAGTATAATTGCTAAAATAGATAATTGTAGCATCCCCCCAAAAAAATCATCTTTTACTGCTATAGTTTACCCTTCCCTAAGCAGTCTCCAAAGAAAACAGTTTAGAAGAAGAAAAAAAGAAAGAAAGAAAGAAAGAAAACACAAGAAAAGCAGTCAAAATACTTATTATATAAAAATCCAACTTTTTGCTAAGTTTATTATCAGCTGGACCCATGAGCTAATCTCAGATGCAACGAAAAGCAGTTGATTTCCTTACTTTTAGTTAACTAGACTTGCTAGTTGGTAAGAGATAAGATAATTCAAATAAGTCAACCTAAGAGTCATTCTAATCGAAATGAAATTTTGGTACACAGAGCTAACCAAATTAGGTTTTCTCCCTAAACTCAGCTATCTGGTGTCAAAAAACATGTGGATATAGCCCATTCAAATGCAGATACTAATACTATACAAATAACAAACCTAATGAATAATTAAATCCTATTACACACTGTAAAATTAAGGCTGATTAAGTAAAACTGTTATAAATTTGTATAAACACATAAAGTATATGTGTGTATATATTTACTCACATACAATAAACTAAACATCTATTTGCTTTACCAGTGACACTGTTAAGCATAAGAACCACTGATCTAATACTTTAATTACCACTTAAATATCCGTGTTATAACCATTTAATATGGAAGGTATCCATATTCAAACAACTGAAACTAATAAAAGCCAGTTCAAATTATTCCTATTTATATAATACACTTTATCCAAGAGGTTACAGATTATTTATGATGTCAAAAAAAATTATAAAGGTTAGTAATCCTCAGAACAATTCTTTGGTTTTATCAAGAAAACTTTATTTTAAAACGATGGCATGTGCTCAGGACAAGGACAAAAAACAATTATTTAACTACATATTCTAAACAGCATTGACATAAGAGAATAACAGTTTGAAACAAAAGATTAATTTTGATCAATATCTTGAACCAAAAATCAAAATAAACTGCAAAGCAGGAAAAAGTCTCAATGCATTTATTTTTAACCTTTCTTGGACATTTAAGTTTCCCTCTTAACAAAAAAGTTATCAGGTGTCCCATCTTCTCCCCAGTCCCACTGGCCAGAAAAAGCCACAAAAGTAAAACTGTTTTAATATTATCTTTTTCCAAGAACTCATCTTTAAAGATAAGCTATTCTCTTATCCCAAACATAAAGGACTATGGTAAATCACTAACAAAGAATATTAAAGGGGACATAAGAAATAAGTGTTTGGATGTTTTTTTGAGACTGTGAAAAACATCAAGTTTAAAAATATAAAGTGATAAGAGTGAAGAGTGAAAAAAGAAGTGCTTATAAACTAGGAAATGAAAAGTTACAGGAAAACCAGGGAAGGGACAAGAGGAAAAAATGAGCAATAATAATATACAAAGTAAGATACAGCTAAGAAATACAGCTAAGATCTATAAATATAAAATGGCAAGTACTCGTGAACAAAGATTAATAGACATATACACTGAAGGAAAAGTTTGGATAAGCATATGAAATAAAATGATGTAGCTGCTGAATATAACTTCAAATAAAAGATCAAGCTAATTTATTAATAAATTTTTACTTTCTTAGATGAAAAATGTATCAAAAACTTAAGCCATGTCCAAATTAATGTTAACTCATTTGACAGGAAATATTTTAAATTAAAAAAATAAACTTACCTCTGTTCATCTCCTGCACTTACATCATGTAAAAGTACATAATATTTAAGTGTATTTGGTATAAACCACTTGGGGTAGGAATAGTCATTATTGTGCTGAATTCGATGTTGTTCTTGTGACAATTTTGAAAACTGTTCCACAGGTTCAGCTTCACCAGAGGATGCCACCAACATACCTTGTAAACCACATTAAGGTAGTTATCACTTATACTTAATATTAACTATTATCCTATTAAAATAAACTGCAAGCATGTGTGCATACTCAATCGTGTCCAATTCTTTGCAACCCGCCAAGTTCCTCTGTCCATGAGATTTCCCAGGCAAGAATACTGGAGTGGGATGCCATTTCCTTCTCCAGAGTAATCTTTCCAACTCAAAGGTCGAACTTGTGTCTCTTGCATCTCCTGAAATGGCAGGTGGATTCTTTACCGCTGTGCCATCTAGGAAGTCCAATAATTAATATTATTCTTTAAAAATAAATTTAGGGAGGTATTTTATGAGCTAAAACAAACAAAATCTGATTTTTACAGTTTTTCCTGCAAGCATAAAATAATTACTTCAACATTTGTAAGTATTTCAACGTTCTAAGTACTAAAGATATCTTGTTGACAGCTGTTTAGATCACTTATATATACTATAAGGAAATCCATAAAAATAAAAACAGACAATATAAAAACTGTCCAACTATCAACATAATGAAAACTTCTGCTGAGTCCTGACCCTCTCCATTCCATCTCAGTGCAATTTCATACTCTGTCCCTTTCTCAACTTTTCTCTGTAACTACGTTAAAAAAAAATCAAAGTCACAACTGTGAAAGGAGGTTAACAGCTATAAAACATGTTACTGAAGGGTGGAAAGCTGTTTCTAAATCTGAGCTTTTGCATAAGCAGTTAATTTTGGAAGTAAAAGGGTTAGTCGCTCAGTTGTGTCCCACTCTTTTGAGACCCCATAGACTGTAGCTCGCCAGGCTCCTCTGGCCACGGAATTCTCCAGGCAACAATACTGGAGTGGGTAGCCATTCCCTTCTCCAGGGGATTTTCCTGATCCAGGGATCAAACCTTGGTCTCTTGCATTGCAGGCAGATTCTTTAGTATCTGAACCACCAGGGAATTTTGAGACAATCAGCAAAAGCAGTTAACACTGACAGTTTACATTTTTCTTTCTAAAATAGTTTAAAAACATATTAAGCATGAAATGTGCAAGTTGAATGACAAAAACTAAGCAGGCTCTTAGTATTCTTATTTTTAATCAAAACTTAGCTCTACCAGTCTTGAATCTAGGATGCCATTTAACAAGGAAAACAAGAAAACCTGAAGCATATCAATAAAAAATAATTTTTACACCCTCCCCCAAATTTTGCATTTATGTAACTCTTTCTGAGATTAGTAACTTCCAAATATTTTAAGAGAACATAAAATTCAAAGGATACATGCTAAATAGTGGTTCAGAAATTCATGATCTGACGCTGGCATCGACTGAAGAAAGGTCTCTCTATAAGACTCAAACCATGGCGTAGTAGCTGAAATTAATAAAGAAAAAGTTAAAACTGTTCAGTAGAATCAGTTTACAACAGACCGCATTTCAAGTTCATATTCCTGAAAGGTATAAAACATCATTTCTAGCAATAAACAAGCATTTTTCACATGTGCTTTAATTAATATATATATTGATATACATACATGAGCCATACACACAAATATATTCATACATGGCAGTACATGTACTTGCAAAAATAAAACTAACCTATTCCCAACCTACACAATGATACCACAGTTTATTTATTAATGCTTTCAATATTACCTATGTGAACAACCCGATTTTAGAACCACAGTTTTCCCTTCCACTAGTCATGCTGTTATAAGTAGCTCTTTCTCATAAATGGCATTATTTCTGAACAGTAGTCCTCAACCAAGAGCAATCGTGAGCCCCAGGAAACATCTGGCACTGTCTGGAGATACTGTGAGTTGTCACAAATAGGAACAAGGAGGGGTGCTACTGGCATCTAGGGAAACAGGTCAGGAACGATGGAATAAAGAGAACATCCTACACTGAGGAAAACAGGATAACAATACCCCACACACCCCCTCTCCAACACCAGCAAAGAATTATCTTGCTCAAAACGTCAGTAGTGGTGAGATTGACAAACCTTACTTCATAATTTGATTACTCGAGTAAGAGAGCAACTAAACCTCTCCAAATGGAATTTCAAATCACAATCAAATACAAAGATGTGTATTTTTACTTTTTGTATACATGTATGTGATGTGATTCTTAAAATGTCAAATCTCTCTCACTCCATGCTAAGCATTTTATATTACAACTATTCTAACTTGTTAAAAACTTGAATTTTCTTAAACTTGGTCATTTCATTAGGTTTAAGCAGATTATCTAAATCACAGTTTTACTAAAAGGACACTCTATTCCTAGTTACTTATGTTGACTATAAAACCTTATGTACTTTTTGTTTTATTCTTAGAATCACTGAAAGCATAGCAAGTATATTTTCTGTTTACACTGTAATACACATTAAACTGGGAAGGGTGAAATAATAAACTATTCATCTTAACCAAGTAGCATATCCAACCCAGTATCATATATACAAAAAACTTTAATTTCAATAAATGGATTATGAGGATAACCCACATACTGTTTAGGAGGATTAGTACTACAAAAATTTCATGTTTCCTTGCTACAGAAGAGGAAAAACATTCCCAGAAATAGTACTATGTATATATACACACACACATACATACACAAAAAGTGGCATAACTGGAGAATGACACAGACTAGTCTGTTACAACAGGAAACCAATTTTCTTACTAACCAGTAAACATATCTTTCCCCTAAATCAGTCAAAATGAGTCTCTATCTTAAAAATTAGTTTTTATTTTCACTCAGTACCAATGAAGAGAAAATAAAATATAAATAAATCATGAAAAATTTGGCTAGATAAGAAATCACCACAGATGGTGGGAGAAATGACTTTATCAACTTTATTTTTCTATTTTTCTTGTTGCTTCAACAATGCTTAAATTTAACAAATAACAAGTAAGTTGTAGACATATGACAAGGGGTCTGTTTCACAGTGGGTTGGGGAGTTCTGAATAAACAAATTAGGCCTTCCAAAATAGCTATTCATTGCAACATTTCCTGTAATAGAAGACTAGAAAATGCATGTGTCCACCGGCAGGGACTGGTTAAATAAACTATGGTACACACACTGGATGTGCTATGGAGTTTTAAGAGAAAGGGGAAAATCTCCACATGATTACTATGAAGTGCCCCCAGGATATTTTAAGTGAAAAAGACAACAGCAGAAAAGTATGCAATTTCATGAAAGACAAGGAAGAAGAAAGAGAGCCACACGTGTATTAGTTTACTCTGTTGAAGAAAAATGACAGGATGAATCTAACAAATGCCACCATGTGTAGGACAAAGAAGAGATGAGAAAGGGGAAGGCCTCAAAGAGAGAAGCTAGGCCTCTGTGAATACACCTTCTTTTATAGTTTTGACTCTGCAACTGTATGTTCCAGATAACAAAACCTAACAAAAAAATAAATCAAAAGGAAAAAAGAACGCACACACATGTAGGAGTTTTTAAACGGAAATAATACTTTCTAAATACTAGTACAAGAAAACACTGGGTACTCAACAAAGAATATAGGAACAAAGGAAAATTTTCTAAATATATATGGCAGAAGTGGGTTTTATCCTTCAAGTCAGTCACATTCAGGTTGATGATGTAACTTTTCCCTTTAGCCACATGCTTCCTTCAAGGGCTAATTGACTAGGGCATCGTTCTCTTTCTGCTTTTTCAAGCAACGTTTTTGCAGAACATAGCGGGGAAAAAAGGTGTTTGGTTTTTTTAAATGTTAACATAAGACTAACATTTAGTGACACTTCTTATCTCTTAAAAATTCTCTTGTACATGTTTTGGGATGAAATCAGTATTTTGCTCACATTCCTTTTCCCTCTCTACATGTTCTCTGTTTGGAACTGAAACAGCAACCATGATATCCTACTAGATACAGTTTTTCTATGTAGAATGTACTCTTCCCCTGGTAAGAAAGGAAAGAAGGCAGCCAAGAAGTTAAAAAAAAAAAAAGGTAGTGCTCTATCCTCCACTCTACAAAAGGCAGCCCTCTCTGCCCCCATTTCTTCTTTGTTCCCTTCTTAGTGCCAGTAACTTGGCAAACAGAGGTGTATGTGCATGCTTAGTCGTGTCCAATTCTTTGCAACCCCATAGATTGCAGCCCACCAGACCCTTCTGTCCACGGAATTTCCTAGGCAAGAATACTGAAATGAGTTGCCATTTCCTACTTCAGGGGATCTTCTGGATACAGGAATCGAACCCGTGTCACTTCCATCTCATGCACTGGCAGGTGGATTCTTTATTAATGTGCTACCTGGGAAGCCGAAGTTATTAGTATTCAAATACTTATCTAACAAGGGCTGCAGGCAGTGAGATAGACCTACAGCAACTCTGGTCTTCTTTCTATTGAAACCAAATACTATCATCAGTGATCCCAAACCTGCAAGTGAAAAAGACTGGCTACCCTAAACATAAACATCATTCGTAAATCACATATTTTCCCTCTCTGATCATTCACAAACGTTGAAAACACCAGAAAACCACCACTAATACTAAAGAAAAAGACACTAAGAAATATTACAAATTCCACATAATGTTGGCACTTAAGACTTTAACTTTTGATAAACAGTAGTCGCAAAATAATATCTTCCCAAATGAAAATATTCAAGTAAGGGAAAGAAATATGATAATTAGATGTATAATTACTTATTTCAATAGAGTCTCAAGTCAAAAATACTTAACACTTATAACAGTGATTATCAGAATACATGGTTTAATTCAGAAGACCTCAGACTACAAAAGTTCCAAAAACTAAAACCAGAACTTTTATATAAAATTTATGAGCATTTTGCAAATCAAATAATCTTAAATAATATGAAGAGCTATGAAATACTAACCTTGCATTTTAACAACACCCTTGAGAACTATCCTTGAAGAGACTATTTCTAATCAAGTGTTTTCTAAAAAAAAAAAAATCAGCAAAAATCAAAGTATTCTAAAGAGATGAAAGCCATGATTACTTATGCCCAATTAAATTTCTCATACACCAGATTTTTTTTTTAAACAGATCATTCTTTTTGAAACTATATTCCTTTTAACCCTCAGTATATCAAGAAAAATAGTCATTGCATTTACTATCTGGATTTAACTGACCCCTGGTATTTTATTGTATTTCTAATTCATTTTATAAATTATTCACAAAATTAAGAATAAAACCAAAACAAGCTTTTTATAAATTTTAATAAAGCAATCTCAAATTGTATTCCATCTATTCCCAGTTTCAAAGACATGTGCCTCAATTAGGCAATGTTTTTTGAATGTCCATCAACTATTATGCACAAACCTAGAACACATTCACAGTGTAAATACTGATTCCAGATTTAAACACATGTCTAACAACTTCTAGGTTATGATTATTTCTGGTTTTTCTGGCACAGCCAAGGTGCAACATTTTGGAAGAACGTGATGGCTCAAAATTTTGCTGAAAACAAAAAGGTCATTTTATTTTGCTCCATCACTGCAAAGCATTTTCATTCTTTAGACTTCTAAACAGCAAACACAATGATTAAGTTAATGAATTTTCATTTCTATATCATCTGATTCCTTCCAATTACCTTCATACACATTCCTGACACAAACTGTATCAAGTAAATTTTCACAAGCATCATAAAAGATGAAAGAATATGGTCACATGTCCTTTAATAAAATGGAATGGTCTAGGTTAGCATTTCAAAATATTATATGAAGTCGTACCTGTTAAATTAAGTCCTGTTAAATTGGGTGAAATACTATATTTTCTTTTTGTTTTTAGAAATACATTGCTCATTCATCAACTCTTGCGTTTGAAGACAACTGTCCTAGATACTGTCATCTGAAGACTTAAAAGACTAGGATTTCTATATATGATCAATTTCACCACTGTCATCAGAGTCCAATAAGGTAAGTAACCACTAGCCATATGTGGCTCTTGGGCACTTGAAATGTGGCTTGTCTGAATGAAGGTGTGCTGTTAAGTATAAAATACACATAAAATTTTGAAGATAATACAAAAGAAATTTTCCATTGATTACATTTGAAATGGTAATATTTGGGTTAAAATTAAATATATTATTAAAATTAATTTCACTCATTTCTTTTTACATTTTTTCCCCTCTCTTGGCAATGCGACAAAGTTTGTGAGATCTAGTTCCCTAACCAAGGACTGAACTTGGGTCCCCTGACAGTGGAAGCACAGAGTCCTAACCACTGGACCACCAGGGAATTTCCTATTCTTACATTCTTTATTGTAGCTACAGAACACAGAAAATAAAGTAAGTGGCTCGTTTATTTCTACTATATAGTGTTAGTCTGAACTGCCATATGTCACTGCATTCATCTTCTAAGTTGTCTAGTAACGGTGAAAAATTGTGTATTCCACTGTCAGTTTTCTTTTCTTTGTCAAAATGGACTAAAAATCCCCAAGTCTCAACTGTGTTCAATGGAGGAAAAAAAAAAAAGATAAAGATGACAACTATGAAGATGTTGTCTCCAAACTTCTTTCATAACTTCCTGAAAGAAGATTTAAAACTGTGGGCAATACAAAATTTCAAATTGAAGGATGATATAACAGTGATTTTGTTCACTATTGCATCATCCTAGAGAATTTCATTATTTCTGGACTTTCTTATGGTTCAAAGTTACTGGTATTGATAAACAATTCCCAGGACAAAAAACAGAAAAATACTTCAAGATACTAGAAAAATAAGAATAATTTCCTATTTTGCACTACCCACATTTTAAATAATAACCTCTTTTTTGAAGGGCTCTTCATGCTTTTAAGTAAAAATCTTTGGAAAGACATTAAAGAATATTTAAACAGTCTCCTAAAACACTGTTTACACTTTACTATTCACTGAAGTCCCGTGGTATCTTACACAGAGTATTAGTAGTTAACATAAAGGCAATCAAAAAAAGTACACTGCATACTGAAAAAGGGTGGAAAATATGTTCTTCCTTCTTACCAAAACAAGGTGCAGCCCAAATTATACTTTTCAAGGTCAATGCCTGAGTTGAGCAGATAATACTGTAAATCAAGAGTAAATATAATAGGTAATAGATAAGAGATAACAAAAGTTATCTCCATTTTAGAAAAATTAAACAGACGTGTTAACTGAAACAAATACAAAATAGTAGTTGTTGAGTGGAAAAAAAGTAATAGACAAGGAGCAAACTGTGAACAATCTGGAAAACTGAGACCACCAGAGGAAATACTTGTATATAATAAGGATTCTTTCAATTCCATCATTATGTCTCTCTAATTACTGTACCAAGGAACACTAGTTTTAATTGACCAATCTGATGAAGAAATTGCACTGTGAAAGCTAGGCTTATGAGTGAAGTATCTATCATGTATTTCATAAACAGAATGGGTGAAAATTATGATGACTCACATTAATGGTAAAACTAGAGTATTTCTAGACAAAGAATTAATCTTACTTAAAATGGATAAAACCACTCAAATCTCCAAAGAGTATTATTCTAACAGAATTTTATTAAAATGAATTCAGTACTTCATCATCTCACATTCTCAAATCTCCAGAGTATTATTCTAACAGAATTTTATTAAAATAAATTCAGTACTTCAGCATCTCACATTCTCAGTCTTCAATACCAACATAACAATAAAGCTAAAGGGAACTGCCTTAAGTAGCAGAGAAAGAAGCTAAAGAAACTGTTGTCTTCTGAAGCTTTTCCTAGCCACTTGAGATTCTTTTTAAAGTCTGCCTACTCAGATGGTAAAGCATCTGCCTGCAGTGCAGGAGACCTGGGTTCGATCCCTAGGTCGGGAAGATCCCCTGGAGAAGGAAATGGCAACCCTCTCCAGTACTCTTGCCTGGAGAATCCTATGGATGGAGGAACTTGGTAGCTTACAGTCCATGGGATTGCAAAGAGTCGGACACAACTGAGTGATTTCACTTCACTAAGGAGTTTCAGACATTCATTCCTCAAAAATTTTACCTTCCAAAACATAAATCTTTTTTAGGAAAATACTGGAGATGTCCTTTACCAAATCAATGAAATATACCTAAAGATATGAATGAGAGGCTACAGAGAAGGGGAGGAAATCTCCAGGATGGCAGCTGTGGAGCAGGTCTTAGAGTGCAGCCAAACCATGACAAAGTAGAACAGTGTTTGAAACTTTCATTTCATTATATTCCCTCTCCCCTCCAACCCCTCAACCCCACCTGGTGAACTTTTTAAAATATCCTTCTAACTGTTCCTTCTCCCCACAGAATGCTGCTGCTGCTAAGTCTCTTCAGTCATGTCTGACTCTGTGTGATCCCAGAGATGGCAGCCCACCAGGCTCCCCGTCCCTGGGATTCTCCAGGCAAGAACA
This sequence comes from Nanger dama, assembly GCA_917880005.1. Lineage (NCBI taxonomy): Eukaryota > Metazoa > Chordata > Mammalia > Artiodactyla > Bovidae > Nanger > Nanger dama. The sequence continues at coordinate 197,759 of CAKJTW010000084.1, forward strand.
CTGCAGTGGATGTATCCATTAATGTATTGTGGTCCTTTGCAGAGCCACAAATCATTGTAGTATGTATTTTCTGTCCCCCAACTACCAAGTTTTCACCCCCTTGAGGGATACTTATCATTCCCTATTGAGAATGTGTGGAGTAGAAAGAGAGAAGACATTAGGAAGGAGATCTTAATAAATGGATTATCTCATGAATTAATCTATCAAGAAGAAACTCTTACTGAGAGGCTATTGGAAGTTTGAGAAACTAGCAAAAATACGAAGAACTCTGGGCAAGTTGTTTTTTAAAAGGTGATTAACTAAATCCTGAAAAAAAAACAAAATGCTGTATAAAAACGAACTGAAAGCCCAATATTTGGCTCAGCAGTGAAGTGAATACTTAGTATAGCCAGCAGTAAGTATTAACCAAAAATTATAAAAAACCACATTAGGGAGATGGAAGAAGGGGTGTACTTAAGCTAAATCTTCATCAATTATAATGAGAAATCAATAAATAATAATTTTAATTAAGCCATGCTGCTGCTAAGTCGCTTCAGTCATGTCCAGATCTGTGCGACCCCATAGACGGCAGCCCACCAGGCTCCCCCGTCCCTGGGATTCTCCAGGCAAGAACACTGGAGTGGGTTGCCATTTGCTTCTCCAATGCATGAAAATGAAAAGTGAAAGTGAAGTCTGCATGAAAATGAAAAATGAAAGTGAAGTCTCTCAGTCATATCGGACTGTTAGCGACCCCATGGACTGCAGCCCACCAGGCTTCTCCATCCATGGGATTTTCCAGGCAAGAGTACCGGAGTGGGGTGCCACTGCCATAAACAACCACATAAAAATACTACTTAGAAACACAAAGTGAATACCAGAGAAAACCACTAAAAGTTGGTGGGGCAGGGGTACAGAAAGCAGATTACTGTTGCTTTTTTCTCTTAAGTCTTTTCAGCATTATCTCTGTTTGTATTGGGCTTCCCTGGTGGCTCAGACAGTAAAGATTCTGCATGCAATGATGCAGACAGAAGAGATGAGAGTTCAATCCTGGGTTGGGAAGATCCCCTGGAGAAAGAAATGGCAAGCCACTCCAGTATTCTGGCCCAGAAAATTCCATGGACAGAGGAGCCTAGCCTACTATAGTCCATGGGGTCGCACAGTCAGACACGACTGACTGACTGACACTTTTGCTTTCTTTCTGTGCATGTATCATTTTAATAAATTTTTTTAAAGTAAAAGGAGGTCAGGAAACTATCTGCACTATAAAAAAGATAATTTTGAAAAAATATGATAGTTTATTCCTCTCCCTGTGCCCCTCAGCACTCTGGCATATTAGATATGCTATATCTCTATTATAATGTACTCTAAGATACTATAAATTGGAATGTCTCCTAATTATTGATCAGGTTATGAAGTTACATATAGCATCTTATCTCAGTGCAAAGCATAACAGTAAGAAATCAATAAATATTTGTTGCATGAGTAATAAAAATGTTAAAGTCCCTATAAAACAGAATCACAGGATTAAAGGTCTAGAAGAGGCCTGAAGAAGTAATCTAGTCAAATTCTCTCATCTTTAGAGAACAAAACTGATTCTGAGTAAGTAACTGATTCAGATTATCCAACTAACTATAACTAACCCTGGCAGTGGTAATATAAAAACCTGAACACTCTGGCATTAGATTCAGTGCCTTTCACACTTCAAATTTTCCACTGATGAGAGAAATAATTCAAACTCCATCACTTTCTCCCCAAAATATGCAAATCTTGCCTCATGAAAATAAGTTATGCCAGGAACTGCTTAAAGTACATATCCTGAAATGGATTCCTTTGATTTAAAGATAACCAAAATTTTCTAAACTTAATCTTATCAAGGTAACTTATCTTGTTGGAATTAAAATGACATAGAAAAGAAGAAAATTTGTTAATTTTTAAACAAAGTAAATCTACAAATATTTTTAACTATACAAGTGCAACCAAGTAACTTCATGATCTAAAACATACCTCTTAATTTCTCTTTGTGTGTTCCAACTATGCAATTAGGAGGCATTAATATAATAGATTATAAGTTACACTGATCTAAGATGATTATTAGGTAGCCAAAATAGCCTAATTAGATGATGTATGGAGCATGCAGGACCTAAGTTCCCTGCCCAAGGATCAAACTCATGCCTCTCTGCAGTGGAAGCTTGGAGTCCTAACCACTGGACCATCAGAAAATTCCTAGATGATTTACTTTTCATCTTTCTCCTCTAAAAATCTATCCCATGTCCCCCAATCAAGTCTTTTCTACACTGGCAAAAGTCACACCAAATACTGCTAACTCACTTTACATATTATTACACAGTTTCACCCAACAATTTTATTATGAAAACATTTACCAGTCACATCAGATTAGGATAAGTATTTATTTATATACTATAAACATTTCCTCCATTTAACACTAAGCAAGATAATAGATACAATAAACTGAATGCTTTTATATAATCATTGTATTACTAATGTCACAGTAGTTTTTTTTTTGTCTACTGTTGGTTCTTTCATTCAAGAAATATTATGCACATGTTCTAGGCATTAACTTTACAAGTAGAACTACAAAAAATTTTTCATTATGAAAAAGTGAAGTCACGTATTTCGTAGTTATTTGAATGGCTGCCTGCTTACTAGATTGTAATCTCCTAAAAAGCAAGGACTTGTCTTCCATATTGCATTCTCAGGCTTGAGCACTCAGCAAGTACTTAAGGGTGTGTTGAATGATTTCCAAGTTACAGAATTACCTTTTCTAACAAAAGAAATATCATTTAAAAATAATAATAAACCTTATTACATACCACTGAGGTTGAGGTCATAATCTCCTGCCGTTATCACATTAGCTACTAATCCTTCTGCAGGCTGACTGCCAGAAACCACGTCATTCAAGAGTTTCCGAATGGCTCCAGGCTGAGGTGGTTGGGTGGTAATGTTGCTTACAGCTATCTTCAAGTTTTTAATTACGTGAAGCTGATTATTGGGATCTCTCATATGAACTTAAAAAAGAAAAAAAAAACTTGAAATTAATTCTACACAAAGTGTAACAAGCCAATGATTATAACAATTAAAAGGAAAAAAACTTGGGTTAATGATTTACAAAGAATGCTCAATTTGGAAACCAGAAATTCCAAGTGTAACAGTCTTCCAAAATACAACTGACTTATAGTGTGCTGCAGTCCACAGGATCCCAAAGAGTTGGACAGGACTTAGCAACGGAACAACACAACATTCCATTACACACCAAAGGGCTAGCTAGACAGTCTAACCTTCCTCTCCAGTAACGCTACTGCTCACAGCTACTCTACCATAGGTCTTTTCCTTCCTCTTACCTTTGGAATTGACAGGGAGGGCGTCTCAGGTGGCTAGTGGTAAAGAATCCACTAGCAGGTAAAGAACTCCTGCCAATGCAGGAGACAAAAGAGATGTGGGTTCAATTCTGGGTTGAGAATATCCCCTGGAGGAGGGAGAGCATGGCAACCCTCTCTAGTATTCATGCCTGGAGAATCTCCATAGACAAAGAAGCCTGGCGGGCAATAGTCGACAGGGTCACAGTTGGACATGACTGAAGCGACTGACCATGCAGCACATAACCATCATCCACGTGGTGGTGGTTCAGCCGCTAAGTTGGTTCTGACTTAGCCGGCCAGGCTCCTCTGTCCATGGGATTTTCCAGGCAAGAATACTGGCTGCTACTGCTGCTAAGTTGCTTCAGTCATGTCCGACTCTGTGTGACCCCATAGACGGCAGCCCACCAGGCTCCTCTATGGGATTCTCCAGGCAAGAACACTGGAGTGGGTTGCCATTTCCTTTCCAGGGGATCTTTCCAACCCAGGGATCAAACCCCCATCTCTGCTTGGCAGGCAGATTCGGTACCACTAAGCCACCTGGGAAGCCCAACCACCATCCATACCAAATCTCTTGATTCTCACTTTACCCTAAGGCTGGTTCAAAGCAGTGTGAGATCTATGGTATCAAAACTGCACATCAGGGAAGAAAAGGCATTAAATGCTGCACGCAGGGTTCCTCTGGTTCCCTGACAGAGATGCCTGCATTCTTGGCCCCTGTTCTACTATCATAAAGATCAAAGCCCACTCTAGTGTGGGATGCTGATAGTAGGTGATGCTGTACATATATGCTAACAGGAGGTATACGAGAACTCTCTGTATTTTCCACTCAATTCTGCTGTGAATCTAATACGGCTCTAAACCACAAAGTCTAGTAAAGGAAGAAAACAAAAATCAGTGCCCATATTCCTTCTCCTAACCTGATCAATACCTCTGGTCTCCTCCCTCCTACAGGCCTTGTCTCAGTCTAGATGATTTATAACCAGGGCTCAGAGTTCAAGGCCACGCAAGAGGTTCTCAGGCAACTGTAGTAAGACAGGGCCCATGGTGCACAGTAGGAAATGTAAGTATATTTTTTTCTTATAATCAGATAAGATGATTAGCTTCCATGGTAGCACTAGAAGCAGTTCATTGTATAGATTAAGGATCCAAATCCTGGAGTCAGACTTTACTTGAAATACCAACCCACTACTTCTAACTGGGTTATCCTAAACAACTTTTAGCCTTTTCCATGCTTCATTTTCTTTACCTATAACATATGAAGGAAATAACCTACTTCACAGGGTTATTTTAAGAATTTAGATGAGATATTGTTAGAAGACATAGTAAGTGCAAAGCACTCAGCACAGGCCTAACACACGAGTAGGTAGTTAGGATGGTGGCAGCTCACAGAACATCCTCTATTTCAAGTATGTCATGAATCATCATGTACCAACACAGGGCAATTCTTAGAAAACTGACTTTGCATACCTACCCACTAAAAATGACATTTCCCCTAATGGGACATGCTTTATAATAAACATTTAAGTTCAGGTCCGCCTGTGTCTTAAATAGTTACATCCATTAAAAACTGTCTTCCTAAACTGCCAGTGTGTTCTCTCAGCTGACATCTAAATTTTCAATTAAAAATATAAGACAAAAAGCTTTTAAAAATACATGTGACATGAATATGTGTACTTGTAAAACTAAATATATGTACAGAAAGTATATACACAAATTCCATTATAATGATTACCTATGGTAAAAGCAGGAAAGAAATGGGACTAAGGAAGAATAAAAAGGTGAATTCAACTTCGTTTCTTAAAGCAAAGAAAAAGATACAAAGCAAATATGACATTTGCTGGCCCTAGGTAGTGGTGAGCTGTATGCTTCTTGCGTTCATCTCTAATTGTTCATTTTCTAAATGATTTAAATAAACTCCCTAATTAAACTTCTCAGCTGGTCTATGAAACAGAGAAACCAAAAAACATCAAAATACTATGATACATTTCTGGAATTTTTAGGATACAAGCAGTTTCCTTGAAGTTGATCCATAATTGTCAAATAATATAAGCAACCATTATGTATATTAAACCTCTTAAAATTTTAAAATTGACTCTGGTATTCTTAAGTGTTAACACAAAAAAGTTATTCTACTAAGAGTTGTGTCTTATATTCAGAATGGGTCATTAGTTATTGGGTAATCTTATCAATAATCCAGAAATGAGTCAATGTGTGGCAGCCAGCCTCTGAAATGGCACCTGATGATCTGATATTTCCCAGTATATGCTCTCCCACATCCCAGGATGGATATGTGTGACCAATGTTGTTGTTTAGTCACTAGGTCATGTCTGATTCTTTTGGGACTCCGTGGACTGTAGCCTACCAGGTTCTGCAGTCCATGGGACTTTTCAGGCAAGAATACTGGAGTGGGTTGCCATTTCCTTCTCCAGAGGATCTTCCTGACCCAGGAATCGAATCCATGTTTCCTGCATTGCAGGTGGATATGTTACTAGAGCCACCTGGGAAGCCCATGTATGACCACTGGAATACAGCAAAAACTACTGTGGTAAGGTTACTGAGATAAGGTTTTAAGAGTATGGCTTCCATCTTGGGTTCTCTCTCTGATCACTCCCTCTAGGAGAAACTTACTGCCAGGTTATAAAGACATTCAAGGAACCTCCAGAGAGGCCCATATGGCAGAGAACTGGGGTCTCAGGCCAACACCCAGTGAAGAGGTGCAACAACAACTGTAGGAGTGAGCTTGCAAGTGGATCCTCCAGCCCTAGATGACCACAGCCCCTGCTGACAGCCCCAGGGCAACCTGAAGAGACAACAGTCCAGCTAAGGCACTGCCAGACCCCTGAGAAACTTAGCGATACAAGGTGCTTTGGGGGCTTCCCTGGTAGCTCACTGGTAAAGAATCTGCCTGCCAGTGCAGGACACACAGGTTCGATCCCTAATCCAGGAAGATCTCACATGCCACAGAGGAGCTGGGCCGGTGTGCCACAACTGTTGAGTGTGTGCCCTAGGGGCCCAGGAGCCGTGACTATCGAAGCCTGCGCTGTAACAGCAGCAGCCCCCTGCCACAACTAGAGAAAAGCCCACACAGCAACCAAGACCCATCACAGCCAAAAATAAGCAAATAAAATTAATGTTTAACAATGCCTTTGTTTTAAGGTGCTAAGTTTCAGAGCAATTTATTACATAACAATTGATATGTATACACTGGAGTAGCACAAAATCAGCTTAATAAAGAGAAAGGCAAGAATTAAGAATGATTGCCAAAAGCTCTTAAATCACACACAAAAAAATTCAAAAGCTTCAAAATTAAATAATTATATTAAGGCTTTATTATAATGTCACAAAGGTGACTTTATATAGCATATAACATCTCAATTTCAGGGTGAAATTCAGCTCCACCACTGCCTTACTTTTATAGACTGCCACATATAGCTCCTTGAAGCAACATTCCGCAGTACGTGCTGCCCACAGATTACTGGCTCCTCAAGACAACTGTTTCTGAAAACTCAACTTCATGTTCAAATAAATTTGGGAAACTAGATTACACTTTTAAAAGGTCTCTTGACAGCAGGTGTTCCCAGAGCTCTTAATACACTAAATGATACTAGTTCTCCCAAATACATGCTTTTTAAGCAAACTTGACCACAAATTTTTTCAGGAAACATACATAACTGGTGTTCCACAGAATGTATTTTGAAAAATAATGACATCTTTTATCTTTACGCAACACATAAAACTTTACTGTATTAAAAAGAAAACCTCAGTTGCTTACGAACCACACAACTTCCTCTAAACTCCATGCCCTTACTCAAGAAATCTTGACTATCACATATCCATGAGATAGGAAATCAAAATTCCTTTCCCAGAATTCAAGATCCTTCCTTATCTAGGTCTTTTCCCTTACTATCCTGTACTGAAAAGGGAGTTTTCCCACTGTTCCCCGACTACTCAATTATCGTTTCTACCTTAGTCCATACCATTCTAACCTCATCTCTGTTCTCAAAAGAGAAAGCTCATCCTCTTCCGTTCCACCAACATCTACCTATTCAAGTCTATCTCATTATATTCCATCCCTAAATCTTTTGCAGTCTACACAAGGCAGAGTAAAGATTTCAGCCTCTAGTCACTGCACTGTCCAATACAGGAGGCACCAGGCACAAGTGTCTACCAAGCACTTCAAATATATCTAGTCCAAACTTAGGCATTGATATAAGTGTAAGATGCACACCAACTTTCAAAGACTTAGCGATAAAAAACGAATGCAAAATATTTCATTTTTTTATACTTATTACCTGTTGAAATGACAAGTTTGTAAATACTAGATTAAATATTATTTAATCTCCTTCACCAATTTCTTTTTATCTTTTTACAATGTGACTACAAAATAACTTCAAGTTATGCATGTGAGTCACATTGTTACTACTGGATGGCACTGCTCCTACCTGTGAACAAGTGATTTTAAATATTACCAGGAGATAAGATGATCTAACCAAGAACACCTTGTCTTGAATCACACTTTCCCACCTGTCTAGGACTGACCAAGTTAGTATCTCCATGCCTGGACGTCCTCAAATTTAAAATGGTGTTGCTGCTGCTGCTGCTACTGCTAAGTCACTTCAGTCGTGTCCAACTCTGTGCGACCCCATAGACAGCAGCCCATGAGGCTCCCCCGTCCCTGGGATTCTCTAGGCAAGAATACTGGAGTGGATTGCCATTTCCTTCTCCAGTGCATGAAAGTGAAACGTGAAAGTGAAGTCGCTCAGTTGTGTACAACTCTTAGCGACCCCATGGACTGCGGCCCACCAGGCTCCTCTGAGGGCTGGAGTGGGGTGCCACTGACGGTACCTTTCTCACAGGACTCAAGACAGCCCAAAAGAAAAACACTAAGTATATACATCAGTTAGTGTTATTATTCTTTATTAACAGAACAGGAAAGAGCACTCCAATTATAGGCAAACTTGCTCCTGTTTAGTTTTTTAAGAGTTTAAGAATGTAGAGCACTTTGTCGTTTTTGTTGAGTTAGTAAAAAATACTGCAGGAGATGAAATGGATGGCTAAGGTGCAGGCTGAAGGAAATTCAAGAGTTTTCAACCTGTTTATTTTGGATAGCTCCTTGTCTCCTTTAAATACAAAAGTGAACTTATAATGGAGGTATTCTCCCAAAGAATACACGTGTGGCCTGTAAATACATAAAACTTATGGCACAGCATTTGTATGTGTGAAGAAATCATCATAACCAAATAAACATCATGGTCGTTGTCTTGACAACCTTTATTATAGAACCTTTTTAAAGTCTGTAACAAAAATCTTACCCATATTTTTCAACGTTCTGTTTGCAAAGTACAGGTAAAGATATTGATTAAACCACACTAGACTATTATTACGCTTACTTTTCCCTAATAAAGAATCTAAAGCTGGAGAAAACAGGTAACTATTCAAATAAAAGATATTTCTTCTGTTGATTAAACTTTTATCTGAAAAAAAAGCCCCACAAACTTCAGGACTTTTCCATCCCTATAAATCTAGATAACTGCCACTAACTCAATTAAATTATTATAACTACAACTTGTCCTTATTTCCTCATCCATCAGGCCAAAAAAAAAAAGAGGCTGTTCCAAGTTTCACTACTTTTATAATACCTTCTATTTGCTTGAGAGATAAAATAAAATTCTGGATACCTAGAGAAATATTTTCAAAAGAAAAAGTAAAGTAAACGTTAAGTCTTGAAAGGGATACGCCTCACTGCTAAAGAATACAATACTTAAAGCAACTTTGAAAACTCAGTTTAACTCCCAGGGGAAGACGATTCGCCTTCTTTACTAAGACCTCATTGGTCTAACAGCGAGCATCTTAGCCCGACCTGCTTGCAACTTCCTAATTCCCTCCCTATGGCCCTTGAGAACAGGCTCAATGCCCTTCTCTGCGGATCACGTTTTTCTTTAATTACCCAACAGTCTGGTTTGTCCGGGAAGTGCCGGAAAAACTGGAGGTCAGAACCACGCTGCTGTCTTGACCATCTCTTTTACGGAACCTCCTCCAGCGGCCACTAAAGACACCGCGGGGACCCAGCCCGACGCCACTCTCTCGGCTCCGAGATGTAAACACCGCCCTTCTCTCCCCCGCCCGCCCCCAACTTCCCTCTCCCGGCCCCGGCTTTGCGGGAGCTCAGTGCAAAGGGGAGAGCAACATACCCTCGGAAGTGAGGCGAGAAAAAGGCTTAAGCAACTCCGCGAAGCTAAGGTGATTGAGACGAGTAAGCCGCTCGGCTTCGTCGCTACACAGCGCGGCCACACAGGGGACGAAGGAGTCCGGGATGAGCTCCTGCACTGATTGTACACACTGGGCCATCACCGCGGCAAAGGCAGCGGCGGCGTCCGCCCCCCGGCCCACTCGGAGGCTGATCCTGCGGCTGCAGCAGCTACCGCCGCCGCCCGCCGGCCTGGCCCGGCCGGGCGGGGCCGGGCGCTGAAGCCTAGAGACCAATAGAACGAACAGACGCTGCCGCCTTGGCTCCCGGAGCACCCGCCACCGACCCCCTCCCCGTCACCGCCGCTCCTCAACGCTCGCTTCGGCGTCCTCGCATTCCACCCTGATAGGTGGAGACGCCGGCAATCGCCACTTAGTCCTCTCGACGGCAAAGCCTTGGTCACTGCCAGACTGGAACCGCCATATTGAGGCCGAACCCTGACCCACCGGCGTACTTATCCCGGCAGCCCTCGCGCTCGCCCCTCACGTGACAGTGTTAAAGTTGACAGGGGCGGGAGAAGAGAGCCTGGAAGAGGGAAGGAGGCTGTTCGGCCGGCTGATGCCGGAAGTGCGTTAGGTGGACCTCCTGTTGGGCGGGTCTGGGGCGGGGCTACGAGCGTGGTGGGCGGAGCCAGGAGGGTAGGCACGCGACGTTCGGCCTGGTTCTCTCAGCTCGTAGAAGACCGGAGAGGTGTGACGAGGGATTAGATAGGATGACGCTCGTGGTCGGTGCTGTCACAGTGGGGAGGTGCCCATTCGCCTTCCACGCCGACTTGGTCCTCCCTGGAAACAGTGGACAAACCTTGTGTGGCTGTTCTCGCAGCTTCCGGCCGGCTCGCCCCGCCCTTCCCACGCTTCTGGTGGAATGACTAGGGGCACCTGCCCACCGTAGAGAGCTAGCTGCCGGCCGGATTCTTGGAGGTTTCTCTGGAGCCGGCTTAAACCGCCCACGTACCGTTTGAACACAACCATGCTTTTAGAAAGGGCTGCCACGAAGGTGGACTCAACCAGCGGTCATAAATATGTGCCGTTGTGGCACATAAATATGTGGCAGTTAACCCGAGTGTAAGAGAAACTCTTGCGTTTTCGTTGGTCTCAGGGAAAGCCTTGGCCCCCGACCCCTTCATCCTCAGGCACTTCCTTTTCACACTCTGCTGGAAAAATTACTTTCTAGGGATGAGGGTGTGGGAAGCCAGAAATCGAACCGAATGAAGACCTGAATTGTCTTCTCGTCCTAGCTTTCATTTTTATAGATTTTTCTTCTAAACGTGTAGAAGTGAATGAAAGGAATTTTACTAAAATATTCAACTGATTGGACGTACTCTGAATTGTATGTCAAAAATACAAGACAGGGAAAAATGCAACTCTATCATGGCTTTATGGTCCTTGGTTTAAAGGAGACTTCTCCAAGCAAGAGGGCCTCCCTGATGGCTTAGTGGGTAAGGAATCCACCTGCAATGCAGGAGACAGAGGAGACGGGTTGGACAGAGAATGCTGGCCGGTTACAGTCCATGGGGTCGCAAAGAGTCAGACATGACCCAGCGACTAAGCACATTCCCCAAACAAGAGTATCAAACTGTCGGATTGTTTGGCACCCTGAAGTTTCCACCATGGTAAGAATTCATGACAGGTGAGTATGCCTTTCTCCTATAAATTGAAAAATGGGGAAATAGGAAAGGGCAATAGGAACTTAATGACATGGCAACTTAGCCACAGATCAGTCTAGAAACGATAACACATGCAGTTGAGGATCTGGAAATTCATTTCCTTAGAAGCATCTGTGCCTGAGAACCTCTTGGAAAGTCTTTTATCCCCTGGAGTATACATACTCCCTTTTGAATACCTTTGGTATGTCCCTTACGCTTTATAATGTGAGAATCTTATGTAACTGCGGGAGGCTCAAGGTTTACATTTTTTGTAACAGGGCGCCTCTGTGCAAGCATGCTGCTAGAGTTCTCAACTCAGAAGTTAAAAGGCAACTTGTTTTTTACATTGGAGGTAAACTAACTGTATTAGACTCTGGGAGAAGGACTCTCAAGTGTAATTTATTCTAAATGGATATTTGGAGATAGACTTCATATGTCATAAAATTCACTCCTTTAAAGTGTACAATTCAGTGTTTTTACTGTATTCAGAAAGTTGCACAATCATTACTGGTAATCCTGGAACACTTTCATCACCCCCCAAAGAAGCCTATTGCCCACTATCAGTCACTCTGCACCCAACACCCCTCTAAAGTGAAGTCGCTCAGTCGTGTGCTACTCTTTGCAACCCTGTGGACTGTAGCCCCGAGGCGCTTCCAGCCATGGGATTTTTCCAGGCAAGAGTACTGGAATGCCATTTCCTTCTACAGGAGATCTTCCCAACCCAGGAATTGAACCTGGGAGAATCCCAGGGTTGGGGGAGCCTGGTGGGCTGCCGTCTCTGGGGTCGCACAGAGTCGGACGTGACTGAAGCGACTTAGCAGCAGCAGCAGCTCCCACATTGCAGGCTGACTGCTTACCGTCTGAGCTACCAGAGAAGTCCCTAGAGCACCCCTCTAGCCCCTGGAAATCTCTCATCTACTTTATGTCTCTATGGATTTACCTATTCTGAACATTTCGCATAAATTGAATCATACAATACATGGCCTTCGGTGATTTCTTTCACTTGGAGTAATGTTCAAGGCTCATCGTAGAATGAATCAGAATGTCATTCCTCTTTATATCTAAGTGTAAATGGATTGTTAGCTTATGCACTGAATTTACTATCTAACACCACATGCACACAGTTTCCAGTGAGTGACTGCACTGTTAAAGTCTATTTCCTAGTCTATCCTAAACTACCTCACATGTTTATCTTCTAAGGTATTTTCTTTCCCTATAGATTAAAGCTGAGTCACTGCCATATTTGCATTTCAGCCTACAGGAATGGGGAAAAGAGAATGGAAAAGTAAATGACTAATGATTTCAGATCAAATTTTAAAATGACATCCAGTAATTTCACTCTCATATCACTGGCTCTAGTGTCTCCAAAGGAGACTAGAAAGTGTAGGCCTGAGAGTTCTGTTGCTAAATGAAGAGAATGAAAGTGGGATGACAGGGCAAGTTTCTCCTCCCCACTTTATTAGGAATAAGGTACCCCGCAAGATGTATTTGCCTGAATTCTAAGATATGACACTTTTCTCATTTCTCTGACTCCCTGGACATTGACCTTTTTTATATCACTTGTCCTCTGAACCATTTACTTTCTGCAGAACCTTCAAGGCCAGGAGGATAAGATCTATCATTAAAAGAGAGGAAGCTTACTGGGCCAAATGATAATAACACAAGCAACTAAGGATCTCTTTTCCAAGTACTGAAGATGAGACCCAACTTCTTAGACTCCCAAAATCAAAAAAATCCCATAAAACATATGCTATGCCAGTAGACATGTATTTTGAAATACTGTGTTATCAAATGCCCGTGAATTATTTTTGCATGTAAAATAGTGCCAGTCTCTTCTGATATCTGCTGTGATCAAAAACATGGACACTGAAATCAGAGAGGCCTGGACTCAAAAGTATCTCCACCACTTGTGCATAAAAGTCATATCACCATGGTCCATCACCATACAAGCGAGCATGGCACTTTATGTATACTGACTACTACTTCTGCTTCTTACACAAACCCTGAGAAGCACATGTGTAGCCAGTTACCAGATATGGCACCTGAAGCACAGAGAAGTTAATTAGCTTGTCCCAGGATAACACTGGTGCAGAACCAGCTCGGTTCGTAACCCTAGAGACTTGATCACTAGGATAAATTGCTTTTCCACATGTTTCCTTACTTTGAGAGCACCTACAGAAATTATAACTTGCAATAGCTTGAAATACGGTTTTAGCAATAAATCTGTGACTTTTAACAAATTATGTGTCTTTTCTGAGCCTCACATTCTTTATCTGTGAGCTTATGAAGTTGGAACTAGATGATTTCTTGTATTCATTCCAATGTGAAGATCTTTTCACTATTAGTAAATTTCACTGTGTTAACAGTAGATGGTGCTATTGAGTATTGGCTTCAAAAGCCAATTAAAAAACTGGTTCTAATTAGCCACTAAAACAACAATTCCTGAGTACAATACAGGCTCTCACATGGGAGATAATTGGAGGTCCAGGGATGCTGAGAAAAGTGGTGCTTTAAAAGTTTCCTAGGCTTATGTAGAGTCTAAAAAAAATGGATGTATATACAAAACAAAAACAGACTCACAGACATAGAAACCAAACTTATGACTACGAAAGTGGGGAGAAGTTGGGACATATTAGGAATATAGCACTAACAGATACAAACTATGTAAAACAAATAAGCAATAAGGATTTACTATATACATAAGTTATACCCAATATCTTGTAATAATTTAGAAATATAATCTGCAAAATACAATCACTGTGTTGTATACCTGAAACTAACACAGTATTAAAGATACTTTACTTTTTTAAAAGTTTCTTAAAGAATTTTATGCTAGGATACTTTCAAACACTAAAAAAAGAAAGGTTTAAATATATAATCCACATATTGGTCCACACTTGTTATCTTATTTACTGTACTGGATGTTTTAAGTAGGCTTATTATCTTAAAATTCTGACTAAAACAGATGACATCCATTTCCTGGTTATTTTAATGATGAATCATAGCCACAATATTGCTCTTAATTCTATTTTATACTTATTATAGGTATTTAACCCCATATAAATCCTCCTCTAATTTAATGTGCAACAAGTAAAAATCTTTCATACATATTTTCTCCTTTAGGCTTCTAAGATAAGGAATACTATTAGTACTTGGTTTTAAATCATGTGTAAATACTTCCAAAAACAACTGGATTTGGATAAGAAAAATATAGATGAGGGAAGCAGTGGGTGGGAATGTTGAAGATCTCAACTCCAAACAATTCTATAAACATTAATACTCAAGATTTAGGCTAAAAATAATTTGCACGCTATGTTGTAGATTGGTTGCATAGACCCATGACTTTCCATTTAGGAAAAATCACAGTATCATTTTAAATGTGAAGAAACAATCTTAGAGATATAATTTCCCCAAGGTCATATGTTTAGTTAACCACAGAGCTGAAAAAAGCTTCCCAGTTTCCTGACTTTCAGTCTCAAACATGTTTCATTTTACTTCCGTAGTTTATATATTAACGAAAAGATTTTTACTTACTTGCCCTTCATTATTTCAGAAATTATTTAATGTAACATATTGTTTTCATACATCTTTATAAGTGCTTTTAATTTCAACACATTACAATGATTTTACATAAAAATAAATAGTTAACAGCTGCTAAGCAGTCCTCAAAAGCCATGAATGAATACTTGTTAGCTAACTTGTAAAGTAATGCTCAAAATTCTCCAAGCCAGGCTTCAGCAATATGTGAAACGTGAACTTCCAGATGTTCAAGCTGGTTTTAGAAAAGGCAGAGGAACCAGAGATCAAATTGCCAACATCCATTGGATCACTGAAAAAGCAAGTGAGTTCCAGAAACACATATACTTCTGTCTTATTGACTATGCCAAAGCCTTTAACTGTGTGGCTCACAATAAACTGTGGAAAATTCTGAAAGAGATGGGAATACCAGACCACCTGACCTGCCTCTTGAGAAACCTGTATGCAGGTCAGGAAGCAACAGTTAGAACTGGACATGGAACAACAGACTGGTTCCAAACAGGAAAAGGAGTACGTCAAGGCTGTATATTGTCATCCTACTTATTTAACTTATATGCAGAATGCATCATGAGAAACACTGGGCTGGAAGAAACACAAGCTGGAATCAAGATTGCCGGGAGAAATAACAATCACCTCAGATATGCAGATTATACCACCCTTATGGCAGGAAGTGAAGAACTAAAGAGCCTCTTGATGAAAGTGAAAGAGGAGAGTGAAAAAGTTGGCTTAAAGCTCAACATTCAGAAAACGAAGATCATGGCATCTGGTCCCATCACTTCACAGCAAATAGATGGGGAAACAGTGGAAACAGTGTCAGACTTTATTTTGGGAGCCTCCAAAATCACTGCAGATGGTGACTGCAGCCATGAAATTAAAAGATGCTTACTCCTTGGAAGGAAAGTTATGACCAACCTAGATAGCATATTGAAAAGCAGAGACATTACTTTGTCAACAAAGGTCTGTCTGGTCAAGGCTATGGTTTTTCGATTGCTCATGTATGGATTTGAGAGTTGGACTATAAAGAAAGCTGAGTGACAAAGAATTGATGGTTTTGAACTGTGGTGTTGGAGAAGACTCTTGAGGGTCCCTTGGACTGCAAGGAGATCCAACCAGTCCATCCTGGAGATCTCCACCCAAGGAGATCAGTCCTGGGTGTTCATTGGAAGGACTAATGTTGAAGCTGCAACTCCAATACTTTGGCCACCTGATGTGAAGAGCTGACTCATTTGAAAAGACTCTGATACTGGGAAAGATTGAGGGCAGGAGGAGGACGGGACAACAGAGGATGAGATGGTTGGATGGCATCACTAACTCAATCGACACAGGTTTAGGTGGACTCTGGGAGTTGGTGATAGACGGAGAACCCTGGCATGCTGTGGTTCATGGGGTTGCAAAGAGTCAGGCATGACTGAGTGACTGAACTGAACTGAACTTGCATGGTAAAAATATATTTGCAGTTTGAAAGAAATTGAAGACCTGAACACATGAAAGGACATGTTCATGGATCAAAAGACTTAGGATTAAGATGTCAACACTTTTCGAATTGTTTTGTAGATTCATATCAAATTACCAACTGCCCTGTTTGTAGGAATTGGCAAGCTGATGGTAAAGTATGGCAAAATTCAAGGGAGTCAGAATAGCCAAAATAATCTTTAAAAAACAAAGTTGAAGGACTCAAACCAACTAATTACAAACTTACTGCAAAGCTACAGTAACCAAGACTGTGTGATAATGGGCATAAGGATAGACATATAGATCAATGGAATAAAAATGAGAGTCCCAGGATAAGGCCTCATGTTTTAAGGGCAATTGATTTTCTTGAAGGGCACAAGGCAATTAAAGGAAAATAAAATAGTCTTTTCAACAAATGGTCCTGGGTCAACTGATTATCTACATGCAAAAGAATGATGTTGGAACCCCACCTCACACCATATACATAAAAATTAACTCAAACTTAAAGACCTAATGTAAGATCTAAAACAAAACCCATAGAAGAAAACATAGGCATGAAGGTTCATAACCTGGAATTAGGCAATGGTTGCTTAGCTATAACAGCAAAAGCAGAAGAAACAACTACAAAAAGAGACTAACTGAACATCACCAAATTTATTTTTTTTTAATGCTGCAAAAAGCTTTATTGTTTCCATTTGGTCCAAGGCTTGAGAGAGGGCTCCAGGGTGTTAAAAAGCTGCCTAGTGGCTGCAGAGAGGGGCTTCAGGCAGCCCTGATGTTAGATGGGTTCTTCAATGGCCACTGGTCTCCAGAAGCTCCTAGTCGTGCTTGAGGGTAAGCCTTTCGAAGAGATACTCGCCCAACCCAGCCTGGGGACCAGCCAGCCTGCGGAGGTTGGTCACCAAATTTTAAAAACTGTGCTTCAAAGGACACTATTAAGAAAGTGAAAAGACAACCAACAGTATGGGAGAAGTTTTTTGCAAATCACATGTCTAAAAAGATTTGGTGAAAATATGATAAATATAAATATGGCTAAAAATGGGATTTGGATACCCAAAGTATAGAGATACAAGGAAAAAAAACTAGGCTATGTAAAGAACTATAACTCAATAAAAGGACAAATTATCCAATCAAAAATGTGCAACATCTAGGTAACATCTATCACCATAATATAGTTACAAAAATTTTTTCTTCCTGTGATGAGAACTTTTCACACCTCTTCTCTTAGCAACTTTTAAATGTATAGACATTTTTAGACTTTTGTGGTGACCATTTCACAATATACACTGAATCATTGCCATATACACCTGGAAGTAATATTCTATGTCAATTATAGCTAAATAAAAGGAAACTCTTAATTAAAGGTTATGTAACAGATTCATAATATTACACTTAATGGTTAAATGTAAGAATCATTCCCTTTAAAATCAGATTGAGACAAAAATTATCTTGTCTCATTATCGCTGTTTCTATTCAATAGTTTTGTAGCTTCCTTACAAAAGCAGCTGGAGAAGAAAAATAAATTTTTAAGATTTCAAAAAGAACAAAACTACTTATTTAGAAATTCTATAGTGGGCTAAATATAGAGAGCACTTTTATCATATCTGTGTAACTCTCCGTCTCTTCAGTTGCCCTCCCCAAATTAGGAGACAGAACTCATGTTTTCACCATCTCTTATAGCTAAGACGTCATCATTTGTTGTGGGTTTTGTCAGCCAGACATATGTGTGCAAGAATCCTATCTGATAGTCAATTATGTGAGGAAACACATTTTGGGGAGCTTTCAGTTATGCTCTATTTGGTAGTTACAGAGGCACCGTAAACCTATCAATTCCACCAGCATTTAACTAGAGAGCCAGTGCAGTTCCAATCAAAATAGCCACAGAGATTATATGGAATTTGACAAAATAAACCTAAAATTCATACTTAAGATAAAGGTGTAAGAATAGTTGATAATTTTGAAGATGAATTAAAAGGTAGAGGAATTTGAACAGCAAGCAAGGTATGTTAAAGTTTTTAAGAGTCAGAAAGAGACAAATAGCCCAATGGAATAAAATGGAGAGGTGTTGGACAGACCAACTTGAAACATGAACAAAAAAATACAGAAAGGACAGATTATTCAATAAACAGTGCTTCAAGAATTGGTTATCTATATGGAACAAAAGTCCAATCAATTTTCTACATACCAACAAAATAAATCAGGTCATGTGGAATACAGATGCAAACAATATAACACTACTTGATATTTACTATGTGCTGGTACAATTTTAAGCATTTTACATATCCCAATTTATTTAGTCCTCATAACAACCCTGTGAAGTAAGTACTACTAATATCGTTTCCATTTTATAGATGAGGAAACTCAGGCAAAAAGAGGTTAACTAAGCTTCCCCAGGCCACAGTACCATAAAGTAGAAGAGCTATGATTTGTACTCTGGTAAACTGCGTCTTTTCTTTTCCATGGGAATGGTCTTGATCCCTGTCTCCTGTACAATGTCACGAACTTCCGTCCATAGTTCATCAGGCCTTCTATCAGATCTAGTCCCTTAAATCTATTTCTCACTTCCACTGTATCATAAGGAATTCGATTTAGGTGATACCTGAATGGTCTAGTGGTTTTCCATACTTTCTTCAATTTAAGTCTGAATTTGGCAATAAGGAGTTCATGATCTGAGCCACAGTCAGCTCCTGGTCTTATTTTTGCTGACTGTATAGAGCTTCTCCATCTTTGGCTGCAAAGAATATAATCAATCTGATTTTGGTGTTGACCATCTGGTGATGTCCATGTGTAGAGTCTTCTCTTGTGTTGTTGGAAGGGGGTGTTTGCTATGACCAGTGTGTTCTCTTGGCAGAACTCTTATTAGCCTTTGCCCTGCTTCATTCTGTATTCCAAGGCCAAAATTGCCTGTTACCCAAGGTGTTTCTTGACTTCCTACTTTTGCATTCCAGTCCTCTATAATGAAAAGGACATCTTTTGGGGGTGTTCTAAAAGGTCTTGTAGGTCTTCATTAGAACCGTTCAACTTCAGCTTCTTCAGCGTTACTGGTTGGGGCATAGATTTGGGGCATAGAACCATATTCAATGGTTCGCCTTGGAAACGAACGGATCACTCTGTTGTTTTTGAGACTGCATCCAAGTACTGCATGGAAAAGAAATGCAAAAAAGCAAAATGACTGTCTGGGGAGGCCTTACAAATAGCTGTGAAAAGAAGAGAAGCGAAAAGCAAAGGAGAAAAGGAAAGATATAAGCATCTGAATGCAGAGTTCCAAAGAATAGCAGGGAGAGATTAGAAAGCCTTCCTCAGCGATCAGTGTAAAGAAATAGAGGAAAACAACAGAATGGGAAACACTAGAGATCTCTTCAAGAAAATTAGAGATACCACGGGAACATTTCATGCAAAGATGGGCTCAATAAAGGACAGAAATGGTATGGAGCTAATAGAAGCAGAAGATATTAAGAAGAGGTGGCAAGAAGAATACACAGAAGAACTGTACAAAAAACATCTTCACGACCAAAATAATCACGATGGTGTGATCACTCACCTAGAGCCCGACATCCTGGAATGTGAAGTCAAGTGGGCCTTAGGAAGCATCGCTACGAACAAAGCTAGTGGAGGTGATGCAATTCCAGTTGAGCTATTTCAAATCCTGAAAGATGATGCTGTGAAAGTGCTACACTCAATATGCCAGCAAATTTGGAAACCTCAGCAGTGGCCACAGGACTGGAAAAGGTCACTTTTCATTCCAATCCCAAAGAAAAGCAATGCCAAAGAATGCTCAAACAACCGCACAATTGCACTCATCTCACACGCTAGTAAAGTAATGCTCAAAATTCTCCAAGCCAAGCTTCAGCAATACGTGAACCATGAACTTCCAGAAGTTCAAGCTTGTTTTAGAAAAGGCAGAGGAACCAGAGATCAAATTGCCAACATCTGCTGGATCATCGAAAAAGCAAGAGAGTTCCAGAAAAACATCTATTTCTGCTGTATTGACTATGCCAAAGCCTTTGACTGTGTGGATCACAATAAACTGTGGAAAATTCTGAAAGAGATGGGAATACCAGACCACCTGACCCGCCTCTTGAGAAACCTGTATGCAGGTCAGAAGCTAACAGTTAGAACTGGACATGAAACAACAGACTGGTTCCAAATAGGAAAAGGAGTACATCAAGGTTGTATACTGTCACCCTGCTTATTTAACTTCTATGCAGAGTACATCATGAGAAATGCTGGGCTGGAAGAAGCACAAGCTGGAATCAAGATTCCCACGAGAAATATCAATCACCTCAGATATGCAGATGACACCACCCTTATGGCAGAAAGTGAAGAGGAACTAAAGAGCCTCTTCATGAAAGTACAAGTGGAGAGTGAAAAAATTGGCTTAAAGCTCAACATTCAGAAAATGAAGATCATAGCATCTGGTCCCATCACTTCACGGCAAATAGATGGGGAAACAGTGGAAACAGTGTCAGACTTTATTTTGGGAGCCTCCAAAATCACTGCAGATGGTGACTGCAGCCATGAAATTAAAAGATGCTTACTCCTTGGAAGGAAAGTTATGAACAACTTAGATAGCATATTGAAAAGCAGAGACATTACTTTGTCAACAAAGGTCTGTCTAGTCAAGGCTATGGTTTTTCCATTGCTCATGTATGGATTTGAGAGTTGGACTATAAAGAAAGCTGAGTGACAAAGAATTGATGGTTTTGAACTGTGGTGTTGGAGAAGACTCTTGAGAGTCCCTTGGACTGCAAGGAGATCCAACCAGTCCATTCTAAAGGAGGTCAGTCCTGGGTGTTCTTTGGAAGGAGTGATGCTAAAGCTGCAACTCCAATACTTTGGCCACATCATGCAAAGAGTTGACTCATTGGAAAAGACTCTGATGCTGGGAGGTATTGGGGGCAGGAGGAGAAGGGGATAACAGAGGATGAGATGGCTAGATGGCATCACCGACTGGATGGCCATGAGTTTGAGTGAACTCTGGGAGTTGGTGATGGACAGGGAGGCCTGGTGCACTGCACTTCATGGGGCTGCAAAGAGTCAGACACGACTGAGCGACTGAACTGACTGAATCTGCATCTTGAGTTCCCGTTTTATTTACTTATTTATTTTTAATTAATTATTTGACTGTGTAAGGTCTTAGTTATAGCATGTGGGATCTGGTTTCCTGATCAGGGATCAAAGCTGGGCCCTCTGTATTGGGAGGTGGGAGTCTTAGCCACTGGACTACAAGGAAAATCCTGAGTCTCCCTTTTACCAGTACACTACACTGCCTGCCTTTCATGAAGGATATAAGGACATATTTCTTAAACAAGATTCAAAAATTGCAAACCGTAGCAGAAAAGATTGATAATTGAATAGAAAATATTAAATTTAAGGTCTTGTTTTATCAGGAGATCACAAAGTAGTGAAAATTCAAACTACAAATGTACAAAGAAACATATCTACCCTAAATCACTCCTATAGTTAATAAGGAAAAAGGCAATAATATAAGTGATACTGTATAAGTGCCAGACTGCAACACAATACTATGCAAGTGACAGAAATTCACAAAAGAGGAAATCTGAATGACCCTAAAAGAATGACCTTAAAAGAATACTTTTAAGTATTCTCAAAGTTTTACAAAATAAGCAACAGGTATAGACGGTTCTCAATATATATATATATACACACACACACACACAAATAGGCAGTAAGCATATTAAAAGGTGTTTACCATTATGGAAATGAAAATCAAAGCTATAATAAAATACCACTTCACACCCACTGAATGGCTATAATCCAAAAGACAATGACAAATGTGACAAGAATGGAGAGAAATTTGAAGCTTCATGTACCACTGGTGGGCATGTAAAGTGGTGCAGCTGGTTTGGAAGGCAAGCTGTTTTCCTACGTTTAACTCTGTGTTAAACATAGAGTTACCATATGATGCAGCAGTTTCACTCCTAAGAGAAATGAAAACGTGTGCACACAAAAATTTGCACCTGAATGTTCATAACAGGAGATTCATAATAGCCAAATGTGGAAACAATCCAAATATTCATCAACTGAGAAATAAGTGCTATAGGTGTGCAATGGACTTCCCTGGTGGCTCAGATGATAAAGTGTCTGCCTATAATGTGAGAGACCCAGGTTGAATCCCTAGGTCGGGAAGGTCTCCTGTAGAAGGAAATGGTGACCCACTCCAGTGGAAAATCCCATGGACAGAGATGCCTTTTAGGCTTACAGTTCATGGGGTCGCAAAGAGTCAGATATGACTGAGCAACTTCACTTTCACTTTATAGGTGTGCAATAGAATAGTATTTGGCAATAACAAGAAATGAAGTACTGATACATTCCACAACATGAATAAACAATGAAAACATGCCAGGTGAAAGAAGCTAGTGACAAAGGACCACATATGGTTCCATTTGTATAAAAATATTAAGAGTAGATACATTGTAGTGACAGAAAACAGATGAGTGCTTGCCTAGGCCTAGAGTTAAAGAGTGAGACAGAAGGAATGGAAGAGTTGGAAGGTTATGGCTAAGCAATGCCAGGTTTCTTTTGGAGTAATGAAGATATCCTAGTAATAATTGTGATGATGATGTATAGTTTGGTAAATGAGCTAAAAGCCATGAACTATATCATTTAAATGTGTGAATTATATGTGAATTATATCTCAATAAATTTGTTACCAAAAAGGATACAAATGCAATGTTTTCAATTTTCAAAAATCAGAGATGAGGAATACTATTACAATTTGTGTTGTAAGGTCTGATAAAGTGAAGTGAAGTCACTCAGTCGTGTCCGACTCTTTGCGACCCGTGGACTGTAGCCCACTAAGCTCCTCCATCCATGGGATTCTCCAGGCATGAATACTGGAGTGGGTTGCCATTTCCCTTTCCAAAGGTTTGATAACAAAACCATAAATGAAAGAGAATTATAGTCATGGTTCTTCCACTGCCTACTTTTAAGACCTTGGAACTAGTCATCTAAACTTTCTGATCTCAAGAATCATCACCTATAGAATATTGTATGAAGGCTAATAACCCAGGATTCTAAACAATGGTTCTTAATTTTCAGAATTACAGATCTCTTTGCTGCTGCTGCTGCTAAGTCACTTCAGTCGTCTCCGACTCTGTGCGACCCCATAGACAGCAGCCCACCAGGCTCCGCCATCCTTGGGATTCTCCAGGCACAGATCTCTTTGAGAAGTTGATAAACATCAGAAGCACTCTGGTGAAAATCATAAATAAGGCATTGTTACTAATAATTGCTATTACTATTTCATACTAATTCTGAAATTTGGGGCTAATGAGATAAAAATAAGTATTGGAAAAGAAAAGGAGATTATTATGTACTCAGAAAGGCCAGACAAATTTGCTGAAAAAAAATGAGAATTAGTAAAAGTACTAAATAAAGAATTCTAAATTCATAAAGTCAGTAGCAATGAACAAGAATAATTCAATTAGAAAATATTTTTAAAGGTACACATTCAAATCCATACTCCTGACTTAGTAGATTATCTCAACCCATGAAAATTTTAACAGCCACAGATGACAAAAGCAAAATCCCTTAGATGCACCTGTAAAGATGCTACAATAAGTCAAATTCCTAATAAGCACTATTTTAAATGCATCCCACAAAACTTGATATGTTTGTTTTTCATTTTTGTTTGGTTCAAAATACTTTCCAAATTCCCTTTGCTATTTCTTTTTGTACCTACGGATTGTTTAGAAGCTTGTTATTCATTTCTCAAACATTTGGGATTTTTCAAGTATATTTCTGTTATTGATTTATAATTCCACTGTAATCAGAAGGCACTTGGTATGACTGGATTATTTTAAGTTTATTGAGAGTTGGTTTAAGAATATGGTCTCTCTTGGTAAATGTACTTTGCACATTTGAAAAACAGTGATGGATTCTATAATACCAGGTATCAAACCTACATCTCCTGCATTGGCAGACGGATTCTTTACTGCTGGGGCATTGGTTTCTTAGGGCTGCTCTAACAAAGTGGCGACAAGTTGAGGAGCTTAAAACAACAGAAATTTCTTTTCTCATCGTTTTGGATTCTTGAAGTCCCAAATCAAAATATCAGCAAAATATCAAACTATCTTCCTAAGAAGGATCTTGGGAAGAATCCTCTTCCCACTTCCACCTTGTGGTGGATACTGATGAATCTTGGCCTTCCTTTGCTTGTGGAAGTGCCAGTGTCTGCTTGTTGTCATTTGGCTTGCTTCCCTATGTGTCTATATTTTCAAATCTCTCTCTGTCCTTAGAAGGACACCAGTCCTTGTATTTAGGCCCACTCTAATCCATGCTTCCCTGGTGGCTCAGAGGTTAAAGCGTCTGCCTTCAATGTGGGAGACCTGGGTTCAATCCCTGGGGAAGATCCCCTGGAGAAGGAAATGGCAACCCACTCCAGTGTTCTTGCCTGGAGAATCCCATGGACGGAGGAGCCTGGTAGGCTACAGTCCACGGGGTCGCAAAGAGTCAGACACGACTGAGCGACTTCACCTCTAATCCAGTAGAATTTCATCTTACTTGATTACTTCTCCAAATGTCCTGTTTTCAAATAAGGTCACATTTATAGTCATAGGGATTAGGAATTCACCATATCTTTTTCAGGGGGATGATTCAACTACAGTACTATTCTTTTTTTTCTTGTCTATGTCTTGCTTGAATCTTGCAGGACCTCAGATCCCTGACCTGGGATTGAACTCTCTCCAGGCCATGGTAGCAAAAGCCTGGAATCCTAGGAACTTCCTATGATACCATTCTTATATCTAGCTTTATATCCTTATATCCCTCCTCATAGAAGAATATCCATCTATATCTTTAGATTAAAATTTTGACTAAAGTTTTTGGTGTACTACTATTGATTATTGAGAGAGAAGTATAGAAATACCTGGGGATGTGTCTTAATCTCAGTTCAGCTCTTACTAATTTTTGCTTCATGTAACTTGAGGTTCCTCATTAAGTACATTAAATTTAGTATTGCTAAATTCTCTTGATGAATGAACTCTTTTACTTAAGAATGTCAATTATTCCTCTTATTCAGCATCATACTGGAGTCCTAGATAACATGATAAGGCAAGAGAAAAGATATATATGGTTTATAGATCAGAAAGAAAAACAAATCTCTTACTATTTACCATCTGAACCACCAGGGAAGTATGCAGAAGACAAAAGAGATGCAGGTTTGATTCCTGGATTGGGAAGATGCCCTGGAAGAGGGCATGGCAGCCCACTCCAGTATTCTTGCCTGAAGAATCCCATGGACAGAGGAGCCTAGCCAACTACAGTCCACAAGGTCACAAAGAGTCGGACATGACTGAAGTGACAGCACAGCACATCAAGAGCTATGAAAATATTTATAGTCCTACATGAATTTGATTTTACCAAGGAAGATTCATTTCATCCAGTAAATACTTATTGACTACTTTTTATAGACTAGACAATACTCTAAACTCCAGGGTTTAGAACAAAAGCCCACAAAGACCTGTCATAATCATATCAAGACTAAAAAAAGTTTGAACCATGTGGGCTGCTCTCCATGGTTCTGAATGATTCTTGCCCACCAAGACGTAAGTTTAGTTCACTAATATCTCCTGTATAAGCTTACACCAAAGTTGTGAAACAGAGTAGGGAAGACAGACTCTTAAGAAAGAAATGTAGAAGGCAGAGGAATGGAGATCATTACAAAGGTATAGCCATTTTGAGAGTCCAGATCAACCACTAGGATCAGTAAGTGAATTTAGTAATGTCACTGCATATAAAATCAGTATATTTTTTTAAATCACTAGAGAAAAATAGAGAATAAAAGTTAAAACAATATAGCTTATAACAACATTGAAAGACATCAAATACATAAGGAGAAAATTAATAAAAGATATATGATATCTGTACTCAGAAAGCAACAATACATTACTGAGAAAAATTAGAGAAGACCCAAGTAAATCAAGGTGTATGCCATGTCCATGGATTTGAGGATTCAATGGGGCTTTTTAAATTTTTATATCTTTATTTTTGGCTTCACTTAGTCTTCATTGCTGTGTGACCTTTCTCTAGTTGCAGTGAGTGGAGGCTACTCTTTGTTGTGATGCGCAGACTTATCATTGCAGTGGCTTCTGTTGTTTTAGATTACAAGCCCATGGCAAATAGATGGGGAATCAATGGAAACAGTGACAGGCTTTATTTTCTTGGGCTCCAAAATCACTGCAGATGGTAATCATGAAATTAAAAGATGCTTGCTCCTTGGAAGGACAACCATGACCAACCTAGACAGCATGTTAAAAAGCAGAAACATTACTTTGCTGGCAAAGGGCCATATAGTCAAAGCTATGGTTTTTCCAGTAGTCATGTTTGGATGTGAGAGTTGGACCATAAAGAAAGCTGAGTGCCAAAGATTAATGCTTTTGAACTATGGTGCTGGGGAAGACTCTTGAGAATCCCTTGGACAGCAAGGAGATCAAATCAGTCAATCCTAACGGAAACTAACCCTAAGTATCCATTGGAGGGACTGATGCTGAAGCTGCTTTAGCCCTGATGTGAAGAACTGACTCATTAAAAATCCCCTGATGCTGAGATAGATTGAATGCAGGAGGATAAGGGGGTGACAGAGGACGAGATATTTGGATGGCATCACCGACTTAACGGACATGAATTTGAGCAAGCTCCAGGCGATGGTAAGGGACAGGGAAGCCTAGTGTGCTGCAGTCCATTGGGTTGCAAAGATTTGGACACTGAATGACTGAACAACAATGAGCTTTAGGGTGCTTGGGCTCAATAATTGTGGCGCACAGGATTAGTTGCTCTGAGGCATGTGGAATCCTCCTGGACCAGAGATCAAACCTGTGGCATCCTCAACCAATGGACCACCAGAGAAGTCATGAGATTCAGCATTTTAAAGATGATGAGTCTTCCCATATTGAAAAACTTCTTTGTGGAAATTGAGAATTTAGTGGAACTGATCTAAAATTTATGTCAAAATGTAAAGGAATAAGAATAACAAATTCAATATTGAAAAAAAGGACAAAGCTGAGAATTTGCACTGCTGTTGTTGTTTAGTCACTAGTCATCTCCAACTCTTTTGTGGCCCCATGAACTGTAGTCCACCAGGCTCCTCTGTCTGAGGGACTTCCTTAGTTGTCATTTCCTTCTCTTGGGGATCTTCCCAACCCAGGGACCAAACCTGCATCTCCTGCTTGGCAGGTGGATTCTTTACCACTGAGATCAGGGAAGCCCGAGTTTCACACTATCAGATACCAAAACATTTCTAAATAAAGTACAAAAACAATGTGCTATTGATTCAAGTGCAGACAAATGGATCAGTGGAAAAGAATAAAAATTCCAAAAACAGACACCAAAATTCTATGCCAGATGCTCATAGACTTAAATATGAAAGGGAGAAAAATGAGACTTTAAAAATATAACATAGGAGAATATGTCAAAGACTTTAGAATATGTAAAGACTTTCTGAACATAACACAAGATACATAATGAAAGATTGCTGAATTGGACTTGACTAAAATTTAAATTTTTATTTAACAAATATACACTTAAGACAATGAAAAAGTAAGTCACAGAATAAGAGATGATATTTGAAATATACATATGTGGTAAAAATTGTATCCAGAATGTATTTATAACTTCTACAAATCAATCAGAAAAAGACAAACTGCAATTTTTAAATAGGCAAATGACATGTAGTAGTACTTCACAAAAGGAAACATCCAGATGCCTAATAAGCATATGTAAGTGTGTTCCACATCATTTATCCCCCAACATAATGGCTAAATTTATGGCACTGCTGATACTTAGTGTTGGCAAAAGTGTGGAGCAGCGGGAATTCTCATACTCTGCTGGTGGAAGTTTAAAATGATTCAGTCCAACTGGCTTCAGCTACTCTTTACACTAGAATCCTGGGAACTAAATAAATCCATTATTGGCTTCCTTACCTACACCAAGACTCTCTCAGAAACACAAATAAGTGACATCTCAGTTATCTAATAAAGCCAAACAATCTTTTATGGACCCAGCAATTCCACTCAAATACACACTTAACACATATACTATATATGCCCCAAAAGGTTTGTACAAGAAAGTTCATAGCAGTTTATTGACAATAGCTTGAAACTAGAAAAACTCTATTGACAATAGAGTGGATAAATTGGAGTATATTCATAGAATACTACTCAAAGAGAGTAAACCAGTGCTACATGTGGAAAGATATGCTATACGATTCCAAGTAGCAAAATAAAACAAGCAAGTTAAGCTATAATGATATGTCAGGATAGTGTTAACTTTGGTGAAGGAATATTGACTGGAAAGGAGCGTGAAATAGACTTCTGTGGCACTGGTAACACTCTAGATGTTGATCTTGGGAGTGGTTGCATAGATGTATTCATTTATAAAAGTTCAGTGATCTATAAATTTTACATTTGTACACTTATATTAATATTTTATGCCTTACTTTTAAAAATTTGCCTCCCCTCAGAAAACCTCAAGGTGCCATAGATATTTTTCTGTTTTCTCTTGAAGTTTTATAGTTTTTAGCTTTAGGACTGAGATTTATTATCCGTTTCAAGTTAATTTTGTAAGTGATTTGAGACTGAGTTGACATTAATTTTTTTATACAGATATCAAGTTATCATAGCATCATTTGTTATAAGAACTTTCACTCCCAATGAATTGCCTTGGCACCTTTTAGAAAATTTACCCCATAGCTGAAGGTCTATTTCTGTATTTTTTATTCTGCTCCAGTGATCAATGTCTATCCTTCTGCCAGCACTGTACCATCTTGATCACTATAGCTTTACAGTAGGTCTTGAAATCAGGTCAAGTCTTCTAAATTTCTTCTTGCTTTAAAATTATTTTAAATCATCTTATATCATCTACCAATAAATATTTCTTGAATGAGCAACTTTTCAAATATTACTTGGCTACTCTAGGTCATATCTAAAATAAACTTTAGAATGAGCTCATCAAGTTCTACAAAAATAACCCCACTAGAATGATCATTGGGATTGTGTTGCACCTATAAATCAATCTGGGGATAACTGAGATATTAGCAATATTGAATGTTCTACCCCATAAACATAGTGTATTTTACCATTTACTTACCTTTTATTTCTCTCAGCAATGTTTTGTACTTTTTGGAAGAGAAATTTAGCATGTATTTTGTTAAATTTATTCCTAGGTATTTAACATTTTGTGTAATATTGTAAATGGAATCTTTTTATTTCCAATTGTTTGCTACCAGCATATAAAAATATAATTGACTTGTATATTGACCTTGTACCTTTTGATCTTGCTTAAATTCATTATTTCTAGCAGTTGGTTTCTAGCATTTTATAATCATTTCTAACATTTTATTAGACTGAGCTCTAATATTTTTATTTACAGTCAGAAATTTATGCTGGGTTACATGATCAGAGGTCATATTTATAAAGTTTAGGCTCAAGGAGAAATCCTGCCTGGTTTCCTGGAAAGGGGGTTAAAAGCTCCCTGGTGGCTCACACAGTGAAGAATCCGCCTGCAATGCAGGAGACCTGGGTTTGATCCCTGGGTTGGAAAGATTCCCCTGTAGGAGGGCATGGCAACTCACTCCAGTATTCTTACCTAGAGAATCACCATGAGTAGAGGAGCCTGGTGAGCTACAGTCCATGGGGTCGCAAAGAGTAGGACACGACTGAGTGACTAAGCATAGCACGGCACAGCATTTTTATACATCATCTGCAAGTACATAGGATTATTCCTTTTTATTTTTATGCTTTGCATTTTTTTCTTTTTTATTGCAATGACTATTTACAAGGTTGAATAAAAGTATTACCATCAGTATCCTTAAACAACAAGGACCTACTGTATGGCACAGGGAATATTCAATAGCTTATAATAACTTATAATGGAAAGTAATATGAAATATATATGTGTGTGTGTGTGTGTGTGTGTGTGTGTGTATAACTGAATCACTTTGCTATACACCTGAAACTAACACAGCATTTTAACTCAACTATACTTTTAAAAAATTGTTTGAGTATCTTTTACTTGGACCTGAACTTACGAGAAAACATTGAACGTTTCACCATTGATTATGCTCATGATTTAGGTGTTAACTGAATCATGAGTGGGTATAGAGATTTGTCTAACACTTTTTCTGCATCTATTAAAAAGGCATGTTTCTTTTATTTTCTATTCAGTTATTATGGTGAATACTGATTGATTTTCAAATGTTGTATCAGCTTTTCATTCCAGGGTAAAATCCTACTTTATCATGATATATTTTCCATTTTACATATTGTTGGATTTGATTTACTAATATTTTATTAATTTTTAAGTCTATGTTCATGAGCCATTCTAATGACTGTAATTTAAATTATTTGTATCTAATATATTTTTCTGGTTTGTAGCTGTGTTGGTCACATAGCTAGCAGTTTTCTTGTCTCTATTTCTGAAAGAGTTTATGCAAGGTTGGTGCTATTTATAACTAAAATATTTGATTATTTAGCATTGAAACTGGGTTTTTCTTCATCAAAATGTTTCTGGTTTAAAAATCAGTTTCTGGGACTTCCCTGGTTGTTCAGTGATTAAGACTTCCCCTTCCAGTGCAGGGGGTGCAGGTTTGATCCCTGAGGAGGGAACTAAGATCTCACATGCTTCACCATGCAGCCAAAAACTCTTTAAAAATCAGTTTCTTGAATAGATACAGGGCTATTCAGATTTTGTTTCATCTTTGCCAATTTTAATATGTTATATTTTTCTAGGAAGTTTTCTATTTCATGTAATGTATCAAATTGACTGGTGAAATGTTTTAATAATATCTTTTATTATTTTAATATTTCTAGGATTTATGGTTTTAACACCTTGGTAATATGTGGGGGTTTTTCCCCTTGATTAGTTTTTCTCAAGTTTGACTAATTGTGCTAATCTGTATAGCATAATTTGTAAATAATACAAAAATCAGCTCTTACATTTATTAATTTTCTCTAGTGTTTGATGTTTTCTATTATGTTGATGTCTGCTCTTAGCTTTATTTCCTGCCTTCTACATTTAGAGGTTTACCTTGCTCATTTTTAAAGTTTATTAAGGTAGAATCTCTTATCACTGATCTTAAAACTTTCTTCTATTTAATTAATTAAGAATTTAAAGCTATAAATTTTTATCTGAGCACTGCCTTGGTTGCATCCATCATAAAATGTATATCTTGTATTTTTGTTGTCATTAGTTTGAACTATTTTTCCAATTTCCCCCGTTATTTCTCATTTGACCTACGGATACTTAGAAGTTTTTTGTTTAACATCTAAATATTTGAAGTTTTCCACATGTTATGAACTGATTGTGCCCCACCAAAATTCATATGTTGAAGACCCTACATGCCAGTATGCCTGTATTTGAAGTTGGAGTCTCTAAGGAAGTATTTAAGTTTAAATAAGATCATAGGAAATCAACCCTGAGTATTCACTGAAAAGACTGATGCTGAAGCTGAAGCTCCAATACTTTGGCCACCTGATGCTAAGAACTGACTCACTGGAAAAGACCCTGATGCTGGAAATATTGAAGGCAGGAGGAAAAGGGGACGACAGAGGATGAGATGGTTGGATGGCATCACCGACTCAAAGGACATGAGTTTGAACCAACTCTAGAAGATAGTGAAGGACAGGGAAGCCTGGCGTGCTGCAGTCTGTGGGGTTGCAAACAGTCAGACTTAGCAACTGAACAACAAATGGGGATTCAGTTCAGTTCAGTTCAGTCGCTCAGTCGTGTCGGACTCTTTGCGACCCCGTGAATCACAGCACGCCAGGCCTCCCTGTTCATCACCATCTCTCGGAGTTCACTCAGACTCACGTCCATCGAGTCCGTGATGCCATCCAGCCATCTCATCCTCGGCCGTCCCCTTTTCCTCCTGCCCCCAATCCCTCCCAGCATCAGAGTCTTTTCCAGTGAGTCAGCTCTTCGCATGAGGTGGCCAAAGTATTGAAGTTTCAGCTTTAGCATCATTCCTTCCAAAGAAATCCCAGGGTTGATCTCCTTCAGAATGGACTGGTTGGATCTCCTTGCAGTCCAAGGGACTCTCAAGAGTCTTCTCCAACACCACAGTTCAAAACCATCAATTCTTCAGCGCTTAGCGTTCTTCACAGTCCAACTCTCACATCCATACATGACCACAGGAAAAAACATAGCCTTGACTAGACGGACCTTAGTTGGCAAAGTAATGTCTCTGCTTTTCAATATGCTATCTAGGTTGGTCATAACTTTTCTTCCAAGGAGTAAGCGTCTTTTAATTTCATGGCTGCAGTCACCATCTGCAGTGATTTTGGAGCCCCAAAAAATAAAGTCTGACACTGTTTCTACTGTTTCGCCATCTATTTCCCATGAAGTGACGGAACCGGATGCCATGATCTTCGTTTTCTGAATGTTGAGCTTTAAGCCAACTTTTTCACTCTCCTCTTTTCACCTTCATCAAGAGGCCCTGTAGCTCCTCTTCACTTTCTGCCATAAGGGTGATGTCATCTGCATATCTGAGGTTATTGATATTTCTCCCGGCAATCTTGATTCCAGCTTGTGTTTCTTCCAGCCCAGCGTTTCTCATGATATACTCTGCATGTAAGTTAAATAAGCAGGGTGACAATATACAGCCTTGAGGTACTCCTTTTCCTATTTGGAACCAGTCTGTTGTTCCATGTCCAGTTCTAACTGTTGCTTCCTGACCTGCATACAGGTTTCTCAAGAGGCAGGTCAAGTGGTCTTGTATTCCCATCTCTTGAAGAATTTTCCACAGTTTATTGTGATCCACACAGTCAAAGGCTTTGGCATAGTCAATAAAGCAGAAATAGATGTTTTTCTGGAACTCTCTTGCTTTTTCCATGACCAGCGGATGTTGGCAATTTGATCTCTGGTTCCTCTGCCTTTTCTAAATCCAGCTTGAACATCAGGAAGTTCACGGTTCATGTATTGCTGAAGCCTGGCTTGGAGGATTTTGAGCGTTACTTTACTAGCATGTGAGATGAGTGCAATTGTGCGGTAGTTTGAGCATTCTTTGGCATTGCTTTTCTTTGGAATTGGAATGAAAACTGACCTTTTCCAGTCCTGTGGCCACTGCTGAGTTTTCCAAATTTGCTGGCATATTGAGTGCAGCACTTTCACAGCATCATCTTTCAGGATTTGAAACAGCTCCACTGGAATTCCATCTCCTCCACTAGCTTTGTTCATAGTGATGCTTTCTAAGGCCCACTTGACTTCACATTCCAAGATGTCTGCCTCTAGATTAGTGATCACATCATCGTGATTATCTGGGTCGTGAA
This sequence comes from Nanger dama, assembly GCA_917880005.1. Classification (NCBI taxonomy): domain Eukaryota; kingdom Metazoa; phylum Chordata; class Mammalia; order Artiodactyla; family Bovidae; genus Nanger; species Nanger dama. Next base: position 231,281 of record CAKJTW010000084.1, read on the forward strand.
GATATTTTTTGTACAGTTCTTCCATGTATTCTTGCCACCTCTTCTTAATATCTTCTGCTTCTGTGAGGTCCATACCATTTCTGTCCTTTATTGAGCCCATCTTTGCATGAAATGTTCCCTTGATATCTCTAATTTTCTTGAAGAGATCTCTAGTCTTTCCCATTCTGTTCTTTTCCTCTATTTCTTTGCATTGATCGCTGAAGAAGGCTTTCTTATCTCTCCTTGCTATTAAGTGTCCTTATAATCGGTAACTTCAGAGTTCATTCTCTCTCTCCCCTCTCATGCACCCACCATGAAAAGACCATGAGAAAACATGGTGACATGAATGTGACTGTCTTCAAGCCACTAAGTAAGCACTCACAAGAAACCAACTTGATGCCTTGATCTTAGACTTCCAGCCTCCAGAACTGGGAAACAATTTATGTTGCCTAAGCCACCTATGCTGTGTTGTTTTTATTTTTGTTTTTTTTTTTAATTTATAGTAATGCTAGTTTTTATGATTGTTCACTCTTATTTTTGTAGGACAGTTTTTCCGGAGTATTTTCCCCTTCAGCACTTTTAGTATATAGGCTGTGGTATTTTGTAGCAGCCTATTACATATTTCATTACATGAAAGATGCCTCTTTCATGATTCTTTATTTAATCCTGTTGTAGTGAAATAACATATTCTACATGATTATGGCTTTTTTCCTTAGATTTTTTTAAAGTAGTCCACATCTTTGAGTCACTATCCATTAGTCAACATAAATTTTAAAGGAAATTTGAACATTTTAAAAGTACAACTGAGGGGCTTCCCTGGTGACTCAGTAGTAAAGAAGCTGCCTGCCAGTGCAGGAGACCTGGGTTTGATCCCTGATCTGGGAAGATCCCACATGCTGGAGAGCAACTAGGCCTGTGAACCACAGTTACTGAGCCTGTGCTCTAGAGCATGGAGCTGCCACTATTGCAGCCCGCACCCACCAGAGCCTGTGCTCCACAACAAGAGAAACCATGGCAATGAGAAGACCACATACCACATTGAAGAGCATCCCCAGGTGCCTCAACTAGAGAAAGCCCACACAGCAACAAAGACCCAGCACAGCCAAAAACAAATTAATTGCTTAATTTTAAAAAGATACAGTTGGAGAGAAGAAATCTGTATTTATGGGGTGTTGTGTTCTTTCAATGTCAGTTAAGATAGTTGATGGTTTAGTTCACAACCTTGGTGACAACTTTTTTTTAATTTATTTTTTTATTGAAGGATAATTGCTTTACAGAATTTTGTTGTTTTCTGTCAAACTTCAACATGAATCAGCCATAGGTATACATACATCCCCTCCCTTTTGAACCTCTCTCCCATCTCCTGCCCCATCCAACCCCTCTAGGTTGATACAGAGCCCCTGTTTGTGTTTCCTTAGCCATACAGCAAATTTTCATTGGCTATCTATTTTACACATGGTAATGTAAATTTCCATGTTACTCTTTCCATACATCTCACCCTCTCCTCCCCTCTCCCCATGTCCATAAGTCTGTTCTCTATGTCTGTTTCTCCATTGCTGCCTTGTATATAAATTTTTCAGAACCATTATTCTTGATTCTGTATATTTGCATTAGAATATGGTATTTATCTTTCTCTTTCTGACTCACTTCACTCTATATAATAGGTTCTAGGTTCATCTACCTCATCAGAACTGATTCAAATGCATTCTTTTTTATGGCTGAGTAATATTCCACTGTGTATATGTACCACAGCTTATTTATCCATTCATTTGTTGATGGACATCTAGGTTGCTTCCATGTTCTAGCTATTGTAAATAGTGCTGCAATGAACATTGGGATACATTGTTTTTTAAAACCCTGGTTTCCTAGGTTATATGCCTAGGAGTGGGATTGCTGGGTCATATCATGGTTTTATTCCTAGTTTTTAAAGGAATCTCCATACCATTTTCCATAGTGGTAGTGGCTGTATCAATTTACATTCCCACCAACAGTGCATTCCCTTTTCTCCACACCCTCTCCAGCATTTATTCTTTGTAGACTTTTTGATGATGGCCATTCTGACTGGTGTGAGGTGATATCTCATTATAGATTTCATTTGCATTTCTCTAATAATGAGCAATGTTGCACATCTTTTCATGTGTTTGTTAGCCATCTGTATGTCTTCTTTGGAGAAATGTCTGTTTAGGTCTTTTTCCCACTTTTTGATTGGGTTATTTGTTTTCCTGATATTGAGTTTTATGAGCTGCTTGTATATTTTGGAAATTAATCCTTTGTCAGTTGTTTCATTTGCTATTATTGTCTCCCATTCCAAGGGTAGTCTTTTCACCTTGCTTATAGTTTCCTTTGCTATGCAAAGGCTTTTAAGTTTAATCAGGTCCCACTTGTTTACTTTTGTTTTTACTTCTGTTACTCTAGGAAGTGAGTCATAGAGGATCTTGCTTTATGTCATCAAGTGTTCTGCCTATGTTTTCCTCTAAGAGTTTTATAGTTTCTGGTTTTACAGTTAGGTCTTTAATCCATTTTGAGTTTGTCTTTGTGTATGGTGTTAAGAAGTGTTTTAATTTCATTCTTTTACATGTAGCTGTCCAGTTTTCCCAGCACCATTTATTGAAAAGGTTGTCTTTGCCCCATTGTGTATTTTTGCCTCCTTTGTCAAAAATGAATTATCCATAGGTGCATGGGTTTATTTCTGGGCTTTCTATCTGGTTCCATTGGTCTATATTTCTGTTTTTGTACCACTACCATACTGTCTTGATGACTGTAGCTTTATATAATCTGAAGTCAGGAAGGTTGATTCTTCTAGCTCCATTCTTCTTTCTCAATACTGCTTTGGCTATTCGAGGTCTCTTCTGTTTCCATATGGACTGTGAAATTTTTTGTTCTGTGAAAAATGCCATTGGTAATTTGATAGGGATCACATTGAATCTGTAGATTGTGTTTGGTAGTATAGTCATTTTCACACTATTGATTCTTCCTAACCAGAAACATGGAATATCTCTCCATCTGTTTATATCATCTTTGATTTCTTTCATCAGTGTCTTATAATTTTCTGTGTACAGTTCTTTTGTTTCCATAGGTAAGTTTATTCCTAGATATTTCATTCTTTTTGTTGCAATGGTGAATGGGATTGATTCCTTAATTTCTCTTTCCGATTTTTCTTTGTTAGCATGTAGAAATGCAAGTGATTTCTGTGTACTGATTTTGTATCCTGCAACTTTGCTAAATTCACTGATTAGCTCTAGTAATTTTCTGATACTACCTTCAGGGTTTTCTATGAACTGTATCATGTCATCTGCAAAGAGTGAGAGCTTTACTTTTTCTTTTCTGATCTGGATGCCTTTTATTTCTTTTTCTTCTCTGATTGCTGTAGCTAGGACTTCCAGAACTATGTTGAATAACAGTGATGAAAGTGGACACTCCTGTCTTGTTCCTGATCTTTGGGGGAATGCTTTCAGTTTCTCATCATTGAGAATAATATTTGCTGTAGGCTTATCATAAATGGCCTTTACTGTGTTGAGGTAGGTTCCTTCTATGCCCAGTTTTTGAAAAGTTTTCATCATAAATGGGTGCTGAATTTTGTCAAAGACTTTTTCTGCATCTACTGAGATTATCGTATGGTTTTTATCTTTCAGTTTGTTAATATAGTGTATCACATTGATTTGCATATATTGAAGAATCCTTGCATTCCTGGAATAAACCCAACTTTATTATGGTATATGAGCTTTTTGATGTGTTGCTGAATTCTGTTTGCTAAAATTTTGTTGAGGATATTTGCATTTATGTTCATCAGTGATATTGGCCTGTAGTTTTGTGTGTGTGTGTTGTCTTTGTCTGGTTTTGATATCAAGGTGATGGTGGCCTCATAGATTGAGTTTGGAAATGTTCCTTCCTCTGCAATTTTTTGAGAGCATTTTAGAAGGATAGGCATTAGCTCTTCTCTAGATGTTTGATAGAATACTGTGACGCTATCTGGTCCTGGGCTTTTGTTTTTTGGGAGATTTTTGAGCACAGCTTCAATTTCAGTGCTTATAATTGGGTTGCTCATAATTTCTATTTCTTCCTGGTTCAGTCTTCGAAGATTGAACTTTCCTAAGAATCTTTCCATTTCTTCTAGGTTATCCATTTTATTGCCATATAGTTGTTCATAATAGTATCTTATGATCCTTTGTATCTCTGCATTGTCTGTTGTAACCTCTCCTTTTTCATTTCTAATTTTGTTAATTTGATTATTTCATTTTCTCCTTGATGAGTCTGGCTAAAGCCTTGTCAATTCTGTTTATCTTTTCAAAGAACCAGCTTTTAGTTTTATTAATCTTTACTATTGCTTCTTTCTCTTTTTTTTATTTACTTCTGCTTGGCTCTTTATGATTTCTTTCCTTATACTAATTTTGTTTTTGTTGTTGTTCTTCTTTTTCCAGTTGTTTTAGGTGTAAAGTTAGGCTGTCTGTTCAATGTTTTTTTGTTTCTTGAGGTAGGATTGTAGTTCTATAAACTTCCCTCTTAGGACTGCTTTTGCCACATCCCATAGGTTTTGAGTTGTTATGTTTTCATTGTCATTTGTTTCTAGAAATTGTTTGATTTCCCTTTTGATTTCTTCAGTAACATGTTGGTTATTTAGAAATGTGCTGTTTAATCTCCATGTGTTTGTGTTTCTTACAGTTTTTTTCTTGTAATTGATATCCAGTCTCATGGCATTGTGCTCAGAGGAGATGCTTGATACAATTTCAGTTTTCTTAAATTTACTGAAGTTTGATTTGTGACCCAAGATGTGGTCTATCCACATGGAGAATATTCCTTATGCACTTGAGAAGAAGGTGTATTCTACTGCATTTGGATGGAATGTCCTAGAGATATCAATGAGATCCATCTCATCTAATGTATCACTTAATACTTGTGTTTCTTTATTAATTTTCTATTTTGATGATCTGCCCATTGCTGTGAGTGGGATGTTAAAAGTCTCCTAATATTATTGTGTTACTGTCAATTTCTCCTTTTATGTCTGTTAGTGTTTGTCTAATATACTGAGCTGCTCATATGTTGAGTGTGCATAGATATTTACAATTATTGTGTCTTCCTCTTGGATTGATCCCTTGATCATTATATAGTATCCTTCCTTATCTCCTATAATCTTCTTTATTTTAAGGTCTATTTTGTCTGATATGAGGATTGCTACTCCAGCTTTCTTTTGCTTCCTTTTTGCATGGAATATATTTTTCCATCCTCTCACTTTCAGTCTATATGTGTTTTGAGGTCTAAAGTGGGTTTCTTGTAAACAGCATATATATGGGTCATGTTTTTGTATCCATTCAGCCAGTCTATGTCTTTTGGTTGGAGCATTTAATACATTTACATTTAAAGTAATTGTTGATATATATGTTCCTATTGCCATTTTCTTAATTGTTTGGAGTTGCTTTTGTAGATCTTTTTTCTTCTCCTGTATTTCTTGACTATATAAGTCTGTTTAATGTTTGTTATAAAGCTGGTTTGGTGGTACTGAATTCTCTTAACTTTTGCTTGTCTGAAAAGCTTTTGATTTCTCCATCAATTCTGAATGAAATCCTTGCCGGGTACTGTAATCTTGGTTGTAGATTTTTCCCTTTCAGTACTTTAAATATATCCTGCCTTTCCCTTCTGGCCTGCAGAGTTTCTGCTGACTGTAAGATCAGCTGTTAAGCATATGGGCTTTCCCTTATATGTTACTTGTTGTTTCTCCCTTGCTGCTTTTACTGTTCTTTCTTTGTGTTTAGTCTTTTGTTAGTTTGATTAGTATGTGTCTTGGCACGTTTCTCCTTGGGTTTATCCTGTATGGGACTCTTTGTTCCTCCTGGACTTAATTGACTATTTCCTTTTCCATGTTGGGGAAATTTTCAACTATAATCTCTTCAAGAATTTTCTCATACACTTCCTCTTTCTCTTCTCCTTCTGCGACCCCTATAATTTGAATGTTGGTGCATTTGATATTGTCCCAGAGGTCTCTGAGTCTGTCCTCAGTTCTTTTCATTCTTTTTACTTTATTCTACTCTTCAGAAGTTATTTCCACCATTTTATCTTCCAGCTCACCAATTCATTCTTCTGCTTCAGATATTCTGCTATTGATTCCTTTTAGAGTATTTTTAATTTCAGTAATTGTGTCGTTTGTCTCTTCATGTTTATTCTTTAATTCTTCTAGGTCTTTGTTAATTGATTCCTGCATTTTTCCATTTTGCTTTCAAGGTTTTTGATCAACTTTACTATCATTATTCTGAATTCTTTTTCAAGTGGTTTGCCTATTTCCTCTTCCTTTATTTGGAGTTCTGTGTTTCTAGTTTGTTCCTTCATTTATATAGTATTTCTCTGCCTTGTCATTATTTTTTTTTAAATTTATTGTATCTGAGGTCTCCTTTTCTCAGGCTTCAAGGTTGAATTCTTTCTTCCTTTTGGTTTCTGCCCTCTAAGGTTGGTCCAGTGGTTTGTGTAAGCTTCTTATAGGGTGAGACTTATGCTGAGTTTTTGTTTGGTTGCTTGTTTTTCCTCTGATGGGCAAGGCTGAGTGAGGTGGTAATCCAGTCTGCTGATGATTGGGTTTGTATTTTTGTTTTGTTTGTTGTTTAGATGTGGTGTCCTCCACAGGGTGCTATTGGTGGTTGGGTGATCCTGGGTCTTGTATCACAGTGCTTTCCTTTGTGTGAGTTCTCATTCTCACTATTTGATACCCGATAGGGTTAGTTTTCTGGTAGTCTAGGGTCTTGGAGTCAGTGCTCCCACTCCAAAGGTTCAGGGCTTGATCTCTGGTCAGGAATGAAGATTCCACAAGTGGTTTGTTATGGGATTAAGTGAGATTAAAACAAATATCCAAAAACGAGAAACCAAAGATGAACCCCAGACAAATGGCAGTTACAAAATCAGGCAAATAATAATTAAAATAATAGAATATACATATACATATATACCCATGAACAAAGTCGAAACAGTCCAACAAAAATAAAGTACAATAGACTGACCCAGTGAATAAAGGAAATAAAAAGTTATATTTACCAGTTAAGAACAAAACTAACTAAATCACAAACTAGAAAACAAAACTAAAGCGAGGTGCCAATTGGGGAATAAAGCAATGAAAATAAAACTAACAAATATGTTGAGAGGAAAAGAAAGAATAGCTATGCAAAGTTAAATAGAGGTAGATGAAGAAGATTTATATACATTGAAGGTTAACTGCAAGGGGAAAAGAATAGTAGGAAAAGTAAACAAAGGAATAAATGTAGAAAAAGTAATAATAGGTTTAAAAATAATTTTTAAGAGAAAAAAAAAAAAAAACTCCCCAGAACTACAAAATCCCAACATAGAGGCAGAGGTTTATAACAATAAAATTGTGACTGAGAAAAAAATTAAAAGCTCAAAAGTTTAGTTAGATTTCATAGTGCCAATAAAATCAACAAATACAATGGGGGTTGGGGGAAAAAAAAAAAAAAAATCCAAAAGAATCTACAGAACAAGTCAAAACATAACAATAAATGCTTTTCTTGAGTCACTGTTGTCAGAGTCCTTTCCCTTGCTGGGAGTCACAGTCCACTTCACCTCCCTAGGATGCCCTCTAACACTGTGCTGATCTCTGGACTTGCTGTGAGGGCAGCTCAGATTCTCATCTGCTCCTATTCCTCTGTGTTCTAGCCTCCACTGTCCACAGCTATCAGAACTAGTGCATTTTCTTTCGTGAGAGCTGTCAATGACCTTTTATATATTCCACAGACACAAAGTCTGCCTAATCGATCCTGTGGATTTAATCTGCAGCTTGTACAGCTGGTGGGAGGATTTGGGGTGGTCTTCCTTAGACACACTGCCCCTGGGCTTCAATTGTGGTTTTATTTTTACCTCTGGATATGGGTTATCCACTGGGGTTTGCTCCTGAGGCTGCCCTGGAGGACTTGGTTTTGCCCTTGTGAGGGCAGGTGTGGAGGCGGTGCAGCTGCTTGGGTTGTAGGGGTTCTGGCAGTACTGGGTACTCAGGGGAGTTGGCGGCCAGGGCAGCAGGAAATAAGTGCTCTAGAAGGGTATGGCAACCAGTATTAGCCAATATGCTCCAGTATTCTTGCCTGGAGAACCCCCCTCCCTGACAGAGAAGCCTGGCAGGTCACAGTACACAGGTTCGCAAGGAGTCAGACACTACCGAAGGGACCCTGTGCGCATTGACACAAGACTGTTTACCTGTGGCAGCTCTGCCCCATTGAGAGTTGAATGTGAAGGTGGCGCAGCTACCTGGCTTGCGGGGTCCCTGGTGGCTCCAAGTGTGCAGGGGCACGGACTGCCTCTGCTGCAGGAGTTATGGTCCTCTCAGAGTTTTTTTTTCCAAGCCTCTTGTAGCTGGCGATCAGAAGGCCCCTTTGGCCAGTCTTTGTCTTTAGCTCCACTCTTTCAGGCACTTAGAGGGCTCCCTTGTCTGAGGGCCTTCTCTGTAGTTAAATGCATCAGGCACATAGAGGGGCCCCCTGACTGGGGTCCTGTTCTGTAGATTGGCACATCAGGCACTTAAAGGAGAACGCTGGGTGGGGTCAGGCATTTGATAGGCCAGCATCTCATTTAGTGCCAATGCTGGCATGTCCGGGGAGAGAGGCTATGGTGATGGCTCCACCCACTATGCGTGACTCAGCAGTATCGCCTTGCTTCCATGGCTGCCTGGCTTTCCTCCATAGGCACCCCCCCCACCACCACAATCTCCTCCCTCACATCCCTTCGATCGTCTTTCCACAGTCAACAGCAGCCCTTGCCTTGGGATTGCTCTGCAATCCCTAAACTCCAGCTCCCAGCCACTGTGCCATCTAGGGTATGTATGGCTGCAGCAAGGACTGTCTGCTTCTCATTCCATTTAGGCTGCCACAGATCAGCTGTTTCCCTCTCAGCCTTAAATGTTTCTCCTCTGACTCAGACAGTTGCCAGGATGTGGGGATTGGACACCTGCTTCAGTTCCCCCACCCGCCGAGGGCAGGTCTAGTCCTACTAATACTCCTGTTTTTCCCCCTAGTTCCTTCATCCCACCAAGTTTTGTGTGGGTCTACATATTCTTTTCTGCTGGGCAGGCACTCCTGTCCACTCTCAGTTGGTGTTCTGCGTGCACTTCTGTGTCTGAAGGTGTATTCCTAATGTATCCTTGGAGAGAGATGTATTCCTCATACACCTACTCCTCTGCCATCTTCCAAAGTCTCTCAGTACTCTTAAAAGGTTTCTATTATTTTTAGGTGGGGCTTCCCAGGTAGCTCAGTGGTAAAGAATCCACCTGCCAAGCAGGAGACTTGAGTTTGATCCTTGGCGTGGGAAGTTCCCCTGGAGAAGGAAATAGCGACCCACTCTAGTATTCTTGCCTAGGAAATTCCATGGACAGAGAGCTTGGTGAATCACAAAAGAGTCAGTCACGACTTAGTGACTAAACAACAACAAATATTCTTAAGTGGTGACAAAAAGTAATTGCTTTTGCTCTAGTTATTTCATGTGTATGTATAAGAGCTGAGTTTTATATTGACTGGTGATTCTTGGGTTGACATTTTAGATTGAATCCAAGTCACGCCCACTGGAAAATTGAATCCTCTCACATCTTAGATCTGAGCACTTTTTCTCCTCCTAGACATGCATTTAGAAATCAATGTGCTAGCCTTTCTTTCTGCTGACAGGCAGTAGTGACACTGCAAACATAGGTTTTGGCTGATAGCAGCTTAAAATAAACATCTTAATAATGACAATAGTTTTAAAACAAAATTTAAATAAAAGTTATTCCATAACAGTGCAATGACAGAAGCTAGGATTCCTTTTCTGAGGCAAAACACTTTCACAGCACTTTCTGTCCTCTATTTTAAGGGTCAACACTGACTGTCCTTGGGTAGAAAATTGAGACCACTGTTTGAGTAATTTAGTTCTTCCCTCATCCACTTTTCCTACTAATCCCCCAGTTTCCAAAATGACACAAAATAAAACAAAGAACAACCAATTTAGTCATAGTTATTTGGAAAGTTCAGACCAAAGGATGTCATTTGGTTTGAATTACATGGTTTGCTTTCCCCAGATAATCATTGTACCTTGCCTATGTATAGATACTGTCTTAAGGTTGCTGTCATGCAAAAGCAATTGAGTACATTTTGCAGAAGCTAAGATGACTCAACTCAAACTCACATTGGACTTTAACTCACCTTGCATTGAAAGCCACGTATATAAACACACCAGTAGGTACAAAAGTGCTAATAGTATCTGTGATCCACAGTTGACTCAGTGTATTTATTTACTTTTGCTTGCAGATAATAGTTTATATGTTTAAGCAGTGCTTCGAATATTATCAGAAGGCAGAATCCCTGATACAGTCCTTGTCTTTAATGTCTTGGGCAAGTCCTTAATGTACATATACCTATATTCTCTCATTTTTACACATACCTAAAATCTCTCACTTTTTAAAATGACATTATTTCACTTTACATGTCTAAACATTATATTTATCCACTGATTTGAAATTCTGAAATATAGAAATTAAGTATAATTTCTAAAAAGATCTAAAATTCTTTCAACATGCTTCAAAACATATGGCAAAGTTATGGAAACTTTGGCTTGAATTCTTAAAATTCAAGTAGAAATCCTTGAATGCTGATAGCTACCACTTACAGAGAATTTTACCAAAGGCTCAGCCCTGTTCAGAGTGTTCTAAATGTGTATTCAATGAAATTTCAGTTCTAGGAAGTATCTCCCATTATTATGTCCAGTGCACAACTGAAGATGACAAGGCACAGAGAAATTTATTGATTCACCCAAGAAATCTCATGTAGTAGGTGGTAGAATTAGAATCTAAACTCACAGTCTGTGACTCCATACTCTTTTACCTATTATATGCTCCATACCCCTTCTATTGCCATGACTTTATAATGTCATAACTTGTGTTTTGACTTTCTACTCGATAAATACATGGATCTGAATAGAATCCTTAATATTGTGTTTGAGAAATAATAGAGTTTGTTTTCTGAGAAAAACCACAAAGTATAAAGAATATTTGTTTGAAAAATAATATATAACATTTCTGCTTTAGTTTGAGGAATCACTGACACAAGTCTTAAAACCATATGACTATAAGGTTTCTTAGAATAAACTGGAACAAACATAAAATGCATCCTGGACCACTTGTTCATGCTTTCAAGTAATCAAGTCAGTGTCCTGGCCAAATTTCCTTCTGAACATTACTCTGCACCACAAAACTAACACTAACTTCCAAACTACACAGTGGGCCAGAATATGAAGTTGGAGGGATAGTCTTTGTGTTGTTGTTGTTTAGTCTTTCAGTCATGTCTGATTCTTCTGTGACCCCTTGGACTGTAGCTTGCCAGGCTCCTCTGTCCATGGGATTCTCCAGGCAAGAATATTGGAGTGGGCTCTCCAGGGGATCTTCCCGGTCTAGGGATCGAACCTGTGTCTCTTGCATTGGTAGGCGGATTCCTTACCTATGAGCCACCAGGGAAGCCCAGTCTCTGTATCAGTCACTAAGAAAATAAAATGCTGAGATCATCACTGATACCCACTAAATTCACTGGCCTTACACAGACATTTGATACACTAAATTTGGCAGCCATTATGCAGGTTTGGGAGTCCAAAATTTCAAGAATATTTTAAAGTTGCTACAGTGCTACATTTGGCCCCATAAAATGTGGAAGAACTTTGAAAGATACAATATTCAAATATAAGGTAGTTTTTTTTTAACCATCCTCAGAATCTGTAGGTGTCTCTATTCTTCAACACCAATGAATTAAAATCTGAATATGCATTTCTGCTTTCATCCATCGAAATGCCCTTCCGGAAAGGAATGACGACTCAATCTTCGCAATCTCCTTGCAGACATCTGTGCATAATCTCAGCTGCTCTGCTGAAGGCTGTAAGCACTGCTTGCAGTGGCATTGCTAGTCCTCCTTCCCTGCTTCTGCGGAGCTCCACTGTCCCTCTCCCCACCCACTCCTCACCCAACACAGACTCACTGACTCTGTCCGGTTACTCACACCCCCCAGGGCTCGCTCGGAGCAGTGCGTCCATGACTGAGGCTTCATAGAGGCACTCTGCCCACACACAGGATGTGACGCCCACGGAGTGCGATTTTCATCCGACTTCTCAAAGTCAAAGAGTACTTTCCGGGATGTTCTTTGAAAACTGATTACAGGTTTTCTTCTAGAAAATTGCCAGGCAAGTTGAGCTCAATCTATTTCAAGACAATGCCCTTGAAGTTTCAATTTTTAAAAAGCTGAAAGGTTACATTTCTGGCACTGCAGGTTATACCTCTCTTCCAATTATGTCCTTGAGGTCATAATATGAGATATTTTGTACGACTTGGAAATACACACCAGGAATATGAATGATGCCAAGCACACATTTGCAGTCAGTTTAGAGCTATGAGAAACATGGTTCCAAAGAAAGTCTAGGTTCTGTATCAAATTGTACCAGGTAAACTTTTCGAATGTAACATAGAATTGTACGACGTGGCCTAACTCCTTCATCAGATTTGGGGTTTCACGCTAACTGAAGGGCAAGAAGGAACATAAAAATCTCATATTCAAGAAAGAGTTAAAAGCTACAATATTCCAGCCAGGGGATAGTCTAGCCTCTGTTTGGTTGCCCCTGATGATCAAATACAAAATTCTAATCTACATCTTACATGTGTGCTAAGTTGCTTCAGTCGTGTCCCACTTTTGTGACCCTGTGGACCGTGACCTGCCAGTCTCTTCTGTCCATGGGATTCTCCAGACAAGAAAGCTGGAGTGAGTAGCCATTCCCTTCTCCAGGAGAGCTTCCTGATCGAACCTGGATCTCCCACTTTGCAGGCAGATTCCTTACTGTCTGAGCCACTAGGCTAGCTATTATGTGCCCTTATAGTCTACCCTTCTCTGGTCCCAATATATACACCCTCCTTTGCAATTCCATTTATTGATGATTTAAGTTCCCTCACTTCTCTGAGGATACTTTCATTTGTCTGTGTTTCTCTAACAATGAGTGCTTAGAGTTGAACACAGAGTCCCAGATGTGACTTGATCAGTACAAGGTACAATGCAACTATTATCTTCCATCATCAAGAAAGTATAGATTTTTAAAGGTCATATAACCAATAGGAATTTTAAGAAAGAAAAGTTTTACGGTGCGGGCCATGTATGTGGCAGGCATTCCAAAAGTGTGTGTGAATGTTCTTAATGAAAAGCCAACATGTTTTGCTTGGTTGGTTTTTTTTTCTTTGCTTTGTTTTGGTCTGGCTTTTTGTCTGTGCCCCATGGCTTGTGGGATCTTGGTTCCCCAACCAGGCATTGCACGCGGGCCTTTCCTCAGCAGTGAAAGCACAGAGTCCTAACCACTGGACAACCAGGGAATTCCCTTCTTTGTTTCTGTTTTTGTATGTTTTAAAGAAAGCTTACAGAATAGAATTGAAGGTGTGCATGCTTAATCGCTGCAGTCGCAAAGAGTGTCTGACTCTGCAACCCAAGGGACTGTAGCCAGCTAAGCTTCTCTGTCCATGGGGATTCTCTGGGCAAGAATACTGGAGTGGGTTGCTTTGCCCTCCTCCACTGGATCTTCCCCTACTTAGGGACTGAGCCTGCATCTCTTTCATCCCCTGCATTGACCGGCAGGTTATTTACTACTAATGCCACTTGGGAAGCTGTTGAAGGTTTATGAGACATTTAGTTTTGTATCAGCCTTCTCAGTATATTTGATATTTAGGCATCACATGGACATTATACCCTTCTAAAGGAGAAGTTGCATTAGTATCAGTAACCACTTTCCTTTAACTCAATTTTAATTTTTTGGGGGAGTGCTGTGCCCTGTGGCATGTGGGTTCTTAGTTCCCTGACCAGGGATCGAAAGATGAGCATCAAGAATTGATGCTTTTGAACAGTGGTATTGGAGAAGACTCTTGAGAGTCCCTTGGACAGCAGGGAGATCCAATCAGTCCATCCTAAAGGAGATCAGTCCTGAGTGTTCATTGGAAAGACTGATGCTGAAGCTGAAATTCCAGTACCTTGGCCACCTGATGCGAAGAACTGACTCATTGGAAAAGACCCAGATGCTGGGAAAGATTGAAGGCAGGAGGTGAAGGGGATGACAGAGAATGAGATGGTTGGATGGCATCACCGACTTGATGGACATGAATTTGAGTAAGCTCTGGGAGTCGGTGGTGGACAGGGAGGCTGGGCGTGCTACAGTCCATGGGGTCGCAAAGAGTCAGACAGGACTGAGCAGAACTGAACTGAACTGATCAAGGTGCACTTGGGTTGAGAGCAGACTTAGGAAGCACTGTTTTGTCCAAGCAGGTGATTGCTGGGAACAGGATGTAAAAATTATTCACCATCATTTTCACTTTCATGTCTCCAGCCATTGATACAATGTTTGGCAAAAAGCAGACCCTCCAAAACACTTTGAAAGTCAGTCAAAAAAGGAGGAAGAGGAGGAAAATGCTGGAAGGAAGAAATTTCAGGATTACTGTAAAAATCAAACACAGCAGATTAAACCCCAAATATTAGTGCAGGATGGGATATCCAAAATTAGTGTCCAACCTCCTCATATTATATGTGGCACCTGGAGACACAGAAGAGTTAAAGTAGCTTGTCCAAGATTATAATATCTCAGTCCAGTTAGGTACTGAGTCACTCCTCAGTGGGACTCCTCTAACACTTAATGCAGAGTTCCTTATGTAATAGTAGTGGAGCTACAGAGCAATTATCAAGGGAAGGCCCTGGCATCTCCCACTCTGGCCCCAGATTAGTTCCCTAAGCAGGCCTGGATTGCAGAAAGCTTAAGAAAAGTCTTAGCCACAGATGTGGAGGAAGTCCTGGGATTTAAATGAGTAAGCAAAAGCAAGACATGGTAGAGTGGTTTGATCCTGAGTACCAGACTAAGGGGCTTACCAGGTGGCTCAGTGGTAAAGAATCTGCCTGCCAATGCAGGAGACACGGGTGTAATCTCTGGGTGGGGAAGATCCCTTGGAGGAGGGAATGGCAACCCATTCCAGTATTCTTGCCTGGAGAATCCCATGGATAGAGGAGCCTGGTAGGCTACAGTCCATGGTGTCTCAAAGAGTCAGACATGACTGAGCAACTTAGCACACATGCACGGTGGGGATATATTTCATATCAGAAACCAATAGACAAACTTATAAATGTAAAACTGAAACAAATGTTATAAAGCAATGCTTACCTTTCTCATATGCTGCATATTTTTTTCTACTTTTCTTTCTTTCTAATGTATGCTGTATATTTAACCCAACTAAAGTGATTTCACAATCTACCCATGGGTCACAGCCTGCAGTTGAAAGCAACACCGCATTAGCAAATACTGGGATGTGATTTAGCAAGTTCTCCTCCTCTGTACCCTTTAGTTTTCTTTTTACCTGTGAGCTGTGCAGTATTATTGATTGAACCTAAGATCTACTTTGGAGAAGGCAATGGCACCCCACTCCAGTACTCTTGCCTGGAAAATCCCACGAATGGAGGAGCCCGGAAGGCTGCAGTCCATAGGTCTCGAAGAGTCGGACACTACTGAGCAACTTCACTTTCACTTTTCACTTTCATGCATTGGAGAAGGAAATGGCAACCCACTCCAGTGTTCTTACCTGGAGAATCCCAGGGATGACAGAGCCTGGTGGGCTGCCGTCTATGGGGTCGCACAGAGTTGGACACGACTGAAGCAGCTTAGCAGTAGCAGCAGCAAGATCTACTTGGGGCTTCTCAGGTGGCGCTAGTGGTAAAGAACACTCCTGCCAATGAAGGAAACATAAGAGATGCGAGTTCCATCCCTGGTTAGAGAATAGAGGGCATGGCAACCCACTCCAGGATTCTTGCCTGGAGAATCCCATGGACAGAGGAACCTAGTGGGCTACAGTCCATAGGGTCACAAAGAGTCAAACATGACTTAAGTGACATAGCATGCACACAAGATCCACCTAGGATGAATCCAAATAATAAAGGTTAAATAATCCTCAGTTATTTAATTGCATTTATATTGGAGCATACTTTGAAGACAGTGGAAAAAGTGGGGAGAGCCTGAAAATAACGATTATGGTCATCAAAGACATATCTGTATCTTTGCAAGACCCACATGGTGAAAGAAGAGGAATCACAGCTACATCATATTCTAACATAATGGATATACTGTTAATAAGAATGAGGTAGTGATTTGCAATAAGTATTGAGATGTTTTGTTTAGTAAATAAAGCAAGATGTACAATGGTGTATACAGTATGCTTTTATTTGTGTGCCCAAGGGGGTGTGTATATATTTGTGGGTTTGGTATGCACAGAGTATCTCTGGAGGATAAAGTGGCCACCCTGGTGTGTCATTGGTTTGATGACTGTGGGAGGGACTTTTTTTCCACTGTATTTCCTTTTATATATTTTTTAATATGCATTACTCTTTCAAAAGTAATGATATATTATTAGGTGGATAAATAAGCACACTTTATGAGAGGCAGGAAAATATGAAAAATGAAAGGACTTCCAGTGTTTGGTTTTGTTAAGTCATTACTAGTGATGATGACTCTGAGAAATAAAAGGAAAGCTCTAGGTACAAGTCTTGAAGATGTCTGTGAATGTGCTATAGTAACTTAAACATTCCACTTCATTTACTATACTCTTAACCTTATAACAACAATCACCTCTTTGGGGTGTGTTCTTTATTCCACCTTTTCCCTAATATACGTTCCTTTTTTGTTTGTTTTTAAATTTGTTTGGCTATGTGGCATGCAGGATCCTTATTTGTGGCATGCAGGAGCTATTTGAACTTCCCAGGTGGCGCTAGTGGTAAAGAACCCGCCTGCTAATGCAGGAAACCTAAGCCACGTGGGTTCGGTGCCTGGGTCAAGAAGATCCCCTGGAGAAGGAAATGGCAACCCACCCCAGGAAACTTGCCTGGGAAATCCCATGGGCAGAGGAGCCTGGCAGGTTATAATCTATAGGTTTGCAAAGAGTTGGACAGGACTGAAGTAACTTAGCATGCCTAGATCTATTTCCCTGACCAAGGATCAAACCCAGGTCCCCTGCACTGGGACCACAGTCTTAGCCACTGGACCACCAGAGAAGTCCCACCAAGGTTTTGTAAATACAGAAAAGGAGTCCAGATATGCTTTCTTAGTATGTTGCAGGTTCTTCTGCTTTACCTGCAATGGGTTAGAAGCACCAGAGACAGGAGAAAAAGGAGAAACTGAACAAGAGGCATGTCCTGAGGGGCAGGTCTCCAAGAGGAGAAAGTGAAGAGGGGTTGCTAGTACTTTGGGTAATTCAAAGGATAACAGCAGTGGTTTTCAAACTTTAATATCCATAAGAATCATTAGGATGCTTATTAAAAATTAACCTCCCTTCTGGTACGGGGGGTCTTGGGACTCTTGGAATAGATAAATTCTCTTTTCTGAAGCTTCTGGGAGAAGGCTTACATAAAATGAAGTGCAAACGTCCTATGAGAAACAAACAGGCACATAAAACAAGACACAACAGAAATACAAAACAAGAGATTGGGACTTCCCTGGGGATCTGGTGGTTAAGACTCCATTCTCCCACTGCAGGGGGCATGGGCTCCATCCCTGGTTGGGGAGCTACTACGCATATACTGACACAAGGATGACTTACATAAGAAAAAAGTCTGCTTTTAAGGGCTTTGCTTGTGGCTCAGATGGTAAAGAATCTGCCTGCAATGTGGGAGACCTGGGTTTGACCCTTGTGTTGGGAAGATCCCCTAGAGAAGAGAAAGGCTACCCACTCCAGTATTCTGGCCTGGAGAATTCCATGGACTGCATGGTCCGTGGAGTTGCAAAAAGGTGGACGTGACTGAGCGACTTTCACTTTCCTTTAACCTCTAAGGCAGGTTTCCTTAAGAGAGTTATAGGTACATGTAAAGAACAATACCTGGCACAGATTATAAGTTTGAAGTGTGAGCTATTATGATTTTTAAAGGATATGTATAAAAACAGTTGTTATATAGATGAACCAACTCTCCAGGTGATTCAGGGACCTCATATTATGAGATGGGTTCCTCTATAACTTCGAGTTCTGGGTCTGAGAATGTTAGTTCTCCAGACAATGAGTCAAGTAAAATACTTCAGAGTCTATACAGTATGCAAACAGTGTTTGAAACTAATGATACAGTCCTGTCCCTTTGGTTTAAAACTTGTATATAGACTGCTATCAGTGGCACATTGCAAGCAACAACATTATTAAAAGCACAACATCACAAACACCTAAATGTACTTTTGACTCTTTTCCTTACTTCATCTCCCTAGATTGTTTTCAGTTTTATTTTGTTTTCCTTTGCAAAGTTGATGAATACCTAGGCACCAGTCCCATCGTGGGTTTAAACTTTGTTCTAAATGCTTGAATAATGTCCCAGATTCTGTCTCCTTTTTTAAAGCAACAGCCTTTCAGCCTACCATGAGTCACTCTTCAAACAGATGTGAGTTTTCCTGTTAACACAGCCTGTGAACTCCATCTGCAATCCCAGTGTTAACACCTCCTTAGGAGTTTCCAAACCTGGGTAATCACGTAAATAGCGTCATGTCTTATCAAGTTCCCTCTACTCGCAAGAGAACAAGGTTCATTCAATAAATTTTCCATACTTGGTATTTTTAGAGCCTAGCAAAAAAGGAGGTCTTTAAAATGTTCAGTGCCATTCAACAGGCCCAGCATCTTTCACGGGTCTCCCTCCTTTTCTTGAGTCTGGGCCATAGATGCCTTGTTAAAACATATAGAAATCTTCATCTTTATAACAACACTTTCTAGATGTTGTCTAGCTTTGGCTGTGTTTAAAGCTAGTCAAGAATTCACTACCTGTCAAGGCAACCCATTTTAAAGAAAATTGATGATTAGAAGTCTTCTGCTTCTGTTTTTTCTAAATATACTCATTTACCCAGACTCATGAGCCTTTTGAAAAAGTGAAATGACTCCATCTTTCACGCAAGTGGCAGCTTTTTCAGCTTTATCAAAACTGCTGTGATAGTCTTTCCTGTTCTCTTGATCTTTTCTTTGGCTCCTGAAAGAAGTGGGAGGGAATTATGCACTGGGATTTACTATAAATGTGAATCTAGTTGTATTTAGGCTTACTGTGTACATAGAGACTCAACAACCAAAAAAACCCAAAAAATTTCTAGAAGACATTGGGAATTAGAATGCACTTGCAACATACCAGGGAATTTTCCTTGACAGAGGCAGGTGTAATTTGTTCTTTTTCAGGCGATGTACTTGGGTAGTGGATGATCTTAATGTGATTCTTTTGCTTTTCTTACAATGTGTGTATATTCAGTTTTGAAATGAAATAAAACAGCAGGTAGAGGCTGAAAATTTGGGGGCAGATAAGTTCCATGGAATATAGAATGTGCTATTCTTTCTTGAGTTTCTTAAAGGGCAGGACTCTTTTATTCTTCTTGGTATCACCGTGCCTAGTATAATACCATGCACAGAGTTGGCCTTATTAATACTTGTTGAGTTGAATTTACCTGAATTTCCAGAAGTGGAGAGATCACCAAAGAGAGATACAGACCAGTAAAATAGGACTGAAACTACTTCAAGAAAGATTTTTAACTGGACTTTTATAATCCTGTCCTTCTATTCCCAAAAATACCCTCAAGGAGATGAAATTATACTGATAACTCTTTGGTAAATGATGTCTAGAGATTGCCCTCCCACCCCCCGTCACCACCTTAAAAACTGTCTTTTGAAGTATCAGTATTCTAGTAATCCCAAAGCAGTGACATCCTGTGTTTCATAATTGGCACTTTTTCCCTTCAAGTCAATGTGCATTTTTAACATGGCCTTCCAAGGAAAGTGTTTTTAATTAAAGGAGAAATTATAGTGATAGGAGTATTTGGGGAAGTATTTTAGTGTCAAGTGGTGCCTAAAACTAGCAGTCAGAGAAGTCCAAGTCTGTGACTTGGCAGAGAAACAGAGAGGACCACCCCTCGACCAGGAGGAAAGCTGGGGTGAAGGGAAGCGGCTTGGGAACCACACCAAGGTGACACTGTGGTCTGCTGGAACTCCCCAAAGCATTCTGACCCAATGCCCTACTTAGGAGGGCTGTGAGTCCTGTAGATGCCAACACAAGTGGAACTGGCAGAGGCCTGCCAGTGCAAAGCTCCCTGGGTCTGTGTACCTCTACTTGAGGACTGTTCGTACTTTAACCAGATAATTAGATTAACAGCAGCAGTTGCCCAATCACAGGAAGCACGGCTCTTTTCTCAGAGTAAAATGGGCACTAATCTTGGGACTCAGCCAAACTCACTCCCTTAGGAAGAGGGTTGGGAGGGTCTGACTCAGCTGACAACAGAAGTCCAGCCAAGAGGGCAAAGGACAGTGTCCTCTGGTTAAAGCAATCCATGTCTGGGAGATGTGTTGCGTTCTGGTGGCCTCCACTACCAATCTGTCTGTGTTACAGGGACAGGCTCTTGGTCCTCAAGGAGAGAACAAGACAATGCAAGGCAAAGATCCAATACCAGGAGAAGGAGGGATAACCGACCTGGACAGTACTGAGTGATGCTGTTGTCTTGACAGAAAGTATAAATAGCAGAATCCTATTTAGGATGAACAATTAGATCACTCTTGGTATGGGATGCTTGGAGTACCAGAAAGACAACTTTTGCACTAGGAACCAAGGTAGAAGCCATCTTTATAAACCGGGGCAAGAGAGGCTTGAAATAGGAGCCAGGCCACTTGGGGCAGGAGGACCATAGATAAGTTGTCCTTGCAGTTACTGGAAATCTCAAAGTCTTAAAGTTCCAGCCCCATCCATATCAGAACAGCAATAAGTTTTCTCCAAAGAAGACATACAGATATCTAATAAACCATACATGAAAAGATGCTCAACACCACTCATTATTAGAGAAATGCAAATCAAAACTTCAATGAGACATCACCTCACACTGATCAGAATGGTCATCATCAAAAAAATCTACAAATGATAAATGCTGGAGAGAATGTGGAGAAAAGGGAACCCTCTTGCACTGTTGGTGGGAATGTAAAATGATACAGCCACTATGGAAGGCAGTATGGAGATTCCTTAAAAACTAGGAATAAAACCACCATATGACCCAGCAATCCCACTCCTAGGCATATACCAAAACTGAAAAAGACATATGTACCCCAGTGATCATTGCAGTACTATTTACAATAGCTAGAACATGGAAGCAACCTAGATGTCCATCAACAGATGAATGGGGAAAAGAACTGTTTCACATACATACAATAGAATATCATTCAGCCATAAAACGGAACTCGTTTGAGTCAGTTCTAATGATGTGGATAAACCTAAAGCCTATTATTCAGAGTGAAGTAAGTCGGAAAGAGAAAAACAAATACTGTGTACTAACACACATATATATGGAATCTAGAAAGATGATGCTGATGAACTTATTTGCAGGGCAGCAATGGAGATACAAACAGAGAGAACAGACTTATGGACTGGGGAGGCACAGGAAGGAGAGGGAGGGATGTATGGAGAAAGTAACATGGAAACGTATTACCATATGTAAAATAAATAGCCAATAGAAATTTGCTGTATGACTCAGGGAACTCAAACTGGGTCTCTGTAACAACCTTGAGGGGTGGAATTGGGAGGGAAGAGAGGGAGGTTCAGGAGAGAGGGGACATAGGTATACCTATAGCTGATTCATGTTGATGTTTGGCAGAAACCAACACAATACTGTAAAGCAGTTATCTTTCAATTAAAAATAAATTTAATTATTTTTTAAAAAAGGATAGCAATTAGGGACCATGTCATTATTCACAGAAGTGCTTGCAGTCCTTCCAAATGCAGGGGGCAAATAGTCTTCCTATGTCCTATTTCTGTTGTCAACCTCCTACTTGAGAAGACTGCTATTTATTGAGCATGTTAAAGTGGTGGTAACTATGCTTGGAAAAGAGAAAGCTCTGTACTCAATATTCTTTACAAATACATGGGGAAGACACTGTGTTATATTAAGCAGAAACTGCAAGTTGCTTCTTATCATCTGAATGGAAAGTTAAATAGTTATACGCTTTAAATAGTAATCCAAGACAGCAACAGAAGAGTTATCACAACATAGGCCTGGTTAATAGTCAAACCAGTTGTGTTAGCTGTGATTTTTATGAGAGTTTAGAGAAACAGTAAGGACTTCAGGTTGGGAAGATGAAAGGAAATTCATAAGGCAGGTATACCTTCCAGTCTTGAAGGACTTCCCATTTATTAAGTACTTGTTACTTGTCAGAATTTTGCACATGCAGACTCTGATCTCTTAGAATAAACCTATCAAATAGTTACTAGTATCCATAGTCCCTCAAGGAGGAGACTGAGTTCTGAAGATTTTAGCAGCTTGCTTTAAGTCCTCAGCCACAAAATAGTAGAGAGCTTAAATTCAAATATGAATCTGTAAAGAAAAATACACACTCCCATTGTGGGTCTGCCCTGCTCTCAATACTCTATGATAATACACCTCATTTCTGACACAAGATGTGTGGGTTTTCTATACATTAGTGAGTTCTGGGACACAAACTGGGTGTCCTACAATTTTACCCAATTCTGACAGTCTCTACCTGGAAATAGCATCAGATCCCACAAGTTAAACTGTCAAAAGACAATTTAGTAATTAGTAGTATATCCTTTATTCAAAGGAAATTAATACATGGATGAAAGTACAGTGCCTCGCAAGTGGAAGAGCAGTCTTCCCAAGAGATGTCTGGGCCAGAGCGAGTTTTATAAAATGTTAGAAGAGGCAACATGGAAACAGCAGATGATTGGCTTAGAAAGTGGGCATTTCCTCTGAAGGCTAACAGGTCAATCAGGGAATAAGGAAAAACTATCTGCCTTAAATTAATTGGCTGAGATTGCATATCTGACCTTATTTAGATTAATGAAGTTGGTACAGATTCTTGGCAGGTGGAGAGTGGCTGGCTGGATATCCTGAAATTCTGATCAAATGGAGAATTTACCGGCACACCAAAGTTAAAGTATTGGTTTGCTGATCGGGCAGGAGCAGCTCCATCTTGGACCTAGAAATTTATTTCAACAGGGCTCAGTCCCACAAGACTGCCCCACCCCCACCCCCTCCATACATGCTTCATGCACCAATGGAGAGTCCAGTTGTCACCTGTGCTGCTGACTGACCAACTATGAATCGGAGGTTCCCTCAGCCCTGTCCTCAGCTTTGATTCATTTGCCAGAGAGGCTCACAGAACTCAGGAAAACAGTTCCTTTACTAAATTACCAGTTTATTATATTAATAAAAGGATGCAACTCAAAAACAGCCAGATGGAAGAGATGCATAAGGCAAAGTGTGTGGGCAGGGGTCCCATGTGTCCGTGCCCATTCTGGGAGTGTCACTCTTAGCCACCCCTCACGTTGACCATCCTGGAGGCTTTCTGAATCCCATTGTTTGGGGGTTTTGTGGAGACCGTTCCATAGCCACGATTGATTAAATCATTGCTGACTGGTGACTGATTCAACCTCCAACCCCTCTCCCCTTCCAAACGGTCAGGGGAATAAGACAAAGTTCCAACCCTCTATTTATGGCTGGTTCCCCTGGCAACCAGCCCCCATCTTGAGAGGCTGTCTAAAAGTAATACATTCAAGTGTGGTTGAAAAGTTATGAATAATAAGACATTCCTTTCACCTTTATGGCTCTGGGGCTATTTCAGGAACCAAAGATAAAAGCCCAAATTCTATAACAAAAGATGCTCCCAGCGCTCTTATCACTTAGGAAATTCCAAGAGGTTTTGGAACTCTATGAAATAGAGACAGGGGTAAAGGCCAAACATGTATTTCTTATTATAAATCATAGTGTCTTACTTCAAAGTTTCTATTTTTTTCCACCAGGAGGGTCACAGAATCCAATCAGAGGCCTCCAGTCAGGATGAACAGCATGATCAAGTGCAGGGAGACCTAATGATGGAAGGTCTTTGAGTTCTGCAAGCAGCTGGATTTGAAAGTAGTGGAGATTTCAGGAAGTGGAAGGGCATCATTCCACCAAAGAAGTTAAGTAAGGAGGAATTGACCTTTAAAAAGTAAGGAGTTTATAAAAAGGCCTTCAGTCAAAGTCCAAAGAGTAATGCAGAAATATTTAATTTGGGGCCTAGTCTTCCACACCTGGAACCTGAGATTCAGCATGGAGCTCAGGGTCCTGGATTATCCATACAGGCTGCAAGGGCGACAGCAAGGTGTCTGCTATCAAAAAGGTAAACAGGAACTTCCCTGTGGTCCCGTGGTTAAGACTTTGCCTTCTCATGCAGAGGGTGTGAGTTCTAGCCCTGGTCGGGGAGCTAAGATCCCACATGCTTTGGGGCAAAAAAACAAAACATACAACAGAAACAATATTGTAAGCAATTCAATAAAGACTTAAAAATTGATCCATGTCAAAAAAAAAGAGAAAACAGTCTAAAACTAGAAGGGACAGTTAAGCTACAAACTAGAAAAGCAAACAAGTGATACTAACATCATATAATACAAAAACGAGCTTTGGAGTCAGTTGAGTTTAAATCCTGACTCACCCTCTCATTATATGCATAACCTTGGCTTAACTTCTCTCAGATTCAGTCTTCTGATTTGTGAAATGTACCTACTTAACTACAGACTTGGGCTTCCCAAGTGGCTCAGTGGGAACCACTGAGAACCCACCTGCTAATGCAGGAGACTCAGGCTTGAAGCAAATGGCAACCCACTCCAGTATTCTTGCCTGGGAAATCTGATGAACAGAAAAACCGGGCAGGCTACAGTCCATGGAGTCGCAAAGAGTTGGACACAGCTGAGCAACTGAGCTCAATGCACAACCACAGACTTTGTGGTCAACTCCCCCAAATTCCTTTCACTTCAACTGATCCAGCCAAGCCAGTCATGAGATCTCATTTTCCATGCAAATTATTAAGCCAGAATGGCTAGGGAAATATGAAGAAGGACACTATGGACTGAATTTTGTCCCCACAAAATTCATATAGTGAAGCCCTAATTCTGAGTGCTATGGTATTTGTATTTGGAGATGGAGCCTTTGAAAGGTAGTTAGGGTTAGATGAGATCATGAGGGTGGGACCTCAAGATGGAATTAGTGCCTTTATTAGAAGAAACACCAGACAGCTAGCACTCTTGTGATCTCTCTCTCTCTATGCAATGTGAGAACACAAAGAGAAGGCCTCAGTCCATAAGCCAGGAAAAAAGTACTTGCCAGAACCTGACTATAGCAGCACTCTGATCTTAGACTTCCAGCCTCCAGACTGTGAGAAAACAAATTTCTTTAAGCCATTCAGTCTATGATATTTAGTTATGGCAGCCCACTGTAGTACACAGGACTTAGTGGGGATTCTAGGAAAGGTTTTCCTTTCTCTGCTAGTGGAAGGACAGGAAATCTCTTTTTGTTTTAAAAAAAAAAATTTATTCATTTGTTTTTTTGGCTGTGCTGGGTCTTTGTTGTGGCATGTGGACTTTCTCTAGTTGTGGTTCACAGACTCTCTAGTTACCTCAAGTCATGTGGGATCTTAGCTCCCAAACCACAGACTGAACCTGCATCCCTGGCAATGGAAGGCAGATTCTTTTCTTTTCTTTCTTTCTTTCTTTCTTTTTTTCTAATTTTATTTTTACTTTATTCTACTTTACAATACTGTATTGGTTTTGCCATACATTGACATGAATCCACCACAGGTTTACACGAGCTCCCAATCCTGAAACCCCCCTCCCACCTCCCACCCCATATCATCTCTCTGGATCATCCCCGTGCACCAGCCCCAAGCATCCTGTATCCTGTATCAAACATAGACTGCCGCTTCGTTTCTTACATGATAGTATACATGTTTCAATGCCATTCTCCCAAATCATCCCACCCTCTCCCTCTCCCTCAGAGGCCAAAAGTCCATTCTATACATCTGTGTCTCTTGTTGTCTCACATACAGGGTCATCATTACTATCTCTCTAAATTCCATATATATGTGTCAGTATACTGTATTGGTTTTTCTTTCTGGCTTACTTCACTCTGTATAATCGGCTCCAGTTTCATCATCTCATTAGAACTGATTCAAATTTATTCTTTTTAATGGCTGAATAATACTCCATTGTGTATATGTACCACACCTTTCTTATCCATTCATCTGCTGACAGACATCTAGGTTTTTTCTATGTCCTGGCTATTATAAACAGTGCTGCAGTGAACATTTGGGTACATGTGTCTCCTTCAATTCTGGTTTCCTCGGTGTGTATGCCCAGCAGTGGGATTGCTGGGTCATAAGGCAGTTCTATTTGCAATTTTTTAAGAAATCTCCACACTGTTTTCCATAGTGGCTGTACTAGTTTGCATTCCTACCAACAGTGTAAGAGGGTTCCCTTTTCTCCACACCCTCTCCAGCATTTATTGCTTGTAGACTTTTGGATCACAGCCATTCTGACTGGTGTGAAATGGTACCTCACTGTGGTCTTGGTTTGCATTTCTATGATACTGAGTGATGTTGAGAATCTTTTCATGTGTTTGTTAGCCATCCGTATGTCTTCTTTGGAGAAATGCCTATTTAGTTCTTTGGCCCATTTTTTTGATTGGATCGTTTATTTTTCCAGAGTTGAGCTGCATAAGTTGCTTGTTTATTTTTGAGATTAGTTGTTTGTCAGTTGCTTCATTTGCTATTGTTTTCTCCCATTCACAAGGCTGTCTTTTCACCTTACTTATAGTTTCCTTTGTTATGCAGAAACTAAAGACCTATATATCAAAAACTATAAAACACGGATGAAAGAAATCAAAGAGGACACTAATAGATGGAGAAATATACCATGCTCATGGGTTGGAAGAGTCAATATAGTGAAAATGAGTATACTACCCAAAGCAATTTACAGATTCAATGCAATCCCTATCAAGCTACCAGCGGTATTTTTCACAGAACTAGAACAAGTAATTTCAAGATTTGTATGGAAATACAAAAAACCTTGAATAGCAAAAGCAATCTTTAGAAAGAAGAATGGAACTGGAGGAATCAACTTGCCTGACTTCAGGCTCTACTACAAAGCCACAGTCATTAAGACAGTATGGTACTGGCACAAAGACAGATCAATGGAACAAAATAGAAAGCCCAGAGATAAATCCACACACCTATGGACACCTTATCTTCAACAAAAGAGGCAAGAATATACAATGGAGTAAAGACAATCTCTTTAACAAGTGGTGCTGGGGAAACTGGTCAACCACTTGTAAAAGAATGAAACTAGATCACTATCTAACACCACACACAAAAATAAACTCAAAATGGATTAAAGATCTAAATGTAAGACCAGAAACTATAAAACTCCTAGAGGAGAACATAGGCAAAACACTCTCCGACATAAATCACAGCAGGATCCTCTATGATCCACTTCCCAGAATACTGGAAATAAAAGCAAAAATAAACAAATGGGATCTAATTAAAATTAAAAGCTTCTGCACAACAAAGGAAGGCAGATTCTTAACCACTGGACCATCAGGGAAGTCTCAAGGAAATCTTTTGCTCACTGCATACATCAAAAGCACACAAGGAACCCCCAAAGCACATAATGAACCCATTCCACACCACCAGGGAATCAGCTTCAGAACACAGCTGATACATAGAATTGGACAGAATTGTAAGAAAATGGAGTCAAAATCCTGATGAAACCTTGCCTGGAAGCCAACATTGTGTTTGCTCTTCATGTTCTATAAGCCAGTGCAAGTTCTTACTCTTTATGCAGTCTTGAGTCCAGTTTCTATTCCTTGCAGATTACTGTAATTTAGAGTTATCAGAGGGCTTTCTAGGTGGCGCTAGTGGTAAAGAACCCACCTGCCAGTGCAGGTGGACCTAAAAGACATGGGCTCCATCCCCGGGTCTGGAAGATCCCCTGGAGGAGGGCATGGCAACCCAATCCAGCATTCTTACCTGGAGAATCTCATGGACAGAGGAGCCTGGAGGTCTGCAGTCCATAGGGTTGCATAGAGTCCAACACACCTAAAGCAACTTAGCACACATGCACACACAGTTTCTGGAGGACAAAATCAAATAAGGAAAGTAAGGTGGCATATGTAAATGATAGCTGTTATTATTTCAGGCAAGCAGCTGATTTGTGAGTCACTCAAATCAATCATCATGACTGGATGACTTACCTGGATATAGAGAAATCTACTATCAGTGAGTAAGGATTATGATGAAGAGAACCAGTTTCTGAGAAAAGAGAGAAGACTAGAATAAGAGGTACAGAATTGACCTGGGATTTGCCTGTAGCAAATCAGATTTAGATTCTGGCGGACAGTGAAGAAACCAGCAGAAGAAACAAAGCAGAACTGACGTAAATGTTAGGAACTACAGTCTCCTTCCTAATTTCCATTTTTCAGCTACAAGTTTTCCTATGATCCTGGCTTATCAACCAGTTGGCTCTGCTTTAGGAACTTCCTTAGGTCCTTTCCTCACCCTCATTTGCACTCCCATTATTAATTTCTCTGGAATGTGCTCTTACGTAAACTCTACTTCTCCTGTTTAAGTACTTAAACAGGTTAAAAAACAGTCAAATTAAAGGAGTTCATTTAGTTCTCATATTACAGTACTTTTCTTTGGATTCAAATGACTTAGTTGGACATTTAAAGCAAAACAATAAAAATGTCTGAAAATTATTCCAAAACCATATTGTTTACTTGATGGTGAGCAGTTTCTAAACAAAACCAACGTAGCCAGGAAGGCTGCTCTAAGCCACTGGACAGCTCTTCCTTGAATTGTTGTAGATGGTAATTAAGCTGGTATACATGGTATGATTGTTAGAGTTTTCTATTTTTATCAAGAGTTCTTCTAAATTCTGAAAACTCTTCAGTCCTTGAACTACTTATGAAATCATTTCCTTGTTTTCAAGAAGCAGGCTTCCAAGGTGGCTCAGTGGTAAAGAATCCACCTGATAGTGCAGGAGACTTGAGTTCGATCCCTGGGTCAGGAAGATCCCCTGGAGGAGAAAATGGCAACCTGCTCCAGTATTCTTGCCTGTAAAATGCCACGGACAGAGGAGCCTGGCAGGCTACAGTCCATGGGGTCGCAAAGGGTAGGACCCAACTGAGCAACTGAGCACATAGGGCAAAATACTAAATTAACTATTATGATCCTAAAACAAAAACTAAAGAAATGTGCAGGTTTTGACTACAAGGATGTTCGTGACAGCATTATTTGTAGTAATAAAAACCAAAATAACCAAAGTCCAATAATTGGGGATTGGTTTAATCAGTTATCTCACATGCTAGTAAAGTCATGCTCAAAATTCTCCAAGCAAGGCTTCAACAATACATGAACCGTGAACTTCCATATGTTCAAGTTAGTTTTAGAAAAGGCAGAGGAACCAGAGATCAAATTGCCAACATCTGCTGGATCATCGAAAAGCAAGAGAGTTCCAGAAAAACATCTATTTCTGCTTTATTGCCTACGCCAAAGCCTTTGACTGTGTGGATCACAATAAACTGTGGAAAATTCTGAAGGAGATGGGAGTACCAGACCACCTGACCTGCCTCTTGAGAAACCTATATGCAGGTCAGGAAGCAACAGTTAGAACTGGACATGGAAAAAGAGACTGGTTCCAAATAGGAAAAGGAGTGTGTCAAGGCTGTATATTGTCACCCTGCTTATTTAACTTCTATGCAGAGTACATCATGAGAAACGCTGGGCTGGAGGAAGCACAAGCTGGAATCAAGATTGCTGGGGAAATATCAATAACCTCAGATATGCAGATGACACCACCTTTATGGCAGAAAGTAAAGAAGAACTAAAGAGCCTCGTGTTGAAAGTGAAAGAGGAGAGTGAAAAAGTTGGCGTAAAGCTCAACATTCAGAAAACAAAGATCACGGCATACGGCCCCATCACTTCATGGCAAATAGATGGGGAAACAGTGGAAACAGTGGCTGACTTTATTTTTCTGGGCTCCAAAATCACTGCAGATGGTGTTTGCAGCCATGAAATTAAAAGACACTTATTCCTTGGAAGAAAAGTTATGACCAATCTAGACAGCATACTAAAAAGCAGAGATGTTACTTTGTCAACAAAGATCTGTCTAGTTAAGGCTATGGTTTTTCCAGTGGTCATGTATGGATGTGAGAGTTGGACTATAAAGAAAGCTGAGCACTGAAGAACTGATGCTTTTGGACTGTGGTGTTGGAGAAGACTCTTGAGAGTCCCTTGGACTGCAAAGAGATCCAACCAGTCCATACTAAAGGAAATCAGTCCTGAATGTTCATTGGAAGGACTGATGTTGAGGCTGAAAGTCCAATACTTTGGCCACCTGATGTGAAGAGATGACTCATTTGAAAAGAGCCTAATACTGGAAAGATTGAAGGCAGGAGGAGAAGGGGATGACAGAGGATGAGATGGCTGGATGGCATCACTGACTCAATGGACATGAGTTTGAGTAAACTCTGGGAGTTGATGATGGACAGGGGGCTTGATGTGCTGCAGTCCATGGTGTTGCAAAGATTCTGACACAACTGAGCGACTGAACTGAACTGAACTGAACTTAGTTATGGTACAATGCATAAAATGCTATTAAAATATATAGTAAATTATATAAATTTTTATGTATAATGATAACAATATGAGTTAATAAAAATACTTGATATAATTTTATTTATTAATATGGAAGGATACTCAGAGACAATGGTGCCTATCGAAATTGTAGGGGAGGGACTTCCCCAGTGGTCCAGTAGCTAAGACTCTATGCTCCCGATTCAGGGGGTCAGGGTTCATCCCTGGTCAAGGATCTAGATCCCACATGCTGCAACTAAAGATCCTGTATGCTGCAAGTAAGACCTAGTGCAGCCAAATAAATACATAAATAAAAATAGTTTTTTAATTGTAGGGGAAGCAGGCAAATAACCCTGTGTCAGGCAGAGAATCGAGGCACCCCTGCAAAGGTCTGCAGCAGCACCCGGGAAAGGGTAATAGAATTTGATGAAGGTGTTACTGTAGAGCCATGACAATGCCCAATGGGAAAGGACTCTTTTGCAAGCATATGTGGGTACCTCATGATAACTCCCAGAAATAGCTGTGGTCGAACTGGATGAAAGTAGAAGTCCTGCTTCAGTGACTGTGGCACAGAGAATCACTGACATGTAAATGATGCTTGCTATTATATTTTTGTGTGTTCTGAACATGGACAAAGCCTTGAGAAAAGTGGCTCATTTTTTTCCCAAAAAGAATAGTTTTCACTAAATAAATATAAATGACATATTTATACACCTTAAGCAAATTGTTTTCAACTACTTTCAAATACTTTAGAAGACTTTACTTGCTTATAAGGTTATGTTGACATTAATAACAATAATTCAATTTCTTAAGAACTCCCTATATTCCTATATTTTATGCTAGGCATGCAGATAGATGAAAGAAGTAAAAGTTTCATTCCAAGCAGAGCTCATTTTGAAATTATCAGTAAATATGGAGTAACTGTGAATGACTAGTTACAAAGAATTTCACCTGGCATTTAACAAACTTTCATGATGTTCCTACCATGTTTAAGACCTCATATGCTAAGTCGGTAGGTTGAATGAGATCCGTAATTGGGGAGGAAGATAAGACAATTGATTACTGCATTTTTAGGTATCCTTTGATGTTATGATTTCAAAACCAGAACATCTAATGTAAATCAACAATGAGCCACCCTTATAAAAGCAATACAATTAAGGTCAAATAATTTGCTCCTTTCTCTTCTCTGTTGCTGACACAACCCCCTGTTAAATTGTCAACCTCCATTATATTCTAGAATAGATCATCCCCTTAGGCAATTCTATAGGCTAAAAGTATAGTTTGAGATTCTTGAGTGTGATTGAAGGAGATTAGCTTGCAAAAATTTCAAAATTTGTTAGTGCTTTATATATCTTGCCTACTCAACCAGTGGATCCAACTGAACTACTGACAGGGCAATGAATGGATCACTCCCAAACATTAATGACTTCATTTCCCATCAAGTAGCAGCCAAATGGATGAGAAACTGATGATAGCAATAGAGATATTCCCCAACCTGATAAAGTCACCCCCTTCTCCAATTATTACTTCAGTATCCCAGACCTAAGTTATTGAAACCATTCTTGTTTTGAGAATGGGCATGACCTAATTCAGACCAATAAGGGAAGTTTGTTCAGGAGTTTTTGGAAATGTCCTCACTTTGAACATGTGATGACTATGCAATCCCCATGACCTGGAGAACCTACCATCAGGAAATCGGTTGTGTAATATTAAATATAACCCTTAGGAGAGGATTCTGTGCTAATGCTTACCCCACATACAGCCAAAGAGGACACTGGATGAAAGTAATCATCCTAGAGGATGGAACCAGGGCTCAGTCAGGGCAAGAGAAAGGGTGCAGACTGCCAGTGCGGTTAACCAAGTCCTTAACTCTCCACATGGCATTGAGAGCCCAATATTCCTGTGCAACAGGATGTGATATGTGTTTGAAACTGTATGTTGTTGCCCAGCCTCTCATTTTCCAACCCTTTAATCACTTTTCTTCTTCTCTGATTATACTGGGGTATTGGAGGTTAATTATCATCCAGACATAACCCTCCTGGGGAGCTATAGCTAGAATTGATAAAGATGACAACATAACGCCCAGATTGCTGAACTTGGCATGACTCCTGAGTGAAAGTATCTCATGAAAGGGGATTGTGCATGAAGGTGTATGTACTGGATGCTGCAGTATACCACCTAGACTCCCCTCCATGACCACGGTACTCTTCCCCGACCAGCTTCCCCAAGTGTTGTCTGTTAGTACCTCACGACCAAGTCCCACCCTAGAGATTGTCCTACCTCTGAATTAGACCTGTCCTCAGGGGGTCTACCTCCAACATTACTCACAGGGAGCAGGGGTGTGGAATGAGGGATGGTACAAAGGCCTCAATGTAGGACAACTCCCTGCCCACCTCACCCCACAAGCTCTGTTACAATGGTATCGCAATTCAGCTTCTCCCTCTGCCCAGTCCTAATCTCACTCAGAGTGGTTGATCCCAAGAATACTACCAAAAACCTTCCTGCACCAAAATTCCTATCTCAGACTCTATTTCCTGGAAATTCAACCTAAGATAATAAATAATGATAATAACATTAGGAAATACTTAGAAGCGACTTATTACAGGTACCAGCCACTCTTCAGTGTTTCACATGTTATAAACTCAATTCTCACAACCCCCTATGGTAGGTGCCATTACTAACCTTGTTTTATAGATGAAACAAAATGAAGCACAGAGAGGTTAAACAAGTTATCCAAGATCACACAGCTGTTAAGTGCCAAAGCTGGGGTCTAAGCTTAGGCCTTCCATTTTGAGAATTCTGTGCTCTTAACTGTGCTGCCTCTTATACATTTGGGATAGTGCTTACCATGTGCTGACCACTTCCACACCCATTACCACTGCGGATCAATTCAAGGCCAAGAAAAGTACTGAGTTGTCACAGGAAGCAGCTGCAGTCCAGATAGGTTTGGTGGTGGGCTCACCCACTTTGTCAGTCTCCGGATCATCTCTAACCCCACTGGCAGTCTCAGAAGGAGCAGTCACCAGCCATATTAAGGACACTAGAGAACAAAGACTCCTCAGTGCAGACTGAAGACTCCATTGCCTTCTTTAAGCAAAGAATATGACAGCACCAGTGGCAGCTAAGGACAAGAAGACGACTCAGAGGGAAGCCAAGAACCTGAAAAATCTCAGACAGCCTGGCTCCACATTCAGTGCTGTTCACACTCTACCCATTGTCTCTCAGCAAGGATGCTAGCAAGCCCAAAGAGTGTCTAGAGTAAACTCCATCATCCTCCTACTCTGCCCTGCAGTAGCAACCAGGTTCTTTCTTTTTGGTTTTTATTTTATATTGGAGTATAGCTGATTAACAATGATGGTTGGTTGCAGGTGTAAAGCAAAGTGATTCAGTTATACCCATACAAGCTTATAAATAAGTTTACTTGTATCATTTTTAAAATTCCACATGTAAGTCATAAAATATGATATTTGTTTTTCTCTGTCTGACTTACTTTACTTAGTATGATAATCTCCAGGTCCATCTATGTTGCTGAAAATGGAAGAGTTGACTCATTGGAAAAGACTCTGATGCTGGGTTGGATTGGGGGCAGGAGGAGAAGGGGACGACAGAGGATGAGATGGCTGGATGGCATCACGGACTCGATGGACGTGAGTCTGAGTGAACTCCGGGAGATGATGATGGACAGGGAGGCCTGGCGTGCTGCGATTCATGGGTCACAAAGAGTCGGACACGACTGAGTGACTGAACTGAACTGAATATTCCATTATATGTATGTACCACAGTCTTCCTTGGTGGTTCAGTGGTAAAGAATCCACCTGCCAATGCAGAAGATGTAGTTTCGAACCCTGAGTCAGGAATATCCCCTGGAGAAGGAAATGGCATCCCAGTCTAGTATTCTTGGCTGGGGAATCCCATGAACAGAGGGGCCTGGTGGATTACGGTCCATGAGGTCCCAAGAGAGTCAGACACGACCCTAGTGACTAAACAACAACAACATATATGTCCCACATCTTCTTTATCCATTCATCTGTCAATGGACTTTTAGGTTGCTTCCATTTCCTGGCTATTGTGAAGAGTACTGCAATGAACACTGGGGTGCAAGTATAGTTTTGAATCATGATTTTCTCTGGATTATATACCCAGGAATGGGATTGCTGGGTGGTATGCAATCATGTTCTTCAGGAAGGTAACCTTGATGAATCACCATCCTGCTTTCCGTGTGCTAGTTCAAGAACTTGGGCCTCAACTCAGCATATAATATTGCTCTGGTCACAAGGGCTATAATAGCAAGCATTAATGTGAAATGTGTTAAGGACATTAGGAAACCTTCCTTCAACTCACAGGTGGTTATCTCACCACTTGCCTAAGTGGGAGGTGGGCATGGGACTGGCAAGATAAAAGGAAATAATGCTGATGGCCTTGAATTAGGTCGGCCCTGAAGCCTGCGTTTCTACTGGGCTTGTAGCTGCAGAAGCCAGTACGCCCTCCTTGCTGGTAGGTGTGAGTCAAACTGCCTTTGCCTGCAGCTGATAGCAGAGGCGTCTCCAGCCTTCACTCACACCTCCTCTCCTTCAGTTCTATCAATGTTCTTATCAGACAGATTATTGGGAAACTTTATTTTTTATTATTAAAAAGAATTTATTTTTATAAAGTATTGTTAATAGTTCAGACTCTTGGTTGCAAGTGACAAGAACAAACTTTAGCTATCTTATGCTAAAGAAAGAACTCTCTGGACAATCAGGACATGTCCCAGAATCCAAGGACTGAGTCCCCACTGGAATAAATTAAAGCCTGAAGCACTGTAGAGTCCCAAGGTCTTCCTCATTCTCCATCTCTCTCCAGTGCTTTTGCCTTTTTCTTATCACTAAAGGCTCTCTATTTTGCAGTCCATGATAAAGAACATAATGGCACGTAGCTTCAGAATTTTACAACTTACCACCAATGCAGAGATAAATTGATTCATTTTTCCTTCCCTCTCTCCCCATTCCCTCCCTCCCTTCTGCTTCCCTTATCTATATTTTGAAATCTCTCTGCCCGAATTGTGAAATGTGTGTGAAACAGACTTCTCAGCCTAGCTTGGGTCAGGTAGCCATCCTGAACTAACAAACAGTGGTGGGTGGCTGGGAGCGAGGTGTTGAGTGCAAGGTCATTTCTAGGAAAGTGGTTGTTCTTGCTAAATTGAAAGGATAGAGTAGGGGGAGGGAAAATAAAGGGAAAAAGAAGTTCCCAGTAATATTCCTATGAATAATGAAAGGGAATACAAGGAAATGAAAGCAGTTTTACCAGGGTTATGGGATTATTTATGAAGTCATTCTTTTAAAGTCTTTTCGTTAGAATAGAAAACAGAGCAGTAGTTAAAACTGAAACTTCATTGTCATCCAAACTTGTGGCTACATTCCAGCTCTACCACTTACAAGCTTCATGGCTGTATGCCAGTTATTTAACTTCAAATGGAGGTAAGAGTTAAGGATGAAATGAGTTAACCTGTGTAATGCACTTCACATTTTAACGGCACATAATAAGTGCCTTATTTTTGTTGTTATTCAGTCTCTGAGTTGTGTCTGACTCTTTGCAACCCATGGACTGCAGCGCGCTGGGCTTCCTGTCCTTCACTGTCTCCCAGAGTTTGCAAAGCTCATGTCCATTGAGTCGGTGATGCCATCCAACAATCTCATTCTCTATTGCCCTCTTCTCCTCCTGCCCTCAGTCTTTCCTAGCATCAGGGTCTTTTCAAATTAGTTGGCTCTTTGTATCAGGTGGCCAAAGTATTGAGCTTCAGTTTCAGCATCAGTCCTTCCAAATATTCAGGGTTGATTTCCTTTAGGACTGACTAATTTGGTCTCCTTGCAGTCCAAATGACTCTCAAGGGTCTTCTCTAGCACCATAATTCAAAAGCATCAGTTCTTCAGTTCTCAGCCTTTATGGTCCAACTCTTGCATCCATACATGATTACTACAAAAACCATAGCTTTGACAATATGGGCCTTTGTCAGTAAAGTGATATCTCTGCTTTGCAATATGTTGCTATAGTTTTCCTGACAAGGAACAAGCAGTCACTGTCCACGGTGATTTTGGAGCCCAAAAAGATAAAAATCTGTCGCTTATAAGTGCCCTTTAAGTGGTAGCTAATGTTATTTATGAATTTTCTGTAACTGATTAAAATACTATTTCAACACAAATCAAAGGTGGAAAAGGGAGGAGATTTCTGTTGCTTGTCTGAAAGCCAAGTCATAACTCACTGGTACTGGGAGAAATGGCCTTTTCTAGGACCTGTGAGTGAGACCACACCTCTACCTTGGAGGTCAGTGGTTGATGAGATATGAAGTCTGCAGCCCTGCCCTGCTGTGTGCGAACGTTTCCACGGGGGAGTTGACAATAGCAGAAGCATTAGCAGCGGCTCCTTGAGAGCCATCTGGCATCGATTTTTCCACTCTTTCCTAAGGAGGACTCTCCAGAGCCTGAGTGTGAAGGAAACACTGATCCTTCTCTTGCCTTTGCAGCTGCTGACATGGAATCGTCTGACTTTTCTCTATTCACTCTGACACAGAGACAAGCTAGGAAGAAGCCACTGCCCTTCCAAAAGAAGGTCATAGGCCAGGGGCACCGTGTTTCAGTTTACAGGTTGCCTTTAGTTTTGATTCCTCTAAGTTTTATGTTGAGGATAGAGTTAGCTCATAATTAGTGTTAATTTTATATAGTGTGTCTGTGTCCGACTCTTTGCGACCCCATGGACTGTACTGGCCAGGCCCCTCTGTCCATGGAATTCTCCAGGGAAGGATACTGGAATGGGTTGCCATTCCCTTCTCCAGGGGATCTTCCCAACACTGGGATCAAACCCGAGTCTCCTGCATTGCAGGCAGATTCTTTACCACCTGAGCTATGCCACCATGAAAGCCCTAACCTAAAAATTTTCCATTTAAAGTTTGCTTGCCTTTTGTGTCACTGCTACTCTGCCATCACTGTTGGTAACTTCAGTTTTTGACTAACCTTCTGGCTATTCATTCTCGTTTGGCAATAGAGTTCAAGATGATTCTCTGAAGCCAATCTGATAAAGCGGTATTTCCATTAAATCTTTTGAGTGTGCTAATGTATTATGGTTAACAATTGTAAATACAAAGGTTAAATATAAGGCAATCTTAGAGTTGTTTCTTTTGACTGGAATCATCTTTGATTAGACTCACAAGTAAATTTAAAAATTAATCTAAAAAATCAACCAACTATATGATGTGTTTCTTTTTAAAGTTAATTTTTATTAGAGTATAGTTAATTTACAATGTTTTGTTAGTTTCTGCTGTACAGCACAATGAACCAGTTTTACATGAATTCACTCTTTTTTAGATTCTATTCCCATACCATACAGGTCAGTACAGAGTATTGAGTAGAGTTCTCTGTATAGTAGGTCTTTATTAGTTGTCTATTTTATATATCAGTTCAGTTCAGTTCAGTTCAGTCGCTCAGTCATGTTGGACACTTTGCGACCCCATGAATCGTAGCACGCCTCACCATCTCTCGGAGTTCACTCAGACTCACGTCCATTGAGTCCGTGATGCCATGCAGCCATCTCATCCTCTCTCATCCCCTTCTCCTCCTGCCCCCAATCCCTCCCAGCATCAGAGTATTTTCGAATGAGTCAGCTCTTCACATGAGGTGGCCAAAGTGCTGAAGTTTCAGCATTAGCATCATTCCTTCCAAAGAAATCCCAGGGTTGATCTCCTTCAGAATGGACTGGTTGGATCTCCTTGCAGTCCAAGGGACTCTCAAGAGTCTTCTCCAACACCACAGTTCAAAGCATCAATTCTTCAGCACTCAGCCTTCTTCAAAATCCAATTGTCACATGACCACAGGAAAAACCATAGCCTTGACTAGACAGACGTTAGTCAGCAAAGTAATGTCTCTACTTTTGAATATACTCTCTAGGTTGGTCATAACTTTTCTTCCAAGGAGTAAGCGTCTTTTAATTTCATGGCTGCAGTCACCATTTGCAGTGATTTTGGAGCCCCCAAAA
Organism: Nanger dama; assembly: GCA_917880005.1. Taxonomy (NCBI): domain Eukaryota; kingdom Metazoa; phylum Chordata; class Mammalia; order Artiodactyla; family Bovidae; genus Nanger; species Nanger dama. The sequence goes on from CAKJTW010000084.1 coordinate 269,700, forward strand.
TAAAGTCTGACACTGTTTCCACTGTTTCCCCATCTATTTCCCATGAAGTGATGGGACCGGATGCCATGATCTTCGTTTTCTGAATGCTGAGCTTTAAGCCAACTTTTTCACTCTCCTCTTTCACTTTCATCAAGAGGCCCTTTAGCTCCTCTTCACTTTCTGCCATAAGGGTGGTATCATCTGCATATCTGAGGTTACTGATATTTCTCCCGGCAATCTTGACTCCAGCTTGTGTTTCTTCCAGCCCATCGTTTCTCATGATGTACTCTGCATGTAAGTTAAATAAGCAGGGTGACAATATATAGATTTGACGTACTCCTTTTCCTATTTGGAACCAGTCTGTTGTTCCATGTCCAGTTCTAACTGTTGCTTCCTGACCTGCATACAGATTTCTCAAGAGGAAGGTCAGTTGGTCTGGTATTCCCATCTCTTTCAGAATTTTCCACAGTTTATTGTGATCCACACAGTCAAAGGCTTTGGCATAGTCAATAAAGCAGGAATAGATGTTTTTCTGGAACTCTCTTGCTTTTTCCATGACCAGCGGATGTTGGCAATTTGATCTCTGGTTCCTCTGCCTTTTCTAAAACCAGCTTGAACATCAGGAAGTTCACGGTTCATGTACTGCTGAATCCTGGCTTGGAGGATTTTGAGCATTACTTTACTAGCACGTGAGATGAGTGCAATTGTGCAGTAGTTTGAGCATTCTTTGGCATTGCCTTTCTTTGGAATTGGGATGAACACTGACCTTTTCCAGTCCTGTGGCCACTGCTGAGGTTTCCAAATTTCTGGCATATTGAGTGTAGCACTTTCACAGCATCATCTTTCAGGATTTGAAACAGCTCAACTGGAATTCCATCACCTCCACTAGCTTTGTTCGTAGTGATGGTTTCTAAGGCCCACTTGACTTCACATTCCAGGATGTCTGGCTCTAGATTAGTGATCACATCATCATGATTATCTGGATCATGAAGATCTTTTTGTACAGTTCTTCCATGTGTTCTTGCCACCTCTTCTTTATATCTTCTGCTTCTGTTAGGTCCAAACCATTTCTGTCCTTTATCAAGCCCATCTTTGCATGAAAAGTTCCCTTGGTATCTCTAATTTTCTTGAAGAGATCTCTAGTCTTTCCCATTCTGTTCTTTTCCTCTATTTCTTTGCATTGATCCCTGAAGAAAGCTTTCTTATCTCTTCTTGCTATTCTTTGGAACTCTGCATTCACATGCTTATATCTTTCCTTTTCTCCTTTGCTTTTCGCCTCTCTTCTTTTCACAGCTATTTGTAAGGCCTCCCCAGACAGCCATTTTGTTTTTTTGCATTTCTTTTCCAGGAGGATGGTCTTGATCCCTGTCTCCTGTACAATGTCACGAACCTCATTCCATAGTTCATCAGGCACTCTGTCTATCAGATCTAGGCCCTTAAATCTATTTCTCACTTCCACTGTATCATCATAAGGGATTTGATTTAGGTCATACCTGAATGGTCTAGTGGTTTTCCCTACTTTCTTCAATTTGAGTCTGAATTTGGTAATAAGGAGTTCATGATCTGAACCACAGTCAGCTCCTGGTCTTGTTTTTGTTGACTGTATAGAGCTTCTCCATCTTTGGCTGCAGAGAATATAATCAATCTGATTTGGGTGTTGACCATCTGGTGATGTCCTTGTGTAGAGTCTTCTCTTGTGTTGTCGGAAGAGGGTGTTTGCTATGACCAGTGCATTTTCTTGGCAAAACTCTATTAGCCTTTGCCTTGCTTCATTCCGCATTCCAAGGCCAAATTTGCCTGTTTCCCCAGGTGTTGTTTGACTTCCTACTTTTGCATTCCAGTCCCCTATAATAAAAAGGACATCTTTTTTGGGTTTTAGTTCTAAAAGGTCTTGTAGGTCTTCATAGAACCGTTCAACTTCAGCTTCTTCAGCATTACTGGTTGGGGCATAGACTTGGATAACTGTGATATTGAATGGTTTGCCTTGGAAACGAACAGAGATCATTCTGTCGTTTTTGAGATTGCATCCAAGTACTGCATGTCGGACTCTTGTCGACCATGAAGGCTACTCCATTTCTTCTGAGGGATTCATGCCTGCAGTAGTAGATATAATGGTCATCTTAGTTAAATTCACCCATTCCAGTCCATTTTAGTTTGCGGATTCCTAGAATGTCGACGTTCACCCTTGCCATCCCTTGCTTGACCACTTCCAATTTGCCTTGATTCATGGACCTGACATTCCAGGTTCCTATGCAATATTGCTCTCTACAGCATCGGACCTTGCTTCTATCACCAGTCACATCCACAGCTGAGTATTGTTTTTGCTTTGGCTCCCACCCTTCATTCTTTCTGGAGTTATTTCTCCACTGATCTCCAGTAGCATATTGGGCACCTACTGACCTGGGGAGTTCCTCTTTCAGTATCCTATCATTTTGCCTTTTCATACTGTTCATGGGGTTCTCAAGGCAAGACTACTGAAGTGGTTTGCCATTCCCTTCTCCAGTGGACCACATTCGGTCAGATCTCTCCACCATGACACGCCTGTCTTGGGTTTCCCGCAGGCATGGCTTGGTTTCATTGAGTTAGACAAGGCTGTGGTCCTAGTGTGATTAGATTGACTAGTTTTCTGTGAGTATGGTTTCAGTGTGTCTGCCCTCTGATGCCCCTTGCAACACCTACCATCTTACTTGGGTTTCTCTTACCTTGGGTGTGGGGGTATCTTTTCATGGCTGCTCCAGCAAAGCACAGCTGCTGTTTCTTACCTTGAATGAGGGGTATCTCCTTACTGCTGCCTTCCTGACCTTCAATGTGGGATAGTCCTCTAGGCCCTTCTGCTCCTGCGCAGCCACCGCTCGTTGGGTTGATCCTCCCAGCAGCCAGCCCTGGCCTAGGGCGTGGGTGGCTCCTTTCAGCTGCTGCCCTTGGCCTCAGGCTCGAGCTCGGGGTGGCTCCTCAGGGTTACCGCCCCCTGGCCTCCGGCTAGCGGTGTCTCCTCAGCGTCACTGCCCCTGGCCTTGAGGGCAAGGAGGCTGCCCCGACCTCGGATGCGGGGTGTCTTCCCGCGGCCGCCCTTGACCCCGGACGCAGGGTGTCTCTCCCCGGCCGCCCCTGGCCTTGGACGCGGGGTAGCTCCACCCAGCCTCTGTCCTTACCTTGGACACGGGGCGTCTCCTCCCAGCCGCCACTGGCCTCAGACGCGGGTGTCTCCTCCCAGCCACCACCATGTCAATCTCAGTCTCTTAATTTATCCCTCCCTCCTCCTTCCCATCTTGGTAACCATAGGTTTGTTTTCTTCATCTGTGACTCTACTTCTGTTATATAAAAAGGTTCATTTATACCATTTTTTTAAATTCTACATATAAGCGATATCATATGATTAATGTGTTTCTGATCACACAGTTACTACAAAAAAACTGCTTACTAGACCCTTGTTGACAGTTTAATAATAACTGGTTTAATATATTGGAAGGGAAGCCAATTTTATATTGAGACCAAGAAAAGAAGTAAATAGGCCAATACAGTTCATTAGTGGTATATTCTACACCTACACTACAAAAAATTATGGCACATACTTATAATATGGCACGTACTTAACATTCTCTTTGTATGATCTTTTATACAAATCTTGAATCTTGTGTTTTTAATAAACTTTCCTTGCCCAGTGAAGACACTATGTTGGTAGACTTCTACTAAAGTTGGAGAACTGCTGCACTGTCAGTAATCCCAGTTGCAGTCTTAAAATTAATAAACATACTCCAGTGTCCACTGACCCACAGCATTTTTTTTTTCGACAGCCACTGCTCATCATAAAGGGACACAGAGTGATTCCACCCAGCCAGCACCTCACCTACTTGGTCGGGCACCAGCTGGAAAAAAAGCTCTGTATATTTAGTATGGCATCTGGAGAGTTACTTCACAGCACCTTGTCACCCTGGCCCAAGGGCATGCACCTACTTCCCAGGTGGACTGTGGCTCTCCACACTGTCCCACTTTTCTTGTTGCTTGTAGAAAAGGTCAGAAGACCAAAAACAAACAGAGGAAGGGAAAGAGGAACAACAGACACTGAACACAACGTGTTTATTTGAGCGATTTTTATAGGCGGTAGTTGTTTACTTCAACACCTGAGGACACCATGGCTCTTTTGCATGTTGCAACTAACATGGAATCTGGATATACTGCCAAAAAATGACACCACAATCCTCACTGCTATGTTATTTTTTTAAAAGGAGAAAGTGCCTGTTTTTTGAGGTACCGAGCAAGAGCTCTTACCATTGATTTCCCCAGAAATTTCTGTATAAAATCCATATACTTGCTGTGGGTGCCACTCCAGATCATTGGAATTTAACCTCTCCCTTAATTTCTGTGTGTGTATATTTTTCAACAGACTTACCTTCCAAATTGTGACAGCATAACCCAGGAATGGGCTTTCTAGGTGGCTCAGTGGTAAAGAACCCGCCTGCCAACCCAGGAGACACAGGTTCCATCACTGGGTGGGGAAGATCCCCTGGAGAAGGGGATGGCAACCCACTCCAATATTCTTGTCTGGGAAATTCCATGAACAGAGGAGCCTAGCAAGCTACAGTCCATGGGATTACAAAGAGTCAGACATGGCTTAGCAATTAAACAACAACAAAGCCTAGAAATAAGTGGTGTTTTAGGCCTATTTGTATGCTTGAGTTTTCCATTTGTATTGAATAAAATGGGAGTAATAAAGTTCACATCTGCTTTATTCTAGGGACATCTTTAATACTATACAATACTTTGAATAACCTATGTTATGCCTTCATAAAATCAAGTCTGCCTGTTTTCACCATATCCTGTATTATTTTCTGGATTTAGGAACTCAGAGTGCTAACCTTTTAATGCATTAGAGGAAATAAGCAGCATAAACAGAACAGACTCAGTCCTACCTATGTATCTGATGGTATAATGGGGAAAAATGGTAATGTGGACATATATACTTGTATAGTGGCCGGAAATATAGATTTAGGAGGCTAAACTAGGTGGTGCCAAATTCTGGCTCTGCCACGTGGGGATTGTTCGACTTTGGGCACGTTACCCTCTTAGTCTAAATTTGTAAAGGGGATCTGAAAGAAATGTGTCATTGTAAACATTCAACTATACACATACATGTGTATAAATGTACATGTATATATAGGAATATGGACATCCCTGGGGACGAGTGGTAAAGAATCCACCTGCCAATGCAGGAAACACAGCAGACGTTGGTATAATCCCTGAGTCAGGAAGATCCCTTGGAGAAGGAAATGGCAACCTATTCCAGTATTCTTGCCTGGAGAATCCCATGGACAGAGGAGCCTGGTGAGCTGCAGTCAATGGAGTTGCAAAAGAGTCACACACAACTTAAGGACTAAACAACAGCAATGTATATGAATATGTACATGACTTTTTGTTTTAGTACTGACACACACATTCTTATATGTATCAATGAAAGTGAAAGTCCGTGGACTGTACAGTCCATGGAATTCTCTAGGCCAAAATACTGGAGTGGGTAGCCTTTCCCTTCTCCAGGGGATCTTCCCAACCCAAAAATTGAACCCAGATCTCCGCTTTACAGGCAGATTCTTTACCAGCTGAGCCACAATGAAAGCCCAAATATACTGAAATGGTTAGCCTATCCCTTTTCCAGCAGATCTTCCCAATCCAGGAATCAAACCAGGGTCTCCTGCATTGCAGGCAGATTCTTTACCAACTGAGCTATGAGGAAAGCCCATATCTATCAATACTTGGCGTTAAACATTGTGCATGATCCACAGTAATCAATCAAAATAGTATCTGTTGTTGTTTTTATTATCTGCCAGCTTAAAAACTTCCATAATGGAATTATATTTATATATACTCATACATAACAGCAAACTATATTTTTGCCTTCCCCAGATGAAAAGACATAATTTAGCTATAGTATTGTGTTGGTCAAAAAGTTTGTTAGGGTTTTCTGTAACATCTTAAGGAAAAACCAAATGATCTTTTGGCTGATCCAATATTTGCTTATAACGGCAGCACAGAAAGCAATGACAGTTTTTGGAATTAAACCCTGAAGCATTGATATTGTGCTGTAATAAAAGATGGCTAGTTGTGTAGGTAGTAGAAGAATGTCCAACAGTAAACTGTTTATATGAAGGTTAGTGTTGCGCAAAATCACAAAAAGATCTTGTATTTGTGTGCAACTAATCATAGACTACTTTCTTAATAGTGTTTCTATTTTTGTTTTAAACTACTATCTAAATCATTTATTGTCACTTACCTTTTCATCACGTGTGATCTTGCCTCCCAAAATAGATTATGTCACCTGTATTGGGTTGACCAGTGCTTTCTAGGTACTTAATGACTTAATTTTTCCTCTAAATATGTCCATTTGAAATGCTGAAGAATGTGCAGTGTGACTGCTTTCACTTCAGTGGAAATCAGTTTACTAACCTGCAAAATGAGAGAAGAGGTCAGATAGCTTCTAAGGTCCTTTCCCACTCTAGGCATACCATGATCTCATGTTCATTGAGGTAGAACACCTCAGATGTGGATTTGCTCCAAACATTAGCCAGTTGTGCTGCCCACTGAAAATTATAGAAATATTTCACCGAGTTATTCCTGGAGTCAAACAGCATGTTTTGAGGATAGGCCGTAATGTGACTGTGATTGCAGAAAATGGCGATGGTTAGAATGGCACGGGGACAGCTGCCCCTAACAGGCTACTTGGGAAACCTAGCAACAGACAGCAATGTGATTGCTTAGCAGGAAAACTGAGGACGATATTCCAAGTGTGAAAAACCAATTATGCTGAAACCAGAGCCGAAGATTTGGGTCCTCACCTGGAGGGAACTCATAAGTCTTTCATTCAGCAGACCTTCATTCTTTATAATGTTCTTCTCCCTTTAGAAAGGGAATAGTACCTATTTTATCATCAAATGACACCAGATTGTGGAGGTGTGCTAACACCATTCAGGATTGCATATCAGATGCTCATATTTCTGTTGAACACTAAGAATCTTTATTACTCTTGGTAGGTTTATAGTTAGGAATTTGTAAACTGTCTTTGTAAATACAGAGATATGTATGTTTTGGTGCCAGGATATTAACCAGTGTACTCTCATCCAGTATTGAGGAGGCACACAAGGTGATGAATAGATTATGTTAGGGATGCATGTAAGTAACTCTCTCCTGGAAACTGACGCCTCGGTTGCTGTCACAGTAAACCGAAGGTTCTACTGCTTGCCCATTATGCGGAACCACATTTCACAAGGAATGAATGGTCCATCGAGCCCTGCATCAGAACCATTGGGGGACTGTTAAAAACGCAGCTTCCACAACCTACTCCTGGTTCCCTGACTTGAAATGTCTTGGAATGAGGCTATTTGAATAAACTCCTCAGGTAATTCTGCTGATACATAAAGTTTGAGAACCCTTGACATGGACAGAGTGACTTGTCAAAATCATGGGATGGCCATGTTGCTCTTCTACCTAAATTCTTAATTGGCTCCACTAAGGCACAGAAGCAAGTGGAAATTTTTTTCACCTGTCAAATACAGCTTTCATGATATCACCTCTGCGTAGGTCTCTGTGTTTTTCTCTCTTTAACATCTGCCGTGTGCTTAAAATTGCAGCAACAAAGGACAGATCATGCCACTTCTCGCCTTCTTATCTGTGCCCACTAGATTGTCTATCTGGAATGTTCTGCCCATCTTTCTTTTATTTCAGTTTCCCTCTATTTGAAATGCTCTTTTTCACTCCTCCCCTTCATTACCTTCCACCTGGGTTAAGTCGTCACCAGTAATGCTCTTTCTCTGAATAGATTGGTCTTATATTGAATTATAAATGTAATGTTCTTTTTCTGTCCAAGTTAACCTACTTGACCATGACATGCCTTCAGAACACAGGATGAATGTGTGAGTGAGTTTGGCTGCAAGCCACAAAACTCAACTCTGAATAAATGAGTCAAGTGAAAAAGGAAGCATTAGTAAGATATGGCATGGCTAGAAGATAAACGGGGGGTTTGTCCACTACACTTAGGAAGGACAGACACCAGAGAGGCTGCAGATCCCAGTCACAGGAACTCCTGCTCAGGCCAAGGGAGGGCACTGAGGGCTGCAGAGTAGACACATGACTGGTGGCTCCACCAAAGTCACAGGAGATGAAGAAAATCAGTTCCTCCAAAGGAAGAGGATGTGGTATGTCTCTGAACAAGGTGAGGAGATGCTTGACAGACAAAAACAGTAGCTCCCACTCCACTGGGTCTTGCTCCTGATTGTGTCCTCAGTGTCTCGTGAGGAGCTAGACACATGGTAGACTCTCCCTGGATGTTTGCTGGATGAATGAAGTCAGAGACAACTAACATTTATTCACACTACTTTGTGTTATTATGAAGAGTAAATTAGGTAACATACACAAATCACTTAGATTAATACCTGATATATAGTTATAGGCTAAAAAATTTTGCTTTGTCTCCTTATTGCTGCATTGCCTTCCACAGTATGTATGTATCATACTATATTCCATCATTCCCCATGGAAATTTTGTGCCTGCATTTTTTGATATTGTAGACAATGCTTCAGGGAACATTCCTGTTTGTGCCTTCTTGTGCATGTTTGTCCACATGTTGGTTCAAGAATTTGAATTGTTGAGTTTAAGGATATTTGTATGTTAAAATGATTAATTTTTACCTATTGCAGTTCAATATGTCAAAACAATCAATAGATCGTGCAGTAAAATTATCTCTTCCCACTCCCATTTCTCAGTAATTAGTTCCCCTCTCTCAAGGCATACACACTTATTCATTTCTTGTGTATATTTTTTAAAAATCAATATGTTTACCTCAGTCCATATATGTGTGCATATGTGTGTGTGTATGCATAAAGACATTTAAAATATATAAATGATAGTATTCAGTACGTATAATTATGCTCCTAAAGTCTTTTTCACACAGTAATACATATTGGAATGCTTCCTTTGAGGAGAGTTATAGAAGTGCTTTTCCTTCTATTTTTCTTTTATTTTTGGTCACACCATGCTACTTGTAGGATCTTAGTTCCCCAACTGAGGATTGGTCATCACAGTGAAAGCACCAAGTCCTAACCTCTGGACCAGCAGGGAAGTCCTGTTATTCTTTTTCAATGACTGCATAGTATTCCATTGTAAAATGTACTATAATGTATTTACTCATCATTTATTGGTGAACATTCAAAGTATTTCTTATATTTTGCTATTACAAATAATACTGTAATAAACATCCAAGTCATTTCGCCTACATTCATCTTTTAAATTAAATACTGCCAGCAGGCCTAAAAATAGCAAGCTCCACATTTTTAAATGTCGTTTTATTTGTTTGTTAAGTAAATGTACCATACTTTATGAAAATATTTTCCTATTATGGATATTTATGTTTTCTTTAAGTTTTTGCTACTAACAACAAACTGCAAAGAATTTATACATGCCACACACTGCTGTGTTTAAAGTGGATAACCAACAAGGACCTACCATATAGTACAGGGATCTCTGTTATGTGGCAGCTTGGGTGGGAGAGGAGTTTGGCGGAGAATGGATACATGTATATGTATGGTTGAGTCCCTTTGGTGTCCACCTAAAACTATCACAGCACCGTTGTTAATTGCCTATACTCCAATATCAAATAAATAAAACCTATAACAAAAATTTTGCCAAAAAAATGAGTATAGACATGTCTTTCTCATATCTTCAACACCACTTGAAATTGTAAATTCATTTCTTTTCATCACTCCTACAAATAAGTTGATAAGTAAATCATATATTTTTCCTGGCAGTTGTATTCTCATTTTAGGTTTACTAAAAATTGTCAGACCTCTTGATACCAGAGATGTTGATTATAGGGCTGTCAAATTTCTTTTTACTAATGTATGCTTCTGATCCCTTTCAGGGCCTAGAGTCTAGATTATAAATTTATTCTCTGCCTAATTCCATCATCATCATTACTGTCCGTTTTATGTTTATTAAGAGCCTTATAAATAATATCAGCTGTGTAATTTTCATCTCTCCTCCCAGGTCCCAGTTTCCTGCCTTAATTTATCTAATGTTTGTCTTATTCTTTTCTAAGATTCTCAGTGTTTCTCATCTCTACGTAAGTGCCTTAGAGTGAAAAGCACAAATAAAAGATCTAGGATTAAAATATTGATCTGCCACATAATGCTGTGTACCCTTTGCTAAGTTAAATTCTTGGAGCCTATAAAATGGGAACAAATAATATCTACCTTGTGATATTAGTATTGAATTACAGGCACCAAACTAAGACGTGAGGTTTGAATTAGAGGTAGTTGAAAGTGGTGGGTGTTGGTAGAAAGTGTTCAAACAGAGCAAAAAGTCATGTATAAAGTCCCTGAGATCAGAAACAGCTTTTAACCATCCCTGTCAAGGAATGGAAAGAAGTAGAGAAATTTAGGACCATACAGAATAAGGGAGAGAGTGAAAGGAGATGGGAGCCAAAATGGTTATTTTGGGAGGCCCTATTGTGGGCCTACCCAATTTCTTAATCTTCTTTCCTGATAAGGATCCCCTAACTGTATTACTCAGATAACTGAAGTGCCAATTCCTATGGAGTATATTATGAGTTTAAGCCAGTTAGAATACCCTCATGGTCCTCTGCTAGTGACTGGTTTAAGAATGGTCATGGGGCCCAGTTTGAACCAATAAAATATAAGGGGAAGTCTACAGAAGGCACCTAGGAAATGTTTTCCTCCTACTAAAAAGGAGAAGGAGCTAAAAGAAGGAAACTCTATCTTTCCTTTCTGTTTTTCAAGATCGTTGTGTGTAGATTGTGGTTATTGGAGCACTTCCTGCCATCTTTCAGCATAAGGAAGACACTACTGACACGGGATGGCAAAGGGGTGAGACCTTGAAGACATCTTTCAACTGCTGAGCCAGCTCTGGAACTGCTTTTCTGTAGGCTGATTTACATATTAGATAATAAATATCTTTATTGATTAAGGTGCCTTCTGTTGAATTTCTATTCCCTGTTGCAGAGGTATTCTACTGCTTATAGTTATTGAAGGAGTAAGATCATGGAGAGCTTTGAAGATCATGCTAAGGATTTGAAATGTAATCCTAGGGGTTATGGAGAGCCATTTTAGTCTTTTGAGCATGGAGTGACGTAAGATACTTGCTTTCCAGGTCACTTTAATTGAGATGTGGATAAGAGATTGGACAATGGCAATAGGGAATGCAGGTGGATCCACTTCTCCAGGGGAATCCCAACCTAGGGATCGAACCCAAATCTTTTGCATCACAGGCGGATTCTTTACCATCTGAGCCATCAGGGAAGCCCAGAGCTTATAGCAACTACTGCATCAGGTCACACAAGAAAATGCAATGATTTAAAATTAAGTGGTGGCTGACCATGGGAATAGAGAAAAAAGGAAACAATTCAGCAACTATTGAGAGATTTACTGGAAGCAGAATCATGATTGGGATTGATTCAATGTAAATGAAGAAGAGGAAGCAATTAAAGGTGGTTCCCAGGAATCTGGACGAGCTACTAGGTGGATTATGGTGCCATTTACTAAGAGAGGAATAAACAGCTGGAGGTGAGTGTGTTATTGTCCACGTTGAGCTTTAGGTGTCTGACGCAATGGGCTGATTATATCACATAAGCAGTTGGGCATGGGTGCCTAGAGTAAAGATAAAGACTTTGCCACCTAGATGGTAGCAGAATGGATGTGATTTTTGAGATTCTTAGGTAGGGAATAAATGATCAGAAGGAGGAAGATCCCAAGACAGAATCCTACCATCTCCAGCACTTAGGTTTTCCATGGTGCAGGGGAGGCAAGAGAAGAAGACTGAGAGAGAAGAGCCAGAAAGAGAGAAGGAAAGCCAAAACATGTTTCTCCAAGGAGGCGGAAGCCAACACTGACAAATGTGGGTGAGAGGTGAAGCAAGAAAGGTACTAAAATGAGCCACATAAAGGCCACCCACTGGTGACGTTGGTAATGAAGTGGTTTCAGACAGATGAAGGTAGAGCGGCGGTCAGTTCAGAACCCAGGTTGGACTGCATTAGGAGGTAACTAAGAAAGACAAAAAAGCAGAGAATCCGGTCAACGAGACATAGGACAGGAGCTGAAGGGCATGTGGGAATCAAAGGAGGGTTTTTTTCTTTTACAGAAAACGATAGTTATCTTTCCTTCACTCCTGTATCCATTTTCTCAGCAAGCCCTTTTAGGTTTCTGTCAAAATATATCCCAAACCTGTCCATCTCTCACCTACTACCCAGAGAAGCCCCTGCTTCAGCCACTATTATCCTCACTTGGACTCATTCAGTAGCCTCCTAACTGGTTTCTCTGCTTCCATTCTTATTTTGTTTTTGTCTTTTCCAAACCACACAGCAGTCAGAGTACTCAAACATGGCACCTGGAATAAAACCCAGATTCTTGGTCCTGGCCTGAAAGATTGAGTATGATCAGGTCTGACTCCCATCTCATCTCCTCCCATTTACACTCCTAGCCCCCCATGCTGCAGCTCCACACCCTTCTTTCTGGGCTGGTTGTTATTGTTGTTCTTGCCTGGTTCACCATTCCCAGAGCTTAGCAAGTTTCTCCCTAAATCTTGGAGTGTTTGACTCCTTTTCATTATGACTCTACTCAAATATCACAACACCAAAAAGTCTTCCCTGACCTTATGCTTACTGCCTCAATCTTCACTCCCAGTTCTATCTTCCTCTTGGCTCTTATTATCTGAAATGAACAAGTTCATTTATTTATTTATTTGTTGATTCCTTGTATCTCATTAAAAGTAAAATATGGGCAAAACTGGATGAAGTGTATAGGATTATTGTTTATTATTGTATGTGTGTATTGCATATGCATACTATGTACTACTAAGGATTCTCTTTTAATAATAAGAATATGAATCTATAATTGTTGCTGTTGCGTGGGTGCTCAGTTGTGTCCGACTCTTTGCAATCGTATGCACTGTAGCTCACCTGGCTTCTCTGTCCATGGGATTTTTCCAGGCAAGAATATTGGAGTGGGGTGCTATTTCCTATTCCAGGGGATCTTCCCGACCCAGGGATGGAACCCGGCATCTCTTGTCTCTCCTACATTGGCAGGAGGATTCTTTAGCAACGGCGCCACCTGGGAAACCATGAATCTATGATTATCTTCCCCCACAATGTTTTTTAAGTAAGTTCTGTGAGAACTGGGATTTTTGTTTGCTTGTTGGAAACTGTGTCCCCATCACCAAAACGGAGTCTGTCACGCAGTGGGCACTCAATAAGTTTTATTAAATGTGTGAATTAATAACTGATGTATTTGGTCATAAATATTCAAAAGAAGATGGAGAGGGGAGTACAAACAACAGCAAGAGATCCTGAGGTGAGGAAACGGGGGCGGGGAGCGGGCAGCGGAGGTTGGGGGGAGGGGGCGGTTGTGGGGGAGGTGGACGTACCTAGAACTTTGCACTGGAATCCCTATCCTAGAGGTGGGACTCAATTCAGCTCCAAGAACTCTTCCCACTACAGCTTGCTACCTCTCCATTTATGGAGTGTTGATTAGATGACGGAAGTAGTGATTAGCACTTTCTTATGAGACGCTCGTAGATCCTCTCTGTGGCTACAGCAGTAATCATCACATTGCAAGACCGAGAGGACCGTCACCTTATAAGTGGGTGTTCTCCGATTGCGTTCAGGGAAGACCACGCCCGCACTTTCATTCACTCGCTCTAGTGGTTCGTAAGGAGGAGTCGTGAGATTGCCACCGAGGTTCACCGCCAGCCCAGGTCCTCGGCTCTGCAGTTGAGGTGTCAGATTTCAATCCTCCAGGGCCCCGGGACGTCTGGCGTGCACCGTGCGCCCCGCCGCCGCCGCCTCCCAGCCTAGACTCGGGCAGCGAGCGAAGGGAGGTTCACTCCGAAAGCGGCCGCACACTCGGCCTGCCCTAGACCCAGGCTGGGCGCCGCGACCGAGGCTGCTCCCCGGCTGCGCGGGCTGGGCGCGCGGGGAGGCGGCGATCGCAGCTGGGCCGGGACTTCCTTCCTCCACCGCAGGACAACAAAACAAGCCGGCAGCAGGCACCGAGCTCTTGGCGACCGTCTGGGGCCGGAGGCGCAGGGATGGGCTCCGTGCTGAGCAGCGATAGCGGGAAATCCGCGCCCGCCTCGGCCACCCCGCGGGCCCTGGAGCGCCGGGGGACCCCGAGCTGCCCGTCACGTCCTTCGACTGTTCTGTGTGCCTGGAGGTGTTGCACCACCCCGTTCGGACCCGCTGTGGCCACGTGTAAGTGCCAGGGGAAGTGGGTTTGCGCGCCCACCCCGCCCTGGGTCGACGTGGAGGGGCGGTGGGTGATGCTAGAGGAGCCGTGGGGATGGGGGATTGAGATGACAGCACTTGGAGGAGACTGATGTGAGGAGAGACCTGGGCCCGTCGAGGGCGGACCACTGGGAAAGTGCCCAGTCGGAAAGTGACACAGGATCTCAGTGGGGGAGAAACACCAACCAGCGGGTCCTGCAGCGCCCCCGAGAGCCGCCTCCTCCGGCAGCCCAGGTGTGGAGCCCCCGGGATGCGGATCCAGGGCTGGCGAGCTGAGGAGGGTGCGCAGGGGTGGAGGAGCGGCACGCGCCCGGACCCCAGACGGGGGCTCGGCGGAGCGCAGTGGCCGCTCCCCTCGGTTAATCGCGGGTCGCTTCCCTCTCCGCCCGGAGCCGGGGTTGGTTTTGTTTTGCTCGCTCTGTGCACGTGTGGTCCAGAACGCCTGCCGAGGCTGGTCTGTTGATCAGGCAAGGATCTGTGCAAAGTGTCCTTCCACCCCCAACTTCCCTTTCCCAACACAGACGCCCAGGTCTCGCAAAGAACCGTCAGATTGGACCGTCCAAGTGACTTTTTGTGGCCGCCAGGGTGGGCTCTGGGGCTTGAATATTACCCCCAAGCCTGTGAATGCAGCCTTTTAAAGCCCAGTCACCGAGTGAAGGAGGTTGCTGACTACCTGCGTTGCTCACCGCCCCCTCACACGGTAGGAAGTAGGGATAAAAATAACTGTCTTAAAAACCACATACACGCTTTGGAAAGAAAACGCTCTGGGAGCGCACAGCTGTGGTCGTTTCTAGGAAGAGTTTAAAAACAAAATCCCTGTATAACACCGGTACCTCTTTAACGTGTGCCCGAGTAACTAGTAGTTGGGGGTTGGGTCTGTGAGTTTGTGTTCTGTTCGTTTAAAAGCTTTCTTCCGGTGGATGCATTGGGTGTGTGACTGGGCGTGTGGGTGAGATTGGCGGGGAGCGGGCGGGGCAGGAGATTTCATAGAGCTTGGGTGAAAACCCACTTAATGTCTTCTTTGGATCACCGACTAGTTTGATGAAGCTCCGAGGCAGTAAGTGCTTTTTGGCTTATCGGGAAAAAAGAAGTGTCATAAATTATGAATGCAAGTGCACAAAATGTCTTTAAAAGGACTCAGATGGTCCTTGACACCTATAGCCTAGCATCTGAGAAACAGTTTTCAACTCCGAAAAGCCCAGCAGAGAGCCAGGGAGAAAAATCTGCTGCCCACACAACGTTCAAAGCAAGAGTGCCCCTGGGCATTATTTTGTGGCTGTATTTTCAGGGCCTGTAGTTTCAGCTTTGTACTTTAAATTCAAGGTAATTTACGTCCTGTCTGATACCTGATGTAGTTTCCTAGCCGTCCACATTGACATAATTCCCCTGAGGTCAAGATAGAAGCCAAGATGTTATTGTGTCATGTATGAAATAGATTGATTAACTCAGAGCAGTAATAACCCTCAGGAAATTACATTTAAATGTAGTCTGTATGGCTCAGCGGTAAAGAACCTGCCTGCCAATGCAGAAAACCTAAGAGACGCGGGTTCGATCCCTAGTCTGTATCAGAGTTAAAGCTTTTCGGTTGAGGAGAACACACACCGTGGCATCAAGTCTGGACGACTTTATTTTGTGGGACTGGACCAGGCAGCATTGCTATTGGAGATTGTTATCTGACGGTTTTCCCTAGTTTGGATTTTTGAAAGCTGCAGCTTAGTATGTGCAGTGTTTTGCTTCTGCTAAAGGGTAATAAAAACTTGTGAAATGTTAAATCCTGTGTTTAATCTTTTTCTTTGTTAGAGTGAATAGGAAACCAGCAACTGGAAAAAAACCCATGAAGTAGCACAAGGGCTGGATAAATCGCCTTCCCTCACTTTATTGTTCTTTGTTTTGACAAAGCTATGTCCATTGTTCTGGCCATGGGCACAATTTCCATATTCCTACTTTTGGCAAATTTACTTGGGCCTCTTCCACTTTGTCAGTGTTAACTAGCATCCCTTCTGCTCTGGAGATGGTGAGTCCGCCTAACGCCATTTGTACTTCCTAAATGAATTACTCTCTTCCATTGAACTTAAATTGGAAAATGAGGAAATGAAATGAAACTGCTATATTATGCCAGACTTAAGCTAATTTCCAAACTTATTAACCTAGGCTGTTTATGCTAATTTTGGTTTATAAACCAGTTTCAAGTTGAGCAAATATAATATGGCAACAATACCTTGAATGAATATGTATGTATGTACTGTGATGGAGTAAAACAGTGAGCTTGATAGCAGAATTTGAAGTTCTATCTGCCAGTAACCAGCTGTGTAACCAGCACTCTGCTTAATCTTTTGAATCTTAGTTTCTTCATTTGTAAAATGAAGTGAGTCATGAAATTTCTATGAGTATTAAAAATGTAAAAGTAGCCCATAATGCTCAAAACATAGTTGGTTTTTAAATTGGAGTATAGTTGATTTACAATGTCGTATTAGTTTCAGGTGTCAAAACAGTTTCTGTTTCCATCAAAGTCATTCCATAAAGCAAGCAAAAACCCAGTTATGGGTTTTCTCATCTCTGGATTTATTTCGGAATCAAACTGGGCCACAAGAAGATAAATCTGTGACGTATCCAAGATGTCCCAGATAGTCTTACTCTTAGCTTACTTCTTTCTTCCTTTGATGGACTTTAAGAAGTTCCATTTTAATGTTCTGATGCCATTTGTATTGCCTTATCAGTTGTAAAAATAGATTTGGAGGCTGAGACTTCCTACATCTGCCTATCTTCTGTTGTCAGTGAGCTGGGGAAAGAGATGAGTTGAAACTGTATATGTGAAACTAAAAGGGAATCTGATTTAACATTTAAAAGAAATATTCAGAGAAATTTGATAAAGTAGATACAGAGGGAGACAAAAGTGGAAGATAGATGAAGGGGGCCAGAGTTTAATTTAGGTCAGGAGGAAGTTATGATTAGGCCTGTTCAATGTATAGTAGTCTCATAGGGAGACATCTAAACACTTCCCTAGTGATCCAGTGGCTAAGACACTGAGCTCCCAATGCAAGGGACCCAAGTTCGATCCCTGGTAGGGGAACTAATACTCCAACTAAGAGTTTGCATGCTATAAATTTAAGATTTTGTATGCTGCAACTAAGACCTGGTGCAGGCAAGTAAGTAAATAAATACAAGATGCTTTTGAACTATGGTGTTGGAGAAAACTTGAGATTCTCTTGGACTGCAAGGAGATCAAACCAGTCAATCCTAAAGGAAATCAGTCCTGAATATTCATTAGAAGGACTGATGCTAAATACTGAAGCTCCAGTACTTTGGCCACCTGATGTGAAGAGCCAGCTCATTGGAAAAGACCCTAATGCTGGGAAAGATTGAGAGCAGGGGGAGAAGGGGTCGACAGAGGATGAGATGGTTCGATGGCATCAGTGACTCAATGGACATGAACTAAAGCAAACTATCTAGGATATAGTGAAAGTGAAAGTGGAGAGTGAAAAAGTTGGCTTAAAGCTCAACATTCAGAAAACAAAGATCATGGCATCCGGTCCCATCACTTCATGGGAAATAGATGGGGAAACAGTGGAAACAGTGTCAGACTTTATTTTTGGGGGCTCCAAAATCACTGCAGATGTTGATTGCAGCCATGAAATTAAAAGACGCTTACTTCTTGGAAGAAAAGTTATGACCAATCTAGATAGCATATTCAAAAGCAGAGACATTACTTTGCCGACTAAGGTCCATCTAGTCAAGGCTATAGTTTTTCCTGTGGTCATGTATGGATGTGACAGTTGGACTGTGAAGAAGGCTGAGCGCCAAAGAGTTGATGCTTTTGAACTGTGCTGTTGGAGAAGACTCTTGAGAGGCCCTTGGACTGCAAGGAGATCCAACCAGTCCATTCTGAAGGAGATTAGCCCTGGGATTTCTTTGGAAGGAATGATGCTAAAGCTGAAACTCCAGTACTTTGGCCACCTGATGCGAAGAGTTGACTCACTGGAAAAGACTCTGATGCTGGGAGAGATTGGGGGCAGGAGGAGAAGGGGACGACAGAGGATGAGATGGCTGGATGGCATCACTGACATGATGGACATGAGTCTGAGTGAACTCTGGGAGTTGGTGATGGACAGGGAGGCCTGGCGTGCTGCGATTCATGCGCTCACAAAGAGTCGGACACGACTGAGTGACTAAACTGAACTGATCCAGGAGATAGCGGAGGACAGAAGAGCCTGGTGTGCTGCAGTCAGTGGTGTCGAAAAGAGTCGAACGTGACTGAGTCACTAAGCATAGCACGCAGCACAGCATAATTGATATGTAACATTAGTTTCTGGAGAAGGCAATGGCATCACACTCCAGTACTCTTGCCTGGAAAATCCCATGGGCAGAGGAGCCTGGTAGGCTGCAGTCCATGGGGTCGCTGAGGGTCAGACACGACTGAGCGACTTCACTTTCACTTTTCACTTTCATGCATTGGAGAAGGAAATGGCAACCCACTCCAGGGACGAGGCAGCCTGGTAGAGCCATCTATGGGGTCACACAGAGTCGGACACGACTGAAGTGACTTACCAGCAGCAGCAACATTAGTTTCAGATGTATAACATGATTTGATTTTTGTAAATACTGCAAATTGATCACCACCCAAAGTCTAATTAATATCTGTCAGAATATATGCTTAACAAAATTTATCTTTCTCATAATGATTAGCTTTTAAGATCTACTCTTTTGGCATCTTTCAGCAATCCAGTATCATTAACTATAGTCACCATGTTCTATAATCTCTCCTATGACTTACTTATTTTATAGCCCAAAGTTTGTACCTTTTAGACTTCCCTGGTCATCCAGAGTTTAAGACTTGGCGCTTTCACTGCAGGAGGTTCCCATTGGACCCCTGGTCAGGAATCTAAGATCCCACATGCTGCAGAGCTACTAAAAGCCTGCCCAGGGCAACCACTGAGCCTGTGTGCCCCAACTAGAGAATCCACGCACCACGACAAAGATCCCACGTGCCGGCAACTATGACTCTGTGCAGCCAAATAAATAAAAAATATTTTTAATTACTAAAAATTATTTTAGAAAAGAAGAAGTATTTTCCAGGGAAGAGGGACCCATGTAATCCATGCTGCTTTAAAACACAAGTGCATGAAGGCTGGGAATTGACCACTGGGTTTACTAAATGTGGAGACTGTGGGTGGCCTTGTGAAGAGTAGTTTAAGTGGGATGTGGGCTCCAAAACTAATTGGAGTGGGTTCTCAAGGGATCAGAGAAGCAAGTGAGAGATGGGGGGTTATCAAAAGCCCTTTCATGGAGTTGGGAGGCAAAGGGAGGAGAGAGATTGGAGCAATCACTGGAAAAAGATGTGGAGTCAAGAGCATCTTCTTTTAAAAAAGGATGGAATGTTTTATCTGCGAATGGAAATGAACCAATAGTGAGGGAAATTTTGATGCACAGTAGAGAAGAGAGAATTCCAGAGCTATGATTTTCAGTGGAGGGGCTGGCCTTAGGTAGAAGAATGGACAGTTCATCAGTATAAGAGGATGTAGAATATTAAATAGGCACAGATGCATGTGGTTAAATTGAAGTGGTGGGAGGTCATGGAAGTTTCCCATGTGATTGCAGATTATCACTGATGTAATATTTGACCTGTGATTTGATTTTTTTAGTTGAAGTGTAGTTGCTGTACAATATTCTGTGTTACAGATGTACAAAATTCATAATTTTTAAAGATTATACTCCATTTATAAATGGAGTTATTATAAAATATTGGCTATATCCCCCATGTTGTATAATACATCTTTGTAGCTTATTTTTACCTAACAGTTTGAACCTCTTAATCCCCTAATCCTAAATTGCCCCTCCCTGTTCCCTCCCTCCAGTAGTAACCACTAGTTTGTTTTCTTTATCTGTGAGTCTGCTTCTTTGTTATTCTCTAGTTGTATTTCTTAGGTTCCACATGTAAGTTGTATCACATAGTATTTGTCTTCCTCTGACTTGTTTCACTTAGCATAATGCCCTCTAAGTCCACCCATGTTGCTATAAATGGCAAAATTCCTTTCTTTTTTGTGGCTGAGTAGTATTTCATTCATCTTCATCCATTCATCTATTGATGACAACTTAGTTTGCTTCCATATCTTGACTATTGTAGATAATGCTGATATGAACATTGGGGTTGTGTATATCTTTTGAATTTGTGTTTTCATTTTTTTCAGATATATACCCAAGAGTGGAATTACTAGATCATATGGTAACTCTATTTTTAATTTTTTGAGAAGCTTCCATACTGTTTTCCTCAGTGCCTGCACCAATCTACATGCCCACCAACCGTGTATGAGGCTTCCTTTTTCTCCACATCCTCACCAACATTTGTTATTTGTGCTTTTGGTGATGCCATTCTGATAGGTGTGAGGTGATAGCATGATTTTGATGTGCATTTCCCTGATGCTCAAGCAGTCTTAAGCATCCTTTCATGTGCTTCTTGACCTGTGATTTGATTTTAAGATGAAACTTTGCAGTTTAAACATGAGCCTTTTAGGCCCCAATGCTAAAACAAATGCATATAGAAGGCCTCCTCCTTCTAATGTACTTGGGTAAGCATCACTCAAAATACAATGATCGGGAATGCTCTGGCAACCCAGTGGTAAAGACTCTGTGCTTCCAATGCAAAGGGCTTGGGTTTGATCCCTGGTTGGGGAACTAAGATCCCATACACTGAGCTAAGTGACCAAAAAAAAGTGAGGGTTGGGGGAGAATTTGATGATTAGAGTCTTGTTCCATCTAGACCCATAACTCTTGAGAGCCATTGTTCTAATAAAGGAATGCCACTTTCTACATTGCCACTGCTTTAAGTTCCCAAGGTTAGCAAATGTTAAGTATTTTGAATTAATGAGTGACTCTAAGACAAAATTTGAATACTTCTGTGAGCACCACTTTGGACAACCACTTCATAGTGCCAGCCAACTGATGCTATGGAGTGTGAGTTATAGATAGGAGTCCCATGATAGTTATTGAACTCCCTTCCTTTTATAGGGTTATTCATTTGTGCCTGTATTACTGAGAATTTTAGAAAGATGTGATTAAGCTGGACTGAAATTTGCCTCATTTGATGGTTGGACTGCTCGGTGTTTACCTAACAACATTAGTGTTGTCATAGGCATGATAAATATTAGTGATCTATTAAATTACACATTTTCCAACAAACAGAACTTAAATAATGATGCAGAGTGAGTTTTTATGCTGCACGAGATCTCCATAGAATGTGACCACTGGTTCTGGGTTTTTATCCTTGGGTCAGGAAGATCTCCTGGAGAAGGGAATGGCTACCCACTCCAGTATTCTTGCCTGGAGAATTCCATGGACAGAGGAACCTGGTCGGCTATAGTCCATGGGGTTGCAAAGAGTCAGACACGATTGAGCAAATAACACTGGTCCTAGGACCGGCAGCACTACAGAATCTCAGCCCCCAACTCAGGTCTGCTGAATCTCAATCTGCATTTTCACAAGAAGCCCATGTGATTTTTATCCATTTTCAGGGTTGAGAAATACAGCCTCAAATAACCCTATTTGACAGTAAGATGCAACAAGTTGAGGACAGTGTTTGAGGGTTATAGAGAGGCACCCCTCTTAAGATTACAGGTGAAAGGAAGTGAAATTTTCCTTAGGGGGTTAAATATAAAAATCAGCTCATAATGGAGTGTAGATTCAATATTCCGAAGGCAGAGTCAGTTTTTTGGGAGGCAAAATGATTTCCAGGACGGAGTAACGTCATTGACTACATAAAAACATTGAAGGTAATTTCAAGGGACTGTGGCTGGGGGCCTGTGCTCTGAGAAGAACTGCACTTGGGCTTGTCCAGGCTGATCCATCCATCAGTGGTAGAAGGGAGACTGGTTGTGTGTGTGTTTATTGCCTTATATTGGAGTTGTTGTTTAGTTGCTAAGTCATGTCCAACTCTTTTGTGAGCCCATGGGGGACCCACCGGGCTCCTCTGTCCATGGGATTTCCCAGGCAAGAATACTGGAGTGGGTTGCCATTTCCTCCAGGGGATCTTCCTGATCTAGGCATCAACCCACATCTGCACTGGCAGGCAGATTCTTTTCCACTGAGCCACCAGGGAAGCCTTCATCCTCCCTTTTATTTATGTGTTCTCCAAAGGACCCAAGATTTTCATTCAGCTTCATATTGGCCTTCCTACACTGAAGCACCCCAGTGCTGAGAACATAAAGAAAATGTTAGACCAACCACATGTTGCCAAGGGCTTCTTCCAGAACTGCATTTGGGGATCACCTCTGGCTCCCTATTCTGCCTGTCTAGCCCGGGGCCCCATGGAGTCCCTAACGCATCCTTGATTCTTCTAAGGAAGGGTGCAGTTTTCCCTCCTAAGATTGTGGACATAACTTTAATTACCCAAGGTCCTGAGCAACCCTTTCCCATTTTCCTCCAATACCTTGCCGACAGAAACAGATTAGCAAAGGGGTTAATAAAATACACAATGGGGGTGGGATAATTACGTTTCCAGCTGGTTTTAAAGTTCTTAGAATCATTATCTAATGCTTGATTGATGTCCTCAGGAGCTGCAAGCTCAACAGAGGGGAGGCAAGTGGTGTGAGTGAGAGAGGAGGGTGGACACCTACAGGAACTGGCACCAACCCATGTGGCCACGTGGGAACCAAGTCCAGAGCTGCAGGAGACTTAGCTTTTCAAGAGAAGCCAGAACTTTGATATCATGTGTGAAATCTGATTTTGAAGCAATGACGACTTGGGACTTCCCTGGTGGTCCAGTGGTTAAAGTTCCATGCTTCCACTGCAGGGGGCACAGGTTCCATCCTTGGTCTGGGAACTAAGATCCTATGTGCCGCAGGGGTGGCAAAAGAGAGAGAGAGAGAGAAGCCATGACAACTCATTCAGAATTTTTGAAAACATTAACTCAACCTTAAAAAAAAAAATGCTGTTGACATCCATCCTCAGCTTTCACCTACCTACATTCTCCGCATTCTGACCATGTCTGTTGTGAGTCATCATACAATCTTAAGGAGGGCAGACATGGAAATTCCTTACCTCCTTGGGCTTGTGTTCATTTTTACTCCATGGGTTTTTCCCAGAAGGGGTAAAACACTTAGTTATTAGCGAGAACATTGGCCCCTGCCCGAAAATTGTCCTTTGGCCCATTTCTCATAACCGATTCAGTTGTTTCAATCTGCTGACCGTTTACTGAGAAGCTACTACTCAGGGCCTGGGGCTGTGTGGGAGGGACGCGTACAGGACTCTGAATGGTTCTATGCAGTGTATATTTCTATGGGTTTCATGCAGTGTTGTTACTGAGGCATTTTTTGTTTTGTGGGGTTCTGTTTTTCAGCTTTATTGAGGTAACACGGTACATAATTGTATACAATTCTATAACCACCACCTCAAACAAAATCTAGGACAGTTAGTTCCTTTACCTTAAAACTTCCTTCGAATAGGTACACACTGCTATATATAAAATAGACAGACCACGAGGATGTATGGTATGACAAGGAACACTATTCAGTATCTTGTAATATAATGGAAAAGAATCTGAAAAAGACTATATATATATAAATATGTAAATATATAGGTGTGATTGAATCACTTTGCTGTACACCTGAAGCTAACACAGCATTGTAAATCAACTATATTTCAATTACAAAAAAAAGACTAAGTGAAAAGACCTAACAACATCAGAAAAAAAAAAAAAATCCCCTCGAATCCTTTGCAGTCAATCCACGTCCCACATAACAGCATCTGCTTTCTGTCACTGAGTTCTGGAATCATACAGTAAATAGTCTTTTGTATTTGACTTCTTTCACTTAGTAACGGGGCATATATTTATTGTCATTCGGTCAATCCTAAACCCTTTGCCTCTGCTTTCCAAATCAATCCTAATCTGTCTATCCGCTTACACTGTCTACTGCTATTTTGCTGGTCTGAGCCACCACCCTCTCTCTTTTTGAAATAATTGTGCTTATTTATTTTTGGCTCTGCTGGAGTCTTCGCTGCTGTGTGGACTGTTCTCTAGTTGTGATGCACAGGTGCAGCCCTCTAGTTACGGTGCTCGGGCTTCTCCTTGCAGTGGCTTCTCTTGTTGGAGAGCACAGGCTCTCGGGCGCACGGACTTCAGTGGTTGTGGCGCACAGCCTCAGTAGTTGCAGCTCCCAGGTCTCAGTGGTTGTGGCAGTTTGGGCTTAGTTGCTCTGCGGCATATGGAATCTTCCTGGATCAGGGACTGAACTGCACTGGCAGGTGGATTCTTAACCACTGAGCCACCAGGGAAGCCCCACTACTCTCTCTTGAACCCACTCTTATGGTGGACTTAACGCTGAACTCTGAGCTATGGCTCTCATACCTCCAATCCATTCTTCACAGAGGAACCCTAGTGATCTCTGTAATGTAAATCAGGTCATATCACTCCCACTTAAAACCCTCCAATGCCTGCCCATCACTCTTAGCTCTGGCTTTATGATCTGTATCCTACACAGGTAGACCCTGGGCCCCCTGCATTTCAGCCACACTGGCTTTCTGTATCTCAGCAAAACGGTCCCTGTTTTTTGTACCTTCTGTGTTCAGCTTGGAAAACCATTCCTGGGTTTTCTGAAGTCCGGTGTCTTCAAATGTCATCCCAGGGACCACTCATCTTACGTCTCCCTCTGCCCTACCCGCTCTATTTTTATTGCCAACTGTTTTCTTCTCAGAGCAT
This sequence comes from Nanger dama, assembly GCA_917880005.1. Taxonomy (NCBI): domain Eukaryota; kingdom Metazoa; phylum Chordata; class Mammalia; order Artiodactyla; family Bovidae; genus Nanger; species Nanger dama. The sequence continues at coordinate 294,644 of CAKJTW010000084.1, forward strand.
TCATCCTTTGCCCGTCCTTTTGTTTACCTGCTTATTTCCTCTCTCTTCATCCTGGAACTCTGAGAGCAGGGACCTCAGGCACTGCCATGGTTTCACCCCTGGCATGTCAAACACTGTCTGGCAATCATAAGCTGTTATTAAAAGTTTCGTTAGTGAGTCTGTGCTTATTTGGTTGAGTCTGGGGAGATTTGTGCAGGTTTTGTAAAGTCTTCATTATAAACCATAGAATAACTGTTCTTGCTGAAAGCCATATAAATTCAATTTTTTTAACAGTTTGTATTTTCTTGCTTCAGCCTTTTATTATCTTTCCAATTGATCCCGCTCTTTAAATTTTTTGAATAGTCATAAATGAAAACTAATTTTTCCTCACTCTGAATTTCAGTGCTCTTAAAAATATCTTTTAAAAATATTTTTCTCTTCAAATCACATTCTGTTAAAAATTTAAAAAAATTCAGACCTCTCATCCTCTGAACATTTTCCTTCTTAATTTTCCAACTAAATTTTCTCAGGAGTAAAAAAAATTTAAATAACTAATTTAAGTAAATCCATCATAGTAAGATGATTGATTTCCCCTAACATTTTGTTGTGAAAAATGTCAAGCATACAGCTAAGTTGAAAGAATTGTACAGTGAATATCCATAGATCCACTATCTGTATTCAGTTGTTCATTTTGCCATATTTGCACTTATCTATCACATACTTATCCATCAATCCATCTGATTTTTTTAATGCATTTCAGAGTGGGTTACAAATATTAGCACACTCTACCCCTTCTCATATGAACATGCATTATATTAATATTAACCAGAGTTCAATATTTATTTATGGGATTTAAAAAAATTACACATAGTGAAATGTATCCATTCTAGGTATAACATTTGCCCTTAGACCTATGTTTAGCCCAAACCCCTATTAAGATAAAGAATAGTCTCATTGTCCCCATATGGTTCTCTCATGCCCCTTCCCAGCCTTTCCTCTCCTTGTAGACAATTATTGTTTAAACATTTTTGTTTCTATCATTGATAAGTTTAGCCTGTTTAAGAACTTCATCTAAAGTGAAATATGATTACTCGTGTCTGGTTTCCTCACTCAGTATGTCTTTGAATTTCATCCATATTATTGCTTGTATCAGAAATTTGTTCTTTTTGTATTGCTATGTAGAATTTCATTGTATGATTGTGCCACAGGTTGTTTATTCACTTTTTAATTGATATATATCTGGGTTATTTCCAGTTTGGGGCTATTGTGAAAACATTCCTTCTGAATATTCTTGTACAAATGGACATTTTTAAAAATTCATTTTGAGGGAATACATGGGCTTGGTATTGCAGAGTCAAGGGGTACCTGCAAGTTTCATGTTATCAGACATTACCTGACCATTGATCCCAAGCGGTTGCAGATGATTTACTTTTTAAAAGAATTGTTTGTTAGTTGCTAATGAGTTGATGTGGTTCACACTTAAAATTTGACAATGAAAATACCCTTCTTCTACCACACACCCTTTCTTTCCAGTTGCCGTCTTTTCGATGGGTAAGTAAATGTTCTTATTTTCTCTACCCCAGATATTCTTATACACCTAAGCCTGTGGGAAGCTCACACTGTGTGTATACAGTTTTACACTTTGCTTTCTGAGACATTTTAGTTTTGAGTTATCTTGTCGGTATTCCCTAGTGGCTCAGATGGTAAAGAGTCTACCTGCAGTGAGAAAGATCCATGTTCAATCCCTGGGTCAGGAAGATCCTCTGGAGAAGGAAATGGCAACCCACTCCAGTATCTTGCCTGGAAAATCCTATGGATGAAGGAGCCTGGCAAGTCCATGGGGTCGCACTTTCTGTCTGTATTCCCTGTTACGTAGTATATATTACATACAGCTGAATAACCCTCTGTGGTTTCTGATTAGGCCCTTCAGAAAATGCTTGATCACTGTATACTTTTTCCAAACATTTCTGCATTTGGCTGCATTGGGTCTTTGTTGCAGTATGAGGGACATTTGTTGTGTCGTGTGGCATCTTTTGTTGCAGGCAGGGACACTAGTTGTGATTCGCAGGCTCTGTGGTATGGGCTTTGTTGTTCTGTGGCATGTGGGATCTTAGTTCCCCAAGCAGGGGTTGAACCTGTGTCCTTTGCATTGGTTGGTAGATTCTTAACCACTGGACCAGCAGGGAAGTCCCAATCACTTGTATACTTTTCATGCCAAGATACCAGGGTAGGGATGGTAGAAACTCCAGCACTCATGACTTGAATTTGATAGCTACACCTTTAAGGAGAGAATGCTCCCCTCAGATCTTTTGAACTCAGCAGTTCTGCAATCTTTCTTCTGCAGCCCAGAAAGTGAGACTTGAGCTGCAGCAGCATCCAGCACGTTTGGTTGTGGTTTTTATGTACTCGTAATCAGTAAATTCAATCTGTTCCAGAACACGTTGATCTTGATGTGTTTTCTCCACTTGATAAACACTTCTGTTAAAAGGAGTACAGTTAATCTGGATTCATCTACCAGATTTGCTGCTAATATTCTCATATAATGCACCAGCATCTGTATCAGGCTCATGTGAGAGTTTCGTGCCACAGGTAACACCACTGTACAGACGTAAATGGGTTATAGGGAGAGACTTGGTTTTAAACATGCCTCAAAGGTGCTCCTTTCCATGAATATCTACTAGGAATTTCCATTATTGTGGTTATTGATCATAGTTACAAAAACATGTATGAAGTATTTACAAAATAACAGCAGAAATATACTCTAGGTAAAGCCCACCCGGCTTATGCAGGTACAGCAATCAGTGATCTCATTGCTTTGCTGCTTCCACTTGTCATGCGTGCTAAGTTGCTTCAGTCATGTCTGACTGGACTGTAGCCCACCAGGTTCCTCTGTCCATGAGATTCACCGGAGTGAGTTGCCATTTCCTCCTCCAGGGGATGACCAAGGGATCGAACCCACATCTCTTATATCTCCTGCAGGGGCAGGTGGGTTCTTTATACTAATGCCACCTGGGAAGCCCAAGGGTCTTTAAAAAGACTACAAACTTTGAGCCTCTCCCAAAACTGCTTGAGGATAAAAAACATTACTATGTTAGGAATTCCCTGGCGGTTTGGTAGTTAGGACTCTGCCTTTTCACTGCCAGGGACTCTGGTTCAATCCCCAGTCAGGGAACTAAGATCCCACAAGCTGTGAGCTACTGGCAAAAAACACCCAAAAAACAACTCACTACTGTTTTCACAGCTGTGTGATCTCAGCAAGTTGTTAACACCTCTCTGAACCTCAGTTTGCCATTAGTCAGGGTAGAGAGAAAGAGGAGCATTTAGCATTACTGCGAGAGTGAAGTGAGGTAATGTGACCGGTGCCCACCATGGAGCTTGGCACCAGTATTCATCTTCTGTTTGTGCAAAACTCAAATCAGTGTGAGCAAAGAGGGGGTGACTTTTAGTTGACAAGAAACACAATGTTACCTGTTTGCTCCTAAATCATGTAGACAAAGAATTCCTGCCAGAACCTTAAGTGTTCATTAGAAACGTTAATTATGAGTTGAGCATTTGGACTGTTTGTAATAAATACTCTTACACTTTGAGAACCAATCCTTAGGGATGCAAGGAAACGTAAGAACATTGTGCCATAGAACTTAACAGAAGTGAAAGACAGCAGAGGACTTAGATCTTTTGATTCTGGAAGTATTGCTCTTTCCAACAAGGGCAGCTGTGGCTGTGGAAAGACCGGTTACTGAATTTTTGAGTCAGAAAACCAAGGAAAATACCTACAAAAAATAAAACCAAAACAATTGAGAAAATGGTAATAGGATCATTCAGTTCAGTTCAGTCGCTCAGTCATGTCCGACTCTTCACAACCCCATGAATCGCAGCACGCCAGGCCTCCCTGTCTATCACCATCTCCCGGAGTTCACTCAGACTCACGTCCATTGAGTCCATGATGCCATCCAGCCATCTCATCCTCGGTCATCCCCTTCTCCTTCTGCCACTAATCCTTCCCAGCATGAGAGTCTTTTCCAATGAGTCAACTCTTCTCATGAGGTGGCCAAAGTACTGGAGTTTCAGCTTTAGCATCATTCCTTCCAAAGAAATCCCAGGGCTGATCTCCTTTAGAATGGACTGGTTGGATCTCCTTGCAGTCCAAGGGACTCTAAAGAGTCTTCTCCGACACTACAGTTCAAAAGCATCAATTCTTCAGTGTTCAGCTTTCTTTATAGTTAACTCTCACATCCATAAATGACCACTGGAAAAGCATCAGCAAATGCCTCACAAACAGTGCAGACATAAGTATCCTCTTATGTGTATGTAAGGGTTTTATCACAGAGGGAGAAGAGAATACTTTCAAGAATCGGTGATGGCTAATCACAGTGGCTAATATGGGACTTCCCAGGTGTCACAGAATCCACCTGCCAATACAGGAGACGTGGGTTTGCTCCCTGGATCAGGAAGATCCCCTGGAGAAGGAAAAGGCAGCCAACTCCAGCATCCTTGCCTGAGAAATCCCATGGACAGAGGAACTTTGTGGGCTACAGTCCATAGAGTCACAAAGAGTCGGACACAACTAAGCACACACACACAATGGCTAATATATTTGCGAATTTTGTTTGTGAAATTTCCTTGAATTGTGTACCTATGATAGATGAACTTTTCAAGAGCTATCAAATTATGCTAATGTGTATAACCTATTGAAAGGTTATACACATTACTCTGTGTGCACTTAATTTTCAACAGTTCCCGTAAATAGGTCAAGATTTTATATGAATTCTGTTGATTATGTTAATATTTTGTCAAGATTATATTTGAGAAAACCAGAGAATGTATTTCTTGACATGGAGGACATTCCTAATAGTAGTAATTTTGATTAGGTAATTTTCTATATCTGAGGATGAGTTTAAAATTATGAACACTTATAATGTGTCTGGTATTTTTACCTCCTCAACTTGTTAGTTTCTTATCTGACACACAAAAACCCACAGAACAAGACCTATTACCCCCGTCCCCCAACACAGAAATTTTAAGGTAAAATAAGATTAAAGAAAAGAGTATGTTGGATATCTTTGAGTTATAGGGTGTTTTTTTTTTTTTAATGTAGTTGATTTATAATGTGTTACTCTCAGGGGCTTCCCTTGTGGCTCTGCTGGTAAAGAATCCACCTGCAATGCAGGAGACCTGGGTTCGATCCCTGAATTGGGAAGATCCCCTGGAGAAGGGAAGGGCTACCCACTCCAGTATTCTGGCCTGGAGAATTCCATGGAGTGTATAGTCCATGGGGTCGCAAAGAGCTGGACACGACTGAACAACTTTCACTTTTGAAGAAAGAAATGGCAGGTGTAAGCAAAGTGATTCATTTGTACATAGATACATACAGATATATAGATTCTTTTTCAGATGATTTTCTATTATATCAATAGGTTATTATAAGATATTGAATATAATTCCCTATGCTATACAATAGATCTTGTTGCTTATCTATTTTGTGTGTAGTAGTTTTTATCTGTTAATCCCAAACTCCTAATTTGTCCCTCCCTCTCCCTTTCCCCTTTGGTAACCATAAATTTGTTTGCTATGTCTGTGAGTCTGCTTTGTAAATAAGTTATCTGTATCATTTTTTAGAGTCCACATATAAATGGCATCATATGATATTTGTCTTTCTCTGTCTGACTTAGTAGGATCACCTCTAGATCCATCCGTGTTGCTGCAAATGGCATTATTTCATTCTTTTTTGTGGCTGAGTGATATTTGAGTTATAGTTTGAATTCTGTTTATAGGAAGGCTGTTTCACCACCTGCCTGTCACCTTTTGTGTGTCTAGCACATGTGGTGAGAACCTGTGACCCACAGGAAGATAAAGAGACTCTCCAGCGAGTGTAGGATGCAAATGGAGCTCTTTTTTTTATTCTAATAATTTTTATTAGAGTATAGTTGATTGACAATGTTATGTTAGTTTCTGCTATTCAGCAAAGTGAATCAGCTATCTGTATGCATGTATCCCCTCTTTTGGGATTTCCTTCCCATTTAGGTCACCACAGAGCTCTGAGCAGAGTTCCCAGAGTGCTGAGTAGAGTTCCCAGAGCTGTTGAATAGGTTCTCATCTGTTATCTATTTTATAATAGTGTAGATGGAGCTTTCACTTGGCAGAACTGCTCTTAGTATCCGAGGTGTCATTAAAATACAGTTTCCACACATGAACCCCCAATGGTGGCTCCTTAATTCCTGTCAAGGAGAGTCATGTGTTTTTGGTTTGTGTCCTGCAGATTCTGCCGTTCTTGCATCGCTACCAGTCTAAAGAACAATAAGTGGACCTGTCCTTACTGCCGGGCCTATCTTCCTTCCGAAGGCGTTCCAGCAGCTGATGTTGCCAAGAGAATGAAATCCGAGTTCCGGAATTGCACCGAATGTGACACTCTGGTACGTCACCCTGCCTTTGCTCATAGTTATCAGCTTAGACCGCCAAGAAAATTGTTAGACAACTAGTCATTTCACCTCTGCCTTTGATCTCATCCTACTTGGATTTCAAAGTGTATTGTCTCAGTCCTTCCTCTTCCTGTCCTCCAGTTTCATAAGTAGGGACTGCAGGAGAGCCGTCACCTGATGCCCACCATCACCTAATTTCTCAAACAAGTGCTTTCATCGACCACCTCTGTTTCCTCCCTTCCCATTGCTCCCCTTACTCCTTATTATGTGGCCTCTATTATGTTATTGTAGCCCACCCAGTGAATAGCTTTATTTTCAAGCCCAGTGGCGTAATTCCATCTCTGGTGCTCTGGGGTTTTCAGTACTTATCTCTGTTGACCGCTGCCTCCCTGTTACCGTTGATACTATACTAGTCTGGTTAGATCATGTGAGTTCTTACAAGCTGTGTCAAAGATTCTAGATTTTATCTTAAATGCCATAGGGTGTCATAGAAAAAGTGTAAGCTTTTGATCAGGTTTATATTTTTAAGCTCTCACTCAGGCATGTGCATGGAGAATGGTTTGGAGGGAACAAAAGCAGAAGTGGTGGAGTCAGTTTAGTGGCCTTTAGGATAAGTGGTTAGGAAGCTGGGTTAGCGTAAGAGCATTAGGTATGGAATAAGAGGTTGTTTCAGGGTGTATTTAAGAACAGGATTAAAGAAAATTGGTGAGTAACTGGATGTGGGGTGCATAAGAGTGAGATGTTAAAGATGCCTTCCAAGTTTATGAGATGAGTAGGTGAAAGTGCTAATATGGGGAGCAAATTTGGAGAAGAATCTACAGAGTTAAGTTTTAAGTTTTACATATATTTGAACTGCTAAGGGAATATATCTAGATATTACCTGTCTAGAGATCAAAAGGACAATCTTATACTGAAGATCTCAATTTCTTAGAGAACCTTTTCTGATTGTTCATCTAAATTATAATCTCTTAAACACTTTCTCTTCGCACTCTGTGCTTTCTCTTTGTAGCACTTGTCGCTATTTCTAATTACATATTTGTGACTTAAATTTAATGTCCATTATCCATTATCCCCACCAGATTTCAGGAGGGTAAGGATTGTGTCTATTTTATTAGGTTCTGTATCAAGAATTTTGAATGGTGGCTGGAATATAGTAAATGCTCAAATGCATTTTTTAAATATTTATGTAAGACTTAAATCTGTTCATGGCTGTGAGACTACGGAATCTATGCATGGTCTTTGGAGTCAGACATCTTATGGTTGAGCACTAATTCTCTCACTTACTGTTTGTGATTTGGGGCAAATTATTAATCTGAGTTTTTGTTTGAGTCTTTGTAAATTGAGGGAAAAGATAATGTTCGTGTCACAGGGTGGTTGTAAAGATTAAAGACAAACCACAAGTGGCTTTTAGCACTGTATGCTCAGTCTTGTCGGACTCTTGCAACCCCATCGACGGTAGCCCACCAGGCTCCTCTGTCCATGGGATTTTACAGGCAAGAATAGTGGAGTGGGGTGCCATTCCCTTCTCCAGGGACTCTTTCTGACCCAGGGATTGAATTGCATCCCTTTCATCTCCTGCATTGGCAGGCAGGTTCTTTACCACTAGCATCACTGGATAGGATTCATTTTAGCACTGTGGAAATGAATGCTCAAATCAATAGCTTTTCACATTCTTAGTAATCATTACTGCTTATTTTTATTTTGATATTTTGCCATCATTTAAAATTCAACGTGCAAAAAATCAAGCTCGGCATATTATTCTGTTATCCAGTTCTTTGGTATCTGTCAGAAACAAGAGCATTCTCTCTATTTTCCTGGGTCAGAATCTGCTTCCTTTTTCACTCCCTATTTCTGATCATTCACAAGTATGTTGATCTTTCCTTTGAGAGATTTCTTTGTATCTGTCTCTTCTTGCTGGGATATTAGGCATTCTCAACTCTGCTTCCTATGAGTCCTGGCCGGATCTCCATTCCATGAGTATCCCAGTCCCCAGTATTGAACGGGTTTCCTATCTACTTGTCTTCACATCCTTTGTTCATTTGTTTTTCCTCTATTAGAATATAAACACCTTTAATGCAAGCACAGTGGCTTATATACTCCTGCCACCACTGACACCTGATTTCTGTTTTGTGTCTGGGGTAGACACCCTATGAATTTATCAATTCACTTGTCAGGATACAGTCCCCAGATTGCTACATTTATATGAGGAATGTTGATCAAGGACTATTCTTAACAAAAGTCACAGGGAGAGGGAGAGAGCACTGATGTGCAAAGTTGGATGTTAAATGTTGTAAAGCAGTTTGTCTTAAGACAGCTGCCTACATCGGTCCTAGCTTTTACATCTTTTTCGATGGATAAAGCAAGGATTTTTTGTTAACGTTTCCGTTTGCTTTTATTTCTGTCTTTTGTGAAGCAGTTACAACTGCTTCCTTGAGATGGCAGATTTCATGTTTGAGGCTGAACTTCCGCAGCTTGGGCAAAATGAAGCAGGGTGGGTCGGCCACCTTACCACAACCCTAACAAAGCTTCCTTTAGCACAGGATCTTATCAGAGTTTCTAATGACACATTTAGTAGAATATGTGCTATGCAGCAACAGATCCCTCATGGTTAGGATCTCTGAATGTATATCTGGAAGGACAAGGGCTCTTTATTCTGCCTTCATAAAAATGGACTGCAAGAGCTGTCCTTTATATTTGCTCTTAATGGGGCCATTAAGTATGCTGTGTATTGTGAATTCATGTAATGCTACTGGATGTATTATAAAGCCATGGTATTTATATCCTTCCCGAAGCACAGGATTTCTTTTTGCTTACTCCGGACATCTCTGAAATCCATCTATTCTTTTTATCTCTCTCTGTTTTCTTTCTCTCTCTTTTTACTTTTTTCTCCCTTTCCTTTCTTTTGCTCTTTTTCTTTCTTCCTTCTTTCCATCACTAAATTAGGTAATAGTATCCCAAAAAAGTAAATTTGATTTAATATACATTTTTTCACTTTGAAAAACATATGCTTTCTAAAAACCAAATTCAAGAACTCAGCTCCCGGATCTTCTAACTATAAAGAAATTTTAAATTAGTGTTACTCTTGATAATGCCTTAAATTGACTGAACTATTACCTTGACTGCATCCTTTTAATCAACTGACCCCACACTATGACCTTAATTTGAAATAAAGAAAGCAGTGAAGTTGGGTCACAAAAGACTTCATTGACTGAAGTGCGCCTCTCTTCAACAGTGACCTTATTTTGATCTGCTTTCATATAGGTTTGCCTCAGTGAAATGAGAGCACACATAAGAACATGCCAGAAGTACATAGATAAGTACGGACCACTGCAAGAGCTTGGAGAGACAACAGCAAGGTTTGCTTCTATACACTTTGCTTTAATGCTAAATCTGACATGCTTATAAAGAATTTAATGGGCTGGAAAGCCTAACATTTTTATTATGAAAATATGTATATGGTTATGTTTTGGCTCCTAATCATAATACTTCTTATTAGTAATCATTTGTTTTCAATGATTAATAGCAGTAATTACAAAAGAATTTTGCTCTCTCTGCTTTAAAAACTTTGGGGAGAACCAACTGGACACTGGAGAGATTGAGGAAGCTTCCTCAGACAAGTTTATATGGAGGAAAATCCAAAAATAGAAAGCAGAACTGTTCGGTTTCTGCCAGGCTCTGTGTTGTGACTAAGGGCCCTGAAGCAGATGATGGTTATGAGATTATTGTCTTTAGTTTTCCATCACCACTACTCAGTCTCCCAGCTCGTTCCCACTCATTTTCCTGCTTACTCTTTAGAAGGGACAAAGTGACATCTCAGTATATATTCTAACACGAAAGAACACGCCAGGGGCAGGCATTCTGAATCCTACAACCTGTTTGCTGGGTAATCTTATATGGGGCTGGAGGAAGGATGGAGACAGCTAGTAGGGGTAATGGATATTGATCATTATTTTTTCTTAAAAAAAAAAAGGAAGGAAACAAATCTAGGTCATTAAAAGTCCAGGAGATAGTGGAGGATGGGGGAGCCTGGCCTGCCCGTGCTGCAGTTCAGAGGGTGGAAAAGAGTTGGATACAACTTAGCAACTGAAAAACAACTATTCTGAATGGCAGAGGAATGAAAAAGTTTGGCATTTGCCTTTGCTGAAGAAACAGAGAAATGCTTTGTGTACTACTGAATGGAGATAATGGCTTTGAAACCATTAAGTCTAACTATGAATTTAGTTATCCAGTAGAGGTATTCAGTATAATTTATTTTCCTCTCCTGAAGATAAATGTTAGTTATGCTCATTTAAGAAATTATATGTATCAGTCAGTTCAGTTTAGTCATTCAGTTGTGTCCGACTCTTTGCGACCCCATGAATCACAGCACACCAGGCCTCCCTGTCCATCACCAACTCCCGGAGTTCACTCAGACTCATGTCCATCGTCGGTGATGCCATCCAGCCATCTCATCTTCTGTCGTCCCCTTCTCCTCCTGCCCCCAATCCCTCCAAGCATCAGGGTCTTTTCCAATGAGTCAACTCTTCGCATGAGGTGGCCAAAGTACTGGAGTTTCAGCTTTAGCATCATTCCTTCCGAAGAAATCCCAGGGCTGATCTCCTTCAGAATGGACTGGTTGGATCTCCTTGCAGTCCAAGGGACTCTCAAGAGTCTACTCCAACACCACAGTTCAAAAGCATCAATTCTTCGGCGCTCAGCCTTCTTCACAGTCCAACTCTCACATCCATACGTGACCACTGGAAAAATCATAGCCTTAACTAGACGGACTTTTGTTGGCAAAGTAATATCTCTGCTTTTTAATAGGCTATCTAGGTTGGTCATAACTTTCCTTCCAAGGAGTGTCTTTTAATTTCATGGCTGCAGTCACCATCTGCAGTGATTTTGGAGACCAAAAATAAAGTCTGACACTGTTTCCACTGTTTCCCCATCTATTTCCCATGAAGTGATGGTACTAGATGCCATGATCTTCGTTTTCTGAATGTTGAGCTTTAAGCCAACTTTTTCGCTCTCCTCTTTCACTTTCATCAAGAGGCTTTTTAGTTCCTCTTCACTTTAGCAAAGGACAAAATACTTAATACTTTGTAATAATCTATCAAAGAAAAGAATCTGGAAAAGAATGTATATACATATATATACAACTGAATTATTGTGCTATATGTCCGAAACTAACGTGACAGTGTGAATCAAGTCTACTTCAATAAAAAAAATTTTAAGATTGAAAAAGAAATAAATAAATTTAATAATAAAAAATAAATAAATAAATAAATAAAAGATTGAAAAAGGGAATGCCCTAGCACTCCAGTGGTTAGGACTCTACACTTTCACTGCCAAGGGCCCAAGTTTGATCCCTGGCTGGGGAGCTAAAATCCTATAAGCTGTGTAATGCATCCCAAAACAATTTTTTTAAAGAAATACTACTCAAATATATCTTAAATTTCCTAATCCAAGAGTCTAAATGTTTTTCTAGAGATTACTTTGCAAATGCACCTTTTATTATAGGATTAGATTTATTCCATATTCCTATAAATTGTGAGTATTTTAACTCTAAGAAGAGTTTGAATTCTGTTAGACTGGCCCCAGGGACCAGTAGGAAGGAAGGCTAGCAGGCGAGCTAAAGAAGCATGTGGTTTGATTGGAAAGTTGATATGAAAATTTTAAAGTATATGAATACTAATTTACCCTGCTAGTTAGAATTAAACAACAAAGAGTTAAATAACCAAAATGAGAAAGGTTGTTGATTAATCAGTCTTACAAGATAGATTAATATTTGCATTTAATATAGAAATCTTTGCTTTATAGAACTTATAATTCAAACTTTTTAAGTTTTTATGCAAGGAAACTATCCAGAAAACATGTCTTGGGGAACAGGAAGTTATATCAATAATGGAAAATGAGTGAAAAATTCCAAGCCTCCGTATTGTCACTAAGAATTTAAGGCAGCACTATGCAATGGAAATACAATGCAGAACACATGTAATTTTAAATTCTCTAGTAGCAATATTCAAGAAGTAAAAACAAGTGAAATTAATTTTTCATGTATGTTATTTAACTGGTTAAAATATTTAACCAGCAGAACACATGTAATTTTAAATTCTCTAGTAGCAATATTCAAGAAGTAAAAACAAGTGAAATTAATTTTTCATGTATGTTATTTAACTGGTTAAAATATTTTCCTTTGAACATGTAATCAATATATAAATTATTGAGACATTTTATATATAAAGCCTGCAAACTTCAGAGTGTATTTTATTTATTTTTTTATTATTAAATTTATTTATTTTTTTAATTACAATACTGTATTTGTTTTGCCATACATTGACACGAATCAGCCATAGGTGACCACAATCTCCCAATGCCGAAGCCCCCTTCCACCTCCCCACCCCACATCCTCTACTTGAATCATCGTGTGCATCAGCCCCATGCATCCTGCATCCTACATTGAACATAGATTGGCGCTTCATTTCTTACAAGAAAATATACATGTTTCATTGCCATTCTCCCAAACCATCCCACCCTTTCCCTCTCCCCCAGAGTCCAAAAGTCCACTCTATACCTCTGTGTCTCTTTGTTGTCTCACATATAGGGTCATCATTACTGTCTTCTAAATTCCATATATATGTGTCAGTATACTGTATTGGTGTTTTTCTTTCTGGCTTACTTCACTCTGTATAATCCGTTCCAATTTCATCCATCTCATTAGAACTGAGTCAAATTTATTTTTTTAAGGGCTGAGTAGTATTCCATTGTGTATATGTTCCACAGCTTTCTTATCCAATCATCTGCTGATGGACATCTAGGTTGCTTCCATGTCCTGGCTATTATAAACAGCGCTGCAATGAACATTGGGATACATGTGTCTCTTTCAATTCTGGTTTCCTCGGTGTGTATGCCCAGCAGTGGGATTGCTGGGTCATAAGGCAGTTCTATTTGCAATTTTTAAGGACAGAGTGTATTTTAAACTTCTAGTGTATCTCAGTTTGGACTGACCGTATTTCAAGTGCCCAGTAGACACATACCTAATAGCCACTCCACTGGACAACACAGATGCAAAGGACAGGTACTCCTAGATGCACATAAAGTAACAAGATTGTTGTGGGCTGTTTTTCATTTTTCACTGGATGCTAATACTGTGAGTTGACATCTGTGGTTATATTTGCCAGTGTCGTCAGATATTCTGGTTGGAGAACAAGTAACACTCAATTCAGATGTTATCTGAATTAGAAAAAGAAGTAAAAGAGACAGAAAAGGTAACATAGATACAGCTGTGTGGTATGATCCTCTGTTTCTCAGTTAATGGAGCGCTCAGAGTGTACTTTTCTTCCAAAGAAAATAGTGCTTCAAGTGCACTATAACTGTGTCTCTGTCCTGCCCCTTTGAGGGTACACATTTGCATTGCTCATGAGAAAAAATTTAGGCACCAAGATTATTATCAGGATAAGAAAATGAATATGAAATTGAAAGAATGAGCACTAGAAACTAGATCCACCTACATTCTGTTTTTTATCTCTAGTTAAGTGACTACTGTCTAATTATCAATAATTTCAGTAATATTTGTGTTCTATGCAATTTCCAGGTGTGTATGTCCTTTTTGTCAGAAGGAATTGGATGAAGACAGTTTGCTGGATCATTGCATTACTCATCACAGATCAGAAAGGAGACCTGTGGTGAGAAATTATGTTACTATATATTCCTGCAGTATCTAAATTTGATATACATTAGAAAATCCATTTATGGGCTTCTATTTATGGATATATCATAAAGCATAATTTATGTCAAGGTTACAGTGATTCTGTGACTATGAACACCATGTGAAAGTGTCTAGCTGAAACTTACAAGAATTACCAGTGTGCAATTACTCTTTCATTTATGGAATTAGACAACATTGTCTCTTACAGATAATCATGGGCATAATCAACTAAGCAGATCAAAAATGCATAGTTAAGATTTAATGTTAGTATGCTAACTGTGCTCACATCCTAAGTGAGAAAACACTTTCTAATAATGCAAATATGATTATCAAGGCAGTAATACGCTAGACATGAAAAATAGAAAGTCATTCACCTTTATTAATCAATTCATTATTTTATTCAGAGTCTGAATATTCATCAATAGGCTCATAGATTAAAATGCATATTGTTTATAATTTCCTTGATCTATTGTGAATGCTGCCTTTTTCTTTTCAACCTGGTACTTTAGTTCTGCTTTGCAATGTGGCTCTTACAATTTTCATTTTTGTATAGTTGAGAGGTAAGGCAGGGTGATTGATGGATCATCATCATTTACTTGGCCATTTTACTTGTTTTTAACGTTTGGATTGCTGCCAGTTTCTAGGATTTGCATTCACATTCATGTAGGTTTAAACTTTCCTTTCTATATCATTTTTTTCTTAAGAGGAAATTCCATAGATTGATATTTTGGGGCCCAAGAGTGCAAGTTTTAATTAACACTCAAAACGTATTCTAAAAGTTTGAGTCAGTTTATATTTGTGTCAGCAATTGTTGAGTAGACTGCTTTCACCTTAACTGGCCAAAATTGGGTTACATTTATTTTTAAATTGACAGATGTAAAATGATACCTTGAAGATTATTTTGGATTTTATTTTAGTTCTAAACAGAACTAAAATATGTATGTGTGTGTGTGTTTTATATATGTAAAAGTTTGGGGTTTTTAAATTTGAGTTTTAAAGTTTTTTTTTTTTTTTCATAAAATCCTTTTGGAAGGTGGATGAGGTTGAAATGTAAGTTTATTAGATGATTGATAGATAGCACTTACAACAATACTATGAGATAGAGATGATTATTATTTTACCAACAGTAAACTCAGATTCAGAGATGTTAAGTCTTACAAGGTAAGTCTTAGAGCTGGTAAGTAAGCAGAGCTACAGTTTGAAGCCCAGTGTCTATCTAGCTCTGGGGCATAAACACCTGTGCTCTACTAGCAAGTTCAAGAGAAAAGCCCCACAGCACAGTCAAATGTCTTTTTTTATTCACCCTAATGGTCCAGAGGTTTGATTCTTGGAATGGCTAGCTAGGAGCTTGATATGTGTTGGGGGAGCAGTGGAGATTGTCATGGGCTTTTCCTGTTTAAGTTGCCCTTGGAGGAACTGAGCTTAAGGAGGTGTTTTACGATTGGTCCCTGGGGTACCTTCCTAGAGGAAGCTTGAAGAAAGCATTGGGGGACTTCCCTGGTGGTCCAGTGGCTAAGACTCCCGAGCTCCCAATATAGGGGGCCTGCGTTCAATCCCTAGTCAGGGAACTAGGTCCCACATGCCACAACTAAGAGCTGGTACAGCCGAATAAATAAGTAAATATTTAAAAAGAAGAAAGAAAACATTAAGATGGCATAATACTGACTACCACATACTGAGTTTTCTAGGTTTGTCTTTTGGTTTGTTTTGGTCACATGCACAGCCTGCGGGATTTCAGTTCTCCAACCAGGGAACAAACCCAGACCCCTGCAGTGGAAGTGCCGAGTCATAACCACTGGACTGCAGGGGGAATTCCCGATATACTGAATTCTGGGTGCCTCTTAAACTCAGTGAAATTTAACTCAGATGACCATTATATCTACTACTGTGAGCAAGAATCCCTTAGAAGAAATGGAATAGCCTTCATAGTGAACAGAAGAGTCCAAAATGCAGTACTTGGATGCAAGCTCAAAAACAACAAAATGATCTCTGTTTCTAAGGCAAACCATTCAGTATCACAGTAGTCCAAGTCTATGCCCCAACCAGTAATCCTGAAGAAGCTGAAGTTGAACGGTTCTATGAAGACCTACAAGACCTTCTAGAACTAATACCCCCAAAAGATGTCCTTTTCATTATAGGGGGCTGGAATGCAAAAGTAGAAAGTCAAGAGATACCTGGAGTAATAGGCAAATTTGGCCTTGGAGCACAAAATGTAACAGAGTTTTGCTAAGAGGACACACTGGTTATAGCAAACACACTTTCCAACAACACAAGAGAAGACTCTACAAGAGCCTCTTGTTGAAAGTGAAAGAGGAGAGTAAAAAAGTTGGCTTAAAACTCAACATTCAGAAAATGAAGATCATGGCATCCGGTCCCATCACTTCATGGCAAATGGATGGGGAAACAATGGAAACAGTGATAGACTTTATTTTAGGGGGCTCCAGAATCACTGCAGATGTTAACTGCAGCCATGAAATCAAAAGACACTTGCTCCTTGGAAGAAAAGCTATGACCAACCTAGACAGCAGAGACAGTACTTTGCCAACAAAGATCTGTCTAGTCAAGGCTATGGTTTTTCTAGTAGTCATGTATGGATGTGATTTGGACTATAAAGAAAGCTGTGTGCCAAAGAATTGATGCTTTTGAACTGTGGTGTTGGAGAAGAGTCTTGAGAGTCCCTCGGACTGCAAGGAGATACAAGCAGTCCATTCTATATTCACTGGAAGGACTGATGTTGAACCTGATGCTTCAATACTTTGGCTACCTGATGCAAAAAACTGTCTCATTGGTAAGACCCTGATGCTGGGAAAGATTGAAGGCAGGAGGAGAAGGAGATGACAGCGGATGAGATGGTTGGATGGCATTACCGACTCGATGGACATGAATACGCTCTGGGAGTTGGTGATGGACAGGGAAGCCTGGCATTCTGCAGTCCTTGGGGTCAAAAAGAGTCAGACATGACTGAGCGACTGAACAGAACTGACTGGGTGCCTCTTTAACTTCTCCCAGCAACCCTATGAAGGAGATATCATCAACGCAGCCTGAGCCGTGACTAGTAGTGCCCAGGTGCTGGTCTGGCTGGAGGAACACTAGGCATTCTGGACCGTGGGCAGCACTATAGCATCCATCCAGGGAAGGCACCTTACTTGTCTATCCATTGGCACTGTGTACCTACTCCAGCAGAAATCCCGTCCATGTGCTGCTCAGTTTGGCCATCAGATTCAAGGTGGCCCGTGAAAGCTGGGTCTTCTATTATTTAGAGGTCATAGAAGTCACTGAAGAAAACTGCCATAAGGACAGAAATAAATCAGGAATCATGGGATCAGATGGCCTGTGGAATTTAGTAGTTAAAAAGCCTAAGTGAAAGCCGCTCAGTCATGTCCAACTCTTTGTGGACCCCATAAACTATACAGTCCATAAAATTCTCCAGGCCAGAATACTGGAGTGGGTAGCCATTCCCTTCTCCAGGGGATCTTCTCAACCTAGGGACTGAACCCGGTATCCTGCATTGCAGTGTAGTAAAAGAATCAGGTGGTGATGCTTGGGTACTGGGTGATGTTTCCAGCCATATCAAATCAAAGCTAGAGCAGATTTCCTAGAGGAAGCTGCGTACTCTCACAGTTGGGGAACCCAAGCTGGGAAGGATGATGTCTTGGCTTAAGGCAGAAGCAGATTGTTCAGAAAAGTCATGGTTCTATAAAACACTAGGGCTGTGTAAAAGTGGTTACTGGAACAGAATATCTTCAGGTTTCCTCTGTTAGTGTTTCATGCTTGAATGTACAAGCTTAAGACAAGCCCCACTCCCTGGTGGCTCACACATTAAAGAATCTGCTTGCAGTTGGGACATGAAGGTTTGATCCCTGGATCGGCAGTATCCCCTGGAGAAGGGAATGGCAAGTGACTCCAGTATTCTTGCTTTGAGCAACCTGGTGGACTATCGTACATGGGTCCACAAAGAGTCGGACACAACTGAGTGACTTTCACTTTGCCACTGGAAGTCAGATTAAACCTGTGGTTATGAAAAGGCTGGAGGCAGATCCTGTGTCAGCATTTAGGCAGCACACTATGGTTTTTCCAGTAGTCATGTATGGATGTGAGAGTTGGACTGTGAAGAAGGCTGAGCGTCAAAGAATTGATGCTTTTGAACTGTGGTGTTGGAGAAGACTCTTGAGAGGCCCTTGGACTGCAAGGAGATCCAACCAGTCCATTCTAAAGGAGATCAACCCTGGGATTTCTTTGGAAGGAATGATGCTAAAGCTGAAACTCCAGTACTTTGGCCACCTCATGAGAAGAGCTGACTCATTGGAAAAGACTCTGATGCTGGGAGGGACTGGGGGCAGGAGAGAACAGGATGACCGAGGATGAGATGGCTGGATGGCATCATTGACTTAATGGACGTGAGTCTGAGTGAACTCCGGGAGTTGGTGATGGACAGGGAGGCCTGGCGTGCTGCGATTCATGAGGTCACAAAGAGTCAGACACAACTGAGCAGCTGAACTGACTGAACTGAACTGAACTGAACAGGGACACATATGTGAAAATACCCCAAGGAAGTCCTTGGACAAGGAGGGTTGAGTCCAAGACTGCCTCTGGATTGGCATGGAATGTTGTGAGCAATTACTGCTTTAAAGGACTGAATTGCTAGGTTTGCCTGCAAATAAGGTCAGTGATGTCATCTGACTTAACAGATATAAGTAGTCTCTAGATAGTTAGAGATTTGGGCAAAGGTTTCTGCCTTCCAGATAGAATTAGATAATTCAAAAATCAAGCCACAAGCAACTAAGCCTTTGTTTCTGAGTTGCTCAAGCAAACTAGGGTAGTAGGTTAAGAACATCAAGAAGTTTCAACAAGTCCTTTTCATGATACAGTAATTAACTATATTCTGCTGCATTTTTAAAAGTATATCTGTGTAATATTAGACTTAAAAGAGGCAAATGATAAAACAGCATGCTTCGGATTGAATTATGAGGCCACTCGAGAGAAATTTAGTATTTTATCATATTAAGGGAAGATATTTCAGCAAGAACCCCACTTTCTGGCTATCCTCTTTGTCCAGTGTTTTCTTTCAATGGTTGGTTCTTATTTATCCTTTAGAACTCACCTTAAATCTCAGTTTCCTGACACCAAAATTATTTTCAGCTCTTGCTTTTTTTCTCATTTATCACAGTTGTATGTTGTGTGTTTGTGTCTGTCTCTCCCTCCAAATTAATAGGTTCATGAAGCCATAGAACTTATTAATAATTTCTTTGTTCAACATTGCAGGCCCAGCTCTTGGTGGAGAACCTAGCTATAATAGGATATAATGATATGAAAAATAGGATATTGTAAAAATCATAGTTCCATCCACCCAGATTCAAAGGTAGTTTTATTTTCTGCCTTGATCCTAAGAGTCATTCCTTGTGAGAAGGGACAGGACTTCATTTGGTTTGAAATTAAAAACTGTGTTGCCAGAAGCTGAGCCCTAGTCCCCACAGCAATTTATTTCCATGGGTATTGAGAATATCTGTAGCTTTACGGAGGAGTGGGAACGTACATGCATAAATGTTTTGGAAGGAAGAAAATCTTCATTAGATTTGCTTCCAAACTCCTATTATTAGGTGTTCAATCTGGTACCTTAATTTTGGTTGAAGATTTGCCCATAATTATTTTCAGTGCATGACTCTTTTCTTTTGGTGTTGGATTCAGTTATCTTTAATTTCTTCCCCAAATGGCATTTACCATTATATAAAAAGTGTTCTTCAATTGACTGAGCTGCCGTGGGGATTAATCTAAACCACAGACAGAGCTGGGTATCCGTTGTAACGGACGTTCCAAAGGACTGAAGTTGGTGGTAGCTTCTAATATGGTGGCTGTTATTTACCCATTGCGTTCACCATCAGATCAAGTCCATACTGAGATGAGGCCAACATCTGGGTTTTTTTTTAATTGGAGTACAGTTGGTGTACAATGTTATATAAGTTACAAGTATAGGTATACAATATAGTGATTCACAACTTGTAAAGGTTATACCCATTTATAGTTATTATAAAATATTAGCTATATTCCCTGTGTTATACAATATATCCTTATAGCTTATTTAGTACATAATAGTTTGTATCTCTTAATCCCCTACCTCTATGTTGCCCCTCCCCTCTTCCTTTTCCCCACTAGTAACCAGTAAGTTGTTATCTATGAATCTATTTTTTTTTAGGCTAGTATCTTTTGATGTATGCTGTAAAATTGTTGGTCTGCAAGAAGCACAAGCTGGAATCAAGATTCCCATGGGAAATATCAATAACCTCAGATATGCAGATGATACCACCCTTATGGCAGAAAGTGAAGAGGAACTAAAAAGCCTCTTGATGAAAGTGAAAGTGGAGTGTGAAAAAGTTGGCTTATAGCTCAACTTTCAGAAAACAAAGATCATGGCATCTGGTCCCATCACTTCATGGGAAATAGATGGGGAAACAGTGGAAACAGTGTCAGACTTTGTTTTTGGGCTCCAAAATCACTGCAGATGGTGATTGCAGCCATGAAATTAAAAGATGCTTACTCCTTGGAAGGAAAGTTATGACCAACCTAGATAGCATATTGAAAAGCAGACATTACTTTGTCAACAAAGGACAATCTAGTCAAGGCTATGGTTTTTCCAGTAGTCATGTATGGATGCGAGAGTTGGACTGTGAAGAAAGCTGAGTGCCAAAGAATTGATGCTTTTGAACTGACGTGTTGGAGAAGACTCTTGAGAGTCCCTTGGACTGCAAGGAGATCCAATCAGTCCATTCTAAAGAAGATCAGCCCTGGGTGTTCTTTGGAAGGAATGATGCTAAAGCTGAAACTCCAGTACTTTGGCCACCTCATGAGGAAGAATTGACTCATTGGAAAAGACTCTGCTGGGAGGGATTGGGGGCAGGAGGAGAAGGGGATGACCAAGGATGAAATGGCTGGATGGCATCACCGACTCTATGGACGTGAGTTTGAGTGAAATCCGGGAGATGCTGATGGACAGGGAGACCTGGCGTGCTGTGATTCATGGGGTCACAAAGAGTCGGACGCGACTGAGCGACTGAACTGAACTGAATAGTGGCATGATCTGGGAGCAAATCTGAATAAAGAGAGATAGAAAAGGATGAGCTGATATTAGGAAATTGGCATTGGTTATCTGACAAGGCCTTACAAGTAGCCTTACAAAAGCCTCCTCTCTTGTAAGGAGGTTTTACAAGAGAAAAGAAGAGAAGGGAAAGGCAAGGGAGAAAAGGAAAGATATACCCATATGAATGCAGAGTTCAAAGAATTGCAAGGAGAGATAAGAAAAGCCTTCTTCAGTGATCAATGCAAAGAAATAGAGGAAAACAACAGAATGGGAAAGACTAGAGATCTCTTCAAGAAAATTAGAGATACCAAGGGAACATTTCATGCAAAGATAGGCTCGATAAAGGACAGAAATGGTATGGACCTTACAGAAGCAGAAGATATTAAGAAGAGGTGGCAAGAATACACAGAAGAACTGTACAAAAAGATCTTCACAACCAAGATAATCACGATGGTGTGATCACTCACCTAGAGCCTGACATCCTGGAATGTGAAGTCAAGTGGGCCTTAGGAAGCATTGCTACGAACAAAGCTAGTGGAGGTGATGGAATTCCAGTTGAGCTATTTCAAATCCTGAAAGATGATGCTGTGAAAGTGCTACACTCAATATGCCAGCAAATTTGGAAACCTCAGCAGTGGCCACAGGACTGGAAAAGGTCACTTTTCATTCCAGTCCCAAAGAAAAGCAATGCCAAAGAATGCTCAAACAACTGCACAATTGCACTCATCTCACACACTAGTAAAGTAATGCTCAAAATTCTCCAAGCCAAGCTTCAGCAATACGTGAACCATGAAATTCCAGATGTTCAAGCTGGATTTAGAAAAGGCAGAGGAACCAGAGATCAAATTGCCAACATCCGTTGGATCATAGAAAAAGCAAGAGAGTTCCAGAAAAACATCTACTTCTGCTTCATTGGCTATACCTTTGACTGTGTGGATCACAACAAACTGGAAAATTCTTCAAGAGATGGGAATACTAGACCACCTTACCTGCCTCCTGAGAAATCTGTATGCAGGTAAAGAAGCAACAGTTAGAACTGGACATGGAACAACAGACTGGTTACAAATTGGGAAAGGAGTACGTCAAGGCTTTATATTGTCACCCTGCTTATTTAACTTCTATGCAGAGTACATTATGCGAAATGCGAGACTGGATGAAGCACAAGCTGGAATCAAGATTGCCAGAAGAAATATCAATAATCTCAGATATGCATATGACCACCCAGTATGGCAGAAAGTGAAGAGAAACTAAAGAGCCTCTTGATGAAAGTGAAAGAAGACATTGAAAATGTTGACATAAAACTCAACATTCAGAAAATGAAGATCATGGTATCTGGTCCTAGCACTTCATGGTAAATAGATGGGGAAACAGTGGAAACAGTGATAGACTCTATTTTGGGGGGCTCCAAAATCGCTGTAGATGGTGACTGCAGCCATCAATTTAAGAGACGTTTGCTCCTTGGAAGACAAGCTATGACAAATCTAGACAGCATATTAAAAAGCAGAGAGATTACTTTGCCAACAAAGGTCTGTACAGTCAGAGCTATGGTTTTCCAGCAGTCATGTATGGATGTGAGAGTTGATCCATAAAGAAGGCTGAGCACCGAAGGACTGATGTTTTTGAACTGTAGTGTTGGAGAAGACTCTTGAGAGTCTCTTGGACTGCAAGGAGATCAAACCAGTCAATCCTAAAGAAAATCAGTTCTGAATATTCATTGGAAGGACTGATGCTGAAGCTGGAGCTCCAATACTTGGATTACCTGATGTGAAGAGCTGACTCATTAGAAAAGACCCTGATGCTGGGAAAGATTGAAGGCAGGAGGAGAAGGGGATGACAGAAGATGAGATGGTTGGATGGCATCACTGACTCAATGGACATGAGTTTGAGCAAGCTCCAGGTGATGGTGAAGGACAGGGAAGCTTGGAGTGCTACAGTCTATGGGGTTGCAAAGAGTCAGACACAATTGAGCAACTAAACAACAACAACCTTAGGGAGAGTGTAGGTGAACACTTAAGTACTTAGATCATGATCATCAGTCTCTCACTTTACTATTTCTTTCCCTTTCCTATTCTTACCCTCTCCTATTCTTACCCTCTCCTATTCTTACCCTCTCCTTCCTTATGTCAAATTCCCCAGTTCAAGAAACAGAGGAAATTTTTGAAGTAGTATAGACTGTCACCCATTGTTTTGTAGTGTCTTTCTGGTGAAAGTCTCTTCAGTCACATAACTAAATTGTCTATACACCTGAAGTCTGACACTTCCACTAGTTCTCTTTCAACATCAGACTGAAAACAAAAACTACTTTGCTTGAAATTCCAAGTTTTCTGTAGATTTCCCATCCACTGGGCTCAAAGTTCCTTAATCATGGGACCAAGGCTTAGTCATCTCTGTTCCTCTGACTCGATATGGGGAGAACAGAAATCACATGAGCTGCTCAGAAGAGTGTATGTCGATTAGTACTGGTTCCAACTTACTGTTCCAAACTCTCTTCCCCGGCTGCCCCCAACATGCCCTGTCTCCAGCTTCTCTGAACATTTTCCCATTGCCTAAGCAGGCCCCGGTCCTCTTAGTGTTTCCTGCTTTTTCCACTTTGCTTTTCCTGCCTGTGGTGCTTCTCCTCCGCTATGGCTGACTCGTTCTTCAAGATTCACACCCAGCTGCGTGCAACTTGGCTGAATCCTTTCTGACTTCTCAGAAAAAGAAAAGTAATGATTCCCTTATCAGTCTTCAACAGTTGTCTGTTCAGATCTTGATTACAGCACTAGCTATGCTGTATTGGAAGTATCTGCTTGGGTGATAAGAGTAGTATCCATTTGTGGGACTTCTCTAGGAGTCCAGTGGTTAAGACTCAGCTTACTGCAAGGGGCGCTCTGGATACTGGTAGAGAGCTAAGATCCTGCATGCCAGTCAGTGAGGCAAAGAGGGAAAAAAAAAGGCCAGTCTAGGGAACAAATCCATGGTTACCAGTGTTCAGGAGAGAAGAAGTTAAGGGATAGCACCGGGGAGTTTCTTGTAGTGAGAGAGCAGTTCTGTTTCTTGATTGTGTTGGTAGTTAGTTATATGACTATATGTGTGATAAAATTTCATAGAATATATATACACACGCCAGAAAATGAGTTCATGCAAAAGCTGGTGAAATCTAAGTCGGATGTTGTCTAGTTAATTGCCAATTTCCTGGTTTTGATAATATGCCATAGTTATGTATCAAGTAACATTTTAGGGAAGCTAGGTGATGGTGACATGTACCTCTCTGCATTATTTTGCCATTTCTTTTGAGCTTATAAATATTTCAAAATGAGAAGGTTTTGCAGATGGCCATTCATGGCTATTAAATTAGGAAAATATGTGTAAATACTAATATCTGATGCTGGTGTATTAGAATCTATATTGCTGGTGGTAATATAAAACTATAAGCATGTATCATATATAGTGTATATTATGAACCATGAATGTTCATAACTTTGACCTTCTAATCTCCATTTATAGTCATTTATCCTAAGAAAATAATCCCCTCAAAAATGTGATTTGATATATAACTATAGATAATATAATTTGTAATAACAATAGCAATGTAGATAATGTAATTTGTAATAGCAAAATATCCACATATCTAAGAAAAGTTTAGTATTGCAAAAGGTAGGTAACTAATTAAATTATGGCATACCTCCTGACTGTAATATTATTTAAATAATAAAGTGGTAAGTATGAAACAAATAGTTATGCTCTTTATATACAAGAAATGTGTATGAAGAAAAGTGCAATTTTATTTGTTTATATTGCTTTAATATTTATATAATTCTAAAACATAATACCAAGCTATGGCCAATAGATTCATAAAATTAAAATGAACTTTGTTGAATGGTTATTTAATTTTTTATCGCTGACACTAATGATTATTTAAAATTCTTTTTTGAACTCTTGATATTGTTTATTTCCAGTTCTGTCCGCTTTGCCGTTTAGTACCTAATGAGAATCGAAGCAGCTTCAATGGCAGCTTAATAAGACATTTGCAAGTCAGTCACACTTTGTTTTATGATGATTTCTTAGTAAGTATATTTTGTTACTTCTACATTGTGTTTTTATGCTGTATTAAGCTTACCTTTCTTAATATAAGAAGTCTTACTATAAGATTATAGAGGAAAATGCATATATAGCTGCAGTGTTAAGTATTAGTATTAAGGAGGAAACTTAAAAACAGTGTTTTTAAATTGTGTTTTATAAATATATATATACTATAAATATATACATTTTATATAACTACTTTAAGAGTAGTTACCTGCTTTAGACAAAATCATTTTCTTTGTGATATAAATAATTAGCCATAGTATAAAGATCCATATTTCACTTTCCAGTTATTTTAATTTCTACTTTAATGCCTTTCACTAAATAGTTATAATTTTTATGAAGTTAAAAACATGTTAACTGAGAGAAGATCATATCAGTAATGAAATGGCTCAGAGAATTTGCATTCATTTTATAATACACTGAATGGCCAATAACAGATACAACATTATCAATGAGGAAAGACACATGGGCTCTATTTTTAATTTAAATTGTATAAAATACAAAACTCATGTTTATTTAATGTTTTCAACTTAAATTATTATGAACAAATTTTAGACATATACAGAAGTAGACAGAATTATATAATGAACCTCTGTATACTGATCAGCTACCTATTAATAATGGCCAACTCATAGCCATTCTCATTATAGTCAGAATTTTTTTTAAGATGAAAGAAAAATCTGATATAGTATGAATAGTTCTGATACTTATGACTCAATTTTCCATTATCAGAAATGATAAAACAAGCTAAAGGCTCACTTCAGTTCAGTCGCTCAGTCGTGTCCGACTCTGCGATCCCATGAATTGCAGCACGCCAGGCCTCCATGTCCATCACCAACTCCCAGAGTTCACTCAAACTCAGGTCCACCAAGTCGGTGATGCCATCCAGCCATCTCATCCTCGGTCATCCCCTTCTCCTCCTGCCCCCAATTCCTCCCAGCATCAGAGTCTTTTCCAATGAGTCAACTCTTCACATGAGGCGGCCAAAGTACTGGAGTTTCAGATTTAGCATCATTCCTTCCAAAGAACACCCAGGGCTGATCTCCTTTAGAATGGACTGGTTGGATCTCGTTGCAGTCCAAGGGACTCTCAAGAGTCTTCTCCAACACCACAGTTCAAAAGCATCAATTCTTTGGCACTCAGCCTTCTTCACAGTCCAACTCTCGCATCCATACATGACTACTGGAAAAACCGTAGCCTTGACTAGACAGACCTTTGTTGGCAAAGCAATCTCTCTGCTTTTGAATATGCTGTCTAAGTTGGTCATAACTTTCCTTCCAAGGAGTAAGCATCTTTTAATTTCATGGCTGCAATCAACATCTGCAGTGATTTTGGAGCCCCTCAAAATAAAGACTCTCATTGTTTCCACTATTTCCCCATCTATTTCCCATGAAGTGATGGGACCAGATGCCATGATCTTTTTTTTCTGAATGCTGAGCTTTAAGCCACTCTCCTCTCTCACTGTCATCAAGAGGCTTTTTAGTTCCTCTTCACTTTCTGCCATAGGGTGATGTCATCTGCATATCTGAGGTTACTGATATTTCTCATGGAAATCTTGATTCCAGCTTGTGCTTCTTCCAGCCCAGTGTTTCTCATGATGTACTCTGCATATAAGTTAAATAAGCAGAGTGACAATATACAGCCTTGACTTACTCCTTTTCCTTTTCCTTTTTGGAACCAGTCTGTTGTTCCATGTCCAGTTCTAACTGTTGCTCCCTGACCTGCATACAGGTTTCTCAAGAGGCAGGTCAGGTGGTCAGGTATTCCCATCTCTTTCAGAATTTTCCACAGTTTCTTGTGATCCACACAGTCAAAGGCTTTGGCATAGTCAATACAGCAGAAATAGATGTTTTTCTGGAACTCTCTTGCTTTTTGATGATCCAACGGATGTTGGCAATTTGATCTCTGGTTCCTCTGCCTTTTCTAAAACAAGCTTGAACTTCTGGAAGTTCATGGTTCACGTATCGCTGAAGCTTGGCTTGGAGAATTGTGAGCTTACTTTACTAGCGTGTGAGATGAGTGCAATTGTGCAGTTGTTTGAGCATTCTTTGGCATTGCTTTTTTTTGGGATTGGAATGAAAAGTGACCTTTTCCAGTCCTGTGGCCACTGCTGAGGTTTCCAAATTTGCTGGCATATTGAGTGTAGCACTTTCACAGCATCATCTTTCAGGATTTGAAATAGCTCAACTGGAATTCCATCACCTCCACTAGCTTTGTTCGTAGCAATGCTTCCTAAGGCCCACTTGACTTCACATTCCAGGATGTCAGGCTCTAGGTGAGTGATCACACCATCGTGATTATCTTGGTCGTGAAGATCTTTTTGTACAGTTCTTCTGTGTATTCTTGCCACCTCTTCTTAATATCTTCTGCTTCTGTAAGGTCCATACCATTTCTGTCCTTTATCGAGCCTATCTTTGCATGAAATGTTCCCTTGGTATCTCTAATTTTCTTGAAGAGATCTCTAGTCTTTCCCATTCTGTTGTTTTCCTCTATTTCTTTGCTTTGATCGCTGAGGAAGGCTTTCTTATTTCTCCTTGCTATTCTTTGGAACTCTGAATTCAGATGCTTATTATATCTTTCCTTTTCTCCTTTGCTTTTCGCTTCTCTTCTTTTCTCAGCTATTTGTAAGGCCTCCTCAGACAGCCATTTTGCTTTTTTGCATTTAGCATAGCTTTTGTTCTGCTTTGGTCTATGAATTTTCCTGTGAGAGTGATGCATTGTCCCATGAGTCCCTTTCAGCAAAGGGGCTTGCTTATCATGGGGACATTCATAGCCATGTTCTGAAATGGTACATTTTATTGTTACGTCTATTGAAATACATGAAATATTAAGAGTTAAATTTGAATTTGCATGTAATGTTTATATGATTTTGACTATTTTCTTTTTATGCAATTTAAATGGAATTTAATAATTGTTGAAGGCTGTCATTTGGAAATTTTCTCCGTGCATTCTGATGTGCCCAGGATGATTATCCAGATTCAACACAAGGAAGCTGGGTTTCAGTAACAGTCCTGTCACAATTTGTGACCTTGGGCAATGTATTTAACTTTGTAGCCTCTGTTTGTTCATTGTTAAAGTGAGGACTAAGCAAAGTGCATACTGTTTCCAAATGCTCTCATGGGGATTAAATGAGATGATGCATGTCAAGCGATTTACTCAGGTTGGGCATGGATATTAGGCAAACTGGAGATGGGGAGAGAGTAAATGGAAATATTAGGACCACTTGAAGAATGAACAGACCACACCACAGGCTTCATAATCTCTTCTCCATCTCTCAAATAATATTTTTTCTGGCCAATAAGGCACACAAGCCCTCACGAGAGCCACGTGTCGTCATTTTTCATAACACGTAGGGGTTCCTCTATTTATCGTAGCTCCGTGAGATGTTCTAAAAGCCAGATTGATTCCATTGTTCTGACTCTTCATTCTTCAGTCCATTCTCTTCAAGATCATTTACAGTATGACCTGGGGCTGGCCAGGAAGAGATCACCTTGGTGAGAATACTCTCCACCCCCTCAAAATCACATTGTTGGATGTGGAAGTGAGGTCAAAACAGTGTTCTTTGTTTTGTTTTTTTTGTTTCCTCAACTGCCAACTACTATGCTAGGCATTTTATGCAAGTTGTCTCATTTCATTCCTTATAGCAACTTCTGTGAAATGCATACTGTATGATTATCCTTACTTAGCTATGAAGTATCTGATGCTCAAAGGTTAATAAATTGCCTCAGAACAACCTGGCATTGAAAAAGACCCTGATGCTGGGAAAGATGGAAGGCAGGAGGAGAAAGGGCGACAGAGGATGAAATGGTTGGATGGCATCACCAACTCAATGGACATGAGTTTGAGCAGACTCCAGGAGATAGTGAAGGACAGGAAAGCCGGGCATGCTGTCATCCATGGAGTTGCAGAGTTGGACATGATTTACCTACTGAACAGCAACCTGGCATTAAGTCCAAATATTGTGCTCTGCTCTGTTTTATGACTTTCTTGTGGGTTTTATTTGTTTGCTTTTGTGTTTTAGAGTGAACTTCCAATAAAGATTTTATTTTCTTAGTTTACTGGTGAAGAGGAGATGGGTTGCAGGAGATGGGTTGCAGCAGATGGGGCCCTTAGTTTTTGTTTTACTTACAGAATGTGCTCACCTAAAGTTTTGAATTCAGTTTTGACCATAAGGAGGCAAGGGAGAAAGAGTGTTTTGTTTCCAATATTTTTTTTTAGAACTAGATATTCAGTAGTACTGCTGGGAATGGTGAATCATATGGGAGTGTGTTAACTTCACTCCATATTATATGTTTATGTGGAGCATAGCACTCTGACCCAGATTTGTAATATTGGCTAAAAACTATTATAGTTAGATCAGATAAAAAACTTTAAATTCCAGATCAAGACTATTTTATTAATAATGATATCTAGTTAACTGATAGACAGTGAAAATGAAATAGAAATGCACAAGCCCCAAAGCAAAAGTCCTGGGTACTGTGAGTTTGTGTGTGTGTGTGTGTGTGTGTGTGTGTGTGTGTGTGTGTGTGGAAACTTGGGGATTGAATTCAGGGCTTTACTTGGCAAAATGAGGCATTGTCTTAACATTCATCCGCCAGTTGCTGAAAACTGTCATGTCTGATTGTATGTTTCTTTTTTTTTTCTTTATTGTAGGATTTCAATATAATTGAGGAAGCTCTTATCCAAAGAGTCTTAGACCGGTCACTTCTGGAATATGTGAATCACTCGAACACCACGTAATGGTATTAAGAGAAAAGAGGAGACCATACAATTGCACCATTTTTTTAAAGATGCTGCTTGAAAAATCGTAGGGAAGCTGTCAATGTCTGATGGGCAGAAAAGAGTACAACACATTATATGTTTGTCCATGTATACTGTTGTATTGCATTTAAAAACTGCTTTCACTTTGATGACTTAGGTCTGTTTTACCTTCTTGAGTTTCTGAGACACTTAACAGCAAAAAGTCTCCATCTGCCATTAATACATGAAAGAGAATATAAGGCTGAGTATGTGGGTGAAGGATCTTTATTTGCAAATTGGATGACGTTGTGTGTAATGTTACATACTGATAACTACTCTTATGATTGGACAAGATAATTAATCTTTGTTCTGTAGAGAGTGAAACAAAGTGTGGATAACTCAAAGAAATGTGAGATCTGTTCCAGTGCTCTTGTTCTAAGAACTAATAGAATGACACCAATAACCTTGTATGGGAGTAGGAAAGGAAAATTTTGGAAGTCAACAATGATCATTTAACCAAATCTATAACATAATGCTGTAATTTCATGTTAGGAATGTATACTTAGTGCTTTGACTTTTTATAACTATGCACATATAAAAATTTAATATTATATTTTTCAAATATTTGTAGCTTATTATTTAGAAATATTTCTATAATATAGGCAACTTCTTAAGAACCATCAGCCGAGATTTACAGCAGAAGTATTCCCATCCATAATTTTTAGTGGAAAATCCTAAGGGCTTTGATTTTTTTTTTTTTAGTTTTATCTTTTAGAAAAGTTAAATACTGAAAACCAAACAGAAGATGTATAGCTTATTTCATTATTGTAAGGAAACAATCTTTTAGAACTCTGCCAGTCACCTTGGATGTCCTCTATGTGTCCGGTCAAAGTTAACAACCCTCTTCTCCAGCCCTACAGAAATAACCACTACATTGATTTTAACAGTACTCACTTTCTTGTATTTCTTAGTTTATCCCCCAAGTCTATATCTCTATACTAGCTTTTAATCTTATTCACTTAAAATTGCTTTGTTAGCTATATCTATTAATGTCTCTTTTAATCTATGGGTTCCCCCTTCTTTCTATCCCTTAAAATTTATCTGTTGAAGAACCTGGTCTTATACATACCCAACTATCTGTATTTTGTTAATAGCATACTCATGGCTCAATTCAGCATGTTCTTCTGTCATCTGGATATGATACATGGATCCAGAGGTCTGAGCAGACTCAGGTTCAACCTTTTGACCAGACTATATAGATCATGGTGTATTATTTCAACAGAGGGCAGAGAATGTCTGGTTTGCTCTTTTTCTGATGTCAGCTGAAATGGATATGTCTAGATCCACTGATTTGTTGTGGGTTAGAGTTTCTGTCATTTCTTTTTCATTTATTAGTTGGAACATTTTTATATATAAAAGATGTTCCCCTTGTCTACTGTTTGGTTAACCAGTGGTCAAGTTCATAGAGGAAAAGAAAAATAAATACTTGAATCTTCTCCTTGATTTATCAATTTTCAGGCTTATAAACTTGTTTTCTATCATCTTCTGTACATCACTTTTTTAAGTGTAGGGAACTCATGGATTTAAACATACTTGATAGACTTTAATCCATTTTGAGTATTGCCCTATTAAAGCTCAAATTGTCCTGTTTTTGGTCATTGGGAGCCTTATCAAGTTGACTCTCAGTCCTTTCGACACTACTCTAGCAGTCTTTAATGGCTTCCTGTAGTCTCCTGTGACAAGTCTCCAGGATCAACTTGTATGTTTTTGCACCAGATCTGGAATCGGCCATTTCTAAGAAGCCTGGATCCTTTCAGTGAGAAACAGTGCTTCAAAACCATATTTGGGGCTGTCAGATTTGTGGTGGCTAGATTGGTTATTGTTTCTAGGAGAGAGCTAGGAAATACCTTTTTTCTCTAAGATAGAACACTTTATGAGTTATTTGGATATTTCTAAATCAAATTAAGTACTGCAAGGCTTTTGCCTAATTCTTTCTATTACAGTTGTCTTTTATGTTTCTGTACTGAGAGTTCAGATTTTCAAGGACATAGGAATATCCCACAATTATTTGTTTTCTTCAACTGCCTTACAAATGCAGCAGTCTCAAAATAATAGTACTAATAAACCACCACCATTATGATAGCTGGAACAATTAAAAATGTTTTTCATTTGTTCTCTCCAATCTCCTATTTTTTAAAGTTGTACTAAAAAATAAATAAATAAAGTTGTATGATATCAACGTTTTCAGGCAATTCCCTGGTGGTCCAGTGCTTAGGATTCTGTGCTTCCACTGCGAGGACCCTTGTTCAATTCCTGTTTGGGAAACTAAAATCCCATAAGCCACATGGCACAGCCAAAAAAAAAACAAAACAAAAAACCCCTCAGAATATACTGGTGTAATCTACAATACTCTCTCCCTTCTACCTTCCATCTAGTCTTTAGTTCTTCAAGTAACTATATGCTTAGTGCTTGCCACCACTCCTTTGATGGTTCCATTTTTCATATTTGGCTCTTTAACAACAAGTCTGGATATGGAATATTTCCATCTTGAAAGCAAGCAAGTTATAAAGACTAGTGATTTCAGCTCATGAGGATAAAACATTATTTGATTATAGTTAGTTTCTTAATTGTAATTGTTTATAAACTTCTTTGTTCCTTATGCATAAATGTAGTCATAATCACGTTCCCCTAAATTTTCTGTAGTAAATTTTCCATTACTTCTTCAAAACCTTGTTTACTGTTCTGCCATCCACAGCAAGATGATGAGAAAAGCATAAACCTGGATGAAATCTACAGGCCTTCTTTCCTCCCTTTTGCTCTTTTCCTTTAACTTACTTGGCTGCACTGGGTCTTAGCTGCAGCACAGGCTCTCTAGTTGCAACATTTGATCTCTTAGTTGCAGAATGTGGGATCTAGCTCCCTGACCAAGGATCAAACCTGGGCCCTCTGCATTGAGAGCACAGAGTCTTAGCCACTGCCAGGGGAGTCACTTCCTCCTGTTTTAGATACTGGCTTCAAGCTTGCTTTTCACAGCTGCTAACAACTGACAACAGATTTGAAGTTTCATGACCTCTCTTCCTGCGGTTTGGATGGGTCATCCAATAAAGCAAAACCTATTGGGCAACAAAGACAAAAGGAGAGGAACTTCCCAGAGATAATCATTAGATTCAAAAATCTCGTCCCTGAAAAATAAAAGAATATATTTCCGAGTATTAGTACTTCCTAACCAGAAAATAAATTTTGGTTAATTCTGAGCAATATAAAGGTATCCTTAAATCTGTAAAACATGAAAAAACTTCCAAACTTAAAGACTGTATTGTGAGTAAAGCTTTAAGTCACCTGCCACTGTTAAACCTCAGTACAGCAATTCTGCATCCTGTCTCTTGGTTCCTTTCATGATGTTTACCCCCTTGTTCAGCTGCTGGGTTAAGTCTGACTCTGCCACCCCATGAAGTGCAGCTCTCCAGGCTTCCCTGTCCTTCACTATCTTCCGAAGTTTGCCCCCTACAGGACAAATGAGGTGCTGGCCGCCAAAATTATTTTATCTTTTGCATTAAGCTTTAAAATAGTGAAGCCCAACTCTTATTCATTGTTTCACTGTGCCTTTAACCTTTTATTTAAAAAAAATTATAATACATTGTTTTAAAAAATGAAAACCAGTATTTGAAGCTTTTGATTAATAACAAAAATCTTGTTCCTTTTTTTTTCAATAGCACCCCAAGATGCCAATGTTTCAAGGTCTTTTGAGGGGAAAACTGATTCACATGTGATTCTTAAAAGGCTAAAGTCTTCAAAAAGCTATGGAGATTTTCCTTTAATGTGTTTTTTCTCCCAAGTTTCTAAAATGTATGTTGAGAAAAATTGGATTGAGAGTCTATGATGAAGATACTTCTAAGTCAGATCTCTTAAAAGGTCTTAGCTCAAATGATATTTCTTTATTACTTTTACTGGGTGCTAAATGTCTTGTGTTTTCAAGTGAGCTTAACAACAGTTATTAAACGTGTTTAACATATAATTAGTACCTTTGATTAGCACTGAAGTTACTTTTAAAGGTCACTAAGAGATTCATCCTTTTATTCAACTGCAAAAATCTGTATAATGATCAGAATTTAAAACGTACAATTCTTTTTCTTCTGTAAATATGTATTATTGTGAGAAATAAAGAATGGCAGGACCATTGCTTTCATTAAAATATCTACAGTGTACGTTTTCTTTTTTGGCTATGCTGGGTCTTCATTGCTTCAGGGACTTTTCTCTAGTTATGGGGAGCCAAGCTACTCTATGGGCTTCTCTGATAACTCAGTTGGTAAAGAGTCTCCCTGCAGGGCAGGAGACCTGGGTTGGGAAGATTCTCTGGAGAAGGAAATGGCAACCCACTCCAGTATTCTTGCCTGGAAAATGTCATGGACAGAAGAGCCTGGCGGGCTGCAGCCCATGGGTCTGGTTGCAGTGCACAGGCTTCTTCTCACTGTAGTGGCTTCTTTTGGAGCACGGGCTCTAGAGCACAAGCTTAATAGTTGCGCACGAGTTTTGTTGTTCCACTGCTTGTGGGATATTCCCTGATCAGGGATTGAACCTATGTCTCCTGCATGGGCAAGCAGATTCTTTACCACTGAGCCACCAGGAAAGCCCTCTACTGTGTCTGTTCTTAAATATGGATCTTGATAATGTTTTACATTTAATACCCTTTTCATGCTTTTAAACCTGATATTTTAAAATTGTCATCATTCAACAATATCTATCACAGAAATACACCTTTGTTTAGGCCAGTAGTTCCTGGTCAGAGGCAATTGTGCCTCTTGGAACATTTTAAAATGTCTAAAGGCATTTGGGGTTGTCATAACGGGGATGTGCTATTGCCCAGAATGTGGGTCAAGGCCACAGATGCTACTCAACGTTACGCGATACACGGGACAATCCCTCACAACAAGAATTTCCCTGCCCGCAGTATCCTTGCCTGGAAAATCTCATGGACAGAGGAGTCTGGTGGACCGCAGTCCATGGGGTCGCAAAAGAGTCAGGCATGACTGAGGGACTAACACTTCAGTGAGGTTGAGAAATCCTGGTTTAAGTCAAGGTAATGCTAACACCATGGGAATTATTATTGGTTCTGCTTCCAAGGGGCTCCACTGAAATTTAAAAAGCCAGATGAAGATGAATGTTGTGTATCCTCCTCCCTGATAAATACATATTAAGCTTTGGGTGGCCATAGCTCCAGTTCAGAATATGCTAAAACATAGAAAAGTTTTTTGGATTCTTCACAAGAGGCACAGGCCAGAACACAGGTCTTAAGGTCATTATATCTGATTGACTGTTTTCTGAGTGACATCCTAAAAGATATTGGGAACCCAGAATTGTTTGGGAAGACTTAACTTTTATCACTTAGGTTATAGTTATTGAAGTGAATAAGGTAAAATATAACAGAGGTGTTACTGCGAAAATATCAGCTTTCTCTGTACACTGAAGCTGAATAAAAAGTATGGAGACAGAGTTTAGAGGAAATAGAATGGCTTCAATCCTCAGCCAGCCTGAAGGGAAAACAGCAGGCAGTGCCTCAAGAACTTGCCCTCCCCCAACTCCCCCATCTCCAATCCCCTGCTAGGGGAACCAAGAGACTTTATATAACCTGAGTCTCATAGTCTTAGGGCTCAGAGTAATAAAGGTCTTGCATTCTTCTTGCTTCATTTCAAAACAGTCATAGCTAGCATCAGGTAGCCTGGTAATTGGGCCTGGCTGTCCGGTAGCCCAGTCACTGAGTCCATTTGTTTTGGTTTATTGTACTATGGCCTTTTTTCTGAAATGCAAATAGAAAACTACAAAGGGTGGTCTGTGGTAAAGGTAAGCACAAGGTACAGGATGTAATTAGCATAGAGTTAATAATAGGCACAGAATGTAGCTCATGCAGAGTTAGGGAGTGATAGGTACAGGATGTTAATTTACATAGTAGGTTAATTTTGAGAAAAGCAAATTAAGTTACAGACTACAGATTAGGAACAGTTACAGTAAAAACTAGGAGTGACCAAGTCTGCTCACTGTTTATCTTTTTTGTTCTCGGAAAAGAAAAGTAAAACTCATTCCTCTTTTTCCTTTTCACTGTGACAGACAGACACCTATGTCTGAGATCCTAAACCTAAGAAATATTAAGTTTTTACCTTATGTTTAGAACATCTGAGATCTTAATCCTGCAGGCTTCAGAGAAGGCCATGCATGGATCTTGATTAGGGCTAATCATTGTCCCAAAGCAGCCATTTAAAGGTAAAATGGGGACTTCCCTGGCGGTTCAGTGGTTAAAA
The DNA here is from genome assembly GCA_917880005.1 of Nanger dama. NCBI lineage: Eukaryota > Metazoa > Chordata > Mammalia > Artiodactyla > Bovidae > Nanger > Nanger dama. The sequence goes on from CAKJTW010000084.1 coordinate 330,896, forward strand.
TTTCTCTTTCTACTGCAGAGGATGTGGATTCGATCCCTGGTTAGGAAACTAAGATCCTGCATGGTGCAGTCAAAAGAAAGGCACAATGAAGTTGATATAGAGATTGGTCAAGAAAGATTAGGTCATGCTTCCATGCTTTGATTACAAAGAACCCCCAATCTCAGTGTTCACCCAAAGTCTACTGACCTTGGCAGTTAAATCTTGGCAGTTCTTGACCTTGGCAAGAACTGAATCTTGGCAGTTCTCCAGACTCAGAATTCCAGCTTGCTTTGATCTCACAGTACTTGTATATCACCATGTGCCTCCCCAGCCACCCCTAACCATAAGGGACAGGAGAGTGTATTACACAGGTCATTTCCACTCATCTCATTTGCTCCAGCAAGTCATGGCCACCCCCTTGGACGGCAAGGAGATCAAACTAGTCAATCCTAAAGGAAATCTACCCTGAAAATTCACTGGAAAGACTGACACTGAAGCTCCAATACTTTGACCACCTGATGAGTCAACTCATTGGAAAAGACCCTGATGTTGGACAAGATTGGAGGCAAAAGGAGAAGGGGGCAGCAGAGGATGAGATGGTTACACAGCATCACCAACTCATAGACATGAATCTGAGTAAACTCTGGAAGACAGTGAAGGACATAAGAGGCTGGCGCTGCAGTCCACAGGGTTGCAAAGAGTCAGACAGGACTTAGCAACTGAACAACAATTTCAAGACATTAGAAAAGGGTGATTTCAAGTAGAAAAGAACTGGATTTTAGGATATAATATTAATGCTAACCACAGAGGACCTAGCCAAGAAAAGTTGATAGAGAAGCTGAGGTCTATAGGACAAAGATTTTTAAATATCTGTGAAAAGAGGGATGGCAAGTCAAAACGAGACTGGCCTTTTAGAAACATGAAGTGACATCCATTTTTGCCATGGCAGTTTTTTTCATTAACTGTCCTCAAAATTTGAAATCAGTTTACCAAATGAAAAGCCTGTCCGTATCTCAAACATATGACAATTCTTTTTTTTTTAATCATTTTTCTTGTTCATTGAAAGAAACACCAAGTATATTCTCAGTCATTTACCACTGTATTTTCCCAGTATACTTCTAGTATACGTTCATCAGAACCACCTGGGTTACTTGTTATAATAGCACTTTTCTTGGCCCTCCCCAGATGTACAGAATTAGAAAGTCTGAAATTCTGATGGATTCATCAGCAAGTCATCAAAATGTATTCAAATCTATCAATTTCTCACCATCTGTATGATTAGTAATAATTATACTTTTAGTAATAATCATAATTTTAGTCTAAACTATCATATCTTTCCTGGATCCCTCTAGTAAATATCTAATTAGCCTCTCTCCACTTACATTGTCGGACCATTATCCAAAGAACAGACAGAGAAATCAAAAACATAAATCCAGTTATGCCCCTCTCTACCCACAGCTTAAAATGCTCCAAGGGCTTCTCACTGTTACTTGAATAAAATCTAAATGGCTTTCTATTCCCTTCCAGAGTCCCTCATGATCTGCCCCTGCCTGTTTCTCCAATTTCATTTATACTCACTTCCTTAATCCCTACATTTCAGCTACGCTGGTCTTGAGTTATTTAAGCAAACCAGGGTTAGTGGTTCCTGCACCTCAGCACTTCTATTCCTTCTGTTTGAAAAGCCCTTTCCAGGATTTGACATGGCTGCCTTCTAGTCATAAACTCCCAGCTCAACTGTCATCTTCTCATAAAGGATTTTCCTCATAATTCTAGCCAGTCATTTCCCTCTTTTGTCTATATCCTATCATAGTGTTGTAGCCACGTGTTCCGGGGAAACAAACTCACTCAGGACAATGCAGATAGTGGAGTGCAGTTTATTACACCAGAGGGCCCAAGGCAGTCTCCTCTTAGCCAAGAAAGCCGACCAGTTTTTTGGAAAACCTTATATACCCTAAGTGTATGCTGCTGCTACTGCTGCTAAGTCACTTCAGTTGTGTCCGACTCCGTGCGACCCCATAGACGGCAGCCCACCAGGCTCCCCCATCCCTGGGATTCTCCAGGCAAGAATATTGTAGTAGGTTGCCATTTCCTTCTCCAATGCATGAAGGTAAAAGTGAAAGTGAAGTCGCTCAGTCGTGTGGGACTCTTAGCGACCCCATGGACTGCAGCCTACCAGGCTCCTCTGCCCGTGGGATTTTCCAGGCAAGAGTACTGGAGTGGGGTGCCATTGCCTTCACCAACTCTGAGTATGTTTCCCTGAAACTAGTCTAAACAGAGGAAAAGAAAGATACAATCAAAGTTAACTGGTGATTCATATGCCTTAAGCCTAGGTAGTTAACAGTGGACAATTATCAATAGGCCTGTGGTCATACCCCAATAAGCATAGTAGAATGTATGATTCTATTCGGTTACACAGATAATTAGGGTATTCTTTTAGGCAATGGAGAGCCCTGGGGCTCTTCCTTCCGAGGGTCCGGTTTTCCAGTTGGTTTGTCGTTTCCATAGATACTGGGCATATCGCTCAAAGTCCACAGTCTGGCCCAAGACGGAGTCCTGCTTTCAAGACAGAGCCTGTTGTGTTTCCTCCTTCAATAGTTTCTGCTTAACTACTATTATAATTTGAAATTGGTGTATATGTTTCTTTCTTTCTTTTTGTGTGTGTGTGTCCCTTCTCCAGAATATAAATTATTTGAGTGCAGGTACACACCACTAACTTACCAACATCTTAACGTGCATCTTAAGACAATATCCAAAAGCAGTGGCACATGGTAAGTACTCGGTAGATATTTCTGCTGTCTATACTATCATAGTTATTGATAATATAAAGACACGTAAAAATAGAATGTTTTTACCACATAAAGTTCAAAAGAGTGATAAAAACATTAAACCCCTGTAATCTGGCTAAGTCTTTATGAAACTAAGCAGAAATGTAAGTTAGTTTGTAAGAATACCTCAGTATATAAGTGTCTTGGTCAGCTTAGCTGACTATAAGAAAATACCATAGGCTGTTAAAAAAAGAATGAAAGAATACCATTTGCAGCAACATGGATGAACCTAGAGATTATCGTACTAAATGAAGTAAATCAGAGAAAAAGAAAACTTATCACTTATATGTGATATCATTTATACCATATGATTACCACTTATGTGAAATCTAAAACACGATACAAAGGAACTTATTTAGAAAACAGACTCACAGATGTAGAAAACAATCTTAAGTTTGCCAAAGGGGAGATGAGGTGGGGGAAGGATAAATTTGGAGTTTGGGATCAACAGATACAAACTATTATATATAAAATAGAAAAACAACAAGGTCCTACTGTACTGCACAGGGAACTATATTCAATATCCTATGATAGACCATAATGGAAAAAATATGTGTGTGTGTGTGTGTGTGCACGCACACACTAAGTCACTTTAGTTGTGTCTCTTTTGAGACCCCACGGACTGTAGCCCATCAGGCTTCTCTGTCCATGGAATTCTCCAGGCAAGAATACCAGAGTGGGTTGCCATTTCCTTCTCCAAGGGATCTTCCCGACCCAGGGATCGAACCCAGGCCTCCTGCATTACAGGCTGATTCTTTACCATCTGAGCCACTAGGGAAGCCACTAACCATATAGGCAGGGTGGCTTAAATAACAGACATCTATTTCTTACAGTTCTGGAGGCTGGGAAGTCCAAACACATGTGTCAGCAGACTCGGTTCTGGGTGAGAGCTATCTTTCTGGCTTGTTGATGGCCCCTTCTTACTGTATCCTCACATGGCAGAGACAATGAGCTCTGGTCTCTTCCTCTCTTCCTAAGAGTACTAATCTGTTCATGACCTCATCTAAACCTCATTACCTGCACAGATCCACCTTCAGGTACCATCACATACAGGGTTAGGACTGCAACAGGAATTTAGGGAGTGCAAACTAAAAAAAGTCACAACCTAGAAGTTGAGTGTTGTTTTATTTGGTGGGAATTTTTAGGACCTCAAGCCTCAGAGATAGCATCTCAAGTGACCCTGAGAGAACTGTTGGGGGTGGGGGAGTCAGGTTACATAGAAGTTTGCAACAAGGGGCAGGTGGTCTGAATATCGAAAAGTTACAGTTAATTAGTGAAAACCAGATATTTCAAGTTAAGGAATTTAGCGCTTTTCTGTGTATAGAAAAATGCAAGAGTCTGGTCTTACTGAAATCATTCCTTTTATATGCATCTCAGCTATCTGGGGCCAGTGCTAACCGTGAGGAGTGGCTGATGGCTGCCAGACAGCAGACATTGTTTTTCCTGGACGTCTTCAGGCTCAGAAATTCACATTTGGAATTGCTGATTGCTGTGACATCCGTGTTTATTGATATGGCAGGATATACTCCATTTCACAGGGGCCCAAACAGTCTGTAACAGTAGGTGTGCAATAACGAAGGTCAGGAAGGGCAGCGGTGAGGACACACCCCTCATCCAAGGTAGGGAGCAGCAGCTGTGCCTTGCTGGAGCAGCCATGAAGAGATACCCCACGCCCAAGGTAAGAGAAACCCAAGTAAGGTGGTAGGTGTTGCAAGAGAGCATCAGAGGGCAGACACACTGAAACCATACTCACAGAAATCTAGTCAATCTAATCACACTAGGACTACAGCCTTGTCTAACTCAATGAAACCAAGCCATGCCTGTAGGGCAACCCAAGATGGGTGGGTCATGGTGGAGAGGTCTGACAGAATGTGGTCCACTGGAGAAGGGAATGGCAAACCACTTCAGTAATCTTGCCTTGAGAACCCCATGAACAGTATGAAAAGGCTAAATGGTAGGATACTGAAAGAGGAACTCCCCAGGTCAGTAGGTGCCCAATATGCTACTGGAGATCAGTGGAGAAATAACTCCAGAAAGAATGAAGGGTGGGAGCCAAAGCAAAAACAATACCCAGCTGTGGATGTGACTGGTGATAGAAGCAAGGTCTGATGCTATAAACAGCAATATTGCATAGGAACCTGGAATATCAGGTCCATGAATCCAGGCAAACTGGAAGTGGTCAAATAAGAGATGGCAAGGGTGAACGTCGACATTCTAGGAATCAGCGAACTAAAATGGACTGAAATGGGTGAATTTAATTCAGATGACCATTATATCTACTACTCCGGGCAGGAATCCCTCAGAAGAAATGGAGTAGATATCATGGTCAACAAAAGAGTCCGAAATGCAGTACTTGGATGCAATCTCAAAAATGACAGGATGATCTCTGTTTGTCTCCAAGGCAAACCATTCAATATCACAGTTATCCAAGTCTATGCCCCAACCAGTAACGCTGAAGAAGCTGAAGTTGAATGGTTCTATGAAGACCTGCAAGATCTTTTAGAACTAACACCCAAAAAAGATGTCCTTTTCATTATAGGGGACTGGAATGCAAAAGTAGGAAGTCGAACAACACCTGGGGAAACAGGCAAATTTGGCCTTGGAATGCAGAATGAAGCAGGGCAAAGACTAATAGAGTTTTGCCAAGAAAATGCACTGGTCATAGCAAATACCCTCTTCCGACAACACAAGAGAAGACTCTACACATGGACATCACCAGATGGTCAACACCCAAATCAGATTGATTCTATTCTTTGCAGCCAAAGATGGAGAAGCTCTATACAGTCAACAAAAACAAGACCAGGAGCTGACTGTGGCTCAGATCACGAACTCCTTATTACCAAATTCAGACTCAAATTGAAGAAAGTAGGAAAACCACTAGACCATTCAGGTATGACCTAAATCAAATCCCTTACGAGTATACAATGGAAGTGAGAAATAGATTTAAGGGCCTAGATCTGATAGATAGAGTGCCTGATGAACTATGGAATGAGGTTTGTGACATTGTACAGGGAACAGGGATCAAGACCATCTGCATGGAAAAGAAAAGCAAAATGGCTGTCTGGAGAGGCCTCACAAATAGCTGTGAAAAGAAGAGAGGTGAAAAGCAAAGGAGAAAAAGGAAAGATATAAGCATCTGAATGCAGAGTTCCAAAGAATAGCAAGAAGAGAGAAGAAAGCCTTCCTCAGCGATCAGTGCAAAGAAATAGAGGAAAAGAACAGAATGGGAAAGACTAGAGATCTCTTCAAGAAAATTAGAGATACCAAGGGAACATTTCATGCAAAGATGGGCTCGATAAAGGACAGAAATGGTGTGGACCTTACAGAAGCAGAAGATATTAAGAAGAGGTGGCAAGAATACACAGAAAAACTGTACAAAAAGATCTTCATGATCCAGATAATCATGATGGTGTGATCACTAATCTAGAGCCTGACATCCTGGAATGTGAAGTCAAGTGGGTCTTGGAAAGCATCGCTATAAGCAAAGCTAGTGGAGGAATGGAATCCAGTTGAGCTGTTTAAAATCCCGAAAGATGATGCTGTGAAAGTGCTGCAGTCAATATGCCAGCAAATATGGAAAACTCAACAGTGGTCACTTTTCATTCCAATCCCAAAGAAAGGCAATGCCAAAGAATGTTCAAACTACCACACAATTGCACTCAGTAGGTGTGCAATAACATAAAGTAATTAAAGTAATGCTCAAAATTCTCCAAGCCAGGCTTCAGCAATACGTAAACCGTGAACTTCCTGATGTTCAAGCTGTTTTTAGAAAAGGCAGAGGAACCAGAGATCAAATTGCCAACATCCGCTGGTCATGGAAAAAGCAAGAGAGTTCCAGAAAAACATCTATTTCTGCTTTATTGACTATGCCAAAGCCTTTGACTGTGTGGATCACAATAAACTGTGGAAAATTCTGAAAGAGATGGGAATACCAGACCACCTGACCTGTCTCTTGAGAAATCTGTATGCAGGTCAGGAAGCAGCAGTTAGAACTGGACATGGAACAATAGACTGGTTCCAGATAGGAAAAGGAGTACGTCAAGGCTGTATATTGTCACTCTGCTTATTTAACTTCTATGCAGAGTACATCATGAGAAACGCTGGGCTGGAAGAAACACAAGCTGGAATCAAGATTGCTGGGAGAAATATCAGTAACCTCAGATATGCAAATGACACCACCCTTATTGCAGAAAGTGAAGAGGAACTAAAAAGCCTCTTGATGAAAGTGAGAGAGGAGAATGAAAAAGTTGGCTTAAAGCTCAGCATTCAGAAAATGAAGATCGTGGCATCCAGTCCCATCACTTCATGGGAAATAGATGGGGAAACAGTGGAAACAGTGTCAGACTTTATTTTGGGGGGCTCCAAAATCACTGCAGATGGTGACTGCAGCCATGAAATTAAAAGACGCTTACTCCTTGGAAGAAAAGTTATGACCAACCTGGATAGCATATTCAAAAGCAGAGACATTACTTTGCCGACGAAGGTCCGTCTAGTCAAGGCTATGGTTTTTCCTGTGGTCATGTATGGATGTGAGAGTTGGACTGTGAAGAAGGATGAGCACGGAAGAACTGATGCTTTTGAACTGGAGTGTTGGAGAAGACTCTTGAGAGTCCCTTGGACTGCAAGGAGATCCAACCAGTCCATTCTAAAGGAGATCAGCCTTGGGTGTTCTTTGGAAGGAATGATGCTAAAGCTGAAACTCCAGTACTTTGGCCACCTCATGTGAAGAGTTGACTCTTTGGAAAAGACTCTGATGCTGGGAGGGATTGGGGGCAGGAGGAGAAGGGGACGACAGAGGATGAGATGGCTGGATGGCATCACTGACTCGATGGACGTGAGTCTGAGCGAATTCTGGGATTTGGTGATGGACAGGGAGGCCTGGCATGCTGCAATTCATGGGGTCGCAGAGTCGGACACGACTGAGCGACTTAACTGACTGAACTGACAAACATTCAGCCTATAACAGTAGGTGTGCAATAACATAAATATGGACAGGGAGGCCTGGCATGCTGTGTTCCATGGGGTCGTGAAGAGTCAGACATGACTGAGTAACTGAACTGAACTAAGAATCGAGAGAAATAAATAATAAAGCCTAGATATGAAACATGTGCATAGTAATTAAAAACATTCATTTGAACTCTATAATGATGTTTTATTTTTCTATCTTAACGTAATGTCTGATATAATGTAAGCTCTCAGTAAATATTTTGTGAATCAGTCTATTAAAATTTCTTAGCTGATGCAGAGAACATGTGGAGGAACTGGCACATTGTGGTTGTGTTAGTGGTATAATGTACAAATTCCAGAGCAGTCTGGTAGTGGCACCTTACCTCCACTTGTAATAAATTTCATAATTTCTCTGAGAAGACTTCTTTGAGCCATCCAAGCAGAGTCAATCACACTACCCTTTATATCACTAGATCACACTATCTCTAGACCACACCTCCAATTGCTACAGCTACCATATTGTATTCCTTTGTTTATACTTCTGATACTCATGAGATTGGGAGTTCCTTAAGGGCAAGGGTTATATTCACAGGGCCTTACTAAGCTCAATAGTCATTGTTCACTTGCTCAGTCGTGTCCGACTCTTTGCGACCCCGTGGACTGCAGCACACCAGGCTTCCTTGTCTTTCACCCTCTCCCAGAGCTTGCTCAGACTCATGTCCTTTGAGTTGGTGACGCCATCCAACCATCTCGACCTCTGTCATCCCCCTCTCCTCCTGCCCTCAATCTTTCCCAGCATCACGGTCTTTTCTGACGTGTCGGTTCTTTGAATCGGTGTGCAAAGTATTGGAGCTTCAGCATCAGTCCTTCAGGTCAACACATGTGTGTTAATTTGCTAGGGCTGTCAAATCATAACACCATACACTTAAGTCATACACTGTGTGGCTTAAGCGGAAATTTATTTTCTCACAACTCTGGAGACAGACACTCCATCATCAAGGAGTTTAGTTTCTGGTGAGGGCCCTTTTCCTGGCTTACAGACAGTCACATTCCCACTGTGTCCTCACATGGCATAGAGAGGGAGCAAGTAATTCAACATTCTGGTGTCTCTTTTTATAAGGGTACTAATCCCGTCATGAGGGTACCTCATCTTACCCTCATTACCTCCCAAAGACCCTGTCTCCAAGCCATTACATTGGAGCTTAGGGGTTTCAACATAGGCATTTGAGGGAGCACAAAATCAGACCATAAATAACAGCTTGTTTGTTGAGTGGGAAAATGAGTGGCTGACAAATGATCAGAATACTCTTGTTAGCTCCTCAGTATATATTTTTTTCTCTAATAACGTATTTGTGGCAGGGGGAGGGGAAAAATTATAATAAAAAGAGCAACTTCATGTTGAATTTACTCATTACTATTTCCCCAGAACTTAGCACAGTGCCATGCACCTATAGGCACTCAGTAAATATCTGATGAGGGGCTTCCCTGGTGGCTCAGATGGTAAAGAATCTGCCTGCCATGCGGGAGACCCAGGTTCGATCCATGAGCTGAGAAGAACTCCTGGAGAAGGGAATGGCTATTCACTCCAGTTTTCTTGCCTGAAGAATTCCATGGACAGAGGAGCCTGGTGGGCTGCAGTCAATGGCATCGCATAGAGTCAGACGCGACAGAGCAACTAACACTTCTCAAATATTTGATGATAAATTAGTGAGCAAATTATAGTTTGTGAAGCATAAGCAAGATATTCTTAATGAATAAGGTCTTCAGGCCAGATGCAGCTCTTCTCTTTAGAGATACATTTGTCAAGTGGGGCCAAACTACTAGACCGCTTTTCCTCTAAAGAGAGTTCTAAAGCAGCCATTCAGTCCAGAAATATAGTTCCTGAATGACAAGCAGTATTATACCACCTTCATTCATATCTTGCTAATTCTGAAGGACAACTGTACATTATATATTATAGTTGCTGAGTTTAACTTGCTCCCAATTATACAGTGTATTAATTTCCTGTAAAGTTAACCTAGGCAACTAAACAAAACCCAGGTAATCAGATAAAACAAAGGAAATACTTAGATCTAATATCTACTATATTTTTATATGCCTCTAAGTGTATTACACCTTGTGCCCTTGACACATTCTTAATAATACATGCAAGAAGATCAGTCTTATTGTGAAACCATACTATCCTTTGACAGTATTTCAAGAGTGTGTTTTCCAGAAAATTCTGTCTTGAGGTGTTTTGGTTTTAAAATTACCTTGGTGGAGACTTTCTTAATGGTCCAGTGGCTAAGGCTCCTCATTCCCAACACAGGGCCAGGTTCAATCCCTGGTCAGTGAAACAGTTCCCACATACTACAATTAAGAGTTTGTGTGCCTCAGTGAAGATCAAAGATCCCACGTGCCACAACGAAGACCCAACACAGCCATATAAATACATAAATATTAAAACAAAAGCGAAAACTACTTTAGGGTAATTCTCTGGTGGTCCAGTAGTTAGAACTCCTCCCTTCCCCTGCAGGAGGCATGAGTTTGATCCCTGATTGAGGAACTAAGATCCTGCAAGCTGCACAATGCAGCCAAAAATTTGTAATAAAGATTTTTTATTATTATTTTATTGATAGAGTAGTCAAACTCTTAGAAATAGAAAATAGGATGGTGGTTGTCAGGGGGCAGAGGGAAGGGGAAAATAGGAGTTGTTGTTCAAAGGATATAGAATTTCAGTTTTGCAAGATGAAAAAGTTCTGGAGACCTGTTGCATAACAAGGTACATAGAGTTAACATTACTGTACCACACAGTTAAAAATGGTTAAAATGGAAATTTTTGTTATTTTTTTACCACAATAAACAAACAAACAAAATTGGTATGTGGGTAAACCAAATACCAATTTATATACCAAATATATAGTTTTGTGACACCCAGTTTGGGAAATTATAATTGTTGCTGAAATTTAGGAAGGAACAGTCATGTCACTGGCAAAGCCCTTGAGGATCCAAAATAAAAGGTTTAAATATAGACTGAACAATGCTCCTCCCTGTTACTATTTTTTTCACCCACAGATCTCTCTCCAGACTTAAGGTGAAACTTATAGTACACAGCTTTGTTTGCTTGTTTTTCCCCCATTTGCATCGGCCGTATGTTCTCTTAGATATTTACTGATTTGAGTCGCCAGTCACTTATTTATAGGATTTTTGATGGGATGCTTGGGAAGAGAAGGCAGTTCTTGTTTTCATTATGGGTACTACTGAAACTGGTGTGAGCTTCCCAGGTGGTTCAGTGGTAAAGAATCTGCCTGCCAGTGCAGGAGAGGCAGGTTGGATTCCTGGATTCTTGGGCCAGTAAGATCCCATAGAAAAGGAAATAGCAAACCACCCCAGTATTCTGACCTGGAAAGTCCCATGGGTAGAGGAGCCTGGTGGGCTACAGTCCACAAGGTAGCAAAGAGTTGGACGTGACGGGGCTGTTGAAATTGAGCTGGAGCCTATGGCCCTCCCAGGCACAGTAGTCTTTCTGTGTCCCCTCATTTCATGTTTGTAAGAAAAAGGCTTCAGCTTCTTAGACCTTCTTTGAGTCCCAAAGGGTAGGCTCAGACAGTTAACCATCAAGGAAATGAGGGAATACAGGAACAAAGGAAAGGCATAGTGATGGGGCAGGGTGTGCAGAGCAATCTGATACACTTCTCAGCAACTAAGACCCAGCCCCCGCCTTGCCCCAACTCAGTGTGGAGGATGGTAACTTCAGGTTGGATACAAGCAGGTGGACCCCAGACTGACTGTTGCTGTTGTTTACTCGCTGAATCGTGCCGACTCTCTTGCGACCCCAGGGACTATAGCCCATGCCCCTCTGTCCATGGAATTTCCCAAGCAAGAATACTGGAGTGGGTTGCCATTTCCTCCTCCAGGGGATCTTCCCCACCCACAAGTTGAACCTGCATCCCCTGCTTTGCAGATTCTTTACCACTGAGCCACCAGGGAAGCCCCCAGAATGATTGGAGCCAGCCAAATAAATAAACAAAAATTTTTATAAAGAAGAAAGAAATCATTTGCTGGACTGAAGTGAAGAAGTCAAGTTCCTTGATTCACTTCCCTTTCCTTGTATAAGACTAAAATGTGGACAAAGAAAGTGTGAGATCTTGGGGAGGGATTAATGGCAGATTTGGGGTACCAGACTCCCTGGGCTACACCACAGTGTCCCACACTGGCTCTTCTCCTGACAAACAGGATAGGGGGAGGGGCATGGCAAAGTACACTGGACTGGAATTCAGGGTGGGGGCAGGGTGATGTTCTAAAACAGCAGCCCCAACCTTTATGGCAATTTTTTCATGGTGGGGGTGAAGATGGTCCTGGCAGTAATGGGAGCAATGGGGAGCGATGGGGAATGGCAGATGAAGCTTCAGTTCTTTGCCCACTGCTCACCTCCTGCTCTGCAGCCCAGTTTCTAACAGGCTGAGGACCCCAGTTCTAAAAGACAGAGTTTTCCGTCAGCCCAGCCAGTTTCTTCATTCACTCTGAGACAAAGTTTGTTAAACAGTACCCTATATATGTGTTATCCTCAGAGTTGCTGCTAACAAATAGGAAATCTATGAGGCCAGCCCAGACTTGTCTCTAATTTAGCAGCCTGTGACCTGACACAATTTTTGGTGTTTACTTTCAGGAAGTTCCCCGAAAATGACACTGATAAACAGAAGACTAAAATTTTATCAGAAATGTAGCACCAGCAGAAACCGAACCTATATAATAGGCCTGTGATTCATTAAAATCAGCGGGGCAGAATTTATAACAATTCATCAAAGATGATCAAAATAGATGCATTTTACTGTATTTAAATAATACCTCAATACAGTTGATTTTAAAAAATAAATAAAATCAACTGGGCAGAATATCCTAATTCCTAGGGTCTCAAGAAGGGTCTCATTTTTTTTTAAACTTAAAAATATTATTTATTTGGCTGCACAAATTCTTAGTTGCAGCATTCAATCCCAACAAGGGATTGAACCCAGGCCCCTTGCATTGGGAGCTTAGAGTCTAGGCCATTGGACTACCAGGAATTCCCTTAACTTTTTATTTTGTATTGGAGTATAGTCAATTGACAATGTGACAGTTTCAGGTGGACAGCAAAGGGACTCAGCCATACAGAGACAAGTATCCATTCTCCTCCAAACTTCCCTCCCCTGCAGGATGCCAGATAACATTGAGCAGACTTCCCTGTGCTATATTAGGTCCTTGTTAGTTATCCATTTTAAATACAGCAACGTGCACATGTTGAACCCAAGTTCCCTAACTATCCCTTCCCCTCATCGAGAAGAGTCTCATTTTTACATCCAATACTTTTAACAAAATGTAATTGCAAATAAAATAGTCCTCTCCCACCTTATACAGGAGAGTCTACTCTAAGGTCCTTTTAGGTGTTCCCCTGACAACAGTAACGATCCCAGCCAGCAGGATCAGAGTCCAATTCATTAACATTAGGATTCTCACCACCGTCAATCAACCAAACGATGCTCACGGGACTCAGTGGTTCCCTGCTTTGCTTCATTAACTCGGTACAACAGCAGACACTGCATAGTCTACGGTTTCTTCTCTCTCCACGTTCTAAATGAAAGTTCTTATTATAACTGCATTTGTTCTGCATTGTGGTACTTAGGAGGTGATGGATAGAGATTACATTCATGACTTAGTAAGATTGCAGGTAGAGGACTTCCTTGGTGGTCCAGGTTAAATCTCTGCTTTCCAGTGCAAGGGGTGCAGGTTGGACCCCTGGTATGGGACCTAAGATCCCACATGCTGCAGAGTGTGGCCAAAAATTTAAAAATAAATAAACACAACTTGTTTTTAAAAAGACAGCAGGATGGTGAGATATGAAAACTGACCCAGGGGAATTCCTCAGTAGTCTGGTGGTTGGCGCTCTGTGCTCTCACTGCCAAGGACACAGGTTCAGTTCATGGTCAGGGAACTAAGATCCCACAAGCCACAGGATGTAGTCAGCCAAATAAACAAAAAACTAGACTAGATTAAAACTCAACGAAAGGAAGAAGTAAGAGATATTGCACTGGAAAAGAGTAGACATTGCCTCTAGAAGCATAGCTGGAAGGGTTGTATCCTTTAGTGTGTGTGCTCAGATGCTCAGTCATGACCTACTCTTTGCAACCCCAAGGATGTATTGTAGCCCACCAGGCTTCTCTGTCCATGAGATTTTCCAGGCAAGAATATACTGGAGTGGGTTGCCATTTCCTACTCCCAGGATCTCCTTTTGTGGAAGTACAAATATATGTGTATTGAAGGGAAATGACTGGAATCATTAACTTTATGAACACAGAGTATTTATGTTCTGGAGGTTTCTCCTGTATCTTAAAAATTAGCCTTTGTTTGCTTTTAAAAACTGGTGTCAAGCTTTTGACTTCAATTTTATACTGGAACTCGTCTTTTTGTAATAGTTGCCTTTGTCCTGGCTGTGAGCCCAGGACAGAACAATACCCAGAAGATGTCAATAAATGTGTGAAGTAAATGAAAGAAAAAGAGAGGAGGAAGGGAGAAGGTGGTTTAGAAGGAAGGACAGGACAGGTATCTTTTTCTCCAAATTTGTATCTTTTTCTCAGACATTAGTAAAACAACATCAAAGAAAATTTGGAATGTGAGTTGATTTGTTGACATTTATTGCCATTTCTGGTTTAATCTATGGCTCTGCTTCTGAGGACAGCATAGCTTATCCAGTGGGACAAATTGAGCTGCATTCAGAATGTCTGTTTTGCTGCCTGTTTGTTCTCTGTGGATTGGCTTCCTCTGCCTGGGGAAGGAAGGAGGTGGCTGGTTGTTAGTTCCTGTTAACATACCTTCCAAGTTAATGTAAGTAGAAAAATAAGGGAGTCTCCAGAGAAAGAGAACCAGGAATGGCTTTCTTGACTTAAGAGAAGCCATTTTCTCCAAAGAAGACATACAGATGGCTAACAAACACATGAAAAGATGCTCAACATCACTCATTATCAGAGAAGTGCAAATCAAAACCAAATGAGGTACCATTTCACGCCAGTCAGAATGGCTGTGATCCGAAAGTCTACAAGCAATAAATGCTGGAGAGGGTGTAGAGAAAAGGGAACCCTGTTACACTGTTGGTGGGAATGCAAACTAGTACAGCCACTATGGAGAACAGTGTGGAGATTCCTTAAAAAACTGGAAATAGAACTGCCTTATGACCCAGCAATCCCACTGCTGGGCAGACACGTGTACCCCAATGTTCATTGCAGCACTGTTTATAATAGCCAGGACATGGAAACAACCTAGATGTCCATCAGCAGATGAATGGATAAGAAAGGTGTGGTACATATACACAATGAAGTATTACTCAGCCATTAAAAAGAATACATTTGAATCAGTTCTAATGAGGTGAATGAAACTGGAGCCTATTATACACAGTGAAGTAAGCCAGAAAGAAAAACAGTAGTACAGTATACTAATGCATATATATGGAATTTAGAAAGATGGTAGCGATAACCCTATATGTGAGACAGCAAAAGAGACACAGATGTATAGAACAATCTTTTGGACTCTGTAGGAGAGGGAGAGGGTGGGATGATTTGGGAGAATGGCATTGAAACATGTATAATATCATATATGAAAAGAATCACCAGTCCAGGTTTGATGCATGATATTGGATGCTTGGGGCTGGTGCACTGAGATGACCCACAGGGATGGTACAGGGAGGGAGGAGGGAGAGGGGTTCAGGATGGAGAACACGTGTATACCTGTGGCAGATTCATGTTGATGTATGGCAAAACCAATACAATATTGTAAAGTAATTAACCTCCAATTAAAATAAAAAATTTATATTAAAAAAGAGAAGCCATTTGGCCTAAGACATTTTGTGATCTGAGTCTGGCCACAATGATTGCCCTTGGACAGGTCTCAGTAATAATTATCTTAAGAGAACAAAGGAATGCAGGAACAGAGAAAAGTGCAGTGATAAAGTGGAGTCCTAGTTCCTCCTCATGGGATATACATAAAGATGTATCTTTCAGTGAACAATAATCAAGGCCCCCAACCAAGTGCAGGGTGGAAAGGTAAGGCTGACCTTCTTGACTTCAATCAATTAAATCTTGGACTCTGTCAATCTTTGCCTGAATTCTAGGTTTAAGTCTCCTCTGCTCAAGCCCCTTCATGAATATGCATGTACGCTTAGCTTAAAACGTCCCCAGTTTGGCTGCTTAGAGGGCCATTAGGATGGGAAAGATCCCCTGTGTTCTCCCTACTTGCTGACACTAATAAACTCTTTCTCCTCCCCATCTCTGGCTTGATTGTGTCTTTTGGCTCAATACCCACCAAGAGATGAACTCAGTTTTCAGATAACATGAATGCACTTAAAGGAGAGTGACTAGAATATAGAGATCTCAATTCCATATTCTTGAAAGTGTGACAGTCACAAGTTGGGACTGTACATGCTGCTGCTGCGTCACTTCAGTTGTGTCCAACTCTGTGCGACCCCATAGACGGAAGCCCACCAGGCTCCCCATCCCTGGGATTCTCCAGGCAAGAACACTGGAGTGGGTTGCCATTTCCTTCTCCAACGCATGAAAGTGAAAAGTGAAAGTGAAGTCACTCAGTCGTGTCCGACTCTTAGCGACTCCATGGACTGCAGCCTGCCAGGCTCCTCCATTCATGGGATTTTCCAGGCAAGAGTACTGGAGTGGGGTGCCATCACCTTTACATACCTCTATGTTAATCAGTTGCAACATGGAGGCTTTATTTCACAATATATATAGGCCCAATGGGGCTGCTAATAGGACTATTATTTAAAATGACAGCTCTATAGCCTTCACATTACAATCGATTGTATGTATAGTCCGTCTCTGGGGTTGCACAGAGTTGGACACGACTGCAGAGACTTAGCAGCAGCAGCAGCAGCAGCATAGTTCCAACTTGTGACTATCACCCTTCAAGAATATGAAACTGAGATCCCTATATTCTTATCACTCTCCATTAAGTGCATTCATGTTATCTGAAAACTGAGTTCACCTCTTGGTGGGCACTGAGCCAGTAGACACAACCAAGCCAAAGATGGGGAGAAGAAAGTTTATTATTTGCAGTGAGTAGGGAGAACACAGGGGATCTTTCCCACAGTAGTGTCCTCTAAACAGCTAAACTGGGGACGTTTTAAGCTAAGGGTACAGGTGTATTCATGAAGGGGCTTGAGGTGTATGGGCTTTGCTGGTGACTCAGATGGTAAAGAATCTGCCTGTAATGTGAGAAACCTGGGTTCAGTCCCTGGGTTAGGAAGATCTCTCGGAGAAAGGAATGGCTATCCACTCCAGTATTCTTGCCTGGACAATCCCTATGGACAGAGGGGCCTGGCGGGCTACAGTCCACGGGGTCGCAAAGAGTCAGCCACAACTGGGCGACTAAGTACATACACACATAATAGTGTATAGAAACACTGCTTATATGAAGTTAAATTCAGGTAAATAGCATGGAAATGCATATTTATAATGGCATTTATGAAGGAGTTGAAATTTAACTGTCCCAAACTGTGGTATACTAAACAGGTAAATTCGGAGGACTTATGCTAGGGGGCATCTTCCATCTGAATCTGATACCCCAGCCTGAGGCATCCTTCTGTGTGTGTGTGTGTGCGCGCGACTGGAGTGCGCGCGTGTGCACACGTAAGTGTGTGCACAAATGTTGTAGTGAAGCAGGAAAAAGAAGTAATAAGTATTAACTCCGTGCAGTCGCTCAGTTGTGTCCGACTCTTTGTGACCCCATGGACTACAGCATGCCAGGCTTCCCTGTCCATCACCAACTCCTGAAGCTTGCTCAGACTCATGTCCGTCGAGTTGGTGATGCCATCCAACCATCTCATCCTCTGAAGGCCCCTTCTCCTCCTGCCTTCAATCTTTCGCAGCATCGCGGTCTTACCCAATGAGTCAGTTCTTTGAATCAGGTGGCCAAAGTATTGGATTTCAGCTTCAGCATCAGTCCTTCCAATGAATATTCAGGACTGATTTCCTT
Organism: Nanger dama; assembly: GCA_917880005.1. Taxonomy (NCBI): domain Eukaryota; kingdom Metazoa; phylum Chordata; class Mammalia; order Artiodactyla; family Bovidae; genus Nanger; species Nanger dama. The sequence goes on from CAKJTW010000084.1 coordinate 348,637, forward strand.
TAGGTTTAACTGATTAGATCTCCTTTCAGTCAAAGGGACTCTCAAGAGTTTTTTCCAACACCACAATTTAAAAGCATCAATTCTTTGGCATTCAGTTTTCTTCATAGTTCAACTCTCACATCCATACATGACTACTGGAAAACCATAGCTTTGAATAAACTGACCTTTGTCGGCAAAGTAATGTCTCTGCTTTTTAATATACTGTCTAGGTAGCTCATAGCTTTTCTTCCAAGGAGCAAGCATCTTTTAATTTTGTGGCTGCAGTCACCATCTGCAGGGGTTTTGGAGCCAAAAAAAATAAAAAATAAAGTCTCTCGCTGTTTCCATTGTTTCCCCATCTATTTGCCATGGAGTGATAGGACCGGATACCATGATCTTCATTTTCTGAATGTTGAGTTGTAAGCCAACTTTTTCACTCTCCTCTTTCACTTTCATCAAGAGGCCTTTTAGTTCTTTGCCTTCTGCCATAAGGGTGGTGTCATCTGCATATCTGAGGTTATTGATATTTCTTCCGGAAATCTTGCTTCCAGCTTATGCTTCATCCAGCCTGGCATTTTGAGTGATGTACTTTGCATATAAGCTAGATAAGCAGGGTGACAATATACAGCCTTGATGTACTCCTTTCTCAGTTTGGAACCAGTCTCTTCCATGTCCAGCTGTAACTGTTACTTCTTGACCTTTATACAAATTTCTCAGGAGGCAGGTAAGGTGGTATTCCCATCTCTTAAAGAATTTTCCACAGTTTGTTGTGATCCACACAAAGGCTTTGGTGTAGTGAATAAAGCAGAAGTAGATGTTTTTCTGGAACTCTCTTGCTTTTGCAATGATCCAATAGATGTTGGCAATTTGATCTCTGGTTACCCTGTGTTTTCTAAATCCAGCTTGAACATCTGGAAGTTCACGGTTCATGTACTGTGAAGCCTGGCTTGGAGAATTTTGAGCATTACTTTGCTAACGTGTGAGATGAGTGCAACTGTGCGGTAGTTTGAGCATTCTTTAGCATTGCCTTTCTTTGGGATTGGAATGAAAACTAACCTTTTCCAGTTGTGTGGCCACTGCTGATTAGTATTAATTCAACAGGAATGAAAAGAACTTTACTTAAAAAAAAATGCTTAAAAAGCTATACACCTTCAGTGAATAGGTTATTTATGTACATTGTCAGGAGTAATATTGAAAATATTTTACAAATGGAATCAAATGGCCCTTCAGGACAGACTAGTGATCAGTCAGAATGGGCGAGGCTGGAAAGGACTCACAGAGCTGCACTGGAGCCAATCAGCTGAACATCATGACTCTACATGATACCAATTTAAATAAATACTGAAGAGTAGACGGCGAAAAGTGAGCCTCCCCTATTCCGTCTCCCAGCTTCCCCACTCACCTCTTCAAGGCAATTACTTTTACCACAAAACGAGCTTTGAAGATTTTGTAATGAGACAAAGCTAGGCTTTATCAAGAGAGAAATTAATTTTCTAAACGTATTTGTTTCCCCCTTTAGTATGTTAATTACCTGTCCTAGTAGACTTGACTGAAGAGCTTTACATATGGGAGCACCCAGTCAGCCCATCAGCCATAAATGGCAGGGGAAAGGTCCTTTCTTTCCAGTCCAGGGGATTGTGAAATATAATTCATATTTTTTGGCAAGACAAAAATTTAAACATAACAAAGTTTTCTTTGCGCTTTGGCCTCCTCTCTCCTCCCACTGTGCATTGTGTATTCGCATCATGCATCAACAAAAGCTCCCCCAACTAGCAGGAAACACCTGTTCAACTATAAAAAGCAACATTCTCCTAGCATTAGCAAGACAACTCCTTAAAAGATAACATTCCTCCTTGATCTTGTAAGGGCTCACATGACCCACCACGAGGATGCTTAGATCTGAGTTATGTAAAATGTCAATATCACTTCATTTGGTGTACTGTCCTCTGTCTCAGAAAACTCATATAACTGTGCCTTAATTCCTAGCAGATGGAACAGTTCTCAAAGCTTTCTTTATTTACTAATTTGTTTATTTTTATTGAGGTATAATTGCTTTACAATGTCACACTAGTTTCTGCTGTACAACAAAGTGAATTAGCTATATGCATATGTACATCTCCTCCCTCTCCCATCTCCAGCTCCTCCATCCCACCCCATAGGTGATCACAGAGCACCAAGCTGAGCTCCCTGTGTGATATGGCAAGTTCCCACTAGCTATCTATTCTACACCTGGTAGTGTACTTGCTGGGTTTCCCTGATGGCTCAGACGGTAAAGAATCTGCCTGCTTTGCAGAAGACCTGGGTTTGATCCCTGGGTTGAGAAGATTCCCCTGAAGGAGGGCATGACAATCCACGATACTATTCTTGCCTGGAGAATCCCCATGGACAGAGGAACCTGGCGGGCTGCAGTCCATGGGGCTGCAAAGAGTCAGATAGGACTGAGTGACTCAGCACAGCACAGCACAGTGTATTTGTGTGTGCGCTCAGTTGCTCAGTCACGTCCGACTCTTTGCGCTCCTATAGACTGTAGCCCAGCAGGCTCCACTGTCCATGGAATTTTCCTGCCAAGAATACTGGAGTGGGTTTCCATTTCCTCTTCCAGGGGATCTTTGGACCTAGGGATCCAACCTGTGACTACTGCATTGACAGGTGGATTCTTTACCACTGAGCCACCTGGAAAGTCCATGGTAGTGCATTTAAGTCAAATCTAATCTCCAAATTCATCCCACCCTCCCCCTACCTCCCCTGCCATGTCCACACATTGGTTCTCTGCGTCTGCATCTTGATTCCTGTCCTGGAACGATGTTCAACATTACCATTTTTCTAGATTCCACATACATAAATTAATATACGAAATTTTCTTTTCTTTTTTTTTACTTACTTCACTCTGTGTGACAGACTCTAGGTCCATCCACATCTCTACAAATGACCCAATTTTCATTCCTTGTTTATGGCTGAGTTAATAGTCAATTGTATATTTCAAGGCTTTCTGAGAAGCTGTTTCCAGGTTATAATTCTCAAATTTAGCTTGAATAAAAGTTTCCATTTCATTCTTAGATTGATTGACTTTCATTGACAGAATTATAATTGGAAAAAGAGAGAAGAAAGATGTGTTAGATAAGTTGAGAGGAGAGCTGAGGTTGGGGAGCTGAAAGCACATTGCCTCATAGGCTGGGCAGAACCAACCTATGGGTCAGCACTTCAGGCAAATCCAGTGACATACGATGAGTCTTCCTCCCAGAGACAGAGGGGAAGGACCCCGGAGATACATTGGAGTATAGTTGTCTTGAGAACATGAGGGACCTGCTGCATTGAGGATCAAGAAACAAGAAGATGACAGTGGCAAAGATCTAGAAGGTTCTACAGTATCGGTGAGATGGAATCAAAAGGGCACAGGGCAGGGCCATGACCCAGCTAGGACAGGCCAGAGTAGCCCTCACCAGCATGTTACCAGCATCAGAATGCCCAAGACCTGCATCTCAGAGAACAGTCAAAACTATCCTCTCTGTAGAAAAGTCCAGGGAGAATTTAAGGAGACTTTGTAGATCTTAGGACCAAGATTCCAGAGTAGTGTCTCAAGTTCATGTCAACTACCCTTTGTCTTTCTTTATATCCACGCACTTGTCATTTTGAGGATAGCCAACTGAGAGAGATGGACTATTAAGAGACTGAGTGTTTTAACTTAAACTTAGAGGAAATGTTTAAATTATTTCAACAGACTAAGTTTATAAATTAGTCTAACATTTAGAGTTTTTCCTCTACTGTTCCCCAAACCTGAGGACATTTTATTTACACAGCTGAATGGATCTTGAGTAAATCTGTGAAATTGCCATAAAAATATCAAGTAGCTTTTCATATAGAAAGCTGCCAAGACAGAAGGTTATGTCTTTTGGCATTTATGGTTTATTTTTCTAAGCTTAACTCTCAAAAGATGACTACGTTTTCCTTATACCTACACTTTTGATGGATTTCCACATATACATACATGTAAGCCAAATGACTTACCTGAGTCATAGAGTATATGAAAAGTAATACAAATGTGTTTGGATTAGTGCATTGAGGAAGGGTGCCATTACTGAGAAAGAATGAAATAAAAGTCACAAAATTAATGTTCTAATTAACAATTCTTAATGAGTAAAGGGAAACATTCTACTAAGTAGAAAATGCATTTTACTTCCTAAAGTGATCAAAATAAGTAAAATATGATTGGGGATATAGTATCAAAAATGTGAAATCTGGAACCAAGAACCATTTTATGAGAGAATTTAAAAAGCACTTGGGGGCTATTGCTATTAGGTATCTCTCCCATCAGGTTCTTTTCCTCCTCCGAAGAAATAAATCTGAAGGTGAAATTAGCCTGCCTTCTTCCACTTCTACTGTTTTTGCTATTTCTGAAAGGAAGAAAATAATGCCAAATACTGTAGATTGGTGGTAGAGGGAATTTGCTGTTTACTGGACAAATAACTCAGTATTATTCTAGGAATTGTTGTTTAAAGATGTACATTAAGACCGATTTCAAGTCTGTACAAATCCAATCATTCATCTTCTGCATCATTGTCACTATTAATGAAAAATGTAATATTGATACTTTGGCAAATATCATTTTTTTGTTCTATCATTTTGATAGACAACCAAGAGTATAAACGAATTGAGAGCAAAGTTCATGATACCTATAACTTCCCCAGTGGTCCAGTGGCTAAGACTGGACAGACCACCTGGACTCATTGCAAGGAGGCGAAGTTTGATCCCTGATCAGTGGATTGCCATGCCTTCCACTAGGGGATCTTCCTGACCCAGGGATCCAATGCATGTCTCTTATGTCTCCTGCACTGGGAGGCAAGTTCTTTACCACTAGCATCACCTGGGAAGCTCCAGGGAACTAGATCCCCCATGCCCAGATGATACCACTCTAATGGCAGGAAGTGAAGAAGAACTAAAGAACCTCTTGATAACCATGCTGACAAAGGTCCATATAGTCACGGCTATGGTCTTCCAGCAGTCATTTACAGTTGTGAGAGCTGGTCCGTAAAAAAGGCAGAGTGCTGAGAATTGATGATTTTAAATTGTGGTGCTGGAGAAGACTCTTGAGAGTTTCTTGGACAGCAAGGAGATCAAACCAGTCAACGCTGAATATTCAATGGAAAGACTCATGCTGAAACTGAAGCTCCAATACTTTGGTCATGTGACACAAATACCAGACTCATTGGAAAACACCCTGATGCTGGGAAAGACTGAAGGCAGGAGACAAGGGTGTCAGAGGATGAGATGTCTGGATGGTGTCGATGCAATAGACATGAACTTGGGCAAATTCAGGGAGATGGTGAGGCACAGGGAGGCCTGGCTTGCTCGGTGTAGTCCATGGGTCTGGGAAGAGTTGAATACAACTGGGCAACTGAACAACAACATGCCCAGATGAAGATCCAAAACCTCAAGTGCCACAACTAAGGCCCAGGACAGATAAATATTTTTAAAAAGTTGATGACACCTGCATGACATTTATCACAGTGCCAAGAACAATGTAGACAATAAATGACAGAATTGAATTAACTAAGTCCTTACAATGGCTCCTAGTTATGATTCATTTATCCATAGTGGAAAGCTTTAACAAAGCATGGTATGAAACTTCTTCTTTCCTCAAGTGAATCGAGGATGCTTTATTATGTTCTATATTTCTTTAGCTCTGTTCATGTAATTGTGACCTCATCTTATTCACTTATCAATTGTGTAGCTATATCTTGGAATTAAGGACTCATTAAAAAACCATTTAGTTGATTACGGTAAAATGCCTAAATCCATGCTTCTACCTCATTTTTTTCCGAAGCTATCAAACAACAAAACAATGGTGTTGGTGGAAAACTGTATTTGTGACTGTAACTCACTGTGTTAAGGTCTAAAGATGATGTCTAAAGCCTCTCAAGGAGGCTTATCTATAATTTTTTTTCTCCAAAGGATTAAAATCCCATAACGGATTATTACAGAACACACCTTGGCAAGATCAAAACATTCTGACAAGGACCAAATCTTTAACACTATTAGGCAAGACTGTTTTTTTTTAATGGAAAAATTCCTGAAAACACCAATATATTTGATAGGAGTTCTGAGAGATGGGATCCTTGCTGGAGGGAGGCTGAGGGGTACAGGTGAGCACCCAGCTGGTGATGTCACAAGCTGCTGCGGGCTACAAGCGCCGGTTGCTAAGGAGGCCGCGTTACCGCCTCTCCTCCACCCCAGGCTCGCCGCCCGCTCGGGCAGAGCGATGACCCGGGAGAGCAGCTGGAGAGGGCGGCGGGATCCCGGTGCACCATGAGCCTCGGGACCGGCCCCATTTCGGGTCGATGTGCACCACGTATTCCGACCGTCTCTCCCCTCCTGGCCTCGGCTGCGAAGGCGGCAAAGGCTGGACAGGAAGCCCGACTACGGTGCCGGGATTCTCTACGAACACTAGCCGGGGAAGCGGGTTCACCAGCCTCGGGGCTCCGGGGCTCCGGGGCTCCTAAGTGAGAGTCTACGCAAGCTGAGTGCGGCGGGCGGGGCGTGAGGGGGGTACAGGGCGGGGTCGGGCGTTGTTGGGCGGGGAGCCGAGGTACTGGGTAGGTTGCCGCCCGGAGACCGACTGCCGCGCGGGTGGGAGGAGGGTTTCGGGGAGGGAGTGGGAGAAAGGAGCCTAAAAGCCGGGGGAAAGCGAGGGTAGAAGGGCAGCAGAGGGCTGAGGGCGGGGTCGCGGAGCCCAGCGGAGCCAGATAAGGGTGTGGCCCTGGGCGGGGGAAGGGCTAGGAACGCCCTTCCCAGGTGAGAGGGGAGGTGCCCGGCTCGAGCGGAAGCGACAGTGAAGCCAATCATCGGGCGCTCGGCCGCCGCCTCCCGCTAGGCGCCGCCTTCCCGTCCTGCCCCGGAGGGAGCAGCGCCCCAGGGCACGACCCTCGCCCGGCGCGTGCGGCCGTAGCGTCTCCGCGCTCGGCCCCGCCCCTCCCAGGCCCCGCCCCCGGGCCCCTCCGGTTTCCTGGCGCGAGCGGCTTCCTGACGCGATTCCCCGCCCCCTTCGGGTTCGCGCAGGGAGTAGGGCCCCTGGCCGCCACCGCCACCTCGGCCGCCGCCGCCGCCATCGCCTTCATCCTTCGTCCCACACCATGGCCGAAGAGCTCTCAGCGGCCACGTCCTACACCGAAGATGATTTCTACTGCCCCGTCTGTCAGGAGGTGCTCAAAACGCCCGTGCGGACTGCGGCCTGTCAGCACGTGTGAGTAGACGCCCCCTCCCCCGCGCGGAGCCGGGTGGTGGTTTAGGCCCCGCACCCCGCCCTGGGCCCTGGGACGCGGCCTGAGCCCGCCGCGGCCTCCCCGTCTCCTCAGCTCGGCGCTGAGGGCCCGTTCCCGGTCAGTCGGAGGCCGGGCCGCCCTGCCTCCGAACTCGCGGCCCGCTCGCTGCGCCCGGCCCCCCCTCGTCGTCGCGCCCCCGGGGCAGTGCCCAGGCCAGTCCCCATGGCGTCCTCTCTCCTCGAGGCCCCTGCTCTCTGCTGAGGGTCCGGGAGGAGCTGCAGAGAACGTGGAGCCTTTTTTGTTTCCTAGCAACCCGAGTGAAGGCTGGGGTGTCGAGTGTCAAAACCGGCCTGAGGTGCCCGCTCGCCGCGCTCCGCGACCCCACCCCCCACCCCGGCTCCCAGGTCTCCCTTTTCTTTTCAGGACCTTGGCCGCCCATCGTTTCCAGATTTAGAGCTCTTGTCTAACTTAACCTTTTAGTCCCGCTTCACAGACCACCCTTGAGAGTGTTTTAATCGGTTCAAAATTCAGTGCAGGTTGGAATGCTCTAGAATGGATTGGCTTCCCTCATGTGTTAGAACTGACAGGATTTCCGCGTATTGAAGTGATAGTTTCCCTTTGTTTTACCATTCTGCTCATTACTTGATTGCTATAACGATGCAATTGTGAGGAATGAACTGAAATGAAGGCTGTAACCGTAGGGAGGGTGATGGAGCATAGCGAGGGGTTGGTTGAGGTGGCTTGCTGCTGTTCGATTTGGCATATTTAAAGGAAGCACTTCTATAATTAATAGAGGCTACTAGGATGTTAGTAAGAATTAGAAGGAGCCCTTCTTGTAAAGGGATATAGCACTTCTGACAAACCTGACTGCCGATCGGGGTCTCTGGGGGAACATTTTAAATAAACACATCAATTCTCAGGCTCCATTCCAAACTTACAAAACAATTTCTGGCAGGTGAGGCTTGGATATCCCGTTTTGAAAAAAATACACCCAGTCTTGAAAGTTCTGTGTGCTTGCAAATTGCTGAAAGGAATCGAACCATTTTCTAAATCGGTTTCTCTTTCTGCTGGGTTCTATAATTTTGTGAAGAATGGGTTGTTGAATTTGGGGTTAGTCTTAAATTTTCTTACAGCTGTTTCTTGATACCCACTCTTCTCACTCCGATTCCAAATCTGTTGTCTTCCTTACTCCTCTTCTGTAGTGCTTGTATGAGCCCAAGAATATGTGACTTCTCTTGATAGAAGTTACACCAGTTATAGTTTTTCTGCTCATAGGAGATGAATGACAGTCTTTATTCCTTTATTATTTGGTGCAACAAATGCAGGTAGTTAAAAGAATATCTTGAGATGTTTAGGGCACAGTGTATGCCTTTTGGCTTTCAATCTACAAGTGTTTATTTTAACTTGGTTCCTTGCCTGTGCTTGGGCTGGCAGTGGATAGAAGAAAGGGAGGGAAGGAGGGTAAAGTAAGGAAGTAGGTCTTTTTGGACAGAATCATTTCTAGTATCCACTGGGTCATTGACCTCCTGGAGCTCATGGTAATCTAGTTCCCCTCAAAATTCCATGCAGTTTGCTCTGGTTCACTTCCCTTGTGAGACATTTTGTTAAATTGGACTGTAGTTTGGCTCGACCTCAAGGCTGTGGAAATGAGTGTGGAAATGATTTGTTGAGGGTTTTTCTCAAATCATCTTCTTTGGACTGGGATGTGGAAATAAAATAGGGACTAGATTTTGGTAAGAGAAATGGACACGTTCTACTCACCCTCCATCGCCTCCTTTACCCACACTGTCCTCTGTCAAACACATACACAGTTGCTCTAAGGTTCTGACTAAACAATAAATTAAGGTGGAAGGAGAAAACATTTTCTGTGGAAAGGGTGATGGTAGAACAGGGTATTATTAGAAGGAGTTTATTGGGAAATAAAATTATATTGTAAAAACCGAGTTGAGAATGTCATTTGCTCTTCCCCTTTCACAGAGAACAAACCTGGGTCTCAAACAAATTTATATTTAGCTACAAAAGAAATTTTTTCATGAGTAGTGAGAGATGAGGTAATGAGAGCTTTGGGCCCCTATGCCATTTCAACGGCAGTGAAGGATTTGCCCATTCTGGTATAAGGAGCAGATTCATTATCACTGGAATAACTTTACCAAAAAAATAGATTCCCATTTAATCTTCATTCATTCCCTGGTGGCTTAGATGGTAAAGAATCCGCCTGAAATGGAGGAGACCGGGGTTCCATCCCTGGGTTGGGAAGATCCCCTAGAGAAGGGAATGGCTACCCACTCCAGTATTCTTGCTTGGAGAAGTCCGTGAACAGAGGAGCCTGGCAAGCTACAGTCCATGGGGTCTCAAAAGAGTCAGACATGACTGAGTGATTAACTCAAGAGTAAGATTCCTTCAAACAGCTGTTGTTGGATGCCTTCTGGGTGTCAGGTACAGAGAATACGAAGTGCTGTTTCTCTGGAGAATGTTCACAATTTAATGGAGAAGATCTGTATCTGAATATGATTGGTATGGAAGAAATTGAGGAAAATTTATGTGAGCTTTGAAAGCAGGTAGCTAAATTAACCTATGAGTAGAGGAGAGAGTTCCTGGATGAAGGGGTTACCAGGGATGACTATTTCCAGGTTATAAAGTTTGGCTGGAGCCAAAGATGAGAGTAGTGAGATGGAGCTTAGAGATGCTGGCAGGAATGTACTGGGTAAGCCAATTTGAACTTCTTGCTGAAAGCCATAAAGATCTGAATAATTTTGTCAGGGGAGAAGTATGGTCACATTTAAATTTTAGAATACTTATAGTTACTAGCCTGGTCTAGCTTCGTACTGGTGGAATTAGTGAAGAGATCATTCATTGCTCTGTCAGAGAGAGAAATGGTTAGAACTTGGACCAAGGTAACAGTAGAGGGACTGGAGAGAAAAGGTTTCTGACATTTTAAGGCGATTGTATAAGATTTGATGATTGTCCAGTAGTTAAGTGTATGTACAAAGATCTAGAATACATGGAATTAAAGCTATGAGTATGGATGAAGCCACTGGAGGAGGTGTATAAGTTGAAAGATAACAGATTGAGATGGAACAAAGTGCCAGAGAACATATGTTTAAATGTGGAGTTGAGAAAAGTGCAGCCTGAGAAGGATTAGACAGAATAGGAAGAAAATGAGGATAGAGTGTGACAAGCAACCAAGAAGAATTTTAAGGAAAAGATAGTCAGGAGTGTCAGATGCCTTAGAGTGATCAGATGTTTTGAGAAACATGTAAAGATGAATTAACAGTATTAAAGTTGAGCAGGTATGTTTCCAAAGTTACAGACTGGCATAATGGTTAAGTATTTATCTCTCTTGCTTTTATCCTTTGTAATCTTCAAAGGCTCTTTGAGCCAAGCCTCCCTTTTTTCCCATTCATTCAACAAATCTTTATTGAATGCTTACTATGTACCAGGCAGAAACAAAACAAAATTTTTCTCTTTGCTGAACTTACATTCTAGTTGGGGAGGTATGCAATGGACAACATGACAAATAAGTCATATAGTTTGTTAGAAAGTGTTAAGTACTATGAACAGGGCCTTACAGAACATTGTAAGAACTTTGGCTTTTACTGAGTGTTTTTTTTTTTTTTTAGTGTAGCAATTCAGTTATTTTTTTTTTTTATTGGGGGTATAGTGGCCTTACAATGTTGTGCTGATTTTTGCTGTACAACAAAGGGAAAGCAGCTGTATGTATACATATGTCCTCTTGGAACCTGCCCCCACACCCCGATCTCCACACACACCTATCCCACCCATCTAGGTCACCACAGAGTACCAAGCTGAGCTCCCTGCGCTGTACAGTAGTGAACCAAACCTTTGTCTGTTTTGAATGGTTAAGGAAATAACTCTGTATGCTGTTAGATATAAGCTCTATCACAGTGAAAATTACATATGACAAGTTAATGCCTTGCCAGACTGTTAAAAATGGAAGTCTAATCCATTTGCTTTGGGGCATATATGTAAGGAAGCATCTTTTATTTAGTTATTTTTGTGGCACCAGGCTATATACAGGACCTTAGTTACCTGGCCAAGAATCTAACCTGTGCTCCCTTAAATCGGGAGCATGGAGTCTTAACCACTGGATGACCAGGGAAGTCCCAGGAAGCATCTTTTAAAATGAGCTGATACAGATCAGCTTCCACATCTCATTAAGCACAGATTTGTATGATTTTTGTGTGTGTGTTTATGATTCTTTGTTGACCTGCTTTGGATTATTCAGTCCCTGAATTTTCACTTAAGGTTTCTTATAATTGGAGCAACTTTATAGGTATCCTGTTTGGGCATTCATGCTCTAAATAACATATTTTTAAAATTTCTTCTTTTCTACATACTAATTATAATTCTGAAAGCCAGGCTCATATAGTTTCTGGCTGATTTAATAAATGCTGCTCTAGGCCATCTTTTTCTTAAAGTTTTTAAGACTTTATCTAAATGTTTTTGAAAAATATTTATAAAGTGATATCATTAAAAAACTATGCTATTATATAAAATAAGATTGATTTGATTTAGTCTTGAAGACTACCTTGAAATATTTGATTTTTGACAAAGTTTTAAGTTGTTTTGGGAAATGATTTTGATTATACACTAGGAAGATAAAACATACACAATTTTAAATTAATAGTGAAGCAGGAGCTTGATGGATGGGAAAGTTGCTTTTCTCTCCTGGTGTCTGATCAACCTGTTGTTTGGAGAATGGAAAGGAATATTCATCTGGCATTTGCTTAAAGTTAGGAGAAATTTAAAGATAACCTTTTGTTTCACTATCCTAAAGATGCAGGCTCCTTTGATATATCAAAATAGGTCTAGTAATCTTGACTTGTACCTTTTTCCCGTCTCCCTTCTAGTTTGTTTTGAAATAAACTTTGTCTAGCAAATTCAGATAGTCTGGTGAAAGGGAGATGAGGTATAAGCAGTTTTGTATTTGAAGAAATGTGCATGATGGTACAGAGGCAGAAACAGTAGAATGGAGATAAAAGACCTGAATAACTTTCTTTGTGTACCACTTATCACAGTTTATAATCATAATATTTTTGGAGTCAGTTGATTTGATGGATGCCATTTTCTCCAGTTAGACTGTAAGCTCTTAAAAGGCAGCAACCCAGGTCTCCTTTTACATACTGAATAATTGTATGAATGGGTTTGTGTTTGGAGCCCACAGCTTACTAGCTGTATCACTTGGTCAAGCGGTTTATCTCCTTTTAGCCTGTTTTCTTCTCCATAAAACAGGGGTAGAAGCAGCCTGTTTCTCAGTGTTATTGCACGGACCAAACGAGGTAATGTTTGTGAATGATAGTAATAATCTTGTATGTGTATTTTATAGTTTTCAAAACCCATCAAAATATAAAAATATTTTAAATTTAGTACCTATAGCATCTATCATGAAAAGCTAGATTATTTTTGTAAGCAAGAAGGAATCTTATTTCTAGTGTTTCGGTCCATATATTTAATACCAAAGGTATTATTGTGAACGGAGAATATTATAATTCACAATTTTAAAGGTACAAAAGGAAATAATATGATTGTCTCTCACAGTCACTGTTACCTTATATATTCTTCCAGAGTGCATACTATGGGCACTCTTTTCTACATTGCTATTTTCATGTTTTAGTGTATTGGAGGTTATTCTGTATCAGTATATAAAGGGCCTTCTTTCTTTCTCTTTTTTTTTCTGGTTGTAGAGTTTTCATTAATTCATTCACCAACACTGAGTGTCCATTATGTGCTGACAGTACTATTGTATATTCTAGGGCTGTAGGGGTTCAACAAACCAGACAGAAATTCCTGACCCCTTTGGAACATACTGAGTGTTCTAGTATTCTGTTGTTTGATGTATTATTAGTTATTTATCTAATCTCTTAACTGATGGACACGTAGGTTGTTTCCAAACTTTTTGCTGTTACAGATAGTGCCACAGTGATTAAACTTGTATGAATACCATTTCACATGTGAGAGTTTTTCCTGTAAGATAATTCTCACAAGTGGAATTGCTCAGTCAGAGAGTAAATACAAGGGAATTTGTCAGCTGTGTCACACAAGAATGATTATAGCTGTATTGAAGTATTTTGTACATGAAAGGTGCTCATGGTTTTGATTTGAGGACTGTGGATTGTATTTTGGGTTAAGTAAAGTTTTGAATGTAGGTTAACACTCAGTGCCTACTAGATTGAAGGCAAAAGGAGAAGTGGGTGGCAGAGGATGAGATGGGTATATAGTATCACTGATTCAATGGACATGAATTTGAGCAAACTCTGGGAGACAGTGGAGGACAAAGAAACCTGGCGTGCTGCAGTCAGTCCATGGGGTCACAAAGAGTCAGACATGACTTAGTGACTGAGCAACAACTAAGTGCCCAGCTCTGTGTTACAGTGCTGGTCATACAGTGGTGTACAGTTAGATATGATCCCTGCCCTCAGGCATTGATGAGACATATTTTAGTTCAAATAAACACTCAGATAAATGTGTAGTTACAAACCTGTAGGTTGGAAGAGCAAGTATAAGAAGGGGAGCAGATCTAGTTGGGTTGCTGAGTGGATGGTTCAGTAGTCAAAGACCTTTCTTGAGAAAGTGAAATTGTTGCTGAGGTTTAAGTGATATGTAGGTGTTAATTTGTGGGGGACTGTGTTTGTATATTGGAGAAGGCAATGGCAACCCACTCCAGTACTCTTGCCTGGAAAATCCCATGGATGGAGGAGCCTGGTGGGCTGCAGTCCATGTGGTCGCTAAGAGTAGGGCACGACTGAGCAACTTCACTTTCACTTTTCACTTTCATGCATTGGAGAAGGAAATGGCAACCCACTCCAGTATTCTTGGCCTGGAGAATCCCAGAGACAGAGGAGCCTAGTGGGCTGCCGTCTGTGGGGTCGCACAGAGTCGGACAGACTGAAACGACTTAGCAACAGCAGCAGTGTTTGTATATAGAGTATTTTGGGGGTGAGGGAACGATCAGGGCCTTGCTTGAAGGCCTTCCTTCAATGAAGAAACACCTTGCCTTAGTCTCTTACGGGTTTATTTATAAAGATATTTATTTCTTTGGCCACGCTGGGTCTTCATTGCGATATGTAGGATCTTTTTGTTGTGGCAAGTGGGATCTAGTTCCCTGACCAGGGCTTGAACCGGGCCTCTGCCTTGGGAGCTCAGTCTTAGCCATTGAACCACCAGGGAAGCCCTGTTTACTTATTTTTTAAAAGGTTTTGGCTTCCTTATCTGTAAAATAAAGGAATTTACTTATTATTTAAATTTACTTATTATTAAGAATTTAAGGTAATGTATGTTAAGATAAAGTTTCTGGAACGCTGCCTGCTGCCGCTGCTGCTGCTGCTGCTAAGTTGCTTCAGTCGTGTCTGACTCTCTGCGATCCCATAGACGGCAGCCCACCAGGCTCCACCGTCACTGGGATTCTCAAGGCAAGAACACTGGAGTGGGTTGCCATTTCCTTCTCCAATGCGTGAAAGTGAAAGTGAGGTGGCTCAGTCGTGCCCGACTCTTAGCGACCCCATGGACTGCAGCCTACCAGGCTCCTTCACCCATGGGATTTTTAAGGCAAGATAACTAGCACATGTTAAATGCTCAAAAAATAGTTTCTGCTGTTTGTATAGATGTCATGTTGCTTTCTACAAAACTGGGCTTACACAATGCCGTTAATACTATTAAAGTATATCTGTATTTTGCAAGCTTTTTTGTAAACCAGTATTTTGTTAGTTTAATACAGTTTATAATGGTGTCTAGAAGTCACTTTAAAATTTCTTTAGTTGCTAGCAAGCTATATACATTTTTCCATATTAAATATTTATATCCTGATTTACAATTTTATTGTTCAGAGTGTGCTTTATGTACATTTGTGATCATTTTCTATGACTGATTCAGTAATAATTCATTGTAATTTATTACTTATTTTACATTATTTTCCTGCCTTTTGTTTGTTTTGGTAGATTCAGTTCAGTTCAGTTCAGTCGCTCAGTCGTGTCCGACTCTTTGCGACCCCATGAATTGCAGCACGCCAGGTCTCTCTTGTCCATCACCAACTCCCGGAGTTCACTCAGACTCGCGTCCATCCAGTCAGTGATACCATCCAGCCATCTCATCCTCTGTCATCCCCTTCTCCTCCTGCCCCCAATCCCTCCCAGCATCAGTCTTTTCCAATGAGTCAGCTCTTCTCATGAGGTGGCCAAGGTACTGGAGTTTCAGCTTTAGCATCATTCCTTCCAAAGAAATCCCAGGGCTGATCTCCTTCAGAATGGACTGGTTGGATCTCCTTGCAGTCTAAGGGACTCTCAAGAGTCTTCTCCAACACCACAGTTCAAAAGCATCAATTCTTGGGCGCTCAGCCTTCTTCACAGTCCAACTCTCATTTGGTAGATAACTGTATCTTATACATTCAGATTTGAGATACTTGATTCCTTTTCTCTAAGTTATAATGCTGTCCATTTTTCCTGTTTGTTGAGTCTTCTAAAGAAAATTGTCCATTTTCAGACTTACTTGGAATCTACTAAGATATGGTTTTGAATTGTTATTAATTTGCCTATCTTATTTAGCTGACCTTAATATTTCTTAGAGGGCATTCCATCTCTTTAGTATATTTGAATTCTTCTAATTTGATTCTTTGGGAATTTTTCATTTTCATTAGTAACTTTTGCTAATTTTTAGCACAGTATCATATGACTTGTTAACTGTTTTGGGACTGTAAGTCCCATCAAGGTAGAGATTTTCATTGCTTTTGTTCCCTGATGTATCCCTAGTGTCTGTTATGTAGTAAGTACTTAAAACATATTATTAGGTGAATATTCATTATAATATATGGATAAGTTGTTTATTTTGAGATTATTATAGATTCACATGTAGTTGTAAGAAATAATACACAAATTGTGTACCCTGACCCAGTTTCCCTTAATCATAATGTCTTATAAATAAAACCAGGGTATCTCATTGATAAAGATAAAGAACATTTCCATCACCACAAAGATTTTTCCTGTATTTCTTGTATAGTCACACCCACTTTCCACTTGATTCCACTCTGTCCCTCCTTCACCCTTGGCAAGTACTAATGTTCTCATGTTCTCTGTTTCCATAATTTTGTCACTTCAAGAATCTTAAATATGGTGCAACTCTGTAAAATACAATAAAAAAATAAAAACTCACTGAAATGTACGCTTTAAATGGGTGAATGGGATATAGCATGTGAGTTTTATCTCAATAGTTGTTGTTGTTCAAGCGCCCAGTTGTGTCTGACTCTGTGACCCAGTGGACTTCAGCACACCAGGCCTCCCTGTCCTTCACCATCTCCCGAAGTTTGCCCAAATTCATGTCCATTGCATTGGTGGTGCCATATCCAGCCATCTCATCCTCATATTTCAATAGAGCCGTTACCAAAGAGAGAATGTTATGTAATGTTATATAAATGGAATCAAACAATATATAACTTCGGGGGATTTCTTTTTTCCCTCAGCACAATTCTCTAGAGATTCAGGTTTTTGTGTGTTATCATTATTTCCTCTTACTGGTGAATATGCATGCGTACATGGTATGGATGGTACTGCATTTTGATTAAACATTGATCCACTGAAGGCAATCTGGAATAGTCAGTTTTTGACTATTTTAAATAGAGCTGCTATAAATAATCATGTACAGATTTTTGTGTGAACATAAACTTTCATTCCTCTAGGATAAATGCCCAAGAACACAATTAGTGGATCATATGGTGGTTGCATGTTTTATCTTTTAAGAAAATGCCAGATTATTTCCTGCGGTATCTGTACCATGTTACATTTCCGTCAGCAATGTATGAGTGATCCAGTTTCTTTGTATCCTCACCAGCATGTCATATTGTCAATTTTAGAAAATTTAAGCCATTTCAATGTGTGCAGTGATATCTGGTGACTTTAATCTGCATTTTACTAATGACTGATGATGTTAAACATCTTCTCATGTGCTTATTTAGTATCTGTATTTTCTCAGGTAAAATTAGCATCATATCTGTTTGGTTTCTTTTCCCTATATTTTTAATTGGATTATTTGCTTTTTCCTTTTAAGCTTTGAGACTTCTTTATGTATTCTAGATACTACTCCTTTGTTAGATACATGATTTACAATTTTTTCTTCCCAGTCTTTGGATTTTCTTTTTGTCTTTTAAAAGTCTTTGCATAGCAAACATTTAGGATTTCTATAATGTCCACTTTATTAATTTTTCCTCTTGTGAAATGTGTTTTCAACATTAAGAACTCTGTCTAGCTCTGTATTCTAAATATTTTCTACCTTTTTCTAAAAGGTTTATGTTTTACATTTTGCTCTGTGAATTGGTGTCCTAGAACTGCTATAACAAGTTACTACAAACTCGGTCACTTAAAAATAACAGAAATGAACTTTTTCGCAGTTCGGTAGGATAGAACTTTGAAATCAATTTCAGTGGGCCAAAGTCAAGGTGTCGGCAGGGCCTTGAGAAGCTGGGGGCCACATCACTCGAGTCTTGGTCCATCTCAGTATGGCTTTCTTCTGTGTGTTTGTGTCAGATTTTCCTCTGCCTCTTCTACAAAGACTTGTAGCATTTGTGACCCACTTGGATAATCCCAGCTAATTTCTTCATCCCCAATCCTTAACGGTAATCAGATCTCTTATAATATAAGGTGATACTATCTTGTCCTGGTAATTAGCAAGTGACTATATCTTTGGAAGGCCATTATCCACTTTACCACAGTCTGTCATCTGTTTTGAGTTAACTTTATATAAAGGGGCAATTTGAGTGGAGTTTACTTTTTGGTCTATGGATTTCCAGTTGCTCTAGCATCATTCATTAAAAAGTCTATTTTTCCTCCTTTAAACTGTTCTTCACCTTTGTAAATCAGTTTTACTTTCTAAGATATATTTTTACCAGTCTTTAAGAAGTAGTTTTAGTATCTATTTAAAGGATAGCTGTACTTCAGTTCAGTTCAGTCCAGTCGCTCAGTCGTGTCCAACTCTTTGCGACCCCATGAATCTGAGCATGCCAGGCCTCCCTGTTCATCACCATCTCCCGGAGTTCACTCAGACTCACGTCCATCGAGTCTGTGATGCCATCCAGCCATCTCATCCTCGGTCGTCCCCTTCTTCTCCTGCCCCCAGTCCCTCCCAGCATCAGAGTCTTTTCCAGTGAGTCAGCTCTTCTCATGAGGTGGCCAAAATACTGGAGTTTCAGCTTTAGCATCATTCCTTCCAAAGAAATCCCAGGGTTGATCCTGAGACTTCAGAATGGACTGGTTGGATCTCCTTGCAGTCCAAGGAACTCTCAAGAGTCTTCTCCAACACCACAGTTCAAAAGCATCAATTCTTCAGCGCTCAGTCTTCTTCACAGTCCAACTCTCACATCCGTACATGACCACTGGAAAAACCATAGCCTTGACTAGACGGACCTTAGTCAGGAAAGTAATGTCTTTGCTGTTGAATACGCTATCTAGGTTGGTCATAACTTTTCTTCCAAGGAGTAAGCGTCTTTTAATTTCATGGTTGCAGTCACCATCGGCAGTGATTTTGGAGCCCCCAAAATAAAGTCTGACACCGTTTCCACTGTTTCCCCATCTATTTCCCATGAAGTGATGGGACCAGATGCCGAGATCTTTGTTTTCTGAATGTTAAGCTTTAAGCCAACTTTTATGCTTTCTTCTTTCATTTTCATCAAGAGGCTTTTTAGCTCATCTTCACTTTCTGCCATAAGGGTGGTGTCATCTGCATATCTGAGGTTATTGATATTTCTCCCAGCGATCTTGATTCCAGCTTGTGTTTCTTCCAGCCCAGCGTTTCTCATGATGTACTCTGCATAGAAGTTAAATAAGCAGGGTGACAATATACAGCCTTGACGTACTCCTTTTCCTATTTGGAACCAGCCTGTTGTTCCGTGTCCAGTTTTAACTGTTGCTTCCTGATCTGCATACAGATTTCTCAAGAGGCAGGTCAGGTGGTCTGGTATTCCCATCTCTTTCAGAATTTTCCACAGTTTCTTGTGATCCACACAGTCAAAGGCTTTGGCATAGTCAATAAAGCAGAAATAGATGTTTTCTGGAACTCTCTTGCTTTTTCGATGATCCAGCGGGTGTTGGCAATTTGATCTCTGGTTCCTCTGCCTTTTCTAAATCCAGCTTGAACATCAGGGAGTTCATGGTTCACGTATTGCTGAAGCCTGACTTGGAGAATTTTTGAGCATTACTTTACTAGCATGTGAGATGAGTGCAATTGTGCGGTAGTTTGAACATTCTTTGGCATTGCCTTTCTTTGGGATTGGAATGAAAAGTGACCTTTTCCCGTTCTGTGGCCACTGCTGAGTTTTCCAAATTCGCTGGCATATTAGAGTACAGCACTTTCACAGCATCATCTTTCAGGATTTGAAGCAGCTCAATTGGAATTCCATCACCTCCAGTAGCTTTGTTCATAGTGATGCTTTCTAAGGCCCACTTGACTTTACATTCCAAGATGTCTGGCTCTAGAATACTGGTCACATCATCATGATTATCTGGGTCATGAAGATCTTTTTGTACAATTCTTCTGTGTTTTCTTGCCACCTCTTCTTAATATCTTCTGCTTCTCTTAGGTCCATACCATTTCTGTCCTTTATCAAGCCCATCTTTGCATGAAATGGTCCCTTGGTATCTCTAATTTTCTTGAAGCGATCTCTAGTCTTTCCCATTCTGTGCTTTTCCTCTGTTTCTTTGCATTGATCGCTGAAGAAGGCTTTCTTATCTCTCCTTGCTGTTCTTTGGAACTCTGCATTCAGATGCTTATATCTTTCCTTTTCTCCTTTGCTTTTCGCTTCCCTTCTTTTCACAGCTATTTGTAAGTAACTAGCTGTGCTTAGTTACTACGATTTTACTTAGGAGTTTTGTTTTTGGGGGGGGTGGCAAGCCACACGGTTTGCAGGATCTAAGTTCCGTGACCGGGAATTGAACCCAGGCCACAGAAATGAAGGCTTGAAATCCTAACCACTAGGCCAGCAGAGAACTTCCCCAAATCTTATTCCTATTGTCACTGTTGCATCCACCTCTGCCCCACAGTTCCCCAGTATATATCACTATTTCTTTGGTATCTTTTCAGAAGTTTTACATATACATAAGCAAATCTGAACATATATTCTTTCCCCTGCCTTTTTTACACAGATGGTAGCATAGTATACATAAAAATTGTATTCATACTTGTTACAGCATTTCCCTTAGGGAATATAAAACATAAATAAAGCTAAAATACTCTTTTCATAGTTATTGTAATGAGTAGTGTGTACTTTTTCAGGCAAAATTAAACCTTTACATAGAGTATTCTTTCGAATGTTCACATTTGCGTTTTGCCCCAGTCCCATTTTTCCCATAAGCTCTTTGATTTTTACTGGATGACTTTGCATAGTGCAGTAATTTCTAGGAATGCATGTGTAATTTTACCAGAACTGAGTCTTTCAGAGAGTAAAAGTGCTAACTTTTCTGAGTGTATTTGTGTGTCAGCCCAAAGAATGCTGGTATAGAAATATTAATATCAGACAGTATAATTCAGATAGCATGATAAGAAAGAAAGAGGTCATTTCAGTTGGATAAAAGAAATAATCATGAACTTTTTGCAGCCACCAACATAACTTTAGATGAGAATTGACAGTTTTGGGGAAGAATTGACAGACCTCCAATTTTTCATCCTTTTAATTGGAACTAGTTTTCACTGGGCCTTAGGAAGTCAAGTGAGCCTTAGGAAGCATCAGTATGAACAAAGCTAGTGGAGGTGATGGAATTCCAGTTGAGCTATTTCAAATCCTGAAAGATAATGCTGTGAAAGTGCTGCAATCAGTATGCCAGCATATTTGCCAGCAGTGGCCACCGGACTGGAAAAGGTCACTTTTCATTCCAATCCCAAAGAAAGGCAATGCCAAAGAGCGTTCATACTAACACACAATTGTACTCATCTCACACACTAGCAGAGTAATGCTCAAAATTCTCTAAGCCAGGCTTCAACAGTATGTGAACCATGAACTGTCAGATGTTGAAGCTGGATTTAGAAAAGGCAGAGGAACCAGAGGTCAAATTGCCAGCATCCATTGGATCATAAAATAAGCAAGCGAGTTCTAGAAAAACATCTCCTTTATTGACTATGCCAAAGCCTTTGATTGTGTGGATCACAACAAAGTGTGGAAAATTCTTCAAGAGATGGGAATACCAGGCCACCTTACCTGCCTCCTGAGAAATCTATATGCAGGTCAAGAAGCAACAGTTAGAACCAGACATGGAACAACAGACTGGTTGCAAATTGGGAAAGGGGTATGTCAAGGCTGTGTATTGTTACCCTACTTATTTCACTTATATGCAGAGTACATCATGTGAAATGCCGAGCTGGATGAAGCACAAGCTGGAATCAAAATTGCTGGGAGAAATATCAATAACCTGAGATACACAGATAACACCACCCTATGGCAGAAAGTGAAGAAAAACCAAAGAGCCTCTTGATGAAAATGAAAGAGGAGAGTAAAAGAGTTGGCTTAAATCTCAACATTCAAAAATCTAATGACATCCAGTCCCATCAGTTCATGGCAAATAGATGGGGAAACAATGGAAACAGCGATAGACTTTATTCTTTTGGTCTCCACAATCACTGCAGATGGTGACTGCAGCCATGAAATGATAAGATTGTGTGCTCCTTGGAAGAAAAGCTATGACCAATCTACACAGCATATTAAAAAGCAGAGACATTACTTAGCTGACAGAGGTCTGTATAGTCAAATCTGTGGTTTTTCCAGTAGTCATGTGTTGATGTGACAGTTGAACTATAAAGAAAGCCGAGCACCAAAGAATTGATGCTTTTGAACTGTGGTGTTGGAGAGACTCTGAGAGTCCCTTGGACTGCAAGGAGATCAAAGCAGTCCATCCTAAAGGAAGTCAGTCCTGAATATTCATTGGAAGGACTGATGTTGAAGCTGAAACTCTTAATACTTTGGCCACCTGATATGAAGAACTGACTCATTGGAAAAGACCCTGGTACTGGGAAAAATTAAAGGCAGGAGGAAAAGGAGACGATGGAGAATGAGATGGTTGGATGGCATCACCGACTTGATGGACATGAGTTTGAGCAAGCTCTGGGTGATGGTGATGGTAATGGACAAGGAGGTCTGGCGTGCTGCAGTCCATGGGGTCGCAAAGAGTCGGTTGTTACTGAGGATAATTACCTTACAATATTGTGGTGGTTTTTGCCACATATTGACATGAATCAGCCACCGGTGCACATGTGACCCCCTATCCGGAATACCCCTCCCACTTCCCTCTCCACCCCATTCCTCTAGGTTGCCCCAGAGCACTGGCTTTGAGTACCCTGCTTCATGAATTGAACTTGCCCTGGTCATCTCTTTTACATATGGTAATATGCCTGTTTTAGTGATATTCTCTCAAATCATTCCACCCTTGCTTTATCCCAAAGTCCAAAAGTCTGCTCTTTACATCTGTGTCTATTTGCATTAATATACTGTATTGGTGTTTCTTTTTCTGACTTACTTCACTCTGTACGATAAGCTCCAGTTTTCATCCACCTCATTAGAACTGATGCAAATGCATTCCTTTTTATAGCTGGGTAATATTCCATTGTGTATATGTACCCCAACTTCCTTAACCATTCATCTGCTGATGGATATCTAGGTTGCTTCCATGTCTTAGCTGTTGTAGATAGCTCAATGAACTGTTTATAAGTGCTCAGTGAACATTGGGATACATTTGTCTTTCAGTTCTGGTTTCTTTGGTGTGTACGCCCAATAGTGGGATTGCTGGATTGTATGGAAGTTCTATTTCCAGTTTTTAAGGAATCTCCACACTGTTCTCCATAGTGGCTGTACCAGTTTGCGTTCCCACCAACAGTGTAAGAGGGTTGCCTTCTCTCCAGCATTTATTGTTTGTAGACTTTTGATGGTGGTCGTTCGGACTGTTGTGAGATGATACCTCATTGTGGTTTTGCATTTGCATTTCTCTAATATTGATTGATGTTAAGCATCTTTTCATGTGTTTATTAGCCATCTGTATGTCTTCTTTGGAGAAATGTCTGTTTAGATCTTTGGCCTACCTTTTTGATGGGGTTCATTTCTCTGGTGTTGAGCTGCATGAGCTGCTTATATACTTTGGAGATTAGTTCTTTGTTGGGTGTTTCACTTGCTATTATTTTCTCCCATTTTGAAGGCTGCATTTTCACCTTGCTTATAGTTCCCTTTGCTGTGCAATTAGGATCAATTGATCCTTCAACCTAAGATCAATTAGGTTGGGAATGGCAAACCACTTCAGTATTCTTGACTTGAGAACCCCATGAATAGTATAAAAAGGCAAAATGATAGGATACTGAAAGAGGAACTCACCGGGTCAGTAGGTACCCGATACGCTAATGGAGATCAGTGGAGAAATAACTCTGGAAAGAATGAAGGGATGGAGCCAAAGCAAAAACAATACCCAGTTGTGGATGTGACTGGTGACAGAAGCAAGGTCTGATGCTGTAAAGAACAATATTGCATAGGAACATGGAATATCAGGTCCCATGAATCAAAGCAAATTGGAAGTGGTCAAACAGGAGATGGCAAGAGTGAACGTTGACATTCTAGAAATCAGTGAACTAAAATGGACTGGAATGGGTGCATTACTACTGTGGGCAAGAAACCCTTAGAAGAAATGGAGTAGCCATCATGATCAACAAAAGAGTCCGAAATGCAGTACTTGGATGCAATCTCAAAAGTGACAGAATGATCTCTGTTCGCTTCCAAGGCAAACCATTCAATATCACGGTAATCCAAGCCTATACCCCAATCAGTAACACTGAAGAAGCTGAAGTTGAACAATTCTATGAAGACCTACAAGACCTTTTAGAACTAACATCCAAAAAAGATATTGTTTTCATTATAGGGGACTGGAATGCAAAAGTAGGAAGTCAAGAAACGCCTGGAATAACAGGCAAATTTGGCTTTGGAGTATGAAATAAGCAGGGCAAAGGCTAATAGAGTTTTGCGGAGACAACACACTGGTCATAGGAAACACCTGTTTCCAACAACACAAGAGAAGACTCAACACATGGACATCACCAGATAGTCAACAACAAAATCAGATTGATTATATTCTTTGCAGCCAAAGATGGAGAAGCTCTATACAGCCAGCAAAAACAAGACCTGGAGCTGAGATCATGAACTCCTTATTGCCAAATTCAGACTTAAATTAAAGAAAGTATGGAAAACCACTAGACCATTCAGGTATGACCTAAATCAAATTGCTTATGATTATACAGAAGAAGTGAGAAATAGATTTAAGGGGCTAGATCTGATAGAGTGCCTGATGAACTGTGGACAGAGGTTGGTGACATTGTACAGGAGACAGGGATCAAGACAATCCACATGGAAAAGAAATGCAAAAAAGCAAAATGGCTGTCTGAGGAGGCCTTACAAATAGCTGTGAAAAGAAGAGAAGTGAAAAGCAAAGGAGAAAAGGAAAGATATAAGCATCTGAATGCAGAGTTCCAAAGAACTGCAAGGAGAGATAAGAAAGGCTTCCTCAGTGATCAATGCAAAGAAATAGAGGAAAACAACAGAATGAGAAAGACTAGAAACCTCTTCAAGAAAATCAGAGATACCAAGGGAACATTTCATGCAAAGATGAGCTTGATAAAGGACAGAAATGGTATGGACCTAACAGAAGCAGAAGATATTAGGAAGAGATGGAAAGAATACACAGAAAAACTGTACAAAAAAGATCTTCATGACCCAGATAATTACAATGGAGTGATCACTCACCTAGAACCAGACATTCTGGAACGTGAAGTCAAGTGGACCTTAGAAAGATCACTACGAACAAAGCTAGTGGAGGTGATGGAATTCCAGTTGAGCTGTTTCAACTCCTGAAAGATGATGCTGTGAAAGTGCTGCACTCAGTATGCCAGGAAATTTGGAAAACTCAGCAGTGGCCACAGAACTGGAAAAGGTCACTTTTCATTCCAGTCCCAAAGAAAAGCAATGCCAAAGAATGCTCAAACTACTGCACAATTGCACTCATCTCACACGCTAGTAAAGTAATGCTCAAAATTCTCCAAGCCAGGCTTCAGCAATGTGTGAACCATGAACTTCCAGATGTTCAAGCTTGTTTTAGAAAAGGCAGAGGAACCAGAGATCAAATTGCCAACATCCGCTGGATCATTGCAAAAGCAAGAGAGTTCCAGAAAAACATCTATTTCTCCTTTCTTGACTATGCCAAAGCCTTTGACTATGTGGATCACAATAAACTGTGGAAAATTCTGAAAGAGATGGGAATACCAGACCACCTGACCTGCCTCTTGAGAAACCTGTATGCAGGTCAGGAAGCAACAGTTAGAACTGGACACGGAACAACAGACTGGTTCCAAATAGGAAAAGGAGTTCATCAAGGGTGTATATTATCACCCTGCTTATTTAACTTATATGCAGAGTACAGCATGAGAAACGCTGGACTGGAAGAAGCACAAGCTGGAATCAAGATTGCTGGGAGAAATATCAATAGCCTCAGATATGTAGATGACTCCACCCTTATGGCAGAAAGTGAAGAGGAACTTAAAAGCCTCTTGATGAAAGTGAAAGTGGAGAGTGAAAAAGTTGATTTAAACTCAACATTCAGAAAATGAAGATCATGGCATCCGGTCCCATCACTTCATGGGAAATAGATGGGGAAACAATGGAAACGGTGTCAGACTTTATTTTGGGGGGCTCCAAAATCACTACATTGAATATATCCTATATCCTACATTGAAGGTCAGGAACGGTGGCAGTAAGGAGCAGCATCTGTGCTTTGTGGAACAGCTGTGAATAGATATCCCACGCCCAAGGTAAGAGAAATCCAAGTAAGATGGTGGGTGTTGCAAAAGGGCATCAGAGGGCAGACACACTGAAACCATACTCACAGAAAACTAGTCAGTCTAATCACACTAGAACCACAGCCTTGTCTAACTCAATGAAACTAAGCCATGCCTGCGGGGTAACCCAAGATGGGCGGGTCTTGGTGGAGAGGTCTGACAGAATGTGGTTCACTGGAGAAGGGAATGGCAAGCCACTTCAGTATTCTTCCCTTGAGAACCCCATGAACAGTATGAAAAGGCAAAATGATAGGATACTGACAGAGGAACTCCCCAGGTCAGTAGGTGCCCAATATGCTACTGGAGATCAGTGGAGAAATAACTCCAGAAAGAATGAAGGGAAGGGATGGAGCCAAAGCAAAAACATTACCCACTTGTGCATGTGACTAGTGATAGAAACAAGATCCAATGCTGTAAAGAGCAATATTGCATAGGAACCTGGAATGTCAGGTCCATGAATCAAGGCAAACTGGAAGTGGTCAAACAAGAGATGGCAAGGGTGAACGTCAACATTCTATGAATCAGTGAACTAAAATGGACTGGGATGGGTGAATTTAACTCAGATGACCATTATATCTACTACTGCAGCAGGAATCCCTCGGAAGAAGTGGAGTAGCCAACATGGTCAACAACAGACTGATTTCAAATAGGAAAAGGAGTACGTCTAGGCTGTATTTTGTTACCCTGCTTATTTAACTTACATGCAGAGTACATCATGAGAAATGCTGGACTGGAAGAAACACAAGCTGGAATCAAGATTGCCGGGAGAAATATCAATAACCTCAGATATGCAGATGACACCACCCTTACGGCAGAAAGGGAAGAGGAACTAAAAGGCTCTTGATGAAAGTGAAAGTGGATAGTGAAAAAGTTGGCTTACAGCTCAACATTCAGAGAATGAAGATCGTGGCATCCGGTCCCATAACTTCATGGGAAATAGATGGGGAAACAGTGTCAGACTTTATTTTGGGGGCTCCAAAATCACTGCCGATGGTGACTGCAGCCATGAAATTAGAAGATGCTTACTCCTTGGGAGAAAAGTTATGACCAACGTAGATAGCATATTCAAAAGCAGAGACATTACTTTGCCGACTATGGTCCGTCTAGTCAAGGGTATGGTTTTTCCTGTGTCGTGTATGGATGTGAGAGCTGGACTTTGAAGAAGGCTGAGCGCTGAAGAATTGATGCTTTTGAGCTGTGGTGTTGGAGAAGACCTTTGAGAGTCTCTTGGACTGCAAGGAGATCCAGCCAGTCCATTCTGAAGGATATCAGCGCTGAGTGTTCTTTGGAAGGACTGATGCTAAAGCTGAAACTCCAGTACTTTGGCCACCTCACTTGTAGAGAGAGTTGACTCATTGGAAAAGACTCTGATGCTGGGAGGGACTGGGGGCAGGAGGAGAAGGGGACAACCGAGCATGAGATGGCTGCATGGACTCGATGGATGTGAGTCTGAGTGAACTCAGGGAGATGGCGAGGAACAGGGAGGCCTAGTATGCTGCGATTTATGGGGTCGCAAAAAGTCGGACACGACTGAGCGATTGAACTGAACTGAACTGAGAAAGCATATTGAAAAGCAGAGACATTACTTTGCCAACAAAGGTCCGTCTAGTCAAGGCTATGGTTTTTCCAGCAGTCATGTATGGATGTCAGAGTCAGACTGTGAAGAAAGCTGAGGGCTGAAGAATTGATGTTTTGAACTGTGGTGTTGGAGAACACTCTTGAAAGTCCCCTGGACTGCAAGGCGGTCTAACCAGTCCATCCTAAATGAGATCAGTCCTGGGTCTTCATTGGAAGGACTGATGCTAAAGCTGAAACACCAGTACTTTGTCCACCTCATGTGAAGAAGTTGACTCATTGGAAAAGGCTCTGACAGTGGGAGGGATTGCGGGCAGGAGGAGAAGGGCCCGACAGAGGATGACATGGCTGGATGGCATCTTCAACCCGATGAGTATGAGTGTGAGTGAACTCCGGGAGTTGGTGATGGACAGGGAGCCCTGGGTGCTGCCATTCATGGGGTTGCAAAGAGTACAACATGACTGAGTGAATGAACTGAACTGAACTGAGGTCCCATTTATTTTTGCTTTTATTTCCATTACTTTGGGAGGTTGGTCATAGTGCATCTTGCTGCGATTTAAGTCAGAGAATGTTCTGCCTATATTTTCCTTTAAGAGTTCTATAGTTTCTGGTCTTACATTTAGATTTTTAATCCATTTTGAGTTTATTTTTGTGTATGATATTAGAATGTATTCTAGTTTCATTGTTTTACATGTAGTTGACCAGTTTCCCAGCACCACTTGTTAAAGAGATTGTCTTCATTGCATATTTTTGCCTCCTTTGTTAAAGGTAATGAAGTGTCCATAAGTGTGTGAATTTATCCCTGGGCTTTCTATTTTGTTCCGTTGATCTATATTTCTGTCTTTGTGCTGGTGGTTGATGGTTGTAGGTTTGTAGTATATAGTCTGAAGTCAGCAAAGTTGATTCTTCTTGTTCTATTCTTCTTTCTCAAGATTGCTTTGGCTATTCGAGGTTTTTTGTGTTTCCATACAAATTGTGAAATTATTTGTTCTAGATCTGTGAAAAATACCATTGGTAGCTTGATAGGGATTGCATTAAACTATAGATTACTTTGGGTAATAAACTCCTTTTCAGTATATTGATTGTTCCAATTCGTGAACATGGCTTATTTCTCCATCTGTTTGTGTCATCTTTGATTCTTTCATCAGTGTTTTATAGTTTTCTATATTAGGTCTTCTGTTTCTTTAGGTAGATTTATTCCTAAATATTTTATTGTTTTCATTGCAGTGATAAATGGGATTGTTTTCTTGATATCTCTGTTTTTCATTGTTAGTGTATAAGAATGTGAGGAATTTCTGTGTATTAATTTTATATCCTATAGTTCTAGTATATTCATTGATCAGCTCTAATAAATTTTTGGTGGTCTCTTTAAGGTTTTCTTTGTAAAGGATCATGTCCTCTGCAAACACTGAGAGTTTTGCTGCTTCTTTTCCAGTCTGGATTCCTTTTATTTTTCTTCTTCTGAGATTGCTTTAGCTAGGACTTCCAAAACTATGTTGAATAGTAGTGGTGAGCGTGGGCACCCATGTCTTGTTCCTAATTTTAGAGAAAATGCTTTCAGTTTTTTGCCTTGAGGATAATGTTTGCTCTGGGTTTGTTGTATATGGCTTTTATTATGTTGAGGTGGGGGCTTCCCTAATAGCTCAGTTGGTAAAGAATCTGCCTGCAATACAGGAGACCTGGGTTTGATTCCTGGTTTGGGAAGATCATGTGGAGGAGAAAATGGCAACCCACTCCAGTATTCTTGCCTGCAGAATCCCATGGACAGAGGAGCCTGGCAGGCTACAGTCCATGGGATCAGAAGAGATGGACACGACTTAGTGACTAAACCACTGCCATGTTCTTTCTATGCCTGCCTTCTGGAGCATTTTTATTATAAATAGGTATTGAATTTTGTCAAAGGCTTTCCCTGCATTATTGAGTTAATCATATGGTCTTTAATTTTCAATTTGTTAATATGGTGTATCGCATTGGTTGATTTGTGAATATTTAAGAATTCTTGCATCCCTGGAATAAGGCCCACTTGGTCATGATGTATGATCTTTTCAATATGTTGCTGGATTCTGTTTGCTAGAATTTTGTTGAAGAGTTTTTGCATCTTTGTTCATCAGTGATAATGGCCTGTAATTTTCTTTTTCATGGCATCTTTGTCTGGTTTTGGTATCAAGGTGATGGTGGCCTCATAGAATGAGTTTGGGAGTTTGCCTTTCTCTGCAGTTTTCTGGAAGAGTTTGATTAGAATAGGTGTTAGTGCTTCTCTAAATTTTTGATAGAATTCACCTGTGATCCCATTTATTCCTGGGCTTTTGCTTGTTGGAAGATTTTTGATTACAGTTTTGATGTCCGTGCTTGTGATTGGTCTGTTTAGATTTTCTATTTCTTCCTGTCATGCCGGGGTCCTGCCCCGGTGGATGGAGGGTAATTTGAAGGAGAGACGGATAGGCGAGGAAAAAACTTGTTTATTAATATAGAAATATAAGATTAGATTAGGGAGAAATAGTGTAGTAGGAAAATTAAGTGGAGAAAGGAGGTGGAATATCTTGGCTTACAGGGAAGACCAATAAAATCTCAGGACAAGAGATTTGCACCATCTATGTTGGGCCACCGGTGCCCACTTGAATATCAAAGGGTGCCCTGCCTTAGGCTCCGTTTCACAAGGGTCGTAGAAGCCAGGACAGGTAAGTTGATTTGGTGATTCATCCCGTTCCTGATGGGAATTCAGCCTGAAATTAGAGTAAAGAGGAGAGGGAGGGAGAGGGAGAAAAAAGAGAGAGAGAGACACGGGGGAGCCAGATTCCCAAGAAACTAGGCTGAGAGACTAGTCCGAGAAACTGGTCCATCCTTTATTGTTCAGAAGGCCTTTTATACTTTTGATAAAACATGGATATCAATGGGTAACACAAAATTATGTAGCGTTAGCAGCCCAGACTTGTATCAAAACCAGGCTTTTCTCTCTGCATACCTAGTTGTATACACAAGTCTTAGGTGATTTACATCATCTTCTGGCCAAAAGGGCCAATAAACATTTATAGTCCTTTTCTGATAAGGTTTGTCAACAAGAAGACTTATTTGTGTTGATCTTCCCAAAGTCTGGTGCCACTCTCAGAAAGCACTAAATAATGTTACATTCTTACATAGCAAAGATACAGCAATTATAACAAGTAAAAGGAGTACAGTGATTTATAACAAAAGAAAAGAAATTAACTCAAAAGTCTAGTGTTGCTAACATCAAAACTACTATATATCTTTTTCCATATCCCGTTTACATTGATTAACATCCTCCCAGGTGCCTAAAAGATAAAGAATATGAAGGTCTGGCAGCAGTAATTGAGTCAACAGTGAAAACACGTCGCCAGTATGATTTTTAACTCTCTAGAAAAGGCTCTGTGTCTTTAAGATGCTTTTAAGCTTTGAGCCTCTAGCAGTTGGGGGGCTGTAAGCAATTCATAAGCTGTAAGAGGTCCGGGGGAACCTGTTAGGCAAGCTAGAGAGCTATAAGAGGGGGTTTAACTGAAACCCTTTCAAATGCAGAAGACTAAAGCCTTGAGTTGACTTTTTCCAGAGTATGTCAGAGTGAAAAAACAGGCAGATTGTTATTTTGGGGGCTACATGCTCAGGAAATACCAAGGGGAAAACATGAGGTCTGATTTAGCCTTGCCATCAGAGCTCTGCCGCATAACCTTGTCACAGGTGGAATTCCTCACGCTGGCTTCCGGCACTGTCTCAGTTTTGGAAGGTTATAGTTTTCTAAGAATTTGTCCATTTCTTCCAAGTTGCCCATTTTTTGGCATCTAGTTGCTCATAGTAGTCTCTTATGATCTTTTGTATTTGTGCTGTCTGTTGTGATTTCTCCATTTTCATTTCTAACTTTATTGATTTAATTCTTCTTTTTTTTTCTTGATGAGTCTGGCTAACAGTTTGTCTATTTTATTTATCTTCTCAAAGAGCCAGCTTTTAGTTTTGTTGATCTTTGCTATAGTCACCTTCGTTTCTTTTTCATTTACTTCTGCTCTTATTTTTATGATTTCTTTCCTTCTATTAACTTTGGGGTTCTTCTTTTCTTCTTTTTCTAGTTGTTTTAGGTGTGAAGTTCGGTTGCTTATTTGGTGTTTCTGTTGTTTCCTGAGGTAAGCTTGTATTGCTGTGAACCTCCCTCTTAGCACTGCTTTTACTGAATCCCATAGGCGTTGTTGTGTTTTCATTTTCATTTGTTTCTATGCATATTTTGACTTCCTTTTTGATTTCTTCTGTGATCGGTCAGTTATTCAGGAGTGTGTTGTTTAGCCTTCACATGTTTGTGTTTTTGTAGTTTTGTTGTTGTTGTTTTTTTCCTTTCTGTAGTTGATATTTAATCTTAGCACATTGTGATCAGGAAAGATGCTTGAAATCATATTAGTCTTTAAAATTTATCATGGGTAGATTTGTGGCCAGGATGTGATCTCTCCTAGAGAATGTTTCATGCACTTGAGAGAAAGGTGAAATCCGTTGTTTTTGGGTGCAATGCCCTGTAGATATCAACTAGATGTAATTGGTCCATTATATCATTTAGAGCTTGTGTTTCCTTGCTAACTTTCTGTTTGGTTGTTTTATCCATAGGTATAAGTGGGATATTAAAGTCCCCCACTATTACTATGCTACTGTTAATTTCCCCTTTCATACTTGTTAGCATTTGCCTTACATACTGAGGTGCTCCTATGTTGGGTGCATATATGTTTATAATTATTATATTACATTCTTGGGTTGATTCCTTGATCATTGTGTAGTGTCCTTCTTTGTCTCTTGTCATAGTCTTAAAAGTCTACTTTATGTGAGTATTGCTACTGCTACTTTCTTTTGGTCTCCATTTGCATGAAATATCTTTTTCCAGCCCCTCACTTTGTCTGTATGTGTCCCTAGGTTTGAGGTGGGTCTCTTGTAGACAGTATATTGTTTTGGTTCCCTTGTGGCTCAGTGGTAAATCATCTGCTTGCAATGCAGGAGACCTGGGTTCGATCCCTGGTTGGAAAGATAGATATGCTCAGTTGAGTATACAGTAGAGAGCCCAGATGAGCTTTTGGTTTGTTTTATTTTAGGTCCCATTAGAAGATAATTCAGTTATTTTTATAAGTTTAATGTTTTTACTCCTAATTGAGAAAATTTAATTCCAGCTCAGGAAATTTTTTTTTCATACTGAGCACATCTGTGTATTCAACACCCATGTCAAACAACAGAACTCCAGGACTCCATCACTAGCACTTTAGAAACTCCTCTCTTCTTCAAGCTGTATATCCATTTCTTCAGGACACCGTGGTTTTGACTTTTAACAGTAGTCTTACCTGCTCTTTGATCTTTTATAAGAGTAGAATCATGCACTTTGTAGTCTTTCGTATCTGGCTTCCAAAGCTCAACATTGTTCATCTGAATTCATTCTCATTGCAGTATACTAGAATTTCCATTTTGTGGATATGCTGTAATTGCTTATGCATTATTCAGTTGATGGACATTTGTGTTGCTGTCTGTTACATATAGGGTGGCAATGAACTTCCCAGGACATTTTTTCTGATCATATATGCAAGTCAGTTGGGTATATACTTTGGAGTGAAATTGCCGGTCTGTAAGTGTGTGTGCTAAGTTGCTTCAGTCGTGTCTGACTCTTTGCGATCCCATGGACTTGCCCGCCGGGCTTCTCTGTCCATGAGATTCTCCAGGCAAGAATACTGGAGTAGGTTGCCATCCCCTTCTCCAGGGGATCTTCCTGATGTAGGGATTAAACTCTAATTTCTTGAGGCTCCTGCATGGCAGGCACATTCTTTACTGCTGAGCCATGGGGAAGCCAACTGGTCTATATTATTAGATTCTGCCAAATGGTTTTATTAATCTTCAAAATATTCATATCAGTTTATACTTTTATAGCATCAAATGCAAATTTAGGTTGGTTTCACATCATCCTCAACACTTGGTATTTTCCACTTTTTTCATTTTGGTCATTCTGGCGGGTATGTAGTGTCATCAGATTGATACTATTTTAGATATTGAATAAGTGTACTTTGAAATTGTGCTTTATTTTATTTACTCCTCCCAATACAACTTTTGTTTGTACATCAGGTTTCAAAAAATCTTTTAATATTCTGTGTTTATATTTAATTTGTAGTTAATTGTTAAGTTAGCATATTGACTAATTTACCTGCTGATAGTTATTCTAACCTGCTTCATTTTGTTCACTCATGCTCCATCAATTTTATGTATGGTTATCTTTTTGTAATGAATTTTGTTGGTATGAACTTAGTTTGAATTTTCAAAAAAATAATTTTTTATTTGTATCTATTGATGGCTTTGTTGGGGCTTTGTTGCTGTGTGGGTGTTTTTTTCCCCTAATGGTGGTGAATGGGAGCTACTCTCTAGTTGCTGTGTGCAGGCTTCTCATTGCTGTGGCTTCTCTTGTGAAGCATGAGAAGCCATGCCTGTTCTTCGGTAGTTGCTGCACATTGACTCTTTAGTTGCATCACATGGGCTCACTAGTTGTGGCTCCTGGGCTCCAGAACACAGGCTTAGTAGTTATAGCACATGCGCTTAGTTATTCTGTGGCAGGTGGGATCTTCTTGGATCAGGGATGGAACCTGTGTCTCCCGCATTGGCAGGTGGATTCTTTAGCACTGAACCACTAGGGAAGCCTGGCAGTTTCTATTTTTATTTAAAGAGAAATGTTAAGCTTAATGGTTTGGTGATGGCTTCACCTTTATCTCTCTCTCTTTTTTTTTTTTAGATTTTACATTTTATTTTATTTTTTTTTAATACTTTATTCTACATTACAGTACTGTATTTGTTTTGCCATACATTGACATGAATCAGCCACAGGTGTACACGATCTCCCACCTTTATCTCTTTAATTACTATTTCTTTTTGTTAGTTTACTAGACTGGGCTTCTATAACATTATTTACTCTTAGTTCTGGTTCTTCAAACCTTCCTTTAAATGTTTATATTTCTCTAGATTGTTTCTTTAGTGTTTGTCTCACCTTGTCTGCTCTCCATATATTCTCCCTAATTTTCATATCCATCTTTCTACTTGTTTACTGGATATTGTGCATTGAGGTTTTTGTAGGTGCTTTAAATTTGTACTTTCTGTCAAACCAACTTTTCCAGTATTTCTGAACTTGCTTAATACTGTCACCTTTTACTCACTCTTCTCTTCCAGTGTTTCTTAACTTGGTTAGTACAGTTACTTTTTACTCAGTCTTCAAAATCAGAAATGCTTTTTTTTCTCATTCTCCCACAAGTAATTGTCAAAAAGTCATATTTTTTTTTTTACTTAGGACATTCCCTTCATACAGGATCATAGACATTGATAACTGTTTCTAAAATAGTGATCCTCTATTCCTCCTTCCTACCTCTCCCTTAATGTAGACCGTATCATTATCTAGACTGTTGTTCCAGTTAGTCTTATGGGCTTTTTTGGTCTGACTCTTCCTCTCCTTTTTTCTTTTAAACAGTCACTCTGATTAAAGAATGCAAACATTGAAATAAAGAATTAAAGTATGTTGTACTAAAAATTTACCAAAAAATGTAAACAAAATTTCAGTTTTTAGTTTAAGCAATTAAATTTAAAGATGATGGGTTTTGTAACTGTAGTTATTAAAGCTGAAAATGGCATTCAGAGTTTTGGAACACCTTCAGTAAGGATTTTGTTATTCATTGGCAAGTTGCACTTTAGAAATACAGAGCACTTATAATTTTTCTGTCCTTTATTAATAATAATAATAATATTTTTTAAAACTAGTGTTTTGACAACTGAAAAAAATCTCCCATCTGGTTTGTTTTGCATTTCTTTGACTATTGGTCATGATGAGTATTTTTAATGTTTTAATGTATTGTGATCTCTTCTGTGCTACCTTCCTGATGTTACCTTATATTTATTGAGCACTTTCCTGACTGTCAAAAGTACTGTGGTAAGTGTCTTTATACATGTAGTAAGACTACATGACCTGTCTTAAGCCTCTGAACAAGCCTGCCAAGTATACATAGAAACATTTTTGTATGTGCGAGGAAAGTGCGAGGAAACTGATTTTAAAGAAGTCACTTGTTCAATGCTACATAGTTGAGAAACTCAGAGTGATATGTTATCATACTTTACCTCTCCATTTTTGATAGTATAGATGTGAAAGATTTGTATTTTTAAGGGTTTGGATTACCTGATTCTGGATCCCAGATAGAGACAGCTGTGATTTTTATCTGTTTTTTCTAAAAGCAAGAGATTCAACTTTGGTATTTCTTTAGGTCGGGGAGAAGATTTTGGTGAATTTGGTTGTAATTAGAATGTTGGTTGTATATATTTAGAACTGGATGGATTCTCAAGTATTTCTCAAATTATATTCCATTGCATATTGTGGGAATTTTCATATATCCTGACCGTAGAAGTTTGGGCACCATTTGGTTTCTGTAGCAGAGAAACCTTAATTGCTTTGAATACTTCAGTTTCTGAAATAGGTTTCTGTAGGAGACATATCATGTAGAACAACATCTTGAAGTATATCAGTTTGAGACAAAAGCTCATGTGTGGTCCATTCTCTCATTTTGTTAGGGAGGAAATGGAGACCCATTGTGATTAAGTGTGTCGCCTAAAAATCACACAGCTGCTAAGCAACACAGGATAAGATTCAGTCATTCTTTTGTACCATGCTTTCTCTGATAATGTTATATAATATCTATTTTTCCTGTAGTATATTAAAAGTTAAAAGACTTATGTGTAGTTTCTTTTATATTCCCATCTAGTCCTGACACTAGTTTTATACTGAGAAATTAATGTATACTTTAAAAATTCTAGATTTATTGACATACAAATAACCTAGCATTATTATGTATTCATAACTGCTGTGTTTAATCATCAAAATGAAAAGAGTACTTTTTCCTGTAGTAATGTATCACATATGTTTCGTTTAGTTTCTGTAGAAAGTGTTTCCTGACTGCAATGAGAGA
Source organism: Nanger dama (assembly GCA_917880005.1). NCBI lineage: Eukaryota > Metazoa > Chordata > Mammalia > Artiodactyla > Bovidae > Nanger > Nanger dama. The sequence continues at coordinate 385,247 of CAKJTW010000084.1, forward strand.
AAGCGGAATACATTGTCCCCTCTGTCGTGGAAATGTGACTAGAAGAGAGAGAGCATGTCCTGAACGGGCCTTAGACCTTGAAAATATCATGAGGAAATTTTCTGGTAGCTGCAGATGCTGTGCAAAACAGGTAGAGTAAATGTGATATAGTTCTTTGAAAGTCAAACTTATGTTCTGAAATTTCTGATTGAATTATCTTGTGTGTGTTTTGTTTTGAAGAGAAATCATTTAGGTTGGGAATAGGGTAAAAAGGCCAGAAAAGCTATGGCTGTAGATCTTACTAGATAATAAACTTACTGAGAATAGAGACCAGAAGATATGTCCTTGAATTTGCCATAATGTTTAGCATGGCATTTTAAAAAAATAATCACTCTTGATTTACCTACTAAATGAACTGAATGAACAAACTGGCATTTAACTCCCTTAAACCCCATTTCTGGTACACTTTCAGTTCTTAAGTAGTTTTTCTGGTAGCATTATTATTGTCATTTTGCCTGTAGAAATGGGTCAAATGGATTATGTAGTCAAGGGGAACTCTAACTGCCCACTCTACTTGGATATATATATGTTTATCTAAAAAATCACAAAGTATTTGGCAGAAAACTCCTTACTTTTTAAGGAACAGATGAGAAAAATCAGGTATTGGCAAATAACCGACATTAATTCTCCAATCTGGATTTTATTTTGTCATTTGGAGAGGGAGTGAAATGGTGAGAGGTAGTTAGGCTTTGAGTATATTGGTTTATTTATAGATTTATCACAGCCACTTTCTCAAACAGCAAATAAAGTCATTGAGCAAAACTAATTGCTATTTTATGCATTCACACAAGACATACCTGATTTTCCATCTCTTTGAGGGAGGTGTTAACTGACAAGGCACTGAAGTGAAGTTGGAAAATATACTTGAGATTTCTGGCTCTACTCCTTAGAAACTGAAAAATGTTCCAAGTGTTAATTTGGGAACTTAGTTTTTAAAGCATTTTCTAACTCTGCCAGGTTACAGTAGTTAAAGAAAGAAAAATATGCCTAGTGCCATGAGGCAACATTTTGTGTCTATTAATAGTATTTTTTCAAATGTAAAATTATTTATAGGGTGAGTTTGTGGGCTGTTGGACTCATCTCCATTTTCTCTGCATCTAAGGGACAGAAACTTACTTATTTTTAGAATTAATTTACCTTAAAAGTTTCTTGTTTAAGTGGATTATTTACTTACCTGTGTTTGTCTTATTTTTCTCCTCTTGTTGGCAATGTCTCAAATCTTACTGAGTTCCTTTTTAAACTAAAAGTCACAATACATTAAAGATTTTTAAATTTATTTTTAATACGGTGAAAATGCATAATGTTAAATAGCCTTTTCTTAGGTTTTTTTAATAAGTGAAAGATCATGGTAAACCTTATTTTTATATAATAAATATCTACATATATTTCCATTTGTTAAGAAAACATGATATATATATATATGATATATATGTATTATATATATGTACATACATCTATATACAATTTAATGAGGCATCAAGTGAACAATTAGTGCAGTATTATGATTGGTAATTGTACAATACAGTGGTATTAAGTACATTCACTGCACTGTGTAACAGTCACCATTATCTATTTCCAGAATTTTTTCATTATCCCAAACAGAAAATCTGTACCTGTTAACTTGTAACTTGCTGTTCCCCTGCCCCGCCATCTTCCCCACCCCATCTAGTAACCTATGTTCTACATTATCTCTCTGAATTCTCTTCTGCCTTATATAAATGAAATCATATGTTTGTTCTTTTGAAAGTCATATTGCTTTTTTAATCAATAATTTACAGATTAAATTCTATCGCATGAGACATCATTACAAATCTTGTAAGAAGTATCAAGATGAATATGGTGTTTCTTCTATCATTCCAAACTTTCAGATCTCTCAAGATTCAGTAGGAAACAGGTAAGCAGTATTTATTTTTATAGTTAAAATGGAAATCTGGGGGAGGCTATATTGGGTATTTTTGTTTTATTTATGTGTGTTTTTGTTTTTAAATTGCCTATCTTCATAAGTTTGACACATGTTAAATTGAATCTGGGAATTTGACTTTGTGTTCAACTTAAGCTTAAGTAAAAATTATTTTAAGAAAATTTACATGTCTGAGTGAAAAATAGATTTGTGAATTGAAGGTATTTTCTTTTGCAGCTGAAATTACTTGAAAACTAGAGGAAATCCCTTTTCAGTAATGTCTTTGTAAACTAGAATCTTTTTACTAGTTGTTTAAAATCTTTATTTTGATTAAAAATGTCATGTAAAAGTAAGACTTGGTACTATTATTAGTTCTATGTTAGTCTGAAATCTTTTAAAGGTAGGTTTTGGTTTGATATGTATCTTATGTATCAGGTTTATGTATATTAAACATTTTAATGAAATATATTTTATGCATAAGAATGGCCAGAATGCACATGTGTGGTTTAAAAGTTAGTCACAAAGCAAATCCCTGGTTATTCACTAACCAAAATAAAAAATTATATAGCATTTTCCAGCCCCCTTAGAGCCTCCTTGTATGCCCATGCTCCATTTGAACCCCATACTCCCAGAGATAACCACTGTCCTCTTTTGGGGGTTATTCATTCTTTTGTTTTCTTTATAGTATTATCACCCATGCATGTATCTCCAAATAATGAGGTGTTTAATTTTTTAAAAATCAACAGCAAGCACACACAATTGTGTAAAGAAAGGCACTCTTGGCAGTTTTATAAAAGGCTCCCAGGAGATAATACGTTAAGCAAAGGCTTTAAGATTTTATTTTAGTAGCATTTCATTTCATATGTTGCTAATTTTCAGTAATGTAACTACTCTTAAGCTCTCATACTATAATAAAGGTTCTTCTCAACTCCTTAGTTAAAACTGTTCTGGTAAAGGTTTTTAATAATTTTTGATTACTTGTTTTAAAATTTAGGTTACTGGTCTTCTCATTTTACTTGGCTCAGTGTCATTGGATGAAATTGGTCACTCCTATTTTGTGATTTTTTTTTCTTTTTATACCCTTAAGTTCATTTCTTCTGATTTTTTTTTTAAGTTATACTTTGCTGTATTGGAATTACTCAACAATTTTGTATTAACTCAGTAGATTATTCTTAAGTGCAGGGATTATCTTTGTCTTGTTCAACAATCATGTCTCTGTCTCTTAGTGAAGTTCCTAGTATATGATTTGGGCAGTCATGACTTGTTAAATAACTCAGTTTTCTTCTCATGAGACTTGCCTTCTTCCCTCTTATTCCCCAGATCCAGCTGGTCATAGGTAATTGCAGTATTCCTTATCTGTATTCTCCTTCTACCCTATAGTCACTTTCCCATCAAGTCTCCATCATCTCTCACTTGAACTGTTGAGTATTCTTTTACTTGGTGATCCTCCATTTGTCTGTCCTGCATGCTATTGTCAAAGTGTATTTCAGAAGTGTAGCTCTGACCTTTTTCTCTCTGTAGCTTCCCTCTGTACATTGTTAATGACTTCCCATGCCCCCATAGCAGTGTTTCTCATCCTGAATTCCATGGGCCAGTAACAATTCTGTGAACTACCTAAACTGCCATTTTGTGTGTATGTACTATGTACCTTTTTCTGGAGAGAGAATATTAAAATTCTCAAGGAGTTCAATGATCTAATTCAGCAAATAGCTTAATAAGACAAAATCCCTTATTCTAAAGCCTTTTCTTATCTGCACTCACCTTTCTTTTTAGCCTTTGTCTTTCTTGGTTACTCATTACTGCATCATATGCCTTAGCTATGTTGAATTATTCCCACCATATCCTTTCCATTCTTGAGAAACAGAATAACTTAGTTGTTAAATATGAAGGCTTGGAACCAGACTGCCTTGGTACCAGGCTCTTTCCTTTACTAATAGTATGAGTTTGGCAAGAAAGTATACCTCAGTTTTCTCATTTGTTTGAAAGAGAAAGGGGTAGTGATGATACTATTAAACACCTTATTGGATTGGGAATCAATAAATAGGTTAATACAAGTAAAACAATGAATGTTAAGCTTTTTTTTTTCTTTCTTGTTTTCTGTTTTGGTCACACCATGCAGCTTGTGGAATCTTAGTTCCTTGACCAGGAATTCAACCTGCAGTCTCAGCAGTGAAAGTCCCAGAGTCCTAACCACTAGTTTTGAAAGTTGCTCAGTCGTGTCTGACTCTTTGTGACCCCGTGGACTTAGTCCATGGAATTCTCCAGGCTAGAATACTGGAGTGAGTATCCTTTCCCTTCTCCAGGGGATCTTTCCAACCCAGGAATAGAACCCAGGTTTCCCACACTGCAGACAAATTCTTTACCAGCTGAGCCACAAGGGAAGCCCCCTAACCACTAGACCTCCAGGGAATTCCCTAAACGTTAGTTTTTAATTATCATCATCATCATAGTCATTGTCAATGCCTCACCTCCACACTTTGGCCACCATTCTAACCCATACACTTTGCCAGCTAGTGGACTTTTTCTTCTCTTAGAAAACTTAGACCAAGGTTTACTTACTCTGAAGTCTTTCCTGTTTACTTGTCTGTCTTTTTTAAAATCTAGTATTAATGGAATGGGCTTCCTAGTCTTATTCATGATGTTTCCTGTGCATTTGTTTTGGATGTATAATATGAGGTAGGAAAAGTTTTCCCCAGGTGATAACCATTTGTCCTAGTACCATTCATTGAGGAATCCATTCATTCCCACTGATTTATGATGCCATTTTGGTCCTATACATCTCTATTCTGTTGTGTTGCTTCATTTATTCCTCAAGAACCATGTTCTTTTAATTATTGTGGCTTTAACAATAGGTTTTAATATCAGATCAGCTAGGGAAAGTTCTCCTCCTTGTTGTACTTACTAAATTTTCTCTTATTTTTAGCTCTTTGCTGTTCCACATGAATTTTAGGATCAGACTTTTGAGCTTCCAAAAAATCTCTGTAGAGATTTTAATTGGCAGCATTGTTTGAATTTACTGAAATCATTTATTAAATTGGAGAGAATTGGCATCATTTGATACTAATTTTTCCCACCATTTCCCATCTGTTTGTCTCTCCATTTAAAAAAATGCACTAAAAGAAGTCCATTTAGAGCACACATGAATATGCTCTAGTGTATCCTTTCCTGGCTTCCCAGGTGGTGCTAGTGGTAAAGAGCCTGCCTGCCAGTGCAGGAGACTCAAGAGACATGGGTTTAATGCCTGTGTTGGAGAAGGAAATGTCAACCCACTCCAGTGTTCTTTCCTGGAGAATCCCATGGACAGAGGAGCCTGGTGGGCTTGAGGGGTGGCAAAGAGTTAGACACAACTGAGCGTGCCTGTGGCACGTGCGCGCACACACACACACACACACACCTTTTCCTAGTAGTAGTGACATTGAAAATGTTAGTTGCTAGGAAAGCCTTTAGTTTTTGTTGCTGTACAAATAGATCTTTTTTCCTTGTATTGTAATCTAAGTGGCTATTACTAGTGAGTAGTAATATTAAGGATTTTTATGTAATTTTGTATTTAGAACCCTTGGTGACTAGTTCTAATAGTTCTAAATAATTTTCCTATGTATTCTTTTGAATTTATTACATAGAAACTTATTTAGTTTGTCAGTGCAGTTTTGTTTCTTACTGCTTTATTTCATACTTGATTTATTGCATTAAATAGGATCTCTATCAGTGTTATATAACACGTACCTTTTAAAATTCTTGATTTAGTGGGAATGTGTCTAAAATTTTATTATTAAGTATAGTTTACTACAGTTTTTTTAACATAGATACTCTTCATCTGTTCTGTGATTATGTCATCCTGAATTTTAAGATTTCTCCATTGAGTAGTTCTTACTCAAATTAGAATCTTATGTGGTTATAAAAGTATATGTGTCTGGCTCCATTCCCAGATAGTCTGCTATTTAAGTTTACGCATTTGTATTTTTAAAAGCATTGTGGGTGATCAGAAGGTTTTTGTTTTTGTTTCCATTTATGGAGGTTGAATTTTATTGAATGGTTTTTCTGTATAAAATGATTGTTTTTAAAAATTGATAATGTAGTTGCCAGTAATACTCTTTTTTAATTTTTTAATTTATTTTTTAATATAAATTTATTTATTTTAATTGGAGGTTAATTACTTTACAGTGTTTGGTTTTGCCATACATCAATTTTGTTGAGCTCATTCGTATGTTTCTAGAATATATGAGTAGGCAACCAGAAGTAGTGTAGGCATGATATAGGATAGTCAGGAAAGGTTAGAATGATGATGTTAACTAAATAATAATGGAAAGTAGAGAAACTGTAAGAGGAGGTAGAGGGGAAAAGCATTTTAAAAGGGCATTAACTTTGATATTAAAGTGCTTTAAATTGGAAGCTTTGTGATTGTGTATCCTACCAATGAAAAAAATTGAGAATATACTCCCAGTATATGTGTGTTTAAGACTAAGCATGTATTTTATAGTACTGATTGATACTTTATTTTATAAAACATGCAAATGCTTAAGATGAAAAGGTTACTTTAAAGAGAAGTTTGTACAGCAGAAACCAACACAAAATTTTTAAGCAATTTTCCACCAATTAAAAAATAAGTTTGCTTTATTTAATGGTATAAAATATTTTCATTCTTAAAGTTTTAATACTGTTTTTATTGAAAACAATTTACTAACTGTGATTTCTAAAATTTCTTAAAATCTTGATTTAATACATCGACAATAATTTAAAAATTTGGATTTAGATCCAAATCTTTAGATTACTGATACTTAGTCTTGATGACTATCATGACTGAAAAAGATAGCTACAACACACAAAATAATAGATCCAAATGGAAGAAATATGTCATAGGTTGAGATTCTTGTATTTTTCAATCCTGTTTGATAAATTTCAGAAGGGCTTTTGTTGAAATTTTTATCTTCTTTGATGTTATAGTTGTTCTTACAAACCATTTGGAAGTTTTTGTAATGTTTTATAAGGGTATGTTCAAAACCCAGTGATTATATTTATTTGAAAGACTTGAAAACAGTTTAAAAATCTGTTACCAAGTATAGATATGAGACTTAAAGATATCCTGTTTTTGCTAAAGTCTTAACATCCTTTTAATGAATGTAATAATCTCCATAGTTTAAATTTATTTTAAAAGCTGTTTTTAGTTTTCATCTTTACCTGCAGAAACAGATTAATAACTGCTAAACAGATACAAAATAATGGTTAATAATCTATTTGAGTATGAAATCAGGGAAGCTTTCTTGTGGAGAATATGTGTGGAGACACAGCAACAGTATTTTCCCAGAAGGAAAATAATGTCATTGGAGAACATCTGTTAGGTAGATGATACAGTATTGCTTGTCATTCTGTTAAAAGAAAAATGAATAATCAATTTTCTAAACTTTACAACTCTTTAACTCTGGTACTCAGATGTAAGCAAAGCTCTTGTGTGGTACAGTTTTTTGGTCCACTGCCTATCTCATTTTTATTTTAATGTTTCTGCTATTGAAAGGTCTTGCTTTTATAAAATTGACTACATTGATGAAATTCTGTAATGTATAGGTGACAACTCCCATAGCATGCCCACCTTTCTCAGGATTTTCTCTAATAGTGCAAATGACACACGACACTGGCATGGGGTCCGAGTGAGGACATCAAGTTATTCTCTGTTTTAAATGTCAGAAAGCCTAATTCCTTTTTGGAAAATATAAACATAGTGAACATTCAAATATTTTCTTAACCTACTCCATTTTGGATGCTGCAACCTTAAGCTATGTCCTAGTACAAGCCAGAAAGTTCACAAATTCTTGATCCTGCCCCAGCATTCAAAAACTTACTAGTCCAGGTAGAGGTAGAGAGTCTGTTAATGTGAAAGTCTAAAGGACCTGGGGAAATATTCATGCTGTGGATTTAAGATAATTCAGCAGAATTCTGTATTCTCTATACTTTTGTAACTATGTTTAAGTTAAGCTTTAGAGGATATGATAAGGACATCATAAGCAGTCTTCTTACCAGAATTTATTTAAAAAATAATTAGTGCCATGATTATATCATAGTTCAGAACTATTTGAAGTTCAGGCATTTCAAACAAATTCAGACTAGTTGTCTTCATTAGCAAGTAATGAATATGTATCGTGCTTTATTACTTGAGGTATTAACTTCTCTTCCCTCCCTGACCCCCCACCAATGATTCTTTAGTAACAGGAGTGAAACATCTGCATCTGATAACATAGAAACTTACCAAGAGAATACAGGGTAAGCTTTGGAAATTTCTATTACTTTAATAAATAATACCTATCACTTTGTACTGATGGATTTTTATTTTTGATTTATTTTTTATTTTAAAAAATTTTATTTTAATTGGAGGCTAATTACATTGTGGTGGGTTTTGCCATACATTCACATGAATCAGCCATGGGTATACATGTGTCCCCGATCCTGAATGCCCCCCCACTTCCCTCCCCATTCCATCCCCCAGGGTCATCCCAGTGCACCAGCCCTGTGCAGCTTGTCTCATGCATCAAACCTAGACTGGCAATCTGTTTCACCTGATAATACACATATTTCAATGCTATTCTCTCAAATCATCCCACCCTTGCCTTCTCCCACAGAGTCCAAAAATCTCTTTACATCTGTGTCTCTTTTGCTGTCTCGCATATAGGATCATCGTTACCATCTTTCTAAATTCCATATATATGTGTTAATATACTGTATTGGTGTTTTCTTTCTGACTTACTTCACTGTATATAATAGGCTCTAGTTTCATCCACCTCATTAGAACTGATTCAAACACATTCTTTTTAATAGTTGAGTAATATTCCATTGTGTATATGTACCACAGCTTTCTTATCTGTTCATCGAAAGCAATTCCCCTAAAGTCAGGAACATGACAAGGATGCCCACTCTAACCACTACCATTCAACATAGTTTTGGAAGTTTTAGCCACAGCACTCAGAGAAGAAAAAGAAATAAAAGGAATCCAGATTGGAAAAGAAGAAGTAAAACTCTCACTGTTTGTAGATGGCATGATCCTCTACATAGAAAACCCTAAAGACTCCACCAGAAAATTACTAGAGCTAATCAGTGACTATAGTAAAGTTGCAAGATATAAAATTAACACAGAAATCCCTTGCATTCCAATACACTAACAATGAGAAAACAGAAAGAGAAATTAAGGAAACACTTCCATTCACCATTGCAATGAAAAGAATAAAATACTTAGAAATAAAGCTACCTAAAGAAACAAAAGACCTGTGTATAGAAAACTATTAAACACTGATGAAAGAAATCAAAGATGATACAAATAGATGGAGAAATATACCATGTTCATGAATTGGAAGAATCAATATAGTGTAAATGAGTATACTACCCAAAGCAATCTATAGGCTCAATGCAGTCCCTATCAAGCTACCGGTATTTTTCAGAGAACTAGGACAGATAATTTCACAATTTGTATGGAAATAGAAAAAACCTTGAATAGCCAAAGCAATCTTGAGAAAGAAGACTGGAACTGGAGAAATCAACCTGCCTGACTTCAGGCTGTACTACAAAGCTAAAGCCATCAAGACAGTATGGTATTGGCACAAAGACAGAAATATAGATAAGTGGAACAAAATAGAAAGCCCAGAGATAAATCCACACACATATGAACACCTTATCTTTGACAAAGGAGGCAAGAATATACAATAGAGAAAAGACCATCTCTTTAACAAGTGGTGCTGGGAAAACCGGTCAACCACTTGTACAAGAATGAAACTAGAATACTTAATAATACCATCCATAAAAATAAACTCAAAATGGGTTAAGGGTCTAAATGTAAGACCAGAAACCATAAAATCCTAGAGGTAAACATAGGCAAAACACTCTCTGACGTAAACCATAGCAGGATCCTTTATGACCCACCTCCCAGAGTAATGTAAATAAAAGCAAAAATAAACAAATGGGACCTAATTTAAGCTTTTGCAAAATGAAGGAAACTATAGGCAAGGTGAAAAGACAGCCTTCAGAATGGGAGAATTAATAGCAAATGAAAAAAACTGACAAAGAATTAATCTCAAAAATATAGAAGCAACTCCTGCAGCTCAATTCCAGAAAAATAAATGACCCAGTCAAAAAATGGGCCAAAGAACTAAACAGACATTTCTCCAGTGATGGATTTTTAAATTAAAAATTTTAAATTCAGTTAAGTCTTCAGACATAATGCTGGAAGGTAGCAGTTTAGAAAGGCATCAGTTGCTTTATGGATCACATTAAATTAGAAGTAGTTAGCTTTTCTGTGCCACTGTGGTCAGGTTTCTTCCATGCATAATTTATGCAAAGTTGTCAATATTGAACTGTCCCTTGCTGAAATTGAGGGATTAAAAGGCAGTAGTGATGTATGATCCTCAAAATATCTTGAAATGTTGATCATTCTGATAATTGATGTTTTCATTTTTCTGTGAATTTTATGTGCATATTCTTAGAAACTAGGATAAATTAAAGTTATATACCATAGTCATGGAAGTCTTTAAAATTTTTCAATTTCCTAGATATGATGTTTCCATACTGGGACACCATGGAATATTTAAAATTTTCAAGGGATATACAATGATATATATTGGTTACATTAGTGACTGAATTAAGTTGTTCAAATCTACTTAATAAATGGGACAACTGGGTTTGTTTTTCTTTTGTTAAGGCCTATTTTAGAGGCACCATGAAAAAGTTTCCTAGACAATAAGAGAACTGTAAATTGAGATTGTTTGGGAATATCTCTTGTAGATTATTTATTAAAAACATAGTTTTCAAAAAATGAGAGAATCTTTGATTAGTTTAATAATTGTAACTTTTAAAGAAAGAAATAGTAATTGATCAAAAATAGGAGTGCATCATTCTTTCATTACAATTTCAAATTCAGTATGCTTCATTTAAAATTGTTTTATAGTTCTTCTGGGCATCCTACCTTTAAGTGTCCCTTGTGTCAAGAATCAAATTTTACCAGACAGCGTTTACTGGATCATTGTAACAGTAATCACCTATTTCAGATAGTTCCTGTGGTAAGTATGAATGTTTACGACAGTCTTCTGTATTTATTTCCCTTCATGTTTGCAAGAGACAGTGGTTAATTTAAATTTGGATGGGACATTATCAGTAAGGTATATTTTGTCATCAAAAGATTGATAACTATGAAGCAAAATGAGATACTTAAAATTCTAGTAACTAGGAACTTCCGTGGGAGTCCAGTGGTTAAGACTCGCCTTCCATTGTGAGGTGTAGGGGTTCGATCCCTGGTCCGGGATCTCTGAGATCCCACATACCTTGTGGCCAAGAAACCAAAACATAAAACAGAAGCATACTTTAGTAAATTCAGTAAAGACTAAAAATTGTCCACATCAAAACAAATCTTATTAAAAAAAAAATCCCAGTAACTAATAAGAAGAGAGAGGCTTACTGTGAGGGTAAAGTAAGAGAAGAGCTTGGAAAAGCGCAAAGTAAGGAAAGGTGAACTGAAGACTCATTACCGAGGGGTAGCTTTTTATCTTTGCAGAATGATGGTTCTAGTGGTAAAGAACCCACCTACCAATGCAGGAGATGTTAGAGACATGGGTTTGATCCCTGGGTCAGGAAGAGTCCCCTGGAGAAGGAAATGGCAGCCTACTCTAGTATTCTTGCCTAGAGAGTCCCATGAGTAGAGGAGCCTGGCAGGATATAGTCCATAGGGTCACTTTAGGTGAGTGACCATTCCATAATGGTTATCCAGATCATTAAGATCTTTTTGTACAGTTCTGAGTATTCTTGCCACATCTTCTTAATCTCTTCTGCTTCTATTAGGTCCTTGCCTTTTCTGTCCTTGATTTTGCCCATCTTTGTATGAAATGTTCCCTTGGTGTATCCGATTTTCTTGAAGAAATCTCTAAGTCTTTCCCATTCTATTGTTTTCCTCTGTTTCTTTGCACTGTTCACCTAAGAAAGCTTTCTTAATGTCTGTTTGTTGTTCCTTTGAACTCTGCTTTCAGTTGGGTATATTTTTCCCTTTCTCCATTGCCTTTCGCTTCTCTTCTTTTCTCAGCTGTTTGTAAGGCCTCCTTAGATAATCATTTTGACTTTTGCATTTCTTAAACCACAATCACAGAAAGCTAACCAAAATGATCACATGGATCACAGCCTTGTGTAACTCAGTGAAATTATGAGCCATGCGGTGCAGGGCCACCCAAGACAGATGGGTCATGGTGGTGAGTTCTCACAAAACATGGTCTATGGTGGAATGGCAAACTACTTCAGTGTTTTTGCTTTGAGAGCTCCTTGAACAGAGTTTACATACTGATGAACGATAATTGTCATTACAGTTGTTAAGGCTGGATGTGGTGTTTTTGTTAAAAAGTAGAATAATCAGATTTAATGATAGAATATATAATATCTCTCTTTTTATTGTGTTGTGTCAGATTAGTATAATTTATTTAAGATAATTTGGTCTAGAAATAATCTAGTCATGAAATTTGGCCCTTAGAAGTGCTTCATGTAAAATTTTTGGTAACATGTTGTTTTAATACTTTCAATAATAATGTTGAGTTATTTTCATTATTTTTTATTTGAAATATTCTGTTTCTTATAGACGTGTCCTATTTGTGTGTCTCTTCCTTGGGGAGATCCTAGCCAGGTTACTAGAAATTTTGTTAGTCATCTAAATCAAAGACATCAGTTTGATTATGGAGAATTTGTGGTAAGTGAATTTTTCAATATTAAGAAAATACTCTTTAAACATTGAAGTCACATTAACCTTTCAGTCTGGATGAGTTTTGAGGTGAAGTACTGTATCATGTTGGATCAGTATAGAGATAGAGCAAGTTCCATTGATTTGATAATAACAGGTGAACTTTGCTTTGTGTAAGTGGTGAATTTATTGTCTAACTCCTATACTAGAGAGATTAATAGAGGACGAGCGAACCCCTGAATTAACAAGATGCTGATTTATATGAATATTATCTAGATTTAAGAAAAATTATACCTGCTAGAAAAGTAGAGTTGGTAAGACAGCTGCTGCTGCTGAAGTCGCTTCACTCGTGTCCGACTCTGTGTGACTCCATAGACGGCAGCCTACCAGGCTCCCCCGTCCCTGGGATTCTCCAGGCGAGGACACTGGAGTGGGTTGCCATTTCCTTCTCCAATGCATGAAAGTGAAAAGTGAAAGTGAAGTCGCTCAGTCGTGTCCGACTCTTCATGACCCCATGGACTGCAGCCTACCAGGCTCCTCCATCCATGTGATTTTCCAGGCAAGAGTACTGGAGTGGGGCGCCATTGCCTTCTCCAGGTATGACAGCTAGAGGAGGTATTTCTTGTGTAGTGTAAGTAGCTTGTTAAACTCATAATATCTACATGTGAAAGATATTCTTTTAAAAATGCAGAGCTTATTTATTAAGTAATGAAAGTGAAAGTGTTAGTCACTCAGTTATGTCCGACTCTGCAACCCCATGGACTGTAGCCCACCAGACTCCTCTGTCCATGGAATTGTTCAGGCAAGGATAGTGAAGTGGCTCCCTTCTCTAGGGGATCTTCCTGACCCAGGGTAAAGCCAGGCTGAATAGAAGATTCTGGCCTTAGTTCACTGCTTTAACAGAGTACGAGGGAAGTTATATAAAAATGAATCTTTAGAGCAAAGCATGCATTTAATTTTTACTTCCGAAATGTGTCTTGATAGTTAAAAAAAAATTAGATGACTTTTATTTTATTAATTTGCATTTTATTCATCGTCATTGAATTAAAAGTCTTATTAAGATTCAGCCTGACAAAACATGGTTCATACTTGTTTTCATGTTTAGGTGAGCACAGGCATGGGTAATTCTGAGATTGACAGGAACAGATTTTATATTTCCTCTGCCCCTCCAGTGTTGAAATTATATCATTCTTGATATATATTTTTATTTTGTGTAATTTGTACTTTTTAGTGATACTGTATAAAAATCAGTATGTGTAGAATTCAGGTGTAGTCTGATAATTTTAGCATTTTTATGGTGTAATTATAGATTATTCTGAATTCTCAATGTAAGAAAGGTTACTGCATCTGGAGAATTATGTTTGGAAAAACAAAAATATATTTTGTGAACCACTTTTGATCTGATTGTCAGATTGTTTTACCTTGCCACAGAAGAGCATTTCATTTTAATTATCTGAGGTTATAAAAGAGGAGGCCTGTTTTAAAGCCATCCATGGACCATAATTGAAAGGAAATAGAATTTTTAAGTTAAGAAGTAATAGTATAATCAGATTGAGTGGACTTTAGTTGTAATCTTTATATTATGATTAAGATGCTGTTAATTCAGGTTAGCATCAGGCATTGTAACTCAAATTTCATTCTCTGCTGATCCTCTCTTTTGTTTATTAGTTATTTATAAATAGTTATAACTGAATTTTAGTTCTTATTTTTAAGTTGATGTTGTAACATAAACAGTTTCAAGTATATGTAATGTGTATCAAGATGTGTAATGTATTGGGCAAAGTATTGAGTAATTGAATATGTTTTTCCTATTAACATGTTAATGTTACATTTTAGAATCTTCAACTAGATGAGGAAACCCAGTATCAAACTGCGGTTGAAGAATCTTTTTCAAGTAAACATCTGAAGGCTGTAGACACCTCTGCATCTTTGTACCTGCAAGTGCCATCTTTAAGGAGAAAACTACATGAAGTCACCATTTCAATAACTTGATGTGTATATTAATAAAAGTAATTCAGTCTATTGTTTTAGTTTTTAATTGAAAAATAAAGGTGGGCCATGTAAAAACTTAATTCTTTTGATAAGTTAAAAGATAAAGCTTAGGACATTATCTTTATAAACATTAAAAGGATTATATTTCATTAATGGTGAAAAGAGAATCCCTATTGTACTTACCTTTTTGCATTACATATTCTTGAATTTTTCCTTGCTTTTGAAATTTGGTGCAGTTCCTCCCATTGTCATTATTGTATACAGGTAACACAGTACCAAATTCTGAATGATGTGATTAATATAAATCTAACAAAACTGAGCCAGTTATTTGAGTTGCAAATGGAGACTTGAAGTGCTAAATGAAACAATCCAAAGGAAACTTTTTTAAATACAGATTCTAGCTGAAGAATTCAACTATAAGAAAATTGTATTTATATAATGTGTAGTATTTTTGAAGACTAGTGAGATTTCTTTAATAATTTTAACTCTTTAAAAAGCAAAAGCTCATTGTATAGATATTTCCTTTTTGCTGTTAGAAGGAAATATCAAGAGAAAAATTGATTTCTTTGGTGGACAGTTGGTAATGTCAAATCTTGTTTGTTTGGCTGACTAATTTGTAAGCCTAAAGTACAGTAAGCTGAATTACAGCTCTTTGGCTTCAGAATTTTCAGTAACAGAATTGCTGGTTAGCTATGATGAAACTTGCATTAGAAACTTGCAGTTGGTGATATTACATTCTCTCTATATATTTAAATGAGAGGTTTGACTTCATCTCAATTTAGAAATTTGTTCAAAGCTAAAGATGTGTATGTATATATACATGCACTTTTGTATGTGTATATACACATATAAGCATGCAATTTGTCTGGTTATATGCAGAATTTCTATTAAGATTTCTAAAAGGAACTAGTAATATGAGGTTGATGTGTTTATCTGAGTTGATTAAAATTTTGTATGTTACCAAATTTTTAAAGTAACAGTCAAATGCTAAGTTGTCTAGTTGGCTACTATGACACCTTAAAAATTGAGTTTACATACCTACGCAATTATATGTTTTTATGGTGCTCATTTGTTACCTGAAAGATAATGCGGGACTATAGTAGTGAAATGGATCCTACCAGCCACTCTGTTTCACTACATTTTAGTCAAAATTGAGTTCATTCTTCGTATTCATTAATGAAAGTCATAAAATAACTTGTACTAGAAGGCCCAAATCACAGAATAAAGCTGAAGAGTGGATTAGCTGACATTCCATACTAATATAATTGTTTATGCTTTCTTTAAAATAAATAACTAAAAGAACATAAAATCTCAGAAGTAGTTTGCTGCTAATATATACATATGTTGTATAAAAAGGTATATTTTGGTTTTGTTAAAACCCTGTTGACTTTTCTACAGTGAGTGTTTTTTTAACTTGATTTAATAAAAATGTTAATTTTGAAACAGAATTTTGTAAAAACCTTTTCAGTCAAACAGTAATGACTTTATTTATGGGTAGTAATAGCAATCACCAAAAACCCATACATCTTAACATACGCCTTGTTTCTGTCATCCTAAAGAGTGATGTTTCCTATGTGGTTGAATGTTTCTCTGCAGTTACATGAGTGTAATTATAAGAATAGCTGTTTAATGAACTCTTTTTTAAAAAGACTTTTGACCATAGATTTTTCCAGTTTAAAGCAATAACTTTAGTACTTTGTTTCAGAATTTAGTACTTCTCATATGTCAAGTAAAACCATTCTGAGATTTGAGGACTTCTTTAAAGGAAAATTGTAGATATCATCTTGATGAGATTGTGTTTTGAAGTTTGTGGATTAGATAAATATCATTTTATTGTCTTGTGTGTCTTTCATAAAAGTTTTTCATAAGGAAAATACCAACTTTCACTTGCTGTTACCTGGGAACTTCTCAGTATGGAAATATTTGTTGAAAACCTCCCATCCTTTGATTAGTGGTTTAGGAATAGGGAGGAAACTGTTGATACCTTACACCTAAATTTCACAGTACCACTTAACAGGCCTCAAAAGTTTATGTTGTTAAGCAGAGTCTTATTTGAGATGGATTGCTTTATTTTTCAATTAAACATAGTTTTCTCCTACTTGTGTGGCTAATTAAAATTTTGTATAGAGGCAGTCATGATAGCATTTAACTCTTAAAGCTCACCCTGGTAGCATTTAACTCTCAAAACTCACCCTGGAAGACATGTAGGAGATAACCCATTATTTTGCATTTAAAAACATCGATAGGAGAAAGCTACCACATGCTGATGCTGTATGTTGGGAGTAACTTTACAAACCTGTTTTATCTTTATTTCAAATGTTAATCAACTTATAAAGCTATTTTATCAAGTGTTCACACAGCAGGGTTTTCAGAAAGCTAGTTAACTGGTTAACAGAAATTTTTAAATGAAAAAGTTACCCTTAAATAAGGTGTCAGGGTTATAAGAATGTATTGCCAAACACAATGTCATATACCTGTTGCATGCTTTGTAAGTATTACAATCTTCAGTGAATCATAACTTGATAGGAACCCCTTAGGGCTGCTACTCAAAGAATAAACCCTCTCTGGAAGTGGTGATATTTGTAGAAAAGGTGTGGCCCAGAATACATGTGAATACATATAGTATAAAACTAATAGAAATATGAATTAAAAGCTCATTCTGTGATACCACTTAGTGTACAATGTAATTTTCTAGTTAGTGCAGTTCTGAAGAAGATGGGGAATAGGAATGAGTTTTATTAAGAGATTAAAAGAGGATACAGAGAATCCCATAAGTCCTCTTATTTGATTGCCAACTCATCACTAAGGTCACAAATTGTTTTCCTTGTTTTTATGCTCTTTATCTGGCTACTTTTGTTTAATGTTGTTTTGAAATTTGTAGATCGGTTTTAGTCTACAGCTGCCTACAATAACTTTTTTCCAGAACAGAAAAGCTAAAAAGTTGCTTCTAAAGCTACTTTTAAATATTTCTGTGTGAAAATTAAGTGAATTGCAAGTGGTTCTTTTTCATGTATATTGACTCCTAGTGGTTCCACATCTAGATAAAACCTGAAAACTGACTGGTCTTCCTTTTGTAATAACTGGAAAACAGATGAAGAGTATAACTAAATGGTTTCCCACTGAAACCAGGTAAGAACCTGGCCTTTCTCATACTGTTTTCAAGGGCATTTTGTTAGGAACAAGATTTTAATAAATATATCAAGACTATATTTTCTGGCAGTAGTGTGTAACACTACCAATAGAAGCTTAAAAGGGCAGCTGCAGTTGATACAGAAGAAGAGAGTAAATGTATCTTCATGGGATACTAAAAGCTCTTAACCAAGCCTAGCTTCTTGGACTAGATAGCCTGGTTTTCATGGTTCTGCAAGTTGATACACTTTCTGTGGTTTGGAACAAATTGTGTAGCCTCTCACCTGTGGACTGTGGAGATTAAGAGTTAATATGCAGAGTTTTTGAAATAGAACCTGTTGTCTTTACTATTACTGTGTATTCAGTACAAATTTAACAGTTAGGTTTACATCTGGCAGGTCTTTTCAATTTCTATACAATTTTGTTTAGAAAATCTTGATATTTTGTTGTTTTTTACAATTTTTAAAAGATTTATTTTTATTGAAGGATAATTGCTTTATAGAATTTCATTTTCTGTCAAACCTCAGTATAAATCAGCCATAGGTGTACATATATATATATATCCCCTCCCTTTTGAACTTCCCTCCCCATCCCACCCCTTTAGGTTGATACAGAGCCACTGTTTGAGTTTCCTTAGCCATACAGAAAATTCCTGTTGGCTGTCTATTTTACACATGGTGATGTAAGTTTCCATGGTACTCTCTCCATGCATCTCACCCTCTCCTCCCCTCCCCCATGTCCACAAGTCTATTCTCTGTTTCTCCACTGCTGCCCTGTAAGTAAATTCTTTAGTACCGTTACTCTAAATTCTGTATATATGCATTAGAATACAATATTTATCTTTCTTTTTCTGACTTACTTTGTATAATAGGTTCTAGGTTCATCCACCTCATTTGAACTGACTCAAAGGCGCCCTTTTTATGGCTGAGTAATATTCCATTGTGTGTATGTACCACAACTTTATCCATTTATCTGTCAGTGGACATCTAGGTTGCTTCCATGTTCTAGCTATTATAAATGGCACTGTAGTGAACAATGGGTTACGTATGTCTTTTCCAATTTTGGTTTCCTCAGGGTATATGCCTAGGAGGGGATTGCTGGGTCATATGATGGTTTTATTTCTAGTTTTTTAAGGAATCTCCATACCATTTTCCATAGTAGCTGTATCAATTTACATTTTCACTAACAGTGCAAGAGGGTTCCCTTTTCTATACACCCTCTCCAGCACTTATTCTTTGTATACTTTTTGATGATGACCATTTGTCTCGTTGTTGTTTTGATTTGCATTTCTCTAATGAGCTGGATCATCAAAAAAGCAAGAGAGTTCCAGAAAAACATTTATTTCTGCTTTCTTGACTATGCCAAAGCTTTTGACTGTGTGGATCACAATAAACTGGAAAATTCTGAAAGAGATGGGAATACCAGACCACCTGACCTGCCTCTTGAGAAACCTATATGCAGGTCAGGAAACAACAGTTAGAACTGGACATGGAACAACAGACTGGTTCCAAATAGGAAAAGGAGTACATCAAGGCTGCATATTGTCACCCTACTTATTTAACTTATATGCAGAGTACAGCATGAGAAACGCTGGACTGGAAGAAGCACAAGCTGGAATCAAGATTGCCAGGAGAAATATCAATAACTTCAGATATGCAGATGACATTACCCTTATGGCAGAAAGTGAAGAGGAACTTAAAAGCCTCTTGATGAAAGTGAAAGAGGAGAGTGAAAAAGCTAACTTCAAGCTCAACATTCAGAAAACGAAGATCATGGCATCTGGTCCCATCACTTCATGGGAAATAGATGGTGAAACAGTGTCAGACTATTTTGGGGGCTCCAAAATCACTGCGGATGGTGATTGCAGCCATGAAATTAAAAGACACTTGCTCCTTGGAAGGAAAGTTATGACCAACCTAGATAGCATATTGAAAAGCAGAGACATTGTTTGCCAACAAAGTTCCTTCTAGTCAAGGCTATGGTTTTTCCAGTGGTCATGTATGGATGTGAGAGTTGGACTATGGAAAAAGCTGAGCACCGAAAAATTGATGCTTTTGAACTCTGGTGTTGGAAAAGATTCCTGAGAGTCCCTTGGACTGCAAGGAGATCCAACCAGTCCATTCTGAAGGAGATCAGCCCTGGGATTTCTTTGGAAGGAATGATGCTAAAGCCGAAACTCCAGTACTTTGGCCACCTCATGCGAAGAGTTGACTCACTGGAAAAGACCCTGATGCTAGGAGGGATTGGGGGCAGGAGGAGAAGGGGACGACCGAGGATGAGATGGCTGGAAGGCATCACCAACTCAGTGGATGTGAGTTTGAATGAACTCTGGGAGTTGGTGATGGACAGGGAGGCCTGGCATGCTACAGTTCATGGGGTCGCAGAGTCAGACACTACTGAGCAACTCAACTGAACTGAGTGAGCTATGTTGAGCATCTTGTCTTGTGTTCGTTAGCCATCTGTATGTCTTTGGAGAAATGTCTGTTTAGGTCTTTTTCCCACTTTTTGATTGGGTGATTTGTTTTTCTGGTATTGAGTTGTATCAGCTGCTTATATATTTTGGAAATTAATCCTTTGTCAGTTGTGTCATTTGCTATTATTTTCCCCCAATCTGAGGGTTGTCTTTGTCTCCAAGAAGTACAAATTATCCAGAAAAAAATTTTAAATAAAAAATATCTTTTAAAATAATCTTTATAAAGAATAATCAGCTGACTCATCCTGTTGAGAAAAAAGTACAATATTTGTAATATTAGCAGATGACTTGAATAGCTTTTATATAATTGCCTAGGTTATTCAGTTGTCTCTCTCAGAACCCACCCCACTCCCTTTTCTTTGAAGTTTTTTTGATGTGGTTTTTAAAGTCTTTATTGAATTTGTTGCAGTATTGCTTCTGTTTCATGTTTTAGTTTTTGGCCACGAGGCATCTTAGGCTTTCTGACCAGGGATCCCATAACCCCTGCATTGAAAGGTGATGTCTTAGCTACTGGACTGCCAAGGAAATCCCTAACCTTTAAGGTTTTAAATTGTTTTTCTGACCTTTTGAAAAGTTCATGAATATTTGTTTAGTATTGCTTTATACCAACAGTTTTCTGTTTCCAGATAGAATATTAAGCTCATTACATTAATATTAATGTTTTTAGTGGAAGATAAGAATGTTCATTGAGAGTAGTGGCATTGTTTGCCATCTTTACAGATCTCTTTTAATATTTTATGTAATGAAAGACTCTGCCCTTGGGTGTTAGTAGCTCAGTCATGTCTGACTCTTTGTGACCCCATGGACTGTAGCCAATTAGTCACCTCTGTGCTTGAGAATTTCCAGGCAAGAATGGAGTGGGTAGCCATTCCCTTCTCCAGGGGATCTTCCATACCTAGGGATCAAACCTGGGTCTGCTGCATTGCAGGCAGATTCTTTACTGTCTGAGCTACCAGGGAAGTCCCTGCACTTGAATGCATGATGTAAAAACTGGTATGTTTGGTGCCACTGTCTTGATTCATATAAGGCACTAACACCGCAAATAACACGCTAAGGCAATTAAAAATGTCAGTATTTTTATGAAAATAATTTTGATCTTATAGACCCTTGGGAGGTGTTCATGTTCAGAAACCATTTCCCTTTCCCAAGGGTTCATGTACACCCTTTTGATAGAGAACATGTTTTGTAAGTTAAAATTGTTTTAGCACATTCTTTTCATTTTCTTAATGGTGTGAAGTACAAAATTTTGGATTTTGGTGAGTTCAATTTGATCATTTTTTTCTTCCTTTCATGGTTCTGTGTCTTTGGTGTCTTATGTAAGAAATCTTTGCCTAACCCAGGGTGTCAGATTTTTTAATGTTTTCTTTTTAAGTTTTACTGTTTTTGCTCTTCCATTTAAGTCTGTGATCTTTTTAAGGTTGATTTGTGTATGGCGTGAAGTATGGTTCTTGCATGTAGATAGCCAGTACATGATGTTCCTTTTCACCAACCAAAGAATTCCCTTGGCACCTTTGATAATCTGTTGACCATAGTAACAGAGTTTATTTTAGGACTCTGCTTTCTTTGCTGTTCACCTGTATCTCTCATTATGCCAGTACTACACTGTCTTGATAATTGTAACTTTATGGTGAGTATTGGAATCCATGAGAAAGTCCTCCAACTTTGTTCTTTGTCAAAACTTTTTTGTTCGTTACAGGTCTTTTGCATTTCCACATAGATTTTAGGATCTACTTGTTAACGTCTGCAATGGCACCCCACTTTAGTAACTCTTGCCTGGAAAATCCCATGGACAGAGGAGCCTGGTGGGCTGCAGTCCATGGGTTCGCTAAGAGTTGGACACGACTGAGCGACTTCACTTTCTCTTTTCACTTTCATGCATTGGAGAAGGAAATGGCAACCCACTCCAGTGTTCTTGCCTGGAGAATCCCAGGGACGGGGAAGCCTGGTGGGCTGCCGTCTCTGGGGTCGCAGAGTCGGACATGACTGAAGCGACTTAGTAGTAGCAGCAGTAGCAGTAGCAGCAGCAGTTGACGTCTGCAAGAAATATGGTACATTCTTTTTTTATTTATTGAGGTAAGATTGGTATATGACACCATATAAGTTCCAGATATACAACATTTTGTAAATTGATATTTGTATATGCTACAAAAGTAATCACCATTTTACCCTCTCTGCCATTTCCCTTGCCTTCTGGTGAGCACCAGTCTGTTCTCTGCCAATGAGTTTGTAGATGTTTTGTTTCACATGATTTTTTTAGATTCCACATATAAGTGAAATCACAGGGTATCTGTTTCACATCACAAAATACCCTCAAAGTCCACCTTTGTCTTAGATGTCATGTCTTTTATGGCCAGTATTCCATTGCTAGATTTGCTTCAGCATTCCATTGCTAACAATACAGCATTGTAAAGATTACTTCAAATGTTTAGTACATTGCATATATGTAATGCATCTTTTTCATCTGTTTTTCATAAACCAATATTTTTATACTTTTATTTGTTTCCTATTTTCCATATGATTTAAAAAATGCATAATCAAGAATTATATATTTTAATGGGAACACAGTGGATAAACATGCATTTTCCCACATGTATAAAGATATTCTTTGTTGTTCTTAATAGTGCAACTTACATAATTCAAATGGACAACAAAATTAAAAATATGGGACACTTCACAAATTTGTGTGTCATCCTTGCGCAGGGGGCCATGCTAATCTTCTCTGTATCGTTCCAATTTTAGTATATGTGCTGCCAAAGCGAGCGCCATCTGTTTACTTCTTGATGGACACTTGGATATCTTGGCTTAAATAAATAAAGCTGCCATGGATATAGGAGTGCATATATCTTTTCTAGTTTTCACATTCTTCAGATAAATACCCGGAAGTGGAATAACTGGATTATATGGCAGTGTTATTTTTTCAGGAACCTCTACTGTCTCCATGGTGGCTGCACCAATTTAACATTACCACCAGTAGTCTACAGGGATATCCTTTTCTCCACCTTCTCTCCGACACTTGTTATTTCTTGTCTTTTTGATTATAGCCAGTCTTAACAATTTTGAGATGATAACTCATTATGACTTTTTATTTTCATTTTCCTGATAGTGATGTTGAGCATCTTTTAATGTACCTCTTGGCCATCCATTTATCTTTCTTTGGAAATATTTATTCAGATTCTCTACCTATTTTTTAAATACTTGCTTTGTTGTTGAGTTGTAGTATAAGTTATTTGTATATTTTTGATACCTCTTATCAGATATATAAATTGTTAATATCTTCTCTCATTCCATAGATTACCTTGTCATTTTGTTGATAGTTTCCTGTTCTGTGAAGACACCTTTAGTTTGATGTAGTCTTATTTATTTTGCTTGTTTCCTTTGCCTTTGGAGTTAGATACATAAAAATAATTTGCTAAAACAGATGCCAAGGAGGTTACTGCCTCTGTTTCTTTTAGGAATTTTATGGTTTCAGGTCTTATCTTCAGATCTTTAACTCCATTTGTGTTAAGTTTTGTGTATGGTATAAGATAGTGGTCTAGTTTCATTCTTTTTGCATATGGCTGCCCAGTTTTTCCACACCATTTATTGAACAGACTGACCTCTCTTCCATTGTATATTCTTGGCTTCTTTGTCATAAATCAGTTGTCCATATATATATATATATATATATATATATATAGGTTTATTTCTGTACTGTATTCACTTCCATCGATTAGTGTGTCTGTTTTTATACTCATCCCATATTGTCTTGATTACTATAGTTTTATAGTATAGTTTGAAATCAAGGATCATGATCCTTCCAGCTCCGTTCTACTTTCTCAAGATTGCTTTGGCTATTCAGGGTCTTTGTGGTTCCATACAAATTTTAGAATTTGTTCAAATTCTATTAAAAATTCACTAAAATTTTTATAAGAATTGCATTGGATCTGTAAACTGCCTTAGTTCGTCTGGACACTAACAATATTCTTCCAATCCATGACCTCAGAATATCTTTCCATTTCTGTCTTTAATTTCTTTAATCATGTCTTACACTTTTTTGGTGAGGGGTAGCATACTGCACAAGCATGATATGACATGAGGGATCTTAGTTTCCCAACTAGGGATTGAACCCACACCCCCTGCATTGGAAGTACAGAGTCTTAACCATTGGACTGCCAGGGAAGTCTTGTTATATACTGTTCAATGTGGAAGTCTTTTACATTCTTGGTTAACCTTATTCTTAAGTGTTTTGTTTGTTTCTTTACAGTTGTAAATGGGATTTTTCTTAATTTCTCCTCTTTCCCATACTTTGTCACTAATGTATATAAGTATCACATGTTTCTATATATTAATTTTGTATCCTTCAAGTTTACTGATTTTGTGTATTTCCAACAGTTTTTTGGTAGTTTTTAGGGTTTTCTGTAAGTAATGAATGTCATGTGCAAATTTTGGCAGTTTTACTTCTTTCTTTACAACTTGAATACCTTTTCTCTTTCTTGCTTAATTGCTATGCTAGAACTTCTAACACTGTATTTCTTTTTGGCTGCACTGTACAGCTTGCCCCTGACCAGGGATTGAACCTGTGTCCTTAGCAGTGAAAGTACAGAGTCCTAACCGCTGAACTGCCAGAGAATTCCCTCCAATTCTGTGTTGTACAAGTGGGAAGAGTGGGCATCCTTGTCTTGTTCCTAATTGTAGAGGAAAAGCTTTCAGGTTTTCACTGTTGAATATGTTAGCTGTGAGTCTGTGATGAATGTCTTTGATTTTGTTAAGGTATGTCCCCTCTATACCCACTTTGTTGAGCTTTTATCATTAATAGGTACTGAATTTTGTCAAATGCTTCTCTGCATCTAATTGAGATGATAATATGACTTTTACCCTTCAAAAATGTGTTACATTCTTAAATGTAGAAACTCCCTTAAAAATCAGTCTTAACACATTTAACGAACCCGTAATGAATGTAGTATGGTGTAAAAAAATTTTTTGTCATGGTATATAATCTTGAATATAAGAAGACACTAGTTTTCTGAATATTTACATAGTTGGATTTTATTAACAATATTCATAGAAAGTACTGTTGGAGAACTGACAGTTTCTACTTATGATTGCTGATTGCTTACCTAGAGTATAAGTAAGATACTGTACTGTTTCCTAACATAAATTTATTCCTTTAAAAAAACTACCATCCTACAAAGATAACATCCTTAGTGAAAGTGAAGTCTCTCGGTCATGTCTGACTCTTTGTGACCCCGTGGACTGTAGCCCACAAGGATCCTCTGTCCATAGAATTCTCTAGGCAAGAATACTGGAGTGGGTTGCCATTTCCTTCTCCAGGGGGATCTTCCCAACCCAGGGATCGAACCCGGGTCTCCTGCATTGCAGGCAGACGCTTTATCCTCTGAGCCACCAGGGAAGCCCCATAACATCCTTAAGCAGCCTTCTACTTTAAATACACAAGTTTTTAAAAGACATTGCATATAACATCCTTAAGCAACATCATATGCAATGTTTTTAAAAACTTGTGTATTTAAAGTAGAAGGCTTTCTGTTGGTTGTTCATCCATAAGTGTATCAGTCCTCTGTCTACCTACTTGTTGTTGGAAACTACATTTTTGTGTACTAGCTGGTGCCTTTTAAAAATTTACTTCAAAAAGTTGCTTTCAGGATTCTTCAAAAAAGCAAGTATTTTATACAACATTAGTCAGATTTAAGTTCGCAGTAAATCCATTTTTTGCTTGTATGTGTTGGCATAATGTTTTGCTTTGAAAATGTAATACTTTTACAACATTTGAACATTGTTATGTTAATATTCAAATGCTTTTAAAAATAGCTTGCTTTTAGCTTGTTCCTTCTTGGTGAAATAAAGACTTCCTGAAGATTTCCAAGTTAATTCACTTGGTGGGATGAACATCTGAGTGAACTCCCCAACCTCAGTCTTGTGGTGTGCATTTGCACCAGTACAGGTTTGAATTTTGCATTTCTTAATTCTATTTTCTTAACCTGATTCCTTATATTTTTTCTTATTTTTAATATCACTAAGTAATTATGCCCCATTTGTGCCTGTTTAAAAAAATATATGTACATCTTACATTGAGTGTGATTGCTTATAAATCTATGGTCAAATCTATTTTTGATCATTTACTCATTAATTTACCTTTTGTAGTTTTCACTCCAAAGGATAAGATGTTCATACCCTTCTCCCAAATACTAGATAAATTAATAATTTAGTTTAAAGGAAAACTTGATTGACTTTCTGTGCTCAATAATTATTTCTTCTAGTTTTATTTCCTCTTTAATGAATGACTTTGCCTTGCTTTACAACCCAGTTAACTTCCCAGAGATCTGCCATCATTCTCTAAAAGATTCACCTTTAGAGCCTAAAGTGTACTTCAGAAAATCTTTGTCATGATCCCTTTAAACAGAAGAAGCCAGTCTAATAGTGAATGAATGACTTAGAAGCCTATACTCTTGAGAAAACCTTGGGTTTAAAATTAAGTCCCGTAATATATTAACTGTCACCTTGGGTAAGTCATTTAATCTGTATAATGCAATCTCAGTTTCCTATCTGTGAAATAGCAGTGCCCTGCCTCAGAGAGTCATGGTTAAGACAATGCTTGATATGTAGTAAGCACTCCATTTCAGCCCTTTTTAATATACTTTTATTTCTTTTCTCCTGAGAAATCGAAAAGCTTAGGCTCAATATTTCAGCTTTTATAAATACCTCTACATATTATTAATTATTGTGGTATAGTTACGAAAATATCTAAAAACAAAATACAACTTAAAATGTACCCTGTGTCCATGATAATAACCATTTGTTTCTAAATGGTTAAGAATACATGGATCCACCATGGAGAAAATTGCCTTTAAAGAATAGTAACTGGGACAACCGGTGAAATCTGTATATTGACCATGTATTAGGTAATATAATATTTTAACATTTCCTGAGTTTGGTGTTGTATTGTGGATATGTATACAAAGTTTTATGAGAAACTGCCAAGTTCTTCAGCTATACCTTTTACCAACCATGTATGAGGGATTCAGTTTCTATACATCATCACCAGCATTTGGTATTTTGAATATATATTTTTTAATTTTAGCCATTCAAATAGGTATATGATGATATCTAATTGTGGTTTTAATTCATGTTTTCCTAATGGCTAATGATGTTGCATCTTTTAATGTGTTTATTTGCCATCTGTATGTCCTCTTCAGTGAAACATCTGTTCATATCTTTTGCCCATTTTCCAACTGGATTATTTGTTTCTCTACTATTGAGTTTAAAAAATTCTTTATATATTCTTGTCACATACAAGGTTTGCAGATATTTTATCCCAGTCTTGGCTTCTCTTTCTTTCTTCTTAAAAAGGTTTAAAGTTCTACATTTTGTTA
Source organism: Nanger dama (assembly GCA_917880005.1). Classification (NCBI taxonomy): domain Eukaryota; kingdom Metazoa; phylum Chordata; class Mammalia; order Artiodactyla; family Bovidae; genus Nanger; species Nanger dama. Next base: position 412,834 of record CAKJTW010000084.1, read on the forward strand.
TTGTTTAGTTGCTAAGTCGTGTTTGACTCTTTACCACCCCCATGGACTGTAGCCTGCCTGGCTCCACTTTCCATGGAATTTCCCAGGCAAAAGACTGGAGTGGGTTGCCATTTCCTTCTCCAGGGGATCTTCCTGACCCAGGATCGAACTCATGTCTCCAGGTTGGTCAACGGATTCTTTACCACTGAACCACCAGGGAACACCCTTAAATTTCGATGAAGTACAATTTATTGATTTTTCTTTTATGAATTATACTTCACACATAAGACCTCTTTACTAGCCCTATGTCCTACAAATGTTTTTCCTATGTTTTCTTCTGAAAGTTTTATAGTTTTCTGTTTTACCTTTAAACCTATAATCTGTTAATTGTGTAAAGTATGAGGTTTAAGCTGAGGTTCCTTTTTATTTATTTATTATTTGCTTATGGATGTCCAGTTGCTTCAGCACCATTTGTTGAAAAGACTGCCATCCTGCATGGAGTTTGCTTATTCATCGTTTTTTGGAAAAAACAAAAATCACTTGAGTGTACTTGGATGGATCTTTTTAGGGGTTCTCTGTTCTGTTCTGTTGGTCTCTGTGTTTATCCCTTCACCAGTATATAAACTAGATATGTAGGAGACTGTCTCTCTTCTTAAAAGATACATCAGAACTATTAGGTCATGATAGTTGCAATTTGCTCTTGAATGGTTAGGCTAAAAGGAAAGACACAGAGATATATGTGACAAAATATTAATACCTAACAGAGGAGCCCAGCAGGCTACAGTCCATGGGATCACAAGAGTCAGACATGACTAATTGACTGCTGCTGCTGCTGCTGCTGCTACGTCGCTTCAGTCGTCTCTGACTCTGTGCGAACCCATAGATGCAGGCTCTGCCGTCTTTGGGATCCTCCAGGCAAGAACACTGGAGTGGGTTGCCATTTCCTTCTCCATTGCATGAAAGTGAAAAGTGAAAGTGAAGTCGCTTAGTTGTCTCCGACTCTTAGTGACCCCACGGACTGCAGCCCACCAGGCTCCTCCGTCCATGGGATTTTCCAGGCAAGAGTACTGGAATGGGTTGCTATTGCCTTCTCCGGACTTATTGACTAAACTACCACATTAAACCTAAAGACAATAGAAGAAAGGTATATGAGAACTTATTGTAATAGTCTTGTAAATTTTCTGTATATTTGAACTTTTTCAAAATACACCAAAATGTATTCCTTTTTTTTTAAACAAAGTATTTTAACTTTTTATTTTATGTTGTGGTATAGCCATTTAACAGTGTTAGGACATTTTTAGGTGAATAGCGAAGGAACTCTGCCATACATATGCATCTAGCCATTCTCCCCCACACTCCCCTCCCATCCAGGCTGCCACATAATATTTAGCAGAGTTCCATGTGCTATATAGTAGGTCTTTGTTGGTTATTCATTTTAAATACAGCAGTTAATGATTTTTAGTGGGAAGAAAAACATAATTTGTGACTTGACAAGCTGCAGAACTCTAACAGTTTATGGAGATTAAGCTGAGCAAAGATGATGGCTTAGCAAGGAGTGATTTAAGTCTGTGATTCTAGTATCATGGAGCTGAGAGGTGTACTTTCCAAGGAACTGAGGTTTTCCAGAATATCTTCAGACTGTTAGGCATGATGGTATCCCACTGAAGTTTCTTCCTTAAGACAGCTTCATGATTCTGTACTTTCAGTTCAGTTCAGTCGCTCAGTAGTGTTGGACTCTTTGCGACCCCATGAATTGCAGCATGCCAGGCCTCCCTGTCCATCACCAACTCTCGGAGTTCAATCAGACTCAAGTCCATTGAGTCAGTGATGCCATCCAGCCATCTCATCCTCTGTCGTCCCTTTCTCCTGCCCCCATTCCCTCCCAGCATCAGAGTCGTTTCCAGTGAGTCAACTCTTCACATGAGGTGGCCAAAGTACTGGAGTTTCAGCTTTAACATCATTCCTTCCAAAGAAATCCCAGAGCTGATCTCCTTCAGAATGGACTAGTTGGATCTCCTTACAGTCCAAGGGACTCTCAAGAGTCTTCTCCAACAACAATTCAAAAGCATCAATTCTTCGGCGCTCAACTTTCTTCACAGTCCAACTCTCACATCCATACATGACCACTGGAAAAACTATAGCCTTGACTAGACGGACCTTTATAGACGAAGTAATGTCTCTGCTTTTGAATATGCTATCTAGGTTGGTCATAACTTTTCTTCCAGTGAGTAAGTGTCTTTTAATTTCATGACTGCAGTCACCATCTGCAGTAATTTTGGAGCCTCAAAAAATAGTCTGACATTGTTTTCACTATTTCCCCATCTATTCCCCATGAAGTGATGGGACCACATGCCATGATCTTGGTTTTTTGAATGTTGAGTTTAAGCCAACTTTTTCACTCTCCTCTTTCACTTTCATCAAGAGGGTTTTAAGTTCCTCTTCACTTTCTGCCATAAGGGTGGTATCATCTGCATTATCTGAGGTTATTGATATTTCTCCCGGCAATCTTGATTCCAGCTTGTTTCTTCCAGTCCAGCATTTCTCATGATGTACTCTGCATGTAAGTTAAATAAGCAGGGTGACAATATACAGCCTTGATGTACTCCTTTTCCTACTTGGAACCAGTCTCTTGTTCCATGTCCAGGTCTAACTGTTGCTTCCTGATCTGCATATAGGTTTCTCAAGAGGCAGGTCAGGTGGTCTGGTATTCCCATCTCTTTCAGAATTTTCCACAGTTTCTTGTGATCCACACAGTCAAAGGCTTTGGCATAGTCAATAAAGCAGAAATAGATGTTTTTCTGGAACTCTTGCTTTTTCGATGATCCAGCGGATGTTGGCAATTTGATCTCTGGTTCCTCTGCCTTTTCTAAAACAAGCTTGAACATCTGGAAGTTCATGGTTCACGCATTGCTGAAGCCTGGCTTGGAGAATTTTTGAGCATTACTTTACTAGCATGTGAGATGAGTGCGATTGTGCAGTAGTATGAGCATTCTTTGGCATTGCTTTTCTTTGGGATTGGAATGAAAAGTGACCTTTCCAGTCCTGTGGCCACTGCTGAGCTTTCTAAATTTGCTGGCATATTGAGTACAGCACTTTCATAGCATCATCTTTCAGGATTTGAAACAGCTCAACTGGAATTCCATCACCTCCACGAGCTTTGTTCATAGTGATGCTTTCTAAGGCCCACTTGACTTCACATTCCAAGATGTCTGGCTCTTTCATGATTATCTGAGTCATGAAGATCTTTTTGCCACCTCTTCTTAATATCTTCTGCTTCTGTTAGGTCCAAACCATTTCTGTCCTTTATCAAGCCCATCTTTGCATGAAATGTTCCCTTGGTATCTCTAATTTTCTTGAAGATATCTTTGGTCTTTCCCATTCTGTTGTTTTCCTCTATTTCTTTGCATTGATCGCTGAAGAAGGCTTTCTTATCTCATCTTGCTGTTCTTTGGAACTCTGCATTCTGATGCTTACGTCTTTCCTTTTCTCCTTTGCTTTTTGCTTGTCTTTTCACAGCTATTTGTAAGGCCTCCTCAGACAGCCATTTTGCTTTTTTGCATTTCTTTTCCATGTGGATTGTCTTGATCCCTGTCTCCTGTACAGTGTCACAAACCTCCGTCCATAGTTCATCAGGCACTCTATCAGATCTAGGCCCTTAAATCTATTTCTCACTTCCACTGTGTAATCATAAGGGATTTGATTTAAGTTACACCTGAATGGTCTAGTGGTTTTCCCTACTTTCTTTAATTTAAGTTTGAATTTGGCAATATGGAGTTCATGGTCTGAGCGACAGTCAGCTCCTGGTCTTGTTTTTGTTGACTGTATAGAGCTTCTTCATCTTTGGCTGCAAAGAATATAATCAATCTGATTTTTGTTGTTGACTATCTGGTTATGTCCATGTGTAGAGTCTTCTCTTGTGTTGTTGGAAGAGGGTGTTTGCTATGACCAGTGCATTTTCTTGGCAAAACTCTATGTCTTTGCCCTGCTTCATTCTGCATTCCAAGGCCAAATTTGCCTGTTACTCCAGGTGTTTCTTGACTCCCTACTTTTGCATTCCAGTCCCCTATAATGAAAAGGGCATTTTTTGGGGTGTTAGTTCTAAAAGGTCTTGTAGGTCTTCATAGAACCATTCAACTTCAGCTTCTTCAGCATTACTGGTTGGGGCATAGGCTTGGATTACTGTGATATTGAATGGTTTGCATTGGAAATGAACAGAGATCATTCTGTCATTTTTGAGATTGCATCCAAGTACTGTATTTTGGACTCTTGTTGACCATGATATCTACTCCATTTCTTCTGAGGGATTCCTGCCCGCAGTAGTAGATATAATGGTCATCTGAGTTAAATTCACCCATTCCAGTCCATTTTAGTTCGCTGATTCCTAGAATGTCGACATCTCCTGTTTGACCACTTCCAATTTGCCTTGATTCATGGACGTGACATTCCAAGTTCCTATGCAATATTGCTCTTTACAGCATCGGACCTTGCTTCTATCACCAGTCACATCCACAGCTGGGTATTGTTTTTGCTTTGGCTTCATCCCTTCATTCTTTCTGGAGTTATTTCTCCGCTGATCTCCAGTAGCATATTGGGTGCCTACTGACCTGGGGGAGTTCCTCTTTCACTATCCTATCATTTTGCCTTTTCATACTGTTCATTTGGTTCTCAAGTCAAGAATATTGAAGTGGTTTGCCATTCCCTTCTCCAGTGGACCACATTCTGTCAGGCCTCTCCACCATGACCTGCCTGTCTTGGGTGGCCCCACAGGGCATGGCTTAGTTTCATTGATATAGACAAGGCTGTGATCCTAGTGTGATTAAATTGACTAGTTTTCTGTGATTACGGGTCAGTGTGTCTGCCTTCTGATGCCCTCTTGCAACACCTACCATCTTACTTGGGTTTCTCTTACCTCTATACTTTAATCTGATCAAAAATTAAAAAGTTAATGCTTTCAATTGTTGGTTCCCTGATCACAATGCAGTGCTTTAAAATTTCTTCTGATCACAGCAAGATAATTTGGTACTACTATGGACATTGTTTTAGAAACCAAATTTTTATCAAAATTGCTGAAGTGTGCATGAGCATTGATCGCAGTCTATGTCAATTATAACCTATTTTGTAATTTAGAGCCTTATATTTATGACTATTGAATTTTATTTTTTAGTTTTGCCCCTGTTTCCACTTACATGTTTTGAATTTTGATTTTGGCATAAATATTAACCACTCTGAGATTCATTTGCAAATTTGGTAAGCAGACTTTGGCCTTACTGTTTAGGACCAAGGCTAACTCAGGAGCAAACTACTAAAGACTGCTGTAGACAGGCTCCAACAACTAAACAATAATCTTTGAGTATGGTCATTAAACTACTTATAATATGCCTAAATATCCTAGTCTCCAGCTCTTGCATTTTGTTCACAAGGCTAACAACTCTTATTTATTTATTTTTTAATTGAACGATAATTGCTTTACAGAATTTTGTTATTTTCTATCAAACCTCTACATGAATCACCCAGAGGTATACATATATCTCCTCCCTCCCTTTACTCTCCCCATCTCACCTCTCTAGGTTGATGCAGAGACCCTGTTAGAGTTTCCTTAGCCATACAGCAAATTCCCGTTGGCTATCTATTTTACATATGGTAATGTAAGTTTCCATGGTCTATTAAATGCCTTAAAATATGACATATTTTTAGTTCAGTGTGATTTATTGAATATACAATGCATTCTCTAATTACTATTTTCTATCTACTTACAAGCCAGCAGTTCTAGAATTTTGTCAAGTAACATGATTCTCATTGGTAATTTCCAAAGTACACTTTCTATGTCCTTGGAACATAAGTTTTCTTAGGGTGCTTCAGTTCAGTTCAGTTCATTTCAGTTCACATCAATCACTCAGTCGTGTTGGACTCTCTGCAACCCCATGAATTGCAGCATGCCAGGCCTCCGTGTCCATCACCAACTCCCAGAGTTCTCTCAAACTCACGTCCATCAAGTCGGTGGTGCCATCCAGCCATCTTATTCTCTGTTGTCCCTTTCTCCTCCTGCCCCTAATCCCTCCCAGCATCAGAGTCTTTTCCAATGAGTCACCTCTTTGCATGAGGTGGCCAGAGTACTGGAGTTTCAGCTTTAGCATCATTCCTTCCAAAGAAATCCCAGGACTGATCGATCTCCTTTAGAATGGACTTGTTGGATCTCCTTGCAGTCCAAGGGGCTCTTAAGAGTCTTCTCCAACAGCACAGTTCAGAAGCATCAATTCTTCGGCACTCAGCTTTCTTCACAGTCCAACTCTCATATCCATACATGACCACTGGAAAAACCGTAGCCTTGACTAGACGGACCTTAGTTGGCAAAGTAATGTCTCTGCTTTTCAATATGCTATCTAGGTTGGTTATAATTTCCTTCCAAGGAGTAAGCGTCTTCTAATTTCATGGCTGCAGTCACGATCTGCAGTGATTTTGGAGACCCAAAAATAAAAGTCTGGAACTGTTTTCACTGTTTCCCCATCTATTTCCCATGAAGTGATCAGACCAGATTCCATGATCTTCATTTTTTGAATGTTGAACTTTAAGCCAAATTTTTCACTCTCCTCTTTCACTTTCATTAAGAGGCTTTTAAGTTCCTCTTCACTTTCTGCCATAAGGGTGGTGTCATCTGCATATCTGAGGTTATTGGTATTTCTCCCAGCAATCTTGATTCCAGCTTGTGCTTCTTCCAGTCCAGCGTTTCTCATGATGTACTCTGCATGTAAGTTAAATAAGCAGGGTGACAATATACAGCCTTGATGCACTCCTTTTCCTATTTGGAACCAGTCTGTTGTTCCATGTCCAGTTCTAAGTGTTGCTCCCTGACCTGCATATAGGTTTCTCAAGAGGCAGGTCAGGTGGTCTGGTATTCCCATCTCAGAATTTTCCACAGTTTATTGTGATCCACACAGTCAAAGGCTTTGGCATAGTCAATAAAGCAGAAATAGATGTTTTTCTGGAACTCTCTTGGTTTTTCGATGATCCAGCAGATGTTGGCAATTTGATCTCTGGTTCCTCTGCCTTTTCTAAAACCAGCTTGATTTCTGGAAGTTCACGGTTCATGTATTGCTGAAGCCTGGTTTGGAGAATTTTGAGCATTACTTTAAAGGAGGACTGTATGTGAGATGTTGTATTGTCTTCACTGGCGAAAGGTGTGATTATTTCAGTCAAGTTACAAGTTTTTGCTTCCTCCATTGTTTGTTTAGTCCATGGATATTGGAGAGGACATTCTGGTTCTAAACAAGTGTTTCTGGTACCAAAAATTAGGAGTTGATCGAGATAGAGGTCTATGATATCATGAGTATGAGGTTCTTCAGTACAAACATGTCTATTAATAAATTGAAGTGGAGATTCTGTATTCGGGCTCTACTGCTTGTTATGTGATATCGGAAAACAGGGTAATAAAGAGGCAAGTATATCTGAAGTTTGTGTACTGGAAAGGGCATGTTAATTGTGTAACAAATTTTGAGTTGGTTTGAGCCTTTATGTCATTTAATCCAAAGATGGAAATGTACACATGAAGGCACTGTAGACCTATGTCCTTTTTATTCTAAACCTGGGACTTCCTGGTTTACTTGTCTCTTGTCTTGCCTTTTTAAATTAATCTTTATTTTTCTAAATTAATTTTTATTGGATGATAGTTGATTCTCAATGTTGGTTTCTGCTGTACAGAAAAGTGAATCAGTTATACATATATGTACTCTTCTTTAACCCTTATCATTACTTGAAGATTATTTATAACATCAAAAAATGTAAAGGGATTACTGTCATAATTATCAAAGATTGATACTCAGCCTACCTTAAGAACATGACAAGGCTGGGTCCTCCTGGGCTGTGTGTCTTGAGTTATCTCGAGTCTGGACCCCAAAATCAGAATCCTGAGGTAAAAGTATAGGTCAGTTAATGTTTGACCAGTTCAAAATCACTAGGTCAAGAAGGAAGAGAGAAACTGCAGTGACCAGCAGGAAGAGAAGAGGTCAGATAAGAGTATTCTAGGGTGTGTATTGGGTTCAGGCAGTCCCCAGCAGAAGTAGATCCATGGAAGATAGGCATCCTTTGTGTTCTTTTCATGTTAACCTGCAGATTGAATATGAAGTTTTAATGTGGAACGTGCTCAGCAAACAGCTGTCATTATCACCATTGTCATGGGGTTGTCTCACTCTTTATCATTCTGGGATGTTGCTAATCTAGACCTAAAGGTGTGAATTCCTCTGAAGCAGCTGTTTACTCTTATTCATGTGTATTGAGCTGTAATCTCTCCTAATTTTGTTTCTACCACTCTTCCTAGTAGTTTTCTCAGTAGAAAAGATGGAAGTCACTAGAACCTTAGTGTTGAGAAGTCCCTTATTTCCTTGATGGAAGTCTCATAGCTAGTACTTGTTTTATCTTATTGTATTGAGACACTTGTTTTTCTAGGCATATATATATATATATATTATATATGTGTATGTATATATGTATGTGTATATATATGCATATATGTGTGTGTGTGTGTGTGTGTGTGTGTGTGTGTATGTATATGGCAGTCTACTTTCCTGGTTCTCCTTAGATTACAATCCTTGTGAGCTGATCATCTTTGACCAGGCATTCAAATAGAATTTTTCAGGGCTCAGTCCTAACCTTTCCTCTTTCTTACAGTGTTCTTTGTCCCTAATCAAGGATTTTCATCCTTCATTGTACATTGATGATCACATTCACACAGGTTTCAAGTACCATCTTCATGAAAACCAATCTCAAATTTTCATCTGTACCTCTCCTCTGAGTACCAGACTTGTGTATCCAGCCATTTCCTCAGCATCTCTGATGGTCTCCCAGGCATCTAAAAGTCGTGATAGATCACACTTACCTTCCTCATTCCTAGTTCTCTGTGTTCTAAAACTCAGAATCATAGTAGCTTCCAGTACTTCTTTAGGCTAAAAAACCCTAGGAGTCGTTCTTGGCACTTCTCTTTCCTTACCTCACATAGCCAAGTCTTATCAAATCCTGTTTTATTTCCTGAAAAGCAGAGATCACTTTGCCAACAACTGTCTGAATAGTCAAAGCTATGGTTTTTCCAGTAGTCAAGTACAGATGTGAGAGTTGGACCATAAAGAAGCTGAGCACCAAAGAACTGACTCATTGGAAAACACCCTGATCAAAAGATAAGGGGAAAAAGAGAATGGAGTGACAGAGAATGAGATGGTTGGATGGCATCACTAAATCAATGGACATGAGTTTGAGATAGTGAAGGACAGGAAAGCCTAACGTGCTGTAGTCCATCGGGTCGCAAAGAGTGGAACACAACTTACTGACTGAACAACAACAGCAAAATATCTCTAAGATGTCTTTACATTTCTTCCTATTCACTGTCATCCCGCTATCCAAAGATTTCACCCCTAATTGAAGGGTGCTACCAGACTTCCTGCGTCTGTTTTTGTTCCCCTTAGTGTATATCCTCAAACTTCTCATCATTTTCTGGTTCAGTTCAGTTCACTTGCTCAGTCGTGTCCAACTCTTTGTGACCCCATGAACCGCAGCACACCAGGCCTCCCTGTCCATCACCAGCTCCCAGAGTCCACACAAACCCATGTCCATCGAGTCGCTGATGGCATCAGCCATCTCATCCTCTGTCGTCCCCTTCTCCTCCTGCCCTCAATCTTTCCCAGCATCAGGGTCTTTTCCAATGAGTCAGTTCTTTGCATCAGGTGGCCAAAGTATTGGAGTTTCAGCTTCAACATCAGTCCTTCCAGTGAACACCCAGGACTGATCTTTAGAATGGACTGGTTGGATCTCCTTGCAGTCCAAGGGACTCTCAAGAGTCTTCTCCAACACCACAGTTCAAAAGCATCAATTCTTCGGCACTCAGCTTTCTTTATAGTCCAACTCACTTGCATACATGACCACTGGAAAAACCATAGCTTTGACTAGATGGACCTTTGTTGACAAAGTAATGTCTCTGCTTTTTAATATGCTGTCTAGGTTGGTCATAACTTTCCTTCTAAGGAGTAAGCATCTTTTAATTTCATGGCTGCAGTCACCATCTACAGTGATTTTGAGCCCAAAAAAGTAGTCAGCCACTGTTTCCACTGTTTCTCCATCTATTTCCCATGAAGCGATGGGACCGGATGCCATGATCTTATTTTTCTGAATGTTGAGCTTTAAGCCAACATTTTCATTCTCCTCTTTCACTTTCATCAAGAGGCTCTTTAGTTCTTCACTTTCTGCCATAAGGGTGGTGTCCTCTGCATATCTGAAGTTATTGATATTTCTCCCAGCACTCTTGACTCCAGCTTGTGCTTCCTCCAGCCCAGCGTTTCTCATGATGTACTCTGCACATAAGTTAAATAAGCAGGATGATAATATACAGCCTTGATGTACTCCTTTTCCTATTTGGAACCAGTCTGTTGTTCCGTGTCTAGTTCTAACTGTTGCTTCCTGACCTGCATATAGGTTTCTCAAGAGGCAGGTCAGGTGTTCTGGTATTCCCATCTCTTTGTGGTTAAAATCATCCAATAGCTTCCATTGTTCTCACACAAGAAGGAAACAAAGTGTAAGTTTTTAAGTTGGCCTACAATCCTACATGGTTTCCTTCTTGCTCACCCTTCCCAGCTGCACTTATACTACTCTCCTTACTAGAGACCAGGGCATTGTAGTCATAGATTCCATTCCTTCAGAGTTACCAAACACATTCCCACTGAAACTATGTGACTCAGACTGGGACTCGAACCCATGGTGTTCTGAGATCCCACATCTCAGAACTTAATGAAGCTCATTTTTTGAATATCTCATTGCAGAAAGAATTCAGTGAAAGGCAAAGTGATAGATAAGTGAATTTATTTAGAGACAAACTCCACAGACAGAGTGTAGGCCATCTCAGAAGGAGGGAGCAACCTTGAAATATGGCGTGGTTAGTTTTTATGGACTAATTTCATAGGCTAATAAGTGGGAGAATTATTCCAACTATTTTGGGGATTTTCAGGAATTAGGCCACCTCCCACTTGTTGGCCTTTGATGGTTGATCTCAGAACTGTCATGGCACTGGTGGATGTGTCATTTAGCTTGCTGAATCATTATGATGAGCGTCTACTGAGGCTCAAGTTCTAGTGGAAGATGACTGTTCTGCCATCTTGGACTTTTTTGATTCTAATCAGTTTATATCATGTCCTCGGGCTATGTCATTCTTTTAAAGTTTGATCCCTGCCTCCTTCCCTCCAGTTTTATCACCAAAGAGTCTTCATACTTACTGTCTTCTCAACAGAGGGCACCCCTACCCTCATCTAGATATGTGCCCTTCCCCATCTAGATATGTGTGATCTATTTATCTGAGAGTTCACTTCTCACCTTATTTGTTCAAGGCAGTCCTGAGGGTCCCATACAGGCCAGGTTTTGCTAAAAGCTCCTAGGACACTCATTGCCTGTTTTCCCTACACAAGTCCCTCCAATTACACAACTTACACTGAATCTTTTTCTCAGGATCTACTTCTGTGGAAGCCAAAGCAAGACATGGACTAAACCAGAGAGTGTCTCAAGAGTGAGGTGCCCGACTGGAGGCATAGGCATTATTTGGCAATCTGTTAGAAAAATGTGTAGGCTGTGCCCCAGACCTTTGGTCCAGAACTCTGCGAATGGGGTCAGCAGTCTGTCAGCCTCAGGTATTGAACCCTGTTCTCCTGTATTGCAGGCAGATTCTTTACCGTCTGAGCCACCATGGAAACCCAATTCTCATGTACCCAAAGTTTAAGAACCACTGGAATAAATTGTACATTCTCCCCAAAATAAAACCTATCTCTGTTTTTTTCCCTTTTTAAAAACATATCTCAAAAAAAATTTTTTTTAACCTTCAGAATTTTTCAAGAGTTCCAGATATCCTGTGCACTAACCTTGAATGATCCTTGACAGGTTTAGGCCATCACTGCTATTTATTCTGTACATAAAGGCATTTAAAGGAAAGTAGTTACTAACCTGGACTTTCCAGGTGGCTCAGTGGTAAAGAACCCGCCTACCAATGCAGGAGACACAGGAGATGCAGGTTTGATTGCTGGGTTGGGAAGAGCCCCTGGAGGAGAAATTGGCAGCACACTCCAGGATTCTTGCCTGGAGAATCCCATGGACGGAGGAGCCTGGCAGGCAACAGTCTAGAATCTCAAATAGTTGGACATGACAGAGAGCTGAGCATGCACGCAAGCACACACATCCCATTTACAAGACTGATTACATTAAAAATTTTTGGGTGTCTTTCTAACATGCAGTTTGATTTTAAGTATTTCTACCTCCCCTTCCTCATTGGGACCAGTTTGTTTACATTATTATTAATAGAATACCCTTTCCAGGAACCACCATTTTCTTTTTAAAGTCTCTGGCCTGGGGATCACACTACCTTCCTTGTTGAAATTTGAATTTTTTGTCCACTAATTCATGCGTCTTCCTCCAAAGACAAATTTTCCTTTAAAGAAATTCTTTCCAATCTGTTAAAGACATTCAATTCAGAATTCTTCTTACTACTACTAATTATTATTAATAATTTGAGATCTACCTGAAGAGATATTTATTCCCAACAATGTTATATATTCTTACCATCTTCTAATATTAAATCTCCAACCGAATCTTTCTTTGTATCTTGTGTTTCTGTAGTAAAATACAGGCAACCTTCCAGTCTTGCTTCTTTTGTCCAACTCTTAACCGAGTTTTGAATACAAGATGATTAACCTTACCATCTTTCTTCCACTATAAAAATGAGTGCAGGTATCTTTTTATAGGAATGCTGGTGCCTAAATAGAAATGTTTGATAACCTTAGCAACTGAGGGTTATTTTTGAAAATTACAAATTTGGTAGTGTTTTGCTCTCATTTACCGATTTCTGCACACGCTAGATTGAACAACTTCCTTAGTCTAGAGATCAATACCATTTTCCACTAGTGTCCATTTTGTAATCTACAACCTAGTTTTAGTCAACTGAAATTCTTTCCACTTACTCTACACTTATTCACATGTCTCTTAGTGTTTCTGCTTTGAATACCTTTCTCATACCTTATCTATTCATTCATTCATTAAAAATTCATTGAAATTCTATTTTATTCTATTTATTCATTTTAAAAGTTATAGTTCAGCAATATGAGTTGATTTGCTATGTTACATATTGTCTAGTGCTTGAGATCTTTGTTGTTAGTAATTCAGTTGTGTCTGACTCTGTGAGCACATGGACTGCAGCCCGCCAGGCTCCTCTGTCCATGGAATTCTCCAAGCAAGAATAACGAGTGGGTTGCCATTCCCTTCTCCACGGGATCTTCCTGATCCAGGGATCGAACCCAGATCTGCATTGCAGACAGATTCTTTACAGTCTGAGTCACCAAGGAAGCATATCAATAAACAAATCAAAGATCTCTGCCTTCATGAAGCTTATTTTCTACCTATTCCCTGAGCGGCATTTATTACCTCAATAGAGATTTGTTATCAGAGCATTATGTTAATTTGTATAAGACTCTTTCCCAGTGGTTTGCAACATTGTCTGACCAACAGAATCACTGGGAAACTGGAAAAACAACTATGCCCTTATCCCATCATCCTGAGATTTTGATTTGTTTGGTTTGAGATGAGGCCCACCTGCTTGGCTGTCCATAGGGTCACACAGAGTTGGACATAACAGTACGCATGCGTGCACAGTTTCTTGACTGCCTTTCCTTTGTTTCTGCATTTTCTCACTCCACTAATTAGTAACTGTTTGAATCTGCCCTTTGAAACTCAGGGATGGTTTCAGAGGCTGCAGCGTTTTCCCTACAAAATCAAATAGGGCACACAAAGACTTTTGTATCTGGGAGGCCCCCACAGGGTCCAGCTTGGTGTTGGTTCTCCTAAATTTACTTATTTAGCTACATCGGAGAAGGAAATGGCAACCCAGTCCAGTGTTCTTGCCTGGAGAATCCCAGGGACAGGGGAGCCTGGTGGGCTGCCGTCTATGGCAGTCAGACACGACTGAAATGACTTAGCAGCAGTAGCAGCAGCAGACTGTAATGTACCACCCTGCCAAGATTTTATTTTATTTATTATAATTTGTGTAAGTTCTTGGGACATTTATTATCCCGAAAGATGTAAAAGATTGTAATTTATTTTCATAAGAAAGCACATATTTCTACTCTTCATCTGTCATGTAAGGAACACACTGTTCCTCGACGCCAGGTGGAGTCAGTGGTGGTGAAAATGCGAAGCTGTTAGGAATGGCATCAAATTACAAGCGGTGCAGCAAGAGGCTGGTTAAAACACATGTGTGTAACAGCCACGAGGTGGCAGCCTAGAACCACTACATTACGGTTAGAACATTGAAAGACCAGTTGCTTGGAATACGGTCAAGTGGAGCATTGTCCCGTATTGGGACAGTCGGAACCTGGAAAAGAGAAAGAGGGTGATTTGTAGTGTTTACTGCACACGTCTTTATGATTTTCCTTTTCCTCGAAAAAAGGACAGGCACACATGTACACACTCATACACAGCAAATTCTCAACTCACACACTTAACGTGTTACCTTCAGGCTGCCCCACAGTGAGTTTGAGGTGTTTCAAGCATGAGTTGACTGTTCCCTCAGGGGGCCCTCATTCCTCTGTTCCCCTTAATGTAAGGTTTATAAACTGTTTAAGCACTTCCCATGAGTAATTTTCTATGGGTTTTACCTGACATGTTTACTTTTGAGCCTAATCCTCTTGATAAATTTTTACTTTGATTATAAAAGCACATATAAATTTATATGTGTTCTATAGAATATAAATTATATAAAGCATATATATTATATTACATTATGTTATATAAAGCATATACCAGTAAGGCTGGGAGCCAGCGCTTTCCATCATGCCTTGAATACAGTAGGTGTTCAATATATGTTTGCTGTACTGAACTGAAGGGAAAACAGGAAAAGGAAGGGTTGGACTTAGCAGCAGTCAGCACAGTGTAGACGGCCATAGTATAGCAGCCCATACACTATTCTGCACTGTGTGGAGGGTCCTAGAGGCACACAGTGTAGACAGGCAGAAGGCAACCAGAGGGGAAGAGAATGCCTATTTCAGTTTTCTTAGCACAAACCTTTCCCCAGGGCCATAGGCTTCCCTGGTGGTGCAAGTGGCAAAGAATCTGCCTGCCAATGCAGGAGATGCAAAAATGTGGGTTTGATCCCTGGGTTGGGAAGATACCCTGGAGAAGGAAAGGGCAAACCACTCCAGGATTTCTTGCCTGGAAAATTCCATGGACAGAGGAGCCTGGAGGGCAACCGTCCATGGGATTGCAAAGAATTGGACATGACTGAGCACACATATGCTATGCTATGCTGCAGAGCAAATCTGCCACATCCAGGGGTCCGTGAAACTTGGAGTTCACACCCCAGTTTCCATTTAGACTGTCAACACGTCTGCTTGTCCTTCTAAAGATTTGAATACCAGTTCCTCTAGTATGACTGATTATTTAGGAAAAATAAGGTTATCATGAAGGTGATTGCTAGAAGGGAGATTTTCTGAGGGCAAGCATACTGTTTGAACCCTCATGTTTCCAGTTCCTTACGCAGACTAGTTATTCAATCACTAAGTCACGTCCAACTCTTTGTGACCCCATGGACTGCAATACGCCAGGCTTCCCTGTCCTTCATTATCTCCCGGAATTTGCTCAAACTCGAATCTGTTGAGTTGGTGATACTATGCAGGTGATACTATACTATACTATCTCATCCTCTGCTCCCCCTTCTCTTTTGTCCTCAGTCTTTCCCAGCTTCAGAGTCTTTCCCAACGAGTCACCTCTTCACTTCAGGTGGTCAAAATGTTGGAAATTTAGCGTCAGTATACCTCTTAAAACAGTTTTTATGTATCTAACAGATGGAAATTACATTTTAGCAAAATCATCTTTCCTCAGACTCACACTAGGCTCAAAACTATGGATATAGGGCAAAGGGTACTATATCATCCTGCCTTCAAGGAATTTATATAACTGTGGGGGAAAGACAACATGTCCATAAAAACATCTCCAATGAGTATGACAATTTCTGTAGAATCTCAGAGGAGGGAGAGATCACTTTGTTGATGTCAAGGAAGGGGAGATGGACCTTGACTTGGATTTTGGAAGGTGAGTCATACCTAGATAAGAATAGGAGGGACAGAGTGCCAGCAATAGACTCTGGAAGATGTGTTTAAGAGAAGAGGAGGGAAGCAATGTAGATAGAGCAGTTCCTGGAGGGTGTGGTGGGAGATAAGACAGACTGGTGGGCAGAGCATGAGGACTCCTGGGAGCCAAGCTCAAAAGCTCTGTTCTTTTTTTATTGTTAAATTGGAGTATAGTTGATTTACAGTGCTGTGTTTCAGGTGTACAGCAAAGTAAATCAGTTATAGCCACTGTTTTTTTTTTTTAATATTCTTTTTCTCTATAAGCCTTTACAGAGTATGAAGTAGAGTTCTCTGTACTATACAGCAGGTTCTTATTAGTTATTTTATATATGTATGTATATATCAATCCCAATCCCCCAATTTATCCCCCACCTGGTAACCATAAATTTGTTTTCTACATTTATGACTACTGTTTTTGTAAGTATGTTCATTTGTATCCCCCTTTTTAGATTCCACATATAAGCATTATCATATGATATTTGTCTTTCTATGTTTGACTTAACTTTACTCAGTAAGACAATGTATAGGTCCATCCATGTTGCTACAAATGGCATTATTTTGTTCTTTTTATGGCAGAGTAAATATTCCATTGTATATATGTACCACATCTTCTTTATCCATTCCTCTCTTGATGGATTTTTAGGTTGCTTCCATGTCCTGGCTATTGTAAACAGTGTTGCAGTGAACATTGGGTTACACGTGTGTCCTTTTGAATTCTAGTTTTCTCTGGGTATATGCCCAGCAAATGGTCTGTTCTTTATCCCAGGGGCACGCGAGGTCTTTGAGGAGGGTAGTAACTGGTGGAGGCTGAACTTTTGAAAGATTATGCAGTGTATATTGGTTTGGCTCTAGTGAGAAATTTCAATGGTGTTTTATTTTGTGTTTTTTTTTAATCATCCAAATACCATAAAATACAACCCATAGCTACTATGCATATATAAATGTTCAGACATTACAGCCAGTAGATTTATCACACAGTTGCTATTGGATGACAAATGCATTTTTGTATTTGTATTGGGGCCAAGTTGATAGACTCCAAGCTTTAGTTGATTGAAGTCAGGAGGATCAGAAAACGACAGCATCATCATGCCTTAAGTTCTAGTTGATCTGGTGGTTGAGGGCCCAAGAAGGGTTTCAATTCTGCAAAACAGCTCAAAAAACTTCTTCAGGCTAATCTTTACTGTTGAAACAGAATTGGGAATCTTTACAGCTGATTCATTTTATTTGCTATTGTTATTTCTCTTGCCTGATAACAGCTCATTCTTTTGTTCCTTGAAGGTCATCATTATTGAGACCTGTTCAAGGACTAGCATTGTGGCCAGCCTTAGACCACGAAATGGCTTAGGCTGAAATGGCTTAGGCCAAAATGGCTTCTCTTAAGTCAAGAATGCCATGCCTACTTCTCTTCCTCCAGGGAATCCCCTTCTCCTTTCCCATCTGCTTACCAAATGGCTCAGGCATGAGTCTGAGGGAAAGGAAGAGATTCAGAAGACAAGTATCCTGGTTGATGTTCCCCCTGGAGAAAGAAGGAGCCACTCGCTGTGATGAGCTTGGAGAAGATAGAGTTGCCCTGAGACGAACAAAGTGAGTTGAGTTCTAGACCTGTTGATTTTAAGAACTGTCCCCCAGGAGAAGGATCTTAAATCGGAAGTTAAGGATAGGAGGTTGTGGTTTTGATACCACAAGAATAGATGAGATCACTGACACTAATATGTAGTACTATGTTAATGTCGCTCAGTCATGTCTGACTATTTGCGACCCCATGGACTGCAGCATGATCCTCCGTCCATGGGATTTTCCAGGCAGTAGTCCTGGAGTGGGTTGCCATTTCCTTCTCCAGGGGATCTTCCCAACCCAGGGATTGAACCTAGGTCTCCCGCATTGTAGACAGACGCTTTACCGTCCGAGCCACCAGGGAAGGTGTACTATATTAATATTTAACATTTATTACACTCTCTTATGGGCTTCCCTGGTGTCTCAGATGGTAAAGATCTGCCTGCAATGTGGGAGATCTGGGTTCGATCCTTGGGTCAGGAAGATCCCCTGCAGAAGGGAGTTGCAACCCACTTCAGTATTCTTGCCTGGAGAATTCCATGGACAGAAGAGCCTGGTGGGCTATAGTCCGTGGGGTTGCAAAGCGTCAGACATGACTGAGAGACTAAGCATACACACACACACACCCTCACACACACACACCCTCTTATGTTCATATGTATCAGCTTCTTTTAATACTCCAAACAAATCTATCCAGTTGATACTTTTACTCCATTTATATAGAAAGAGAGATTAGGAATAAAAACCTCCTCCTCACCCGCATCTGCCCACCTGCCTCAGGTACTAATCTGCTCAGCTCACATGCTTGGTCTGCTGCAGAGACCCAGCTCACTTACTTAGAGAACAGTTCCACCATTTGTATACTAGGTGTCATCCTTGCTTATCTACTGAAGGACGTTACTGTAGCAATTATTCCTCTCTCTTTCCATCATAAAAATTTCCCTCTCTATTGACTCACTCTTAAGTGGCTATCAATGCACTATTATTTTTCCCTGGTTCAAACAAAATGAAAACCCGGACTCTCTTGACCCCATTCTGCGTCTTGCTCATGTTCCATTTTTGCTCTTCCTCTCACACCTCTAAAGAGTTGTCTATACTCATCGTCACTAATTTCTGTATTTTTTTCTTACTTGACTTACTCCAGAGTGGTTGTTATTGCTTCAGGTCTCCCCAAACTATATAACAAGGTGGCCAAAGATGACATTTTGCTAAATCATTGATCTACCCTCAGTTCTAATCCTTTTTGGCTCATCTGCAAATTGATTAATCACCCCCTCTGTCTTTTTGTCTCTTGCTCGCTGGTTACCATGTTCTCTCGGTTCTTCTGTGACCCTCTCTGGTTACTCCCTCTTAGTTTGTTTTGCTTATTCCTCCTTGCGTCTCTGGGCTTTTAGTGGGCAGGACCTCAGGGTCTAGTCCTTGCAGCTTATTTTGCACCTCAGTTGTCTCACCCAATTTCATGGTGTTGAATACTCTTTGCTGTTAATCCAAACTTTATAACTTTAACCTCTGTGGTGCTGTGCTTAGACACTCAGATGTGTCTGACTCTGCAACCTCCATGGACTATAGCCTGCCAGGCCCGTCTGTCCATGGAATTTTCCAGGCAAGAAGACGAGTGGGTTGCCATGCCCTCCTCCAGGGGATCTTCCTGACCCAGGGATTGAACACATGTCTCCCATATCTCCTGCATTGGCAGGTGGGTTCTTACTACTAGTGCCTTCAACCCGTACTTGCCCTCTAAACTTCCAGTTCATAGATCTGTTTTTTTCAACTTGATTTAAAGGAAAACTCAAGCTTAATTTGTTCAAACTGAACCCTGATCACCCATTCCCATCCAAGCTTGGTTGTCCTTCAATTTTTCCACCTTCCGTTGATAGCCACTCTATTGTTCTAGTTGCTCAGCCCCCAAACCTGGACTCATCTTTGATTACTCCGTTTCCCCCAGGCCCCATATCCAGTCCCATTTCTATTGATTCTATCTTCGAAAGATGTTCAGGAATCCAGCTTCTTAGCATCATCCACCTTGCCGCTTCCCTCCTACAGGCTGTCATCAGCTTTCCTATCAATTTTTGTAGCAACCTTACCATCTGCATTTGCTGACCTTTCCAGAATGAAACTGATGAGACTTGTTTGGTGTTGTTATTCCCCCGCTCAGAATCATCCAGTGGATGCTTATCCTGCACGGAGTAGAAGCCAAGTTTTTGGCAAAATCCTACATGCCTTCCCCCAGGACACACCACACACACACACGCACACACACACACACACACACACACACAAATACACACACCTGGCCATTACCCTTTTGACTTCACTGTAGATACTTTCTCTCTCATGTACTCACGCCAGTCACACGTCACCCTGTAGTTCTTTTAACATGTGAAGTATGCCTCCAAGTTGGGGTCTTTCATTTATTGTCCCCTGTGCCTGGAATTTCCTTCTCATAAAAATCGCCAAAGTTTTACTCCTTCGCTTCCTTCAATTTATTATTCAAATGTCACTTTATTAGTAAGTCCTTGTGAAATAGGACTCACGCCCACAACCTTCCAACTGAAACCACACAACTCATCTCAGGACTTAAGGAAACTTAAGTTCTTTATGTCTCAGTGCAGAAGGAATTCAAGCAAAAGGCAAAGTGAAAGGTAAGAAGTAGGTTTATTAATGCTCGTGAATGATACCAGTGGGCAGGCAGAGGGCTCTACCCTGAGAACTACGTGGGCTACATATTCATAATCAAAGGAAGAGTCAGGAGGGAGAGAAGACCACCTTCTTCCTCCTCCTTTGTAAAGATGTTACAGGAAAATGGAGTGTGAGAGGATGGTCAAATCCCAGATCTCAGGCAAGTTCCTGGGACAGGGCCTCAAAGGGAGAGTCCTTGGCTTTGCACAGAAGAGAATTCAAGAGTGAGCCACAGTAAAGTGAAAACAGGTTTACTGAGAGAGATACATATTCCATAGATAGAATGTGATCCATCTCAGAAGGTTAGAGTGGTCCTAAAGTACCACTCTAGGTACTTTAGTTAGTTTTTATGGGCTGGCTAACTTCTTGGGCTAGTAACAAGGAGGATTATTTCAACTCTTTTGGGAAAGGGGCAAGGATTTCCAGGAATTGGGTCACTGCCCATTTTTTGGCCTTTTCTGGTCAACCTTGGAACTATCATGGCACTTGTGGGTGTGTCATTTCAGTTCAGTTCAGTCGCTCAGTCATGTCCAACTCTTTGCGACCCCATGAACTGCAGCACACCAGGCCTGCTTGTCCATCACCAACTTTTGGAGTCCACCCAAATCCATGTCCATTGAGTCGGTGACACCATCCAACCATCTCATCCTCTGTCATTCCTTTCTCCTCCTGCCCTCAGTCTTTCCCAGCATCAGGGTCTTTTCCAGTGAGTCAGCTCTTTGCATCAGGTGGCCAAAGTATTGGAGTTTCAGCTTCAACATCAGTCCTTCCAACCAATGAACACCCAGGACTGATCTTTAGGATGGATCAATTGGATTTCCTTGCAGTCCATGTGTCATTTAGCATATGCTAATATATTACAATGAGCATATAGCGAGGATCAAGTTCTACTGAAAGTTGAATCATCTGCCATCTTAGGCCTAACCAGTTCTAACCAGTTTATGTTGTATCCTCAGCAGCTATGTCATTCTTTTAATGGTTGTGTCTCACTTCCATGAAAATCCTATTGAAAATTGCTACCAATACTCCTTATTTCCTTTTCTAATCATGGTGGATTTATATTGTCAACTTAGCTGAGCTGGAACTTCGTTCCTCAGGTTCTCTTTCCTACAGAGTTCCCAGGTCATATGGGTCAAAGAAACATTTTGCATGATATTTGGAAGATAGACGTGAAGGCACAGCCATATTGTCTTTACACTCAGAGGACTGACATAGTTACAAGGTCTACTGGGGTAGCCGCCTCACCTGGCTGGATCAGCTGGTTGGCAAGGGGAAGTGGCTGAACCCACAACTCTCTAGGTCTAACTGGATCCTCCTTTAGTTTCTGAGACTGAGATCAGAGGTGTGTTTAGCTCCATGAAGAAGGGCACCAGCTTCTCCTGTAAAACCTCCTGAACCTACTCTCCCCATCACTGAAGTTTGAGGCTTAGAAATGATGGGAGAAAGATGAGAGTTCTAGTCCATCCTCTTGGTTTCTAGCTCAGCTGTGCAGGTTCCACCTTGTTGGGATTACCTCATATCCATCTCCCCTCCTGGCTACCTACCCTTCAGGCACCAGCCCCAGACACAGAAGAAATAGCCCCATATAGACTGTTCAACCAGCCCTCATGTTGTATAAAGTCAAATCTCAATAAATCTGTGTGTGTGTGTGTTATTCTGGGAAATGTTGAACAACTAGCTTTCCCGAAAAAGAGAAGTCCTGATTCATAGCACTTGCCAATTTCCCTCATAGAATAGTCCTACCTTGGAAGTTTTATTATGTATTTATTTATTTATTTTGGCTGTGCTGGGTCTTCGTTGCTTTGCATGGACTTTCTCTCATTGCAGCAAGCCGGGGGGGCTACTCTCTAGTTGCTGTGCAAGGACTTCTTATTCTGGAGGCTTCTCATGTTGTGGAGCCCAGGCTCTAGGCACTTGGGCTTTAGTTGCTGCAACTCTTGGGCTTGGCAGTTGCCGCAGACAGGCTCAGTAGTTGTGGCTCACCAGCCCTAGAGCACGTGGGCTTCAGTAGTTGTGGCACATGGACTTTAGCTGCTCCCAGGCAATTTAAAACTACTCATGTGACATCACTGGGATTTCCAGGTGGCACTAGTGGTAAAGAACTTGCCTGCCAAAGCAGGAGACCTAAGAGATGTAGGTTCATTCTCTGGGTCGAGAAGATCCCCCTGGAAGAGGACAAGGCAACCTACTCCAATATTCTTGCTTGGAGAATCCCATGGACAGAGAAAACTGGCAGGCTACAGTCCATGGGGTGGGAAAGAGTTGGACACAAGAGACTTAGTGCACACACATGTGTGACATCACAAATGAAGAAGTGGTGGGAGAGAGATGTTAACAATGTGATCTCTCAGGCCAATATTTACCAACTCCTGCACATCACTGGGAGTATCCTTTAGAGGTCTTGCTTCTCTGACTGTACCCTTTCTAACAGACCAGTTTAATTTTTCCATAGCTCTGTCTTGTATGATGCTACAGATTTTAGTCACGTCTCCTGTCTTGGGATGTTAACCCTAACCAGGGCAAGGATTTTTGCTTGTTTTATTCCCTGCTAGGACACTGCCTGTCAGAACAGGTCCTGGCACTTAGGGCTGTCACATATGTGTTTATTGAATGAAGGAATGAAGGAATGTAGTGTAGGAGGAGGGCTGGGGCAAGACAGGAATACAACTCTGGGTGTGGCAGAGGAAGAATCTGAATGAGAGTTTACCAAGGTGTCGCCTGGTTTGGTTCAATTTGGCAAATATTTGTGGAGTACCTCTTGTCTGCCAGGTAGTTTCCTAGCTGCTAGGGTACATAAAAAGAATAAGATATGGTAAGGCAATAAGGAAAGTGCTAGTCAGTCATGTCTGACTCTGTGACCCCATGGACTGTAGCCCACCAGGCAAGAATACTGGAGTGCGTAGCCATTCACTTCTTCAGGGGATCTTCCTGAACACAGGAATCAAACCCAGGTCTCCTGCACTGCAGGCAGATTCTTTACCATCCGAGCCACCAGAGAAGCCCATAAGGAAAGGTACAGGGCTTTCTCTGAGAAGCTCTTGGTTTCTTCTTTCTCTGGGTGTTATATTCCCAAAGCACCCTGGCCACGTTCTTTTGTAGCCATGCAATGTGACTAGTTGTTAGTAGTTTCCAGTCTGCCATCCCTTTCAGCAGTGGAATCTCAGAGGACAGGGCTGTGGCTCAAGATCTTGACCCAAGGTGCTCAGGCCAGTGTTTAGCATTTGTGGGTGTAGAGCGCATGTTTGATGAATAATTAAATTACAAGGAGATTTTAAAATATTTTAGACATCTCAGCTATTTGTCTCAGGCTTTTCTAAGTGTCATTTTCTCTTAGCATTTTCCGTGCTAACTTAACAGAAATTGGATTATTATAATACTAATTTTATCCTTCAGTTCTCCAAAATTTAAGCCTGTTTGGTGGATCAAAAATAAGTATTAAATAGCATTTTAGGTCCCATTTGAGATTAATAGAGAGTTGATTTACAGTTTTTATTGGGAAATGCCACTGTTTGTATAACCAGTAACTGTCGAGGCCACTGGTTTTTTTTGTTTGTTTGTTTTTGGCTGTGCAGTAAAACTGACAGGATCTTAGTTCCCCCACCAGGGGTTGAACTGGCACCCTCATCAGTGAAAGTGCAGAGTCCTAACCGCTGGACTGCCAGGGAAGTCCCCAGGTTACTTTTGTTTATTCATTTTCTTAAAAGGTGTTATTTTGCAGAATCCCTAAGCGTGAAACTTCATACCTACCACTCACTAAACTCTGTCCTCTGGTCTCAGAAAATGTCATCTGATGCAAGATCTGCTCACCTTTGCCACCGGCTGCCGGCTGCCTCCTGTAAATATTGCCCTCAGTTACTCTGGACTCCTTAGCTAGAACTGCATTCCTTCAGGGCATGTATCACTTCCACAAGTGCTGTTTTAAGTAACAGATTTGAGAGTTGTCTTTTATTCCACGAGAACATAAGCTCCATGAGGGCAGGATTTCACCTGTTTGGTTCACTGCCTTATTCCAAACACTGAGAATAACATCTGCATAGAATAGGATGGAAATCTGTTGACTGGATGGTTATGAGCCTTTTAGAGCAATATGTCGATTTGTCTTTTAAAAACAAAGTGATGCATAGGGGATTCCCTGGTGGTCCTGTGGTTAAGACTTGGGGCTTTCACTGCTGTGGAACCAATTCCTGGTTGGGGAACTAAGATCCCACAAGCCACCCTGCATGGCCAAAAAGAAAAAGATACATATCTGGATGGCCAAAAAGAAAAATGATACATAATTGGCAAGTGATATCTTGTAAGATTCAGGTGTACAATGTGTTGACCTGATACAATGTGATTTTATATATTGCAATGTGATTAGCTAACACCTCTATCAAGTTCCATACTATTTCTTTTTTTTTGTTTGTGTGTGTGTGTGGGGGGAATAATTAAGATCCAGTCTCTTAGCAAGTTTGAGGTTCTAGTATGGTTTTTGTTGTCTACAATCTCTATATCATGCATTAGCTCTCCAGGACTTATTTATCTACTAGTTGCAAGAAGCGAGTTTTCTTTTCAGAAAGTTTTCAGAGACTGATAAGGGTGGGATCATGGGGCCTGATAGTAAAACTGCATGGTCCACAGCATCTGCCTCCTCCTTTTCTATAGAAATGGGGAAACGGCTCCTCCATGGTCCTCTGCCAGGACTTCCCCTGTGACCTTCCTCCACCCCACCCCCACCTCCGCCCCCAATCTTTCCTGACTCTGGCTTTGCTGCCAACACACCAAGTCTCTTCATATCTCTATTAGAACCTGTTAGAACCTCCCTTAAGTTACTATCATCCTACCTTTCTTCTCTCTCTCACCACTCAGATGTGATTCTCAAGCCAAGGACAATGTATTGACAATACCTATCTCTTGCTCATCTCATCTGTTTCTTTTTAGAATCTGGCTCATATTCCTAAGCATTTCTGCAACCTTCTTTTATGCACCTAAATCCTAAATGGTCTCTCTTAATCTTCTTGAATCTATCCTTCAATCAGCAGAGTAATCTACCTAAAATGAAAATCTGATCATGACAACTTCCTGCTTGAAAACTTCCTTGTCTTCCCATTGCTTTTAGGATCAAGTTCAAGACTGCTTAGCATGGCATCTCAGGGCCAGTGTGGCTGGTTCCTGACTGCTCTTCCTCAGTCAGCTCTTATCATTTTCTGATGGGTATCTGGCTTTCCATTTAGAACCTCTATTTTATCCTTGCTTGCACTATATTCCTTTCTTCACTGTGATGGCTTTGGTCTGGCTACCTTCTGTCTAAAATGTCCCAGCTTCTTCCCCACCCTCATCCAGCTAATTCCACCTGATACTTTTAGTCCTCAAATTAAAAAAAAAAAAAACAACTTTGTATCTAGTTTTCTCAACATCATTAATTATAACCCATCGTTTGTCTACTGTTTTTAAATATCAGCTCTACTGCTGCTGCTGCTAGGTTGCTTTAGTTGTGTCCGACTCTGTGCGACCCCATTAGTTGTGTCCGACTCTGTGCGATCCCATAGATGGCAGCGCACCAGGCTCGCCCATCCCTGGGATTCTCCAGGCAAGAACACTGGAGTGGGTTGCCATTTCCTTCTCCACTGCATGAAAGTGAAAAGTGAAAGTGAAGTCACTCAGTCGTGTCTGACTCTTCCTGACCCCATGGACTGCAGCCCACCAGGCTCCTCCATCCATGGGATTTTCTAGGTGAGAGTACTGGAGTGGGTTGCCCTTGCCTTCTCCAAATATCAGCTCTAGCATATAGTAGATCTTTACCTTGGCTCTGGTTTGGGGCTTTATGTCATTTTATTAATCTATTTCTTGTTGTTACTATTTTTATTATTATGAATTCCAAATGACTTCTAATACCTAGCAATAAACAAGACAAATCTCTGCACTTTTCTTCCTACATAAACACTTATGCCCACTCCTCTCAATTTTCTCAAAATTTTCTTGATTATTTTAAACGTTTATTTTTTCAGGTGAGCTCTGGAATCTTCCCCCACCCCCAGGTTTATCCCTTTACAGAAGAAAGAAATCGGATTGAAATTGTATAGTTTATAAAGAATTTTAGAAACTATTATAATACTTTGTTACTATAAGGTCAGAAATAAGAAAGTAGAGGAGCCAGCAATTGTTCAACTGCAATTTCCATGATCCCTATTCACCATTAATTTATTGTATGCTTTTGTTTTTGATGCAGCATGTTTGTTGATCTACTCTGGTGGCTCAGATGGTAAAGAATCTGCCTGTAATGCAGGAGACTGGGGTTTGATCCCGGAGGTGGGAAAACACCCTGGAGAAGGCAATGGCAGCCCATTCCAGTACTCTTGCCTGGAAAATCCCATGGACGGAGGAGCCTGGTAGGCTGCAGTCCATGGGGTCACTAAGAGTTAGACACAACTGAGTGACTTCACTTTCACTTTTCACTTTCATGAACTGGAGAAGAAATGGCAACCCACTCCAGTGTTTGCCTGGAAAATCCTAGGGACAGTGGAGCCTGGTGGGCTGCCGTCTATGGGGTCGCACAGAGTCGGACACGACTGAAGCGACTTGGCAGCAACAGCAGAGCGACTAACACTTTCACTTTCACAATTGTTGATAAAATGGTTTATTGTCAGGAAAATTGTCCAAAAGTAGAAGCTGGCTAAAGAGATTATTGGGTTGTCTTTCAGTGGAGAGCTATGCACTGCCAAGAGGACAATGTCTGTTTTTTTGTTTTTTGTTTTTTTTTTTCCGACATACCACGTGTTATGTGGGATCTTAGTTCCCCTATCAGGGCTCAAATCCATAGCCCCTGCATTGGAAGGGCAGAGCCTTAACCACTGGGTTGCCAGGAAAGTCCCAACACTGATTTCAATTGTTCCCTATTGACTAGGGCAAAATCAAAGTTGCAGAACACTGGTAGTCATGCAAATGACCTTTATCAACAGACTTGGAAATGCTGTTGTCCAGTAGAGATATTGTACAATGATTGTTGCCCTGTAGAAAGATAGGAAGATTTCATTTTCCTATATTAGTCAGTTTTGAAACTATTAGCACATTTATTTCAATATTCCTGATTGCCTAAATATGAGTGTCCTTTAAATTCTTCTTGAAACTGGTTCTTACATCTCATTTTGTTGTTGTTGTCAACTAATTAAATAAAAGCTTTGGTATCTGTAAATTTAAACTTTTCATGAGAGTCATAATTCTACTTTTTTGAAAATATTACTTTAACAGTATGGTGCCTTAACAGACTATGTGGGAAATGTTATTAAAGCAAAATTCCTTTGCCTACAACCTATAAAAGTAATGTATTCTTGTAAAGTAATTCAGT
The DNA here is from genome assembly GCA_917880005.1 of Nanger dama. Taxonomy (NCBI): domain Eukaryota; kingdom Metazoa; phylum Chordata; class Mammalia; order Artiodactyla; family Bovidae; genus Nanger; species Nanger dama. The sequence goes on from CAKJTW010000084.1 coordinate 440,503, forward strand.
TGTACAGAAGCCAGCAGAATTAGAGATCTTTAATCCTGGAAAGATCATGGCACCCAATACCTTTACTTTCAAATAGAAACAATAGTAATGTTAAAGAAAGCTTTCAGACAGTTTAGTCATGAGCAGATATCAGTTTTATGACATTCTCACAACCAAGAGAAAGGCCTTATAGAAGCTAATTTAAAGATTTATTCTCAGTAGGGATTTTTAAAAATATATAAAAATATTGAGAAATATCTTTTTTATTGAAGTATAATTTACCTATAAGACTATGCTAGTTCTAGGTATACAACATAGTAATTCAGTCTTTTTGTATATGACTAAATGATCACCATAAGCTAGAGTTAACGGCTGTCACTATACTAAGTTATTACAGTATTATGACTATATTCCCTCACTCTGTACATTTCATCCCGATGACTCATTTATCATGGAGCTGGAATTTTACACCTCTATTTCCTCCCCATATTTCACATATTTCCCTGCACTCCCTCCCCTCTGGCAAACACGTGTTCTTTCTCAGTGTCTTTGAGTCTGTGGTGGTTTTATGTTTCCTCATTTGTTTTATGTTTTAGAGTCCACATATAAGCAAAATCATATTGTATTTGTCTTTCTCTGAATGTTCACTTTGTATAACAAGTTTGTTCACTTAGGATAATACTCTCCAGGTCCATCCATGTTGTTGCAGATGGCAAAAATCTCAGTCTTCTTTATGGCTGAGTAATACTTCATTGTAAGTATGTATACCACATCTTCTTTGTCTGTTCCTCTGCTGATGGACACAGGTTGTTTCCATGTCTTGATTATTGTATATTATGTTGCAGTGAACATAGGGGTGTATATATCTTTCTGAATTAGTGTTTTTGTTTTCTTCAGAAAAATACCCAAGAATGGAGTTGCTGGATCATGGGGTAGTTCTATTTTTAATTTTTGAGGAATCTCCATACTGTTTTCCATAGTGGCTGCACCAGTGAACATTTCCACCAACAGTGTACTAGGGTCCTTTTTTCTCCACATGCTTGTGAACACTTGTTATTTCTTGTCTTTTTGACAGTTGCCATTCTGACAGGTGTGAGGTGATATCTCACTGTGGTTTTGATTTGTGTTTCCCTGGTAATTAGTGATGCTGAGCATCTTTTCATGTGCCTGTTCTTCTGCCCATTTTTCAATCAAGTTGTATAAGTTCTTTGTATATTTTGAATGTTAACCTCTTATCAGATATATCGTTTGCAAATATCATCTCCCATTCAGTAGGCTGCCTTTTTTGCTTCATTGATAGTTCCCTTTGCTGTGCAAAGCTTTTTAGTTTATGTAGTCCCATTTGTTTATTTTTGCTTTTGTTTCCCTTGTCTGAGGAAACATATCCAAAAAAATATATCGCTAAGCCCAGTGTCAAAGAGCACACTGTCTATGTTTTATTCTAGGATTTTTGTAGTTTAGGTCTTACATTTAAGTCCTTAATCTGTTTTGAGTTTCTTTTTGTATATGGTATGAAAAAGTAGTCCAGTTTGTTTCTTTTCCATGTAATTTTCTAGTTTTCCCAACACCATTTATTGAAGAGGCTGTCTTTTCCCCCACTGTATATTCTGGCCTCCTTTGCCGTAGATTAATTGACAATATATGTGTGGGTTCATTTCTGGGCTCTCTTTTCTGGCCCATTGATCTATATATCTGTTTGTGTGACAGTACCATACTATTTTGATCATTGTAGTATAGTTTGTAGTTTGAAATTAGGGATGATACTACCTCCAGCTTTGTTCTTTCTTGAAATTGCTTTTGGTGTTTGGGGGTCTTTGTGTTTTCATATAAATTTCAGAATTATTTTTTCTAGTTCTGTGGTAAATGCCATAGGTATATATTTTTTTAATTTTGTTTTTTTAATTTATTTATGGCTGTGCTAGGCCTTTGTTGCTACACATGGGCTTTCTCTAGTTGTGGCGAGCAGGGGACACCCTTTAGTTGTATTAAGTGTGGGCCTCTCGTTGTGGTGGTTTCTCTTGTTTTTGAACATGGGCTCTAGGGTGTGTGGCCTTCAGCAGATGTGACCTGGGCTCTAGAACACAGACTCAGTAGTTGAGGTGCAATTACTTAGTGGCCCCACAGTATGTGAGGTCTTCCCAAACCAGGGATCAAACCCATGTCTCCTGCATTGGCAGATGGACTTTTTACCACCTAACTACCAGGGAATCCCAGCAGGTGGATTCTTCACCACTGGACCACCAGGGAATTCCACTATAGGTGTTTTGAAATGGATTGCTTTGAATCTGTAGATTGCCTTGGGTAGTATGGCCATTTTTACAATATTAATTCTTCTGATTCAGAGTATAATGTATCTTTCCACTTGTTTGTGTCATCTTCAGTGTCTTCTATAGTTTTCCAAGAACAGATTTTTCACCTCCTTGGGTAGATTTATTCCTAGGTATTTTATTCTTTTGATGCAATTATAAATGGGATTTTTTTTCTTAATTTCTTTTTCTGATAGTTCATTATTAGTGCATAGAAACACAACAGATTTCAGAATATTAATTGTATTTCCTCAAACTTTACTGAATTCCTTTGTTGGTTCTAATAATTTTTGGTGGCATTTTTAGGATTTTCTATATATAGTTTGTTGTTATCTGTAAACCAGTGTCAGTTTTACTTTCTCTTCCCAATTTGGATTTCTTTATTTTTCTTGTCTGATTTTCACAGCTATGACTTCCTAAACTATGTCGAATAAAAGTGGTAGGAGTGGGCATCCTTGTCTTGTTCTTGATCTAAAAAGGAACGCTTTTAGCTTTTGACTGTTGATTATGATATTAGCTGTAGGCTTGCCATATAAATCCTTTATTATGTTGAGAAATGTTCCCTTACACTCACTTTGTTAAGAAATTTTAAAAATTACAAATAGATATTGAATTTTGTCAAAAATGTTTTTCAGTGTCTATTGAGATGGTCATATGATTTTTATTCTTCAGTTTGTTAATGTGGTATATCACATTGATTGATTTGCAGATTTGAACATAGAGAATGATAGCTTTAATGCATTGTTGAATTTGGTTTTGTTAATATTTTAGTGTAGGACAGAGGAGCCTGGCATGTTGCAGTCCATGGAGTCTCAAAGAGTCAAGCATGACTTAGTGATTAAACAACAACAATATTTTGTTGAGGATTTTTGTATCATGTTCATCAGTGATAGTGGCCTTTAGTTTTCTTTTGCGTGTGTGATGTCTTTGGTTTTGATATCCAGGTAATTTCTGGCTTTGTAGAATAAGTTCAGAAGCATTTATCTTTCTTCAATTTTTGGAATAATTTGAGGAGAATAGATGTTAATTCATCTTTAAATACTTGGTAGAATTCACCCTTGAAGCCATGTGGTCCTGAACTTTTGTTTGTTGGAATGTTTTTTTTCCCCCTCTGGCTGTACTGTGGCAGCATGTAGGATCTTAGTCCCCCTATCAGGGATCCAACCCATGTCCCTGTATTGGACATGTAGAGTCTTCACTACTGGGCCATTAAGAATGGCCTGGGAATTTTATTTTTTTACTAATTTGATTTTTTAAAAATATGAACAGATGGTTTGTTCATGTTTTCTGTTTCTTCCTATTTTAATCTTAGGAGACTGCCATTTCTAGGAATTTATCCATTTCTTCTAGGTTGTCTGTTTCATTGGTGTATAATTGTTGGTAGTAATCTTTTATGATCCTTTGGATTTCTGTAGTGTCAGTACTAATTTCTCTTTCATTTCTGATTTCATTTATTTGGCTCTTTCTTTCCTTTTTTTTTCCTTTTCCTTTTTATGGTTGAGGACTCTAGCTAGGGACTAGACTTTATTTCATTAACAGTTTTGTTTATCTTTTCAAAGAACCAGCTCTTCATTGATTTTTAATTTATTTATTTATTTATTTATTTTCTTTTGGTTTTTGTTTCATTTATTTCCACTCTGATCTTGATTATTTCTTTCCTTCCTTCTAATAACTTTAGGTCTTGTTTGTTCTTCTCTTCCTAGTTCCTTTGGGTGTAAGGTTAAATGGTCTATTTGAGATTTTTCTTGTTTCCTAAGATAGGATTTTATTGCTATAAACTCCCTCATAATTGCTTTTGCTGTGTCCCATAGATTTTGACTGACTGACTGGTAGGTTTTGGTTTATTGTGTAATTTTCACTCATCTCCAGGTATTTTTTAAATTTCATCTTTGATTTACTCACTGACTCCTTGGTTGTTTAGTATCACATTGCTTATTCCTATGGTGGTGGTTTAGTCACTAAGTCATGTCGGACTCTTGTGACCCCATGGACTACATAGCTCTCGAGTTTCCTCTGTCCATGGGATTCTCCAGGCAAGAATACTGGAGTGGGTTGCCATTTCCTTTTACAGGGAATCTTCCCAACCCAGGAATCAAACCTGGGTCTCCTGCATCGTAGGCAGATTCTTTACTGATTGAACTACAAGGGAAGCCATTTATCCCTATGTATTTGTACTTTTTTCAGCTTTTCCCTTGTTGATGATTTTTTTACATCCTAGTAAAGTAATGCTAAAATTCTCTAAGCCAGGCTTCAGCAATACGTGAACCGTGAACTCCCTGATGTTCAATCCTGCTTTAGAAAGGCAGAGGAACCAGAGATCAAATTGCCAACATCCGCTGGATCATGGAAAAAGCAAGAGAGTTCCAGAAAAACATCTATTTCTGCTTTATTGACTATGCCAAAGCCTTTGACTGTGTGGATCACAAGAAACTGTGGAAAATTCTGAAAGAGATGGGAATACCAGACCACCTGACCTGCCTCTTGAGAAATCTGTATGCAGATCAGGAAGCAACAGTTAGAACTGGACATGCAACAACAGACTGGTTCCAAACAGGAAAAGGAGTACATCAAGGCTGTATACTGTCACCCTGCTTATTTAACTTCTATGCAGAGTACATCATGAGAAATGATGGACTGGAAGAAATACAAGCTGGAATCAAGATTGCTGGGAGAAATATCAATAACCTCAGATATGCAGATGACACCACCCTTATGGCAGAAAGTGAAGAGGAACTAAAAGCCTCTTGATGAAAGTGAAAAAGGAGAGCGAAAAAGTTGCTTAAAGCTCAACATTCAGAAAACGAAGATCATGGCATGTGGTCCCATCACTTCATGGGAAATAGATGGGGAAACATTGGAAACAGTGTCAGACTTTGTTTTTGGGGGGCTCCAAAATTACTGCAGATGGTGACTGCAGCCATGAAATTAGAAGACGCTTACTCCTTGGAAGAAAAGTTATGACCAACCTAGATAGTATATTCAAAAGCAGAGACATTACTTTGCCGACTAAGGTCCGTCTAGTCAAGGCTATGGTTTTTCCTGTGGTCATGTATGGATGTGAGAGTTGGACTGTGAAGAAGGCTAAGTGCTGAAGAATTGATGCTTTTGAACTGTGGCTTTGGAGAAGACTCTTGAGAGTCCCTTGGACTGCAAGGAGATCCAACCAGTCCATTCTGAAGGAGATCAACCCTGGGATTTCTTTGGAAGGAATGATGCTGAAGCTGAAGCTCCAGTACTTTGGCCACTTCATGCGAAGAGTTGACTAATTGGAAAAGACTCTGATGCTGGGGGTATTGGGGGCAGGAGGAGAAGGGGACGACCAAGGATGAGATGGCTGGATGGCATCACGGACTCGATGGACGTGAGTCTGTGTGAACTCCGAGAGATGGTGATGAACAGGGAGGCCTGGTGTGCTGTGATTCATGGGGTCACAAAGAGTCGGACACGATTGAGCAACTGAACTGAACTGAATTGTTGTAGTTATTAAAGATACTTAATATGATTTCAATCTTACTGAGGTTTGTTTTGTGGCCTAGTATGTGATCTATCCTGGAGTGCAATTGTAAAGAATCTGTATCTGGCTCGGGTGGGATGTTAACTGTGTTTTCCTCTGTCCACATCTGTGAGCCTCTAAGGGAGGGTGCCTGGCCCTCTAGTGTCAGAATTCTACCATATCCTCTCACTTGGCTTTTCCACTCTATACCAGAAATGCTGTGTCTGGTTTCCTCAAAGACCTTCAGACAAGTCCACCTTCATCACCAAAGGAACATTAATACTGAGACTCAGAAAGTGAAGTGCTAGGGGCGGGGGAGTGAGGCTGAAAGTGAGGGCTGAGGGAAGGTGGTGAGGGGATTGAGAAGCTGGTGAGAGAGAGGGGGAAAGTCATGCCATGATTGGGAATCTTCCCAGAGCATAAACTCTGAACTTTCTAGGATTCAAGAGGACCAGCTATAACTTCCAGGTCAGTCCAGTTTTAAGACTTCTGAAGGCCTGTGCCTTCTCCCTTATTTGAGGCCCCACTTTACATCTCTTCAAACATGCTAAAATATCCTAAAATGTACTGACATTCCACATTGTGCAAATGTAGTTTCCCCATAAAATATTGGGTGTAGCTCTGTTTTTGAACATATTTGTTTGTAACCTTTAATTTTTATCACCTTAAAAATTTTTAAATTTTACATTGGATTATAGTTGATTTACAATATTGTATAAGTTTCAGGTATACGGCAAAATGATTCATTTATACATATAGTCATTCCTTTTCAAATTCTTTTCCCATTTAGGTTATTAAAGAATATTGAGCTTGAGCAGCATTTGCTGTGCTATTCAGTAGGTCTTTATTGGTTATCTATTTTAAATATAGTATTGTGTGTATGTTAATCCCAAACTCCCTATTTATCCCTTGCTACCCATTGCCTTTCTTAATAATCATGTTTTTGTGAGTCTTTACAAAGTGAGAAAGTCTTGTCTGTAAATTTTTTTCAAATGCAAAAATAGTTATGAATATTAAATGAGATGACAAATGAGTTTGACACAGGAGATTTGGTACAACATTTAACTAGACATTTATTAATTTCACATCTATAGCTTTGTTGTTACCTGAGAGGAAATTTTTTCACCCTAGATCTGTCTCAAACATTTGTGTGGACAGCTCATTGTTCAAGCTCATTGGCTCTACGCCCTGTTTCTATGGTGCCTAATGGATAAAACAGCTTGCTTACAGTCCTCTGACTTGCTGGTTTGGGCCACTTCCTGGAACTGTCATGAAAAAACTGCCTATTCTTTCAAGAGAATTTAATGCGGTGTCCATCCTGGGGAGATGGGCCACTGTGGAAGGAAGCAGCTTCCATCCTAACATTTTTAGGCCACAAACCCCTTTGTTAGTCTGATAAAGCCAGATCCCTTCTCAGAATAAAGTTTTAAATGCATGAAATAAAATACATAGAATTACAAAGAAAACCAATTATATTAAGATACAGTTATCAAAACAAATACACTTGTGACAATAATACAAATGTTTACTAATGTATTAAATGACAAGTTTAGCTTCAGTCCTATAACTACCATAATTCAAATCAGCAATGAGTATAAAGAATATTTTGAGATATCAACACACTGATCTGATATGAAAATATTGGGTTTTTTTGGTCTTTAAAATTGAACTTTATTTTGGGATAACTAGAGTCATATGTAATGTAAGAAATAATACAGAGATATTCCACATACTCTCTATCCAGTGTCCTCTCTGGTAATGCCTTGCAAAATTAAATGACAGTCAGAATATTGACATTGATATAATGGAAATGCAAACGTTACTATTAGCATGTATCACCCTTTTATAGCCACATCCACTTCACTCTTGCCCCATACCTCTTTGAAAATATTTGTTATTTTTATTGATGGCAAAGTTACAGTTACCACTAGGATTTGTAGCCTATTTTTGTGATGGAGGAAAATGTTATGTTTTAACTAGAAGTGAAAGATATTAAGATGTAATTATTTCCTCTGTTTAATTCAATTAGAACCCCTGAATTCTATTGGTGGCTATGGATCTGAAGTTAAATTCAATGGATGGTGAGGGATACCCTCCCATGAATTATTATGTGGGAGGATTATAGACACCAAATAACTCTCAAACCTGAGAGATTCTGAGGCTGTCTCTGATCTCTGTACTGTACAGTGCTGTTCTTAGTTGCTCAGACATGTCCAACTCTTTGTAACCCCATGGACTGTAGCCCGCAGGCTCCTCTGTCCATGGGGATTCTCCAGGCAAGAATATTGGGAGTGGGTTGCCATGCCCTCCTCCAGGGGATCTTCCTAACACCAGGATTGAACCCAGGTCTCCTACACTGCAGGCAGCTTCTTTACTGTCTGAGCTATTAGAGAAGCCCAAGAATACTGGAGTGGGTAGCCTATCCTTTCACCAGGGGAACTTCCAGACCCAGGAATTGAACTGGAGTCTCCTGCATTGCAGGCAGATTCTTTACCAGCCAAGCTACCCGGAAAGGCCCTTCTGATCTCTAAGTTCCCTAAATTTTCTGATACCATATTAGTTAGAAAGTAAGTGCCCTGGAATATTTGAGATGTTCATGGTGATTTTCCAATCTCCAGATCGAGGCCAGGACTATGACTTGGAATTGTGCTCTCCATTCTCTGGGCAAATGACCCCCAGATAGCTCTCCTGATGTACCCTTCCTTAGAAGATTTTAATTTTCTTCCAAAATGTATTTCATCTTAAGCTCTCAAGTTCACATTTCATACCAAACCACCCCGAACCCACCTACCCATCCATCCAAACACTTAGCCATACATTTCATAAAGATACCATGATATAAAGGTACAAATGAGAACTTATCTGTCTTTCCAAATTCTTCCTTGTTCATAAACTCATACTGGAAAACACCTATGTAAGTCAAAAGATGATCTATGATAGAGTCATTCTCAGAAGTTTCTAAAGTCACTTCACTCTACAGGACTGGTTTGAGGGCCAGTTGGTGAGATAGGCAGGTTATTCTTGGCTCCTGGTCCTCAGACCTGAAATGTGTAGTGCTGGTAGTAAATTCCCTAAGCCCACTTGTAAGATGACGCTTATTTCCATGATAGGTCATTATCTCTATCCTCTCTCCTTTCACAGATGAAGATGAAACAGTAGCCTGTATGTCCTGTCTGCTTTGTCTGAAAACAATGATGACTTAGTCATCTGTATCTGTGAGATGTCATTCTTTTGTGTCCCAGGCCCATTCATAACCTTTCAGAACTCTCATCTGGGGAGCCAGCTCCATGGAAACACTGACCAGTGGCTTAAATTATGACACTTGAAGCAAATGTTTTTCTTTTTCTTCTATTCTTACCCAAACCTGCAATGAATCACATCTTGCCCCCTCCATGCACACCTTTCCCTTCTGGCCACACAAAGTCCAAAACTTGAGGACCCAGACCCATAGTGGTGGTGGTGTTTAGGTCACTAAGTCATGTCTGACTCTTTTGCAACCCCATGGACTGTAGCCTTCCAGGCTTCTCTGTCCATGGGATTTCCCAGGCAAGCATACTGGAGTGAGTTGCTGTTTCCTCCTTCAGGAGATCTTCCTGACACAGGGATCAAACTCACGTCTCTTGCACTGGCAGGTGGGTTCTTTACCACTGAGACCTGGGAAGCCCCGGTCATAGAACAGCTGGGCATTATTTGTGGCTGCAGGTTCCCATGATGTCTGTATGAGGATCAACTGCTGCTGCTTCTCACTGCCTTGGCGGGGGCCTGAAAGGCCGGTGCTCATGGCACTTTTGTTGTGCCCATCTGAGGGCAGAGTTTGTAGTTCAGAATGATGGGGCTCTCACTCTCCTTCTTAGCTCACTGGGCACTTTGGTGACCTGTAAACCTCGTCAAAGTCAGGCTGTCTGTATTCTTCTCTCCTCGTATTGGCTCAGGAGCCCATCTCTCCTTTTAAACTGATTTTCTAAATCCAGATATAGACTCCAAGCAAGTATTTCACTGCTTGACCTAGGCACTGGGAGCATACTTGCTCTTTTTTTTAATGACACTCATCAGATTGAATTCTTACAGCTAACTTAAATGTCCCTGTAAACTATTTCAGAGCAGAGCTCATGTCATTTGTTTCTACATCTCCATCATCTAGCACAGTGTCTGGCTGTGGCTCTCTATAAATATTTTGGAACAAATGCATATATATATATTTTTTTGAACTTTTTATTTGTATTGGGGTATAGCTGATTGACATTGCTGTGATCATTTCAGGTGAACAGCCAAGAGACTCAGTCATGCATATACATAGATCCAGTCTCCCCTGAAACCTGCTTCCCTCCAGGCTGCTGCATAACATTGAGCATAGTTCCATGAGCTTGGTGTCCACTTTAAATACAGCAGTGTTGTACATGTCCATCCCAAACTCCCTAACTATCCCTTCCCCTCATCCTTCCCCCTGCCAACCATAAGTTTGTTCTCTAAGTCTGTGAGTCTTTTTCTATTTTATAAGTTCATTTGTAGCATTTCTTTTCAAATTCCATGTATAAGGGATGTCTTATGATACTTCTCCTTCTCTGACTTCCTTCAGTAACAAATGCATGAATATATTAATTAAAGAATAGTTTAGTTTTTTAAAAATTTTTTTATCTGGCTGTGCCAAGTCTTAGTTGCAGCACATGGGATCTCCGATCTTTGTAGCACCATGCGAGGTCTTTAGTTGTGGCATGCAGACTCTTAGTTGGAGCATGTGGGATCTAGTTCCATGGTCAGGGATGGAACTCAGGCTCCCTGCATTGGGAGCTCAGAGTCTTAACCACTGGGTCACCAGGAAAATCCCTAAAGATACAGATTCAGTTTAGTCACTCAGTTGTGCCCGACTCTTTGCGACCCCATGAATCAGAGCACGCCAGGCCTCCCTGTCCATCACCAACTCCCGGAGTTCACTCAGACTCACGTCCATCGAGTCAGAGATGCCATCCAGCCATCTCATCCTCTGTCGTCCCCTTCTTGTGATGGAATTCCAGTTGAGCTATTTCAAATCCTGAAAGACGATGCTGTGAAAGTGCTGCACTCAATATACCAGCAAATTTGGAAAACTCAGCAGTGGCCACAGGACTGGAAATGTCAGTTTTCTTTCCAATCCCAAAGAAAAGCAATGCCAAAGAATGCTCAAACTACCACACAATTGCACTCATCTCACATGCTAGTAAAGTAATGCTCAAAATTCTCCATGCCAGGCTTCAGCAATACGTGAACCGTGAACTTCCTGATGTTCAAGCTGGTTTTAGAAAAGGCAGAGGAACCAGAGATCAAATTGCCAACATCTGCTGGATCGTGGAAAAAGCAAGAGAGTTCCAGAAAAACATCTATTTCTGCTTTATTGACTATGCCAAAGCCTTTGACTGTGTGGATCACAAGAAACTGTGGAAAATTCTGAGAGAGATGGGAATACCAGACCACCTGACCTGCTTCTTGAGAAATCTGTATGCAGGTCAGAAAGCAATAGTTAGAACTGGACATGGAATAACAGACTGGTTCTAAATAGGAAAAGGAGTATGTCAAGGCTATTCATTGTCACCCTGCTTATTTAACTTATATGCAGAGAACATCATGAGAAACGCTGGACTGGAAGAAACACAAGCTGGAATCAAGATTGCTGGGAGCAATATCAGTAACCTCAGATATGCAGATGACACCACCCTTATGGCAGAAAGTGAAGAGGAACTAAAAAGCCTCTTGATGAAAGTGAGAGAGGGGGAGTGAAAAAGTTGGCTTAAAGCTCAACATTCAGAAAACGAAGATACAGATTAGTTTCTGGTTATTTCCTTTGTTCATGGGCTCCTTTACAAGAGCTCCTTTTATGAACTCCTTTACCATAGATTTGTGAATCTCTGGTTCGTATCCTAGTCTGATCTATATTCCAGGCACTGTGTGTGTGCACGCTTAGGTCATGTCCAAATCTTTGTGACTATGGGCTGTAGCCCGCCAGGCTCCTCTGTCCGTGGGATTCTGCAGCCAAGAATACTGGAGTGGGTTGCCATCCCTGGTCAGGGGAACTAGATCCCACATGCCCTGGAGTCCCTAGTGCCCAGGTTCAGTGGTTGTGGTTAGTTGCTCCACAGGCTTAGTTGCTCCGTGGCGTGTGGGATCTTCCCGGACCAGATGTTGAACTCATGTTGCCTGCTTTGGCAGGCAGATTTCTTTACCACGCAGCCACCAGGGAAGCCTCTTAGATTGTTATTTTAAAATAAATTATGCTCATTTAAATTTTTCTTAGGTTTTAATTTTTAATAAGGCCAATATTGTGTGATAACTCAGAACAATAGAATTTCTTTGGGATTTCCTCAGTCATTTTCAGAATGAAAATGGGTTTCAAGAGAAAGTGTTGCGGATGGATACCAAAGGGGAAGAGATGGGGTGGGAGGAATTGGGAGATTGGGACTGACACCTATACACTACTGGTACCATGTATAAAATGGAAAATTGATGTGAACATACTGTATAGCAGACAGAACCCTACTTAATACACTGTAGTGACCTAAATGGGAAGGAAGTCCAAAAGAGGGACTATATGGCTTATTCATTTTGCTGTGCAGTAGAAGCTGACACAACATTGTAAAGCAACTACACTGTAATAAAAATTAATTAATGGGAGGAAAAAAAGAGAAAAGCTTGGTGGACAGCTGTAGAGGACGGCACACGTGACAAGAAGGACCAGGAGCCAGACACATGGCTGAGTGCTTCAGGGATCGCTTCTATTCACAGCTGACGACAATCAAGCTTTTCTTTCTCAGTAGTTTTTGTGGCTCAGGCTGAATGTTACTGCGTGTTCAAAGCTGGAGCCCAGAAAACGGAAGGAAAAAGGAGAACTAACCTCTCAAATTTCCTTTGCTTCTGTCCAGCAAGTTTTCTCCCTCCAGAGGGAGTGAAGGCTGGAGCAGTGCCACTGATGCTCAGACCCAGCACAGCCGAGTCCAGTTCCTCCCTGACGGCACCAGTCCAGGCTTGCACGCTGCACGGGACCCTGTTTATCTCCTGCTCTCTTTCTATTGTCACTTGGCAGACAGTGTCATTTATGTATTTCTTGCAAAGTAGTTGTCATTTCAGCACATGTCTGGGTGGCTTACCTTCGTAGGACACTGTAAAACAAAATGAAACAAAGCCAATTCAGGGAAAAACAAGCTGGATGACGCATGGGCACATGGAAGGTGTCACCTGCTCATTGTTAAATTAGATTAATTGCACTTTAGTGCTGGTATCTAAGGGCCTAAGAGTGTCACCTTAGCTGACCCAAATAGCCAATGATCCATGTGCTCAACATACACGGTTTTGAGGAAAAACACTTCTGTATTTTTTGAGAAATGAACTAAACTAGCTGCTTTTCTCATTACATAAAAACCCATATTTACTTAAAGAACAACTGACAAACTATGGTAATTGGGTATTTGGCAGAAATTTTCTCAAAAATAAATGGAGCGAGCTTACACTGAATACTGCCATATTGATGAATAGCTTTTAACACCATGTTCGTGTTGGACACACACCACCTCACCCCTGGGAAGGACTCTTACGTCACTTTGCATGTAAGTCTGATTTGGCCCAAGGAAACTGTGAAAACTTGATCTGTGCACAGGCAACCCAGAACAAGAGGTCACAACAAAGCCTTACTTTTATTCCCAGTGGGAAATGTTAATTCTTATTGGACAAAAACATACAGGACAAAAGTATGTGGTTTTATTGGCCTCTGTGCCCAAGAAAAACATGTTATGGGACTAGTGCCACTGGGGTACATCTATAACGAGAGCAATTTCTAGATACTGATTTTCAATAGTTCATTCTTATTTCTTCCAGTAAGTGTTTACCAAACACCTATTAAGTGCCAAGCACTGGCAGTTACAAATTTCAGTGAGTAGTTTATATATAGTATATATAAATCTCAGTTCAGTCACTCAGTTGTGTCCAGCTCTTTGTGACCCCATGAACCGCAGCATGCCAGGCCTCCCTGTCCTTAACCAACTCCTGGAGTCCACCCAAACCCATGTCCATTGAGTCGGTGATGCCATCCAGCCATCTTATCCTCTGTAGTCCCCTTCTCCTCCTGCCCTCAGTCTTTCCCAGCATCAGGGTCTTTTCCAATGAGTCACCTCTTCGCATCATGTGGCCACAGTATTGGAGTTTCAGCTTCAACATCAGTCCTACCAATGAACACCCAGGACTGATCTTTAGAATGGACTGGTTGGATCTCCTTGCAGTCCAAGGGACTCTCAAGAGTCTTCTCCAACACCACAGTTCAAAGCATCAATTCTTGGGTGCTCAGCTTTCTTTATAGTCCAACTCTCACATCCATACATGACCACTGGAAAAACCATAGCCTTGACTAGATGGGCCTTGTTGACAAAGTAATGTCTCTGCTTTTTAATATGCTGTCTAGGTCAGTCATAACTTTCCTTCCAAGGACTAAGCATCTTTTAATTTCATGGCTGCAGTCACCATCTGCAGTGATTTTGGAGCCCCCAAAATAAAGTCAGACACTGTTTCCCCTGTTTCCCCATCTATCTGCCATGAAGTGATGGGACCGGATGCCATGATCTTAGTTTTCTCAATGTTGAGCTTTAAGCCAACTTTTTCACTCTCCTCTTTCACTTTCATCAAGATGCTTTTTAGTTCCTCTTCACTTTCTGCCATAAAGGTGATGTCATCTGCATATCTGAAGTTATTCATATTTCTCCCAGCAATCATGATTCAAGCTTGTGCTTCCTCCAGCCCAGCGTTTCTCATGATGTACTCTGGCTATAAGTTAAATAAGTAGGGTGACAATATACAGCCTTGACTATATAATATATATAATAACTATAACTTTGGGTAATGACTGTCATACATAAGTGCGGACTTGTGAGATCTTACTTCCCCATCCAGAGACTGAATCTGTGCCCCCTGCATTGGGAGGCTGAGTGTTTTGGTTTTTTTTAACTTTTTATTTTTTAGCTTTTTATTTAATATTGGAGTATAGCTGATTACCAATGTGATAGTCTTGGGTTCAGAGCAGAGCAACTCAGTCATAATATATGTGTATCCATTCTCCCCCAAACTCCCTTCCCATCCAGGTTGACACATAACATTGAGCAGAGTTCCCTGTTGGGAACATGTAGGTCCTTGTTGGTTATCTACTTTAAATATAGCAGTGTGTATATGTCCATCTCAAACTCCCTAATTATCCTTTCCCCCTGCCCTTCTCCCTGGTAGGCAGAGTTCTTAACCACTGGACTGCCAGGGAAGTCCCTGAGGCCATTAAACCTCTTGAACAGTCTCAGAAAGTAGATGTACAGATATTAGCTTAGGAGCCATCTCAGCTGGGCCCATTTCCACCACAGAGTCGATGGATGCCTCCTATGGACCTGTTCAAGCTTGGGGTGAATTCTTAATGACACCAAGCCAACTGAACTAGACTAGGGTTGGAGAACTGTACAAGCCACCTGGTGACCCTCTTGTAGTGGTGGGAGGAAGCTGTTTATCTTGTTGTGCCACAGCAATTTCCAACCCCCACCCCCAACTCTTTCTTTGTGGGCTGCCTCTTAGTATAAAACAAGTACAGAAATTTGAAGTAGGATCATTTGGTATAAGAACAGAATTGTTCCTCAGGGTCTCAGCCTACTGGCTTCTTGAAATCTGTTAAGATTACTCTTTGTCCTTTGATATTTCTCTAGCATCAAAGATGTATTGTCCTTGGTGCTCCTCATGAACTGTAATAAATAACATCTTTGTCTTCAGCCAGGGTTATAGCTGACAGTCGAGACACTTGTATTAAGTGGCGACAGTAGTCACCTCTAGTGTGACAAGTAGCCGTCCATAAACAGGTGATCATCAAGAGTCCAGGAAATAAAAGAAGAGCAGCAAAACTGTGATGCTTCATTTCATGTGTCAACCTGCCTAGGCCTCAGGGTCCAGATATTTGTCAAACAGATATAAATGTCCCTGTGAAAGTATTTTAGGTGATATTAACATTTAAATTAGTAGACTTATAGTAGCAGATGACTTGCTCCTCCTGTGAGTGGGCCTCATCTAATCCGTTGAAGGGTTGAAGCAATGAGAGACAGAGGTCCCCAGAAGAAGAAGAAATTCTGCCTGCAGACTGCCTTTGAACTTTTTTTTTTTTTTTTTTTAAGTCTGCAACATCAACTTTTCTGTAGGTCTCCAACATGCTGCCCCACTCTGCAGATTTTGGACTGGCAATCCTCTGCAATGACGTGAGCCATTTCCTTAAAATAAATTTCTCTATTTATATATATATCCTATCAGTTCTGCTTTTCTGGATAATACAGAAACATACCACAATTTTGGAAAATGGAGTAAGAGATAGTAATTTTGGGGAGGGGCTTACAAGATCTGTGTGAAGAATGCAATTTTGTCTGCACAACACGTGGGGATACAGATGTCTTAGGAGCTCTTCTGCCAGTCACTTGGCTGGGACACTATTGAATTTGTGTCCCCCTAGCTTCCCAGGGACTTCTACCACCACCACATTCCCCATTCTTTTACTTTTTCCTAGATCCATTTAGTTAAATTTAAATTTGTGCACCTCCCCAATATGTTATACAAGTGCTTATAAGATTTCATAAAAGTCTAATATTGGGAAACTAATAAAATAACTCACAAAACTTTTTTTATCCAGTTTTATTGAGCTCTAATTGACATACAGGACTGTGTAAATTTAAGGTGACTTGATGACATATATAATAATTTGACTTACCTGCATCATGAAACGATGATCACAATAAGTTTACTGAGCATCCATCATCTCATGTAAATACAAAATTAAAGAAGTAGAAAAAAGTAGTTTCCTTGTGGTGAGAATTCTTAGAATTTACTCTTAATAGCTTTCATATATAACATACAGCAGTGTTAATTATATTTACCATTTGTATATTATATCCCTAGTACTTATTATCTCTTTTTAGGTGAAAGTTTAATCTAGAGAGATACATATTCCATGGTCAGGATGTGGACCATCTCAGAAAGTGAGTGGATCTTATTTATCTTATGACTACAAGTCTGAGCCTTGTTCCCGTATTCATCCAATTCCCCTCCCCAACTCCTGCCTCTAGGAACTGAAAATCTGATCTCATTTTCTATGAATGTGTTTGTTTTTGAAGCATACGTGACCTGCAACACTATGTTAGTTCCTGTTGTACAACATAGTGACTCAGTATTTCTATACATTTCGAAATGTTCACTACTACATGTCTAGTCACCATCTGTCACCAGACGCAGATACGACACAGTTGCTGACTGTATCCCCTGAACTGTACACGTCATGCAGATGACCCATTTATTTTGCAAGTGGAAGCCTATGTCTCTTAATCCTCTCTTCTGTCTCTTTACTCCCCTCACCCCATCTCCTCTGGTAACCATGTGTTTATTCTCTGTATCTACGAGTCTGTTCTGAAAAAAATATTTTTTTATTTGGAAAGAGAATCAAGTGAAGGAAACAGGTATTACAAGAAGAAAGAGACAAAGTCTTTTGGATCTCTGTTGCAATCTCTCTGCTGTTTCTTGATAGAAAGTTCTTTACTCATGGCCTGCTACTCTCGGGTCTAGAATGAACTCGTATTCCCTGAGGATCCAAAGAACTACATTCCTAAGGGAAATATGATTTCCTGATGGTTTAAGATGCTTTCAGAACAATACATAAGGCAGAGAATCTCAAGCCCTGGGTTTCCTGGTTATGAATCCCTGTTCCTTCCATACTACCTGGGAGAAAGGAAGACCAGGGGAGGACCAAGAACCAGAGATAGAGATGTTTTCCCGGGATCTGACTTCAGGTTCTGAGATGAGCTTGAAAAATTTTCCTATGGGGTGGGATAAAAACAGAGGTGTGTTAGACCAGCTCAAATATAATTTCTGCTTTAAAGAGTGTCACTGACAACCCCAGAAAGAAGGAAATGTAAAAGTTATCCATTATTTGTTGTCAAAACACATTATAGTTGGATTTCAGCTGTGCCTCCACGACTCTGTGAGATTCGTAGCAAGGCTGTGTCCGTTTGTTGCAATAATAATTAGGGTTCAAAACAGACTCCATCAGTCCTAGGATGCTGCCTCCTCTCTTCCTGCTTCCAGTTCCCCAACTTCAAATGTGAACTGCTTATCCCGACACATATGGAATGCAGTCAGGAGTCTCAGCTTCACATCTCAGCTCACAAAACAGACACGTGTAATAAATACCTTTAGTTTTTTGTAACCAATGTTATCATTTTGGGTCCCTATCCACACAAGTGGAGACATTTAATTGTAGCAAATCAAGATTTCTTTTACCCCTAGGCTTGTGCCTAAACTAATGGCCGAGGCCCCATCTGCTCCCGATGCCATCTGCCTTCACAAGCATCCTCCGAAACTTCCATCGCTCTGTCTGGGCTGGCTGTCATTCTGTGCAGTCTGCTGTGGAGACATTCCTATCCACGTGGCCCATCAGGCCTGGTCCTTTTCTTTGTTACTTCTGGGCACTCTCGACCTCAGAAGATTTATTCTCCTCCACTGGTGGTTCAGACAGTAAGGAGTCTGCCCACCAAAGTCTATCCCTGGGTCGAGAAGATCTCCTGGAGAAGGGAATGGCAACCCCTCCAGTATTCTTGCCTGGAGAATTTCAAGGACAGAAGAGCCTGGCAGGCTATGGTCCATGGGGTTGTAAAGAGCCAGGCACGACTGAGAGACTAACAGATACACACACTGAAGACATGACTTCTTTTGTAGAGCACGTTGTTCCCTTGGATCTCTTACCAGGAAATAGGTATGTTTAATTTTGATCCCACAAACTATCTGCATGTTCCCCAGGAACAAGTGAGAAATTAATCACCCCTACCATCTTTAACTTTCCCCTTTAACTCTTCTCCTGTTCTCAGAGGGTGGGCTGACTTGCTTATATTCACAAAGAATCCTCCCTTCACAAAGTAGGCCTTTTCTCTGTGGATCATGTCTTTTCAGATCCTTTATTTATTTATGGCTGTGCTAGGTCTTTGCTGCTGACTGGCTTTTCTCTAGTTGCAGCAAAGGAGGCTTCTCTCTAGTTGCGATGCAAGGGCTTCTCATGTGGTAGCTTCTCTTCTTGCAGAGCACAGCTCGCGGGCCTTGGACTCTAGTTGTGGTACATGGGCTTAGTTGCCCAGTGGTACATGGAATCTTCCTGGACTAGGGATTGAACCCATGTCTCCTGCATTGGCAGGTGGATTCTTTACCACTAAGCCACCGGGGAAGTCCTCCAATCTTTTTTTATTAGAGCAGAATGAGCAAAGACTGGTCTTGAGTGAAGGAAATACTGAGAGAAAAAAAAATTCACATTTCAAAAGTATTATCCTACATCACACTTAAATTGAGAGTGAAACTCTGGGAAATGAGAAAACAGATTGTCTCTAAAAAGAAATTACCCCAAGAAGAAAAAGTGAGCAAGAACTGACAGATGGGTTGGGAACACTGGTTTTTCAGTGTTCTCTTGACTTTGCTTGATGGGAATACTCAGGAGGGACATGTGTTGCTGTTTTGCTACTTTAAATGTGAATGTCAAGTATGCCAAATTTCTAGGACATTAATGTATTTTGTATTATAAATCAATACATGTTTATTAAATGAATGAACAACAAACCGTGATGGACATAACTAGATATATTAAAGCAGCTTAGGGCTAGAAGAGCAGAAAGAACTTCCCAAATGTTTACATTTGAAAGATTGAGATTAGAAATTAACTTGTATTATTGTTCTCGAGTGGCACTTAATAATCTTGGGGCCCAGTATTACACATTAGAGAACTTGTTTCGTTAACAGTTCTCAGTCAGGCGCTTGGCTATTGAATGTTGACACGGGAAATAAAAGCCTACAAAAAACAACCAATGAGCTCTGCAGAGCTGTGCTAAGAATATTGGACTTTAACTTTTTGATTGGAGGTATTACTACTGCAGCCGGCTGACCTGCCAGAGGGATCATTAAGACCAAAGGCTATAGGTTATGATGTTTGCCTTTTAAAAAGTAAATGCTGCTCTGAATTTCATAGTTCACAGCCTTCAGCTGGAAGTCTCAGCATGACTTCTTGGTATCTGCCTTGGTTTCTGTGCTCTGCTGCCCTCCTCTTGGTTTCTGGCTTGGTAAGGAAACAATGTAGGGGAAAAAATTAGAAAAATTGGGGATAGTTGATAATGATTACTAAGGGACAACCTGTTTTTTTGTTTTTAAGGAATTTCAAAATGTTAATGAAATTAAATGTGGTTTTTTTTTGTTTGTTTGTTTGTTTTTTTGTGAGCAGGGGCAGGCAGAACACTGGGAGTGAGAAGAAGACACACCAGAGGAAAAGTCAGGGACATGAGATAAAATTATGTTTTCTCTGCAGTTTCATTGTTGTGTAACAAGTTTTCTTACGATAAGATGGAAACTTGAAAATCATTCCATTTTTACTAAGGAATGTGATATATATTGCTGTTATAGGAATGTGAGACATGACAGAGTGAATAATGAATGTCATGGGCACAGCCAATGCTTAAGCCTTATAGCGTGGAATCTCTCTTCTTCATCAGGTTACACCAATCTTTCTACAATGACAGGTAGTTGGTACCACAAACCAACTTGAGGTTTTATTTCTTTTTATTGGAGTGTAGTTGATTTACAATATTGTGTTAGTTTCAGGTTTGCAGCAAAGTTAATCAGTTATACATATAATCCACTCTTTTTCCTTCTTTTTCTTAAAGATTCGTTTTCCATACAAAGTATTGGGTTGAGTTCCCTGTGCTATACAGTAGGTCCTTATTTGTTACCTATCTTATATAAGTGGTTTGTGTATGTCAACCCCCAATCTCCCAACTTATCTCTCCCTCCAACATCCCTTGGTAACCATAATTGAGGTTTTAAATGAAGTTTCAAATGCCTGGGGAGAATCTTTAGTTGTGAATTTTAAATAACAATTATTATGTTGAACTAATATTCTGTGAACAGAACTACAGCAGTGAGAACAAGAGATACCATGGGAGACTCATTAAAATTGTAATTATGAATGAATGCTTGATAATGTTTTTGGGAGGTGTGTTGGCATTCCTCTGTGAGGGTGTGCCTGTGTGTGGCCAAGGTGTGAGACAATCAAGACACTAGTTAATACAAAAAGGGTGGTCACCATCCATCCAATTTATCCTCACTGCTTGCCAGATACCCCAACTGATTCTAGCATGGAGATTTTAGAACCTACAGGTAATCTGTATTTAAATAAAATTGTCCCTTACATTTGTATGACATTTTGTTATAGTTTGCCACATTCTTTCACATTATATCATATAACTGTCAGAATACCCAGAAAACCAGCACTGACCACATTGTACAGATACTCCAAGTATCTGAGTACCAGGAAGGTGAACTGACTTGCTGGTAATTGGTAGAAGCAGGAATAAAACCCAGACCTACTGTCTACAAGTCCAAGAGCTTTTTAAACTAGACTTCATTAAGAAATCTCAGGTTTACTTAGTTTTTTTCCGCTGGGTATGTGGTCTGGGTTTCATTTGGTCTGCTGCCGCCCACTTGCCTCAGTCGTGTCCGACTCTTTGCGACCCCATGGACTGTAGCCCACCAGGCTCCTCTGTCCATGGAATTTTCCAGGCAAGAATACTGGAGTGGGTTGTCATTTCCTTCTCCAGGAATCTTCCCGACCCAGGCATCAAACTCGCGTCTCCTGTGTCTCCTGCCTTTGTAGGTGAATTCTTTACCATTGAGCCACTGAGGAGCCCTGCATTTGGCCACCTGTAGAGAATCTATTTTCAGTTTGTTTATTTTTTTCATTTGCAAAGTATAGCCATAGTTTTTTTTTGTTTTTTGTTTTTTTTTGAAGTATTTGGTATTGACTTCGAAGACAGAGTCTTGAGTGAAATGTGAAATTAAACCATGGTTAATGAGGTCTTCAATAAAATTTTCTGTTTAAAGCATCATTATAAATTATAATATTTTAATGCCAAGAATAAGTTGTTAGATTTTTCAAATGAAGCTCCATGAATTCTTTAGAAAATCATGTTTAATGTGAACACTTATTGGAGGGCAGAACTCATGTTCTGCCTTCTTCTGAATCTGAGAACTTGGCTTCTTGCTTCACCCCTTCAAATTCATACAACAGACTGTTTCATTTTTCATATGAAATGAGAAGACCCTTGGGTCAAAAGTTATCTTAGACTCTGATTTAGTTCTCTTGAATACATGCCAGAAACTAATCCATAATATTAAGGAAAAACAAAACCCCACAGATGGCTAGATGGAAATTGGAATCAATAAGACTATTTATGTCACAGACATCATTAATAATATCATTTTCTTATGTGTTTGTTTCCCAGCCAACTCCAGAAATCTTTGGTGAGTCTATTTTGAGTTTTGCCTTATGTGACTGAGCATGGCACAGCACACACAGTAAAAGAAGGTCGTGTGAATAATAGAGCAACAGCACAGAAGAACTTAGGACACATTTAATACTAAGCACAGTGCATACTTGCATTGAACTTTGGTCAAGCACTGGCTTCTTTTGATTTATTGAAGAACATTTTACTGTTTCTGCTCAGGGGTTCCACGTACTCAGCAAAAAAAAAAAAAAAAAAAGATGATGGTATAAGAAAGTCCAAACACAGTGACTGACATACTGGCATCCCATAAATGTCTACTATTGTTATTTTTGCTGTCTTTATGCCAAATCAGATGGACCTGATGTTCTTCCTATTCAGTTGTACACTTAGAGGTTTGGCCATATTATCTACCTTTTGAAACTAAAGAATAGTTCAAATATAGATTAGGAATTTTGCTTGAGAATTCCAAGGTACATTATTAGCAAGGAATATACATATATGGGTTGCTTGAACTGATTTTACCTTGTGTAAACATTTGCTTCCTATCTAGTTCTAATCTAGTCCTTCAAATTAATATTATACGGAGAGACCAATTTCTTATTCCTTAAGTTATTTGTCATTCAAGGAACATGGATAAAACAAGGGGATATGTATGCAAAACTCCATCGCCCCAAGCCTGACTCAAGGGAGGTTCTCAATCAATCGATCAGTCAATCAATGTATATTGAATCAGAGCATGGTACTCTCTTATATGAGACAAAAGAAACTTGCTTAATTCTAATCAGTGGTTGATAAAGATTTTCTTCTTTCTTAAACACAACATTCAATGTGTTTTTGTTATTTTTGTTAAAGATGTGGATAATGGACTTGACCGGGATATATTTGATATCAATGAAGGTTTGTGGATTTTTAATTTTACATTCTTTATTAAGTGGGGAGTTTGAATCCAATTTGCTAACAAAAATTTTTATCTTCCTTCTCAGATCTGGGACTGGATCTTTTGAGGGAGACATCATACTTGATAAGGTGAGTTGAAACAATGCAAGGAAGAACTTTCAATTAATCACTGCAAGCTGAAATCAAGTACCTGACAATGATGAGATAGTGTAGGCTTTGTTAAACCCAACAGTCTCTAAGGATGTAGGATCATGGTTGATACATTTAGTCAATGAATACATTATGTGCTAAGGGATTCACATAATGGTATCTCCATCATTCATTACTCAGACTTCTTTGCAGTTAAAGACTGTCACTCATCTTGCATGCTTTGCTCTTACTGATCTAATTGATTTTCATTATTGCAATGCTTCCCTGGTAGCTCAGCTGGTAAAGAATTCGCCTGCAATGCAGGTGACCCTGGTTTGATTCATGGGTCAGGAAGATTCCCCTAGAGAAGGAATAGACTACCCACTCCAGTATTCATGAACTTCCCCTGTGGCTCAGATAGTAAAGAAACTGCCCGCAATGTGGGAGACCTGGGTTCGATCCCTGGGTTGGGAAGACACCCTGGAAGAGGGCATGGCAACCCATTGCAGTATTCTTGCCTGGGAAATCCCGTGGACAGAGAAGCCTGGTGGGCTGTAGTCCATGGGGTCACAAAGAGTTGGATATGACTGAGTGACTAAGCACACAAAAGATTTTGTTTTTAAATAGAACTTCACTGATTAAAGCTAGTTGAAGCAAAATTAAGTTGAACTGGCAAATTTAATGAATCTGGCTTTTTATCATAAGAGAGAGATTTTGTGACTTCTACTCTAATAGCTGAGAATGCTGTTGCCAGGTAAAAATCCTCCTAAGATATTCATAAAGAGTACTGGTTCTTACCTCGCCATCATAGCACACAGATGAACACAGGTATCCTGTTTAAATATCCCTCAACCCCCATGGGAACTTCAACTCAAGAATCAGAGCTACAGAGTAGCTGAGGTTTAGTCCTTGGTCTGCTCTTCTCCCCTTCTTGATCCAATCCTGTATCAGGGCT
This sequence comes from Nanger dama, assembly GCA_917880005.1. Classification (NCBI taxonomy): domain Eukaryota; kingdom Metazoa; phylum Chordata; class Mammalia; order Artiodactyla; family Bovidae; genus Nanger; species Nanger dama. Next base: position 464,593 of record CAKJTW010000084.1, read on the forward strand.
TTAAATGTCACCTCTATGCTGTTGCCCACTCCAGTACTCTTGTCTGGAAAATCTCATGGACAGAGGAGCCTGGTAGGCTGCAGTCCATGGGGTAGCAAAGAGTAAGACATGACTGAGCGACTTCACTTTCACTTTTCACTTTCATGCATTGGAGAAGGAAATGGCAACCCACTCCAGTGTTCTTGCCTGGAGAATCCCAGGGATGGGGGAGCCTGGTGGGCTGCTGTCTATGGGGTCTCACAGAGTCGGACATGACTAAAGTGATTTAGCAGCATGCTGATGACTCCAAATATATAACTCTGGTTCATTCCTTCACCCAAGGTCCCAGCTGGTCTATCCTGATGCTAATCCATCAGTTCCTCTGGAATATTTATGAGATACCTCAAACATAATGAGTCCTCAATTCAACTCTGATTTCCCATGCATGTTGTCCCTCTCCAATTTTCCCTCTTAGTAAATTCATCACCATTCCCTCCCCTCTCCACTGAATAATAAGTAAAAAATCCAGGAGTCACCTTTGCTTCTTCCCTTTTCTTCACCTTGCCGTTCTCTCCATCAGTAAGTTCTAACATTTCTATCTCCACAGTGCATCTATACTCCTAAGAAACCACTTTTCGTCTATTTATCTACTTCAAATGCTGATCTCCTAGAATCTTTTCCACTCTGTCCCTGTCACCAGTCTTCCACAGCAATGTGATCTTTTAAATTAGCAATGCCACCTTTTTACTTCCTGCTTTGAAACTCTTCAATGGCTTCCTCTTGTATTTAGAATAATACCTAGGTTCACCCACAGCCTCCAGGAACTTGCATGATTTAACTCCTGCCTACCTCTCCTCCTGTCTCCTCTCTTCTTTAATCTCATCTCATTAGGCCACTGGCCTCAAACATGCAAGAGATACCAAGCATATTCCCACCTCTGAGTAGAACCACGACCATTTCCTTTGTCTAGAATGATCTTTCCAATTTCAGTTTGATTCAGTTGCTCAGTCGTGTCCGACTCCTTGCGACCCTGTGGATTGCAGCACTCCAGGCCTCCCTGTCCATCGCCAACTCTTGAAATTTACTCAAACCCATGTCCATTGAGTCAGTGATGCCATCCAACCATCTTATCCTTTGTCGTCCCCTTCTCCCGCCTTTAGTCTTTCCTAGCATCAGGATCTTTTCAAATGAGTCAGGTCTTCACATCAGGTGGCCAAAGTATTGGAGTTTCAGCGTCAACATCAGTCCTTCCAATGAGTATTCAGGACTGATTTTCTTTAGGATGGACTGGTTGGATCTCCTTGCAGTCCAAGGGACTCTAAAGAGTCTTCTCCAACACCGCAGTTCAAAAATATCAATTCTTCAGCGCTCAGCTTTCTTTATAGTCCAATTCTCACATCCATATATGACTACTGGAAAAACCATAGCCTTGACTAGATGGACCTTTGTTGGCAAAGTAATGTCTCTGCTTTTAATCAGCTATCTAGGTTGGCCAAAGCTTTCCTTCCAAGGAAAGCGTCTTTTAATTTCATGGTTGCAGTCACCATCTGCAGTGATTTTGGAGCGCCCCCCCCAATAAAGTCAGCCACTGTTTCTACTGTTTCCCCATCCATTTGCCATGAAGTGATGAGAATGGATGCCATGATCTTAGTTTTCTGAATGCTGAGTTTTAAGCCAACTTTTTCACTCTCCTCTTTCACCTTCATCAAGAGGCTCTTTAGTTCTTTTTCAGCCATAGGGTGGTGTCATCTGCATATCTGAGGTTATTGATATTTCTCCCAGCAGTCTTGATTCCAGCTTGTGCTTCATCCAGTCTAGGATTTCTCATGAGGTACTCTGCATATAAGTTAAATAAGCAGAGTGACAATATAAAGCCTTGATGTACTCGTTTCCCGATTTTGAACCAGTCTGTTGTTCCATGTCCAGTTCTAACTGTTGCCTCCTGACCTGCATAGAGGTTTCTCAAGAGGCAGGTCAGGTGGTCTGGTATTCCCATCTCTTGAAGAATTTTCCAGTTTGTCGTGATCCACACAGTCAAAGGTGTTGGCATAGTCAATAAAGCAGAAATAGATGTTTTTCTAGAACTCTCTTGCTTTTTTTATGATCCAGCAGATGTTGGCAATTTGATTTCTGGTTTCTCTGCCTTTTCTAAATCCAGCTTGAACATCTGGAATTTCTTGGTTCACCTACTGTTGAAGCCTGGCTTGGAGAATTTTGAGCATTACTTTGCTAGCTTGTGAGATAAGTGCAATTGTGCGGTAGTTTGAGCATTCTTTGGTATTGCCTTCTTTGGGATTGGAATGAAAACTGACCTTTTCCAGTCCTGTGGCCAGGACTGCTGAGTTTTCCAAATTTTCTGACATACTGAGTACAGCATTTTCACAGCACTATCTTTTAGGACTTGAAATAGCTCAGCTGGAATTCCGTCACCGCCATGAGTTTTGTTTGTAGTGATATTTTCTAAGGCCCACTTGATTTCACATTCCAGGATGTCTGGCTCTAGATGAGTAATCACACCATCCAGATTATCTGGGTTGTGAAGATCTTTTTGTATAGTTCTTCTGTGTATTCTTGCCACCTCTTCTTAGTATCTTCTGCTTCTGTAAGGTCCATACCATTTCTGTCCTTTATTATGCCCATCTTTGCATGAAAAGTTCCCTTGGTATCTCTCTAATTTTCTTGAAGATATATTTGGTCTTTCCTATTCTATTGTTTTCCTCTATTTCTTTGCACTGATCACTGAGGAAGGCTTTCTTATCTCTCCTTGCTATTCTTTGGAACTCTATATTCAAATTGGTATATCTTTTCTTTTTCCTTTGCCTTTCACTTCTCTTCTTTTCATAGCTGTTTGTAAGGCCTCCTCAGATAACCATTTTGCCTTCTTGCATTTCTTTTCCATGGGGATGGTCTTGATCCTTGCTTCCTGTACAATGTCACAAACATCTGTCCATAGTTCTTCAGGTGATGTCCAAGGAACCTTTCAAGTCTGGCTTTTTCTTGTCACCCTTATTTCACCTTCAGTGTCATCCTTTCAAAGAGTCCTGTCCTGACCACTTTATCTAATGCACTCCCCCCAATTCCTTTATTCTCGTTCGCATCTCCCTTTTTATTTTCTCTGCTACTATTAAATAGATCCTATTTAAAATTTTTTCTTACATGCTGTTTGTCTCCTCCACTAGAGCCTGAGAAATGTAGATCCAATATTACCAATAGATCTCTTTTCTCTTGAACAGTGTTCATTTCTGTTGGCTGGATGAATACATTAATGAAATATTATGTTTTCTATTCCAAAAATTTCAATATTTTAAAATTTTTGGAAAACTTTGGCATAGCTCATGTGGAACTTTTTCTCATATTGTGAGATCAAGATGATTAAGGTTTTGCTATATGTTTTTAAATCTTAATATAGGAAACTAGTCTATGAATCTACCATATTTGTAGTCCAGTTTTATATCAATCATTATTTACATGATTTTGTATGGTTCCTTCTTCAACTTTATCAAAAAGTTAATGATAGTAATTAATGATTTCTCATGAGACAATCAGAGAATTGTATTTGAACTGATCACATATCTTGTGCCTCCCTCTCACTCATCTGGCCTTTAAAAATGCTTTGCCAAAACCCTTCAGGGAGTTAGGGTTGTGAGGGGCCTGAGCCACCCATCTCCTTGCATGGCCCTGCAGTAAATCTTTCTCTGCTCCAAACTCTGATGTTTTGGGCATATAAACTTTCACTAGCACTTAAAAGGATATGTAAAAATATGAATAATTGAAGTGAAATAAGATTAAAGGAAGTATTAATGCTTGCCATTCTCCTTATTAAAAAACAGAAGTTAATGATTTCCTCCTAAAATGTTTGTTATGATATGATAAAAGTATGTGTACACACACATGTGTACATGCATACACACATGGACAATTTGTTTAGGTTGCCTTGTTGTTATTTAGTTCTTAAGTTCTGTCTAGATTCTTTGCAACCTCATGACTATAGCCTACCAGCCTCCTCTGTCCATGGAATTCTCCAGGCAACAGTACTAGAGTGGGTAGCCATTCCCTTCTCCAGGACATCTTCCTGACTCAGGGATTGAACCTGAGTCTCCTGCATTGACAGGCAGTTTCTTTACCACTGAGCTACAGGGAAGACCTTAGTTTGCTTGGGAAAATTTAAAACTTCTTTTATTTCTGGGTTAACAATTGCTTGTTTCATAATTTTTGACTGATACCTTCAGTGAATCCTTTCCCACTTATTTTTGACAGATGCAAGAAAGAAATGCCATCGTTGGAGAAAGATATAGGTGGCCTCATACTATTCCATATGTTCTAGATGATAGCTTGGGTTAGTATGAAATTTGGAGTGTTCACAAATAGTGTATGTTCCTACCAGAATAGGATGATGGTATTTTCAAGGGAAGATTCACATGGCCATTAAGGTTTGTGTTTGTTGCTTTGTGCGTGTGTGTGCATGTGTGTGTATGCATTATCAGTTGTGTCTGACTCTTTGTGACCCAATGGATTGTAGCCTGCCTAAATACACTATGTAAAAAAAAATAAGCAAAATGAAGAATGAACAGAACCTAAATGATTTTGTATGAAATATTTGCTGAGTTTTGACCAGTAAAAGACTTCCCTTGTGGCTCAACTGGTAAAGAATCCACCTTCAATGCGGGAGACTTCAGTTTGATCCCTGGGTTGGGAAGATCCCCTGGAGAAAGTATTCTGGCCTGGAGAATTCCATGGACTGTATAATCCATGGGGTTGCAAAGAGTTGGACATGACTGAGCAGCTTTCACTTTGACCAGTAAAGGGATTAATTCAGACAAGATTTACAGAGAGTGTACTCTATATTGGACAGTTGGAACATAAAGATTCGAAAGCTCCTCTTTATTTTAAAGCAGAGGCTTCATCTATGTTCAGACTTCACACATGACTGAAAAACAAGCACCAAACAAACAAACAAAACTCTAGGAACTGTCATTATTTTACTAACATTTTATTTTGCTAAGTCAGGAATTTAACAAGAACCCACTTTCTTTTTATCATCCTCTTTTTATAAAATAAATAATTTTTTAATACTACAAAGTCAGAAGAATCTAATCCAAAAGAAAGGGCAAGTTTTCTGTATTATAAATTTATCGTCATGGAAAACACTAAACAAAATTCTCATTTTACCCATGAATTAGTAAAAATGATATCACTGACCATGGTATTGGAAATCTTTGCTTTTCTCCTTTACTTTTTGCCTCTCTTCTTTTCACAGCTATTTGTAAGGCCTCCCCAGCCATTTTGCTTTTTTGCATTTCTTTCCCATTGGGATGGTCTTGATCCCTGTCTCCTGTACAATGTCACAAACCTCATTCCATAGTTCATCAGGCACTCTCTCTCTCAGATCTAGGCCCTTAAATCTATTTCTCACTTCCACTGTATAATCATAAGGAATTTGATTTAGGTCATACCTGAATGGCCTAGCGGTTTTCTCTACTTTCTTCAATTTGAGTCTGAATTTGGTAATAAGGAATTCATGATCTGAGCCACTGTCAGCTCCTGGTCTTGTTTTTGTTGACTGTATAGAGCTTCTCCATCTTTGGTTGCAAAGAATATAATCAATCTGATTTGGGTGTTGACCATCTGGTGATGTCTATGTGTAGAGTCTTCTCTTGTGTTGTTGGAAGAGGGTGTTTGCTATGACCAGTGCATTTTCTTGGCAAAACTCTGTTAGTCTTTGCTCTGCTTCATTCCGCATTCCAAGGCAAAATTTGCCTGTTACTCCAGGTGTTTCTTGACTTCCTACTTTAGCATTCCAGTCCCCTATAATGAAAAGGAGATCTTTTTGGGTGTTAGTTCTAAAGGTCTTGTAGGTCTTCGTAGAACCATTCAACTTCAGCTTCTTCAGAGTTACTGGTTGGGGCATAGACTTGGATAACTGTGATATTGAGACTTGGATAACTGTGATATTGAGTGGTTTACTTTGGAGACGAACAGAGATCATTCTGTCATTTTTGAGATAGCATCCAAGTACTGAATTTCGGACTCTTTTGTTGACCATGATGGCTACTCCATTTCTCCTGAGGGATTCCTGCCCGCAGTAGTAGATATAATGGTCATCTGAGTTAAATTCACCCATCCCAGTCCATTTTAGTTAGTTGATTCCTAGAATGCCGATGTTCACTCTTGCCATCTCTTGTTTGACCACTTCCAATTTGCCTTGATGCATGGACCTGACATTCCAGGTTCCTATGCAATATTGCTCTCTACAGCATCGGACCTTGCTTCTATCACCAGTCACATCCACAGCTGGGTATTGTTTTTGCTTTGGCTCCATCCCTTCATTCTTTCTGGAGTTATTTCTCCACTGATCTCCAGTAGCATATTGGGCACCTACTGACCTGGGGAATTCCTCTTTCAGTATCCTACCATTTAGCCTTTTCATACTGTTCATGGGGTTCTCAAGGCAAGAATACTGAAGTGGTTTGCCATTCCTTCTCCAGTGGACTACATTCTGTCAGACCTCTCCACCATGATGCGTGTCTTGGGTGGCCCCGCAGGCATGGCTTAGTTTCATTGAGTTAGACAAGGCTGTGGTCCTAGTGTGATTAGATTGACTAGTTTTCTGTGAGTATGGTTTCAGTGTGTCTGCCCTCTAATGCCCTCTTGCAATACCTACCATCTTACTTGGGTTTCTCTTACCTTAGGGGTGGAGTATCTCTTCACAGCTGCTCCAGCAAAGCGCAGCTGCTGCTCCGTACCCTGGATGAGGGATATCTCTTCACCGCTGCCCTTCCTGACCTTCAACATGGGATGGCTCCTCCTAGGCCCTCCTGTGCCCGCGCAGCCACTGCTCCTTGGACCTGGGGTTGCCCCTCCTGGCTGCCACCCCTGGCCTTGGGTGTAAGGTGGCTCCTCCCAGCCGCCGCCCCTGACCTCGGTCGCGGGGTAGCTCCTCTTGGCCGCGCTTAGTGCCCAGGTTGTAGTGGCCTGCGCTTAGTCGCTGGTCGCAGCTGCTTAACAAGGGGGAAATAATCCTAAGCAACTGTTTTACTTAGCTCCTAGGGTATAGATAGCAGGATCTCTGGTGGAGCTTTTCTGAATTTGTGATGCAAAATTAATTAAAGCCCATGGTAAATAAAGGTACAAGGTACATAAGAAAGCTATACTTTTTACAAAACTTCGACATTTATTCCCATATTTGAGTCTCTAGACAATTTGCAGGATAGACACTATCCTCATTAAGCTTTGATAAAGGCCCAGACAAGCAAGCTACTTAGACCTTCAATTCAAAATTAGTCATGTGGTGGTCAGTGGCATCATACCTTATTTTAAGGACATGTTAGATATGAAATAATGATACAAATGTGATATTTACATTACAGAAAACATAGAAACAGTTTAAATATTTGATAACAGGAAGTTACTTATATTTTACAGTCATATAAGGTGGCTATTAAAATGGTAAAAATAGTATTTCAGGAAGAAGCAAGGCTTAAGATGTATCACTTAGTGAAATGGAGAAGGAAATGGCTACTACCCACTTCAGTACTCTTGCCTGAGAAATTCCATGAACAGAGAAGCCTGGCAGGTTACAGTCTATGGGGTTGCAAAGAATCAGATATGACTTTGTGACTGAAAATTTAGTGAAAAAATAGTTTATAAGATATTATGAAGACTGTAACTTTATTTTTATAAAAATATGTATATTGCACATGTATATATTCATAAGAAAAGTATGATAAATGTGCTTTGTTATTTCTGTGTAAGATTTTTAAATTTCTTTTATTTAAATTTCTAACTTATTTATAATAACCATGTATTATTTTTTCATAGCTACTTTTAGAAAACTTATAATTTTAAAAAATTATTATTTTAAAAATATTTATTTAGCTACATTGGGTCTTAGTTGCAGCGTGTTAAGCTTAGTTGCCTGTTGGTGTGTGGGATCTTGGTCCCCACAGAGGACTGAACCCAAATCCTCTGCACTGGAAGGTGAATTCTCAACCACTGGACCATGAGGGATGTCTCTGAGCATGTATCATTTGTGTGATATTGTAAATGGTTGAATTCTGAGTGCCTGTTAGAGATTCATGGATTTTAGGTCTTATGTGTGTCCTGTTCTTTACCTTTACTGAGACTGAGGCATTCTGAATAATGTCTGTGAAATGGACATGTAAGAAGGTAGCAGAAAATAAACATTTGATAAATGCTCATTTTATAGTAGGGTCCCTTATCCTTGGGGCATATGTTCCAAGACTTCCAGTGAATGACTGAAACTGTGGGTATTACCAAACCCAATATATACTAGGTTTTTTCCTAATCTATGTACGTATGATAAACTGATAAATTAGGCACAGTAAGAGATAGTAACTAATAAGAAAATAGAATAATTGTAACAAACTATAATGAAAGTTATGTGAATGTGGTCTCTCCAGATATTTTATTGAACCGTGTTATCCTTCTTCTGATGATTGGAGATGATGAAATGCCTACTTCATGAAATGAAATGAGGTGAATGATGTAGGTGCTGTGATGTATCGTTAGGCTACTATTGACGTTCTGATGACACATCAGAAGGCGGACTATCTGCTTTGGGTGATGCTGGGTCATTGAGCCTTGACGAGGTCGATGAGTGGATATTGAGAGCAGATGATGGACATCCAAGATTGGGGAATCCCTGGTGGGATGGAACAGTGTGGCACACGATTTCCTCAGGCTGCTCAGAGCGGCATGCAGTTTCATGATCATCAACTCTTATGTCTGCAGTTTTCCATTTAATATTTCTGAACTTTGGTTGATGGCAGGTAACCAAAGCCACAGAAAGCGAAACCACAGATCCATGAGGACTACTGTGCTTGGAACTTCACCTCTTCTTTCTGTGCTAGTCTTACAATATTCCTGCAAAGTCGATTTTATTTCCCCACTTAGCTGGTCTTGTGAAAATACCAAAACTCCAAAGGTGAATTAAATTGGCAAAGATTATGCATCAAAAGTAAATGGATAGAAAGCTAGTGGGAAGTTGTTATATAACACAAGGGGCTCATCCTCGTGGTGTGATGACCTAGAGGGGTGGGATGAGGGGTGGTGGGAAGGAGGCTCTAGATGGAGGGGACATAGATATACTGATGGCTGATTCATGTTGTTGTATAGCGGGAACCAACACAATATTGTGAAGCAATTGTCCTGCAATTAAAAGAAATAGGAAGGACTAGAATAGGAATGGGGCTTCCTTGGTGGTTCAGACCATAAAGAATCTGCTATTTGGGAGATCTGGGTTCAGTCCCTGGGTTGGGAAGATCCCCTGGAGAAGGGAATGGCAACCCACTCCAGCAGTCTTGCCTAGAGAATTCCACAGACAGAGGAACCTGGTAGGTTACAGTCCATGGGGTTACAAAGAGTTGGGCATGATTAAGCGACTAACACTTTTCACTTTTCACACAATAGGAAAATCCATACAGAGAGAATGCAATGGTTTAATGGGTACAAAGAGTCCTCTTGGGGTGATGAAGGCGTTTTGGAACTAGACAGACAAGGTGTTGAAGAACATTACGCATGTATGAAATTACCCCTGCAATGTTCACTTTTGAATGGTTAATTGTTTTTATAATTGTTAAATTTCTAACTTAACAGTTGTTCATTGTTTTAATTGTATAAAAGCATAAAGTTATCTGCTCAGTCACGTTTGACTCTGGTTTAGAAAAAAAGTAAGTAGTGAGGATAGGAGAGAACCTAGGTGTGTCTGGTTGGAACCAGTCGACACACCATATTTTCTGCCATACGGTCACCCACTGCTGGCAGCCACTATCCTTCATTTCACCAGCACCTGCTCTGATTTGTGACTGTCTCTTCATATGCACCTGATACGGCCCCTTCCCGCAGATTGCCCTCTGAGCTTCTTTTCCTGCATACCTTTATTGGTTTCTTGCCCCTGCCTTCTTTGAGCACTATTTTATCTAAACTGTTAGCATCAGTCAACTTGGAACCAACTGTTCTTATTCGTATTTTAGACTCTGAACTCATTTGAGAATCTTATGAATGCTCTCCCCAGAAATTGCACTTTGCCAAGATAGATATGAATAGAGGTATAGATATAATTCTTTGAATACTATCTCAACATATTCATGGTCCCTCTCATCTCAAGGTCCTCAGATTAAAAACTCTGCTGCGAACCTTTAAATATATATTATAGCTTCTTAGATGAAGCATGTGACAGTGATGGTTCATTTTGGTTGTCTGTGAACGAGTGTATGTGTGCTCAGGAAATGCCCCCCCAACCTTTTTTTTTTTTTTTTGCTATCTGCACTATACTGGCTCCAGAGAAATATACATGGGGCAAAATAAGATAATCTGAAGAGCAACCAAATACTTACATGTGATACTTAATTGATACTGTATACTAAGTTTTGTAAAAATAAAATGCTAAATTTTCATAAAGGGACTAATTCATGATAAACAATATATCGCAGGCCCTATTTCCATGGTGAATTGTTCAATGATGATAATTTTAATAAGTTTATTTTTGTTTGTTTTCTTCCTTCAGAGATGAATGCCAGGGGGTTATTCTCAAGGCATTTGAACGCTATCGCCTAAAATCATGCATTGATTTCAAGCCTTGGTCTGGAGAACCCAACTATATATCAGTGTTCAAGGGCAATGGGTAAATTGAAGAGTTTGTCTTCTAAGTGTTCTGAGGAGAACTGTTGTGGCTGGGGCATTGCATCATAGTGATTGCCCTGACCCTAACCTTGAGGGAGGCTGGGGCTTCCATCGCTATTTGCTGGATGTAGTTTCCCTCTAGCCATAAAACCAGACTGCACTGTCTCAACCTTGTAAAGACAAGGAGGGTGGAGTCACATGCCATCCACCCTAAGACTCTGACCTTCAGCCTGTTTGTAGTTTCTGCACTCCTTAAGTAAGTGTAGTCGCCCAGTCGTGTCCGACTCTTTGCAACCCCATGGACTGCAGCCCACCCGGCTCCTCTGTCCATGGGATTCTCCAGGCAAGAATACTGGAGTGGGTTGTCATTTATTTCTTTTATTTATTTAGTGTAGCAGTGTTGGGTCTTTGTTGCTTCATGGGCTTTTCTTTAGTTGTGGTGAGCAGGGCCTACTCTCTAGTTTTGGTGTGTGGGTTTCTCATTGCGGTGGCTTCTCTTGTTGCAGAGCTTGGGCTCTAGGGCACTCAGGCATCGGTAGTTATGGCACATGGGCTCTAGAGCACAGGCTCAATAGCTGTGGTGCATGCACCCAGTTGCTCTGTGGTATGTGGGGTCTTTCTGGACCAGGGATCGAACCTATGTCTTCTGCACTGGCAGGCAGATTCTTTACCACTAAGGCACCAAGGAAACCACTCTTTTTTTTTTTTTTTAATATTTACTTATTTAGCTATATCAGAGGAGGAAATGGCAACCCACTTCAGTGTTCTTGCCTGGAGAATCCCAGGGACGGGGGAGCATGGTGGGCTGCCGTCTATGGGGTCGCACAGAGTCGGACACAACTGAAATGACTTAGCAGCAGCAGCAGCATTTAGCTACATCAGGTCTTAGTTGGGGCATGTGGGATCTAAGTCCCTGATCAGGAATTGGATTCAAGCCCCTTGCATTGGAAGCTCGGAATCTTAGCCTCTAGATCACCAGGGGAGTTCCAATAAGCTCCTTATTTCTGCCTTCAAGTAAAACCCATCTGTACGCATGCAAGCATGTGTATTTAAATTTATTTTAACCCAAGAACTCTTGTTGTTCAGTCTCTCAGTCATGAGAGACCCATAGACTGCAGCACACTGGGCCGCCCTGTCCCTCACCATCTCCCAGAGTTTGCCCAAGTTCATGTCCATTGAATCTGTGATACCATCCAACCATCTCATCCTCTGTCACCCTCTTCTTCTGTCTCCAATCTTTCCCAGCATTAAGGTCTTTTCCAGTGAGTCAGCTCTTCGCATCAGGTGGCCAAAGTATTGGAACTTCAGTTTCAGCATCAGTTCTTTTAATTAATATTCAGGGTTGATTTCCTTTAGGATTGACTGGTTTGATCTCCTTGCTATCCAAGAACTCTTACTTCTCTGCTTAAGAAGATGATAGTTATTTGACTCAAGGTCAGCAGTTCTGAGTAGTTGCTCTACCTGTTCAGTTCAGTTGCTCAGTCATGTCCGACTCTTTGTGACCCCATGAATCGCAGCACACCAGGCCTCCCTGCTCATCACCATCTCCCGGAGCTCTACCTGTATAAAAACTATATTCGAGGACCATCTGAAAAATTTGGGGATATTCAGAAAAAATCAGGCCAGGCTGAGTGGAGGGTGAATTACTCCTTAACATTTGGTGTCAGCCCAAGTTCTCCAAAGATCATCTGGTCTGGAAGGCTTTTAATACCTCACTGGGTTTGGGGAGAAATGCACAGTGTTTAGACACAAGTGAAAGATCTAGGATCTTAGGTGACCAGGTAGATTAGGCATTAGGGATTTAGCTCTAAGACCTTAACCTGCATCAATATAAAAGCCTCTCCTTCTTATACTGTAAACTCCCCTATCAGCTGCTGGTCTTCAGTGGGGAAGCAACTTACTGGGATGCAACAACTGTCCATCGGAGAGGGCTGTGACAAAATAGCAACAGTTCAACATGAGTTTCTCCATGCCCTTGGGTTCTGGCATGAACAGTCACGGTCTGATCGGAATGACTATGTCAGCATAATTTGGAACAGAATTATTTCAGGTATGTTTATCTTGTTGATTTACATTGTTTTAAACGTAAATACTGAATTTCTAAACATGTGCTTTCTTCTGCGATTGGTGGTGTCTATTAATAATGGGAAAACTCTGATGTTTTGATCTTACTTCATTTGGCTCTGGGCTTCCCAAGTGGCGCTAGTGGTAAAGAATCTGCCTGCCAGTGCAGGAAATGCAAGAGACACAGATTTGATCCCTGGGTTGGAAAGATCTCCTGGAGAAGGGAATGGCTACTCACTCTAGTGTTCTTGCCTGGAGAATCCCATGGACAAGGAGCCTGGCGGGCTATAGTCTATAGGGTCACCAAGAGTTGGACATGGTGAAGCACATGGTCTAATTCAGTAAGAGATGAAGTGCCTGAAGGCCATTGAGGCATTGAGGAACAGTTTTCCAGAACCCCAGTTTGAGCTAGATGTGATGTTGGGAACCAGTGTTTCCTAAAGACTATTTTATGGAGCACTGTCCCACAATTTTTCACAGGTGTTTTGTAGAAAGGAATCTGTAGTCAAATTAATTTGGGAAATCTTAGGTTAAAAGAAATTACACTTAGCTATTTACACTATTGTACTGTTCTCAGTCTTTGCTCGACTAACATGAATTGCAAATCTCCAGCAGGAGCATTTTCCAAAGTGACTTGATCATGGTCTTTTTTTTTTTTTTTTTTTTGGAGTATTTGGTTGTATAATCCTTTGGAGCGCATATTGGGAAATGCTGCAGTAGTTAAACAGCTGGAACTTTTTGTGACTTTGTGCTCAAAGTCAGAAAGATTTCTCCACCTTCCCCCACCCCGCAAAATGTGTTTATTTGGCTGCACTGGGTCTTAGTTGTGCCACATGGGTCTTTGTTGCAGTATGTGGAATCTATTTCCCAGACCAGGGATCAGACCTGGGCCTCTTGCATTGGGAGCATGGAGTCTTAGCCACTGGATCTCCAAGGAAATCTCCAGAAAGTTTTTAATATCCATGTCTGACTAGAACTCATGTTTTCTGCAGTGACATTTCATTTTTCCATCTGTCTTGCCTCCATAGGGTATGGTGAGGGGGATGGGGAGGCAGAGAAGTGAGAGGGGAAGGATGACATGGCTATCAAATGAGGCCAGTGAGGGCTGCTCTGTGCTGGGGGCCCCTGACACCACAAACCCAACATCACATTAGTTGCCCCTGCGTTTTCCCCCACCCAGAGTCTGGGGGAAGACATTATAGCCAAGTCTAAAAGATTTCTAGAGCAAGAGAAGTGCTTAGCTTCAACCCAAGGCCTCGTTCTTCAGGGTTTCCAATGTCTTATTTTTGTTAGAAACTTCTGCCTTGATTTGATAATGCATCTTTATGCATTGACGATCAGACCCATTTGTAGTGATGCTAAGTGGTCAGGAATCTTGCCTAAATGTATTTATTTACATATGTCTACACATATTCCAGTAACTGAGAAATCACTGATGAGATCAATCCTTCCTGCATTATCATCCCCATCCCAACCACCACACTTCCCAAAGTCCTCTTGTTTTCATCTCCATCCAGTGAGAATACCTACATCTCGTCATTGCAGTCAATGACACTGAGTGTTTCAATAATACCTTTTAGACCCTTTCTGCCCACTGTTGTTATTCAGTTGCTAAGCCGTGTCTGACTTTTTGTGACCCCCATGGACTGCAGCATGCCAGGCTTCCCTGTCTTGATTTCCTTTGACTGGTTTGATCCCCTTGCAGTCCAAGGGACTCTCAAGAGTGTTCTCCAGTACCACAGTTTGAAAGCATCAGTTCTTCAGCACTCAGCCTTCATTATGGTCCAATTCTCACATCCGTTCATGACTACTGGAAAAGCCATAGCTTTCCATTAGCAGTTCTTAGAACCTTAGGCCAAATGCTCAAGTCCAACTTTGGGCTGCAGTGAAACCTTAGAAAAGTTCAGCATGACAGGTGGTATCATAATTCTAAGTTTGAATAGTCTATTCCAATACAGGAATATTTGAAGCACTCTTGAAATACCATCAAGTGTTAGTTGTAACCAAGGTTGCACAATGTTTATTATAGTCTTTATTTCAAAGTTAACAGTCTTTGGAGTAAGCTAAACTAAATTTTTTAATTAAAATTTTTATTTATCATTTAGGCAAAGAGAGAAATTTTGATTTCTATGATGATCAAGTAATAGACTCCATGAACGTTCCCTATGATTACAGCTCAGTGATGCATTACGGTAAAACTGCATTCGGAAATGGATCAGAGCCTACAATTGTAACAAGGGTCCCAGACTTCATGGATGTGATTGGCCAGCGAATGGATTTCAGCGACTCTGATGTCTTAAAGTTGAATCAACTGTATAACTGCTGTATGTGACAGATTCTTTGACATGATCTCTCTTCCTCTCTGCTCTGTAGGAAAACATTCTACTCTGTGCTGGGTTTTCTGAAATTATAGTTAATTATAGGTTGATAGTTGAAGTTTGATGTTCAGAAAGAAAAAAAAAAGATTAGCAACCAGATCCCAAATGACAACATGGAAATAGCAGATTTAAAAACCAACTGAGTCCTGTCACAGCATGCCCCCTTCAAGTGTCTGAAGCTGTTGCTAACTCAAATGTATAGACCAACTGTATTCAAAACTCTTTTCAGTCCAAATGAAGTATACAGTCATAATATAAATGAGTTCAAATAACTTGAGTTGTGGTTTATTAATCTGAATAACTAGAGGAGTGTAGACTTATATTTCTTTCTTTTTAAAATATTTATTTGGTTGCTCCAGGTTTTAGCTGTAGTACTTGAAATCTTTGATCTTCATTGCAGCATGCAGGATCTTTTTAGTTGTGGCATGCAAAAAAACTCTTTGGTTGCAGCATACAAACTCAGTTGTGGCATGTAAGATCTGGTCCCTTGACTAAGGATGGAACCTGGGCCCTCTGCATTGAGAACACAGAGTCTTAGCCACTGGGCCACCAGGGAAGCAGCTCAACTCAGGTTTCAAACACAGTTAGTTAATCTGAAAAACAAGACTCACGGCTGCTGCTAAGTCACTTCAGTCGTGTCCGACTCTGTGAGACCCCATAGACAGCAGCCCACCAGGCTCCCCTGTCCCTGGGATTCTCCAGGCAAGAACACTGGAGTGGATTGCCATTTCCTTCTCCAATGCATGAAAGTGAAAAGTCAAAGTGAAGTCACTCAGTCATGTCTGACTCTTAGCAACCCCATGGACTGCAGCCTACCAGGCTCCTCTGTCCATGGGATTTTCCAGGCAAGAATACTGGAGTGGGGGTGCCATTGCCTTCTCCAAACAAGACTCAGGGAGGCAGCTTATACAGAACTCACGGTTGATTGTCTTGGTTTTGCAGATATCAAGAGATCTTCAAGCCACTATCACCCTGACTCAGCGACGAGTCCCCTTTAATATCACCCTAGAATTCCTAGTTCTTCTGGATGAGCTGTTTTTACTACTTAGTTTATTGTGTTAGATCTGCACATCAGTAATTGTTTCTGTTGCTTTGGTAGCCTCCTCCTTGAGCTTTATGGAGTCGTGCGATTTTGAGCTGGCAAATGTGTGTGGGATGATTCAGAGTTCAGCAGACAGTGCTGACTGGCAGCGGCTCTCCCAGGTCTCTGAGGGGCCAGAGAGCGATCACTCCAACATGGGCCGGTGCAGAGGTAACAGGAGTAAGATTCTTCTGGGTTTTATTCTCAGTGCTTTTAGCCTTTTCCGTCCTTTCTTCTTTGTAAATTTAGTTCTAATTGGAGGATAATGGCTTTACAATACTGTGCGAGTTTCTGCCATACATCAACATGAATCAGCTATAGGTATACACATGTCCCCTCCCTCTTGAACCCCCCTCCCACCTTCCACCCTTTCCCACTCCTCTAGGTCATCACTTAGCACAGGGCTGAGCTCCCTGTTTTCTCTGCAACTTGCAACGTCCCATTAGCTATCTATTTTACATATGGTAATGTACATGTCTCCATACTGCTCTTCCAATTTGTCCCACCCTTTTCTTTTCCTGCTGTGTGCAAAGTCTGTTCTCTATGTCTGTGTCTCCACTGCTGCCCTGCAAATAAGTTCATTAGTTCCATTTGTCTAGATTTCATAGATATGCATTAATATACAACATTTATTTTTCTCTGACTTGCTTCACTCTGTATAACAGGCTCTAGATACCCTTTTTCTTTGCTGTGAAATACTACGATTTGAATTCTTATTTGTATTAGAATTACTAATGATAGCCCACTAGTGCTACTCAAGAATTGGTTCTGTATGCTATAAGGATATGGTTAATTTCTTTGCTTTTACTGTCTGAGTTTGCTTTTTTTCCTCATGGGCCAGCCCTGGGTTCTATGAGGCCTCTACCCACAGTATATGCCCACTGCAAAGAGGTGGGGGTGCTGCCACTCTCTGGAAGGACTCTTGCCTCTGGAGCAGTGGGGTTTTGTTTCCTCGAAGCTTTCAGAATCCAAGAGATCTTCCAGTGAACAGCACCAGACTGGGAATTAATCCATTTTGGAACTTCAGCTGGTTGAGGTTACGCATTCCTGTTGGAAACATACTTAAAATAAAGGTAGAAAGTGCAGTGTATTTAATTTTACTCAGATGAGTATAAATTTCTACTGAAATTTTGTTTTGAATCAAATAATCAGTTTTTAGCTACAGGTACCACATTTTTTTTTATTTGCTAGTTTCTGGCAGCAGATAGGTAAAACTAGATTTCAGAACCCAGGACTGTTGCTTGACAGCCCAGATGGTCTGGGCAAGGCTTGGGGTTTCTAAGAGCATGAAAGTGCTTTTCCTTTTTCTTTTATGGGGGTTGGTGAGGATAGGACAGATATTGTTTAAAGGTACAAACTTGTAACAAGTAGTGAATTAGCCCTAGAGACAGAATGTACAGCATCATGAATATAGGCAACAATATTGTATTATAATCATCAAATCTGCTAAGAGACTAGACATCACTATTCCCAGCACCAAAAAAATGATGCTATGTACCAAATAGAAGCACCAAATTATTGCTACGATGGCAATCAGAAGCCAGTATATAAATGTGTCAGATGAACATGCATGCCTTAAATTTACATGATGGTTCAGTTTAGTCACTCAGTCGTGTCCGACTCTTTGCGACCCCATGAACCGCAGCACACCAGGCCTCCCTGTCCATCACCAAATCCCAGAGTCCACCCAAACTCTTGTCCATTGAGTTGGTGATGCCATCCAACCATTTCATCCTCTGTTGTCCCCTTCTCCTCCTGCCCTCAATCTTTCCCAGCATCAGGGTCTTTTCAAATGAGTCAGCTCTTCGCATCAGGTGGCCAAAGTATTGACGTTTCAGCTTCAACACCCAGAACTGATCTCCTTTAGGGTGGACTGGTTGGATCTCCTTGCAGTCCAAGGACTCTAAAGAATCTTCTCCAACACAGTTCAAAAGCATCGATTCTTCTGTGCTCAGCTTTCTTTACAGTCCAACTCTCACATCCATACATGACCACTGGAAAAACCATAGCTTTGACTAGATGGACCTTTGTTGGCAAAGTGCTGTCTAGGTTGGTCATAACCTTCCTTCCAAGGAGTAAGCATCTTTTAATTTCATGTTTGCAGTCACCATCGGCATGTCACATATTTTCAATAAAAAATATTTTTAAATGGAGATTTGAATAATGGATAGTGGCCCTCCATAGATACTACTGTAGGAGGGAGGAAGGGATGGAGAAAGAGAGAGAGAGGCTAGACTAAGCAGGTAACACTTTTTTCCATTTTTTAAAAGATTTTTTTGATGTGGACCATTTTAAAAGTCTTTATTGAATTTGTTAAAATACTGCTTCCGTTTTATGTTTTAGTTTTTTGTCCCGAGACACGTGGGAATCTTAACTCCCTGAACAGATTTTGGACCTGCACCTCCTGCGTTGGAAGGTGAAGTCTCAGTCACTGGACCTAGGGAAGTCCCCTTTTTTTCAATTTTGAAAACTAACAACGGTAGTAAGAAAAAAGTGATCTAATGTTGCTATTTTCGTAGTCTGCCAGCTCCAAGATCTGCATTTCAGTGCTCAAACAGTGCCCGGCATACAGCAGGAACTAAGTGGGAACAGAGCGCCCACAAGATATGCATCCCTGTATCCAGGACCTCTTTTCTCAGTTCCGCTTTTATCCTCTTAACAGGTTCTGGCTTCTTCATGCATTTCAACTGTAGCTCTGTAAACAAGGGGGCTACAGCAATACTGGAAAGTAGAATACTTTACCCTAAACGAGGATTTCAGTGCTTGCAATTTTTTTTGTACAACAGCGGAAGTGAAGATGACCACCTGAACATCTATATCAGGGAGTATTCTGTGGCTCATCCGAATAGGACTCTAAGCCTTGTGGAGCAAATAAAAGGTACAGTATCAACATTTTTATTCTTACATTCAAAGTGAGGCGACCTTTTTATTTTTTGAATTTTTATCTTGTATTGGGGTATAGCTGATTAACAATGTTGTAATAGGATAGTTTCAGGTGAACAGCAAAGGGATTCAGTCATACATATGCATGTAGCCATTCTTCCCCAAACTCCCCTCCCAGCCAGGCTGCCACGTAACACTGAGCAGAGCTCCCTGTGCTATCCAGTAAGTCCTTGTTGGTTCTCCATTTTAAATATAGCAGCATGTACATGTCCAACCCAAACAGAGCGAGACAATTTTAATGTTTTATTTAATGCAACCACTTACAACAGGGTAGGGGTTATGAACCTAGAACCTAGAACCTGATCCTCCTTGTTTTATGCTGTGGTTAGGAAGCTAAAATGAAAATGCTTTCTGTGCTATAGAATATGTGACGCTCACTTAAGAAACTGTAGATTGGTCTCTGGTGTTGGCGAAGTTAGTTCTTGGCAAATAATAAAATAGAATGGAAACTAGCTTAGGCAAAATGGGAAGAGTTACTGGCTCAACATAACTAAATTATAAGGTGGAGAAGAGAGAAAGTGGACACAGGTAGGATGGAACCTGTCCCTGAACATGGCTGGGGACCTGTCCTGTTATCTCAGAGGGGCTTTGTCCAGGAAACTGGTGCTTTGGCTGTTTTACTTCCCAGTTTGCATTTTTGTATTTTACATTTACATTAAAAACGTGCCATCAGACTAGAGAAGGATCTCTTCCTTTAATTTGTAGCCTAGAAAAAAAAATTCCAATGCAGGATTCTAACTGTTATGATTTGGGTTAAATGTATCTTCTGGAGCAATCTGGAGTGGAGAGAGGGCAACAATGATGGGGTGGCCACCCTTCCTTCCAATCGTGTGTCTAGGAGATGGGTCATGTTGACCACCTATTAGATGCCTCAGAAGGTTCCCTGAGGGAGGGAGGCAGGGGCTGTAGGCTAGTGACTATATTACTGTTTGCTTCCCATATTGACTTCTTGATTTGAATGAATTGACTAAAACCTATTATAAAAATTGATCCATGTTATGCCATATATCATGCCATTTCCCCCTGTTTAACAAGGAGAAACAATCTGAAACATAGATGATATTTCCCTTCAAGACCACTTTAAGCTGAGGTTCTTAATCTCATATTTTACATCCAGGCAAGAGTGCTGGAGTGGGGTGCCATTACCTTCTCCGACATGTATACATACCATACGTTATACATGTATATAATATGTATCTAATGCATATGTAAAAGGTTATAAATAACATTATTACATGCATACATGACTATACATATATAATCCTTTGTATTAGCAATCTGTGGGTGTTATTACTGATAGATAATAGCACAAAGTATACTTAAGAAACCTGCCTAGAAGTCCAGAATTTAAGCTGAAAGTACTGATAAAAATGAAGGGGGAGCTCTCATGAAAGATTTTTGTTCAATTCAGGGTCTTTCCATGGACAACATCGTTTTTGTAATTTGGATCTTTCTAACTGATTTTCGAGCTACATGTTTCTCATTAAGTGCTAATACATGTAAATTTTAAGACACTGTGTTAACTACTATTTGACATGAATTCCTGAGCTATTCTTTCCCGTTGTGGGATGAGCTTCTGAAAATTGTTTAATGTACTGCTTCTTATTTGAGAGTATGATATAAGAAAATAACACAAGATATCCTATGGTGCGCTGTTCTCCAGGGTAAGGAGTAATAGTGGAGGGGATGTGCAGTTTGGGAAGGAAGGAGACGGTACCAGGAATCAGATAAATACTGGTGCCTTTGCATGCTCAGTTGCTCAGTCATGTCTGACTCTTTGTAACCCCATAGACTGTAGCCCACCTGGCCAGACTCCCCTGTCCATGGAATGCTCCAGGCAAGGATACTGGAGTGGTTTGCCATTTCCCCACACGGGGGATCTTCCCAACCCAGGGATCAAACCTGTGTCTCCTGCATTGACAGGTGGACTCTTTACCACTGTGTCACCTGGGAAGCGTGTAACACTGAGTCCCTGGTAAATAATGTAAGAAGCCAATTGTAGGTTGTGGGCCTTTAGGGTCTGATGAATTTCTGTCTAATACTGCCAAAAACTGATGAAAATTTTGCATGTGAAGGAAATCTTCCAATCAAAGTTTACATAGATTAAAGGAGGCTTTGGCTGAGGACCACAGGAATCTGGGGTACAAACGTAAAGTCTTGGGCTTTCTTGTCTGTTTAACTGACTGAGGAGAGGTGACTTATAAGTTGGGTATGGAATACTCATGAGTTAGATGTTATTGTTTGCTCACCTGTGTCTGGAAAATGGTGATCTATCTAAGAATAAAAATGAGCTAGATAAGCATTCAAATATTCTAGAGAGCCACTCGGCCATACAAAACTGCCTTGGAGTAACTGGACCTGAGCTGGAGGAAGAAGAAAGTCATACCTTACACCTGCAGAAGGCAGCAGCTCTAGAAAGATCCTTTGGCCATGAAGATTAGGACTCTAATGTCAATTTGTATGTGACCCACATAGTCCTTTATCCTCTCTGAAATAATAATACCTCTTTTGCAGATATACCCTCTGGGAGCTGGCAGCTTTACCACGTAACACTGAATGCGACCAATAAATTTCGAGTGGTGTTTGAAGGGGTCAGAGGTGCTGGTGCCTCACTGGGTGGCCTGTCTATTGATGATATCAATCTCTCAGAAACACGGTGCCCTCATCATGTCTGGCATATAAGGAATTTCACACAGCTCATTGGCAGCCCCAATGGGTCTCTCTACAGCCCTCCATTTTATTCTTCTAAGGGATATGCCTTTCAGATTTACTTGAATCTATATAGTTTGCCTAAAATAGGAATGTATTTCCACCTGATCTCTGGAGCCAATGATGATCAGTTAGAGTGGCCATGTCCTTGGCAACAAGTCACGATAACAATCTTGGATCAAACTCCTGACATTCGACAGCGTATGTCCAACCAGCAGAGTCTAACGACAGACCCATTTCTGACCATCGGTTTGTGGCTCATCTTCTTTATTATTAATACACAATCATTGCTCTAGGAGGGATGGATGGTTTGGGAATGACAGAATGCACAACCAGGCACCTAGGGAATTTTTGAGCCCCAAATCTTAGGATCAGAAGATATGTGGGGAAGTCTGATAGTCTCTCAGTAATGTCTGACTCTTTGCGACCCCATGTCCATGGAATTCTCCAGGAAAGAATACTGGATTGGGTTGCCATTTCCTTCTTCATTGTAGGGGAAGGGCTTCAGCAATTCTGGACAGAGTCTCCCAGGCAGGAGACTGTCAGGAATATCAACAGAGATGCCAACAAATTGAGAAGATTATTGGCTGTATTCTTGGAATTTGATGACAACGCCTAAATTCTCAAGGTTGTACGAGGAGTGTGTGGGTGCTAAGTCACTTCAGTCAAGACCAACTCTTTGTGATCCTATGGACCATAGCCTGCCAGGCTCCTCTGTCTATGGGATTCTCCAGGCAAAAATACTGGAGTGGGTTGCCATTTCCTCCTCTAGGGGATCTTCTCGACCCAGAGATCAAGCCCTGTCTCATGTCTCCTGCACTGGCAGGCGGTTTTTTTTTTTCTTTTTTTTTTTTTTTTTTACCACTAGCACCACCTGGGAAGAGGTGTGTTGTTGATTTTAGAGTCTAACAAGCCTAGGTTCAAATCCAAGGTTTGCTTCTCATTAGCATTGTGAATTTGCACTGATAATCTCTGGAAACCTCAGTGTCCTCAGCAGCAAAACTGGGACAGTAATAATAACCCCACAATTCTATTAACAGTGTCTCTACAGTTCAAGGAGGGAAGCTTGTGGAAGGGCCTGGCAGGGAGAGAATCTCAGATGCTGAGTTCTCCTAACCCATGCTGTCCTTGTCTTGTCACTGATATTGTCAAAAAACAGCTCAGCTTTTGAAATAGGGGTGGTTTTTGATCAGAAAGAAAATGTTAAGTAGATGTTCTTAGTGCTGGGAAGGATGTGGGAATGGATTGTAACTTCTTACAGAAGGGTTCTGGGGGACTTGCCAATGGTGACATCATTCCCCATCTTTCTAGACTGAAAGATGCAGTGCCCAGAAAGCAATGCCCAGGAAAAGAAGCAGTGCCCAGAAAGCAATGATCACATTTCTAATTGTAATAATCTTTGCCCTCTGGGAACCTCACAAAGTAAAATGTGGAATTATGACAAGGTCAATATTATTGTCAAATCTGAATTCTGTATATGAAAAGAATGGACCTAAGTGATCTGGGGGGACAAAAATCTAATCTGATAGGGAAAAAAAAAGTATTGACAAAGAGGTGTGGGAATTTGATGTTCACAATTTCTTTACCTTTTTCAAAACATTTTTCCCTGAATGATGTTGAAAATGGCTCAAGGTTGGATGGGTCATCACCTGCTTTTCCAGAAACAGTGCTTTTCACTGTCTTCTACTCCTGAAGCACTTTGCTATGTTAGGCGAATAATTTAGTTAATAAGATGAATTGTTCTATGCTAAAATCAATAACACTCTCAGTAATGCACTGATTTAACTTGTTTAAAGGGCTGTCTGTAACTCAGAAGGCCACTACAGAATGATTCTAATGGGTAGCCAAATTTCTACACTGGTCAGTCAGTGAAAGTGTAGAACTTTACTACCCGTGCCTCCCTACCCAGGAAACTTTCAGTAGTAACCCTGAGTGTGGTCCTCTCCGCTGCGCCATCTCGTTTCCATCAGGATAATATAAATGAAAAACTCCAGTGATTTGCTGGGGACTACAGCACAGGTCGATAGCATCATTTAATTATTTTGAGCTCTATCTTAATTGTGCTTCACATTGCCTGCATTTTCCTGCCACCAAAAGCTATGATGATACTAAACATAATCCATTAATATAAATTGCTTTTTCAGATAATGGAACCTATTTTTGGGGCAGGCCTTCCAAAGTGGGAGCACAAGTTATTTTCCCTAATGGAACTCAGTTTCAAAGAGGTAGGGGCCGTGGATTCCATAACTTTATGACCCAAGAAATGCTGAAAAGCAGAGATTTTATCAAAGGAGATGATGTTTATATCCTACTGACAGTGGAAGGTATGTCAATAAAAATAGTTTTCTCTAAGCTATTCTTTTTTTTTTCTTGTGGTTATTGATTATTTACTGTTTCCTTCTGGGTTCTATTTTCCGATATATTAGATAGAAATGTGGGAAGAAGTGGGCATGAATGGGATTTTTTTTTATATGAATCATTAACAATATAAAAATAATTTAGATGGAAACAAGGATAGTGCCAGGACAAATTAATTACCACTGCATGGAACAACAGTGGAAAGCTTTAGTCCAGGAAATTTCTTTAGAAATAAGCTAACGTATATCCATTATACCCTAGAATTTAATTCTTGGATTCTAGAAGTAAAAATGTCACACAAAACATAAAATGAAAGTGGAAATGGACTTTGTTGTCTCTTTTAAATATGTATACACATGTGTGCACACACAGTGTCTTGTCAGTCACAGCATTAATCTCTTGCCTTCTAAAGTTTCTCAGTCATGGCAGCCAACAATAACATTTTCCAAGAATAACTGGTAGTTTCCATGTTTTATGTGATAGGATTTTAACTCATTTACTATTCAAGACCCACTTGCATCTCAGTAAGTCAGAATTATTTTTTGTGACAAAAGGTGATGTGATTAAAACCCATGAAATTTTGATTTCAGTGTCAGAGTAAATCTAGATGATACTTCAGGGGAAAAACTATTCAGAAATAACTTTCATTGAGGCAGAAAGCATTTTAGGTAGCAGAGACAAATTCATATGTTCATCATGTCTGTTTGACCCTGTTTGGATCAGAAAACACCAAAAGAACAGATTCTTGGTTGTCAGGGGACCTGGTATCCTGTGCTGAGTATCTATCTACTTGCTCTACCAAGCAAGAGACCTGTGATCTTGGGCAAGCCCCTCTTTGCATTTCTCTGCATTTCTGAGCTTTTTTTTTCCTTGTTGGTCCCTTGGGGTTGGGAACACAGGCTCCCCTTCGAGCTCAGGTGAGCCCAGACCCAGGCAAACACATGTTCAGCTGTAGCCCCACAGGCTGGCCCAGCTTCCCTTGGTGGCTAGCTCTCAACCCGCCTGTTTGTTTTTTTCACTCCTGTGAATGTTACTGGACAGTGCTTCAAGATTACCTGAATGTATTACAAACTAAATGTTTGATTTTGAACTTAAAAATCAAATGCTCATTAAACCCCAACTGACTTCCCTCCCTGCTCTCTTCCCACCCTCCTTAGACATATCCCACCTTAATACACAAAATGACCCACTTCCAACCTTGGACGTTAATGAACTCTGCACAAGTTTCAGGTGTGAGAATGATGGGATCTGCATTCTCCAGAATGGCAAAGCTGAGTGCAGGTAAGGGTGCCATCTCCTCATCCTTTCATTAGCTATTTGTTTCATTCCCACAATGTACAATTCATGTGATATTTCATATGAGTGAAATCAGTTGATTCTCATCTCAAAACTGTTCATAGGGTGTTTATTGTTTGCTCTCCTTTTGGGAGTTTGGGTTGCCAGTAGAACAATGAAATTGTTAATGTAAAGTGAGTACATTATGTATTTTTAAAATGTTGTTTATTTATGGCTCTGCTGGGTCTTTGTTGCTCTGTGGCATGCGTGCGTGCTTAGTCACTTCAGTTGTGTCTGACTCTTCGACCCCATGGACCATGGCCTACCAGACTCCTCTGTCCATGGGATTCTGCAGGCAAGAATACTGGAGTAAGTTGCTATTTCCTTCTCCAGTGATAAAATATGAAGTGAGTGAAGTGAAGTCACTCAGTCGTGTCCAACTCTTTGCAACCCCATGGACTGTAGCCTATCAGGCTCCTCTGTCCATGGGATTTTCCAGGCAAGAGTACTGGAGTGGGTTGCCATTTCCTTCTCCTTGCTATGTGGGTTTTTCTGTAACTGCAGAGAGTGGACGCTTCTCTCTGGTTGTGGTGCTCGGACTTCTCACTGTGGGGTCTTCGCTTGTTGGGAGCATGGGCTCTAGGGTGCATGGGCTTCAGCAGTTGTGGGTCCTGGGCTCCAGAGCACAGGCTCACAGCTTTAGCTGCTCTGAGGCAGGTGGGATCCTCCCTGATCAGGGCTGGAGCCCACGTCTCCTGCTTTGGCACATTGATTCTTTGCCGCTAAGCCACCAGGGAAGCCTGCATGTTCTTTTCTAATTGCCTGAAACAGTCCTCATGAGTTATAAATCCTCACAACAGTCTGGTGGGGTCAACGTGACTGTCCGCATTCCGTAGATGGAGATACCTAAATTCTGAGAACCTGGCCATAGTCACAGCTGGGATGTTCCAGACGGGGACACTGAGAACTAAATTTTCTCCACTATCTGTGCTGCCTTTCTTCCCCAGCTAGGAGCTGCTGTTTTAAATCCCAGATTAGGAATAATTTCATTGCTCCTTGCTGTTGGCCCTGCCTGGCTTCCTGGGCTAGTTTAACCAATCCTTTCAGTCCGAGTGGGTGACCAATGGTTCTATCTGTCAATGACCTGCATGTTGACCCACACCTTCAATGGTGAAGATTTTCAGATTTAAATGTCAGCTCATAACTCAGTCATGTTTCAAACATGTAGGTGTCGGTCGGGGGATGACTGGTGGTACATGGGAGAAAGGTGTGAAAAGAGAGGGTCAACACGAGACACCATTGTCATCGCCACATCTTCCACTGTCGCTGTGTTTGCCCTGATGCTGATCATCACTCTTCTCAGCGTCTACTGTACCAGGAAGAAGTATAGTAAAGAGCCAAGTTCAAGGACAGTCAACACTATTATGGAAAATGTAAGTTGACTCTGATATTTGGTTATTCAAAACTCACTGATGGAATCATATAAAGAAAACTTGGGACTTTTTAAATATCTTAAAAATTTTTTTTTCTATTCCCTGTCCTGGGGAAAAGGCTTGGAGACTATGAGTTTTTGTTACCTTCACTATAAATCAACGATTCTTAAATTGGAATCCTTGAAAACTTTTGGAGGGGAGGCTTATTATCCTCCTGAAACTACCCAGAATTGTGTATGGTTCTGCAGTTTTCTGGGGTGGGAGTCTGTGACCCTCCTGAAAGGCACAACTGATTTTTGCTTACACATTTCAGTCTACCTGGTTAAGTGGAAAGATGAACCATGTAAGTGTCTTTGTTCTAAAGGCTGAGCTCAGGCTTGTAGGAAGGGGGTGCTAGGCACATTTGGGGGCATTTGCATTAAAGAAGATTCCAACTAATTCTGGCTTCAAGTGTGATAACTCTAAGGCAAGGTTTTCAAGTAGAAATTTTAAAGCCTTGCCTCAGATGGTCTCCAGAATGGCAACAGACTCTTGAAATTACCCTGGGGAAGCAGAGACTCTGAGATAGGTATTGGCATAAATGATGTTTACCAGGGACACAAGTGATGGAGTGAGGGAAGCTGGACCAGGCAGCTCTGTTTTAAAGTTATGATTTTTTTAAGTGGACAGACTTATTTGTTTGAAGACCCTTGTTTGTGAACTTCACTAAATTTTTTTGTGAAATTATTCAAAAGATGGACAATGATAATGAACAGAAAGCAAACAGTTTTGTTCTCATATACAGCTGTCATATTTCCTGAACCTCAGGAAGATATTTAAAGCTAGTCATAAGGCAGTGGATCTCTTCCTTCACAAGCTCACTAGAAAAGTACTTAAAATGTATATATTAATAGGTTTGTTTTTAAAACAAACAAACAGATATTTCCAGCTTACCTTATGACTTAAAAGGGACAGATCAACCAGTGATCCAGTAGGTCAGCCTGGTGGAAACCCGGGGCTACTAGGGAAGTACTTGGGGTCTGGAGTAACTATAGTGGGGAAGTTATTGGAGAGGAGAGGACTGGTTAGCTGAAGGGTGAAACTACCAAGATATTCCTCTGGAAACTGAAAGATGTATGCGCTATTATAAAAGTTGATTTATCAAGCTAAAGTTGGAAGTAAAATG
This sequence comes from Nanger dama, assembly GCA_917880005.1. Classification (NCBI taxonomy): domain Eukaryota; kingdom Metazoa; phylum Chordata; class Mammalia; order Artiodactyla; family Bovidae; genus Nanger; species Nanger dama. The sequence goes on from CAKJTW010000084.1 coordinate 492,619, forward strand.
ATAAAACAAAGAGCAGGAAAAGAAGGAAGTTAATCCAATAAAGGAACTATTAGGGCCATTAAATAGAAACACACATACACACACACAACCACCATAATATAACAACACAACTGTTTTGCCTCTGGGTCATTTAAACACATGCCCAAGAGTAAGGAATCAACTTAGTCTAGGCATTTCTGGGGCTTCCCTGATGGCTCACACCATAAAGAATCTGCCTGCAATGCAGGAGATATTGGATCCCTATGTGGGAAAGATCCCCTGGAGAAGGAAATGGCAACCCGCTCCAGTAGTCTTGTGTGGAGAATTCCGTGGACAGAGGAGCTTGGTGGGTTACAGTCCATGAGGTCACAAGGCATTTCTACAGTATATTCACTGATAGCAGAACCTCTACCTCTAAGTTTAAATCTTAAATTGAAATGATCTTTTTTTCTGAGTCTGAAGTGTGTGCTCACCCTGATGTTTGAACATCTGAATAAAGTGGGAGATGCCTGTGCATTTTCCTGCAGCCCAAGCCTGGAAAGGATGCCAGCTGGGAGGGAAGCCAGAAGACTACAGAGGGCATTTCATTGAAACATGAGACTGTTTCATTGTGATGCATTTCAATGACAGTGTTTAAATTTAGAAATTAAGTCATCAATTGTTCTTTCCCCCTTTAGCAATATGCACTTTGAAGATTAACTCCGCAATACAGCCAGCAAATGAAATGAAAGATTCTTCATCATGGATTCACCCACAATATATTACAACCACTTCCTCCTTCTGTAAATGGATCTTCTCTGTAAATAGCTGGGTACACTATAAATCATTATTTTGGTAAAAGTCTAATTGGTGAGATGTTGCTGTGTTTTTGTTTTTAAAGGAAGGGAGTAAAAAAATGAAAAATAAAAATAGATAAAGTGGAGAAGCAATTCAGGCTGTTGTGGAAGAAAAACACTGTTTATAAGTCAGAGAGAGAGAACTGGGAATAGCTTTCCAAGTGACTGATCCTTCTCTTTGGGGGCCAAGTGCCATGGCCTCACAGGCCATTCCCTAGAAATTGCCCAAGGGGAATGATCTTCCATGTAAAATCTCCCCATTGCCATGTTGTCTTGTCCCGATGGACAGAGGGGCAGAGGGCAGCTCCGTTCTCCCTGAGGACATCTGCCCCTCTGTCTGAAAGTGGCTACTTCCTTGTTTTCTTTATTATTATTATTATAGTTTAATCATGCTTAAGGCTTGTAGAATTTTAATTCCCCAGCCAGGAATTAAACCCAGGCCTTCAGCAGTGAGAGAGCGGAGTCCTAAACACTAGACTTCCAGGGAATTCCCTTGTCACTATTTTTTATTTTAGCCATTCCTGTTAAGTGATATCTCATTGTGGTTTTAGTCTGCAGGTCCCTAGTGACTCATGATGCTGAACCTCTTTTCATGTGCTTATTTGCTGTCTCTATAGCATCTTCATTGGACTATCTCTTTACATCTTTCACTCATGCTCTGAATGAGATTTTTGCTCTTACAGTGTTTTGAGAACTTTTAATATATTTTGATCTGTCTATTTCATTGTCAAACATGTGGTTTGGAAACATATTTTCCCACTCTGCCACTTGCCTTATTTACTTAAAATAATATTTTGCAGAGCAGAAGTTTTGAATTTTGATAAAGTTCTGTTGATCATTTTGTTTTTTAGTGGATTGTGGTTTTGGTGTCAAATCTAAGAAATCTTTGTCTACTCCTAGATCCTGAATATTTTCTCCTACTTAAAAAAATTTTGTATACTTTTGTTTTATATTTAACTCAATAATACATTTTGAGTTAATTTTTGTACAAGGTGTAAGGTTTAGGTTGGAGTTAATTTTTGGCATTATTGTCTCTATTGCATTGTATTACATGTTATATATATATTCATAAATAACTTACACATAATGTTACATCTTATTGATTTATAATTCAGTTCAGTTCAGTTGCTCAGTTGTGTCCGACTTTGTGATCCCATGAATTGAAGCACACTGGGCTTCCCTGTCCATCACCAACTCCTGGAACTTACTCAAACTCACGTTCATTGAGTTGGTGATGCCATCCAACCATCTCATCCTCTCTCGTCCCCTTCTCCTCTTGCCTCCAATCTTTGCCAGCATCAGAATCTTTTCCCATGAGTCAGCTCTTCTCATCAGGTGGCCAGAGTAATGAATGGAGCTTTAGCTTCAGCATCAGTCCTTCCAATGAATATTCAGGAGTGATTCCTTTAAGATTGACTGACTGGATCTCCTTGTAGTCCAAATGACTCACAAGAGTCTTCTCCAACATCACAGTTCAAAAGCATCAGTTCTTCAGTGCTCAGCTTTCTTTATGGTCCAACTTTACATCCATGCATGACTAATGGAAAAACCATAGCTTTGACTATACAGACCTTTGTCGGCAAAATGATGTCTACTTTTTAATATGCTGTCTAAGTTGGTCATAGCTTTTCTTCCAAGGAGCAAGTTTCTTTTAATTTCATGGCTGCAGTCACCATCTGCAGTAATTTTGGAGCCCAAGAAAAGAAAGCCTGTCACTGTTTTCATTGTTTCCCCATCTATTTGCCATGATCTTCGTGTTTTGAATGTTGAGTTTTAAGCTAGCTTTTTCACTCTCCTCTTTCACTTTCATCAAGAGGCTCTTTAGTTCCTCTTCATTTTCTGTCATAAAGGTGGTATCTGAAGTTATTGATATTTCTCCCAGCAAACTTGATTCCAGCTTGTGCTTCATCCAGCCCAGCATTTCACTTGATGTACTCTACATATAAATTAAATAAATAAGCAGGGTGACAATATATATCCTTGACGTACTCCTTTCCCGATTTGGAACCAGTCTATTGTTCCATGTCCGGTTCTAACTGTTGCTTCTTTTGTGTGTGTGTGTAACAAAGTTTTATTAAAGTATAAAGGAGATAGAGAAAGCTTCTGACATAGGCATCAGAAGGGGGCAGAAAGAGTACCCTCTTGCTAGTGTTAGCAGTGGAGTTATATACTCTCCAATGAATCAAACTAATGTCTGGAGGTTGTGAAGACCTCAACAGACCTACTCCCATAATTTACATTTTAAGATAACAGGATTAGCCAGAAGATTTAATCCAGAGACTGTCCTCAGGCAGGATACATTATTGTTATATAATCCTAAGGAATGTAGAGGGAAAAAAAAGTTTGTCCTTTCTTCCTCCTTGAGAATTCCAGACCCCTCTCTCTTTGGGGACCCCTAGACTTCTTATCAACCTGCCTAGGAAATGACTCTCTCATTCTCCACTTTTCTTTTAGGAGAATTCTGTTGCCAAGGGAAAGGGGCATTGTTTTCTTTCCATAACTACTTCCTGCTGTTGAGGGGCATGGCCCCTAAATTGGTGAGGCAACATATTCTCCTACCCCTCATATTGAGGGTCTCTGATCCAGGGGCCCCAAGGAATAGTTGGAGAAGGCTGTGGCACTAGTAGGAGCTTGGACAACCATTTGTAACTTAAAAGCCTTCATGCAACTAGAAACAAATCTAATTACACAGTTTCAGATGCAAGGCAAAATAGTCATTAAAACAAGTTAAAATCAAAATTAAAAGTTATATTATGTCCATAGTTACATCAGTCCATCTTAAGGTGTCATCAGTTTAAGATGTCATCAGTTAAGAAGAGGCATCACATGCAATTATTGTCAAAGGTATTTGCAGACTTGGAGAAAGTCTTTTCCTTGAAGTGGAGATGTCCACCATGGAAAGCCTTCCACTGAGGAAGAGGGGAATGCTTCGCAGACCCAGCAGTTAGACTGATTGTGAAATGCTGCATAGGAGTGGGCCCAGGACAGGATGACATTGTCTTGAGGGTAAAATGGCAGACTCTGTATTTTTGGAGCCAGCAAAAGTAGGCTCACATAGATTATCAGGCCCATCTTGTCCTAAAGAATCCCCAACGAGCCCCCAAGATGAAAAGCTGTTGCTGAACCACGCAAAGATGCCAGGATTCTTGGCCTCTGGAGGAGAGGAATTCAATCCCAGGCCAGAGACGAGGCTTGATGGCTCAGAGCTTTTGTGTAATAAAGTTTTATTAAAGTATAAAGGAAATAGAGAAAGCTTCTGACATAGGCATCAGAAGGGGGCAGAAAGAGTACCCTAACTGTTGCTTCTTGACCTGCATACAGATTTCTCAGGAGGCAGGTAAGGTGGTCTGGTAATCCCATCTCTTTAAGAATTTTCCACAGTTTGTTTTCCACACAGTCAAAGGCTTTAGTGTAGTCAATGAAGCAGAAGTAGATATTTTTCTGGAATTCTCTTGCTTTTTCTGTGATCCCCCGGATGTTGGCAATTTGATCTCTGATTCCTCTGCTTTTTCTAAATCCAACTTGAACATTTTGAATTATTAGAGTTATAATTATATACCTAATGTAATACCTAAAGCAACCACTATAAAAGCCATAGACACTAAAAATCATATATAATGTATTAAACTTCATATATATTACATTATATATGTATACAAAATTGTAGCCTTCTTTCAATTTTGAAAAAAATCTGTACAATAATTAAGTTTAAATAACCATTGTTTGTCCTTCAATTTTTTTTTTAAGTAAAAACAATGTTCTATGAGAACATTCATCTAATTCATCTCACAACTCAAAAATCTTACAGATTCTTTTCCTTAACTTAGCCATACTTCATTATGAAGCAAAAGTGCCTTTATTAATACATTCCACTTTATCAGACAGAATAGAAAAAATACGTATGCTCCAGGGTTGAAATTTTGTACAGTTAATCATATTTTTTGCTACATTAAGGATATTTTTGAATAAGATTTGCTTGAAAATTACTCATTTATTGACTTATTTAGCACAATATGTCACAGTAAAGATTGCAATGACTATTAGTACAGTTTGGTACATTGCCTTGATTTGTGCTAAGACACCAGCAATTCTATCCATCATTGTTTTCTTTCTTTTTTTTTTCTGACTTTTTATTGTGATAAAAATTTTAAAACAACAAAATCCACCATTTTAACCATTTTAAAGGGACATTTAGAACATCCCAATGTTATATCAGTAGGACTTCCTGGTGGCTCAGACAGTAGTGTCCACCTACAATGTGGGAGACCTGAGTTCGATCCCTGGGTTGGGAAGATGTTCTGGAGAAGGAAATGGCAACCCACTCCAGTACTGTTGCCTGGAAAATCCCATGGACGGAGGAGTGTGGTAGGCTACAGTCCATGGGGTCACTAAGAGTGGGACACGACTGAGCGACTTCACTTAATGTTATATCATGACCATCATTATGCACTGGTAGACTATTTTCATCACCCCAAAGAACACTGCATATCCATTAAACACTTATTTATCTTCCTCCTTGCTCTAGCACCCACAAACCCACTGCAGTCCAGCCACTAATTTGCTTTTCTGTCTTTATGGATTTGCCTATTCTGGACATTTTGTGTAACTAGAATCACATAATATGGGACCTTTTATGCTGGGCTTCTTTCATTTAGCATAAGATTTTCAAGGTTCATTTATATTGTAGCATATATCAGTACAGCATTCCTTTTTACAGCTGGATAATATTTCACTGGATGAATATACCACTAATCAGAGGGAGTTGTAGGGAGTCGTTTTAGCACAAAGAGACACTATTGCCCACATGCTGGTGGTTAAGACTCTGGAGCCAGACTGCTGCTAAGTTGCTTCAGTCATGTCCAACTCTGTGCGACCCCAGAAACATCAACCCACCAGGCTCCTCTGTCCCTGGGATTCTCCAGACAAGAACACTGGCGTGGGTTGCCATTTCCTTCTCCAATGCATGAAAGTGAAAAGTGAAAGTGAAGTCGCTCAGTCGTGTCTGACTCTTAGCGACCTCATGGACTGCAGCCCACCAGGCTCCTCTCTCCATGGGATTTTCCAGGCAATAGTACTGGAGTGGGTTGCCATTGCCTTCTCCAGGCTGCCCTGGTTCAAATCTTACCACACACTTGTGGTGTGACCTGGGAGAGTTACATAATCTGTCTGTGCCTTCATTTCCTCATCTCTACACTGAGTAGCAATAATGCTTAGCTTACAATGTTGTTGGAACAATAAACTACATAATATATGCAGAGTGCCTAGAACAGTGCCTGGCACATCATAACCACCGTGTAAGTAAGAGCTGCTGTTGCTAGAAAAGGAAATCAAAAGGATGACAAATGGCATGGTAAGAAAGCAGAAGCAAGTATCTTGGATGATAATGGCTTTTTCTCAGTGATTATTTCAAACTAGAAATAGTTTTTGTAATTGTATATTCGCCTCTGCTCTCAACACATGTCCATGGCAGTTTACAATTAAAACCCTGGTTAAGAGAGTTTAACCCTTCAAAAGCAGATCTCATCATTGTTTTTTTCTATGCAGGTCATGACTATCTGTGTTGCAAATGTTATTAGTCTCCTATTGTTTGGTTCTTGGAAGATTAGCACACCAAATTATGGGCAAGCTGTCTTGTTACGTAGTTCAGTTACTAAGTTGTGTTCAACTAGCTGTGACCCCATGGACTGTAGCCTGCCAGGCTCCTCTGTCCATGGAATTTACCAGGCAAGAATACTGGAATGGATTGCTTGCTATTTCCTCCTCCAAGGGATCGTCCCAAACCTGGGATTGAACCTGCATCTCCTGCAATGGCTACATTGGCAGGTGGATTTTTTACAATTGAGCCACTAGGGAAGCCTGGGCAAACTGTTACTATTCCATAATCTGGAATTTCCAAGTTGAGATTGAGATACATTTTTGAGAAGTTTATATTGTTAATTCTGGGAGCAATAGAGGAAAACCTCTCCAATTTCTTATATATGAGTATAGTCATATTACTCATGTATGTATATATGAAGATTTTGTAAAGACAAGGGAATGAACAGGTATGTAGGTATGCATGCATGCTAAGTCACTCAGTCATATATGACTCTCTGTGACCCTATAGACTGTAGTCTGCCAGGCTCCTCTGCCCATGGGATTCTCCAGGCAAGAATACTGGAGTAGGTTGCCATGGTCTCTTCTGAGGGATCTTCCTGACCCAGGGATCGAACCCGAGTCTCTTAGGTCTCCTGCATTGGCAGGTAGGTTCTTTACCACTAACACCACCTGAGAAGCCTGCAGGTATGTATACTGCTGCTGCTGCTAAGTCGCTTCAGTCGTGTCCAACTCTGTGCAGCCCCAGAGATGGCAGCCCACACTTTGGTAAAATGCCATTTATTAATATCCTGTGGCCATACTGGGTTCAAATTTGAATTACTTGTTAGTCTCAGGCTTTAACCTTTTTAATAGTATATGGATTTTTGTTTTTACACTGGTTTCCAAAGGTTTAACTGGAGCATGTAACAGTTTATATAAATGTCTCCTCTTTTTCAATTATACAAAAACTCCTCTGTCACACTCAGTTTTCTATAAAGTGAGGGGGGAAATGGAGCCATCTCAGTCTGTTGTGATCCAGCACCTACCATGATCCTCACAAGCAGGATATTTTTCTTAAGTCATTTTTCCCACGGTCCTTGTTCCTTGTGATTGTTTAAGACATGTGGCCGGAGGTGTTAGGGCTCCCCCAGTGGTTCAGTGGGCAAAGAATCCACCGACAATGTAGGAGACACACGTTTGATCTGGGTCGATAAGATCCCTTGGAGGAGGAAATGGACACCCACTCCAGTATTCTTGCCTGAAAAACTCCATGGACAGAGGAGCCTGGCAGGATACAGTCCAAAGGGTCGCAGAGAGTCGTACATGACTGAGCGACTAAGCATAAGCACTGAGGCATTAAGTAACTACTTCTCCAGTGGGGGCAGTTCTAGAGTTTTCAGCATTGGTTCAAAGAAGATAGTAGGTTCCTTTAATGGAATATTGCACCCTGTAAAATGAGGTTGGATTTGATCATCTAAAGACCTTTTCCTGTGGAAGCATCGTTCTGTGGTTCCAGGCCTGCCATGCAGCATGGCTGTCAAGTCAGACTTGTGAGGCCTATGATTCCAAGTTTGTGATATCAATTGTTTCTACCAATTTTGACTGAAAAGGGACAGTGGGTATTTTTGGAAACCAGCTAAAGTGGCACTGCCCTATGGTTAGGGCATAATCACAGTTTTCAATTCTTGTGGGCCACTAGTTTTAAAATTAAGAGATTCTAAAAGAATTTTAAATTTAAGATGTTTCCCATTGTTTTAATTTTGCACAGAGAGACAGATTTCTTACTAAGACATTTAATACTGTGCTATTTCAAATGATTCTTTATTTCAAATAAAGAATTTCATACTTTGCATAGAATTTAATTACCTCTTATTTCATAGGCAAAATCATTCCCTTTTCATTAAACACCCATGGAAGCACATTCACTCTTTCATTCACTCTTCTGTACATTTTGGTACCTGGTTATATTGATGAATTAATCTGTTCTTTAAAATTCCAGGGAAAGAGTGAACTGCATTTAATTTTAGGGTTCAAAATGAACTTAAATCCCTGTATTTCTATGGAGACCACTGCTTGGGGCCTGGAAAGAATGGCACTCCATTCAGATTATCTTTATTTATTAATAAAAAAAAAATTTTTAGTTCTTTAAAGTTCATGTATCTGTGTATGATTTTTTATTTTGTTTTTTTCTGCTGTCCTATTGTTTGTCTTAGAACATTCCTATTAAATGTTTCCATGCAACAAACACTCACACATGTGTCAACAAGCTTGTGCTCATAGAAACTTGATTCCAGTCAGGGGTCTAGAGCCCTCTGTGGCATAGACCAGTTAGAAACTGATATCTTCAAAAGTGAGACTCCGACCTTGAGCCCTGAAAGATTATATTGAGGACAAGGAATCTCTGTGAAAATTATAAACTCAGATCAAATGTTCTTTGACATGATGAACTTGTGGCATTGCTTCCTTCTAGGAAATTTCTCTTTAAAAAAAGTATTAAAATTATTTTACTTTTTACTTTAAAAGGTTTTATTGATTATCTTCAATATTTAAAGGTATTAAACAAATATTAAATATTTAATTTTAATTTAATTTAATATTTATTTAATTTTTAACTCAATTCAATTTTAATTAATTTAAATAATAATTAAGTTAACTATTTATTTAAATTATTTAATTTTAAACAAATATTAAATATTTTAATATTTAAAGATCATATTTAAATAAGTACATAAACTGCAGAGAGGACAAATAATCATCCTTGGACATCTAGAATTTTACCATAAATCCAAATTTCACCACTGAAGTCGAGTCTGACATTAAAGCCTGACAGCCTTCTAGAACACTGACTCCAGTCCTCAGATGTAGTTTACATCAGAGACACAGTGTTTGCCATCATAAGAGTTAATGATTATAGGAAATTTTCATCAGAACTCTCAGATGACTGGGAAATGCTGTTATGGAAACAATTAATTATTGGCCAGTTAAACACCCATTTCAAACCAACCGAGGAGGTGAAAACAAGCCACTGGAAATGGATACTCCATAAACTTTTGGGACTTTGGTGATCAGCACGATCAGAAGGAGAACTAATCTTGGTCAGGAGAAGAGAACTAAAATTTCTGGGGACGTTTAACTGTACTCAATTCTAGACTCTGTGGGGTGTTTTATATATTTAATTCTCACAACAGTCCTTTGTGATGCATATTATCCTTATTTGACAGGTGAAAAATATTATGTTTACAGTTAGGTCAATTTGGCTTTCAACTTGTGGTTACTCTAACTTTGTTATGTCCATGTGCTGCCGTAGGCATTGTGGTCCACCTGTTAGACAATAGAAAATTCAACGGAGTAAATTTAAAGCTCAGATTGGCTTTATTTAATGATTCATAAATTGGATTCCCCTTTTGGCTCAGCTAGTAAAGAATCTCCCTGCAATGTGGGAGACCTTGGTTCGATCCTTGGGTTGGGAAGATCCCCTGGAGAAGGGGAAGGCTACCCACTTCAGTATTCTGGCCTGGAGAATTCCATGGACTACCCAGCTCAGGAAACTGCAGAGTCCAACACGACTGAGCAACTTTTACTTTCATTTTCTACCTGTCAACTTGAAAGGAGTTCCACCAAGTTGTAGAAAAGGGAAGAGTTGTTTGTTTTTTTTTAACATCAGTTCAGTTCAGTTCAGTAGCTCAGTCGTGTCTGACTCTTTGTGACCCCATGAATCGCAGCACGCCAGGCCTCCCTGTCCATCACCAACTCCGAGTTCACTCTAACTCATGTCCATCAAGTCGGTGATGCCATCCAGCCATCTCATCCTCTGTCATCCCCTTCTCCTCCTGCCCCCAACCCCCTCTCAGCATCAAAGTCTTTTCCAATGAGTCAACTCTTCACATGAGGTGGCCAAAGTACTGGAGTTTCAGCTTTAGCATCATTCCTTCCAAAGAAACCCCAGGGTTGATCTCCTTCAGAACGGACTGGTTGGATCTCCTTGCAGTCCAAGGGATTCTTCTCCAACACCACAGTTCAAAAGCATCAATTCTTCGGTGCTCAGCTTTCTTCACAGTCCAACTCTCACATCCATACATGACCACAGGAAAAACCATAGTCTTGACTAGACGGACTTTAGTCAGCAAAGTAATGTCTCTTTTTGAAACTGCTCTCTAGGTTGGTCATAACTTTTCTTCCAAGGAGTAAGTGTCTTCTAATTTCATGGTTACAGTCACCATCTGCAGTGATTTTGGAGCCCCCCAAAAATAAAGTCTGACACTGTTTCCACTGTTTCCCCATCTATTTCCCATGAAGTGATGGGAACGGATGCCATGATCTTCGTTTTCTGAATGTTGAGCTTTAAGCCAACTTTTTCACTCTCCTCTTTCACTTTCATCAAGAGGCTTTTTAGCTCTTTTTCAATTTCTGCCATAAGGGTGGTGTCATCTGCATATCTGAGGTTATTGATATTTCTCCCGGCAATCTTGATTCCAGCTTGTGTTTCTTCCAGTCCAGCATTTCTCATGACGCATTCTGCATATAAGTTAAATAAGCAGGGTGACAATATACAGCCTTGACGTACTCCTTTTCCTGTTTGGAACCAGTCTGTTGTTCCATGTCCAGTTCAAACTGTTGCTTCCTGACCTGCATACAGATTTCTCAAGAGGCAGGTCAGGTGGTCTGGTATTCCCATCTCTTTCAGAATTTTCCACAGTGTATTGTGATCCACACAGTCAAAGGCTTTGGCATAGTCAATAAAGCAGAAGTAGATGTTTTTCTGGAACTCTCTTGCTTTAGCATAGGCACCTTTAAAAAATAGTTATTAATTTAGTCACCTTGGGTCTTAGTTGAGGCATGTGGAATCTTTAGTTGCAGTATGTGGGATCTTGTTCCCTGATCAGGGATCAAACCTGAGCCTCCTACACTAACAGTCTTTGCCACTGGACAACCAGGTTAGTCCCAGGGAAGGGTTTTAAAGGCTTGAAGAGATAGAATAAGAAAATTATTAGTAAAGAATGCATTATTTTAGGCCAGGCCACCTTCCTAAGGGGATGGGAAGAAGTAGATGACCTCATTAGCACTAACCAGGTGATTTCCAGGTTGACTGGGTTAAAGGTTACTTTCCCAGAGGGGTTGAAAGTGCACTTAACTTAAGTCAGGTGTTAAGTTTTGGCTTGGTGATGCAAGTTGAGCACAAGTGACTCCATTTGGGACTTTTCGTCTCCTCACTCCACTGAGGAGCAGGCTATACCTCAGGAGAGGGAGATGGTTCATCTGATCTGCCCTTTAAGTGCAATCTGTGCAGAACCTACATTAAATGTTTAAGGTGGTAATGATCCAGCAAAGCCCAACTAAATGAAACCTCTACTTGCAGAACAAACAGAAAGAAATTATTCTGCTAAGTGTGCGTGATAATGTGATTTCTAGTAAGAAACATGTATTTGGTCTTCCTGTTTCTGCCACAGAGTTCCTAAAAACCTTGAAATTTCCTAAACAATGAGAACTATAAAGGAGTCTTATGTTAATGAGGTGAGTTTTGAAACTCATCTAAGGATGGTGGCCAGTTGCCAGGGGAACCAAGATGAAGGTGTTGGTATTTTCATCCCACCCCCTGATTTCCAGAGAAAGGTGGGATTGGAGGTGGAATCAATGGTCAATGGCCAAAAATCAATGGTCAATGATTTAATCAGTTGTGATGTAATCAATTGTGCCTATGTAATGAACCTTCCATTAAACCCCAAAAGGTGATGGGATTGGTGGACACATGGAGCTGTGGGCAGAGTGGGCCGCTGAGAGAGCATGATGCTCTGCACCGTTTCCCCATACCTTACGGGACACATCTCTTCCATCTGCTATTCCTGAGTTATATCCTTTTATAATAAGACAGTAATCTAGTAAGTAAAATGTTTCTCTGAATTCTGTAAGCTCCTCTAGCAAATTAATCAAACCCCAAAAGGCGGAGGTCATTGGATCAGAAGCGTGAATGATTACCTGGGTTTGCAGCTGACTTCTGAAATAGGCCTAAGTCTTTAACCTGTGGAGTCTGATGCTATTTCCAGTTAGACGGTGTCAGAACTGAGTTGAGTTGCAGGACACCCAGCCGGTGTAGAAGTGCTTGGTGGCCTGGGGAACACCTGTGCTTCCTGCCCCTCCCCAACTCCTAACATTGGAACTGGGGGCAGAATCCTAAGTATGGAGACATGGGGTGAAAATCCAATTCACAGTTTCACTGAGACTCCAAAGGAGTTCCTCAAACTGCAGAGTTTGCTTTACTATTTGCCCTGCCAGTCCACAGACTAGGACTCAGACCTAAGGTCTTTCCTCATCTCTGTTTTGTTTTTTATAATTTTGGGGTACACCATGAAGGATGAGGAATCTTAGTTCCCCAACCAGGGATCAAACCCATGCTCCCTGCAGTGGAAGCGCAGCATCTTAACCACTGGACCAATAGGGAAGTCCCCCTCCTCTCTGCCTTTAATTGCTCTTGGGCTTCCAAAGACCTAGAGCCTGGGTTCCAGGCACTGCCACTCAGGAAGTCTTTCTGTTCCTGAGCTGGTGGCCATAACAGATTCCAAGAATATCAAGAACTCCTCTCCTGCTCCTTTTCTGGGCACACATGTGGACCCTACCTAGGTCTCCCAGAGGCTTGGAAAAGGCATATGTGGGCAGAAGCAGGAGAAAGAGGAAAAAAAGGTAAGATATTCTTCTTTTTAATTTTGGAAGTGATTAAATTGTCCACAGGTTCCCAATCACTATATTAGGACATCTACACTGTGAGAAGAATTTTTAAAAAAAGAATCTTATTTGTATATTTTTCATGTAAGTACCTCAAGTGTGTATAGTTCAGATAATGTGTTAAATTAACTGTATAGTTCCCCATCATCCTTTCTAAGTATTTCCCAATATTACACGTTCTTTCGGGTTGACTTGTGTGCTTACTCTAATGGTCAGAATAAAAGATTTAAGTTTTTATCATCATTCTCTGATAATCATATAAGGAACAAAGCCAAAAACATCCCCAGCTCCTCAAGAACGTCCTTTCTGGATGAGTAGCTTTAGATCAAAGGTGTCCCCTTTCTGGGGAGTGACTCCATCTTCATAAATCTTAATGAGAATGATTTGGTACCCTCAAAAGCAGCTGGGATTATGCAATATTTCCTTTTAGATGGAGCCTTGGAGAACTGTCACACGTAAGGAACACGTGGGGTTGTCAGATTGGTGAGATAACGCACTAACTGATAAGGCAGCTGCAGTCAGTGTACAACAAACCCCTGCTTATCTGTAAACCTTAGCCAGAGGAGCATCCTACTCACGACGGTGTCCTCTGCTTCCACAGTTCAGCAGTATCTCATGGATTAATTCTCATAGTGTGAAAGCTCTTAGGCTAATATTAAGGTAGCTTTTAAAAAAAGGTAGTTAGTATCAGAAAAGACCTGAATACATAGGGCTTTCTTGGTGTACAGTGGTTAGAATCTACCTGCTGATGTAGGGGATGTGGGTTGGATCCCTGGTCCAGAAAGATACTATGTGCTGCAGGGCGATCAAGTCTGTGAGCCACAACTGTTGAACCTATGAGCCTGGAGCCCATCCTCTGCAACAAGAGAAGGCACCGCAGTGAGAAGCCCCCAAACCGCAAGGAGGTAGACCTCACTGACTGGAATTAGAAAAAGCCTGAGTGCAGCAATGAAGACCTAGTCCAAAGAAGAAAAAAGAGAGAAAAACTTAAAAAAGAATGGCATACATTTCTCTTCTTGGAAGCTCTAACAGTCCCAAGAAACTTTGTTTCCTATTCTTAATCTCCCTCAAACTTGTGTCATCTTTTGGCTGCTGCTGCCTCTGGTTAAAATTGCTTGGATCATTTATAGCAACAGTATAAGCTGGAACAGGGAAGAGGAAGGATAGTTAAAGAAAGATTCCCCATTATAGAACCCGTTCAAACAGATCATTTCCTCCAGGAGTCACCCCTGCGTCTCTTGATCTCTCAGCTAGTAAATCCTCAAGCTGAGATTTTATAAACAGATAGGGTAGGGGGTCCCTGGAGAAAGAGAATCAGTCATAGCTTTTTGACAGAAGAGAAACCATTTTTGGCCTAAGGTATTTGGTGATCTAAGCTGGGTCACTTACATGCTTGCCCTTGAATAGGTCTCAGTAATGAATGATCTTAAGGGAAGTGAGGGAATGCAGAAACAAAGGAAAAGCAATCAAGAAACAGTTGTTCAGTCTCTAAGTTGTGTTTGACTCTTTGAGACCCCATGGACTGCAGCATGCCAGGATCCTCTGTTCTCCACTATCCCCCAGAGTTTGCTCAAACTCATGTCCATTGAGTTGGTGATACTATCTAACCATCTCATCTCCTCCACCCTCTTCTCCTTTCGCCTTCAGTCTTTCCCAGCATCAAGGTATTTTCCAATGAGTTGGTTCTTCGTATCAGGTAGCCAAAGTATTGACTGGAGCTTCAGTCTCAGCATCAGTCCTTTTAATGAATATTCAGCGTTGATTTCCTTTAGGATTGACTGGTTTGATCTCCTTGCCACCCAAGGGACTCTCAAGAGTCTTCTCCAGCACCACAGTTCAAAAGCATCAGTCCTTCAGCACTCAGCCTACCTTATTGTCTACTGCTGCTGCTAAGTCGCTTCAGTCGTGTCCAACTCTGTGCAACCCCAGAGATGGCAGCCCACCAGGCTCCCCCGTCCCTGGGATTTTCCAGGCAAGAACACTGGAGTGGGTTGCCATTTCCTTCTCCACTGCATGAAAGTGAAAAGTGAAAGTGAAGACAATCAGTCGTGTCCGACTCTTAGCAACCCCATGGACTGCAGCCCACCAGGCTCCTCCATCCATGGGATTTTCCAGGCAACAGTCCTGGAGTGAGGTGTCACTGCCTTGGTCTAAGAAATGATATTTCGGTGATAAAACAAGTACCCATTCCTCCTCACGGGATATAACATCAATCTGATATGTATCTGAGTTCTCCATGAGCTAAGGTCCTCCCATCCAGGTGGAGGATGGTAGCAACATGCTGAGACCCCAGGCTTGTTAGAACTTAAAGGATGATACTGTTGACCTTTTCTGACCCTCCTGACTTCAATCAACTTCAGCTTGGACTCTGGTAACTGTTCCCCCAATTCTATGCTACATTCTCTTCTGCTCAAGCCCCTTTATGAATATGCATACACCACCTAAACCCGTCATAAATATGTGCATACATTTAGCTTGAAATTTCCTCATTTTTTCTCTTTGGGGGACACTGCTCTGGGATATTTCCCTGGTGTTCTCCCTACTTGCTTCAAGTTATTAATTCTTCCTTCTTTTCATCTTGGTTACATCTTTTGGCTTGACATATACCAAGAAGCAAACCCAATTTTGGGGTAATAATTTGACCAGGACTTTCTAATTCAAGACTCCAGGCATTTCACCACTGCTTCCTGGCAAAGTCAATGAGAAAGGAGAAAGAAAGTGTAGCTGTCTTTAAGGAAGCACCATCACTGTTCTTTAGTCACAGATATCCCTGTGGGATTCCAGAGAAGCGAGAAAGACAAATTCAAGAAACAGCTTTGCTGAAACTTAATTTTTGGTTGTAGAATTCAGGACTCCTTGGCTTATAAGTGAAGAGGTGACAAGTTTGCTTAAGCAAATGGGACTTCATTGGATTGCATATCGTGACCTTGGGAGGCTGGGCTTGAGCTGGTCCCAGGGATGAACAGAATCTAGAACACGTGTGCCACCAAGCCTCAACCTCGGCCATCCCCATTCCACCTCTTGCACGTGTTGGCTCTGTTCTGCCTAACTACTCATCTGTGGCAGGGGATGTGGTGTTGGTGTGCCAGACTCAGGTCCTCAGAGCTCTGACCCAGACAGGACGTGGTGCTGCCTTCAGCTCCATTCTGAAATGTCATGGAGAAGGGTTTTGACTGCCATGGCTTAGGCTATGTGCTGGTTTCTTGTGGCGAGGGGTAAGGTGCCTGGTTTGGTCCAGTCTGGTTTAGTGCATATCCTTGTTGCAAAAGGAGCCAGAGAGAATGACTGCTGGGAAATCACTATGGATTGGATGTCTGCTCTGTTTTGTGCCTTATGTAGGTAACTAATGTTGGAATGACCAAAAATGTTTTTAAAATTTTTTTTAAAGGATAAGGTGTGTTTTATAGTTATGCTACAGGCCAGATTTCATTCCTTAATCAGTTGATCATGCAACTAGCCTCATTAATTATCCTCTTTTCTATTTTAAAAGCCACTAATATAACTTAAAAAAAAAGTCTTCATTGAATTTGTTACAATATTGTTTCTGTTTTATGTTTTAGATTTTTGGCTTCAAGGCATGTTAGATCTTAGCTCCTGACCAGAGATCAAACCCGCACCCCCTGCATTGGAAGGTGAGGTGTTAATCACTGGGCCACCAGGAAAGTCAACAAGAGAATGTTATATATATAGTTAAAAGAATAAATTATACACTTAAAAAAAAGAAAAAGACAAAAAACATAGGTACTGTGGGGAGTTGGGAGGGTGACTTCCTGCTCCTTTCTCTTCTGCTGGACACAATCCGCTCTGGTCTCAGAACCCCTTCTCACCATGTCCTACCTTCCTCCCCTGCCCTCTAACCCTATTCATAGGCTGCGTTGTTTTGAAAGACTTCAGGGAAAACAAAAGTAGTGAATGGCCCCCAAAGTTGGTGATTATGAGACCCATCCCAAATGGTTATTCTTTAGAGATAGGTAGATAACTGTTTTCTAATTCATTAAAAGGAATCAAAGCCTGCCACTTACCATTTGAATTTTTTATATTTAATCACATGTTCTTTCCATTTCGTTTTAAAAATTTCCTATGTTAAGATGTGTAGAAATAAAAGGAATTGCTTAATTTAGCACTGCTGAGTCGCTTCAGTCATGTCCAACTCTGCGTGACCCCATAGATGGCAGCCCACCAGGCTCCCCCGTCCCTGGGATTCTCCAGGCAAGAGCACTAGGGATAGTCTTACTAGACATAGAAAAGCCTCAGTTAACATTTAAAAATTCTAATGATAGTTAAGAAGGAAAAAAAAATCATAAATTATGGAAATAAAGAAATAAACATTTTAATTTTCTAGGTTTTATGAGTCACTTATTGCAAAAGAATTTGAAAGAATCTATAAAAATTTGTCAGAAGGAATAAGTTTTCTTAAATGTATATATATATATATACACACACAAATATATAACATAAATAATTGATGCTTTTGAACTGAGGTGTTGGAGAAGACTCTTGAGAGTCCCTTGGACTGCAAGGAGACCCAACCAGTCCATTCTGAAGGAGATCAGCCCTGGGATTTCTTTGGAAGGAATGATGCTAAAGCTGAAACTCCAGTACTTTGGCCACCTCATGTGAAGAGTTGACTCATTAGAAAAGACTTTGCTGCTGGGAGGGATTGGGGGCAGGAGGAGAAGGGGATGACAGAGGATAAGCTTGCTGGATGGCATCACTGACTCGATGGATGCGAGTCTGAGTGAACTCCAGGAGTTGGTGATGGACAGGGAGGCCTGGCATGCTGCAATTCATGGGGTCGCAAAGAGTTGGACACGACTGAGTGACTGAATTGAACTGAACATAAATAAAGATTTATTATTATATGTGTGTGCCATAATGCTAAAATACACAATGATAATGAAATATTATTTATTGTTGTTTGTGCAAATATTGAATTACTGAGAATTAACTAAGGACACACAACATTTAAAATATAAATCTTACCATGAAGAATAAGAGGACAAAAATAAATGGACAGATATATAATATTCCCAGTTGAGTATTTTAAATAAAGGAGATGATCATCCTAAATATAATACATGGGTTTATGCATCATTGATGCATTTTGTCAAGGGAAGTTATAACAGAATAAAAAAAAGAACTTGACAATTTGATAGTCACCTGGAGCACTAAAGGACTCAGTATGAATTTGTAAATGTGTACATATTTACATAAAATTGATCATAGTTGAAACATTTTAGAAAGTAATGAAAACCAAAACATTATAGTAGGAGTTAAAAGGAGAAGCATTGCCCAGGGGATTCTATTTTGTTGCTCATTTACTATAAAATTAATGTATGACAGAACAAGAGCCATACAGCTGCTGAGGGGCAACTCTGCCCTCAGCTCACCTCTCTGCCCCCCTGTTTCCAGGGTCAAGCATCTTCCATGCACTTGGCTAAGTGCACTCAGGGCCCGCCATGCCTCTCTCTTCTCTGTGTACCCATCTAACAGTGGCGATCACTATGCTGCTGCACCCTGCATCTGGCATTATCTCAGGCTTTTACTATTATTATTATTTGTCTGCACTGGGTCTCTGTTGCTATACCCCAGCTTTCTCTAGTTTTGGTGAGCAAGGGCTACTCTCTCGTTGCTGTGTGGGGGCTTCTCATTGTGGTGGCTTCTCCTGTTGTGGAGCCCAGGCTCTGTGGTACAGGGCCTTCAGTGTGTGGGCCCAGCAGTCCTGCGGCACGTGGAATCTTCCTGGACCAGGGATTGAACCCATGGCCCCTGCTTTGGCAGGCAGATTCTTAACCACTGGGCCACCAGGGAAGTCTTGTTGCAGGCTTTAGTTGGGAGGTTCAGTTCTATCAAAGAGATACTTTCTTCTTTGTTTCACATGGCAAATTTTTGGGGAGACTGAAGGGAAGGCTTGGATGGATATTGTTGACAGAAGTGGATATGAGAATTCCTGCTTCTCTGACTATCATACAATATAAACTTACTACAAATTCTTCTCAAGTCATTACTAATATTATTGTGGTAACTGGATAGCAAGACTGGGAAAATTTAGATTTATACTTATTCTATATACTGCAATGACTTTGAAACTGTTTAGAGGCTTAAACATTAAACAATATATGAAAAACGAGGAAAACAGAATAGCATATGAAACATATTTCTTTATTCTGGGCAGTAAAATTAAGGTCTCATTAACAGTGACCTCAACATAATAGAGGCTATATATAACAAGTCCACGAGTTTCCCAGGTGATGCTGATAGTAAAGAACCTGGCTACTAATGCAGGAGACTTAAGAGACATGGGTTTGATCCCTGAGCTCAGGAAGATCCCCTGGAGGACAGCATGGCAACCCACTCCAGTATTCTTGCCTGGAGAATCCTGTGGACCAAGGAGCCTGGCGGGCTATGGTCCATGCGGTCCCAGGGAGTTGGGCACGGCTGAAGCAACTTAGCACGCGTGCATAACAAGTTCACAGCTAACATCATACTCAATGGTGAAAGGCTGAAAGCTTTTTCTTTAATATCAGGAACAAGGATGCCCTCTCTAGCCACTCCTATTCAACATAGTATCAGAAGTCTTAGCCAGAGCAATCAGGAAAGAGAAGAAAATAAAGGGCATACACATTGGAAAGGAAGAAGAAAAATTGTCTATGTTTCAGATGATATGATCCTGTATGATAGGGTAGAACATGCTAAGACACCACCAAGGAGCTGATAAACAAACTCAGTAAAGTTGCAGGATGTAATCTCAACTGCAGAAATCATGCAGAAGAGTTCTATACATTAACAGTGAAATCTCTGAAAGAGAAACAAAGAAAACAATCCACTTACAATAGCATCGAAAACAATAAAACATTTAGGAATGAATTTAACCAAAGAGGTGAAAGATTTGTACACTGCAAGCTGTAACATTGACAAAAGAAATTGAAAACACAAATAAATGGAAAGATATGTGTTTATGGGTCAGAAGATTTAGTACTGTTTAAACTGTCCGTATTGCCCAAAGCCATCTATAAATCTAACATAATCTTTATCAAAATTCCAATGCCATTTTTTATAGAAGTAGGCAAAAAAATCCTAAAATTTATATGAAACTGCAAAAGACCCCAAATGTAATAGGGAACTCTGTATTCTACTACAAAGGGATGTTGCCTATAAGATTGTTATAAGTGAGGGCCCATCTTTGAGAGCGTTGCCTCCCAGCTAATGAGCATTAAGCTAAAACACCTTTGCTCCTTTCACAATTACCAGGCTCACCTGTGACTGAGAGCAGGGAGGCTCACGGGAACCAGGAAGTGTTTGGCTTTACTCCTCCCCTTTAGTATAAAAGAAGCCTGAATTCTAAGTCAGGCAAGCTGGTTCTTTGGGATACGAGCCCATTATCTTCTTGGTCTGCTGGCTTTGTGAATAGAGTCGTCATTCCTCCCCTCTCCAATCTGCTACCCATCTCTCCACTTATTGACCTGTCATGTGGCAAGTTGTATGAGCTTGGACTCAGTAATGGGTTTTGGCCCAGCCAGCCAGGAGTCTTGCTGTCTTGGTTAGCTGACCCGCTGGGCCCAAGCAACTCCCGAGGCCCATCCTGAGGATCCTCCCTTCATGGTTCTTCAAAGTGGCCCTGGCTGTCCTAGCGCTTGGCAGTTGGAGCAAGGAGCTGACAGGCTTCATAAAGTAGGGTAAGTCACTCCGGTGTGTATACAGCCAGGGGAATTTACTTCTTGTTTCGGGCTTTTCCCCCCCTCCTAGAATAAGCCCATCTTGTTTGGGTGCGGTACCCTGCTGGAGAGAGGAAAGAGTTGGTGCATTTTACCTGACTTGTGAGCTGGTTTGTTTTTCCGGTGCTAGCATTAGTACGTGCCATTTGTGTTTTGTTTTGAAGTTGTCTCCAAAAAGAGGGAAGGTTTCAATTATCCCTAAGGAAAGTTCTCGGACACATATTTTGGATAAGTGATTACAGCTCTGAGCTCATGGGTGAGAGGAGGGCATTTTCTTGGAAAAATGTGTGGCTACAGTACCTGTGAGGCTCTCCATAAAGAGTTTAGGCTGGGTTATTTTGGAGTCCCGGGGAACCATGACCTGCTACCCTCGTTGGTTAATTACATCAGTTATGATCTCCTGTGTCACAGGTGTATGTAAACCGCCAAGACCAAACTTGAGGGTTTAAGATTTTCTGTTTGTCTTAAGAGTTTTTATTTCACTTTGTTTGGTACTGTTTCTCCATTTACAGCCAAATTAGTTTTGTGATATTTAAAACTTTTACTGGTATCAAATGGAGGAAAGGAACATAAAAAACCCAAAACCAAAACCGTCCTTATCCAAGAGAGGGACATTCCCAGGAAGAAGAGAAATGTTCTGCTTGGTTTTTAAAATCACCAAAAGCTGCATATAGAAACAGAAGTGTCTTTTCCATGAATATTAGTAAAAAGGTTTAGCAGTCTGGACAGATGACCTTGATTTGTCCCATCTGCTGGAAACCCAATTTGAATCTGACTTCTGTAACTGATGGGTTTTACCTTGTGGTACATGATTCAAAGGCCAAAGCCTTTGTGTGGATCACAGCAAACTGGAAAGTTCTGAAAGATATGGGAATACCAGACCACCTTACCTGCCTCCTGAGAAATCTGTGTATGCAGATCAAGAAGCAAGAGTTAGAACTGGGCATGGAACAACAGACTGGTTCCAAATTGGGAAAGGAGTACGTCAAGGCTGTATGTTGTCACCCTGCTTATTTAACTTATATGTAGAGTACATCATGAGAAATGCCAGGCTGGATGAAGCACAAGCTGGAATCAAGATTGCCAGGAGAAATATCAATAACCTCAGATATGCAGATAACACCACTCTTATGGCAGAAACTGAAGAAGAACTAAAGAGCCTCTTGATGAAAGTGAAAGAGGAAAGTGAGAAAGTTGGCTTAAAACTCAACATTCAGAAAACGAAGATCATGGCATCTCGTCCCATCACTTCATGGGAAACAGTGAGAGACTTAATTTTGGGGGACTCCAAAATCACTGGAGATGGTGACTGCAGCCATGAAATTAGAAGATAACTTGCTCCTTGGAAGGAAAGCTATGACCAACCTATACAGCATATTAAAAAGCAGAGACATTACTTTGCCAACAAAGGTCCATTTAGTCAAAGCTATGGTTTTTTTCCAGTAGTCATGTATGGATGTAAGAGTTGGACTATATAAAGAAAGCTCAGCGCTGAAGAACTGATGCTTTTGAACTGTGGTGTTGGAGAAGACTCTTGAGAGTCCCTTGGATAGCAAGGAGATCCAACTAGTCCATCCTAAATGAAATCAGTCCTGAGTATTCATTGGTAGGACTGATGCTAAAGTTGAAACTCCAATACTTTGGCCACCTGATGCGAAGAACTGACTCATTTGAAAAAACCCTGATGCTGGGAAAGATTGAAGGTAGGAGGAGAAGGGGACAACAGAGGATGATACGGCTGGATGGCTTCACCAGCTCAATGGACATGAGTTGGGGTAAGCTCTGGGAGTTGGTGATGGACAGGGAGGCCTGGTAAGCTGCAGCCCATGGAGCTGCAAAGAGTCAGACGTTACTGAGAGAATGAACTGAACATGACTCATGGCTAAAATTTTGAAATGGAAACTGAGGTCCTTGTGTTTATGTGTGTGTGTGTGTGTGTGTTACAGATGCGTGGCACTGCCAAATTAATTTGTAAAAGTTCTATTTAATTATCTCAAAGGAAATTAAGTGCTTATGTAAAATACTCAAATATAAAAAAACTGGCTGGAATGAATTTCTGGTTCATGTGATCTAGGAAATATTCATTCTAGGAAATATTGAATTAATATCTGGTATTAGAGTTAACTTAAGCTTGTTGGTTTGATTAATACAGATGTGCCTTGACTTTTCAACATTAAATATAATTTATTGTACCTAGGTTTCCTAAAAATTAAATAAGAATTATTCCTGTGACAAAGCTTGTTAGCAAGAAAAATAACAATATGATAAAACTTTGAAGTAAATAAAATAGAGGCAAATGAGTTAAGCATTTTGAGTAAACTTTATCTGAATAATTGTTTTGGGAATGTCTACCTAAAATAGTCTCTTCAGATTTTCACAAGTTGAAACTGAACTAAGTTAAATGAAAAGAATTCATTGACTATCTGGGTCATTTCAAATAAAATAAAACATTAGAACATTAATTGCTTGGCGGGACTAAGTTTGCCTACCTTTTGCCTTCTCCAGAGAGGAAGAATGAAGCATAAGCTTGTCAATCGGGAAATGCTGGTATGACAGTTTTACAAGTACTTGCTTCTTGGTTTTTACTAGAGAGTAAGGTTTTAAGGTTAAGAATTATAAGGGAAACATTTCAGGATGCAAAGAGGGGATGTGTCCTAGAATGTTTCTGAATGGGAAAGAAAGAGGGATATAATAATACGGATATGGAAAGTTGTCGGAGAAGGCAATGGCACCCCACTCCAATACTCTTGCCTGGAAAATCCCATGGATGGAAGAGCCTGGGAGGCTGCTGTCCATGGGGTTGCTAAGTCAGACACAACTGAGCGACTTCACTTTCACTTTTCACCTTCATGCACTGGAGAAGGAAATGGCAACCCACTCCAGTGTTCTTGCCTGGAGAATCCCAGGGACGGGGGAGCCTGGTGGGCTGCCGTCTATGGGGTTGCACAGAGTCAGATACAACTGATGCGACTTAGCAGCAGCAGCAGCATGGAAAGTTGTGGAAGGTTTGTGGAGGAGGAACACTGAAAGAGTTTGGTGCAAGATCAGGATTTGCTAAGATAAGACTGAACTTAAGAAAATGAACTGTAAAGGTAAAATGGCACAAAATCTGCATTTGTTCTCTGAAAGGACAAAATTTTCTTCAAATATTGAACCACTTTTGGTAATTGTGAGTTTCTCTAAGTGATCTGTACTTGTTACTGAGCTCTTATTGTTGTTGGTTAAAACCCTTTGATATTTTTGACAAACTTTCCAAGGTCAAATTCTAAATGGAGTTCATTTGATCTCTGGCTAACTTTGGAAGTCTTTCCAGTGGGTCCCTGGTACACCTCAAATTATTCTCCATCTCAGAGAGGGGAAGATTAATTAGGCTTATTTGATAAGTTATGTGAAAGCATCATCAAATAAGTGACTGATAAAACTTTTGTTGTGTATGTAAACATTATTAATGTACACATTCTGGAAATCATATGCAACTCCTAATATTAAAGTACATTTGATAAAATCAGTGATAATTTTAGTAATTATCTTAAATTGTGTCTTAGCAGTAACCAAGTTTCTTTTTATTTATTTATTTATTTTAATTGGAGGCTAATTACTTTACAATATCCTGGTGGTTTTTGCCATATGTTCACATGAATCGGCCATGGGTGTACTGTGATCCCCATCCCATCCTTCAGGGTCATCCCAGTGCATCAGCCCTGAGTACCCTGTCTCGTGCATCGAACCTTGACTGGCAATCTATTTCACACATGATAATATACATGTTTCAATGCTATTTTCTCAAATCATCCCACCCTCACCTTCTCCCACAAAGTCCTAAAGTCTGCTCTTTACATCTGTGTCTCTTGCTGTCTCGCATATAGGGTCATCATTACCATCTTTCTAAACCCCATATATATGCGTTAATATACTGTATTGGTATTTTTCTTTCTGACTTACTTTGCTCTGTATAATAGGCTCCAATTTCATCTGCCTCATTAGAACTGATTCAAACGCATTCTTTTTAATAGCTGAGTAATATTCCATTATGTAAATGTACCACAGCTTTCTTATCCATTCATTTGTCGATTTTTGCATTGTAATTCTGTTGTTCGATGCCAAAGCAAAAAGGCATCCTTTTGATGATTAGATGGTCAACTGCTATTTATGGTTTTATAGTGGCTTTTGAATGACTCTTGAGCTGTTTTGTGAAAAAGCAGGGATGGATGATGAAATTCTTTACATTTGTGAGCATTTGGGCTATTATACCAGGGAAAATCAGAAAAGGAAGGGAATGAGATGGGGAGGGTATGTTGCTTCAAAATTTAGCCCTCCCTCTGAGCCAGGTGCCCCAGCCACTCTGGCAATCGTGCCATCGTGATCGCTGGTGGAAGGTCTCAGAACTGCTTGTTTCAATTGGCCATTTAAAGTTAATGGTAAAAGACTGATTAATGAAAACCATCTGTCATAATGTTTTGTGAGCCATTGGCTCTGTTTGGCAGTTTTAAGTTATTTTATTTATTAAAAATTTTTAATTGAAGTTGATTTATAATGTTTCAGATGCACACAAAGAGACTCAGTTATATATATATATTTTAGATTATATATATAGTTATATTCTTTTCTCTTATTTGATTATAAAATATTGAGTGCTATTACCTATGCTATGTAATAGGTCCATGTTTATCTATTTTATTTATAGTAATGTGTATATATTAATCCTAAACTCCTAATTTATCCCTCCCACTCTTTCTCCTTTGTTAACCATAAGTTTTTTCAGTGTCTGTGGGTTTCTTTCTGTTTTGGAAATAAGTTCATTTGTATCACTTTTTAGATTCCTCATATAAGCAATATTATATTTGTCATTCTCTGCCTGGTTTACTTCACTTAGTATGATAATCTCTAGGTCCATTGATGATGCCGCATTATGTCATTCTGTATGGCTGAGTAACATTCCATTGTATATTGGTATCTCATCTTTATCCATTTCATGTGTTATAAGACATTTATGTTGCTTCTATACCTTATCTATTGTAAATAGTGCTGCATTTACATCAGGGATACGTGTATATTTTCATATATATATAAATTAGTTTTCTCTAGATAAATGCCCAGGAGTGGGATTGCTGGATCATGTGGTAGCTCTGTTTTTAGTGTTTTAAGGAACTTCCATACTGTGTTCCATAGTGGCAGTACCAGTTTATATTCTCACCAACAATGTAGGAGGATTCTTCCTCCTCCACACCCATTCCAGCATTTATTGTTTGTAGACTTTGATGATGGCCAAGCTGAGCAGTAAGAGGTGCTACTTCATTGTAGTATTGAGTTATATTTCTCTAATGATTAGCCTTGTTGAGAATTTTTTTATGTGCCTTTTGGCTATCATGTCTTCTAGTTATTTTTTAAAATTAGTACTTTTTAATTGATTAAAATCTTTCTTAAGGAAATTATTCCCTGATTTAGATTAAGACATTAGAACCATATTCATCCTAGAGAGCACAATCAACAGGAAAAACCGAGAAAATGAACACTAACAACTTGGGATAAAGCCTTGCTATTTGCCTTGCTATGGATCAGTGGCTCCCAGAAGCAGGCTTAAATTGAGCCCCTTTGAAATATTGTATGGTAGGCTATTCCAGGTGTCTGCCCAGGTGAGAGAATCTACAAATACGCTAAAAGACCTGAAAGTGAAAGTTGCTCAGTCGAGTCCGACTCTTTGCAACCCCATGGAATACAGTCCCTGGAATTCTTCAGGTCAGAATGCTGAAGTGGGTAGCCTTTCCCTTCTTCAGGAGATCTTCCCAACCCAGCAACTGAACCCAGGTCTCCTGCATTGCTGGCGGATTCTTTACCAGCTGACCTAGCAGCTGTCAATTATGTTAAAGTTTTGGGCACTATACCAACCTCTGTTCATGTGTTTGCCTCCAACAGGTCTGCCTATCTAACTGAAGTAGATGGTAATTTCATTGTAGCGTCAATCAGTTTAATTTTGTCCAAATAAATAACACAGGAATTTAGTGTGTGTGTGTGTGTGTGTGTGTGTGTGTGTGTGTGTGTGTGTATAGGGAATTGGAACTCAAACCCCAGGTTGAACAAAGTATCTCTTGACTTCCTACTTTTGTATTCAGAACCCTTATGATGAAAAAGACATCTTTTTTTTTTTGGTGTTAGGCAACAAAGTGCTAAGGGGGTTCATTGGGTTCAAACAGTTGTAGATAAAGGGCTGACATAAATATTCTAAGGCATATTTGTTGCCTCTATATGTAGCCAGAGCGTTCTTCGTTCCTTCCCCCACAATTTTATGGAATGGATGTTGACACCAGGCAATTGTAGTTATAGGGAAGAACTTTTGTGTTCTGTTACAAGTTAATTACTAAAGGAATGTTGCCTATAAGCTTAAATTATACATAATGGTGTATCTCTGGGCTAATACCTCCCATCTAATGACCATTAAGCTAAAATACCTTTGTTTTACTCACAAGAAACATCCTGACCAGGCCCACTGCGATGATGCAGAAAGGAAGAAATGAACACATCCCTCTGGAGGCTGATGGGAGCCATGAAATGTTTGACTTTACTCCCTTCCTTTTCTTCTATAAAAGAAACCTCAGTTCTAACTCAAAGATGGTTCTTTGCGGCATGAGTCCACTATTTTCTTGGTCTGTTGGCTCTCTGAATAAAGCTACTATTCATTACTCCAACAACTCTTCTTTCCATTTGTTGTCCTGTTCTGAGGCAAATTGTACATGCTTGGACTTTTACACAAATGGCATTTGAATTTCTTATATTTAATCTTCCCTGGTGGCTCAGAGGTTAAAGTGTCTGCCTTCAATGCAGGAGACCCGGGTTTGATACCTGGGTCGGGAAGATGCCATGGAGAAGGAAATGGTAACCCACACCAATATTCTTGCCTGGAGAATCCCATGGATGGAGAAGCCTGGTAGGCTACAGTCCACAGGATTGCAAAGAGTCAGACATGACTGAGAAACTTCACTTTCACTTTCTTTCATACTTTATCTAATAAAAGCAATCCTGAGAAGAACAAAGCTGGAAATATCATACTACCTGATTTCAAACTATACTACAAAGCTCTAGTAATCAATATAATATGGTACTTTCATCAAAACAGACACATAAGTCAATGGAACAGAGTAGACAGCCCAGAAATAAACCCTCACATAGGGCCAAGAATACTCAGTGGGGAAAGGATATTCCCTTCAATAAATGATGTTGGGAAAACTGGCTGCTACTGCTAAGTCACTTCAGTTGTGTCTGACTCTGTGCAACCCCATAGACGGCAGCCCATCAGGCTCCTCCATCCATGGGATTTTCCAGGCAAGAGTACTGGAGTGGGGTGCCATTGCCTTCTCCAAAGCATGAAAGTGAAAAGTGAAAGTGAAGTTGCTCAGTTGTGTCCGACTCTTCATGACCCCGTGGACTGCAGCCTACCAGGCTCCTCCATCTATTCACATGAAAAAGAATGAAACTGGACTCTTGTCTTTCACCACTCACAAAAACTGCAATGGGTGGATTAAAGACTTATCCATAAGACCTGAGACTGTAAAACTCTTAGTAGGAAACAAGAAAAATGCTCATTGACATTGGTCTTGGCAGTGAATTTTTGGATATGCCACCAAAAGCACAACCAACAAATGCAAAAAGAAATGAGTGGGACAACATCAGACTAAAAAGATTCTAAATAGCAAAAGAAATCATTAACAAAATGAAAAGGCAACCTGTAGAAAGGGGGAAAATATATGAAAACTTCATCTGCTAAGGGGTTAAGGAACTCATACAACCCAATAGCAAAAAACTAATCAGATTTAAAAATGGGCAGGACCTGAATAGACATTTTCTCAAATGAGACATACAAACTATTATTAAGTGTGTGGAAAGATGCTCAGTATCACTGCCTGCCAGTGCCCGTGGACCCTGGTGGGGCAGCTGTGTCATGGTGGCTGGGCTGTGATGCCAGGCCAGGTCGTGGCTGCCCTGAAGGTGCTCTTCTGTGGAGGGCTGCTACTGCTACTGATGTGCTGAAGTGGCCCTGTATTCTCTAGAACTGTGCCAGAGTGTGTGGCTACCAGTACCGCATACAGATCTTACATGAGGAGAATTGTTTTGGTTTTTCCTTTGGATTTTACCATTTCCCAAGGACTTTGATGTGAGTCCATGAGAGATTCAAGAGGAAAAATATCAGTAAGGATGTGCAGAACTCAACTCTACCTCACCTTCCAGAAACATAGTACTCCTTTCTAAAAGCTAGTCATGGGGTCTTAACACTTACCCTTTAGGGTCCTCTGGAGCAGGGGCCTTAGGGACTATTAATGACAATCTCTTGGTTGGCCAATCCCACCATCCTCTAGACTTGCGTCATTTTGTTCAGTCTTACAGGTGAGGACCCCTAGTAAACCTTCAGTCTTACAGGTGAAGGGCCCCTAGTAAACCTTTGGGCCCATCTCACATTTCAGGGCCCAAGGGTGTCCTTGTAGGACGATACTGCAGTGTAATTTTTGTTTACAGGTTCACCCAGAAATTATTTTCAATGCCACTGAATGCAACTGTATGATTCATTTCATCTGCCCATTCATTCATATATACATTCATTCAACAAATAGGTTTGAACAGAAAAGTTTTCTTTCTTAAAATGGCAAGGTTTATCAACTATATTCATTGCCAAATGGCAGCGAATGAATAGTTGTTTTGTGTTTCAGCATACTGGAGGTAGACTGTTAGTTGATTTCCATTGACCTGTATTTGTGTTTAGAATCATATAAAACGCTGATGTATTATAACTCAATGTATGAAGTGACAAATGCTTTCTGAGATTTATGGAAACATCTAGTCTTCTTACTCATGAAATTCTTATCTGTATCTTATTACTATCAGCCCCTAGCCCTTCTTTTTAACAGCAAATGGAAGGAGATGGACTTTAAAATCTTTCAGAAAGAAGAAAAAGTCCATCTGTAGAAATATATAGGTTATTGCTATCTTAAAAAAAAAAAGCCAGCAACAAAACTCAACCTAAAAATTCTGTTTTTCTCCTTCTATTCAAATCCAATTGTCCATCTGTTCTTCATTCCTTGCTTCCCTGTGGCTTACTTTGCACCTTTTCCTGGGTTTATTAACACTTGTCATTCAGTCATCTGTCCACTCAAATCAGCAGCAGCCGCAGTCTAATTTAACAGCTAAATGACAACCTGCTCCTCTGGCTTTAATGTAGACTAATTTGGACAATCTGTAGTCCCGTTTATTTTAATTTTCAGCCTTCTGTGGATATTACTTCCTGTAAAGTAGCAGAGGACGTTTGTGAGCTAAGGGCAACAGATGTCCTGCTTGTTTTTTCATAGAAAAGTCAACCAGGAAAGCTAGAATCATGACAATTTGGGAGGCTGGATGAGTTTGGGGGGCTGAGTGAGCCTGCCTCAGTAGAGGTGGTTCTGGGATGGGGAGGGGGCGGAGCTTTCTCTGACCACTTTCCTGTCTTGAATACTGAAAGCACAAAATGAAGAGAGGCATGCTTTTTCAAAGCAGAATGTTTTAAGAGAAATTGAAAATATTATAAACATATATAAATATTTTATGAAATGTAAAGTATATTTATATAAAATATTCTGGAACGCATGGTATAATATAAATATATATTATATAAAAATATTCTAGAACACATGGTAAGATACTAAATTATAGGGCTCTTGAGGTTCCTATTCATCTTTATAATGTTCCTAGCCTGCTGCTCATCTCTCTACTCCTCCCCGCTCCACATGCTTTAAAGTACTCAGTTAACATTTGTGGAATTGAATAGATTAGAAGAATCAAAGGCCTGGTAAATAACACATTTCAAAGGATTGATTTTTAGAAAGAAACTTTAAAACAGACTATCTTGTTTGGATCATTATTAATAGCTGGTTAGGCCTGAATAAGATTCAGGGTACATTTCTCACTCATTCAGCAGATATGATTGTGTCATTTTTCCTCGTCTCAGAACAGCAGTCCTTCCATTTGACATAAACGGAAGGCAATGAGCAAACCCCGTCACCCTGAATTCCAAATCCTTGTGAAATTTGAACTAAAAACTCTAAACTTATAGTAAAAGATAACGCCTCTAATATCCAGAATTTACTTTTTACATAGTTTTTACTACATGTTGCTTAAAAATTACAGTATGAACTATGGGATGTAAGATAGGCTCAAGAATGTATTGTACAGCATGGGGAAGATAGCCAATATTTTGTAAACTGTAAATGGAAAAGTAACCTTTAAAAGATGTCTAAAATTAAAAAAAAAATTATGCCGCAGTTGGGTATTTGTGCAGACTTAGCACAAACAGTTTCACAGGTGTCATAGGCCTCAGTTCTGTGACCTGGTCTAAAGCATCGGGGCCTGTTGACAGGGTCTCAGTGAGGCCATGGTGAGTTTTCTCTGAAACTGTTTTCTTTCTGGAACAACACTGGATATGGAGTCAGAGCTGACATGGATGGAGGGAAAGTGGATGAAATATGAAGGTCTGAGAAAGGGAAAGGGCCTGACTGCAAGGCCAGTTTGAGACGATCCATTTGGATCATTGGGTGCATTTACCATCCATCTCTTCATAAATGCTGTCGAGCCCCTTCCTGTGACAGGCTCCCTTCTGGACGGTGGGGAGATAGCAGGTGACAAAACGAAGTTCTGGCGCTCTCTCAGTTTACAGGCAATCAATAAAACCATGAGAAAACATGTCTTGGCAAAGGATTGCAAATCAGCTTAAAGACAAGAGAGTGACTGTGTGGTTACGCTCTTCTGGAAGTCTGGTCATGTCTCTTGAAGGTGACAATTAAGAGGAAATATGAGTAATTTACATGGAAGATACTGAGAAAGTCTTCAAGAATATTTTCTAATGCGTTTTTAAAATGACCACTCAAAGGAGGCGTTGAACCCTGGAATTACTCTTGGAAACTTCTCCACCATTGCCTTCTTAACATTTTGCCTGCACTTCTGTCAGAGCCTAAAACACCTAGAGGTGCCCATTTCTTTCCATGTCTATCCTCTTGTTTTCTCCTGTGAGCACCTTGAAGACAATCTTTGTCTTTTTTTTTTGGTCTGTGGCTGGCAATTCTTGGCATGGAGTAACTATTTAATAAATTGAAGTTCAGTGAACTTATTTGTCTCATTCCCACAATTAGACAGAAAGGCAGACTGTGTCACACGTGTGTCCTCCAAGTGTCTGGCATCAAGAGGGGCAGGAAGTGATGGGTGAAAGCTCCTTGAAGTATTCGCTTAAATTCCCAGTGGACTTTGAGCCTTTCCTCAAAGGGTAAAATGGAAAGATGGAGAAATAGCTTAGGCTAGAGGCAGATTTAGATAATAGTCAAGTTTTTAGGGTGTTTGGGTTTTTGGTAGATCAAAGTTGGGATTTAGGGCTGGATCAAAGAAAGGGTAATATGGAAATATATGGGGAACTTGGGGTTAGGGGTTGATATATTGGGCACAGGACATTTTGTGAAAAGGTCAAATGATGTTCGCAAGGATAAAAAAATTTTTTTCAATAAAAGGCAAGTTCATTTTTATACAAGAAAATGATGACACAGTAATTGTGCTAGTTTGGCTTTTTGTTTTCTTGCTAATATTATATCACTGAGTCACACGAGCGTGGTGAGGAGGGGACAATAAAAATAAGTTATCAATGCACTATTAACTCAGCGTGCTCTTACCTATTAATAAGACATTGATGTCTCCTCTTATGCGTGTCCCATTGAGAAGCATTTTCTCATTACCTCCAAGCAGCATACACAAAATGGCTTTTTTAATATACTCATGCCTGTGAATGCTTGGTGCTAAAGACTTCTCTAAATGGTCAAAGATATCCTATTTAAGAAACAGGAAACACTTACATTGCACATTATCAACATTAGAACAGAATCTCATTATCCATTAGCCAGTATTTGCACGATTTATAACTCACTTTAGATTGAGTTTTGCAGGATTTCATGATCTTTACCACATCATCAGCTGAAAACTTAGGTGCTGTGTCCTTGTTCATCAGTTGATATTATTGCGGGCATCATGGCCTTGTGTTTTGTAGGCTGCAGAAATCTTTTAAGAGATGCTGCTAATTAACTATTAAATAAATGCTTGGATGAAGTTATCTTCATAATAGATAAGCTCCTCAGAAATTGCTTTCAATAAAATGGAATGAGTTAAATTTCTTTCTGTTTTTGTTAACCTTTGCCTGTCTTTTCTGAATCCCAGACAGAACACTATACAGTGTGTTTTTTTTTTTTTTCTCTTAAAACTTGTGCTCTCTAAAAACTTTTAAAAGAAGGAACTTGTAAAGACATCTCTGAAATACCCTATGGGTGATGCTCCAAGTGATGACTGATGTGCTTTCTGCTTTGAGATGAATCTGAGAAGGCAAATCTAATAGAGGCAAATGGTTTTAAACCATAGAAAGAAAATCACATTATAATTTAGTGAGAATTACATGTTAAGTTGCAGGGTTTTTCAATGAGAAAAGAAAAACTGAAAAGCTAGGAAAAATGGGTACGCTGGTTTTTTAAGCCATGACAGATTATTTCATTGAATTGAAAACTGTTGGCTTCAATTGTGAGACTAAATATAGGCTTTAATTGTAAATCTAAGAAAAAGATTTAAATAGGTAAATATGGGCATCTCAAGACATTTACTGCTTTTGGCAAATATTTATTTTTTCTAAAAATTCATTACTTGAAGTGTTTTTCAAAAGCAAAATGGGATTAATTTGTTTATATTCCCCCATCCGACAACAGAAATGTTTACTGGACCTGACCGTGGTGAGACAGGTCGAGGGGCAGATAGGGCCGTCACTAAGATAAGTGAGACATGAGGGCCTGATGTTTTATAATCTAGGGACAAAACAAGAAATTTAGGCCCTTTCTTACCTTCTGGAGAATGGCTCTTATTATGGTCCTCATATGGGGACATACCTTGGAAATGAACAGAGATCATTCTGTCATTTTGAGATTGCATCCAAGTACTGCATTTCGGACTCTTTGGTTGACTATGAGGGATGCGTGTTAAAAATGACAGTAAATATTTAATCCATTTCTTCTAAGGGATTCTTGCCCACAGTCATAGATATAATGGTCATCTGAATTAAATTCGCCCATTCCCAGTCCATTTTAGTTTATGGATTCCTAAAATGTCAGTGTTCACTCTTGCCATCTCCTGTTTGACCACTTCTAATTTAGCTTGATTCATGGACCTAATATTCCAGGTTCCTATGCAATATTGCTCTTTACAGCATCAGATTTTACTTCCATCACCAGTCCCATCCACACGTGGGTGTTGTTTTCCCTTTGGCTCTGTCTCTTCATTCCTTCTGGAGTTTTTTCTCCACTCTTCTCCAGTAGCATGTTGGGCACCTACCGACCTGGAGAGTTCATCTTTCAGTGTAATAACTTTTTGCCTTTTCATACTGTTCATGGGATTCTCAAGGCAAGGATACTGAAGTGGTTTGCCATTCCCTTTTCCAGTGGACCACATTTTGTCGGAACTCTTCACCATGATCCATCCGTCTTGGGTGGCCCTACATGGCATGGCTCATAGTTTCCCTGAGTTAGACGAGGCTGTGGTCCATGTGATCGGTTCGATTAGTTTTCTGTGAATGTGGTTTTCATTATGTCTGCCCTCTTATGGGTAAGGATAAGAGGCTTATGGAAACTTCCTGATGGGAGAGACTGTGGAGGAAACTGGGTCTTATTCTGATGCATGGGGCCTTGATAATAAATCTTTAATCCAGCTTTCTGCTGATGGGCAGAGCTGTGTTCCCTCCCTGTTGTTTTGACCTGAGACCAAACTATGGTGGAGGTAATGAAGATAATGGCACCCTCCTTCAAAAGGGCCTGTGCACGCATTGCCCTCGACCCTGCAGCAGACCACTGTCGACCCACGCCTCCGTTGGAGACTCCTAGACACACATAGGCAAGTCTGGGTCAGTCTCTTGTAGGTTACTGCTCCTTTATCCTGGGTCCTGGTGCACAAAATGTTTGTCTGTGATCTCCAAGAGTCTGTTTTCCCAGTCCTGTGTAAGTTCTATAATCAAATCCCACTGGCCTCCAAAGTCTAATTCTCTGGGGCATCTCAGTCCCTCTGCCGGATCCCCAGGTTGGGAAATCTGTTGTGGGTCCTAGAATTTTCTTAACAGTGTGAGAATTTCTTTGGTATAATTGTTCTGCAGTTTGTGGGTCATCTGCTTGGCAGCTCTATGGTGGGGTTAATGGCGACTTCCTCCAAGAGAGCTTATGCAACAGGCTATGTGCAAATGGCTCTCTAGCTGCACCCAGAGCCCCTGTCCTTGCAGCAGGCCACTGACCGGTACCTCCACAGGAGACTCAAACAGGTCTGGCTCAGTCTCTGTGGGGTATCTGGGTCCTGGTGCATACAAGATTTTGTTTGAGACCTCTGATTGTCTCTGGCGGGTATGGAGTTTGATTCTAAATATGATTTCGTCCCTCCTAC
Organism: Nanger dama; assembly: GCA_917880005.1. Classification (NCBI taxonomy): domain Eukaryota; kingdom Metazoa; phylum Chordata; class Mammalia; order Artiodactyla; family Bovidae; genus Nanger; species Nanger dama. Next base: position 527,900 of record CAKJTW010000084.1, read on the forward strand.
CATCTTTCTGGGGCTTCTCCTTTGCCCTTGGACATGGGGTACCTTTTTTAGGTGGGATCCAGCATTCTCCTGTTGATGGTTGTTTAGAGAGAGTTGTGATTTTGGAGCTCTTGCAGGAGAAGATGAGTACATGTCCTTCTACCACTCTGCCATCTTGATCTGCAGAAGCACTGATGCTTTTGAACTGTGGTATTAAAGACTCATGAGAGTCCTTTGGACTGCAAGGAGATGAAACCAGTCAGTTCTAAAGGAAATAAGTCCTGAATATTCATTGGCAGGACTATGCTGAAGCTGAAACTCCAATACTTTGGCTACCTTATGCAAAGCACTGACTCATTTGAAAAGACCCTGATGCTGGGAAGGATTGAAGGCAGGAGGAGAAGGGGATGATAGAGGATGAGATGGTTGGATGGCATCACCAACTTGATGGACATGAGTTTGAGCAAGCTCCAGGAATTGGTGATGGACAGGGAAGCCTGGCATGCTGCAGTCCATGGGGTCACAAAGAGTAGACATGACTGAGCAACTGAACTGAACTGATGGGTACATGCATGCTGGTTCAAACAGTATTGAGATTCACTACCATATATAAAATAGACAGCCAATGGAAATTTGCTGTATGACTCCAGAAATTCAATCCAGGGTTCTGTGATAATCTAGAGAGGTGGGAGGGAGGTTTAAGAGAGGGGACATATGTACACCTATGGCTAATTCATGTTGATGTATGACAGAAATCAAGCCAATACTGTAAAGTAATCATCAATTAAAAATGAATAAATGCAATTATTAAAAAAACCCCACAAAACAGTATTTAGAAGACAGCCAGCCTCAGGCACCACAGGACAGAGGCCAGGAAAATGAGAAAAAGGGCCTTAGAGAAGAAAGAAAGTTCTGAATTTAAATCCACCTAGTCCCCCATCAAATAACCAACAGATATTACCAAACACCCACTGCCAAGAAATGGTTGTGGTGGTTGCCACGTAAGAGACATATGGAGGATTAGACCTAGTTCCTGACTCAGAAAAGGAATCTAAATACCAGCTCTTTCCTTCCAGTGGAAAGGTCAATCCCTAGTGGCTCATTATCTTGCCATTTTCCATGACAGATAATAACAAAGACTCTCCTTTCCTCATTTTGGTAATACAAAAGCTTTGTTAGGATCTTTTTGTTCTTCTGTTGGGCTTAATTTTCCTCTTTCAAAGAAACGAAAATGTGGCTCTTGCTTCCTAAAAGCAATTTCATTCTGTCTATACTTCTCCCAAGACTGCTTAAGTTTTGCAAAGGTAAAGAAAGTTAAGGCATGGGTTATTCTAGACAGAGCAGTATACTCACTCATCAACCGTCCTCTGTGGCAGACAGCACTTTGCTTTTCCTGTAATGCCTTGTTGCATTTGACTCATGGGGGTTGTGGTGATGGGGGCTGTTCATGTAAATACATTTTAGGCTTGAAGTGGTAGACCAGGGAAAAGTAAAAATTATAAACTATACTTATTTGCCTGGAGTGAAGGATAAAAAAATCGACTTCTAAAAATTTTTGTTTTTTAACTTGACTTGTGGGTAAGTCTGTTTCTATCATCGCATCATTCTTGTCAACATTCAGAGATTTCAAAAGAAATTCCTGATTGCAAGGAGCTCCAACCCAGCTCTTAATTATGCCAGTTTTTTTTTTTCCTGTTTTTAGGTATTTCTTTCAGTGTGGAGGACCAGTTAGATTTATGGTTGTGGCTTTTATGTTCTGGGGCTTTTATTGAGGGAGTTTTGTGATCAGGAGACAGCTGCTGCTCTGGCATAAGTTTAAGTTCCAGAACCCCAGATAAACTTCACAAAAAGATTGGTTTGAAGTAGAAAAATAGTCTGCCCTTCACCAGAGTCTGCAGGGGGTTGCCTAGATCTTGGCTCTGGCTTGTCTAGAGAGGTACTCTAATGTCTGGATGGGCTTTGTCAAACCCATTCATGCATCAACCACTGTTTCAATCTGTTTCAGGCAACTGGGCACCACTAGAGGCCGTGTGGGCTTCCCAGGTGCCAATAATGGTAAAGAACCCACCTGCCGAGGCAGGAGACGTAGAGATGCAGATTCGATCCTTGGGTTGGGAAGATCCCCTGGAGGAGGACATGCAACCCACTCCAGTATTCTTGTCTGGAGAATCCCAGGGAGAGAGGAGCCTGGCAGGATGCAGTCCAAGGCATCGCACAGAGTCAGACACAACTGAAGTGACTAAGCACACACCCAACCCAGACACCATGTACTCTCCTTCATGTTGAACATAATGACTCCCTTCCTTAATGCAAAGATTAGAGCCTTTAATTTTTTTACTCTTAAAAAATTTTTTTTCTTTAAATTCCCCTTCATATCCATTTATGATAAAATGAGGCTAATTTCTCTTCACATAATGCAAAATTGACATCCTCCATTCCAAAAAAAAAAAGTAAGGGAAGAGGGTTAATTAACAGGGATGAGAGCACCCTTCTATGTCTTAAAATGTTCATATATGTCAATATATATCAACAAGAGGGGTAAATGTACTTCAACTAGCAGGCAACTCTTTCTTAAATAGGCAAAAGCTAAAAATAGGAATCACTGTACATTTGTCCCTTATCCTGCTGGTTTGAGACTGGCCACAGAGTTTGCCCGGCTCAGTGCAAAATGAAAATTCAGCGTGCATGCTAAGTCGCTTCAGTCATGTCTGACTCTGCGACCCCATGGATTGTAGCTCCCCAGGCTCCTCTGTCCATGGGATTCTGCAGGCTGGAATACTGGAGTGGGTTCTCATGCCCTCCTCCAGGCCTAGGGATCAAACCTGCATCTCTTAGGTCTCCTGCTTTGGCAGGCACGTTCCTTAACACTAGCACCACCTGGAAAATTTGGAGCCACTAGTTAAAATTAATTTCACGAGGGCAACAGGAGAGCATTAACCCAGATGTGGGGTACTTTTTTTTTTAATTCTGGTAGTTTATTAAGTAGGGAGATTGGTTGCAGTGGGGGTGGAGGTTGTGGGGAAGGCCCATCCCCCACCTCCACCATAACCACCAGGTGATACTAAATTTTAAAAAAATAGCTGCAGGTGGGTACTTAGGAGAGTGGTGCAGCAAACACTGAGAGTACAGGAGGGCCACAATGCCCCCTCCAAGCTATGTCCATCATCAACCCTGGACCGGTAGGCACTATGATCAGTGAAGGGTGGGGCTCTTGGCTATGGCAGCCCCCCACAGCCACTGAGTGTGGCCCACTGGATTGCAGTCTTTGTGGAGGAATGGTGTCTTTGATGTTTGGACCTTTATTCTTGACAGAAATCCAAACCCTTGGCTGGCCCAGTCAGACCCAGATTATGAAAAGGCTATTGTCTCTCAGACTTCTGGACTGTTCTATCCATAATCTAAGAGACTAATGGGCTGTTACCTGGTGTCCTGAAGATTGATCTACTCAAGACAGAGGCCATGAAAGGGTCATTGTCACTTAGCTTTCTGATTGGTTTACTAAGACTCCAGGATATCAAAGAGTCATTGTTTCTTAGGCTCCCAATTGGTCTACTCAGGACCCAATGTCAATCAGTCACAATTACTTAGCCTTCTGATTGGCCCATTCAGGACTTAGGACAGTAATGGTTCTGGCAACCAGGACCACTGACTGGTCAACAGGAACCCATGGTCATGACCTAAGGGGCAGATAGAGCCCCAGCCACCCCTGGGAAGTGGAACGAGATTAAGTGCTTGGGGTTGTATGACTGCATAAATTGCCTGTCCAGGAAACTGGCTTTGTACTTACTATGATATGGGGTGGAGATCTCATATTTCTTATATCCTTCCCACAGTTTAATTCTTAGTTAGCCATATCTTGAACTAAACTACATGATCTCTAGTACTAGCCTTCACCAGCTTTCCAAAGCACAGTCTAGGGAATGTTGGAGAAATAATGGTGGCTCAGTGGTAAAGAATCCACCTGCCAAGGCAGGGCACGTGGGTTCCATCCCTAGGTCAGGAAGATCCCCTGGAGAAGGAAATGGCTATTCATTCCAGTATTCTTGCCTGGGAGATCCCATGGACAGAGGAGCCAGGCGGGCTACAGTGCATGGGGTTGCAAAGAGTTGGACAAGACTGAGCGACTAACAGGCAGCATAGCCAGTAGTTTCTTATTGAGAATTTCTCAGAGTCTTTAATATACTAATAGCATGATGCATTTCCAGTGGGTATAATATACAGCTTGTCTCAAATTTTTGATGGGTCTGAGACAACTGAAAATACAGGCAAGAATAAGTATGTGATCCCAGAGAGTTAACGACCTAACTTGTTCTAGAGCTCAATTCTGTCCTCAACTGCTGACCCATGTATCAGAAATATCTCCAGCAGGAAGGCCTGCATTCCAAGGGTCAACACTGGGGCAATGACTGTTGCCTAAGAACCCATGCAGACACTGCTGGTTGCTTATCCAGTATCTGATCTCATCTTTGCTCTTAGAGTCCTGCTTTCTTCAGGGTTGAAAATACTCACCTATGTGACATTTGCCACCAGGGTGGTCATGTGACCTAGTTTGGGCCAAGTGGAAATCTGTGAGACTTAGAAAAGGACAAAGTCAATGGCATGGGTCTTTTGCTTTTCATACTTCCTAGCTTGCTTTCTACTTAAAGAAATGTTTGTAGGTACCGGATCCAAGTTATACTCATGAGGACAAAAGCCATGGGCAAGGCTGGTGCTGCAGGAGACCTGAGACATCCTGGTTTCTGGATGGTGGCCTTGAGCAGATGGTGCACAAGCCCTAAATGCCGTCTTTGGGCTTCTTGTTACTGAGGAAACACCCCCACCCCTCTTCTCAACTGAACGGCTGTAGTTGGTTTTGTTCTGTGTAGCCAAAAGGGTGGATGGCCTGAAATGCAGCATACCCAAAGCTGAAACAGCATGCCCTTCCCACCTGCCCCTCAGTTTCTTTGCTCTCCAGTTGCCCAAGTGGACACCTTGGAGGCAGTGCTCAGTCCCTCCTTGCCTTCGCTCCCAGGAGCCGTGAGCCCCTTCCTCTGGTGCTGCTGCAGGCGCTCTGAGGACAGCCTTCTGCTCCACGGCCCCGCCCAGTGAAAGTGCAGTCACTAGCGCCCCTGGGGACCCAGTCGTGCAGCCTCTGACTTTCTGGACATCCCAGGCTCCCCATGGGGCTTCCCAGGTGGCGTTAGTGGGAAAGAAGCCACGACGCAGGAGACATGAGACCTTGATTCGATCTCTGATCGGGAAGATTCTCTGGAGGAGGGCATGGCAACCCACTCCAGTATTCTTGCCTGGAAAATCCCATGGATAGAGGAGCCTGGTGGGCCATAGTCCATGGGATCACAAAGAGTCGGACACAACTGAAGTGACTTAGCCACACACACACACAGGCTCCCTGTGGTTTCAGAGGACAGGAGGGTACCCCTAGTTAGGGATACTCCCTTCACAGATTCCTGCCCAGCTCCACCGAGCGATGCTTTGTGACTGAACTCCCGTTTCATCCTTCCAACCAGGGCAGGTCCAGTGGAGATTCTGGATTAGGCACCAGCTTTTATCATTAAATTCATATTCTGTTGTTTCTGTTCGTATCTCTGAAACACTATCATAGTATCACACTCGTATTTTCCAGTCTCATGTTGTATTAGGAGGGAAGTGGTGGAAGTTTGAGAGTCATAGGCACCTGTGGCTGTAGGTGCTTAATTGTGAAGTAGTACCTGCTGTGTTGGATCAACTACCGAGCCCTTTTGTTTTACCTCCTAAACTCTGCTCTAGTCAGTCTATTTATCTATGTCCCCACTGGTGCTACCCCACCAAGAACAGCTCACCCCTTGCTTAAATTATCTATGTGCTTCCTAACTGCTGCCTTTATTTTTTTCCAAACACATATCCCCTCTTTTTTTCCTTCCCATTTAGGTCACCACAGAGCATTGAGTAGAGTTTCCTATGCTATACAGTAGATTCTCATGAGTTATCTATTTCATACGTAGTAGTATATTTGTAGACCAGTCCCAGTCTCCCAGTTAATCCCCCTTGGTGACCATGAGTTTGTTTTTTTACATCTGTGATCCTATTTCTGCTTTGCAAATAAGTTAATCTCTTCCGTTTTTCTGGAGTCCACATATAGGTGATGCGTTTGTTTTTCTTTTTCTGACTTCCTTCACTCTGATGACCTCCAGGTCCATCCACATCTCTGCAAATGGCACTAATCCATTTCTTTTAATGGCAGCGTCGTATTCCGTTGTATATAGGTACCATGCCTTTATCCATTCCTCTGCCTGTGGACATCTAGGTTGCTTCCATGTCCTGGCTATTGTAAACAGTGCTGCAGTGAACACTGGGGTGCATATATCCTTCCAAACTATGGTTTTCTCTGGATATATGCCTAAGGTGGGATTGTTGGGTCATATGGTAACTCTATTTTTAGTTTTTAAGGAACCGCCATACATATTCTCCACAGTGGCTGTACCAAGTTGCAGTCACACCATCAGTGTAGGGGGTTCTCGTTTCTTCACATCCCCTCCAGAATGTATTGTTTGTAGGTTTTTGATGATGACCGGAGGGAGGTGATACCACAGTGTAGTTTCCATTTGCATTTCTCTAATAATGAGGGATTTGAGCCTCCTTTCATGTATTTGCCGCCAGTAACACGCTTTCTTTGGAGAAATGCCTATTTAGGTCTTTCTCTGATTGCTTCTAATGGCTTTCCCCACAATCAAGTTTGCTGCCTTATAACCCACACGCCCTGCCACCCACATTCCCAGCCATTCTGTGGCTCCCTGCTTCCAGTGACAAAGTTTCCCCACTGCTTTGGGATGAAGGCCAACCTCCCTGGCCTGCGGTGCCGGGGCCTTCCTGGAGAGGTCCCCCCCTGCTGCTTCGTTTCTCACTGACGCTCTCTCTCTGCCACACTGCAGCCCCACTGAGCAATTTACGTCAGTGACTCTGTGCTCTGTTGTATCTCCAGGACCTTGCCAATACCGCCCTCTCCCCTCAATATCCTTCACCTTCTCCCAGCTCCCCTTCATTCCATAACTCCCACCCACGCTCCAGATTCTCGTTTAGATGCCACTTCTATAGGAGATCATCTCTGATCTCCAAGTCACAGTGACCATCTGTGCGAAGAGCTCCAAGAGCACGTATTTCCACATCAGAGCCCGGACTCGAGTCAGAGAGCCCTGGGTTTGAATCCAGCGTTAACTGCTTACTTGCTGTGTGATCTTGGATGACTTACCCTTTTAGGCTGTTTCCTCATCTGTAAAAACAGGAATAAGGAATTCCCTGTTGGTCCAGTGGTTTTGGACGCTATGTTTTCACTGCCAAGGGGCCCAATTTGATCCCTGGTCAGAGAACTGAGATCCCATAAGCTGTGTGGTAAGGCCAGTAAATAAATAAATAAAAACAAAAACGGGAGTAACAGTAGTGAAAATGAAAAGTGAAAGTGAAAAGTGAAAGTGAAAGTCGCTCAGTGGTGTCTGACTCTTTGCGACCCCCATGGACTATACAGCCCATAGGATTCTCCAGGCCAGAATACTGGAGTGCGTAGCCTTTCCCTTCTCCAGCAGATCTTCCCAACCCAGGGGTTGAACCCAGGTCTCCCTCATTGCTGGTGGATTCTTTACCAGCTGAGCCACTAGGGAATTGCCTCTTACTGCTTCCGTGTTAAGTTAAAGGAGATCGTGTATGTGATTTCCCAAGTTTTAGTGAATGGAACACAATAATTACTCAGTAAATGATTTTTACTATCGTGTAACTGTCTGTAGACCATTAGCTTGTGTCTTCTGCACTCAGAACAGCTTTTGTACCTGGTCTGTCAGAAAACATATCCTGAAGAAGCACTTGCTGAATGAATGGATGGTCAGAAGGAATATTCCCACACCATCTTTTCCCTCATTTTAAAAGGGAAAAGTTTAATTCTATTTCAAAACAGAACTGAGTCTTTCTTTGAAATAAGTGGCCTGTCAGGAGCTTCACGTATCAACTCATTTAATTTTCATCACCACTCCTAAGGGGTAGCTGTCATTCTTATTTTATAGGTAAGAAAATGATGTCATAGCCACACCAATAATAAAGAGCAGAACTCTGACTTGAATTGACTCCAAAGGTGTCAAATATTTGTCACTAGAAAAATACACTCTCCCTTAGCTTCCATCCTGAAGAAAAGGATGGACACGCCTGTGGTAGACCCGTCAAACCTGTATAGGTGGTGTTTCAGAGCTTCTCTGCTGGGTGTCTGTGCAGCTGAGGGCACAGTTGTGAAGAGGTCTCTGGTTCATTATTGGGCCCACTTCCACCTGGGTTTAGACAGGACAGTGAGTCTTCGAGAGGATGTTTGTTCACAGCATGGGTGTGGCTGTATGTGTTTACACCTACTGGATACCTGGGCTGCAAGCAAGCACACGAGTAGCTCACGTTGAGGGACCAGCTGCATGCCGAAACTTCACAGAAGGACTGGGAAGGCCTGAGGACACATCTCAAGGGGAGGCTCTCTGCAGGACCGGCTGTCTAATCAGACAGCCAGGGAGCTCCACGTCGGGCTGTGACTCCGTGACCTTTGGTGCCAGGGCTGAGAATCAGAGGAAACCTGGGTGTTGGTCAACCTCCACCTTCCGTTCATAGGTTTTGTCCCCTGCTGACTGTCGCCCAGGGTCAGGCTGTGATTTGGAAGGAGGAAGTTGAGAAAGAAGTCAGTAGTTGTTGCTAGAATTGAGGATTTGGTAGCCCTGTGCCCTCAGCCATCCAGACAGTCAGGCTGCAAATGAGACGCACTTTCCCCTAAGGGAATGTACCTTAGGGATGTGCTAGAGGGCGAGGGCTGGCTGGTAAATATTTTATTGATACTGAAAGTAATTTCAAACCTGCCTTTAGCATTCATACAGCCAGGATTGAAAAAGCACATTGTTACTGTCTGGGAGCAATGGGAGGCCGGGCCCCCAAATTACTTCAGTTAATAAACTCAGACAACCGCTCACCAGCCGCCCTGCCTCCTGCCATCTGTCTGTGAGCTCAGTCCGCCTCTCCAGTGTTGTTTGCCTGGTGGATCGCTTTGGCTGTGAGGAAGGACACATTTGTGAAAGTCAGGTTAGAGAACGGCATTGTGGTGGACTATCTGCTGATGGACCAAAAAGGAGGTTCAGGGATATGTGAAATTCAGACTAAGTCTGAGTTAAGATCTAAGGAGTCTCAGGGAAGGAGGTGCGAGAAGGAACCCAGGTTGCGGGGCTGGAGAGGCAGCAGGCAGCGCCACTGCTGGGAATACGGAGAGCTGCAGTGCGTGGTGAGGAGAGGAGCTGAATTAGCTCAGGGTCTGGAAGTGGCATAATCCACAACCTAGAACTTGAGTGTTGGGGTGGCTGAAAATACATGGGCATAAAATCCTCAATTCTAGCAACAACTATTGATTTCTCTATGAAACTTCCTGCTCCCAAATGACACCCTGACCCTGGATGACAGTCAGCAGGGGACAAAGCCTATGAATGGATGCTCTAAATATGGCCAGCACTGGCAACACGGTAAGGCAAGTAAATAAACAAGACCTCTCTCAAAGGGTTAACTAATAGCAACACCTAACAGCTAACTGAATAAGGAAACGTGTGCTTCATTTTCCTAGCCCATATTTCACAATGTTCTGTTGCAATTAGTACCTGTGAAAGATAAGTTTTCTCAGCCTTCCAAGTAAACTATCAATTATTAACTGATCTGTGGATCCCAGTACTTTATGAGTTACTGTAGCGGTGGTGTCTGTGTGGGCTGCCTCCTCCTTCTGCTGACACACACAACTCCCATATCTTTCTATCATCCAGGCTGACTAATAAAGGGAAATCTGACTTCTTCAAAATGTGCCCCAGATAACTGGCGTACACAACGTGTACCATGCTCACCTGTGTTTTTAATCAGATTTCAGTGAATAGTGAGTTTCGTGGAAAAAAATGGGATTGTACCAAGACTAAGCTAGGTCACACAAACATTGCTCCTTACTGTGTGAAATGGTTGGCTATCCCGGTTTCAGGTTTTGCTTCAGTGATAATTTTCATTGCTGACTTTTCAAACTGTCGGCGGGGGGGTGGGGGTGGAGGGGGATAGGATACGAATGCAGAACCAGCCTATCTACAGCTTTTGCATAGACCAGGCACCGAAAGTAAGGGTCTTTGTGTGTAGAACAGGGTAACCAGGACAGAAACATGGAACCAGGATAGCCAATCATTTTACAAAGTGAACGAAAGTCCCATTTTCCCATGGGCTTCAAAAAGCATTGAAATGTGATAGAAACAGGTAAGCATGATTATAGGAAAACCTTAATTGGCAATTATACTTTTCAAGATGGCAGCTTAAACTACATCCGAAAATATCGGTAGCTTACTGAATTTGTAAAAATCAGTCAACTCCTTGAAAGCTGAAAAAGAGACTTCCTTTATTTTATTAATAACTGGGCTAAACTGACATTAGTAAAAAGCAAAGAATGGAACATAAACATGTTTATGCCCAAACTGAGGTCTGATATTCTCCTTGTTAGAATTCATCTTTCCTTTGTTCTTCAGGGTCAGTTAGGTTGGTTCATGGTTTGGTTGTTAATGTGAAAGAGGACTGGAGGAGATATACTTTCTCAATCTTCACTTGAAAATCGACTTGATAGCTTTTGTATTTGGTTGAGGGTTTTTGCTGCTCAAAACCAATCAATAGGGGAAAAAAGAACTAAAATTTCCTTTATGCAAAAGCTTCTGATTTGCCCCATTCACTTTCAAAATTCCAAAGACTGCAAGAAGGAGCAGGAAAAAAAAAAAAGCTAACAGGTCAGTTTTCCACTTTGAATATTCCTCTGTGGAAATGTGGCTTAAATTTGAAACTGCACAGTGCCCCCATTTTCAAATCCCTCATCTTTTTTTGAGCCACTCCTTTCTATTTATATAACTTCAGGATTCGAATGCCTTTGGCTAACTAAGGAAAGTGGAAAAGTGATGGGAATATAGAGACCACCACCAGTGAGGCGAGTTTTAAAATTTTACTCTGTACTAAGCTGGACTGGAGTTATCCTTGGGCAGTTACTGGCTGGTTGGAAAAGCCTGACACCTTGTGGCCACGGTTAGTACTACAGCTGCCTCTTCCACAAGGTGCCCCCCGTTTGTACTCTTCCTAGGGGCTTCCTCGGGTACAGTGGCATAAAAGTGTGTATGCTATGTGTAGATTTTTGAGGGGAGGAATTCTTAAAATTGAAGTGTAGTGGAATTTCAATGTTTCAGGTGTACAGAAAAGTGATTCAGTGTTACATATATACATTATATATGTATGTTCTTTCTCAGATTCTTTTTCATTAAACATTATTACAAGATATTGAATATAATTCTCTATGCTACACAGTAGATCCTTGTTATTTATTTTATATAGAGTAGTGTGCATCTGTTAATCCCAACTTCCTCATTTATTCCTTCACTCCCTTTCTCCTTTGGTAACCATTGAATTTGTTTTCTATGTCTTTGAGTCTGTGTTAGATCCACGTATAAGTGATATCATATGATAATTGTCTTCCTCTGACTGACTTCACTTAGTATGATGATCTAGGTCCATCCAGGTGGCTGCCAACGGCATTATTTCATTCTTCGTTAAGGCTGAGTGATATTCGATTGTACATATATTCCACATCTTTATCCATTCATCTGTTAGTGGACATTTAAGTCTGGATTTTTAAACATTTTTTCATCTTATACCTGTCTCAGGATCTCCACTGAGTCACAGTTTTTGATCAGAAAGAAGGAGACACACTCAGAGCCTCCATTTTACAAGCAGGAGATGTTTCTTCTGTTACCAAGCAAAACTGGAGGGAACATCAACTCAGTATCATTTCCTATTTTTAGCCTTAGAAGAAAGAGAAGTTGGAGGACCAGGGTAGGGCATTCCATGTGCTTTCAAAAACCCATGAAATGCTATTTTTATAAGTTAAAAGTGAAGGAAATTGAGACACAAGGTTGTAGTGGAATGAGAGCGTGTGTGCTGAGTCACTCAGTCATGTCTGACTCTTTGCGACCCCATGGACTATAGCCCACCAGGCTCCTCTGTTCATGAAAATTTCCAGGCGAGAATAATGGAGTGGGTTGCCATGCCCTCCTCCAAGGGATCTTCCTGACCCCGGGATCGAACCTGCATCTCTTACGACTCGCGCATCGGCAGGCGGCTTTTTTGTTTTTAACAACTAGTGCCACCTGGGAAGGCCCGGGAATGATTACAAAATGGGTTTTATTTCCAGCTCTGGTTCTGTCACAAACCATATGTGATCTCAGGGAGGTCATTTACCCTCCATGGCTTTCATTCCAACAGAGCTAGGAGACTGGACCAGCTCATTTCCAAGGTTCTCTCTGGCTCTAAATCTCTGTGACTGCCCATGGCTGCTCCCCACCAGCTGTGCTTCCGAGAACACAAACTGGTTTTATCTTTACCCATCATGCTTCTGGTCCTGAGATCACTGAGCTTAGGTCATTCATCCAAGTCTTCAATGGCCTGTGTCTTTCAGAGCCAACATTCAAATCAACCCACGGAAACACACTGATCTTTCCTAGTTCACTTGACATCCATTAAGAACAGAATGCATTGCCTCCATCAAACTGTTAAAAAAAAAAATTTTTCTTTGGCAAGTGATATAAACTCGATCTGGAATCTCTAAATAGGTCCTTATCTTACCCTCTTTTAGTCTTAGAGATTTTATGATGACCACAGATTTAATTTGTCATCCTTTTGACTTTACTTCACTGTTGTTATGTAGCTCCAGAGTCTAGATCTTGACGGTATGAAGACTGGCCGCCATCAGGCACGCGATGGCATGCCATCATTCGATAGAACCTCAAGTAGCATTATTTTTGAAGATACGACAACAAAGACATAAGCCTTCATACCAAAGACTTATAGCTCAAAAGGGTAGGCAGAAGGCTATGTCAGCACAGAGACCTGAGACCACATCAGCTTGGGGGATGTTACTTGGTAAATCCTGAAGGACACGTGTGAGGAGCTAAACATGAAAGGGCTGAGGTGGGGGAGGGGACTGCTTCTGGGAAAACTCCTTTCAGTGAAATAATTTCCCAGTGCCTACTCACTGTTTTCAGTGATTTGGCTTCTTCTAACCTCAGATACCATTTCTATCCTTTATCGAGCCCATCTTTGCATAAAGTGTTCCCTTGGTATCTCTAATTTTCTTGAAGAGATCTCTAGTCTTTCCCATTCTGTTCTTTTCCTTTATTTCTTTGCATTGATCGCTGAAGAAGGCTCTCTTATCTCTTCGTGCTGTTCTCTGGAACTCTGCATTCAGATGCTTATATCTTTCCTTTTCTCCTTTGCTTTTCACCTCTCTTTTTTTCACAGCTATTTGTAAGGCCTCCTCAGACAGCCATTTTGCTTTTTGCATTTCTTTTCCATGGGGATGGTCTTGATCCCCATCTCCTGTACAATATCACGAACCTCAGTCCATAGTTCATCAGGCACTCTATCTCTCAGATCTAGGCCCTTAAATCTATTTCTCACTTCCACTGTATAATCATAAGGGATTTGATTTAGGTCATACCTGAATGGCCTAGCGGTTTTCTCTACTTTTTCAATTTGAGTCTGAATTTGGTAATAAGGTGTTCATGATCTGAGCCACTGTCAGCTCCTGGTCTTGTTTTTGTTGACTGTATAGAGCTTCTTCATCTTTGGCTGCAAAGAATATAATCAATTGGATTTGGGTGTTGACCATCTGGTGATGTCCATGTGTAGAGTCTTCTCTTGTGTTGTTGGAAGAGGGTGTTTGCTATGACCAGTGCATTTTCTTGGCAAAACTCTATTAGTCTTTGCTCTGCTTCATTCCACATTCCAAGGCCAAATTTGCCTGTTACTCCAGGTGTTTCTTGACCTCTTACTTTAGCATTCCAGTCCCCTATAATGAAAAGGACATCTTTTTTGGGTGTTAGTTCTAAAAGGTCTTGTAGGTCTTCATAGAACTGTTCAACTTCAGCTTCTTCAGTGTTACTGGTTGGGGCATAGACTTGGATTACTGTAATATTGAATGGTTTGCCTTGGAGATGAAGAGAGATCATTCTGTCATTTTTGAGATAGCATCCAAGTACTGCATTTCGGACTCTTTTGTTGACCATGATGGCTACTCCATTTCTTCTGAGGGATTCCTGCCCGCAGTAGTAGATATAATGGTCATCTGAGTTAAATTTACCCATTCCAGTCCATTTTAGTTCACTGATTCCTAGAATGTCAAAGTTCCCTCTTGCCATCTCTTGTTTGACCACTTCCAATTTGCCTGGATTCATGGACCTGACATTCCAGGTTCCTATGCAATATTGCTCTTTATAGCATCAGACCTTGCTTCTATCACCAGTCACATCCACAGCTGGGTATCGTTTTTGCTTTGGCTCCATCCCTTCATTCTTTCTGGAGTTATTTCTCCACTGATCTCCAGTAGCATATTGGCCACCTATTGACCTGGGAAGTTCCTCTTTCAGTATCCTACCATTTTGCCTTTTCATACTATTCATGGGGTTCTCAAGTCAAGAATACTGAAGTGGTTTGCCATTCCCTTCTCCAGTGGACCACATTCTGTCAGACCTCTCCACCATGGCCCACCCATCTTGGGTTGCCCCGTGGGCATGGCTTAATTTCACTGAGTTAGACAAGGCTGTGGTCCTAGTGTGATTAGATTGACTAGATTTCTGTGAGTATGGTTTCAGTGTGTCTGCCCTCTGATGCCCTCTTGCAACACCTACAATCTTACTTGGGTTTCTCTTACCTTGGGCGTGGGATGTCTCTTCATGGCTGCTCCAGCAAAGCACAGCCACTGCTCCTTACCTTGGATGAGGGGTATCTCCTCACCGCCACCCTTCCTGACCTTCAACATGGGATGGCTCCTCTAGGCCCTCCTGTGCCTGGCCTGAGCAGCCACCGCTCCTTGGATATAGGATTGCTCCTCTCGGCCGCCACTCCTGGCCTTGGACGTGGGGTAGCTCCTCTCGGCCTTTCCTGCGCCATCACAGCCTGGCACTCTCGGCCACTGCCCCTGACTTTGGACGTGGGGTAACTCCTCTTGGCTGCTGCCCTTCGGGAATGGGGTCCTCCTGGCTTCTGCCCCTGACCTCAGACATGAGGTAGCTCCTCTCGGGTGCGCTTAGTGTGCTGGTAGCAGCTGCCGGGCGCTTAGAGCCAGACATCCTGGAATGTGAAGTCAAGTGGGCCTTAGAAAACATCACTACCAACAAAGCTAGCAGAGGTGATGGCATTCCAGTTGAGCTATTTCAAATCCTGAAAGATGATGCTGTGAAAGTGCTGCACTCAATATGCCAGAAACTTTGGAAAACTCAGCAGTGGCCACAGGACTGGAAAAGGTCAGTTTTCATTCCAATCCCAAAGAAAGGCAAATGCCAAAGAATGCTCAAACTACCGCACAATTGCACTCATCTCACATGCTAGTAAAGTAATGCTCAAAGTTCTCCAAGCCAGGCTTCAGCAATACGTGAACCATGAACTTCCTGATGTTCAAGCTGGTTTTAGAAAAGGCAGAGGAACCAGAGATCAAATTGCCAACATCTGCTGGATCATGGGAAAAACAAGAGAGTTCCAGAAAAACATCTATTTCTGCTTTATTGACTATGCCAAAGCCTTTGACTGTGTGGATCACAATACACTGTGGAAAATTCTGAAAGAGATGGGAATACCAGACCACCTGACCTGCCTCTTGAGAAACCTGTATGCAGGTCAGGGAGCAACAGTTAGAACTGGACATGGAACAATAGACTGGTTCCAAACAGGAAAGGAGTACGTCAAGGCTGTATATTGTTACCCTGCTTATTTAACTTATATGCAGAGTACATCATGAGAAATGCTGGGTTGGAAGAAACACAAGCTGGAAATCAAGATTTCAGGAGAAATATCAATAACCTCAGATATTCAGATGACACCACCCTTATGGCAGAAAGTGAAGAGGAACTAAAAGCCTCTTGATGAAAGTGAAAGAGGAGAGTGAAAAAGTTGGCTTAAAGCTCAACATTCAGAAAACGAAGATCATGGCATCCGGTCCCATCACTTCATGGGAACTAGATGGGGAAACAGTGTCAGACTTTATTTTTTTGGGCTCCGAAATCACTGCAGACGGTGACTGTAGCCATGAAATTAAAAGACGCTTACTCCTTGGAAGAAAAGTTATGACCAACCTAGACAACATATTCAATAGCAGAGACATTACTTTGCTGACTAAGATCCGTCTAGTCAAAGTTATGGTTTTTCCTGTGGTCGTGTATGGATTGTGAGAGTTGGACTGTCAAGAAGGTGAGTGCCGAAGAATTGATGCTTTTGAACTGTGGTGTTGGAGAAGACTCTTGAGAGTCCCGTGGACTGCAAGGAGATCTAGTCAGTCCATTCTGAAGGAGATCAGCCCTGGGATTTCTTTGGAAGGAATGATGCTAAAGCTGAAACTCCAGTACTTTGGCCACCTCGTGCGAAGAGTTGACTCATTGGAAAAGACTCTGATGCTGGGAAGGATTGGGGGCAGGAGGAGAAGGGGACGACCGAGGATGAGATGGCTGGATGGCATCACTGACTCAGTGGACATGAATCTGAGTGAACTCCGGGAGTTGGTGATGGACAGGGAGGCCTGGCGTGCTGCGATTCATGGGATCGCAAAGAGTTGGATACGACTGAACAACTGAACTGAACCTCAGAGAGGTAGAATTTGGAGGATATCTGATTCTAACCCAATATATATATATTTTTAAATTTAAATTTATTTGATTCAAGTCAATTTACAATGCTACGTTAATTTCTGCTATATAGCAAAATGATTCAGTTATATATGCGGGATTCCTTAGTTCCCTGACCTAGGGATTGAAGCCAAGCCCCCTGCAGTAGAAGCACAGTGTCTTAACCACTGGACTGCCAGGGAAGTTCCCTACTATCTTTTAAGGCTCACCAATTCACCTGTATTTGTCTTGTCTCGTATCTCCTGATCGCACAGGTACTACATTCTCTTTGCATGCCATTGGGTTACCTGGTTCCCAGCTTCTTCCATTTACGATGTGATAGCCAGTCTTCAATCTCTTGTCAATATGGAGTGGACTTGCAGTCCTCAGAATCTCTTCAGACAAGTTCCCTTCTGCTCCATGAGGGTGGGAAAGAGAGTCTTTGGAAAGCCATGCACTAGGTCCAACTCACTCAGGAACCAATGCCAGAAGAACAACTTTTAAAATTTCTTTATTTATAGACATTTCAGAACCACTGAAATCAACAATGAATTTTTTTTTAGACACAACATAACCATGTTTATCTTGAGGTACACATTGGGCCCATAGATAATGCTCAGGGAACAGTGTGACTGTTAACTGGTAGTTAACCCCAGGTTCCAAGCCAAGAAACTGTGAAGATGGCTACAAAATTCTTCAAAAAGAATAAACCATTTCCCTTTAAGTCAAGGAAAATGCCCACATTTTTGATGGAGTTCAGTTTTTAGGCTTAGCTTAAACAATATTTTAAAGGGAACTTCATATGAGAATGGGAGAAGATGTTTATAGTTAAGAAATGATCTGAGCCTTACAACATGAGATTGGAAACAAATTCATAATCTGATAAGTTCATTACAAAACTCATAGCGTAAAAATTAAGAGCAGCAAAATGACAGAAGATATTTGTACAGTTTTAACACAAATCACGTTTACCCTTTGTTTCTGGCTTTCGTAAGGAGACAAATTTTCAAACACCAAGTTCTGAAGACTAAACGACATGACTGGCTAAGAAGCAGCCATCAGTGTTCCACGCGATCACAGCCCCACCCTGGAAAAGCCCTACTTTTCATTATTTGCCCTCTGGCTATTTTATTTTTCTTGCCCCAGCAGTTTGGTGCCATTATGAGAAAAACAGTGGGAATTGTTATAATAGTGGTAAGTTTCTGAAAGTCTTGTGTGTCCAACAACAGATTTCACTTTTGTGGTGGACTGAAGTTTTAATTTCTTTGAACAGTTCACTAGGGCCTTTGGAGAACTGTCTGATTTTCCAGTTATTCAAAATGTTAACCTCACACTCTTCAGGCATGATGAGTAGTGACTTGTGTGTGACGCACAGTGTTGGTTAAATGATGGACCCTCTATTCATCCACACTCACTCCCTGAACTGCTCGAGGAGTCGTGTGGACAACGTACAGTTGGTTCTGGAATGTCGCCAGAGGGTGTTTACCCATGTGTCTGAAAACAGTTGGAATGGACAGTCATAATATTTCCCCATAAGACTGTTTTATTTCTACATGAGACAAGAATAAACACTGCAATTTAGTCGAATGGGCAGCTCGCTGCAACTTCATAAACTTGAACGGCATATGTGGGTTGAAAGGGTCTCAATGTAAATTTCACAGTTCATAAAGTTGAGCGGCTCAACTTAAAAGAGAGAGAATATGCAGGCGTTCTACGAGATGCTGAGAGGGAACTGATCTGAGTGCTTGAGTTCGCCCTCCCTATGTGAGTCAGCCCCACATTTTACATTTTCGCTGCTTGGTTTGATTTATTGCTGAGTTTCCTTTTTGATGGGGGTCGTGATGATTTTGGCCATCAATTTAAGGACTCCAAAGTGTCCTGTTTGGACACTTTCTCCCAGGCCTTGGGGTCAGTGCACAGACTGAGGCACCTGCCAGAGATGTCCTGTCCTGACTTGGTTGGTTAGAAACAATTCTGGGTGTGGGGGTCACTTTTCAATGCAAAATCGCAGCTCAGGGAGGGAAGGGCTGTCTCCTTCCTACCCCTGTCCTGCGTTTCTTGTCATGATTGTCTGTGGCTATGCAAGCCTTGTCTAGTCACGGTGCCATGTGGCTTCAGACATGCCAGAAGATACTTATTACCAATTAGAACAAAACTCCAGTCAGTAAAAAGAATACTAGCCAGTGGGACTCTGAGATGTTTTGTGTCTCCAACGCTTTCCAAGTTTTGATGGTCTTGTAGTGTTTCTTTGATACTTTCATAGAAGCTGCCTTTTTTTTCCATCGGTGGCTTTTTGAAAGACAGAGCACACTTAACTGTCTCTATATCCAACTGCTCAGAAGATTTCATGTTTCTCTCACACAGACTCAGTCTCAACAACTGTGGTTTTAAATATAAACATTATGAATTCCAAGAGGGCAGGAACTGTCCTTGATATCAACCTATCAAGTCATCCTAGCATGGTGCCCAGCACACAAATGATGCTCAGTGAATTTTGAGTGTGTGACTAAAAGGCCATATCGTCCCTGCCCTCAAGGAGTCTCTATGTTGCCATCAACATAAACTCAATGTACATAAGGCAAGACAAAAAAAAAAAAAAAAAAAAACAACAACAACACAGAAGGAACTTTTTTTTAAAGGAAAAAAAGATAAGAATCAGTTGTTCATGTGGGGCAACCTTCGTAGTAAACTCAAACCTACCTATTTCTCCCCTCCTGAATTGAGAATGGTGTCTGGGCATAAGGATTCGTGAATGGGTTCAGCAAAATTTTGTCAGAGAAAACTTGCAACTATTCAACAGCCTCCTGTTTTTATTTTAAAGAAAGGTTCTGAGAGGTTAACTCTACCTAAGGGGTGGCCCCTGGCGCTGAAGAATGGTTTCCCAACAGGAAAAGTCAGAGCGGCCGTATGCCATCTAAGTGCAGTACTGGAAGCTTCTACACAGACTTGTCAGTTACTTATGAAGAGGTGACCCAGTCTGACAAGTTTTACAGGGTATTCTTTTTATGGGGTACTTTTAACCTAGAGTATTTGCATTTTGAGAGACATGAGAAGGGAAAAAGGCTTTATTAAAAAAAAAGATTTAAGATGGAAAATGAGACAGTGTATCAATTCACCTCAATTCTAATTCACTTCAGTTCTAAACAATGAGATGGATTAAAAATATCTTTCATGTCAGGAAATGAAGCCATATTGAACAGGTCTGCAAAACTAGAACTGGTGGGTTTTGTTTTTCCACTCGTGGACTCATTTTGATGAGCAGGAAGAGTGGATAATAACATACAAGCCAGTTCTGACACCTGGGTGGCTGTCTGTCCATCTGGAATGTGGGGACAGACCTCAGGAAGGCAGGGCTGAGGATGATAACCTGTTCGGAGAAGGAAAATGTTTCTAAGATTTATATTCCTTCAAAAAGTCAAGAACGATACTGATGCCATCGTATTTTGGAACAGTTAATCATGTTGGGCAAAAACTGTCAGTTCCAGGGTTTTGGAACTGTTAGAATGAAAGTATGGTAAATCATGTATTTTCTTTGGATGACAGGAAAGAAGAGGTTTCTGAACTAGACAAGTACTCTTATTGATGCTCTAAAAAATGATGCAACAGACGCAGCACAGATCAAAGCAGAGGGTGGTGTGTCTGACTTCTAAGCTCTCCTAAAGCACAAAGCACGTTGAACATGAGACATGGCTCTGAAAACTGTTCTCCAGACCCCTCATTACCAGATACCAGGAGAAGAAGACCCTCAAACCCAAGATCATCACTCAACAGAAATAATCAGTTCCCCAGACATGAATGGGCACGGGAGTATTCTATGCAAAACCCAGCCCGTAACAGGTTTAAAATTCAACTTAATTCTTCAATACAGACTCTCTACTGGTTTGTTCCAAGTTTTCCATGCTGGAGCCTGGTAAGACTGAGCTTCGAGGGACAGGATTCTGAGAATCTTTGACATCATTCTGTCCACTCTTCCTAAGAGTTGACTTAATTAACAGCCCCAAACTTTCAGTGGATATTTGAAAGTGAACAGATGTTACCTAAAAGATCAGACTCATAGGGATGTTGAAAACATACATTTGTATCATGTCTAGATAAATATACATACACATATATATTCTGGGTATTTTTTTTCTCTGCTCAATAAAATTAGCAGCTACAGATAAATTGTTGTGGTCATGATTTATTATTTCTAAGGACGTCTTACACCCTCTACCAGCACAAGACTTGATAAAATGCCTTTTGATAAAAATCCCCATCAAGCACATAACATTGCAGTGTCATTTCATATTACTAACATTTTCAGGCACAAGAGGAAAACAGTTAGCACTGAGCAGTCCAAACAACAGAGCACAGACTAGAGTTAATTGTCTGAAGTTGATTCTCCCAGAGGAGGGAATTGTTCAAAAGTATGTGTGTGTTTGTGTTTCAGATTTCTTGTGTTTCTCAGCTTTGGCTATTTTGTAAATAAATATCAGACCTTCTTGCATAAACCTACTTGGGTAAGAAGTATTTCTCTGAACATGCCTTTTGTCTTTTAGCAGCTGTTGAGTGTTGAGTGACGTACAAGGCACACCTCTAAGTGTTCTGTACAGCATTTTTATTGATGTACAAAATAGCCTGTTCACCATTCAAAAATTGTGATCTGCATAGTAAGTTTTCTCTTATCCCTATTTACAGCGAAGGTTTTTAGTGCAAAAAAAAAAAAAAAAAATCATGAAACCGTGTCCCAGCCAGTCCCATCTAGCACAACACAGTTATCAGTTTTGCTCCATGCCAGCTGGGCTTATTTGGCTATATTTTGGGTCTCCAGCCATTAATGAATTGCAGGATTTTCTTCACCTGCAGTTTGCTCAGTTTGAAATCCTCTGAGAGGATTTCTTCCGTGAGCTGAACGAGCAGATTGCCGTCGATCTTCTCGGTCACGAAGAACACGATGACGTCCTCCGACAGCCCGATGAACCGCAGGGACTTGGACACCTCTTCGACCGAGAGTCCCGACAGGTCGGCGGGCGGCTGCCACGGGGACCCGTCGCCGCAGGAGCGGGGGGGCCAGCTGCAGGTGGATTGGCGACGAGAAGGGGTAGGGCGCGGAGAGGAGGTCCGGCGAGCCCTTCTGGACGAAGTACGCGTCCTCGGACAGGTCCGGCGACCCGGACTTGGGCGCTTCCTCAGCACCGTCGATTTGCAGGGGCAGAGGCGGGGTGTCCGGGGGCTGCTTTCTCTTCCAGTGGCCTTGGGGCCCTGGGGGGCAAGGCGGGGCAGGAGCTGCTCTGCTTGGCCGGCCCGGCCGCCAGGCTCCTGTCGCCCGAGCGCTCCAGGCAGTAGCTGGCCGACTTGGGACAGCCCGCGGGCTCCGCGGGGCCCGGCCGGGCGGGCTGGCGGCCAGCTCGCAGGCGGCTGGGCAGTTTCTCTTGGGCGTGCCCGGTGTCTTCTGTCGGGGGTAACTGTAGCTGCGGCTCGGATCCAGCAGGAAGTCGCTCCTGGTGTGGGTCTCCGATGCTCCGGAGTAATGGTTTGGCCACGAGAGCCTGGAGGACAGAGCTTCAGAAGTGGGGCTGCCGCACGGGGACTTGGGGTCCACGGAATCCACCTTCACTCGGTTACATGGGTAGCAGGACACCGGAGCACTCTCGGAGGGACTCGTCTCACTTTTAGTGACGCTGCTTAAAAGCCAAACACATAGAGAGAGGGGTGAGTGAGAAAGTGATAGGGAAACATCCAGCCTAGCTTTAGCCCACCGATGTCACTTCTGAGTAGAAAAATGTTGTTAGGAAGCAAGTATTTATCATGAATTCAATAAAGTATCTACTTAACTTCACTTAAAAAAATTTAAAGAATCTTCAAATTACTAAAATACATCAGTAATTATGGATATGAAGATACTGACTTAAGCCACAGCAGAGATGGCAAATAGATTTTTAACTACAAGAAAATCATTTGTTAGTCAGTGCCTGGATCTTCGTGATGAGAAACATCGTTAGCCTTGTTCGGGCTTATCGCCAATAGGGCCTGATTGATTAGTGACGTCTGCAGTGGGCAAGGGGGTGTAAGGGAACAGCTAGTGGGCGTCTTGTTGCTACAGTGACAGGAATACCATCACCACCACCGATGACCTATCCATCCAAGCGGGTGAGGCTGGAAGAAACGTTTCAAATACAGTGCTTACGCTTGCCTTGGTTTCTGCACAGTTAACACCAGCATGAAGATTTAAATGTTCAGGGAACAGAAAACACCTGCCAAGGAGAGCTGCTGTAACCCATCAGAAGCATGTGTGACCCCCTGCAGCTCTGGGGCCCTCTCTTCAGAACAACCATGAAACCCGAGTGCGCTCAGAGTGGGTGACCGAGGTGGGCTGGGGTGGACAGTGGGTGGAACCGAGTCCACCTCTTTGGGAAAAGAGAAGGAGGCACATTCACGGCTGACCTCGCGGTTTCACAGCCTGACCAAGAGAAGCAGGTAGCCCTAAATTTGTTTCTCTAGACACAAGAAACAGTTGACAGTTACACAGAGATAGACATAATGTAATATAATGAAAGATTTCTTTAAAAAAAGTTCTCTGCCTGTGCCAATCACGGAATGAGCCACTCTGCAGAAGCATTCGCTCAGGGCACCGGGAGGATGGAAATGGAAGACAGTCCGCCAGTGATGGTCAGGAAGGGACCCCGGCTCTGGGTGGAAATTCAGAGTGGAGGGAGCACCCCTGTGATTCCGCGTCTCCCTGGAAGTTGCTGTCTGCTTGGCTGAATTCGGAGTGGAGAGCAGCACTGCCTGGCTAGCCTTTATCACTGAACCCCGCACAGACTCTGCAGTCTGCTCACGCCACCGGCTCCTCCATCCTAGCTCAGAACCAGCAGGGTCTATGCTCGTCCAGTGAAAATAAAAACCTGCCTTTCCTATCACCGCGGAGAGGGGCAGGCTTCCTGACACTGTCTGCAAGGACTGGGGGCCTCGGCTGCTGAGGGGACTGGGGGAAGCGGGCGCTGGCATAGGACTTACATGTCGTGCAGCCCTGAAGAATAGTAGGACAAGGTGGGGCTGGGCGAGCGAGTCTGCGGCCGCGCCGGCTTGGCTGTGCGAGGAGGGACCGAGGGGCTGGTGGACTGAGGCTTTGCGCTGCGGGGCGGGACCGGCGGCGCGTTCAGGAGCCGGCACTCTTCCCCGGACCTGGCGCAGAAGAGAACACGCGGGGTTAGCGACACGCGACCCGGGAGGGGCCCGAGGCTGCTCTGACGTGACACCAGCTCCGATGGACGGAGGGGAGGGTTGACCTGAGCCGACAGGGGGCTGCCAGACGTGGAGCAATTTTGCAAGAAACCAATTTGGCAAATGCTGCTGAAATGTAGCAAGTTGCGGGGAAGGACAGCCCAGGGAGGGCGTCGGTGATCCGTGGGGACGCAGAAAAGAGGAGCAGGAAGAAAGTAAGGGTGTAAGAGATCACGATCTTACTAGAGGATGCCATTCTCCTGGGGAGTGGTGTTTCTTCACTGTTCAAGCTGTATTCGACTTGATCCAAACCTTAGGGGCAGAGCGAACCTTGTCTAGCGGAAAAGCTCCTCCAGGGCTTCTCACGGGTAAATGTGCACCTCAGTCCCCTGGGGATCTTGTTTCTTGCAGATTCTGACTCGGTAACCAAGGGCGGGGCCTGAGACGCTGCATTTTTCTAACAAGCTCCCGGGTGATGTGGACCGGGCTGGACCACAGACTGTACACACTCTGAGAAACAAGGCGGCAGATGGTGGAATGAGGCAACTCTCCAAATCCCCCAAATAGTGCTGTGTATAAGAGCTGCCTCGGGCTCTCTCACCCTCCCTTCATCTTCCCGCCAGAGAGGAGGCAGGTGACCCGTGCCAGCAGCAGCCTGCCTTCACCCCGGCTTGTTTGCGACTCACAGCCAGCATTCAGAACATGGTTCTATATAATGAAGATATTTTATGTACTTTTCTGTGTCAGACAGCAGGGGGCAGTTTATACCTGGTTCAGCTACTCTACCCTTCATAGATAAAAACAGCCAATTCTGACTCAAGAGGAAAAAAGGGGGGGAGGGGGGAGAGATAAAGCTTCGCCTGCTTTTAGGCTGTTTCCACCTTTTTTTTTTCACCTTTTCCTTGATTCCTCCATCTCAGAGGCTCTGGGGTAATGAAGACAATGAAATAACAGCTCCCATTAGATTTTTGTTTGTAGTTTGCTTAAGACCAAATGAGATGGGCTCCTGTTACATCACATTGGCTACCACCTACGCTGCACCCGGCCTCAAATTGGCTTCCAAGGCCTGATTCACTTGCAGTAGAAATCCAGCCATTAAGAACAGTTATGTGATCCCGGGTGACCCGGCAAATCTCAACTCTAAGTGAATGGAAGCCATTAAAAGTCTCATCCATCGGCATTTCTCCCTGGGCCTGCTCCCACCCAGATGACCCACCAGATACAAGTTTTCATCTCAGCAGCTCTTAGGCTGAAACAAAATATTCAGAGCAGTGGATTTTCAACAGCTGTAGGCTTTCCTCTTTTGAGTTTTTCTTAAGAAGGTGGTGGTGGAGGAAATGAGGTTTACATAAGGAAGAGAGAGGCTTGTAAACTGGTCCGGGCGGGGGAGAGGGGCTCTTGCCCCACTTTGGGTTCTTCTGCAGAAGCTGAGAACCAACCAGGACAGTGAAAAGCTCTGGTTGGGGTGTTCCCCTCCCTGACTTTTGGAAGCATGGACTGATTACAAACTAAGTAAAATAGTGTTTCCATCTTGCTAGCAAACTGTAAAGTAGCCAACTGTGTTTCCTTTCTTTCTTAAGGAATGTCTTTAGAGTGTAGAGTGGATGGGTGTAACATCTATAGATGTGCTTGGTTCTGTTTATGCTAGAGTGACAAGAATCATGGAAAACGTGAGAGGATAAGGAGTCTGTCAATTTTTTTGATTTTAAAAATAGTCACATTTCAATATGGGATTAGAAAGAAGTATAAGGGTTAAGGCTGAATCTGATTTAGAAATTTCTAAATTTCAGAATTAGTCATTAAATACACTTAACTAGGGATCACTGACTTAGATGTCGATGATGATATGCTAAGATGTCAATTACAATCGCATTTTTAAAGTGTATTTATTTTTAATGTAAGGATATGACTTTACTGTGCTGGTTTCTGCCATAGGATCATTGGCTGATCTAGGTCTAGGAACACAGAAAAGCAGCCACAAGTAGTTGAATTTGGCCTCTGGGAAGCCCTCTCCTCTCTTCTCATAAGGCGCCCCACAGCTGCTGCTGCCTCCTCCTTCCCTAACTGGGCAGTCAGTCCTTGGAGCTCCCCACAGGTTGGGGGTGGCGAGAGTACTACTAGTAAAAAGAGGTATTTGTAGGTGACAGGGCCTGGCGAGGTGAGCTTGGCTGACCGAGAGCCTTTCCAGCTAAACTCCAAACAGCACCTGAAATATGGAAAGCTCCTGAGATGGCCACCTGACTCCTGAAAGGAATTCAAGAACAAAGGTGTGTGTGGGTGTGTGTGTGTGTGTGAATGAGAGAGCTTCTTACCCTTGGGATCTGATCAGTGAGGAGATACTAACATGAGGCCAGAAAAAAAGAGTTCTTCCCTTGTGATGAAAAGGCAGTGTTAAGTCACTTCAGTCCTCTCTGACTCTTTGTGACCCTGTGGCCTACAGCTTGCCAGGTTCCTCTGTCCGTGGGATTCTCCGGGCAAGAATACCGGAGTGGGTTGAGTAGGCAGTTTGGGTGTAATCACATGACTTCAAGAACTAGGCTTATCTGAAACCCATTTCGGAGACAAAGGTAGTTAAAAATAAAATCTGACTTTAAAGGGACCTCGTCCTGGATAAGAACTGAGCTGTAATGCGGTGGAGGCACAAATCAGTGCTTCACCTAGCAGGTGTGGGAGGGCAGCCCGTGGTGGGAAGCCCCGCTCACAGCTCTGCAGACAAATGCGTCTCCACACGTTACTCTCAACTTGTGGCTGCAGATGTGGGTGTTTGAAGGAAGTTGTACAGCAGTGTATTTTATGGGAAAAATTATATATGCTTTGGGGTTCCGAGGTTACGTATCACAGGGTTTATGGTGCCATCTTACTTCCTAACTCTTACATCCTTTCAACAGAAATCATTCTACTTTCCTTTGGATTTAATTCATCATGGGACATTTGTATCCAAGAGAAAAGTAGCTGTGGCTTGAAATGTATTTCATCTGACAATAAAAGGTAATTTACAAGACCGGATGGCCAATCACCCTATTTCCAGTTTTCCCGCATATTCCGTTTCATGCTGAAGCGCTACATTTTCAGCACATTTCTTCTTAAAGTCTCAGCATGTGGCTTTCATCATGTTACTTCCCATCTCCAGGGGCCCCTCTGACTGTTGGACAAAGTCCAGCTTCTCCTGCCTCCCATCGAGGCCTGCAGCAGTCTTTCTAGTGATTTCTTCCCATTTGATGCCATCTTTCTAATATTTCCCCTGCTTTCCCCTGTATGAACACACAGGTCCCTCCAGTGGGGCAGGATCAGTGTCACCTAAACTTATTCCTTGTACTTTCCTGCCTATCTGTGCTTTAGTTCCAACTGTCCCCCATACCCTGGCCCCCGTCACTGCCTAAGGCCCAGCCCTAACCACTACAGGTGTGGTTTGGGACCGTCACACACAGCGATCAGCACTCGTCACTGCTTCTGAACTCTGCACAGATGCTGTCTGTATTTACTCACTCTCCATGTATATTCAAGGAGCCTGAAAGTGGAAATTCTGGGGTCATTGTTCTTACTGCTCTGTGGATGGCAGAATTTGAGGACTTGGCACCTCTGGCCCAAATATGTCACCTAGAATGGCAGGCAGAGGTTATTGGATGTCACCAGACAAACTCAAGGCACTTTTGTTTTTAAATGGATACCATGTCTTTTATATTTTTATGTGGAAACTTATTGATAAGTCATCTGGGCTACATGTTAATTTTTGTGTGTGTGTGTCTTCATATTGGTATCAATTTAGGGGAAAAAAGGTATGTAGCAGGCCTGGTCTTGGTGACCACCATCAACTCTGCCACCACTAACCTGGGCGTGGTATCGGTGAAAATGACAGTTATTTCTGAACTGGGAAATGCTGTGGCTTCATTAGGGAAGTGTAGGGGTGGGGAGGGGAGGAGAGGTATTTGGATGACCAAGAATAAGCCCTCTAAAGCTGGTGCTAAGCGAGGAGACAGCATTGTGTCTGAGGCAGGTATTATCACTTATCACAGATTATGGGTGACTTTTGCCTACTGGTTGGTGATCTCCGGTAATGAGCAGCTTGAGTGTTTACAGCCGAGCTCCTGGCACCTGGTTATGATGGGGGTCAATCCACAGCACAAATTCAGGGCGAGCAAACTCCCACCCATACCCAGAGCCTGGCTTTACCAGCAGTTCTCTGGTCTAAAGCCTTTCTTTCCAGCAGTTTCCCACCCCCCCCCCCTCCCCTGCTCAGCACAATCTTCTCATCCTTGCCCCTTTACAAGTCTTGGCCCTTTTCTACAGCAGCTTCAATGATCCCATCTTATCAGAGATAAGATACACTCCCCCTGGAGTAAGACACTTCTCCCCAGGGTCCAAGGTGCAAACTGCCAACCCAGGGCTAATCAGAGACCAGATTTATTGTGAGGACGAATAGCGAGCTCCACCCTTTCTAGAACTGTCACTTCTCTCTAGTCTATGAAGCATATGTTCAGCGAGGCATACGCAAAGTGACTGTCCCTAGTGGGGTTTGAAGGAGGCTGTGGAGGGTGCCCGTCCTGAGACTAACAGCCAGACCACAGGGACCATCTACTCCCACCACCCCTAAAAGTCTGAAGAACATGCATCTGTTCCCCTTTTCCTATAAACATGAATTCCATTTACAACTGACTTGTTCAGTTCCGTGCTGGATGCCCACACAGGCTCACTGAGCTGGTGTGGAGTAGGGCTGACGAGAACGAGGAGCCCCTGGAATTAGCTGGGAGGCAGGTGATGGAGGCCAGTGCATGACAGATAGAAACAGGCTCCGTAATAGCACAGGGTGGAACGCAGATCAGTGGGAAGATCATGGATGATTCAAGAGGCAGAGGGAGGACAAACTCAGGTAATTATGCTGAGGAAGTCTGGAGGCGGAAGGAGTTGTGAGTGTACAAGAGAGGCATGAAAACACCCCCAGAATGATGATTTGGTCTGGGGGCTTAGAAGGCGAGACAAATCTTGGTGCTACTGATTCAGACAGAAACTTAGAAGAATGGGCGTTGGGAGAAACCGAGGAGTTCAGGGTTGAAAAGAGTTTGAGCTCAGTGTTCTACTGACAGAATCTGAGAACGTGAAGAGGGCTGAACCCCTAAGAGGCAGCAGAGGAGGAGACCAAGGTGGAGAAACACAGCGGCCTGCACCTCACTGCTCACAGCAGGGGACAGGCCCTGAGGGTATCACAGAAGTGGACGGTGGGGAGGACAGCTCAGGAGAGGGATGGAGTGAAGACAGTGACGGCAAGAAGTCCAGGCAGGTCTGGAAGATGTGCGACAATTAGCAGGTCACTGTGGATCTTAGCACATGAAGCTTCAGTTGAGTGAGGAGACCAGAAGCAGATTCCAGGGGAGTCAGAGCTAGATCAGGAGGCCAGGGAGAAGTGAGGACAGGCCATTCCTTACAAGAAGGAAAGGGATACTGGACTGAAGGAAGCGTGGCTTTTTTCTTGGAAGAAACCTGAAAACACCTGAGTGGGTACTTGCACACACGTGACCTGGAGGTCAAGTGTACACTGACCCTAGGGACAGACAGAACACACTTCCCCACAGTTCTCTGCTTTCCCCAGGCCAGTACCAGCCAGGTAAAACCAGAAAAATAATGGCAGCTGATTATCTCAGAGCTTCCCAGGTGGCGCTGTGGTAAAGAACCTGCCTGCCAATGCACGTAAGAGATGCAGGTTTGATTGCTGGGTCAGCAAGATCCCCTGGAAGAGGGTACAGCAATGCACTTCAATCTTTTTGCCTGGAGAATCCCATGGACAGAGGAGCCTGGTGGGCTGTGGTACACAGAGTTGCAAACAGTTGGACACGGCCAAGGCAACTTAGCACACATGCAGAGCAAAGATGGACACACCCAGTGGAATAAGTGACTTCGGAAAGCTTTGTGTAGCTATGTGAAGGTGGTTGACAAGATCAAAACCCAATTCCAACCTGTGGTCAGAATCTCATGCATCACAGAGTGGGACTATTTATTTTCAGAATACTCTCCAGAAAGTGTAACTTGGTTCCCTGACTCCTGGAATAGGCATTTAAAGGAGCCTTTCTCCTCCTCACAGCTGAAAGTCTGTTTAGCTGGTGGGGGAACTGAGCCCCATCTGAAGGACCAATAATTTATGAAAAATGGAAAACAAAGTCTTCTCCCTAAATAGTCACATGTTAAAGACAATGCATGAGAATGTGTTACAAAGCTCATTAGAGCATGGTTGGAAACGGGTAAATGTAAATGCTTAGCAAACAATTCAAACATTACATACAACTGCAGTATCTTATGAACTACTTTCTTTTGTGACATTCTCTTTCTCTGACACTTCCTATGGATTAAAACAACACAACAAAAGACACACAGTATGCCAATGAAGCTACTCAGCATAGGAATGGGGGCTTTTTAGTCTGATGATGCTTCTTGGACAGTCTTAGCTTCTCAGAACTCTCTACTTGTCTTAGGAAGGAAATGACACTTTCACACCCCATTCATTCACCAACTGGACCAATGAGACAGCTTAGGAAAATGAATACTTACAACAACATGTTGCTTGCTGAACTTTTACTGGGGGAAGAAAATTTCATAGCAGCGACTGTTGTTTAGTTGCTAAGTCATGTCCAACTCTTTTGCAACCCATGGACTGTAGCCCGCCAGGCTCCTCTGTCCATGGAATTCTCCAGGCAAGAACACTGGAGTGGGTTGCCACTTCCTTCTCCAGGAGATCTTCCCAACCCAGGGATCAATCCCATGTCTCCTGCATTGGCAGGTGGATTCTTCACAACTGAGCCACCTGGGAAGCCCATAGCAGTAATTACTCAACTTTTAAATACAAGCAGTGGATCTGAAAGCAACTGTTATTAAGACTCCATGAGTCCTTGTCTATAAAGTCCGGCATCCCATGCCTGCGGATGAAAACCTTGGTGCTCAGAGATCACGCTTCTTGGTCACTAACGGGCTGCAGCCGTCCTTAGGCAGACCCAGGGTCACTGCTTTTATGCTGACAATAATTCAGAAAACAGACACGATAGGTGAGCTTGATCTAAAACTGGACTCACCTTCACTGTGAGTTTTCCTCTCTTTTAAAAAGCTGACTTGGGGATCATGTCAGTGTTCCGAAGAAAGGAGTTTTGTAACCAAGCTTCCCTGAACTTCGTAACTTTGCCTTGACTGCGTGCCCTCTGCCCTGCATTTTACATTTCTTCCCACACTCCCTCTCCCAGATAACACAATCATTACAGCCTTAAGAAATCTGATTTATAAAGAGGCTTTTATACAAAGAGTTCACAACCCTGTCACATACCCATCAGGGGTATTCTCAGCCAAACAGAAATTCAAGTTTTAGAGTGACAATGTGGCCATCAATGAACGTCTCTTTGATGGATTACGCAAGGGTAGATGTGATTTACAGTCGCAATCCTGATTCTCAGATGTGTGCGTTCCTTTTTCGCAATTGTGTATGTGGATGATAAGGACCGAAGGCAGGCCCGGGTCTGCCATGGCTTCCAACCTCCAGGCCTGGGGCAAAGGAGTCAAGGCCGAGGGCACAGGGAGGCCGCTGCTGGGAAACAAGAGGGCCCGCAGCTCTGAAAAGAATACTTGTTTAAATTCCAGGGTGCTTCCCTGGACTCTGAAGAAAGATGATGCCATTGGGGCAGAGAATAAAGCTCTTTTCTGAGCAAGGAGTATAATGCATGATAGATACACTGAAATAGGATATAACCTTCCTATTAATGTGATTCTGTGCAAATGGTAAACCCAAGAGTGTAGATTTGAAACAAGGGCTAGCTCAGAGAATATTACAGTGACTTTATTAACATTCTAATCATTGAGACTTTCAGTAGACACAGGAGGAAAACAATTTCTTGGCCAAGAAAGTTTCATTTAAAAACAAATAACCTACATAAAACCGAAGGCAATTACTTTCAAAATTACTGGAACACAGTAATAATTCAGTTGTTATTTCAATTAACAAATGGGAAACGCAGGTATGCCTTGCTTACCGAGTACTCCTCAAAGGTTGTAATTAAAATGAATTAAATGTCAGATGCCTTAGGAGACCTTGTTAATTAGTGGAATCCTGAGTGAATCCTTTTGTAGAGCAATTATTTTGAAAAGTAAATAGTCATTTCCAGATGAACCTGTTTAATATCTAAATTTGACTATGTCAGGTTTACTCAAGAAAAACTTCCCTTTAGTGCCTTCCTGAATTTTTTAGCTTAATTTATATCACCTAACTTTTTTATTGAATTACAGATATACTGTATCTTTTATATACAGTAGCGTGTGTATGTTATTTCCAAGTTCCTACTTTATCCCTCCCCACTTGCCTTCTCTAATATTAATATTCAACAGAAGGAGAAAGCCCAAAGACAAAAATTCAGAGTAAAATCAATTATTTTCTTAAAATTTATTTTGTTGACGGATAGTTGATTTCCAATGCTGTGTTAATTTCTGCTGTGCCGAAAAGTGATTCACTTACACATAGGTGTACATGCTCTTTTCCATTATGGTTTATCACAGGATACTGAATATAGTCCCCTGTGCTGTACAGCAGCCCTTGTTGTTTATATATAATAGTTTGCAACTGCTAATCCCAAACTTCTAATCCATCCCTCCCCTCTCCTCCCTCCCCCTTGGCAACCACAAGTCTGTTGCTGTGAGTCTGCTTCTATTTTGTAGGGAAGTTCATCTGTGTCATAGTTTAGCTTCCACATATAATGGTACATGTGGTATTTGTTTTTCTCTTTCTGACTTACTTAGTATGATCATATCTAGGTACATCTATGTTGCGACAAATGGCATTCTTTTTTTAATGACTGAGTAGAACTCCATTATAATATATACCACATCTTTATCCATTCATCTGATGATTAACATTTACATTGTTTCTGTGAGTTGGTCATTGTAGATACTGCTGCTATGAACACTGGGGAGAATGTATCTTTTTCAATTATAGCTTGTCTGGATATATGCCCAGGAGTGGGACTGCTAGATCATACAATAACTATTTTTAATTTTTGAAGGAACCTCCATACTGTTCTCCATAGGGGCTGCACCAATTTACGTTTCCACCTACAATGTAGGAGGGTCCCCTTTACCACACCCTCTCCAGCATTTGCGATTGGTCAATTTTTAAATGATGGTCATTTTGACTGGTATGAAGTGACACCTCATTGTAGTTTTGATTCGCATTTCTCTAATAATTAATGATATTGAGCATATTTTCATATGCCTGTTGGCTATCTATGTCTTCTTTGGAGAAATGTCTGCTTAGATTTTCAGCCCATTTTTAAATTGGGTTATTTGCTTTCTGTTGATGTGTTGTATACGGTCTTCGTATATTTAGAAAATTAAGCCCCTCTCAGTTGCATCATTTGCAGTATTTTCTCCAAGTCTGTAGGTTATCTTTTCATCTTATGATTTCTCTTATTGTACAAAAGCTTTTAAGTTTGATTAGGTTCCACTTGCTTATTTTTGCTTTTATTTCTATTGTCTTGGGAGACTGACCTAAGAAAACATTGGTACAATTTATGTCATTGAATGTTTTGTCTATGTTATCTTCTTTTAGTTTTATGGTGCCATGTTTTATAGTTAAGTCTTAAAGTCATCTTGAGTTTATTTTTGTGTAAAGTGTAAGGATGTGTTCTAACTTCACTGATTTACACGTGGCTGTTAACTTTCTCAGCACAATTTGTTGAGGAATGTCTTTTTTCCATTGTATGTTTTTGCTTCTTCTGTTGTAGACTGACTGTAGGTTTTGTGGATTTAATCTCTGGGCTCTATTCTGTTCCATTGATCCATATGTCAGTTTTTGTGTTGGTACCATACTGTTTTAATTACTGTAGCTTTGTACTGGGCTTCCCAGGTGGCTCAGGAAAAGAATTTGCCTGCCAATGCAAGAAACGTGGGTTTGATCCCTGGGTTGGGAAGATAGCCTATAGAAGAAGGCAACCCACTTCAGTATTCTTTTCCTGGGAAATTCCATGGAATTGCAAAAGAGTTGGATACAACTCCACAACTAAACAACAATAAGCTTTGCTGTATTGCCTGAAGTCTGGGAGAGTTATGCCTTCAGCTATGTTCTTTATCCTCGGTGTGCTTTGGCAATTCTGGGCCTTCTGTGATTCCAATAGGATTATTTGCTCTAGTTCTGTGGAAAATGTCATGAGTATTTCATAGGGATACTCATTACATGGGTAGATTGCTTTGGGTAGTACCGCCATTTTAACAATATTAATTCTTCCAATCCAAGAGTATGGGAGTATCCTTCTGTTTCTTTGAATCATCTTCACTGTCTTTTATTAATGTTTTATAGTTCTCAGCATATAGGTCTTTCACTTCCTTGGTCAGGTTTACTGCTAAGTATTTTATTTTTTTGATGCAATTAAAAGGGATTTTTTTTTCACATTCTCTTTCTGATATTTCATTGTTAAGTATAAAGAAATGCAACAGATTTCTTAATATTCATCTTGTACCCTGCTACCTTGCTGAATTCATGTATCAATCTAGTAGTTTTTGTGTGGAGTCTTTAAGGTTTTCTATATATAGTATCATGTCATCTGCATATAATGACAATTTTACCTCTTCTTTTCCAATTTGAGTATCTTTTCTTTCTTTTTCCTGTTCGATTGCTATTGCTAGGACTTCCAATACTATCTTGAATACAGTTTGCATCCTTGTCTTATTCCAGAATTCAGTGGGAAGGCTTTCAGCTTTTCACAGTTGAGTATTATATTGGGTGTGGGATTGTGATAAATAACTTTTATCATATTGGAAAGTATCTTCCCTCTATACTCACTTTGGTTTAAGAGTTTTTATCATGAATGGATGCTAAATTTTATTAAATGCTTTTTGTGCATCTATTGAGTCATCATGTGGTTTTTGTCTTTTGTTATGTGATGCTCAACACTGATTAATTTGCATACATCGAAACATCCTTGTGACTCCAGATGAATCCAACTTGGTTGTGGCATTATGATCTTTTTTGTTTTGCTTGTCGTGCTAGGGCTTCACTGCAGTGCAGGGGGTTTCCTGAGCTGGGCTGCAAGGGCTTGTGATGTATGATCTTTTCTTGTGTTGTTGGATTTGGGGTTTGCTAATATTTTCTTGAGAATTTTTGCATATATATTCATCAAAGATAATGGCATGTAACTTTCTTTTCTGGTACTGTCTTTGTCTGGCTTCGGTATCAGAGTGATGGTGGCTTCACAGAATGTCTTTAGGAGTGTGCTTTCCACTTTAGTCTTCTGGGAGAGTTTGAGAAGGATCAGCATAGGTTCTTCTTTGTATCTTTGGTAGAAGTCACATGTGAAATCATATGGTCCTGGACTTTTGTTTCTAGGAAGATTTTAAATTACAGATGTCATACCACTTCTAGTGACTGGTCTGTCCCAATTATGTATTTCTTTTTGATTCAGTGTTGGTGGGCTGCATGTTTCTAGAAACTTGTCCATTTCTTCTAGGTTGTTGAATTTATTGGCATATAATTTGTCACAGTATTCTCTTATGGTTTCTTAGAATTTGTTTGGTATTGGTTATTTCTCTTTTTCATTTCTTATTTTGTATATTTGGATCCTTGCTCTTTTCTTCTTGGCGAGCCTGGCCAGAGGTTTGTCAAGTTTGTTTATTCTTCAATGAAGCAGCTCTTTGTTTCGTTGAAGTTTTTCGATTTATAAAAAAATATTTTATTTCCTCCCTGATCTTTATTATTTCATTGCTTCCTTCTGCTCACTTTAGGATTTTTTTTTGCTCTTTTTCTAGTTCTTTTAGGTGGTAGATCAGGTTGTTTGAAATTTTTGTTATGTTTTAAGAAAGGCACGTACCACTATGAATTTTATTCTAAGAACTGCTTTTGCTATATCACATAGATTTTGTTTGGTTTTGCTTTTATTGTCATTTATCTTAAGGTATTTTTTTATTTACTGTTTGATTTTGTTGTTGATGCACTGGTTTTTAGTAGCATGTTGACTACATGCTCCATGTAATCAATTTTCTTATTTTTCTGTAGTCGATTTCTAGTTTCATCTGGTATGGTCTGAGAAAAGGCTTAGATATGACGATCAGAAATAATTTCTATACTCGTTAAGTTTACTGAGGCTTGTTTTGTGGCCTAGGATGTGGTCAATCCTAGAAAATGTTCCCTGTATACTATACTAAAAAAGAATGTGTACTGTCTTTTTGGAAATAATGTCCTAAAAATATCAATTAAGTCTAACTGTTGTATCCTTTAGGATCTATGCTGCCTTACTAATTTTCTGTCTAGAAGATCTATTGATTGAGTGGGTGTTAAAGTCTCCTGTTATTGTATTCCCATCAATTTCTCAATTTATGTCTTTTGGTATTTGTCTATGTATTTGGATGCTCCTACACTGGGTGCAAATAGTTTGATAAGTGTAATACACTCTTCTTGTATTGACTGCTTTATCATTATATAGTGTCCTTCTTTAACTTTCTTTATGGACTTTGTTTTAAAATCTATTTGGCCTGATATGAATAGTGTGATCCCCATTTTAATTTCCATTTGCATAAGATATCTTATTCCACCCCCTCATTTTCAATATATGTGTGTCTTTTGCCTTACAGTGGGTCTCTTGTAAGGAACATGTTGTAGGCTCTTATTTTTTATTCCAGTCTATCACTCCCTTGTTGCCGTCCATAGTCATCTTTTTGTTGGGCTGTGATGGGTCTTGGTTGCTGCACACGGGCTTTCTCTAGTTGTGGTGTGTGGGCTACTCACTGCAGTGGTTTCTCTTGTTGCAGAGCACAGGCTCTAGGCACATGGGTTTCAGTCATTGCAGTGCATGGGCTCAGCAGTTGTGGCTCATGGGCTTAGTTGCTCTGTGGCATGTGCGATACTCCTAGACCAGGCATCAAACCAATGCCCCTTGCATTGAAAGGTAGATTCCCAACCACTGGACCACCAGAGAAGCCCTCCCTGTCTTCTAATTGAAGCATTTAATCCAGTGACATTTAAAGTAATTATTGATAGACATGTATTTATTACCACTTAAAACCTTACTTTCCAGTTGATTTTTGTATTTTGCTTTTCATTTCATAGTTTATGATTTCCTTTTACATTATGCTTGTGTTCTCTTTTTTGTTTTGGTAAATCTACTGAATTTTCTCATTTGTTGCTACCTTGTTTTTCAAGTATTTTAACCCCTTCCTACATCTACTTGCTTTAGACTGGTAGTCATATACTCAAACACACTCTAAAAATATTTACATTTTATTTCTCTCCTCATCCCGCATTTTATGATTTTGATGTCCTCTTTAACATATTCATGTATATCCTTTTGCTATTCATTGTGGCTGTCATTGCTTTCACAAAAACTTTCTGATCTTTAAAAAAATCTGTCTACTGGCTTATTTAAGTGATTTACTTTTCCAGTTGTGATTTTTCTCTTTCCTATATATTTTTGCTTCTTTTCTATTTAGAGAAGACCATTTATTATATCTTTTAGGATAGAGTTAATATGGCTATATTTAGTTTTCATTCCTCTGAGAAATTTTTTGTCTATTCTAAATGATAATTTTTACAGGGTAGAGTATCCTAGGTTGCAGATTTCCCCCATGTTGCTATTTCCTCTGGCCTGCAAATGCTTCTGTAGAGAAATCAGCTGACAAACTAATGGAGGTTCCCTTGTAATTAACTCTTTGTTTTTCTGTTACTGCCTATTTAGAATCCTCTTTTTAACTTTTGCCATTTCTGTTATATCTTGGTGTAGATCTGTTTGGGTTCATTTTATTTGGACTCTTCATGCCTCCTATGAGAAACGCTGGGCTGGATGAAGCACAAGCTGGAATCAAGATTGCCAGGAGAAATATCAATCTCAGATATGCAGATGACACCACCCTTATGGCAGAAAGTGAAGAAGAACTAAAAAGCCTCTTGATGAAAGTGAGAGAGGAGAGTGAAAAAATTGGCTTAAAGCTCAACATTCAGAAAACTAAGATCATGGCATCTGGTCCCATCACTTCACAGGAAATAGATGGGGAAACAGTGGAAACAGTGTCAGACATTATTTTTTGGGCTCCAAAATCACTGGAGATGGTGATTGCAGTCATGAAATTAAAAGACGCTTACTCTTTGGAAGGAAAGTTGTGACCAACCTAGAGAGCATATTGAAAAGCAGAGACATTACTTTGCCAACAAAGGTCCGTCTAGTCAAGGCTATGGTTTTTCCAGTGGTCATGTATGGATGTGAGAGTTGGACTGTGAAGAAAGCTGAGCACCAAAGAATTGATGCTTTTGAACTGTGGTGTTGGAGAAGACTTTTGAGAGTCCCCTGGACTGCAAGGTGATCCAACCAGTCCATTCTAAAGGAGATCAGTCTTGGGTGTTCTTTGGAAGGAATGATGCTAAAGCTGAAACTCCAGTACTTTGGCCACCTCATGTGAAGAGTTGACTCAATGGAAAAGACTGATGCTGGGAGGGATTGGAGGCAGAAAGAGAAGGGGACAACTGAGGATGAGATGGCTGGATGGCATCACCAATTCGATGGACATGAATCTGAGTGAACTCAGGAGTTAGTCATGGACAGGGAGGCCTGGCATGCTGCAATTCATGGGGGTCACAAAGAGTTGGACACGACTGAGTGACTGAACTGATGCCTCCTATACCTGGATATCTGTTCCTTCTTTAGGTTTGAGAAATTTTCAGTCTTAATTTCTCTGAATAAAATTTCAATCCCCCCCTTTCTCTTTTTTTTCTCCTTTTGGGATCCCTATTATATGTAGATTGACACACTTACTAGGTTTCTTACTTTGCTTTAATTTTTAATTTGGCTTCTTCTGAGTGGGTGATTTCTATTATTCTATCTTCCAGAATATTTATTCATTCTTCATTATGTAGTCTGCTATTCATTGCCTTTAGCTCAGGTTTCATCTCAGCAAATGAGTTTTATCATTTTTCTTGGCTCCTCTTTATAGCTTCTAGTTTCTTTTTACTGTAATCTGAATTCCAATTGTTAACTCTTAATTTCTTCAGTATTTTCACTATCTCCTTTTAACTTGGTGTCTATTAGACTGAGGAGTTTGTTTCATTGTTGGGTCTCTACTGATGTTTTAATTGGGAGTGTTTCCTCTGTTTCATTTTTATTTATATTTTCCTTACTCTCTGAATTTAGGAGAAATAATTATCTACCATGGGCCTGGAGGGCTATTTTTATGTGGGAACATCCTCGTGTAATCTGTGTAGGGTTAATATTTTTGGTGCAAGGGCTGTTTTTAGTATGCATGCCTATTTCCTCTTTGCTCAGTGTTTGTTGGCCATAGAGTAGAATTGATTCTTATATCTCAACTCTTGAAAATCACTTCTCTCAGCTTTTAAACAATATATTTTAGGATTTTCCCCTTAATTTAGGTAGTTGTGTGAAGGCCCTCTTTCTGTAGGGTGGCCACATCCTGCTGTGACATCTGGTAACACCATGACCAAGCCCTACCCATGCCTAATGAAATCAGCCAAGGCAATGTCTCAGCTTTAATATTTCTAGAGAGGTTTTCCTAGGGATTTGTTTCTTGATGTGCATTTGCAGCCTAGGAACCACATGTGGCATTTTTATAGATACTCTCTAGTTCTACAAAGTCCCCAGATCCCCCATGAAAGGATTACATATTATTGGGGTCCATAGGTTGCCGAGCATTTCTGTAGTTCTTGGTTTATGACAATTACAATTTTGGCTCCACAGCTAGATAACTGTAACATGTAGCTTATCAGGTAGACATTTTAAAACTTGGGTGAAGTGAAGGTTTTGTTTTAAACCCAGCCAGGTTCCTAGGATATCTTAAAAAACTAGGAAAATGAAACTCACAGGCACTTTGGGAAGGCAAGGATGACTGTCCCCTGTCTGGGTGCCCGGACTCCCTGCTGGCCTGGCTATGGAGGTAGATAGATGTCCTTGTCCCCATCAGTTTCCATGACTCTCTGGGGCACCTTTATACCTTAGGTAAGGAAGGACAGGGGAAAATAACCTCCAAACACTTATTTTCTATCTGACCCTAAAAAAGAATTCATCTCCTATAGAGGTATTGCTACTATTTACTGAATACTTGCCATGTGCCAGGGAATACTACCAAGTACTTTGCACAATACAATGGTGCAATGAAGATGCCATCATTAAGCCTTGCAGGGACTGACTTAGGAAGTGGAGTATTGTGCCCAAGGTATGAAACACTAAGGGGCAGGGGGAGGATGAAAAGCCACGTGTGCTCTTAGATGCGCCGCTTTGTGCCTCTGACATCTACCACACAGTGTGGCAGATCACTCTGCTTCTGGTGAAATTCCACTGAGAGGGGAAATGAAGACTCAGGGTCCTTGGTGTATCCTTCCACCTTCTCATCCAGGTGCTCAGCCTGTCTGAAGCAGATTCAGATGTTCCAAATCCCCTCTGTGTAGCCAGTCAGTCTTTTCAAGCACCTACTGAACTCAGTCCAGTGTGGAATCTGGATTAAATTCATCCTTTCTGTCTTATTTTCCTCAAGCATCAGTAACACAGTGTGCTCCATTGCAGGAACTTTATTTACAATGAACCTAAATCTTGTAACAGTGGATGTATGCTACCAGTCCATCTTATGACTCAATCCCCACATCCTGCCTCTTGTATGTCAAGAGGGCCATCCCAATGGTTAACAAATTCTCCATCCATACTGCAGTAAAACTTGCTTTAAACAAGTGGTTTATGACCTAGAGCTCCTTTTAGGATTTTCCTTTCATGAATCTTAGGAATCACTGTAATGTTAACATCCCACCACGAGTGAATGCATTTTTCTTTTATCCCTATTACTAAAGACAGGAAGAAGATGTTAAGTAACCCCTGGGTTCTGGGGTCCTCAGGTTTGATAGTGTTGCACAGGTAGCTATAGACAAGTTGTGATCCTGTAGTTTTGATACTGATTTGTGATTCATCACATAAACCAGAATAGTCTGAGAGTCAAACTTTCTATTTCTAGAATTTCAAGCAGTGTCAAGCTTTCTCATCATTGGTCTCCAAAACGGCATCTTCCAAAGAGGTTTAAAAAAGACAGCTCTTGAAGACTGTCACTTATAGAGTATATCTGGGTAAATATTTTAGACATTATCAGCCAACAGTCAGAAAATTAATGGAATGAGGGCCACAATGTTACGAAATAAGAGGATATGTTTAGAACATAGGAACCAATTAAGGATAACCCACTTAAGTGGAACTGGCACCAGGTCATTCTGATTTGAGGGCACTTGGCACAATTTTAAAAAATGAAAATGTCACCCCTCAGTGAGCTGGGCAGGCCCCCAGCTTGGGCTTGTCTGCAGCAATTTTAAAGGACAGAAGTGGGCACATCTTCTGTGCCTGGAACCAGGAGCTCCAGGATGTTCCAGTTAGGAACATCAGTTCTAGTTGGCTCCTCGGATATTCCAGTTAGGGAGGGGAAAAGACTCTTATTCTTGGGAAAGATAAGCCGCAGGGTTTTGTGCTTAAAGAAGAAAACCTTTGTGTTCAACAATCATTATAAAGATTACAGGGGTCTCTAACCCACAGGCCATGGACCACTTAAAGAGAAAAAAACCTCTGTATTTGATGGTCATTACAGGCTAGAGCAGGAATTGGGCTGTACAGCAGGGGAGCAGTGGGTGAAACAGAAACCAGTCCCTGACCAACCAGCCCTGGTCTGTGGGAAAACTGTTCTCCATGAAATCCAGTCCCTGGTATCAAAAGGTTGGGAACTGCTGGACTAAAGCATAATTCTAAGTAGCCACATCAGGTACAAAGTATATCAACAGGGCTAAACTGATTATCCCCCTACTGAGGATTTTCTGTTTGGCCCCACAGCCTAGTTTTCCATTACAGAATATGGGCAGGAAAATGGTCAAGCATTAACTTGGATGATGATGGAACTGCAGCTCACTGTTGGAAACACAGCAATGTGTTACTGTTGAAGGAGAAAATTTTCTTCAGAACTTTTTTACAGAAACAAAGACCATCAAAATGTGGAGAAATAGCACAGATAGTTGCTATAACTCAGGGGGCTTCCCTGAGGGCTCAGTTGGCAAAAAGTCTACCTGCAGTACAAGAGACATGGGTTGGGAAAATCCCTGGGAGAAGGAAATGGCGACACATTCCAGTATTTTTGCCTGGAGAATTTCATGGACAGAGAAGCCTGGTGGGCTACAGTCCATGGGGCTGCAAGAGTTGGACATAGTTAAACAACAAAGGACTCTGGCAACACACTCCAGTATTTTTGCCTGGAGAATTCTATGGAGAGAGAAGCCTGGTGGGCTATAGTCCATGGGGCCGCAAGAGTTGGACACAGTTAAACAACAAAGGACCCTGAAGCAGGTGGTGAAGAACAGAAGAAAAGGCACAGGCTCGTACACCCTGCAGTGAGCCACTGTCCCTGTAGATCCTAATAAGACCAGGCCATGGACTGTTGCCAAGAAGAATTCATTCACCAATTACCAGCTCTGTTTCTTTTTATAAGAAAGATATGCCTTCTTTGACTCTGTTCTGTTACTCCAGTATCTTCTGTTCCTGAAGACCTGATGGGATTTGTCACTTTCCCAGATAATGTCTTACTTGAAAATGGCCTCACAGGAAAGCTTATTACCATCTTTAATTATTGGAAGGATAGCTGTGAGACACATGGCCCATCTCTCTCCCTGGACCCACCCCACTGTCACTATCCAAAGGAGTTTTATTTAATTCTGTGGGAGCACTTGAATTTATGCCCCATTAAAGATCTCTTTTGAAAACGAAAAGTTGAAGCCACATCTAACAGTCACGACATTCTCTGGATCCCACGCACATCCTAAAACTGGAAAACTTGTTTCATGGCCACAGAACCAATAAAATATATGACTTCATTCGAAATGCCTGATTCTTAAAAAGGAAAATAAAGTCATTTCAGGTGTTTATAAAAAGTCTTTATGATTGGAGCATTCTATAAACACTGAATATGTTCTAAGAAGTTTCTCTTGTGTCGTAAGAAATTACAGCTTAGCTGGAGTAGCAAACCTTCCATTCTGCTGTGAGATTTGCTTTCAGTTTCAAATTTAACTCTTAACATTTTTCTTTTAGGACCAAGGTCAAGATAGGGCCTCTTAATATTTATGCTCTTACTCATCTTCCATTAGCCACAGTGAAAACAAGCATCGCCAGTTTCCTACCTCAAGACTTGGTTACAGAAATAACTGGGTGTGACCATACTGGATGAGTCAACCAGTCAGTCAACAAACAGGACTCCTCATTTTGTGCCAGGTGGGAGCAGAGTTCTACAGGAAAAGTTCATGTGGTCACGTTCTCGTTGAAGAGAAGGAGTCTAAGCTTCAAGCAACATCAAATATATAGCTGGGCTGAGCCAGTCCTGTAACTGCCTAAAGTACTTCCAAGAGTACTTTACCTCTTACTACCTCCCCTTACCTCTGATCTGTTTTTTTTTTTGAGGAATACCATCTGACATGAATAAAAGAACCAAGGACTCTGACTCCACCAAGAATTCCCCCAAATATTCCACACCCACTTCTGGGTACAAAGATCTCTGGGCTTGTGCCTTAGTATGTGCGTGCTAGTCATGTCCGACTCTTTGAGACCCTATGGGCTGTAGCCTGCCAGGGTCCTCTGTCCATGGCATTTTCCAGGCAAGAATACTGGAATGGGTTGCCATTTTCTCCTCCAGGGGATCTTCTTGACCCAGGAATTGAACTCGAGTCTACTGTGTCTTCTGCATTGGCAGGCAGATTGATTATTGCTGAGTGACCCTGGAAGACTGTAAAGAGGAGGGGAACGTGCAGACCTGCAATTTCTGGGGAGTTTTGATGTCCTGAGCAAACAGCTTGAGGTGGGTCTTTCTCTCAGGAAAGCTTTGCAGTGGTGAGGGCTCTGCCTGGACAGCTCTGGCACAAAGTGCTACCTGGTGTCCAGGGCTGTCTGTGACCTGGCCCAGCCTTGTGGCTGCCATTGCTCTTAACCCCACCCTATTCAGCCCTACTTCACCCACCCAGCAGAACTGCGTTTTTCTGATCTGCCCCTGCCCCTGCTCAGGTCATTCTGTCTGGAACACCCTTCCTTCTCATCTCTCTGCTCTCCTCATTCACATGTACACCCTCAGCTCATCTGAAATGCCATGATCTCCAAGAAGGCTTCTCCTGCCCAACCAGAAATTGTTCTTCTCTGAACTCTCCTCTACATGACCTCCCACATTTTAATCTCCATAGTTGTCCTCTCTTTTCATCTGTTACCTTCCCTACAAAGGAAACCTGCTGCTGCTGCTAAGTCACTTCAGTCGTGTCCGACTCTGTGCGACCCCATAGACAGCAGCCCATCAGGATCCCCGTCCCTGGGATTCTCAGGCAAGAACACTGGAATGGGTTGCCATTTCCTTCTCCAATGTGTGAAAGTGAAAAGTGAAAGTGAACTTGTTCAGTCGTGGCCGACTCTTAGTAACCCCATGGACTGCAGCCCACCAGGCTCCTCCATCCATGGGATTTTCCAGGCAAGAGTACTGGAGTGGGCTGCCATT
Source organism: Nanger dama (assembly GCA_917880005.1). NCBI lineage: Eukaryota > Metazoa > Chordata > Mammalia > Artiodactyla > Bovidae > Nanger > Nanger dama. Next base: position 572,263 of record CAKJTW010000084.1, read on the forward strand.
GCCTTCTCCGAAAGGGAAAGCTACTGGAGTCCAAAATCATCATTTCTGGGGTTACTGATGGTGATTCTTCTAGCATGTGTAGTATGTGGCCCAGTAACTCCACGGTTTGAAGCAAAGCTTTGCACAGCCCAGTGCTTCCAGAGCGGTGCCCTGAGGCCACCTTGTGGGAGCTGAGTGGACAGGACTATGGGGAGAACCCCAGCCCTCCAATCTGTCCTTCAGTCAGATGGGTTTTGACTGTAATTCTATTTATTGTGATTCATATAAGTTTTCCTTTAAAAAGGATTTTGCTAGAGATAAAAAAAAGGAAACCACTGCCATAGATACTATCAAATAAATGAACAGAATTATATCGGATGCCTTGAGCACTTTTTCCTTTCAGATATAATGAAATTCATGATAAAAAAGCGAGGCAAGGTTCAGAGTGCCTGTCAATCAAAAACATGGTCAAAACAGAGGCCCTTCTCCTCTGCTATATGATCTTTTTCCATTACAATTTGACAGATGCCTTCTCAAGTTCTGAGTGAGCTGTGTTTGAGGTGGTGAACAAAACCACGTTGGGCCTGGTTCTGCTCTGAGCTCAAGAATGTGAGTGAGGACATTCAAGACACTCTGATTTCAATGCATGTGTGTGAGCACACCCATGATGCTCTGATCTCAATGCATGTATGTGAGCACACCCAGATGCTTGCATCTCAATGCGTGTGAGAACACCCATGACACTCTGATCTTAATGTGTATGAGTGAGCACACCCATGCTGCTCGGATCTCAATGTGTATGAGTGAGCACACACACGCTGCTCGGATCTCAATGTGTGTGTGAGCACATCCATGACACTCTGATCTCAATGTAACTTTGAAGACAGAGTTACAAATGATGCTGACAGACGACTCTTGATCCTTCTCCCCCACCAAATAAATCTATTCCTTCAGTTTAAGTGGTGCTAATATCCACTCTGCTGCTCAGGCTACACATCTCAGAGTGTCTCCTGATTTCTCTCCTTCACTACTCACGCCCAATTTATCAGTAATACTGCCAGCTGCATCTCTGAAATGTTCCCAAGCAGTTCATTTCTCCCTGCCATCTGCTGCTACCGACGGCTGTAGCTCAGAGCATCATCATTCCATACCTGTTACCAAGTTCATACCTTTTCTCTGCTCAGCCTTCTGCCCTCTCCTCCCTATTATCTGTACTCCAGGCAGCATGTTTAAACCTCTCCTAATAAAACTCTCTTGAGTTTCTCAGGAAGATTCCCCTGGAGGAGAAGTGGCAACCCACTCCAGTATTTTTGCCTGGGAAATCCCATGGACAGAGGAGCCTGGTGGGCTATACAGTCCATGGGGTCACAAAGAGTCAGACATGACTGAGCAACACACACATACACACATTTCTCATTAAACATAAACTCTAACTTCCAACTGTTAAAAAAAAAAATCCACCAAGTATTTCTATTTCACTCCAAATTCAGCAAATTGCTCATTCTGATCACCCTGCATTGGGGAGTTTTCCTTTCTTTAAGAAAGAAAGTAAATTAGCAGAGGACTGAGCAGAGAGACAGAACTGGCCCATCAGCCCCAAAACAGAAAGGACTTACGGCTTCAGATTTGGGAGGCACTGGAGGTGGAGGTAGGGCGATCTCTGCAGATTTCACTGCTGCACCCAGCGCTCCGGGCACAGGAAGGGGAGAGGTTGCGCACTTGGACCGGACAGAACCTCGAAACTGGTCGCATCTGCTCTTCTCGCTCAGGGAGCGAGTGAGAGGCTGATGGCTGGGCTTGCCTTCCTCCAGCCACAGCTCTTCATAAGGAAGTTCTGACTTCCCTGCCATGCCCGCAGATTCTTCACCAGCTTCTGGGAAAAGGTAGTCGCTCCCGCTGTCCCCCGAGTCCTGATAGGGTAGGATGTCGTGAGGAAAGGGGGCCCACTCTCCCCCAGGTCCCTGCAGCCGTGGAGGTTCACCTCGCTATTGCCATGGAGATTGTTGCCATACACACAGACCGAGAGCCGGTGGAAGGATTGGGTGAGCTCATCGCGAGCGTAGCTAAGGGAATTGGGCACATGGTTGTGGCCGGCACACCTGCCCTTCTTGGGGCTCTTACAGTCCTCGTTCCAGTCGGTTTTCACGTCGCGGACTGCCCGTGAATACTCATCGATGTCGAACTGTTCTTGGCAGATACCCAGCCAGTGATGCACCAGGGTTTCGGGCCATCCCTCTCCCTTGACCAGGTGTTCCGGGAGGCTAAACTTGGGGACGGTCAAGTGCAAAGGGAAGTGCATGGGGAGGATCTTGTTGTTCCGCAGCACACAACAGACCACCACTGTCTTGGTCTGGATGTTCACAAACTTGTAGCGGTGCCCCTCGCGGATGAAGTGGAGGTCGTACGGGTTTCTGGGCGGCGGGCTGGGCACAGTGACGTTCACAGGCAGCCTGGTTTTCTCCACAATGTTGCGGATGGTGTGCTCGCCCTCCTGCATTTGAAGCTCCAGGGGCTTCGGGTGCTAAACCTGCCCTTGCATTGGAACGGGAGGCTGATGCTCTCGTTGGTCCGGTGATTCATGCAAATGAGGCAGGGCATTTTGCCTTTTCCCAGCTTGCTGATGGAATTGAGTTTCCCAATCTTTTTGAAGATGGTGTTGAGTCGTGACTTCTCCTTGAAAGTCTTTGCATAAAGGATTTCTGCCTGGCCCATTAGAGTGAGTTCATCCCCCGTACACAGGGTGATGTTGTAAACTTCCGTGTCTTCATTGCATTCACCCGAAGCAACCTACAATAGGATAAATAAAATTTCAGGGTTGTTTTCTTTGGTTTATTCACACGGAGAAGTACAAAACTTGATATTAAGACACAGATGTGCATGCACAAATGAAAATGCTGTTCTTAATACTAAATTTAGACACTCCATTTCTCCTATAATATTTATGTGGTTAACAATAACAGGAGGATGTTAGTTTTAGACTTTTAAAAACTTAAAAAAATTTTTTTCCTGAAGAACAAGGTACTTTGTATTCCTTAGTAAAATTTTGATACAGAAGAAAACATAAAACATAGTCATCAGCCACAAGCCTGATGACTATGGTTAATGGTTTGATAAATATCCTTCTAGTTTATTTTCCTATGTATTCTACCCTGTAGGTAATTATTTTGAGACCTTAATTTTATCACTGTATCTTTTTCAACTATACAAATACTTCCATGAATTCCATGAATACTAATAGGTAGAAAATAGGTAGAAAAAGTAGAAAATACCTTTTAAACTATTAAAATTCTACTACTTTTTACCTTTAAAGTTTTGCTAATTTTATTAAATTTTCTAAAGTTGGGACAAAGGATTTGAGAAATGTCTCATTTCTCCTATTCTTTTATTATACAAACTACTCACATTCACTGGAAGAATTATTAGAAAATACAGATATAAAAACGAGCAAATTCTATACAACCTGACCAGTCACTAAAGATAACTTGTTAACAATTTTATAAAAACAGAAAGACAAGACAAGATGGCAGAGTTAGAAGGACGTGAGTACAACTTCTTATGAAATATCAAAGTCACACCTAACTGCTGCACAACCATAGGTTAAAAATTCCCCCAAAACACTGGTTCATATATACACTGGAATACTACTTAGCCATTGAAAGGAATGAAATAATGCCATTTAAGCAACATGGATAGACTTGGAAGTTATCATTCTAAATGAATTAAGCAAAGACAAATTATCATATAATATTGCTTATACATGGAATCTAAAAAACCCCTGACACAAATGAACTTATTTCTAACACAGAAACAGACTTAAAGAATGAACTTATGGTTACCAGCAGGGAAGGGCTGGGGGTGAGGGGTTGGTCAGTCGGGAGGTTCAGACTGACATGTGTGCACTGCTATACTGAAAATGGATAACCAACAAGGACCTACTATATGGCACAGGGAACTCAGCTCAATATTCTGCAATAACCTAAGTGAGAAAAGAACTTAAAAAGAGATAGCATGTGTATGTGCAACTTAATCACTTTGCTGTACACTTAGAAGTAACACAAAATTGTTAATCCGCTCTATTTTAATATAAAATTAAAAATTCTTGAGTGATGTTTTAAGCAAAACTAATTTTACTATGCTTATTGCACCACTCAAACTCAAAATTTAAATTCCTGTTCTACAAAAAGAAACAAGTATATTAGTCTACCTCAGGGATATATATTAATACATATACAATTTTACTGCTCTGCTTCTCACTGTAATTTGTCCATTTTCCTGTGTATATACTCCATTAATATTAATACTGACCTAACATATTCCATTATATATGGTTATGCCTTAATTTACTTGACCAATTCCCTACTGTTAGGCAGATGGGATTTCCCAGTTTTTAACAATTATAAATAGTACTGCGAACATTTTACACTTTATTTCCTTAGGATAAAGTCTCAGAAACAGAATGCATGAACAAAGCTGTGTATATATATTTGAAAGCTCTAATATATGTTGCCCACTGTATTGGGTTGGCCAAGAAGTTTGTTCAGGTTTGTCTGTAAGATGTAATGAAAAACCCAAATGAAATTTTTGGCCAGCCCAATACTTCAGGTGTATTATGCATGTGTGTGTGCTAAATCAGGAGTGTTACACATATTCATATTTCTACTTTATGAGGTTGTTTCCCCATACCCATGCTGACTAAGTTTAATGCTTACCAGTATTAAAGGTAATGCATGCAACCTGCATTTATTTATGCTTGTAAAAATCTTGGTATTTATCCGGCTATTTAGAGCTTTTCTTTTGTGAACTGTCTCCTTGTGTCCCTCACCCATTTTTTCTGTTGTGACGGTTATCTTTTCTTTTTAAGATTTATATATCTACTCCTGGTTGCACTGGGTCTTGGCTGCTGTGCCCGGGCTTTCTCTAGCTGCAGTGAGCAGGGGCTGCTCTTCGCTGTGGTGCTTGGGCTCCTCGTTTTGGTGGCTTCTCCTGTTGCTGGAGCATAGGCTCCAGTAACTGAGGCATTTGGGCTCAGCAGTCGTGGGGGACCGGGCTTAGCTGCTCCAAGGCACACAGCTCTTCCCGGACCAGGGATGAACCTGTGTCCCCTACTCCGGCAGACGGACTCTTAACCCCTGGACCACCGTGGAAGCCCTGTGATGGTCATCTTACTGACTGCTTTCTATGCAAGGCGAATGTCGTTTATGCTATATATTTCCTAATATGTTGCCTGAATTTCAATTCTATGGCTTAAGTATTAGTTGTTGTTGTTGTTTTTTTTAATGTAGCAAACATTTTAAAAGATTTCCTTTGAGATTTCATTCTTGGTGTTATGCCCCTTCTTGTTGAGTAGATGCAGATCGGTGGTTCCCATCCAGCTGTGCTTTTGTCCCCTCCCCCACCTCCCTGGGTGTCCTAACATTTCAGACTGCTCTGAGACAGTGCTGTTTACATCTAGTGGGCAGAGGCGAAGAATGGTGTTAAAAATGCTTACAAGGCACAGGACAGCCCCCATAGCAAAGATTCATCCAGTCCAATTTTCACAATTGCTGAGGCTGAGAAATGCTGATTTCATTAACCAATATTTTCTTCTGCTATTTTGATGGTTTCATTTATTAAATATTTATCTTATTTACATAAAATTTCTTTTGATTATTTAAGATAGGGCTTTAATTTTTTAAATAGCTAACTTAGTGTCCAGTACATTTCCAAATAACCATCCCTTTCATCTCAGATTTGCAGTGCCACATTTATCATATATTAAATTTATAAAACACATACATTCAAATGCATACATATATTTTTTCCTAATGACCTTTCTGGCTATTTCCACATCATAACAATGTTGTTTTAATTTCTATATCCTTATCATACATTTTGAGATCTGATAAACAATAGCCGTTACTTGTGGTTATTCCAAAAACTCAAAGTTTTTGCATAGAAAGAGAAAACAGAATCAAAGTCAAAAGTCAAGTAACAGAATGAGAGAAAATATTTTCAGTGTATATCACAGAAAAGGAACTAATATCCCTAATACATAAGCAGCTCTTTAAAAATAACCCCAAACTCTGTAGAAAAACAGAAATGTCATGAAAAATCAGCCCACTAAAAAGATGCATACATCTATGAAAAGCTCTTCAACTTCTCTCAAAACCAGAGAAATGTCAACTACAATTACACTGAAATACCATTTCTCACCTAGAATACTGATAAATATTCAGAAGCTTGACACTGCACTCAGTTGGTAAAGCTATGGGGAAATAGGCACTCTAGTTCACAGCTGGTGGAAATGCAACATCCAACAAGCCCAGGGGCAAGGACTTCAGCAGTATTTAATCAAACTATTCAAGCGGGTTTTAGAAAAGGCAGGGGAACCAGAGATCAAATTGCCAACATCCGCTGGGTCATGGAAAAAGCAAGAGAGTTCCAGAAAAACATCTACTTCTGCTTTCTTGACTATGCCAAAGCCTTTGACTGCGTGGAACACAATAAACTGTGGAAAATTCTTCAAGAGATGGGACTACCAGACCACCTGACCTGCCTCTTGAGAAATCTGTATGCAGGCCAGGAGGCAACAGTTAGAACTGGACATGGAACAACAGACTGGTTCCAAATAGGAAAAGGAGTACGTCAAGGCTATATATTGTCACCCTGCTTATTTAACTTATATGCAGAGTACATTATTGGAAACGCTGAGCTGGAGGAAACACTGGCTGGAATCAAGATTGCCAGGAGAAATCTCAATAACCTCATATATGCAGATGACACCACCCTTATGGCAGAAAGTGAAGAGGAACTAAAAGTCTCTTGATGAAAGTAAAAGAGGAGAGTGAAAAAGTTGGCTTAAAGCTCAACATTCAGAAAACCAAGATCATGGCATCCAGTACCATCACTCTGTGGTAAATAGATGGAGAAATAGTGGAAACAGTGTGAGACTTTATTTTTTGGGCTCCAAAATCACTGCAGATGGTGATTGCAGCCATGAAATTAAAAGACGCTTACTCCTTGGAAGAAAAGTTATGACCAACCTAGATAGCATATTCAAAAGCAGAGACATTACTTTGCTGACTAAGGTCCGTCTAGTCAAGACTATGGTTTTTCCAGTGGTCATGTAAAGAATGCTCAAACTACCACACACTTGCACTCATCTCACATTATAGTAAAGTAATGCTCAAAATTCTCCAAGCCAGGCTTCAGCAATACGTGAACTGTGATACTCCCTGATGTTCAAGCTGGTTTTAGAAAAGGCAGAGGAACCAGAGATCAAATTGGCAACATCCGCTGGATCATGAAAAAAGCAAGAGAGTTCCAGAAAAACATCTACTTCTGCTTTCTTGACTATGCCAAAGCCTTTGACTGTGTGGATCACAATAAACTGTGGAAAATTCTTCAAGAGATGGGAATGCCAGACCACCTGACCTGCCTCTTACAAACCTATATGCAGGTCAGGAAGCAACAGTTAGAACTGGACATGGAACCACAGACTGGTTCCAAATAGGAAAAGGAGTATATTTAACTTATATGCAGAGTACAACATGAGAAATGCTGGACTAGAAGTAACACAAGCTGGAATCAAGAATGCTGGGAGAAATATCAATAACCTCAGATATGCAGATGATACAACCCTTACGGCAGAAAGTGAAGAAGAATTAAAGAGCCTCTTGATGAAAGTGAAAGAGGAAAAGAAAAAGTTGGCTTAAAGCTCAACATTCAGAAAACAAAGATCAAGGCATCCGGTCCCATCACTTCATGGGAAATAGATGGAGAAACAGTGGAAACAGTGTCAGACTTTATTTTTGGGGGCTCCAAAATCACTGCAGATGGTGACTGCAGCCATGAAATTAAAAGACGCTTACTCCTTGGAAGAAAAGTTATGACCAACCTAGATAGTATGTTCAAAAGCAGAGACATTACTTTGCTGACGAAGGTCTGTCTAGTCAAGGCTATGGTTTTTCCTGTAGTCATGTATGGATGTGAGAGTTGGACTGTGAAGAAGGCTGAGTGCCAAAGAATTGATGCTTTTGAACTGTGGTGTTGGAGAAGACTCTTGAGAGTCCCCTGGATTGCAAGGAGATCCAACCAGTTCATTCTAAACGAGATCAGCCCTGGGATTTCTTTGGAAGGAATGATGCTAAAGCTGAAACTCCAGTACTTTGGCCACCTCATGCGAAGAGTTGACTCACTGGAAAAGACTCTGACGCTGGGAGGGATTGGGGGCAGGAGGAGAAGCGGTCGACCGAGGATGAGATGGCTGGATGGCATAACTGACTCGATGAACGTGAGTCTGAGTGAACTCCGGGAGATGGTGATGGACAGGGAGACCTGGCGTGCTGCAGTTTATGGGGTCACGAAGAGTCGGACATGACTGAGCAACTGAACTGAACTGTATGGATGTGAGTTGGACTGTGAAGAAGGCTGAGTGCTGAAGAATTGATGCTTTTGAACTGTGGTGTTGGAGAAGACTCTTGAGAATCCCTTGGACTGCAAGGAGATCAACCCTGGGATTTCTTTGGAAGGAATGATGCTAAAGCTGAAACTCCAGTACTTTGGCCACCTCATGCGAAGAGCTGACTCATTGGAAAAGACTCTGATGCTGGGAGGGATTGGGGGCAAGAGGAAAAGGGGACGACTGAGGATAGGATGGCTGGATGGCATCACTGACTTGATGGACTTGAGTCTGAGTAAACTTTGGGAGATGGTGATGGACAGGGAGGCCTGGCGTGCTGTGATTCATGGGGTCGCAAACAGTTGGACACAACTGAGTGACTGAACTGATTCATGCATTTGTCCTTCCACTCAGCAATGCTACTTTTAGGAATTTATCCCAAAGATATTTCTCCAACGGTATGAAAGTACACATGTTCAAGGTTATTCATTATAGCATTATTTGTATTTGTAAAATATTGGAATATTTAAATTCCAAAACATCAACAGTTGATTGAATAAACTATGATGCACACATGAACTGATATTATGTGAGAAGAAAAAGAGGATTGTTAGTTCAATGAATCAGTATGGAATGATTTCCAGAACAGACTAAGTTTAATGTATAAGGTATACCAACCACCGCCTTGTTTAAGAAAGAAGGAAAAGTTAGTATACATATATTTCTGCCTTTTTTTTAAAGGAACATAAGAAAAATAAACCAGAATACAATGAAATTGGTTACTTCCAGGAGGAAGGGACATGAGGGCAAGTGACACCTCGGGGAGTAAACCATGCTATAGAGTTTCGAACGTTAGAAAGTGGGCTAATACATAGTAAAAAGAGTGATAAAATGTAAAAGAAATTAAAAACTGAATGCAAATGGAAACAGATGAACCCAACTGTATTTCAAATGAATAAACTAGCAGTCCTGGAGATAGAGAAATAATCAAACTGACTATGGAACAGTGACTATATAGTTCAGTTCAGTAGCTCAGTCGTGTCCGACTCTTTGCGGCCCCATGAATCGCAGCAGGCCAGGGCCTCCCTGTGCATCACCAACCTCGGAAGTTTACTCAAACTCATGTCCATCGAGTTGGTGATGCCATCCAGTCATCTCATCCTCTGTTGTCCCCCTCTCCTCCTGCCCCCAATCCCTCCCAGCATCAGAGTCTTTTCCAGTGAGTCAACTCTTCGCATGAGGTGGCCAAACTATTGGAGTTTCAGCTTTAGCATCATTCCTTCCAAAGAAATCCCAGGACTGATCTCCTTCATAATGGACTGGTTGGACTTCCTTGCAGTCCAAGGGATTCTCAAGAGTCTTCTCCAACAACACAGTTCAAATGCATCAATTCTTCAGCACTAAGCTTTTTCACAGTCCAACTCTCACACCCATACATGACTACTGGAAAAACCATAGCCTTGACTAGATGGACCTTTGTTGGCAAAGTAATGTCTCTGCTTTTTAATACGCTATCTAGGTTGGACATAACTTTCCTTCCAAGGAGTAGGTGTCTTTTAATTTCATGGCTGCAATCACCATCTGCAGTGATTTTGGAGCCCCCAAAATAAAGTCAGCCATTGTTTCCCCATCTATTTCCCATGAAGTGATGGGACCAGATGCCATGATCTTGGTTTTCTGAATGTTGAGCTTTAAGCCAACTTTTTCACTTTCAACAAGAGGCTTTTTAGTTCCTCTTCACTTTCTGCCATAAGGGTGGTGTCATCTTCATATCTGAGGTTATTGATGTTTCTCCTGGCAATCTTTTTATTATTTATTTTTAAAAACATAAATGTATTTATTTTAATTGGAGGTTAATTACTTTACAATATTGTATTGGTTTTGCCATACATCAACATGAATCCGCCACAGGTATACACGTGTTTCCCATCCTGAACCCCTCTCCCTCTTCCCTCCCCATTCCATCCCTCTGGGTTGTCTCAGTGCACCAGCCCCAAGTATCCAGTATCATGCATTGTCCCGGCAATCTTGATTCCAACTTGTGCTTCTTCCAGCCCAGTGTTTCTCATGATGTACTCTGCATATAAGTTAAATAAGCAGGGTGACAGTATACAGCCTTGACATACCTTTTTTCTTATTTGGAACCAGTCTGTTGTTCCACGTCCAATTCTAACTGTTGCTTCCTGACCTGCATACAGGTTTCTCAAGAGGCAGGTCAGGTGGTCTGGTATTCCCATCTCTTTCAGAATTTTCCATAGTTTATTGTGATCCACACAGTCAAAGGCTTTGGCATAATCAATAAAGCAGAAATAGATGTTTTTCTGGAACTCTCTTGCTTTTTCCATGATCCAGTGGATGTTGGCAATTTGATCACTCGTTCCTCTGCCTTTTCGAAAACCAGCTTGAACATCTGGAAGTTCATGGTTCACGTATTGCTGAAGCCTGGCTTGAAGAATTTTGAGCATTACTTTACTAGCATGTGAGATGAGTGCAATTGTGCGGTAGTTTGAGCATTCTTTGGCATTGCCTTTCTTTGGGATTGGAATGAAAATTGACCTTTTCCAGTCCTGGGGCCACTGCTGAGTTTTCCAAATTTGCTGGCATATTGAGTGCAGCAGTTTCACAGCATCATCTTTCAGGATTTGAAACAGCTCCACTGGAATTCCATCACCTCCACTAGCTTTGTTCGTAGTAATGCTTTCTAAGGCCCACCTGACTTCACATTCCAGGATGTCTGGCTCTAGGCGGGTGATCACACCATCATGATTATCTGGGTTGTGAAGATTTTTTTGTACAGTTCTTCCATGTATTCTTGCCACCTCTTCAATATCTTCTGCTTCGGTTAGGTCCATACCATTTCTGTCCTTTATCGAGCCCATCTTTGCATGAACTGTTCCCTTGGTATCTCTAATTTTCTTGAAGAGCTCTCTAGTCTTTCCCATTCTGTTGTTTTCCTCTATTTCTTTGCATCAATTGCCGAGGAAGGCTTTCTTACCTCTCCTTGCTATTCTTTGGAACTCTGCATTCAGATGCTTCTATCTTTCCGTTTCTCCTTTGCTTTTCGCTTCTCTTCTTTTCACAGCTATTTGTAAGGCCTCCTCAGACAGCCATTTTGCTTTTTTGCATTTCTTTTCTTGGGGATGGTCTTGATCCCTGTCTCCTGTACAATGTCACGAACCTCCGTCCATAGTTCATCAGGCACTCTATCAAAACTAGTCCTTTAAATCTATTTCTCACTTCCACTGTATAATCATAAGGGATTTGATTTAGGTCATACCTGAATGGTCTAGTGGTTTTCCCTACTTTCTTCAATTTGAGTCTGAATTTGGCAATAAGGAGTTCATGATCTGAGCCACAGACAGCTCCTGGTCTTGTTTTTGCTGACTGTATAGAGCTTCTCTATCTTTGGCTGCAGAGAATATAACCAATCTGATTTCGGTGTTGACCATCTGGTGTCCATGTGTAGAGTCTTCTTGTTGGAAGTGGGTATTGGGAAAACAAAAGACCAACCAAGATTGTGTTCTTTTTAGATTTGTTTTGCATAGAGGTATAGGGACAGTGAATCTGAAACAACTTTACATGTGTTGTAGGACTGAAGAAATGAGTAAATGTGTCCATAGTTTGGGAGTTTTCACTGTGGTAGGAGGAGATAGAAGTATGGAATTGAGAAAAGCAAGAAAGAACTCAATGGGGTTGGAGTGGAATTGAAGGCATTAGTATGAACTCATAATTTTAAGAACACACACACACACACAAACACACGTTACTCAGCTTTGTCCTTTCAAAGAGATAACAAGCAAAGACTCCCACTATCACCATTCCTCATTAAAAGGATCCAGGGTCCTGGAATAAGTGACTGATTCCAAGACTAGGGTAAGAAAGATACAAGGTGAGCTGGGAATGTTCTGTTGTGCTGGGAATAAAGAAATGCTCTAAAGATGATGGGATCCTATCAGAAGGATACAGGAACCAGCCTGAATTAGCCCCCATTGGTCCATATTGTTAACAAAATGATGAATGAATGAAAAAAATGAGTGGGGGAAACCTGACAAAAGTAGAGAAGTGGTGGGACTGGACAAATTATAATTTTGTACTTATTAAAGTTTATATGCTGGAATCATTAATAATTACTGAATTTATGGAAGTTTGAGTAAAGAAATGGTAATGAGCAAGATCTTAAAATGTCTTCGTCCAGAAGCTTATTAATTGCCAGAGGAGGAAAAGTACTTGTAGAGGGTAGAAACAAGTGATAAAATCTAAACTCACCAAAAGAAGTGTATTTCCATCATGTACCTGTGGGTGTGATTCCCTGAGAAGGTCAGAACCTCACTCACGTAACATTCCACCTACAAGGGCATTCATTAATGGAATCTAATCATGAGCAAATATCAGACAAACCCCAAATGAGAAATATTCTGTAAAGTATCTAATGTGTATTCTTAAAAAACATCCATGTGATGAAAAACAAAGAAAAGCTGAAGAACTGTTCCAGATTAAAGTGAAAGACATAAATGAAAAGTAAATGTAACACATGATTCTGGAACGAATTCTGTACTGAAAGAAAGAATGCTATAAAGTCCTATATTGGGACACTTGGCCAAGTCAGAATATAGACTGTAAATCAAAGTACTGTTATCAATGCACTGTGCTTACATAAGAAAATACCCTTATTCTTCAGAAATATACACTGATTACTAAGGGGCAAAGGGCATAAGGTATACAATTCATTCTTGAATGGTTCCAAAAAGTGTAAGTTATACATATATATGTATATGTGAGCATACAGCATGATAAAACAAGTGTGCAAAATGCTAACAGCTGGTGAATCGAAAATGGTTAGGGAGATCTTATATTACTCCTGCAACAATTCTTTAAGACAGAAGTTATTTAAAAATAAAAACTTCAAAGAAAATATCACAACAGGAAATTTTAGAGATTTTTTTAGATGTTAATCTATTTCTCCAGATGAACTTTATTTTTGGCTGTGCTGAGTTTTCACTGTGTGCGGGCTTTTTCCCCTAGTATAGCGAGCAGGGCCTAAACTCTAGTTCTGGTGCACAGGCTTCTCATGCTGGGGCTTCTCTTGCTGCAGAGCATGGCCTCCAGGGCACATGGGCTCTAGAGCATGGGCTCGGTAGTTGTGGCACTTGTGCTTAGCTGTTCTGCAGCAGGTAGGGTCCTCCAGGACCAAAGACTGGATCTGTCCCCTGCATTAGAGCTAGCAGGGAAGGTCCCCCAACCGCCATGAACCTCAGAATCATCCTGTCCATGGTTTACATTGGTAGTTTTATTGGAAGCACATCTACATGGTGTTTTTTTGATAAGAAGTAACATCATGATAGTCATATTTCCAAAGTCACATGAAAACGCTCATCATGTATTCAAATCTTTTATTTCCCTCATTGGTATTTAAGTCTGCCTTTGTTATCAATCTCTGAATATTACTGTTCATTTGTATTGTTAAATATGCTTTGTTGATATTCTGTGTCCAGTAATCTTATTGTAATAGTTTTCCCAGTTCATTTTCTTGGGATTCCTAGGTGATTGTTTTTTATGCAAACAAAAATTTTTTGTTTCATTTTTAAAGTTTTCATCCTTTCTCCTCATAATAGAGTTGTGGTGGTAAGAGTGTCATTTCAGATTTTAATGTGAATATCACTTGTGCTTCAACATCAACTATGAAAAAATCTGTCAGTTTGAAATGGATATTTTAAAAACCATTATTGCTGATTTGTGTTTCCAATTCTAGCTTTCTAAAAGTTTCTACAAAGAAATTAAATTTTATTTTTTTTTACCAAATGCTGTTTCTGTATCCAATAAGATAGTCACATGTTTATTTTAAATTTTGATGTATGGATTTTATATTATAACAGTATATTTCCAGATATTGAAACAACCCTGTGCTGTGCTTAGTCGTTCAGTCGTGTCCGACTCTTTGCGACCCCATGGACTGTAGCCTGCCAGGTTCCTCTGTCCATGGGGATTCTCTAGACAAGAATACTAGAGTGGGTTGCCATGCCCTCCTCCAGGGGATCTTCCCAACCCAGGGATCGAACCCAGGTCTCTCACATTGCAGGTGGATTCTTTACCAGCTGAGCCACCAGGGAAGCCCCAAAACAACTTTACATGACTGAAATAATCTCTGTGTGATCACAGTGCACTTAAAAGTATACTGCATGATTCTCCTAAACAGCATGTGATCTATGTGTGATGTACTGGGTTGGCCAAAAACTGCTTGGGATTTCCACTGCATCTTATGGAAAACACCAACGAACTTTTTGGCTGACCCAACATTGGTCACAGGTGAGATTAGCCTACGGTTCTGTTTTATCTTTATCATGTTTGGTATCAGGCTTACATTAAGCCTGAGATGGATTTTTTTCTTGTATGTTACCAAAGCATCTTGGGTAAAGTGACTGACATTATTCATATTGCTTAATGGGTAGTAATCACTATGTTCTTAGAGAACTAAGTAGTAAGAATCCTTGTAAATAATTTCTTACCCATTCCAGGTCATCTTTACATAATTTTAACCTTTGGCAAAAACAATTTGTCAGTTAACAGTAGTGCTATAAAAAAACCCAGACAGTTCTGTTGTCTCTGGCCGGGAATTATTCTGGAGGAGGCATTTATCAGCACATAAATGGTAGAATAATATTACTTTTAACAGGAGTTCAGGTTCCAAAGGTTTAAGATCCATTTTAGGGGACTCAGATAAGTTTTATAATTATTTTTTGACAAGACCTCAACTTAACTGTGTTTATTTTTGGTCTCAGCATTCACATGGACTTCTCTATATTGGAGTTAGTTTAGGAATTTAAATCAATAACAAATAAATAAAATTTAACATTTGGAATACTTTCAGATTTGTAGGATGGTTTCAAAGATAGTACAGAGAGTACCTGTATACACTTTACCTAGCTTCCTCTATTAACATCTTATAAAACCAAGGCACATTATCAAACTAAGAAGTGAACATTGGTATAGTCTATTAACTACATTATAAGCTTTATTTGGATTTCACTGAATTTTTCAACACAGGTCCTTTTTCTGTTTCCAGACCAAACCAGGATACCATATTGCACCCAGTTCTCTGTTCTGTGAATTTCTTGAACTTGCCTTGTTTCTTTATGATCTTGACAGTTTCCACCTGATTTTACAAATAAAGTTTTATTAGGACACTGCTATGCCCATTTGTTTCTGCATGGTCTGTGGCTGCCTTCACGCTCCACTGGCAATGTTGAGTAGCTGCAATAGAGACTGTATGGCCTGCAAACTCCGAACTTTTCACTCTTTGTCCCTTTACAGAAAAAGTCTGCTGACCCCTGGTGATGAATAAATGAACCACAGCCTTAGGAAGGCAATGGCACCCCCACTCCAGTACTCTTGCCTGGAAAATCCCATGGATGGAGGAGCCTGGTAGGCTACAGTCCATGGGGTCACAAAGAGTCGGACACGACTGAGTGACTTCACTCAGCCTTAGGAAATTAATTGGTACCGTACTATCAATGGTACAATACTAACAACTAAGCTACAACATGAGTTTGAATCCTGTTTACTGTTAAGTAACCTTAGAAATAAGTTTTGCCATTTTATTTATTTATTATTTTTGCCTGTGCTGGATCTTCGTTGTGGTGCTTGGGCTCTCCAGCTGTGGAACTTGGGCTTAGTTGTCACGTGGCATGTGGGATCTTAGCTTTCCAATCAGGGATTGAACCCAGATCCTTTGCACTGGAAGGCGAATTCTTAACATTGGACACATTGGACCACCAGGGAATGTGTTTTACCTTTCTGAGTCTCAGCTTCCTCATCTGGAAAATGAGAACACCATCAGTGACTTCTCAAGCTTAATTACTGTAGGTAAACAACTTCTCTCAGTGGTAAGCTCTCAGTAACTCAACAACTGTTACTATTACTTTTATTAACAATAATTCTTAAAAGTTTTAATTCTTATAATTGTTTCACATTGCCTTTCACATCTCTGTATTTTCATCTTGTTTTCTGTTTTCATGCACTACTGCTTTCAAGCCCAAACCACTATCTCTAAGCATTATCTTTCCTTCTATACTAAAGAACTGCTCAAATTTTTTTTGAATGTGTTATCCCGGAATAAAACTTAATGTCAGAATAGGGCCTGAAATATCATTACAGTTACATCCCAAAGGAAGTGAACATATTGAAATGATTCATAATACACTGTTTTAGGATAAACTGGTCTCCAACAAGCTCAGAGGCAGTGCTGTACTTCCTTTTATTGGAACTTGGCAAAATAAAAACTTGGCAGTCTATCCATTTAGATCAGGTTGGAGACAGGGATGTTGAGAGAAAGCGTTCTCATGAGATTTGACACACACACACACACACACACACACACACACACACACACACACGTTCACTCATACAACAAACTGTTTCCAGGGAACAGGGAGCCAACAGTGCTTCTCAAACATGAGGGAATAAGAAGAAGAAACATCTCTTTCTAGCTTCTAGAGTCAGTAACTTTGGTACTATTTTTCCTTATTTACCTTTATAAACAGACACCTTCCAGGATGAAAAAAATCATAGATCTGGTGAGTACCGCACACCAAATGAAACTGAAAGAGAATGTCCACATGCTTTGTGAGGCACAATTCACACAGATTAAACAGATCAAAACCATCTTCAATAAATGTCATGCTCCAGGCGCACGCAACAGTTTTGTCCACAGATTCCTGTATGTCTGTACTTCTAAAGGAAGTTACTCCTACTGCCATACATAAAAAATGCAGAACATATGTGCACACAATCTGTGATTCCAGGCTTCCAACTCTGATGTCACCGTTCACACTGGCAATTAGCTCTGCAAGTACTAGGAGACAGCATACTGACCGATCTTGTGGTCACTGTCAGTGACAGAGGAAGGAGCTCATAAAGAAGTGTTTTTCCTTTGGCAGCTGAGCCAAACAATCTCCTCTGGTTTCTACACATGTGATTTATTTGCATAATTTCTTTAAGATTTTTTTTTTTAGTAGCAAAAGAAACAGTGTGTTCTGTCTTAAGAGCTTGGGTATGCGTGCCTGGTTAACATTTCCAGTTTCAATGTTTCCTGAGAGGAAGTCATTCAAAGTGTGTTATCTAAACAACTCTAATAGGTCTAATCCAGGAAACTATCAGGGTTTTACTGTTCATAACACCATTCAGAGTTAATACCCCAGGGTCAAGCAACATTTAAAAACACTGACGTAAAATTTTACACACACACACACACACACACACACACACACTCTCTCTCTCTCTCCCCTCTCTTCTATCTCTCTGGCTCTGTCAACAGGCAACTTTTTCCCTAAGAACAGTTCTTTTAGAGACTGACATGGAATAGATGTTAAAGTCACAACTCTTGAAAAAAAAAATCAGGATTGATCTGATTGACATTTGGTTAGACAATATTTGATCAATATTAGATCTTTTCCTCCCCAAACTTCAGTTTTTTAACTCTTCTCTATAAGAAAATGGCAGAAAACGGGAAGCAAAGGGCATCAAGAGTTAAGACAAATGTCAATCCTGAGTGTTTTATTTTTTAAACAGGAAATAGGGCAAGCATGACAAGTACAATGGCCGTGATTTAATTTGTGACGGCGCAAAGGAGGGCTTGCCAACCGGTAGTTTTTCAGAGGAGGTCTCGAAACCGCAGATGATAAAAAAGCACTGGGCTGTCTTCAAACACTGAAATAATTAGCCTCACCATTGTATCCAATTTTATCGTTCTGAATGACTCTTGAAAATAAATGACATCTGACTCATGGTAAGGAAAAGATGCAATTTTTAAAAACTGGAAATTACAAATAAAACTTGGCCACCTCTAAGTTCATTCACTCTTCATTTTTAAAATTCATTCTTATATCTGACAAAATTCAGGCTGCAGAGTAATTGATAATTTCTGATCTCTTTGAAATGCAGCCAAAAAAAGGCAGTGAAATAAAGGCCTCTGAGCAGCCAAAAGATGAGACATGAGGGCTTATGGAAAAGCCTTTAAGGACCTTAATTTAGAGTACTTCTTCCTATCTAACTAATCTCTACCCAACTTGGTTACCAGTTTCCAACCCACTGCAGAACAGAAGTGGTAACTGAAATGAAATACGGACTCTTAAAGCAGGAATCTAACAAACATAAGAGGCAACAAACAATTTAAATGAGACCATAAAACACCTAATTCTTAGGGTATGGGGTCTTTCCATTTAAAGGTAAAACTATACCGACCCAGAAATTAGAATGAGTTTAAGTTTTGTTCAAGTACTTCTCTTTCGGATGACAGAAAGTGCAATCCATTTTAAGAAACTCAAAGAAAGTTACAGTCATTTTGCACAGGATTTTTGTTATAATTTGGTTACCCCCAAAGCTGGCTACCCTAAAATTAATCATGCTCCAAAGGTTCTAGAAGAGGTAGGAAATTCCAGAGCAAATGAGCCTTATCCATTAAAAAAAAAAAAAAAAAACACAGGGGGAAAATACCTGTCTGACATCATTAAAAACATACAACATGAGAAGGATTCCTTTACTGAATGGTCAAGACAGAAACTAGGATGGGGATTGTAAACTAGGAATGAGGTGACCTCCATGACTGATCTATACTCTTAATAAAACAAAACAACCAAAAAACTCAGAACTCAGTTCCACTATTTTGTATTACTTTACAGGATGACCATAGGATGGTCCATGTACCCAGAGTAAAGTCTAGCCATAAGATGCTTTGCCTTTTAAAAGACAAACACAGGACTTCCCTGGTGGTCCAGTGGTTAAGAATCCGCCTGCCAAGGCAGGGGGGCAGGGGTTTGATCTCTGGTTTGGGAAGATCTCACACGCCGAGGAGCAACCAAGCCCGTGTGCCACAACAAAGACCCAGTGCAGCCAAAATTAAGTAAATAAAATTGTTTTTAAAAGTAGAGATAAACATGATCAGAGAGATGGCAGGGAGTAAAATAATTATGACAAGGGTTAGAATCAAGAGCAGCCCAAACCCTCTTCATGAATGTATTTCAAGGCCTTGTCTGTAGTGTGTTCTAAGATGAGTTGAGGAAGTAATATGACATATGTTTAATTTGTTAGCTATCTTACATATGGAAACAAAATACGGTCTAACCGGCTGGCAGAGCAGGAAGATATTTCTTCAGCACTTTTTCAGATGGAAACTTTAAAAAGGGGGACGAATATATTAAGATAAAAGGCACACAGACTGCCTCAAGTCAATGGCTTGGGGGAAAGCTGGCTGTTTCTCAGTAAGTTAAAAGCCTTGGAAAACATCCAAGGTTCAGTATCAAGTTGCAGGAATCATATTAAACTTTACAACACTTGCTTATTGATTCAATGACGCATTCTGGCCACTTCCTTGTATCTTCACCACTGCTTCAAGCAACAAGGCAAGAACTCACCTTATTTCTCTGTGAATACTGGCTGATACTTAAAAAAAAAAAGTGCTGGTTAATATGTTACACTAGCATTTTTGAAGGGTTCATTTTGACACGTGCTATCTAATTAGAAACTGTATCCAGTGCTGACAGAAAATATCAAGTGAACTAGTAGGGTTTGATTTTTGAAATACTGGCAATATGCTCAGGAATGAAGTAAGGTCTTAAAAATTGCCAGATGTAACATTCACAAAAGTTGCCAAATCCTGTGTGTCAGATCATCAACATTTCAGATACAAAAGGCAGGAGGATTTGGCTAGGCAATAATTATCAAATACACCTATTTGCATTTTTTTAAGAAGATGAATTTATCATGTAAGCCATTGTGTCTATGTGAAAAGATCTTCTGATCATTGTCATGGGCCTTATCTCAGATCCACAGACAGAATGCGAGGGAGTAAAAAGACGACTGGATTGAATTAGGGGACCAGGCTTTGTGGCTAAGTCACTTTGTGGTTTTGTATGAATCAATGAAGTCAGCTGACATCTGTTTCTCAGTTTTCCTATTTATTAAAAGGAGGAGTGGGACGGGGCGATGTGTAAGGGCCTTTCCAGATCTAACATTTGATGATCATCAAAACTCTGAGTCTATAAATTTCCTAGTCCTGCTGGATTATTTATAATGGTGTATCACTTTATTCCTCGTCATGTTTCTTAGCACTGAGAAATCTACCTGTTACTCAAGTTCTCCGAACTTTAAATGATTTTATTTTCCCTGTAAGAAAAAAAAGATGATCCTGGGGCTTCCCTGGTGGCTCAGTGGTGGAGAATCCACCTGCCAGTGCAGGAGACACCCAATTCGATTCCTGGTCCGGGAAGATCCCACATGCTGCAGAAAAACTAAGCCTGTGTGCCGCAACTGCTGGGCCTGTGCTCTAAAACCTGGGAGCTGCAACTACTGAGCGCGCTGCCACAGCTGCCAAAGCCGCGCCCTGGAGCCTGCCGCAGTGGGGAGCTCCACTACAGAGCGCCCTCGCTTGCCGCAGCTAGAGAAAAGCCCACCAGCAAGGAGGACCCAGCACAGCCAAAAATAACCGAATAATAAAAAGACAAGCCACCGAAACCCGTGCCAGAAACAGATGCCAAACCCAGTTCTCAGGAGCCGATACCCAGGTGGCAGGACTGTCAGCGGAGCTCTGACCCAGCCCAC
This sequence comes from Nanger dama, assembly GCA_917880005.1. Classification (NCBI taxonomy): domain Eukaryota; kingdom Metazoa; phylum Chordata; class Mammalia; order Artiodactyla; family Bovidae; genus Nanger; species Nanger dama. Next base: position 593,213 of record CAKJTW010000084.1, read on the forward strand.
AGGAAACGGTTTATACAAGGTCTGTGCAGGCTTACATGGTGACTATGCTCCATCAGTTCAGTTCAGTTCCTCAGTCGTGTCCGACTCTTCGCGACCCCATGAATCACAGCACGCCAGGCCTCCCTGTCCATCACCATCTCCCGGAGATCACTCAGACTCACGTCCATCGAATCCGTGATGCCATCCAGCCATCTCATCCTCGGTCGACCCCTTCTCCTCCTGCCCCCAGTCCCTCCCAGCATCAGAGTCTTTTCCAATGAGTCAACTCTTCGCATGAGGTGGCCAAAGTACTAGAGTTTCAGCTTCAGCATCATTTCTTCCAAAGAAATCCCAAGGCTGATCTCCTTCAGAATGGACTGGTTGGATCTCCTCGCAGTCCACGGGACTCTCAAGTGTCTTCTCCAACACCACAGTTCAAAAGCATCAATTCTTCGGCACTTAGCCTTCTTCACAGTCCAACTCTCACATCCATACATGACCACAGGAAAAACCATAGCCTTGACTAGACGGACCTTCGTCGGCAAAGTAATGTCTCTGCTTTTGAATATACTATCTAGGTTGGTCATAGCTTTTCTTCCAAGGAGTAAGCGTCTTTTAATTTCATGGCTGCAATCACCATCTGCAGTGATTTTGGAGCCCCCCAAAATAAAGTCTGACACTATTTCCACTGTTTCCCCATCTATTTCCCATGAAGTGATGGGAACGGATGCCATGATCTTCGTTTTCTGAATGTTGAGCTTTAAGCCAACTTTTTCGCTCTCCTCTTTCACTTTTTCCATACTGGATCAAAATGTCACACAGTTCCTGAGCTGGGGCACGTTGCCCAGCGGAGACAATGCAAACTTATTATTCTGCCTCCAGGGAAATCTATGCTGGAATTGCTGAGATTTGGGACTTCACTAACTGGAATGAAAAGAGCAACGTTACAGCATCCAGGTTAGCGTGTTTGGGCACCCTCAGACTGGAGAGGAGTCATTTGAATCTGGAAAGCTTCTGGGCAACAGTACTGAAGTCAAGATGCCTCTTCTCCAGTTAAGGAGAGCTGCAAGCTACCCACTGCTAAGTCCAAGGCTGCGCTTTCTTCTCGCTCTCTCTGCAAATGTCACAGAAAAGACGGAACTTACAAGACTTAGCTTTAGTCTTATTTTGATGGGAGAAAATACATGTGTGGGGGAATTTCTTACTATTACTGGGCAGGGTTTGCGAGGCTGGGAGACATTTTAAATAATTCACTAGGTACTGACATGTATGTTCTGGCATAAGAAGGCTCCAGAAAAGTATTTGAGGTGAAAGGGTATTCAGAAACAACAACAACATATGTACTATGTTCTCAATATTCAGTCACAGGGTATAAAGTACTAAATAAAGGGTAAGTGAAATCATCTGTGTTAGGAAACTTTTTTTAGATGTGAAACTTCACTTAGTTGGATTTTAATGTTTCGAATCAGAGGTTGGCAAACTTTTTTCTTACAGGGCCAGTGAGTAATCATTTCAGGCTTGTGGGCCATATGGTCTCTGTTGCAACTACTGGACTCAACTGTTACATTGCTGAAGCAGCCACAGACAACAGGAAGTGCAGGGGGATGGCTGTGTTCTAATAAAACTTTATTTACAAAACAGGTGTCTTGCCCTAAGACTGTAGGTAGCCAGCCCCTACAAGAGACATTGGCAAAGCATGTGTGCTTTAATGCATTACTTCATTTAATTCTCATGACAAATCTATGAGGTGGGGAGTTGTTGCTGTTCTTCAGTCACTCAGTCATGTACAACGCTTTGCTACCCCATGGACTGCAGCACCTCAGGATTCTCTGTCCTTCACTGTCTGCCTGAGCTTGCTCAAACTCATGTCCATTGGGTTGGTGATGCCATTCAACCATCTGTCCTTTGTCATCCCTCTTTCCCCCTGCCTTCTATCTTTCATAGCATCAGGGTCTTCCAGTGAGTTGCGTCTTGCATCAGGTGGCCAAAGTAGTGAAGCTTCAGTTTCAATGAATATTTAGGACTGATTTCCTTTAGGATGGACTGGTTGGATTCCTTGCTGTCCAAGGGACTCTCAAGAGTCTTCTCCAACATCACAGTTAGAAAGCCTTCTTTATGTTCCAACTCTCACATCCATACATGACTACTACAAAACCATAGCTTTGACTACATGGACCTTTGTTGGCAAAGTAATGTCTCTGCTTTATAAAGCAGAGAAAAATACACTGTCTAGGTTTGTTGTAGCTTTTCCTCCAAGGAGCAGGCATCTTTTAATTTTATGGTTGCAGTCGCCATCCGCTATGATGGAGCCCAAGAAAATAAAGTCTGTCACTGTTTCCATTGTTTCCCCACTATTTGCGATGAAGTGATGGGACTGAATGCCATGATCTTAGTTTTTTGAATGTTGAGTTTTAAGCCAGCTTTTTCACTCTCCTTTCACTTTCATCAAAAGGCTCTTTAGTTCCTCTTCACTTTCTGCTATAAGGGTGGTGTCATCTGCATATCTGAAGTTATTGATATTTCTCCCAGCAATCTTGATTTCAGCTTGTGCTTCAACCAGCTCAGGATTTCTCCTGATGTATTCTGCACAGAATTTAAATAAGCACGGTGACAACATACAGCCTTGACGCACTCCTTTCCCAATTTTGAACCAGTCCATTGTTCCATGCCTGGTTCTAACTGTTGCTTCTTGACCTGCATACAGGTTTCTCAGGTAAGGTGGTCTGATATTCCCATCTCTTTAAGAATTTTCCACACTTTGTTGTGATCCACACAGTCAAAAGCTTTAGTGTAGTCAATGAAGCATAAGCAGATGTTTTTCTGAAACTCTCATGCTTTTTCCATGATCCACTGGATGTTGGCAATTTGATCTCTGATCCCTCTGCCTTTTCTAAATTCAGCTTGTACATCTGGAAGTTCTCAGTTCATATACTGTTGAAGCCTAGCTTGGAGGATTTTGAGCATGTGAAATAAGTACAATTGTGCTGTAGTTTGAACATTGCCTTTCTTTGGGATTGGAATGAAAACTGACATTTTCCCAGTCTGTGGCCACTGCTGAATTTTCCAAATTTGCTGGCATATTGAGTGCAGCACTTAGACAGCATCATCTTTTAGAATTTGAAACAGCTCAACTGGAATTCCATCACCTCCACTAACTTTGTTTGCAGTGATGCTTCCTAAGGTCCACTTGACTTCGCACTCCAGGATGTCTGACTCCAGGTGAGTGATCACACTATTGTGGTTATCTGGGCCATGAAGATCTTTTTTTGTGTAGTTCTTCTATGTATTCTTGCCACTTCTTAATGTCTTCTGTTTCTGTTAGGTCCATACTGTCTGTCCTTTATTGTGTCCATCTTTGCATGAAATGTTCCCTTGGTATCTCCCGTATTTTGCAGGTGATGGCACCAGGGTCCTACGACCTGCCTGTGGTCACAGTCAATGTCTGGACCTCAATTCTGAATCCAGAGCCCGAGCTACACTACCCAGTCTGACGTGCCCTTTAGATCATGCCACCTTGTTTAAAGAGAGAAGTAGGACTGAAAACTGTTGGTGCAGCTACGTTTCTTATTAAAGCATAGAAGAATGAGGCTTCGGTTTGGAATGACCAATTCAGAGATAAGACATCTTCTGACTTTGAAAGTAAACATGAGAAGAGAGATAGTTGATGAAAAAACTAAAAGAGGTAATTTTAAAAATGCCTATCACAGTTAAAAACAAGTAGGCAGGAAAATGGGTAAACAAAAACAAGATTCTCACCATGGAAACCAAAAGCTGGATGTTATTAATAGAGAGAAAAAGTGGCAAATGAGGCAGGTGACTGCTGTTCTAAAAACACTGAATGCCATTAGCTTAGGAGGGATTGAGGAAACAGACAAAATGATCAGCAAGAGGTTCAGTTCAGTTCAGTCGCTCAGTCGTGTCTGACTCTTTGTGACCCCGTGAATTGCAGCACGCCAGGCCTCCCTGTCCATCACCAACTGCCAGAGTTCACTCAAACTCATGTCCATTGAGTCGGTGATGCCATCCAGCCGTCTCCTCTTTTGTCATCCCCTTCTCTTCCTGCCCCCAGTCCCTCCCAGCATCAGAATGTTTTCCAGTGAGTCAACTCTTCGCATGAGGTGGCCAAAGTCTTGGAGTTTCAGCTTTAGCATCATTCCTTCCAAAGAACACCCAGAACTGATCTCCTTTAGAATGGTACCTGCCCACATATTCTTTCATTTTCTTGACCTACTCATCTGCCATTTTCTATTCCCCCCACCTTGGTTGCCAACTCAAAAAAGGCATATTTAGATTTGAAGAGACAGCTACTCCTGTCATTTCCTATGTTACTGCCTCAAATTTAATCCCAAGAAGTCTACATTCTATTGCTGCTCCTAGTCTGCACCTCTCTTTCTTAACACAAATTGGAAGTCTCTTAACTTCGTCAGGATCGCCAAGATCCCATTTATTATATTCATACTTCCTTATCCAGTGAAAAGCCCATGGCTCATTGCTACCTGCCACTCTTGGGCACTTCATCTGTGCCTTCGCTGATCTCTGTTACTCTACTTGGTAAAGCCCGACTCAGACTAAACCCAACTTATCCACTGAAGATGGCTGGAAGGAAAAGAAGCTGGTGCTAAGTAATTTCACTTGAAATTTATTTTGATAGAACCCTGAGACCATCCTACTACGATTCCCTGGTTAATTGCTTTCTGGGTCTCTGAGCTGCTTATTATTTCCTTCCTCTCAAAGCCTCCAAAGGCTCCCATTTTACTAAATTTAATGGTTAGTTCCCAGTCCTTATCTAATTCAATCACTAGGCATTGGATACAAGTGCCCATTCTTCTCTGAAACACTGCCGTCCTTTGGCTGCCGGGGTCTCACACGCTCTACTGTCTACTATCTATTACTCCTTTCTGTCTCCTCTAGACCCCAGGGCTGGAGAGCTACAGGGCTTGTTTCTCAGATCTCTACTCTTCATCTAGTCTCTAGGTTAGGGGTTCTCAACCTTGGCGCTCTGGATGGTTTTGCTTGATAATGCTTTGTTTTGGGGCCTGTCCTGTGACATTGGAGGGTATTTATCAGTATCCTTGTCCTCCATTACCTGATACCAAAGCCCCCATCCCTTCCCCAAGCTGTGACAATCAAAATTGTACCCAAACACTGTCAACTGTCCCTGGGAGGGTGTGGGGTGGGTCACCCTCAGTTGAGATGTAGGTGAACTCAGCCCTTGGCTTCAAATGCCATCAATGAACTGGTAAGCCCTCAATATATATTATACCCCAAGCTCCAGACCTGTATATCTACTATCTTTATCTCTTTATTTGGAGGTATTGGGTTGGCCCAAAAGTTCATTTGGGTTTTCTGTATCATCTTATAGAAAAACCCAAACGAACTTTTGGGCCATCATAATAGTATCTGTATTTGCTTATTTATATTCTGTATCCCCAGCAGAATGTAATTTCCAAGCAGGCAGGGATTTATATATTTGATATTTACTCCCAGGGCCTGTAATGAGGCTGGTCATGTAGTAAGTGCTCAAAATCTATCTGCTACCTAACTCATTTCATGCAGTTCATCCAACAATGGGGCAGTCAGGTAGATAATTGTAAAATATCAAGTCATCTTTTAAAGACGTCTTTTCTTTAGCTCAAGATAAAAGGAGTATCTTATTTTGAAATAAATGTGTACATAGTACTAATGTGTGTGCTTAGTTGCTCAGTCGTGTCCAACTCTTTGCAACCTCATGGACTGTAGCCCTCCAGGCTCCTCTGTCCATGAGGACTCTCCAGGGAAGAATACTGGAGTGGGTTGCCATGCCCTCCTCAAATAGTACTAATATGATTCGTTGAATTTTAGGTAAATTTTTGCTATAGTCTTGAAAATAACAAAACTAGTTCTTATTCTTTCAAGACTTCTGTTTTACTCTGTATTCTTTTCATGCTTCAATTTGCACTTGTAAATATATATGAATAAATGTGCATACATATATATTTCTTTATTTCAAGAAATAACTGTGCCTTTTGACTATGATGATGCCAGTTAGCTGCCAGCTCTTAACTGTAAGTCATTTCTCTTGGTTTAATTTACACTGATCTGAAGCATAAATAAGAGGATAAATTTTTCAAGCAATTGTGAATCCTATCCTTCAAAAAACTGCTTCCTAGATAATATTTATATAATATTTCATGTTATATAATATTTAACAATATTTGTAACAGTTATATTTATGAATAGGTTGTACTGTTTTTCCTTTATTCTATCCCTCTCCAGGGGATGTAACAACAAAGCATAGCACTTCCTTGTCCCCAGTGCGCTCTCAACATTAAGCTCTGCATATTGATAACATGCACATTATAATCAAGTTTTAAAGAAGACCATGGCATCCAACATTTTCTTTTAAAATGCAGGGAGTTTCCAGAAATCTTTCCCACAAATCTCCTTGGTTTGTTTATTTATGTACATGTTTACTCACTGAGCACACAGACTTGTATTTTTTTACGTAAATTTCTTGAGGTTCCCTCATTGGGTCTTCCTTGAATAGAATTAAAAGTGTCTTAATGATTAGTGCAGGCTGGATGTGAAGGCATCTTAAAACTTTATCAGTGATGGACCAGAGGTATTAAAATATTTATGCATGCATAGCATAGAACTCAACCCCAATTCAACCAGCTCTACAGATGCTATAAACTACTACTCCATACACTTATTTGTAACATACACAATTATCCTGACACATTTTAGAAAGTACTCAGAGTGCAAGGATTTTCTGTTTAGCCTCGTTTCAGCAGGAATTCCACTGACTTCTTGCTGTTTAAAAACTGTGGTAAAATACACATAACATGAAATTTACCATCTTAACCATTTTTAAGTATACAAGTTAGCAGTGTTAAGTACATTCATACCACTGTGCTAAACTTTTAAATGATATCTCTATTACATAGATTATTCAATATAGCTGATCATGGTATTCTGTGGGGGAAAAAACCCTATCAAAATGTACTGGTTTCAGTATTACTTTTCATTCATTGCTGGTCCAATAGAAATTCACAAACAAACAGCATTTAGAGGTATGTTTTAAAAATCTTTCAGTAAACAATATGCCACCAAGAACTGAATTAGATTTTAATACTTGAAAATTGTAAAAAAAAAAAAACACCTAAAAATTTGTGTCTAATTTCTCATCATTTACCAGTAAAATGAAATGTTTCAGAAGAGAGTTTTACAGCATTAACTTTCCTTCCTAAACAAATTTTTCTTTCTTTTACTTAATTCTAAATAAATTTTAAGGAGAGATTTAAATCAAGATACTAATGAAACAGGATTTGATTAACTTATGGCCAACGAATCTCAGAGAGTTTAAAAATGAACACGTTCTCACAATCTTCAGCTGTAAATGAATACAAGCCTGAGCCACTGAAGGAGTTAAAAATTATAAATACTCTGAACATAAGCATACTTTGGTTAGTAAAAGACTTTACAAAATACAAAATCTCACCCATTTTAATAATAAAGCTAAAGGAAGTAGATTATGGTGCTGTGTTTTAGCACTGGTACAAAGAATGATTTAGCCTAGCCAATTAAATGGGCTGACTTTTTGCACAATGAAAGCTGTTTTGGGAATCTGCTGCCTTTTCTGGGAGTGTAGGTGGAGTGACCCATCCGCAAAGACACTTGCATTCTTGGACCAAGACACCACGTGGGCTGTTTTTCAAATAGAGTGGATTTCCAATAAACCAGAATCTGCTCCTAAGACTTTGAAATTTTCAGAGAAAACCCTGACTTAGTTGGACTTCCCGCTGAAATGAGGTTAAACAGAAAATCCTTTCAATGTGAACACTATCAAAAATGTGTCAGTGTAATTGTGGATGTTGCTGAACAAAATGCAAAGGGTTGGCGGGCAATGAAGTTGCACCAGGTTGGTGGCATTGCTTCTCTGGTTAGCCTTTCTTCAATAGCAGGTTTTCTCAAGGAGCTAGCTTGCTGTGTAGAAGAGGATGGAACTGTCCCTTTAAGAATGTGAAACTGGGGACTTCCGTGGCAGTAGAGTGGTGAAGACTCCACGCTTCCAATGCAGGGGTCACAGGTTTGATCCCTGGGCAGGGAACTAAGATCCCACAAGCTACATGGCCAAATGAATAAATAAAATTAAAGAGTGTAAAACCAATGCAGCACAGTAAACACTATTCAGCTTCTCTCTGATAAACAAGGATTAACAGTACCTATTGGGGAACTTCCCTGGTGGCCCAGCTGGTTAGGAGTCTGCCTGCCAGTGCAGGGGACACGGGTTTGATCCCTGGTCTGGGAAGATTCCACATGCCGAAGAGCAAGTAAGCCCGTGCACCACGGCTTCTGAGTCCACAGCTGCAACTACTATAGCCCTCGAGCCCCAGAGCTTGTTCTCTGCACCAAGAGAAAGCCCTGCAGTGAGGAGCCCGTGCACTGCAACCAGAGAAAGCCCACGTCAAGCAGCGAAGACCCAGTGTGGCCAAGAGAAAATAAAGAAAAGTAAGCACCTACTGGGCAACATTCCAGACCTCAACTTTTCCTCTGCAGACTGACCTGGACAATCTATGAAGACTATATGCTCATGTCAAGGCATGCTCCTAAGTTTCTCTCTTAAGTGAGTCTGTGGTATTAGATTTACCCAGTGCCTTTTACTCACAAGCAGAACATCTAGCCTCACATAAGAATCTGGCCAAAAAAATGGTTACATATTAGGGAATAAAGTCCAGAGTTTTAAAGAAGAGAAAGAGGAAAAAAAAAAAACCCAAACCACTTTTGATCTGCCTTAACAGTTATTCTAGCCAAAGATAATGCTAACTAAGTGTAGTAATGGAGGGGGGGGTGGGTTGGGTGGTCAGCTCAGTTACAGCACAGTTCTTGTAAGACCAGTTTTAGCCATTGACACCAACCCACAAGGAAGATGGAACCTCCATAGGAAGAGGCACAGATGAGCACTTAACTGTGCACACGAAGACCTAAAAGCCAAAGGAGGTTAGTAATGATAAATATTTGGTTCTTTAGAGCTACCTTCACGTTGAATGTTATTTCCTCCATGACGTACACGCGTTCAGGAAATGCTTTGGCCACCTCCTCCACGCTGTTGAAATATTGCACTGGCTCCTTTATATCTCGGTCTTGTTCCAGCAACTTGAATTGCCCTAAAATACATGATAAATGGAAGAGCTGTGAGATGCTTACGCTGGACAGCTGTCACCATGGCAACAGCATCCCCTCCCCTTACTCCCACTCTTCTCCATCAGAGGCTTCTGAGCATTACATTAAAAAAAGAAAGCCACTGTGGCAGAAGGTTTTCTCTGAACTAGGATATATATTTAAAAATTAGCTTAAAAATGAAAGCAAATGTGTAGTTTCTTTCTTTTTATTTTTTTGCTTACATTCAGGGTTCATTCCCAGAAGATCAATAACAAATTGGATGAATGCTTGCTTAGAGTATAAACATGATGTGAAAACTCAGTGTGTTATAAATGGTTGCACATGTGGCTTGTGATGGTGGTCCTGCTGTTATTTAGTTGTAATGATGCGCCGCCCCCCTCCCCATTATATTCTAAAACCAAAGTTGAGTGGCCTGGGGGAACTGATTTTTTTTAATTAGTGTTTTTAAAATGTACAGGTGGAATAAAATAATCTGTGGCCCCTTAGCTTTCACTGATGCCCTTGGTTTCAAGAATACATGGGTGATATTGGGGGCTCAGAAGCTCCTATAATTTGTGATGTGGCTGCAGTACATGGCCTGAGCCCGAAGGGGCTGGTGCTGTGGGGACAGCCTTCCAGTGAGTAGGTCACTTGGCATCTGGAGCAGCAGGTGGCTTCCTTCTTACTATCATCTGTGAAATTCATGAGTGCAGATATACTATCACGGTAGCCGTAGTTTGGGTGATTTTTGAAGAACTTTGAACACATTCCTAAAAATGTCAAGGATCTACTATGCTGCTTGTACATTTTTAGCATTTGTGACACTGCTACATTCTCGAGGAGCTGCTGTCAGCTTAGAATAAAAGACCATCTACAATCAAGCCCATGACACCGTGTTTCTCAGTGGTCCTTTTCTGAATGCTATTTATAACACTTGAGAAACTGGAAAAGGAATTAAACTCTTACGAGGCAGAGTTCTCTGTATGCATCCATGGGTCATCGGATAGAAACAAGGACACTTTCATACTGACCATTCATATTCTCAACATATTTTTTAACACAGCATCTATTAGGTGGAGGTATTATTTTAGATGCTGGAGATAAATCAATTAAGAGACCAGATAAAAATGTCCTCTTGAAGCTTTACATTGTAGTGGGAGACACAGGATATATACAATAAATCAATGGAGTAAAAAATATGTTAGAAGGTGAGTAATGAGTTTATGTGCTCAGTTGTTTCTGACTCTGCAACCCCATGGACGTAGCCCACCAGGCTCTTTTGTCCACGGGATTCTGCAGGCAAGAACACAGGAGTGGGTTGTCATTTCCTTCTCCAGGGGATCTTCCCAACCTAGGGACTGAACCCGTGTGTCCTGGACTACAGGTGGATTCTTTACCAGCTGAGCCATCAGGCAAGCCCATCAGGTGAGAAGTGCCATTAAAAATAGGGTGAGGGGGCTTGGAGAGTACCCGCTGACCAGAGCAGGCATGTGTGAGAAAGCGACTTTGATGGAGCTGGGTGGAGAGTTCTTAGAATTCTCAACACAAGCAACAGTCTCCACAGAGACCGTCAGGCAGATGGGCTGGTGTGTGTGTGGTATGCTACCAGTGAGGCTGGACTGGGGTGAGTAAAAGCCAAGGAGGAGGAGAAAGAAAGTCAGAGAAATAACAGGTGGTTTTGATGGTCCACAGCTTTGCAGAACTGTGGTTCTTCATCTGAGTGGGATGGGGAGCCACCTAGGGGTGTGCGTGGAAAAGCAGTGATGATTATAGAAGAAATCATTCCAGTCGCTTGTTCAGGACACACTGCAAAGGAGCCAGATGTAGAGGCAGAGACACCAGTTAGAGGCCCCGCCGTCATGCAGGTGTGAGATGGCAGGCGTTTGGAAGAGGTAAGAGAATGTCAGGAATCTGGCCTGATGGCTAAAGGAATGGAAATGCCATTGACTGAGATGGACAGGTCTGGAGGGGTAGGATGAGGAAGTAAAGCCAGGAGTTAAGTTTGGACTCAGGATTAGTCGTGTCTTGGGCTTCCCTGGTGGCTCAGAGGTTACAGCATCTGCCTGAAATGCGGAAGACCCGGGTTCGATCCCTGGGTTGGGAAGATCCCCTGGAGAAGGAAATGGCAACCCACTCCAGTATTCTTGCCTGGAGAATCCCATGGAGGGAGGAGCCTGGTGGGCTACAGTCCATGGGGTCGCACAGAGTCGGACACGACTGAGCGACTTCACTTTCTTTCTTTAGTCGTGTCTGACTCTTTGCGACCCCATGGAGTACAGCCCGCCAGGCCCCTCCTCCCTCCATGGGATTTCCCAGGCAAGAATACTGGAGTGGGTTGCCATTTCCTTCTCCAGGGGATCTTCCCAACCCAGGGATCAAATTGGTGTCTCCTGCATTGGCAGGCAGACTCTTTACCACTGAGCCACCAGGGAAGCCCTTATTAGACACAGAAATGGAGATACCCTGAAAACTCTTTAGACGGACAACGTAAGTGTGGCAGTCAAGAGGAAGGTCTGGTTGGAGATGATAACGCTGCGTGCCATCAGCACATGGATGATATTTTCAGTCATGACATTTACGAACATGGGCTTAAGTGCAGACTGAGAAGAGGTCCAGGGTTTGAGTTCTGGGAGACTGAGGAATAGTCAGGGGAATAACGAAAATCCAGAAGCCGTACATCCTAGAAGCCAGGTGATTCAGGTGCTTTGCCCCAACAATTCCACTGCTCATATCAAAACCCCCAATTAAATACAAGCTGCTAAATCCAGCAGTTCCCAGTCTCATTTCACAGTTTTGTATGCAACACTTGACATCACTCCCCCTTCTTCTCCTGGAGGCACTTGAATCAAAAACACAAAAACAAAACAGAGCTACCACCTCAGAGGGCTTCCTGAAAGTGTTTTCAGGGGATATGCAGGTTTGGGTTTTAACAAGATGCAAGTAATGTCAGAGAAGGGTTTAAGGATGTAGGGATTTTGCTGGTGACAGAAGGGTTTTCAAGAGTTAAAGGGTAGGCAGTGATGACAAAATAGAGGATGCACCCAGACACAACAGCTCAAGTACCTTCTAGAAGGATGTAGAGCGAGGAGTAACACATTCGAAAATACAAAATGAGCATATCTTTTTCATAAAAGCAATCTTTAAAAATTCAGAAAGACTATGGTAATCTTAATACTACTTTCTTAAACAAATTCTGCCACTAACACCAACTAAACTTTTCCTTTCTCACTGCTCTAGTCTGTGTTCAAACTTTGAGTATCCATGGTTTATCTACAATTTTATACTCTGTTACTCTGTAATTTTTTCTCCTTTTCCCCACATGATGACATAATGTTTGCACAGCATTTAATAATGGGTTTATCTGTTTTTCTGTTCTTCTATGGTTAGGCTGAGTTAGGCAGGTGCCTAATGTAAGTGGGCACTCTGCCATGTACATGTTTTATGATACTGGCAAATCACTAAATCCGTCTGAGCCTTGCTTCCTCGCCTGTAAAGTGGGGATACTTCACAGGGCAGCTGTGGGGATTAACGGAGATGATGCAAAGTGTTCAGCGTAAGTAGCCATTTAGCGACTCTCGGTTCCCTTTTCTCTTCTCAAGACGCACAGGGATTTTGTCTTTTGGTTCATGTTTTGGGGATAAATCTTCTAGAGTGAGATTATTAAAGAGTAACACAATTTGTTTACCCTTCATGGCTGAATTTTTTTCCCCAAAAAACCTAAACCAATTTATATTTCTACCAACAGGCTATGTGCCCCCTAGTTGGAGCACAATCTTGTTCTGAGTAATTTTTTCAATTAGACAATTCCATGCATATTAGAAAGCATCTCTTCCTTTTATTAATCTGCATCTCTTTGAAGATCAGTGAAGTTAAACATCTCAATTTTTCTTGAGCAAATGACTATGCAGATTTATAATAAATATATCTGACACAGTCTACATTTCCTTTCACTTCTAGAGGCATCTAAGGCCCCTGGATGGTTATACTTGGAAGTCCCATTAGCACCAAATCCAACATTTCTAAATTCAGGGAAGCACAATGCCTTGCATGCAATAGGTACTTAATAAATGTTTGCTAAATAAAAGAAAATTACTGTAGTCCTGGAACTGGCAGACAATAGAGCAATGCAGAAGTAATTGCAGATTTTCCAAGTTGTAAATAAAAGGTGAACTACATTACTGTATACAAGGTTTGCTCCTAAACCACAGATGAATGTGTCACTCAACAAAGAAAGCAAGCAACAGTGTACTTAAAAATTATTAAATCTGAATAATGTACAGAGCCTCAAAGGATATTTTTCAGGAATCAATCCTACCAAAGAACAGATCAGACAAGCTACTGAAATTATCTTTCACGATGAAGCAATCTTTCAGTATCCAGATGTGTTAAATAAGGGGACAAAAATAGTCAGTGAGTTAGAATTTTCATGAATACAATTTTTTCACACTGTCTTTTAAATCCTGTGTTTGTTTTACCCTTGTGGCACATGTCTGTTCACACTAGCCTCATTACAAGTGCTCAAGAGCCTGTGTGACCAGTGGTTGCTGTGTCCATGGAAAGTCTAGAACAGCCCTGTGTTTGCTTATAAAAATGGCTGCAGACACTGTTCACATCCTTAAAAAAGATCCTGCCGTGGGGAGTACCTTCTGACAAAACAGGATGTTCCCTCTCATGACATAAGAGCTTCAGAGTTCTTATATTTTCTTTTTCTTGTCCTGTTTGTCATGATCACTGATATTTTGGTTCAGATAAGAGAGCCTGGGTTTCTTGATACAAACCATCTCTAACCCCTTAGACAGATCGCCCATCTCTATCACCATTTCTCTTCTCTTTCAATTTGGGCGCTTGTTCTTCAGGTATTCTTTAGCTATTTTTTCTTATGTCTGAGATCTTTTACTATCAACAGGCTAAAATATGCTTTGGTATATGGACCAAATGAATAATTCTGTATGGAATGGCTGTGGTGTAAAGAGCAAAGCTGCACACATTTCTCGTCTCTTTCAATGTGGGCACTTGTTCTTCAGGCACTCTATTTTTTTCTTGTGCTTGAGATCTTCTACTATCAGCAGGCTCAAATATGCTTTGGTATATGGATCAAATGAATAATTCTGTCTGGTATGGCTGTGGTGTCAACAGTAAAGCTGCACACATTTCTCTTCTCTTTCAATATGGCGCTTGTTCTTCAGGCATTCTTTATTTTTTCATGTCTGAGATCTTTTAGGTGTGACCTAAATCAAATCCCTTACAATTATACAGTGGAAGTGACAAATAGATTCAAGGGATTAGATCTGATAGACAGAGTGCCTGAAGAACTACGGATGGAGGTTTGTGACACTGTACAGGAGGCAGTGATCAAGACCATCACCAAGAAAAAGAAATGTGAAAAGGCAAAATGGTTGTCAAATAGCTGTGAAAAGAAGAGATGAGAAAGGCAAAGGAGAAAAGGAAAGATATACCCATGTAAATGCAGAGTTTCAAATAATAGCAAGGAGAGATAAGAAAGCCTTCCTCAGTGATCAATGCAAAGAAATAGAGGAAAATGATAGAATGTCAAAGACCAGAGATCTCTTCAAGAAAATTAAGATACCAAGGGAACATTTCATGCAAAGATGGGCTCAATAAAGGACAGAAATGGTATGGACCTAACAGAAGCAGAAGATATTAAGCAGAGGTGGCAAGAATACACAGAAGAACTATACAAAAAGATCTTCACGACCCAGATAATCACGATGGTGTGATCACTCACCTAGAGCCAGACATCCTGGAATGTGAAGTCAAGTGGACCTTAGGAAGCATCACTACGAATAAAGCTAGTGGAGCTGATGGAATTCCAGCTGAGCTATTTCAAGCCAAGATGATGCTGTGAAAGTGCTCCACTCAATATGCCAGCAAATTTGGAAAACTCAGCAGTGGCCACAGGACTGGAAAAGGTCAGTCTTCATTCCAATCCCAAAGAAAGGCAATGCCAAAAATGCTCAAACTACCACACAATCGCACTCATCTCACACGCTAGCAAAGTAATGCTCAAAATTTTCCAAGCCAGGCTTCAACAGTACATGAACCATGAACTTTCAGATGTTCAAGCTGGATTTAGAAAAGGCAGAGGAAACAGAGATCAAATTGCCAACATCTGTTGGATCATCAAAAAGATACAAGAGAGTTCCAGAAAAACATCTATTTCTGCCATATTGACTATGCCAAAGCCTTTGACTGTGTGGATCACAGTAGACTCTGGAAAATTTTGAAAGAGATGGGAATACCAGACCACCTGACCTGCCTCCTGAGAAATCTGTATGCCGGTCAAGAAGCAACAGTTAGAACTGGACATGGAACAATAGACTGGTTCCGAATAGGAAAAGGAGTACATCAAGGCTGTATATTGTCACCCTGCTTATTTAATTTCTATGGAGAGTACATCATGAGAAATGCTGGACTGGAAGAAGCACAAGCTGGAATCAAGATTGCCAGGAGAAATATCAATAACCTCAGATATGCAGATGACACCACCCTTATGGCAGAAAGTAAAGAGGAACTAAAAAGCCTCTTGATGAAAGTGAAAGAGGAGAGTGAAAAGTTGGCTTAAAATTCAACATTCAGAAAACTAAGGTCATGGCATCCAGTTCCATCACTTCATGGCAAATAGATGGGGAAACAATGGAAACAGTGACAGACTTTATTTTGGGGGCTCCAAACTCACTGCAGATGGTGACTGCAGCCATGAAATTAAAAGACATTTGCTTCCTGGAAGAAAAGTCATGACCAACCTCAGTTCAGTTCAGTCACTCAGTCGTGTCTGACTCTTTGCGATCCCATGAACTGCAGCACGCCAGGCCTCTCCCTAGACAGCGTATTAAAAGCAGGAACATTACTTGGCCAACAAAGGTCTGTCTAGTCAAAGCTATGGTTTTTCCAGTAGTCATGTATGGATGTGAGAGCTGGACTATAAAGAAAGCTGAGTGCCGAAGAATTGATGCTTTTGAACTGTAATGTTGGAGAAGACTCTTGAGAGTCCCCTGGACTGCAAGGGGACTCCTAAAGGAGATCAGTCCTGGGTGTTCATTGGAGGGACTGATGTTGAAGCTGAAACTCCAATACTTTGGCCACCTGATGTGGAGAACTGACTCACTGGAAAAGACACTGATGTTGGGAGGGATTGGGGGCAGGAGGAGAAGGGGACGACAGAGGATGAGATGGCTGGATGGCATCATGGACTCGATGGATGTGAGTTTGAGTAAACTCCGGGAGTTGGTGATGGACAGGGAGGCCTGGTGTGCTGCAGTCCATGGGGTCGCAAAGAGTCAGACACGACTGAGTGACTGAACTGAACTGAGATCTTTTACTATCAGCAGGCTCAGATAAGTTTTGGTATATGGATCAAATGAAAAATTCTGTCTGGCATGGCTGTGGGGTCAATAGTAAAGCTGCATACATTCTAACCTTCTAGTCTCACCTGTGTTTGTCGTCTCAGTTAGATGGACAGGAAGATCTCAACCGCATGGGAGCACTGACAAGAAGCTATGCTGAGAATGATGAACGCACACAGATGAAAGGATAAGAACAAAGTGGCAGCTAAATGTGACCAAATGTTTTCACGTCTGAACATACTGCACATCAGAAAAATCAGTTCCTTTCATTCATTCCTTTTAACTGTTTACTGAATATCTAATACCATCTGTTAACCTCTGTCTCCTCTTTTCCATATAGTTTATTTATATTGCCCTGCAAGATTTTAGTTTATATGTTTCTGTGTGTACATGTATTTTTATTTTAAACATTTTCCTGTCATATGATTAATGGTCTAAAACCAAACAATTATTTTATACTTCTTACACCCCACAAATACCTTTAAGATCTAAATATATCCAATGTTTTGATGTAATGTTTTAAATACTGGGTCATGGTATATATGCAGTTTCCTATTGCAGGGGCTGGCAAACTTGTTCTGTAAATAATTTAGTTTTTGTGGGCTAAATGGCGTCTGCTTCAACTATTTCAACTCCGGCGAAGTATCTCAAAAGCAGCCTAGATGATTTGTAAACGAATTACAGCAGCTGTGTTCTAATCAAACTTTACAAAAACAGGCAGTAGGTCAGATCTGGCCCTGAGGCCACACAGTTTGCTGACCTCTGTCCTGCTGGGAGGACAGCAAAGACCCAGAAAGTGTGGCCAGAAAACAAGATATTTAGAAATGACTAGCCTTTACATTCCAATACTCCTAAGTAGTTACACTGAGGTCTCTAGTAAGGTAGAGATCTTATGTGTTCTCTGACTCTTTGCGATCCCATAGACTGTAGCCCGCCAGGCTCCTCTGTCCATGGGATTTTCCAGGCAAGAATTCTAGAGTGGGTTGCCATTTTCTCTTCCAGGGGATCTTCCTGACCCTAGGGTGGAACCCAGGGTCTCCTGCACCTCCTGCATTACAGGAGAATTTTTACCACTTGAACCAGACCCATATGCAACTTAAGAATAGAAGTTTTCCCTTTAAATATGAGTCCAGAACCCAGAATTGTAAGATGCAGATTGTAATCCGCAGCTGTAAGTTATATTAGGGAATAACGCAAATGAAAAGTGAACGTGCCCACATCCTCTCACTGTATTTTAAGAGACCAAATTTCTAAGCACTTTACTGACTTAGCTTCTGTTCTCCTATAAAAGAATCTGACACTCTCAGATGAGTCAACTTGAAGTGCTCTGAGAAAGATGCTGAGCTGCTCTAGCTCCTGCCCCTGCTGCAGCCTGGAAGGCAGAACTTGTCAGAGTCAAATCTTTGAGCCAGTCTAAAGAGTTAAGAACCAGTGCCCTGCCAAAATGTGAAATCAATTTATGTAACACATATTCCCACAACCCCCACACGGAGGAACTAATTTTTTAACAGACCATTTCAAGAATAACAGAGTCTTTGTGCCACCAAATAAAAACATTTGGAGATTGCCGAAACATCTGTTCTGAGATGTTACTGTCAAAACCCTGTTCCCGGAGAGGCAGGAAACTGCATTGTCTTTCAGCAGTTTTGTTAATTTCATTAAAAAAAAAAAAAAAGTCTCCACTAACAGAGCTGTTCTGTCTGCAGGACCCCGAAACTCCCAGGAATGAATCCAACAGCACGCTCATAGGTTACAATTTACAGAAACTGAAGATAATAATGTAGAAAGCAAAGGCTGGTAGAATTATTGATCTGCTTTCATGAGCTGCTTCTAAAACTACATTAATTAATATGCTGACGATAGCTGTCATTCAGAAAGTATCTGTCTTTTGGTGTATGTCCCTCAAGATAATCACAGCGATTTACTTCAACAGAGATGATGCATTAAACACACAGCTAAAGGACTTCTCTGGTGGTCCAGGGGCTAAGATTCCAAGTTCTCAATGCAGGAGGTCAGGGTTTGATCCCTGATTGGGGAACTAGACCCCACATGCCACAACTAAAAAGATCTGCGTGCTGCAACTAATTTAAGACCTGATACAGCTTTAAAAAAAAAAAAGCACAGCCAAGAGGCCCGAACTCCTACCTGAGGCGTCTACGTTTTGAGCTCCTATATGATGCTAAACAAACTATAGGACTCTGTTACTTAGAAGGAAAAGGTCACTTGTCAGAGATGAAAAATGGAAACAAATTTTGCTAAATTAATGAGAGAGCAACAACACTGGGATGCGTAGAGAGAACAAGGAGAGGAAGAGGTGGTCAAATTCAGTTCTGTCCTGTTTGCTACTGGCTGGAAAGTTGTGGGCAATGAGAAGCGAGTTCTGTGCCCCTGCAGATGGGGCTCGCTGCGCCTTGAGCCTCCGCGCTCCCATCACAGCTGGTGATGAGCACCGCCTGTAGGCAATCTCCTGTCCCCACTCTGGTTTACCGATCACCTGCCCTTCAGCACAGTGGCCGGCTTCACGTGTGTAAAGAAAGGCAAGCCAAGTGAGAGCCAGGGCCATTATTATCCATCTGTGGGGCCATAACTCAAGTCAATGGCGATAGCCACCCACTTCCACCCCCGCCAACCCGCCCCATCCCAGCTTGGAGCAGGAAAAGGTCACAGAAATCAGCACAAATGATTAAACAGAAAAGAAAGCAACAAAAACGGCACTAGAACACCAAAGTAACAATGAGCTAAGAATGGCTCAGACGAACAAAAGTGGTTAAGAGTCCCAGAGGCTTCCCTGGTGGTCCAGTGGCTAAGACTCTGAGCTCCCAATGCAGGAGGCACAGGTTTGACTCCTGCTCAGGGAACTAAGAACCCACAAGCTGAATGGCATGGCCAAAAAAAAGTTACAGCAAGTTGAAAACGCAATTACCAGGGATGTGTGATTTGCGGTGGTACCTGGTGTTATACCACATGGGGCATCAAGCAGGGCTGATGAAGGAAGGAAGGAAGGAAGGAAGGAATTCTTCTTTTCTTCTCTTACCTCTTTCAGAGACAGCCCACCAACATGAAGTTAGGTGGTTTCAAGTCAGTCGTGTGAGTGAAATACACTGTAAATGGTTCAAATAACTGGATCTCTAAAAGCACTGGGTCATTTCCAGATTGAAGAAATGAGGATTCTCAAGTGACAGAACCAACAAACCAGCTGCCATTTTTCAAGAAATAAATAAACACACAGTCAAAACTATCCTTTTCCCAGTGCTCATGTATGGATGTGAGAGTTGAACCATGAAGAAGGCTGAGCACCAAAGAATCACTGCTTTTGAACTGTGGTGTTGGAGAAGGCTTTTGAGAGTCCTTTGGACTGCAAGGAGATCCAACCAGTCCATCCTAGAGGAGATCAGTCCTGGGTGTTCGTTGGAAGGAATGATGAAGGAAGGCTGAAACTCCAATACTTTGGCCACCTGATGCAAAGAGCTGACTCATCTGAAAAGACCCTGATGCTGGGAAAGATTGAGGGCAGGAGGAGAAGGGGATGACAGAGAATAAGATGGCTGGATGGCTTCACTGACTCAATGGACATTAAATTTGAACAAACTTTGGGAGGTGGTGAAGGATAGGCATCCTGCAGTTCATGAGGGTCGCAAAGAGTCAGAGACAACTTAGTGCCTGAACAACAAGTAACATGGGCAGGAGTCTACACTTACACTCAAGATTTAACTTGAAAATGCTTTTGTATTTTTAACTCCATGCATGCAAACAGGTTGGATTTTCTATAGGACCGAAATGGAAAAGGACTGCCAGGTAAAAGAGATGTATCTCATCAGTTATTCTGAACTGCAGCAACCAATAGATTGCCTTCTAAAAAGCATCTGTAAACGTTCACTTCTACCAACAACGTATGAAAACTCATTTACCTAAACCTTTCACTAGTACTGTTGGTGTTGGTGAACCACCTAGATTCCCTTTTCTTGAGTCATGTGAAGAGTTTTTATGATTTACTTAATATATAATTGCCAAAAGTTCAAACTGCATGTAAGGGTTTAGGGTAAAATGTCTCCTTCCCAATCTGATCCTCAGATCTCTTTGCATCCTGTACATTCGTCCAGAGATGGTCTCTGATACAGTGCACTCGTGCACATAAGACCACTCTTACCTAAACAAACGGTAGGATTCCATATAGTTCTTCTATAATTCCATAAAAATCTGTCTTCTTCTTTTTAAGAGGTACACAATATTCTATTCTGTGCAAATACCATAACTAATTAAACAAGTTCCCTGTTGACGGGCATTCAAACTTTCCAACTTTGTACCAAAAGCTTTGTGTGCTGAATGGAAGTACATTGGCGTGAAAATGCCTGCGTGGGGAAACTGCTGGGCCCGAGGGTTGCTTTTGATAGACACTGCCAAACCAACCTTCAGAGAGCATGTGCCCCTTACACTCCCACCAGTGGCTTCCTCATTTCCTATTATCAGTGCCAGTCTGATAGGTGCAAAACAGCACACTGAGATTTGAATTGTATTTTCCTTATTATAAAGGTAGGTATAATTATTTGATAATATGGTAATTCATATTTCACAGTCTGTTCAGCTTACTACCAAGTTTTGAAATTTCTAATATGCTTAAGCATAATTAAAAAATAAAACCCAAGGACTTCCCTGGTAGCTCAGTGGTAAAGAGTCTGCCTGCCAACTCAGGGGATGTGGGTTTAATCCCTGGTCTGGGACAGCTACGTCCATGCACCACAAATACTTAAGCCCAAGTGCCTAGAGTCCATGCTCTAAAACAGGAGAAATTATCGCAATAAGAAACCCACACACCACAAATAGTAGCCCTGCTCGTCACGACCAGAGAAAGCCCTCTCACAGCAATCAAGACCCAATGGAGCCATAAATAAATAAATAAATCTTAAAAAAAAATAAAAAGGAAAACACAAATGTGAAATACTATACAATACATAATGTAGTACTTCATACAAATTACGTATCTAATTCTACACTCTAATTCCTAATATTACTTCTAGTTCTTAAATTACAATTTTTTTTCGAGGGGGGCGGGGGGCGGGGGTTGGAAGTGGAATTGGGATAAAAGAAAAGTAAAGAACAAATCTCAGCACAAAAGTTCCAAACTTGTAACCAACAGACAATAGGAATTAAAGCCAATGAACAGAAAGAAATCATCAACCAAAAAATTATGAATTTCATCATCAACCATCTGTGGGTATTTCTATTTGTTTCTCAATCTCCATGAAACAAGTGGCCAGAGCATTGCTTTCAGTTCTGAAAGTCCATCCCTGAATTTAACTGGATTCAAAACTGACTCATTCTGGGACACATGTTCTAGCCAGCCAAGCTATTTCACACTATGCAAATTATTTATTTGTTGAAAATGGGAAAAAGTATACTTTTCATTGCATCTAGTTGGTCATTTGCTTCTTCAGAATGATCAGAAGTTTTCCAGGCCTCAATTTATCTAAACATGACATGCTTCCTAACATGTACTGGTGAGAATCACCAGTTCATCTTCACCTTGCTGCTTCTCCATTCATTCTCGCCTGCGTCTTGCCCTTTCTTTCCTTGAAATCTATTTGTCCTCAGCATGCACTGTGACTACTCTGGTTTTGATCCTTATTGCTTCATAATGGTATTACTGCTTCAGATTTTAAAGGCTGTTTCCATCTCTGCCTTTTCACTTAACTCATCTTGAAACTCAACCTTAATGGATTTCATTTCACTCAAGAACCTAAGTGTTCAATACACATTTGTAGAATAAATGAGTAAATATACAAACCTGTAATAGCTCTTTAATTTCTAACCACCCAGCCCAGGCTGCTCTGTTTTAGCTTTCACGTCCCTCCCGGACCTGGCTCCATTCAGCTTCTGCAAATATTTCCTCCACCACCTGGGCAACCAATATTCCTCCTCTCCCCTTGGCTTGTGCCCTTGTTCTCCTCTCCATCTGTGCAGAACTCTGGGTCCTTTTAGTGTCCTTGTAAGTTCTGTGCATGACTGCCTTCCTTCTCCCAGTCTCTTGGCTCTCCTGGCGGAACCTCACCCATCACCCTGGCTTCAAGGACCGTGCACAAGCTGACAGTCGACCAATCTTCCCTCCAGTCAGATCCCTCCTGAATTCCACACAGATCTACCCAACACCTAGTTCCTATCTCCCAGGAGTTCTCCCACAAAGATCTCTCTCAACACTGATACATGCAACTCATCTTTTTTATTTTTTGAAGCAAGCAGCCACCCAAGTTAGAACCCTGGGTGGTCATCCTTGACGCCTCCATTTCCCTGAACTCTCACATTCAACTGGTGTCAATTCAACTCCATCCCCTTTCCTGCAGGAATCACTTCCTCTCCATCCCCACTACCGATGCGTATTCCAACCACATCATCTGGCTTTGGCCCGTTTTACCCGTTGATTGCTTTGTCCCTTGACTTTCATTCCAGGAAACTATTCTTTCCACGACTGCTTAAAATTAAAATCGAATCATATTTTAAATGAGGATAATTTGCAGAGGAATTATTTACGGCAGGACCACTAATGATGGTGTGGGTGGGCTGCAGCGGAAGCACAGTGATAAGCTAGGGATAGCATCAGAGAAGAGTCACCACCACAGACCTGTGGGGCCGAGGGAGGGACTAGTTAACAGGAAGGAGAAGGTTATGTCAATAGGTTGCCCTGAGAAGGGGAGATACAGCTCTTCCTAGGCCATCCTTCAAGGGGGGCATGAAGCTGGAGAACATAAAGACCCTGACCAGCCTCCTCCCTTGACCACACCCCCACCCCATCTCCTGCTGGGGCTGTCTATCCAGTGGCTGAACTTAGCTGGAAATCAAAGGGCATGAGAGTCTACAGATTTAGCCCTACTGGCCAGCCTCTGGGGTACAAGAGGGTGGAGGCAGAGAAGAATGGATCGCTGGGGTCAGGGGTAGGGAGTGCCTTCTACCCTCTGATTTAAAGACTCTGGTGACCCTCCGCCTCCTGTACAATTTAACTTTACAGAGAATATACAGGCCCTCTAAGATCTGACCTTCACTTTCCTCTCATCATGCTAAAAAACCATGTAGATCCATGTACAGTGAATGACACCTCTGCTTTAACTGAACTCCAGGTCAGGAATGCCTTTCCTCTGTTTCCAGGTTTGGCCATGCTACTCATCCAAAGACTGAGGGCAGGAGGAGAAGGGGGTGCCAGGGGATGAGATGGTTGGACGGCATCACTAGCTCAATGGACGTGAGTTTGAGCAAGCTCTGGGAGATACTGAAGGACAGGAAAGCCTGGCGTGCTACAGTCCATGGGGTCAAAAAGAATCAGACATGACTCAGAGACTGAACAATAACAACTCATCCAAAACCAATTCACTCATCACTTCCTCTATAAAACATCTTATCTCAGGTAGATAACTGACCACAATCTTGTGCTATTATCTACATACAGATTTTTATCCAAGCACCTATGATATTCAAGCATCTATCTATAGATTTTTATCCAACATACCCAAACATGTACACTTTATCATTATTTTTCTACATGTCTTTTTAAACGAAACAGTAAAAACTCTCTAAAGAAAGCATAGGATGTGTCAATTACCTTGTTATTCTTGGGGTCCAATATTGCACAATTCATGCAGTAGGTACTTAATAACAGCTGAGTGAGGGAATGAATTTAAAAAGTCCAATGTCATCCATGAAGCTCTCCCCCACAACCTCAGTTCATGCTGATCTTTGTTCATAGTTATCACCAGAGGTTCATGTTTAACTATTCTCTACTTATTTCACTTGTGTATTGTTCTCTTAATTAGACCACAAGCACTCCGATAGCAGGATTCATGTTGTCTTCTTTGACAGCTCAGTTTGAGTCCATACTAGAAATTTAATAAATTCTTGCTTTGAAGAGTGGATGTTCACAACAGGGAAAAATAAAAATAAAAATATATATATATACACACACACACACACACACACACATATACATATATATATATGGGCTTTCCAGGTGGCACTAGTGGTAAAGAATCCACCTGCCAATGTAGGAGACACAGGAGATGTAGGTTCGATTCCTGGGTCGGGAAGATTCCCTGGAGGAGAGAGTGGCAAGCCACGCCAGTAGTCTTGCCTGGAGAATCCCACGGAGACAGGAGCCTGACAGGCTACAGTCCACGGAGTCACAAAGAGTCGGACACTGAAGCGACTTAACATGCATACACACACACATATACTTCAGACTCTCAAAATCAAGGATTTACATAGCCAGAGAAGTTGCAAATCGCTAAAATTAATAAAAAGGTGGAGATGGCAACCTCATAGCTTGAACACCTGATGATTTCCAGATGTAAGAAATCTGGATTTTTAAAAATGTAAACACATCTACTTATTAATTTAATGGCTCACTCAAATAAAAAAATCTCCTCTAACCCCAAGACTACTCCGGGTTTCTAACAGAGAGGAGGGCGTGGCTGTGGTTTGAACAACAGCTGAACACAGTACTGATGGGCGTGATGCTGTACCTGAGTGGGCAGGTATCAGTCAGGAAATACTCGGGAACATTAGGAGGGAAGTCTAGGCTCTTGAGGTTCTTCCTTCTCCCTCAAACTGAAAGGACGACTCTAAGTGGGAGGTCCCCGTCTGCAGCTTTTAGCCTAAGCGTCATGGGCGAGCTCAGTTAAGACCTATACCACTGACAGCCTTCAGCCTGGACATACCGGGAGCTCCCACTGCTTCTGGCCTCAGCCCCACATATTTCCATCTAAAGATGGGAATGAATGATGATAAGACCTGCCTGACTCCGAAGGCCTGAACTTGTTAAATGCCAGCACTGACAAAGCATGAGGAGAGAGAAGCACATTCCAGCGCTCAACCAACAGCTTCTTAAGGAGGAGACCCCACAGAATGTGGGAACACAAAATAGGAAAGAAAAAGGAGTTTGAACCTCTGGACGGGAGCCCTGTCGGGGTGACTCTACAGCCAGCCTACGTTCACTCGAAAGATGTTCACATCACCTCACTCAACAGTCCACGGCAGTGGGCAGGGATTATTGGAGAATTACCTTTGGTCACAGCAAGTCCAGGATCATCACTCACACATTCTCACCCCAAGCCCACCTTGATTATGCTGCTGCCCCAAACCACCGATACCACCCTCCTCAGGATGAGGTCAACAGGGAGAGGAAGTGACTGTGCCTTGTAAGTTACTGGAAAAAATTCCCCCAAGTTAGTAGGAAGAAGGGTCATTTACTATTTACACTGCTGTGCTAGTGTGGAGGGCTACTCAGTTGGTTTCCTTTAATTCCCATATGACCCTGGCAATTGGTTACAAGATAAAACCTATCTTCATATCAGAGTAACTTAGGGTGACTGGAGCATGAAAAGTACATGGTGTTACCGATAATTCACCCATTCGGTTGGAACAGAACCTAGCTACTCTTTTAATCTCTGGCACTGGTATATGAATTATACCTCCATAAAGCTGTTGCAGAAAAACTAAAAAAAGTCAGTGACCTGTATGTTTATAATGGATGAGTTTTATGAAATATATACATACATATATATATAATATATACACACACACACATATACATATATATGACACTTCAATAAAGCCATTAAAAAAATCTCTTACACTGGCACTAGTTGCTGGGATGAAGCAGCTGCTGCTATTAGGGATCAAAGGCTCACATTAACAAAACAAAACCAAAACAAAACACAAGGTTCTGATAAGTAAAAAAACAGTTTGAGGTAGGATCTTTCTGGAGAAAGAGAAAATGATCTATTTATCTACATGAAAAACTTATGACAGCAAAAGTAAAACTTCGAGCTTTATTTGTAGAACTGAAAATCATATAGTACCAAAAACTGAATGGGAAAACAAAGGTTAAGAGAAAATGGGAAGCAGGGAAGAGAAAATTAGGTGTAAAGGAGATATGGCAACAAATCTGAAAAAGAAAATGAGATATAGAAATTGATGCAAGAAAAAAAATTACCCACAGACGATAAGCAATTTCAAGCAGACAAAGGAAAATGAACACCCCACTGATACAGATGGACATCCAGACAGACTTTAAAGCTATGTTGTCATTTTACAACTCCAGGCAAAATGAAGGCACTCTGCGTGGACTCAGAGTTGAGGTCTAGGAATTCTCAGTACTCTGGTTCATACGATATGTGCTTCTCTTCCACGCCTTATGGAAGTATTTAAAAAGGAAAAAGAGAGCCAAACTGCATGTCCAAAGTGTGGGGAGGGCGAGGAGCACACTCAAGGATTTTAACATTCCACCATTCTTCCTCTATTGAAACATGACCCCTTTCTTGGATTCTCATTTGTTCCCTTTTCCACAGCCAGACAGTCAACTCCCACACACCAGTGGGACCACAGAGGAGAGACAATAACGCGAGCAGCTGCTCAAGCTGTGGTTTTCATTAGGAAAAAAAGTGCCTTGATTATAAGGGATTTAGTTTTGAACCTTCAGGCCAAAGCTGAAGTGATTAAAACTCCATGCAGAGAAACACGATGTAGAGCATACTCAGCATAATCAGAGGCGGCTGGGAGAACCATGCCTATTTTTTAATACCCACCTTGGCTTAGGGCATGGACTTAAGATGGAAAAGCTAGCAAATGAATGAAATAAAAACATAGTCTACAGGTCCTAAGTTGCACTTCTAAAGGTCAGGGGTACATTTTCATTAAATCCTTTAGCTACAAAATGTGAGACAATCAAGCCATAAAAAGATGCAGAGGAAACCTGAATGCCTATTACTAAGTGAAAGAAGCCAATCTGAAAAGGCTCTAGGCCCTCTATGATTCCAACTATATGGCACTCTAGAAAAGGCAAAACTATGGAGACAGTAAAAAGACCAGTGGTTTTCAGGGATTAGTGGAGAGGGAGAGATGAATGGACAGAGCACGGGTGATTTTTAGGGTAGTGAAAGTACTGTGTATGATTCCATAATGGTGGATACATGCCATTATCATTTTGTCCAAATACACAGACTGGGCAACACCAAGAGTGAACTCTTATGTGAACCGTGGACTTTGGGTGATAATGATGTGTCAATGTAGGTTCACAAATTTTAACACAGGTACCACTGTCGTGGGGGCTGTTGATGATGGGTGAGGCTACATATATGTGGGGCCAGGATGTAGATGTACCCTTCCCTTTAATTTTGGAACTTTAATTATGGAACTAAAACTGAAATAGAGTACGAAAGTGAGTGTTAGTCACCCAGTCATGTTTGACTCTTTGCGACCCATGGACTAAAGCCTGCCAGGGGCTCCAGGGATTCTCCAGGCAAGAACACTAGAGTGGGCAGCCATGCCCTCCTCCAGGGGATCTTCCCAAACCAGGGATCGGACCCAGGTCTCCTGCACTGCAGGCAGATTCTCTACCATCTGAGCCACTAGGGAAGCCCGACATAAAGTAAATGTGTGTGTAAACATAGACACATCATATACTTATATGTATGCACACATACATATGCACATGCCAGCAGGGCAACCCCTGAAAGGCTTTGTGGGTGACGTAAGAGTAGAGCTCTGTTCTCACGACTCAGTACGTACTCATGACTTATCATTCTGCCTCCACATCTTCACACGGCAATTAAGTATATGAACTTCTGGAGCTGGCTCTCCCTCCCTCTGTGCAGCCCTGATTAGGTCATAGCCTTCCACTCCTCCCATTTGTCTCCTAGCTCCAGAATACAAGGGTAACACCACCCACATCAGCTATTGGAATGATTAAACATAGATCAAGGGTTACACTTGATGAGCAGCACCCAGTGAGGGCTCAAAGACCATCAGAAAGCAGTCAAATGTGACCAAGAGTAACTTGTCCTGAACGAAAAGGAGTGCAATCATGAGACTCTTCAGAATGAGGGACGGGCTAGGAGGAAAAGTGTTGGCTCCTTCTTATATTAGTCTGGGCAAAACTCCAGAAGAGCAGGAGCCATTGCCAAGCATTCTCAATTTAAGGAAGTGGCACAGTTGGAAGCCAGGTAGCTGAGAGGAAGACAGGAGAGAGCAAGGCAGAAGATAGGGGTGCAGAGTGGAGCACTACCGCTTGATGAGAAGACTGGTTCTGGGAAAGAGAGAGAACGGGAGATGGCCAAGGTCACCTTTTCTGTGACAAGCTGCTCCTGCACCCTCTGCTCAGTGAAGAGCAATTCCGAGTAAGATGTCTCACGCTGGGACTTCCTGGCAGTCCAGTAGTTAAGAATCTGCTTTCCAATGCAGAGGACTCGAGTTCCATCCCTGGTTGGGAAACCTCAGATCTCACATGCTGTAGGGCAACTAAGGCAGTGAGCCGCAACCAGAGAAGCCTGTGTGCCACAACAAAGACTCGGTGCAGCCAAAGAAAAAAATACAGGACTTCTCTGGTGGCGCAGTGGCTAAGAATCCGCCTGCTAATACGTCAGGCACAGGTTCGATCCCCTGATTTGGGAGGATTCCACATGCTATGGAGCAACTAAGCCTGTGCACCACAACTGAGCCTGTGAGTAACAACTACTGCAGCCCACGTGCCTAGAGCCTGTGCTCTGCAACAAGAGAAGCCACCCCAGTGAGGAGCCCGCATGCTGCAACTAGAGAGCAGCCCCCGCTCGCTGCAACCAAGCTTGCAGCAGAAAGTTCGGGCAAAGCAACGAAGACCTAGCACAACCAAAATAATAAAAACTTAAAAAAAAATACGATCATTCTCATATATTTGTGACCACAGTGTTGTGGATGAAAGTCCTACGTTCCTAGAAATCAGCAAAGACTACAGTAAAAGATGAAAACTCTAGTCAAAGGAAAAGGCCCTGTGTGACAAAGAGCCCGTCGTCCTTGTTAAACCTTTGCTTTTAATTAAAAAAATGGAGATGCAATAGCCATGCTATGGCTCTGAGACCTGGGTCTCCGTTTCTGTTCAAGTGTTTCATGAATGTGTGTCTTGTCACGCTCAGTTGTGTCCGACTCTTTGCAACCCTATGGACTGTACCCCACCAGGCTCCTCTGTCCATGGATTCTCCAGGCAAGGATACTGGAGTGGGTGGCCATTCCCTCCTCCAGGGGATCTTCCCAACCCAGGGATCGAACCCAGGTCTCTTATGTCTACCTGCTTTGGCAGGCGGGTTCTTTACCACTAGCGCCACCTGGGCAGCCTGTTTCTTGAATGACATGCTTTTGAACAGTGGATACTGCTGTCCCACACTCCTGAACCAGCACGTTTTCCCCTCCAGCCCTGCCCACCAAAAAAACACCCCTCTCTCCTTTTGTTTGCTTTGGTCTCTGCGCTGTTCTTGCTCCCTCTTGCATTGCTTCATTTTCATTCAAACGCCTCCACTTTTCTTTGCCGCACATCAAGCGTCTTGAGCATTCTCTAGTGCGCTTCAGATCTGTGCTTGTTCCATGTTAAACAGGCAGTGGTGTGAGTGCAGGGCTGCGCTAAGTAAAATACTCCGTCCAAAGAGGGCAGTTATGTAAACAGGGCTGTTCCTGGCAGGAATGTCTGATGGGATAAACAAGACTGGAAAGAAGGACTCTCACAGAGGAGAGTGACTTTGTCAGGACATAGAAACACGTTCCAAATAAAAATACTCCTGCTTCTAATGTAAAATCAGGCTTTGAATAAACCCAAATCACTGGGGGAAATTTAAAAAGAACAATTAGGGCTGAGTCAGAGACTGTGATTTCTGAAACTATACCAAGTGTCTTTGACTTTTTCCATTTCTGGTTTTGGAGTTTTATTTCCTTAAAAGTAAAAACCACCAGTACAACACTATAAAGCAGTTAACCTCCAATTAAGAAAAAATTAAGTAAAATTAAATTACATTTAAAAAAACAAAGGAAAACTAAAAATTTGAGTGAATGAGGATATAAAGCAGTATTATTAAAACTATATAATAAAAAGCAAAAACATTTAACATGCCAGGGATGTCAGAAGGCTACCATATGAATTTAGAACACTTAAGATCCTATATAGATGCTGAATTGAAATAATGGCTAATCAGAAAGGATCAATTTGATGGCTATCAAATAAGAATCATCAGAAAATTAGTAGATTATGTCCATGTTGATACAAAGGCTTATCACTATTTTCATTAATATTAGGCCACTAGGAAGAGGGATGAAAGCACAGTATTTAGCCATGTACAAGAGTATACATAGAAAATTCACTATACTTAGATAATACTAGTTTATAATGAAGAAAATGGCTATCAATGAAAACAAACAAAAGTCACAATACTTGAGGTTGACACCTACTTAATGTGATGGTTGCAAAGATTAAATTAGACCATGCAAGTACAAGAATATTCAGCAAAGAGCACTATGCACTTTTTAATAGTGAGATGACACCAGGCTTCCCTGGTAGCTCAGTGGTAAAGTTTCTGTCTGTCAAGCAGGAGATGCAGGTTGATTCCTGGGTCAGGAAGATTCCCTGGAGGAGAAAATGGCAACTCACTCCAGTGTTCTTGCCTGGGAAATCCCATGAACAGAGGACTCTGGTAGGCTACAGTACAGTCAATGAAATGCTGCATATCACCAAAAAGACACCACCATGAGCACAATGGTGGGTCAGATGAATAGACAACTGACTAAGAAGCAGGCTTTGCTAAAGAC
Source organism: Nanger dama (assembly GCA_917880005.1). Lineage (NCBI taxonomy): Eukaryota > Metazoa > Chordata > Mammalia > Artiodactyla > Bovidae > Nanger > Nanger dama. Next base: position 624,280 of record CAKJTW010000084.1, read on the forward strand.
CCACTCCAGTGTTCTTGCCTGGAGAATCCCAGGGACAGAGGCTGCCGTCTATGGGGTCACACAGAGTTGGACACGACTGAAGTGACTTAGCAGCAGCAGCAAGCAGGTGACAAGAAACTGAATGGTCAAATAAATGGAAATGAAGAGCTACTACTTCACATCATACTTGTTGCTGATGTGGGTAAGGAATCTTGTTAGACTGTGGCAGGAACAGCTGTGGCAGCCATTCTGGAAAGCAATCTGGCCCCAGGTAGTTAAATGAGTTCTACATATTTCTATGGCCAGCAATTTCATTCCAGGGCTCATATCCCAAAGAAATGGTCAAACAGTAGCATAAAGAGAATGCATGACTTTTGCTGCCCATCCTCAGGAAAGCATACGAACAGACAGTCAAATAAAAATGTCGTCACTAAGTCATGTCCGACTCTTTGTGACCCCGTGGACTGTAGCCCGCCAGGCTCCTCTGTCCAAGGATACTAGAGTGAGTTGCCATTTCTTTCCCCAGGGGATCTTCCCGACCTATGGATTGAATCTGTAACTCCCGCATAGCAGACGGATTCTTTACTGCTGAGCCACCTGGAAAACCCTAAAATAAAAATGAATTTTACAAACACAGAGCATCCTTAGAACAGTGCCAAATGGGGGAAAAAAAAGAAATATGAGACTTAAAAAGTATAATTTATGTAAATCTAAAATATTTGCACACAAATCATTGCACTTTGGTAAAAACACACCCAAAGAAAAAAGGCATAAGAAACACACTTAAATGGTTGCATATACAAAGGTGGGAAGGTAAACAACCGTCAGCCTGGAACAGAATAAAATTCACTCTTCCCCCACATTTTCATTTCTAGACAGAGAACTCGATCACTTCTTGATGCTTATTTAATATATCAGGAAGAAAAGAATAAAAGATGGGAAGGAAAAAAGAAGAGAAGAAGGGGAACCTCTGAATGTCTGACAGGTCAAGCACTAACTTTGATCAACGCATTAAAATATTTTTTCTGGAAACAACCGCTACCATCCACTCTCTTCAAAATTCACATAGGCCCCCAATGACATATATGCCAACATAACCAGACCCTAGCTTTTGAAGTGAATGGGAAATACCTTCCAACCTCACCAAATATTTTAACTCACCAAAAATCTGTTCCTCCTTCTATTTCATCATTTCCATCAAACTAAGTACCTTCCTTCAATTCTATTACCATTCCTTTTGTGAGTAGCAAAAATCTAATCATCTTTAAAACATTTCCCTCCCACATAAAGAATGGTTTTGGGGTTACAGCCTTTCCTGTGTTATGTACTCTATACCAGTAAGAACTTGTCAACTGGTTTCAGAGACTGTGAAGAATTTACCATTGCTATACTTATACCATGGATTTCTAAGCAGACCAAGACAAAATTTCTAGTCATATGGAAATTGGTGAAAATTCCAGTGCTGTATCCCAATGTCTGTGCTGTGCTTAGTCTCTCGGTTGTGTTATGACTCGGGCGGGACTGCAGCCCACCAGGCTCCTCTGTCCATGGGGATTCTCTAGGCAAGAATACTGGAGTGGGTTGTGATGCCCTTCTCCAGGGGATCTTCCCAACCCAGGGATCAAACCCAGGTCTTGCACATGGCAGACAGTAAAGACTGTCTGAGCCACCAGGCAAGCCCATCCCGATGTATATTGACCTGTTAATAACACTGCGTAAAAAAGATGAATGTTGGCAAAATAATGGACTTAATTTCATTGTGGAAACTATTAACACACTTTATAAGAAAGTAAGATATATTTTATAAGAAAATAAGAAAATTTCATAAGAAATAAGATAACATCATTAAATTCTTTATTTTTAATTAAAAAAATTTTTTTTTTTGGCTGCAACCATGTGGCATGCAGGATATTCTCTAACCAGGGATGGAACTTACGCCCCCTGCATTGGGAGCATGGAGTCTAGCCACTGGACCACCATCGAAGTCCAACACATCATTAAATTCTAAGGGAGACACACCACCACCGCCGCCGCCGGCTGCTGCTGCTGCTAAGTCGCTTCAGTTGTGTCCGACCCTGTGGGACCCCATAGACAGCAGCCCACCAGGCTCCGCCGCCCCTGGGATTCTCCAGGCAAGAACACTGCGGTTCCCTAAGCAGTGTACACTGAAATCACCAGAGGGCTGTGACAACACGGCCTGCCGGGCCCACCGTCAGCGCTTACTGTCTAGGGGCAGGGGCGGGAGGCTGAGACTCTGCTACTTCCAGTGCCCGGTGTGGAGTTCAACCGAGACACAACTCCTCACAGAACGGGCAGAACCTATCAGAGACGAGAGAGCAAGGTGCTAACCGTAACCCGTAACCCGAGCGCAGGAGGCGCCGCAGGCGGGAAATGACAAGCGCAGGGGCCAGCCCGATGGGCTTGGTGACTGATGGGAAGCCGGGGGTGGGTGGGGGTGGTGGTGCTCCAGCTACTCCCGGGTGGGAGCCGAGGCAGACCTGGACACACTGTTGCCGGGGATGCCCCTCCGGCGCACGGGGCGTGCGCCTTGCTTGGCGGCCACCCGGCACACAACCTCGCCGGCAGACGGCACGGCGAAGCAGCCCCGACCCACGAGCGCCTGCCACACGCTCGAGGCACTTATCCCAGTTCCAGCTAAGTAAGAACTAGAGAGCGAGCTGTACACAGTGATGTCTTCCCCTCACAGGTGAGCGCGGGCGCTGAGTCCCGCGTGGTGCTCTGCCCGCCTCCGCGATGCGCAGGACAGACCCGCTGAATGAACGGGCGCCGGCGGCCCGTGTCTGAGCCAAGGTGCTCAGGCACGCTGAACTCCTCCTGGCTCCCTTTCTCTCCCTCTTTTGGACTCAGTGCCAAACTCGAGGTCAGCCATGCGTACTCTCCTCCCCCAGGCAGGCCACAGGTGCCTGGCACAGAGAAAGCACCCCAGACCCAAGTCCTGCAACTGCAAAAACGGGGGTGCAAAGGAGGAGGGAAGACAGAAGGTGCCAATCCTGAAATCCACAAGGGAGCGGCCCTCACAGGCAGCCTGGACGGGCAATCCAGCCCCTCTTCCTATTCCGAAGGGCACGGAGTCCTGGGATGTCTGGAGAGCAGGAAAGGGCGATAAGATATGCCTGTCCTCATCTCCGGGGAGACAGCGCGGGGTCCCTCCCACCCGCCACCTGACAGGAAGCGGGAAGGACTACAGGGAATGAGCCCAGCAGAGCGGTCTGCGCGGGGCTTGGCACTCAGTGCTTTATGCATCCGTGTCCCTGGACGCCTGCCTGAGCCCCCTCCCTGGGAACAGCCGCACAGAGGGGTAGCAGTGTGGTGACCAGCATGGTGGTCTAGGCCATGGGCTGAAATGACCCTGCGAGATTTAGGGGGTAAAAAAAAGTTCTTTTCCTTAGTTAAGCTGAAGCTGAGACAATAAGAAAGTGGAAGTGTATTCAGCCGCAGCAGAGCTTTGGAATGGGAGAGGTCAAGAGTAAAGAGTCACCTAGAGGAGGTGGCTGTGGAAGCCAGGAGGGTGAGGTTTTCTGTGGAGAAAGGAAGAAGTGAAGAGGGGAGTGAGAAAGAATGAAACAGGGAGGGGGGGGAGTGAGAGGCACTGAATCTTGAGACCCACATGGCAGGGATGAACCAAAGACAACTGAAGAAATGGAGAAGATTAAGTGAAGCCAGGAGAGTGGACTGTCACGGAGACAGGGAAGGAGAGTTTCAAGTATGGTCCCTGCCAGTGTCAAATGTTACAAAGTCAAGGAGCAGATTTGGAGAAGACCAGGGCTGTGACCAAGACAAGTCATCATGACTTCAAGAGTCAGGTTTCAGGAGGTGGGGGGTGCAGGCTGAGAAAACCAAGACCCCTCCAGGCACTGCTGGCATCCGGTTCTCCAAGTCAGAACATCAAGAGTTCCTGAGTCACTTATATTACCTCTAGAGCTAGACAGTGGAGAAGACAATGGCACCCCACTCCAGTACTCTTGTGTGGAAAATCCCATGGATGGAGGAGACTGGTAGGCTGCAGTCCATGGGGTTGTGAAGAGTCAGACAAGACTGAGCAACTTCACTTTCACTTTTCACTTTCAGGCACTGGAGAAAGAAATGGCAACCCACTCGTGTTCTTGCCTGGAGAATCCCAGGGACAGGGGAGCCTGGTGGGCTGCCGTCTCTGGGGTCGCAGAGTCAGACATGACTGAAGTGACTCAGCAGCAGCAGCAGAGCTAGGCAGAGAAACTTCAACATGTTGGAAACCTAGCCTATGCATGCACACTCAGTCATGTTTCAATCTTCGAAACTCCTTGGACTGTAGCCCGCCACCCTCCACTGTCCATGGGATTCGCCAGGCAAGAATACTGGAGTGGGTGGCCATGTCCTTCTCCAGGGATCTTCCCAGCCCAGGGATTGAACCTTCCAATGCAGGGGGTTTCCAGGATTGGAAAGCAGATTCTTTCCTGGGAAGCCCCAAACCTAGCCTACTCTTTTTCATTCAAAAGAGCCCCAAATACTGTAAGTCTATGTGACTTTCTGTGAAGAGGCGGCTGCTTCATGCCAACAGATCTCATTCTTTTCATCATTAGGTGCTCAAAGTACTCCTCCTGCACTGACATGATGTATCACCTGGTGATTTCATTTTTTTTTTTTAAATTTTGGAAATTATATCTAGGTACTCACCAAGGGAGGTGGGGGGGGGGAGCAGCTGTGACAAGTTTAGAGAAAAGTTGCCCATCTGCGTGCAGGCTGGAGTGTGATCTACAGGTAGAAGGCAAAAGTCTATTTCTGTTCCACCAAAGCTTCACTGCCACCATGCAGGCCCACCCCTGCAGTGCTCGGGAGGATAGTTCAGGGCAGGATTCATCAAGGATGCTAAGGACCATATTGTACACCCAGCAGTTAAGAACATTGTGAAATTACAGCCAGAAAGGAGCAGGTGTCTGGAGACAGAGAAAGAGTGACACCCCACACAAGCTGTAACCGAGCCAAATGCTTCAGCTCCCAACCCAGTTTAGCCACTTTCCCATCAGAAAAATCCGTAAGAGAAGAGAGAGCTTTATCGAAGGCTTAGTCAGTCAGACCCTGAGGGGTGCAGACTTCCGAGGCAGTTCCGAGGAACGATGAGAGAGCCCAGTGGTATATTTAGACTCCACTGGGAACAGCTTGGAGACAGATGACATCCTGAGATGTCACAATTGTAATTTTTGTGGAGACAAAACCTGCTGCCAAGTTTTATTTACCAAAACCTCTCACCTTAAAGGAAAAATAAATATAAAAGTGCAAACACTCAGACAGTTACATACTGGGGGCTGGGGGTGGGGGTGGAAAAGGAAAGCAAGAATGGTTTCCATACTTCTCAGCCCAAGAGGAAAGCCCCAGCTTTATGTGGCTTTCCAACAGTTTTCTGAGTGGAGTTCCACTTGGGAAGAGATAGACAGTAAAAGATGGGCGTTGTTTTGAAGGACACAAGCTGTCCTGACGTGGCATAACCTATTACTCATATTTTTGCTGTGGGTTTTGTTTCTTTTGTCTCTTATCAATGTAACTATGAAAAGAACTAAAGATATCCCAATCTTGACTTCCTCCCTTAAAACATCCCTCTTGAGCTAAAGAGGGAAATATGACCCCACCGGGCTTCCTGGTGGCTCAGACAGTAAAGAATCTGCCTGCAATGTAGGAGACCCAGGTTCGATCCCTGGGTTGGGAAGATCCCCTGGAGAAGGGAATGGCTCCCCACTCCAGTGTTCTTGCCTGGAGAATTCCACAGACAGAGGAGCCTGGCGGGCTCTGTGGGGTTGCAGAGTCAGACACGACTGAGCAACTAATACTTTATTTTTCACGTGACCCCCATTACATGATCACTTTTCTGCCTTTCTTAAGTGAAAATCCTAGAATTATTTCTCTTCTCGCCTCTTGGTAGAAATGGGAAATAGTCTGGGGTAGGAGATGTGTGGGAGCAAACAGGAGACTCAGCAGAAATACTGGAGACACCTGTACCTGACGGAGGTGGCTGGTATCACCCTGTCTTTGCCAGCTAATGCACCCTCAGACAGGGGAGCTTTTAGGATCGCTCTTTCTGCCCACTCCTTCCTTCCTCTTCAAATATAGCCACCTCCTCCCGCCACTGCCAATTTTCAAATCAGCACAATGATTAACGACCCAGACAAGAACTTAATTTCCTGTCCAGTAGTACAAGGCTGATTTCCAATAAAAAGAACTCACTCAAGACAACTATTTCCTCTCTGCAGCTTCTAATCTGGTATTCAATTGTGGGCATTCTTCCCTCACGGGTGTGAAAGCAGAATCAATTTCTGAACTTCCATTTGGTGAGTATTCCAAAGACTCACTGAATGCTAACACTGGAAGGGACCTTAAATGCAATGTAATTCGACCTCCTCTTTTCTTGTGATTCAAGCAGGAATTGAGGGGAAGGCTCTGCTTTCCATCTTCTCTGTGCACTTGGTCAAGCAGCAAGTGAAGAGGGAATTACTATCATTAAAGCACACAGCTTGGGTCCTCACTGGTCTCATTATGGAGTTACCTTTAATGAAACAGTCCATTTTAAATTGGGAACTAATCACCATGGGAGAATATTTCTGCAATTATGGGCTCGGGCAAAACAAAACAAAACAAGTGTCAGTGAAACCCTTCTGACAGAGCGGCACAGTTACCATGTTCAATTACCTCAGGCCTCCTTAAACACCCACAGCAGATGTAATGAGTTGTCCTGATTTGAACTACACTGTATCCATCGCTTGTCTTTATTTCTCAGAAATGCTTGAGAGCTAACTCCACTGCTTCCTGTGAAATGAATTCTGAAGAGCGGAGGTCCCTCCACAAACCGCTAATGGCTGCATAATACAGTACTTTCTTTAGATGCATGATTTCCCATCGACAATTCTAGTTACAACTCAGGAAGTGCTTCCTGGGTTGATGCCTAAATTATCTGAAATTCACAAGGGAGGGATGCAAATGACAGGGATGGGTTGGGCTGATGGTGGGTTGAGAGATGGCAGGGTGACCGCAGTGGCAACAGAGCATGTTGTAAACTGTTCATATTAACACTGGACCAAGAGTGATGGACATGAGGTTAGAAGACCCCATCGCAGCCCTCGGCTCTACTTACTTGTTGTATATGCTTCCCTGCTAGCTCAGCTGGTAAAGAATCCTGCAATGCAGGAGACCCTGGTTCGATTCCTAGGTCAGGAAGATCCCCTGGAGAAGGGATAGGCTACCCAATCCAGTATCCTTGGGCTTCCTGGTGCCTCAGAGGTAAAGAATCTGCCTGCAACACGGGAGACCTAGGATTGACCCCTGGGCTGGGAAGATCCCTTGGAGGGGGCCATGGCAACCCACTCCAGTATTATTGCCTGGAGAATCCCCATGGACAGAGGTGCCTGGCGGGCTACACTCTATGGGGTTCCAAAGAGTTGGACACGACTGAGTGACTACGCACAGCATTCTTCCCCAAGTATTATTCTTTTCGAAGCTAGGTTGGAAAAGACTTTGAGAGCTCCTTGGACTGCAAAGATATCAAACCAGTCAATCCTCAAGGAAGTCAGTCCTGCATATTCATTGCAAGGTCTGATGCTGAAGCTGAAGCTCTAATACTTTGGCCACCTGATGTGAAGAACTGATTCATTGGAAAAGACTCTGATGCTGGGAAAGACTGAAGGCAGGAGGAGAAGGGGACGACAGAGGATGAAATGGTTGGATGGCATCAGTGACTCAATGGGCATGAGTTTGAGCAAGCTTCAGGAGTTGGTGATGGACAGGGAAGCCTGGAGTGCTACAGTCCACGGGGTCACAAAGAGTCGGACATGACTGAGCGACTGAACTACCACTACTTCCTTATCTGTAAACAAGCAATAATTAAGAACTGCTGGAATGTTGTATAAATTGTATTAGATACAATGCATGAAAAAATCAATCACACAGCACCTACCAAATACTGGTGCTCTACAAATGCTTCTTGAATTAAGTATCTTAATCCCCTGACAATATACTTAAAAAAAAAAATTGAAACATATTGATTGCTATCAACAATGCAAACACGGGATTTTTAGTATTTCATTATTTAAGTTAGCATATAGCAACCATAGGATTCAACAAGCCAAATTTCCATTGGCTCTGACTTACCCCCCAGTCAAATGCTCTGCTGAACTAAAAATCAAATATGGTCATAAACATTCATAGAACTTAACGACATCAATCTGAACACTGTAATGAGGCGATGCTGAAGGCTAGAAAAAGCCTGGGCTTCAGACCAGAACTTTTACTTGACCAGCAGCAAGACCTTGGAGAGACTCTTCAACTTCCCTGAAACTTCATCTATAAAGTGAGAATCCTACCAGTGACTTTGCAGATTAAAAGGATTAAATAATATTAGCAGATGAAGGTAATACAGCGGGCTAGAATCAGTCCCCTGACTGACAGCAAGTGACTGAAATTGTAATTGCTAAAAATATGCAGTCCAGGGGTCTTTAGATGAATGTTACCTTTGTTTCCACCTATTTTATAAGACAAGTACTGCATAGCTTTGTCGTGAAAATTCATGATCTAAGAAGTTCAAAACTATAAACTATTAAATGTCATCTCTCTACTCCATGCAAAGATACACTATGCTTTTGTATTGTCTCTGGGAAATCCATCCCTGGAAAACATATGTTTTATTTTTACTGGCTTGTTCTTAGCTCCAAAAGATGCCAGAATCGGGACTAACAAAGCCACACGCAATTTTGTTGTGCAAGACCAAATGAAACCAAGGCAGATGATGTTCACAGTGAAATTTTGTGAAAACTTACAGTATGTATGTAAGTACAGCCAATGAACACACATTGTGCACTACAATTTAGTATCTGCTATATAAGCTTGAGAGTGTAACACAGAAATGCTGTAGCCCTGTGTGCTACAGCTCAGCTCATCCGTTTACGCATGCCTGAGGACAACGGCTTCCCACCTACCTTAGTCATCGGAAAGAAGGACAAGCTTCACTTTCATGACCTTTGAGATCCAGATGATCTAATGTAGAAAGTTAGTTACCTTTTCAAAACTGAAATCTTCACCACACTTAATCCAATAATGAGTAGGGATATGAACCTTCTGAATGGCCAAGAGCTGGAGAGCCAGAAGATACTTCCAAGGGTCATAGGACGTCTTAGCAGTATGTTATTTTCTACTGAAAACTCGGTTTGTGCCCCATCCTTTCCCAGCCTAAAATTAGTGGGTGGTTTGCTCAATCATCACTCAAAGAATTCTCTCAAGTTGGACAGCACTTCTCCCTTAGCTGGCTCTCTTGGAGACAGTATTTTGAATTTCCCTGGTTGAATGCAAAACACATTAGCTAACTAACCAAACAAAGTGGAAGGAGGCATAACATGGGATCCAAACCTGGCAGACGCGAGGATTGTGAAAACACTCTTAAATGCTATGGGGCAGGAGGGAGGGTGACCCAGAGAGTGAAGGAGGTGGTTTCTTTAGCGTTTCCATATTTATTTGTCCATAAATATAGACATCCATAATGCTGAACTAGAAAGGAATGGACGGCAAACCTGAATTCCTCTGACATGAAATAGCTCAGAGGGATCAAGGCAAGCCCATAATCTGGTAAAATTTTTTATTTCTCCTATGCTGAATTCAGGTAGGAGTTCTGTAAATATTCATTCTCATGTTCATTCATACTCTCTCTCACACTCCTTCCCTCTTCTTTTAGAAATAAAATGTTATGGAACAAGGGGTTAGGAAGAAAGAAAGGCTTGATTTAAAATGAGAAGACCTAGGTTCAACCCAGCCATTTAACGGCCAGAAATCTGGTATAAAACCTAATAATGGAGCCTCAGTTTCCTCATCTGTAAAATGGGAAATAAACCATGAACTGTCGATTTCTGGAGTGTGAGGGCATGCACTTCCCTTTTGAAAGGCGATGTAAACTACAAAACCAAACAAGGAAGCCATGATGCTTAAATACCCCTATGGCGAAGTCGCTCAGTTGTGTCTGACTCTTTGTGACCCCGTGGACTGTAACCTACCAGGCTTCTCCGTCCATGGGATTCTCCAGGCAAGAATACTGGAGTGGATTGCCATTTCCTTCTCCAGGGGATCTTCCCGACCCAGGGATCGAACGCAGGTCTCCTGCATTGGAGGCAGACGCTTTAACCTCTGAGCCACCAGGGAAGCCCCAAATACCCCTAATGTGACGCAAAGCTCCTGAACTTTATGTAAGCAATACAGACCTCTGGTTCTTTAAAGCCCTCAAAACTGTGGATGTTTTGGCTACTTTACATACAAGCTGTAGATGATCAAAGTGTCTTTTATAGATCTGCAGCCCTTCAGAGCTTCTCTGGAGCAGGCTAATGGCACAGATAAGGGCAGCCTACTGAGTGTGATGGTTAATTGTGTGTGTGTCAACTTGGCTCAGCCATGGCTCCCAGATGTTTGGTCAAACACTATTCTAGAAACTTCTGTGAAGGTGTTTTTGGGGGACTGGATTGACATTTAAATGAAAACACTGAGCAAAGCAGACTGCCCTCTATAATGTGGTTGGGGCTCATGCAATCAGTTGAAGGCCTTGAGAAATCAGACTCAGGTTCCCTGAGGGAGGGGGCTTTTGCCAGCTGCCTTTAGAACTAAACTGCAACTCTTCGCTAGGTCTCTTGCCTGCAGATTGTGACTTGCCAACAACCAGTCTCTTTCCATTTCATACATACACCCCCCCACCTCAATCCTATTGGTTCTGTTTCTCTGGAGAAGCCTGACTACCATACTGGGTTTCACCCTTAATTTTATTTAACACTAAATCATGAAAATTTATTATGTCCTTTGTTTCCATACCAGCTGCTGATGTGCCTGCTAGTGCTGTAGCCCATGATGAATGGCCAAAGAAGCACACCTACTATGAGTCCTGCATACCTACTATGTGAAAACACTATCCTAGTGCTGCAAGGAGAGCTCACGGGGCAGGACTCACATTTCTGTTTCTAAGAGTTTCTCTGCAGGCCCCTAGTAAAGACTACTGAAATAAAAAAAATGCTTGAGTGGCTATCTTTAGGAGCACGTAAAATTTGTATCTATAGCCCAAGTTGGCATGTTCTAAGCAATTGTATAATTTGGGCAAAACAGGCTGAAGGACTGGGATCCCTGTAGACTGAAATTTCTTTACAGAAGACAATGGGCTTGGGCTGGGCCTGTGGGAATGACTGCTGCGTGGACCACCCACCCACACCTTCAGCATCCACACCCACATCTCCTAAATCTCTCTGTGTCTCCGGAGCCCATTCTACTTTAAGCATCCACTAAACAATTCCTCAAGGGTGCCTCACATGCATTTAACATACCTAAGTCTCATTTCAGTGTACTTCTCTCTAAATCTGATCTTTCTTTACCCTGCTGTTTCTTAATTTCTCAAAAGAAAGTCATAATCCACAAAGAAATACAAGCCAGGAACCTGGCAGTTGTCTTCCTCACCCCAACACAGCCCCCCCATCCTCCCCATCACATAATATCACTCCTTCCATCCAAATATTTCTCGAAGTTGCTTGCTCTGCTCCATCCCTGCTGTCTAAGTTCTGAGCATCGACAACTTTTATCTCTGAATTGAATTACAATCTGGCTCCGTATTCCACTCACCCATCCACCTCCCTGGTGTTGGAGTGACCGCTTGAAAATGCAACCTAATCCTATAATCATGGCTCTGGCTGACATCCTTCTCCAGCTTCCCCAAGATCTGGATACAACTCAAAACCTTGCCAGAAATGACAGTATCCTTCCAAAGACAGCAGCCCCGCCTCCTCCCCAGGGTTCCTGTGGCCAGGTCCTCACAGAGCCTAGGGGCAGCATCCACAGACCTGGTGGTTCCGTGGAACACTCTTCTCCATCTCAGTTTGTCAACTGCTGGAGACGGAATGGGGAGTGACACGAACAGTCTTAGCCTCTGAGAGGTTCTCGTCAAGGGACGGAGTATCAGGTACTAAGCAATCACCCAAGGAAATATGTAATTACAACTTGGATAAATGCTGTTTTAAGCAAAAAAGTTTTATAAGGTCAAGAGTATCTGGCTTTGTCTAAGGGGCCAATGAAAGGGCTTCCTGAGAAATTACTCTGACCTGAGACCTGAAAGATGAGCAGAGGTCAGGCTGCAGGAAATGAGAAGACTGGGGTGCTGGGAGTCCAGAAGAGCAAAGGAAAGGAAAGTAGCATGAGATCAAGTTTCTAACAGGCGAGGGCCTGTCACACAGTGCCTGGCAGGCAGTAATAAGAACTGCCCTCTGATATCTTTGGATCTCTTTTCCTCTTTTCTTTAAAACTTTTTTCTAAACGTACGTGTTGTGAAAGTAAAGCATATTTATTATAGCAACTCAACAGTAGAGAGGAAAATTAACTGTTAATTAATAGGAGATTAACTATTAATGTATAGTACTTACTAGATGCTAGGCACCTTCCAAATGCTTTCATGCTACTGCTGCTAAGTCACGTCAGTCGTGTCCGACTCTGTGCGACCCCATAGACAGCAGCCCACCAGGCTCACCTGTCCCTGGGATTCTCCAGGCAAGAACACTGGAGTGGGTTGCCATTTCCTTCTCCAATGCATGAAAGTGGAAAGTGAAAGTGAAGTCACTCAGTTGTGTCCGACTGCTAGCGACCCCATGGACTGCAGCCTACCAGGCTCCTCCGTCCATGGGATTTTCCAGACAAGTGTACTGGAGTGGGGTGCCACTGCCTTCTCCGTTCATGCTACTATTAACCTGATAATACAAAGAAGTTTAAGTGAGGCTTCCCTGGTGTCTCAGATGGTAGAGAATCCACCTGCAATGTGGAAGACCCAGGTTCAATCCCTGGGTTGCGAAGATTCCTTGGTGAAGGAACTGCTACCCACTCCAGTATTCTTGCTGCCCAAGGCTGTGGAGCTAGTAAGTACGTGCTGGACATGGATCCAAGTAGTCTAGTCCTAGAGTTAGTCTCTTAGTCACCATGCTAAGGCCACAAATGGGCCTTGCCTCCAACCTTATACCCTTAAGGACTGATGTAGTGTTTTACTCTGTGCTCAAATACATAAAATCAAGTAGATTACAAGAGAACTGGCATGTATTGAAATTATTTTCCTACAGAAGAGAAATTTTAACATTCGCTTTAAGTACAACCAGAAGCCACTTGAATTTGTTTATCATGGGAGTAAGGTGATCAGATTTGAACAGGGGACTCTTGAACAATACAAGTCTGAACTACATGTGCCCACTATTACACAAATTTTTTTTTCCCCAATAAATACTTATTGTAGCATCCACAGTTGCTTGAATCTGCAGAACATTAGATACAAAAGAGCTTGACTGTAAAGTTATACAGTGGATTTTCCACTCTGGATGGTTGGGGCCCTTAACCTCAGCAGTATTTTAAAGTTTCTCATACGCTGGGTCCAGAATGGAGAAAAGGGGTGGGGTAGGGGTGGGGGGGATAGGCAGAGGGAAGAAGCAACTTGTTAGGGCCTATTGCAATCCTTGAGCATACAAGACCACATTTTCTTTATTCATTCATCTATCAATGGACATTTAGGTTGTTTTAGAAACATACCCAGAAGTTAGACTGTTAGATCAAAAGGTAGTTCTAAGTTTTTGAGGAATCTCCATACTGTTTCCCATAGCAGCTGTACCACTCTGCATTCCCCTCAATATTGTTTTATTGTTCAGTTGCATTGTGTTCAACTCTTTGCAATCAAAGTTGTGTCCAACTCTTAAGACCACATGAACTGTATGTAGCCCATGAGGTTACAGATAGTCCTACACTATCTTGCGGTGTTTGCTCAAATTCATGTCCTTTAAGTTGGTGATGCTCTCTAGCCATCTCATCCTCTGAAACACCCTTCTCCTTTTGCCTTCAATCTTTTCCAGCATCAGGGTACCAATATTGTACAAGGTTCCAATTTATCCACATCCTCACCAATACTTTATTATTTTCTAAAGAACAGCAATTCTAGCAGGTATGAGGTGACTTCTTACTGTGGTTTTGATTTGTGTGTTTCTCTAAAGATGAAATGGACATCTGAAATCTCTCTCAAATGACATTGAGTATCTTCTCATATACTGTTGGACATTTATATCTGTTCTTTGCAGAAATGCCTATTCAAGTCTTTAGCCCATTTTAAAATCAGATTTTATTTTATTTTATTTTGCTATGGAGTCAGAGGAGTTCCTTTTCCTTCATATATTTTGGAAATTATCTATTTTTGCCTTTGTTGACTGTCCTTTCTGTGTCATTATCAATGAGGTCATTGCCAAGACCAATGTCCAGAGGCTCTTCCTCTATGTTTTTTCTAGGAACTTTACAGTTTCAGGTCTTATGTTTAAGTATTTAATCCATTTTGAGTTGAATTTAGTGTATAGTGTCTTATAAGGGTCCAGTTCCATTTATTTGCATGTGGATAGCTAGTTTTCCCAGCACCATGTATTGAAGAAATTATTCTTTTCCTACTGTGCACTCTTGTAAAAGGTCAATTGATTGTATATGCATGGGCTTATTTCCAGGCTCTCTATTGTGTACCATTGGTTTGTATGTCTGTCTTTATGCAAATACTATACTGTTTTAATTGCCATAGCCTCAGAACTTATTTTGAAATCAGGAACTCTGATGCCTCTGGCTTTGTTCTTCCTTTTCAGGCTGATTTGGCTTTGCACGGTCCTTTCCAGTTCCATGTGATTTTAGAATTGTTCACAAGAGCACTTTAAGACAAGCTGATTAAAACGAAACCAAACCTGTACTTCATATAATCAATTTTGTATCTTCCAGATTATTACATATTTTAGTGTAACATATTACCATTTGCCTAACAAGCATTTTGGGCTCCCTTGGTGGCTCATCGGTAAAGAATCCACCTGCAACGTGGGGGATTGCAGGTTCGATCCCTGGGTTGGGAAGATCTCCTTGAGAAGGAAATGACAACCCATTCCAGTACTCTTGCCTGGGGAAATGCCATGAACAGAGAAGCCTGGTGGGCTAGTCCATGGAGTCACAATACAGTAGGACATGACTGGTTGACTAAACAACAAGTACCAACTCTTCATAGGAAATAGTGGTTGCCATCTTTAGCGCTGTCTAGAGCCATTTGAGCGGTCAGAAAGCACCACGGACGTGTCAGCAGGCCAGCACTTCCTGGCCGCCTGCTGAGGGCAGCAGTCCCAGATCTCCATAGGAACCTCCCACTCCTAGCTCTTCTGCCCCATGCCCGGATACACAGGAACAGTGCCTGGTTCCCTTCCATCCCAAGCACTGGGGTGGGGGGAGGGGGGGTGGGAGAGGGGGGGTGGGGGGCTGGGCAGGGATGGGGATGGCACAGTGTGACCCTTCCTGCTCACACTGGCAGTTTTTGTATCATATTCTGTTTCTGCCAAGGCTCAGATCTCCAAGGGCCTTTGTGCAGCCTACTCAGGTCTTCTCACATCCTACTCAGGAGGAAGTCTTGGAAATGCCCAGCTTGCTAAGTGGTATTAATACCACCTCTGCATTGTATCCAAACAACTGTGCTGCCTCCCTGTTCCACCTCCATACCCCAACTGTCAGCCTGTTTCTTTGGGACAGGACCTCTTTTGGACCCAGATGTCAAACTGAACTTTGATTGAAAAGGGTACAATCTTATTGAAACCTGGTCTTGTACTGCTAGCTTTCTCATAGAAATTATCAATAATTACACTAAGTGGGGGAAAAAGTAAATACTATGCTGGCTTAAAGCTCAACATTCAGAAAATGATGATCATGGCATCCGGTCCCATCACTTCATGGGAAATAGATGGAGAAACAGTGGAAACAGTGTCAGACTTTATTTTGGGGGCTCTAAAACCACTGCAGATGGTGACTGCAGCCATGAAATTAAAAGACGCTTACTCCTTGGAAGGAAAGTTATGACCAACCTAGACAGTATATTCAAAAGCAGAGACATTACTTTGCCGACTAAGGTCCATCTAGTCAAAGCTATGGTTTTTCCTGTGGTCATGTATGGATGTGAGAGTTGGACTGTGAAGAAGGCAGAGCGCTGAAGAATTGATGCTTTTGAACTGTGGTGTTGGAGAAGACTCTTGAGAGTCCCTTGGACTGCAAGGAGATTCAACCAGTCCATTCTGAAGGAGATCAGCCCTGGGATTTCTTTGGAAGGAATGATGCTAAAGCTGAAACTCCAGTACTTTGGCCACCTCATGATAAGAGTTGACTCATTGGAAAAGACTCTGATGCTGGGAGGGATTGGGGGCAGGAGGAGAACAACAGAGGATGAGATGGCCGGATGGCATCACGGATTCGATGGACGTGAGTCTGAGTGACCTCTGGGAGTTGGTGATGGACAGGGAGGCCTGGCATGCTGCGATTCATGGGGTTGCAAGGAGTCAGACACAACTGAGCGACTGAACTGAACTGAACTATATCTAGAAATGCCTAATTACTTGAATAATTTGGGGGAAATTAAACTATGTGGGTACAAAATTAAACAGGGATTTCTGATACAAAAATACTTTTAAAATAAAACATCACTAGATGACAAAACGCATACATATGCTTGTCCATAAATCTGTAATAATGAAGTAACAGATTAGAGAGCTAGTGAATAGCCTACAATAAAATAGTCTATAGGCAAACTAGGTAAGTAAAATGTATGAGCAAATCAAACACAGTCAACCCAGAACAGACTAATTACAAAGTCATGGGATTTGGACAAGGTTAAAATGAGAATGATTAAATGAAATGACTGTGTACCAGGAGACCACTGTTAGGAATCCAGTATTACTAACACGGCATCGGAAATCCTCTCCAGTAATCATACTTAATCTCATTTAACTGGTGAAATCTAAATCAATATAAAATTTGGCAAAATTTTCAGTTGCTAATTAGAAATGTCATTCAATGATAAATCAGTAGAATAGAAAATTATGATATAAGAAAGATAACTTGCGCATTCATCACTCAGTCATGTCTGACTCTTTGCAACCCCACGGACTGTAGCCCGTCAGGCGCCTCTGTCCATGGGCTTCTCCAGGCAAGAATATTGGAGTGGGGAGCCATCCCCTTCTCCAGGGGATTTTCCCAACCCACGGATCAAACCCAGGTCTCCTGCATTGCAGGCAGATTCTTTACTGCCTGAGCCAAAAGATAAAGGACAAAATAATTATATTTCAATCAATACTGAGTTCTTCCAGTAGACTAAGAAAAAAAAAGGAAAAACTTTCGGAAGTCTTCTCACTACAATCTTGATAAGGTAATGCTCATTTGGTGAAATTGGCAATGAGCACAGGAAATGGAATTAGACCCCATCACTTCATGGCAAATAGAAGGGGAAAAAGTGGAAGCAGAGACAGATATTATTTTCTTGGGCTCCAAAACCACTGTGCATGCAGCCATGAAATCAAAAGACACTTGCAACTTGGAAGGAAAACTATGACAAACCTAGTTCAGTTGCTCAGTCGTGTCCAACTCTTTGCAACCCCATGGACTGCAGCACGCCAGGCCTCCCTGTCCATCACCAACTCCTGGAGCTTGCTCAAACTCATGTCCATTGAGTCAGTGATGCCATCCAGCCATCTTATCCTCTGTTGTCTCCTTCTCCTGCCATTAATCTTTTCCAGCATCAGGGTCTTTTCCATTGAGTTAGTTCATAGCATCAGGTGGCCAAAGTATTGGAGTTTCAGCTTCAGCATCAGTCCTTCCAGTGAATATTCAGGACTGATTTCCTTTAGGATTGACTGGTTGGATCTCCTTGCAGTCCAAGGGACTCTCAAAAGTCTTCTCCAACACTACAGTTCAAAAGCATCAATTCTTCAGCGCTCAGCTTTCTTTATGGTCCAACTCTCACATCCATACATGGCTACTAGAAAAACCATAGCTTTGACTAGATGTACCTTTGTTGGCAAAGTAATGTCTCTGCTTTTTAATATGCTGTCTAGGTTGGTCATAGCTTTTCCTCCAAGGAACAAGCATCTTTTAATTTCATGGCTGCAGTCACCATCTACCGTGATTTTGGAGCCCCACCCCCCGCCCCCCACCTCCGCCCAAATAAAGTCTCTCACTGTTTCCAATGACAAACCTAGCTGCTGCTGCTGCTGCTAAGTCGCTTCAGACGTGTCCGACTCTGTGCAACCCCATAGACGGCAGCCCACCAGGTTCCCCCATCCCTGGGATTCTTCAGGCAAGAGCATTGGAGTGGGGTGCCATTGCCTTCTCCAATGCATGAAAGTCAAAAATGAAAGTGAAGTTGCTCAGTCGTGTCCGACTCCTAGCGACCCCATGGACTGCAGCCCACCAGGCTCCTCCCTCCATGGGATTTTCCAGGCAAGAATAGTGGAGTGGCTTGCCATTGTCTTCTCCAGACAAACCTAGACAGCATATTAAAGAGCAGAGATGTCACTTTGCTGACATATATAGTCCATATATAGTCCATATAAGGTCCATATATAGTCAAAGCTATGGTTTTTCTAGTAGTCATGTACAGATGTGAGAGTTGGACCATAAAGAAGCCTGAGTGCCAAAGAATTTGATATTTTGGAATCACGGTGCTGGAAAAGACTCTTGATAGTCCCTTGGACTGCAAGGAGATCAAACCAGTCAATCCTAAAGGAAGTACACTGAATGTTCATTGGAAGGACTAATGCTAAAGCTCCAATACTTTGGCCACCTGATGTGAAGAGCTGACTCATTGAAAAGACTGTCGGGAAAGTCTGAAGGCAGGAGAAGGGAGCGGCAGAGGATGAGATGATCAGATAGCATCACTGACTCAATGGACATGAACTTGAGCAAACTTTAGGAGATAGTAGAGGGCACAGGAGGCTTGTGTGCTACCATTCACAGTGTTGCAAAGGGTTTCACATGACTTAGCAACAGAACATGAGCACGAGCAGAGGAAGCAGCTATGTCAAGTGAGTACAGAATTTTAAACATAATAATAGATCGGAGTCCCCTTATAGAAAATAAAATCTTTTACCTTAATTGGCTTAAATCTACCAAAGCACTCCCAGTACAATTGGACCATCATTTTATGAGAATTCTCTTAAGTATTCTGCATACATTTCATTCTTTTAAGTATTCTGCATATGTTTCATCAATAATAGAGCAAATCCTCTTATAAAGTGATAGACATTGTTAAAGATAACCTAGTATTTTGAAAATGTATTCAAGCCCTGGTTGATGGTTCTGTTTCAGACCACATACAAAAATAATATTCCAACACACCCAGAGGGTTTGGGCTGTCCTTTGGGGTAAAGAGAACAAATGGTTTACTGCGCTGCTTATATTAAGCGCATTAATGTTCTGGGGAATCAGAAAGATGACTGAGTTATTGCTCCCTGGTTGTGTTTCACACGTTGAAAAGTGAAGAGACGTGGAGTCACTGCATTCTGGAGAACTTCAGAGCATCTGATTTAAGAACTTGTACCAAGGTTCCTCGAACACAAATTTAACATTAGAAGAATGTTTATAAAGCAGAGTTGAACTGCAGGGAAGAACAAGCCTTGCAGAAGGTGGCAGGTCTGAAAAGAACTTCCCACAAAAGGGAAGGAGGTTGTCACCAGGGTTAAAGAGAAGGTAGGAGACAGAGGATCAGCACCATC
Source organism: Nanger dama (assembly GCA_917880005.1). Lineage (NCBI taxonomy): Eukaryota > Metazoa > Chordata > Mammalia > Artiodactyla > Bovidae > Nanger > Nanger dama. The sequence goes on from CAKJTW010000084.1 coordinate 643,824, forward strand.
TCAGTTCAGTTCAACCTGGTCAGCTTTGTTCACATGACATTTCTGTTTGGAAAGATAATCTGGATATAAAATCTGATATAAACCCTCACTAGGAGAGTCAGGTTTAAGGCCTTTCAGGGATGTAATTATGCATACATTGTGTCCTCAGATTGTTAGTAGGTATGCGTACAATTAAAAAAAAAAAAAAGAAAAGAAACGACCTTAAGACCATTAAAGATGAAAAGAAATCACTGAGAGAATAAGAGATTAAAGTGTAGTAGCAAGAACATTAAAAACAACCAGCTGACACACACAGTGCAATTCTGGCCTGTGGAAAGCACTGCTCTGCAGCCAAGGACTAGTGTCCTATCCTTGTGGAGCCAGACCTTCTCAGGACTCCAGGTGGCTGCTTGTGAACAAGAGAGACGAAGAGAGCTCATATCAGAAACAAGGAGACAAGAGAAGCATGAAATGGAAGCAGGTGGAGAAAAGCAACCTTTCAAAAGTGAATGGAGGCAACTATGCTCTCAGTCATGAGTCATGTGACCCCATGGACGGCAGCCCACCAGGCTCCTCTGTCCAAGAATACTGCACTAGTAGCTATTCCCTTCTCCAGGGGATCTTCCTGACCCAGGGCTCAAACCTACATCTCTTGGGTTCTCTCTACCACTCCCACCACCTAGGAAGCTCCTGGAGGCAACTTGTACTCAACTGGATAACAGAGGATGAGTTTGGGTCCATTTGAAGAGATTTCTGGAAGAAAAGGACTCTTCTTTGGGAAATGCCATAGGATGCAGAAAACAAACCACTACTTTAATTAAAAGCACAGGGAAAGGACCAAATTGATGCCAATTAAAAATATTCATGTATTTTGTATTTTTTTGTATGTATTTGTATTTTGTGCAATGGCTATAAGTGGGAATAAGGACTACAACAGGCTTTATGAGACAGTTTCAGTCCCTAGAGAGACAATGGTGATCTTGAAAACAGCACAACAAAACCTGGGGCCAGCAGATACTAGTCCTGGTACTCTTTCAGGCCAGGTTATTATCTTTTTAATTTGAAGACCTTGATGATATTCCATTATATAAACATGCATTAAGCAATTCACTGTGATCTGTCACCATCATGAATCACTTTCTGGGAAGGTAGGACCTGGAAGTCTGACCTGGTTGGAGTTCCTTTCTAAGCTCTGTAAATTTACTCTTGACATTCCAGAGAACGTGATGAAGAGTTCTAAGACAGGAAGGAAACACTGGTTGAGGCCTCCTTGCTAATTTGAAAACTACTTTTGGAACCTGCAATTATTTCTTAAAATAGAGATTTAAAAATCTCTGAATTCAAACTAGATTTTAATTTGCCTAGTTTAAACTTTTGTAGAAAGCCACAAGGAACTACTCTAGAAATTATCAAAAGGATACATTATGCCATTCAATGAGAAAGGCAGAGGGCCAGGGTTCTGCCTGTGATTAACAATACCTGTCTTCAATTTGGCAAGGGGATCAGTCTCAAAAAGTTTCATTATTTTGGATGAATCAAAACTGGGTGAGTACAAGGAAAACTCTACGTTTCACATCATCATAAGAGAAGTGAAAAGCAGGCAAAATGCAACTTCAGCCTAGAAAGTCAACCAGAGCTCAGTATGAACATGAATATTAAAGGAAAACCCCCTTTCCACTTAGTAAATATGTAATTTACCAACTCAAATAAGAGGGTATAAAAGGATCAAATATATTCATACTATAAATAACTATTAACTGGTATTTTATTTATTAGGCTAATTAGGTCATTAATGAACCCTAACTAATGAACCCAAACATCATCTGTTTGATGTTTACAGAGATTTCTGTCCGAGGACAAATATATTTCACAGATTTTATCAAGTTTAGTCCATTTCCTAACATGTAAACTGTCCAGAATGCAGCAGACATAAAATAGAACAGACTTTATTTTAAATGTGTGTTCTCTGAGAGTTCATAAAACTAAATTCACATACACTTTAAATACTGGAAGAACTAAACTTTTCAGGGTCCTTGTAACTTCTCCATAGAGTTTAATGGGACAGGTATATAAAAAGTTAAACTACTCACTTCAAATGCATTTATTTCTCTAAATAATTTTCAAAAATTATCAGGTTTTTCTAATGTTTATGGCTTATTGGCCAAAATAACTTATTAAAAAACTAGAAATAACCATCTATAGCACAGTGATTTCCAATCAGTTAGCCAAGAACTAAGAAATACTGTAAGATGTCAAGTAATTCTGTATACTGAGTAATATCTACTATGGATGTGCTCAGTTGCAACCGACTCTTGGCAACCCCATTAACTGTAGCCCGCCAGGCTCTTCTGTCCATGGGATTCTCTAGCAAGCATATTTGCAGTGGTTTGCCATGCCCTCCTCCAGGGGATCTTCCCAACCCAGGAATCGAACCCTCCTCTCTTATGTCTCCGCGTTGGCAAGTGGGTTCTTCACTACGAGAGCCACCTGGGAAGCTCAAATAATGTCTACATATTGTAGCTCAGTTGGTAAAGAATCTGCCTGCAGTGCAAGAAACCTGGGTTCAATCCCTGGGTTGGGAAGATCCCCTGGAGAAGGAAACAGCAACCCACTCCAGTATCCTTGCCTGGAAAATCGCATGGACAGAGGAGCCTGGTGGGCTGCAGTCCATGGGGTTGCAAAGAGTCAGGCACGACTGAACGACTAACATTTACTTTCTATGCCTTTCCAAATACAGGTAGAAGCCACCGTTATAAAAGTCTGAAAAATCAATAAATATATTGAAATACATATAATGAATTATGAGATAAACAGTTGCCAAATAAGGGAATACTAAATTAATACAATTTCAACTGACTTAGACAGGCAAGCCTTACTGGTTTTATCACCTGATAAACGTCTGGTTATTCTGTATTTTCTTAACCAACAAATACAGAATGGATCATGGGTGTATAAACTGTCATGCTATTAAAAACGGATCCTTGATTTTGAAAAGGTAGCATAAAGTACTGAAAACAAGGCATGCGTTTTTAATCCAACCCTAAAACTTCAATGAGCTCTAAAAGGACATTTGCTCGAGTCCAGGGAATGTGGAACACAGCATGAGAAATGTGAACATTCTTGGTAAACTGACATCATCATGACAACTTTGGCAGGGCTCCAAGTGTCTGAAGCAAAACCGAGTCTTGTTTATGAAGCGGACAGAGAAAACTTGGGCTTTCTGATTTACACCTTGGCAACCAGTAGAGATAGTTAAAGAAAGGGAACGCTTTTATGTACAGTAACTGACAAGTTTCAGGGAAGAAATGGGAAAAGGAGAAAAGAAAGCTATTTGGAAAGTTTAAAATTCCCCCCACCCCCCCGCCTTTCAGAATGAGTCATTCAGAGTCTCTTTCCTCTCTAAATATACATACACACGGAGATTTTTAAAAAGCCTATTTATGAAAGTAATATAACCACTTCACAATTTGGAAAGTAAGAATAAAATAACCCATAAGAGTTCAAACTCAATAGAACTACCCTGATTAGGATTTTTGGCTAATATTAGCACATTCTTGCCCCAAATGTTTTAAAAACAGAGTCAGGGTCTTTATGATATTAAATATGGACCCAAAGACATTTAAATTTGGAATAAGGAAAAAAAAAACATTTCTACTCAAAATTGTGGATGTCAATATTTCTGGTGATACATGAGGTCTAGCTGTTACTGATTCAAACTAAAGATAAGACTCTTTTAAGAAACATAAAAGAGTTTTTAAATGCAGTTTTAAAAATAGCTTTTACATGTCAAGTCAACTCTTATTATGTTGCAAATTATTTCTTAAAGTTCTTATTCAGATATTTGTTCTCTATTTTAGCAAACTATAAATTGAAGAATTTTCATTTCTACTTCATACAATAAAAACAATGTGAGTTAAAAAAAAAAAAAATCAAAGTTCATACTGTGGAAACAAACCAAGTGATGGCCTTCTTGTTTCAAAACACATGAATTCCACTGGTCAAGGTTTTACATTTCTGTTCCACATTAAGTTTTATGGCCTATCAGGGATGTAGAGTACGATGTTTCAATAAAATTGAAATTTAGTAGCTAAGTTGCTACTTTTTGATAAATGTACTTTGTTTTTCAATGGTATATATCATTTTTTAACTGGAAAGAGAGCAAACATTAGCATAACAGTTTGCGGAGAAAGCTGATATGAACATTCTTCTAGGAACTTTTATTTTCTTAGTTCTTTAGTTGAACTTCAGGTTCAACTTTAAATTTTATAGTGCACTGTTATATTTCCTTACATCACTGAAAAAAAAAAAGAGTTGAAGGTTATCAATGATGCTATTTTAATATAACTAGGAAGTAATTTTAATTCAATTGCATTAAACTAGAAAGAGTACTTTGGGACCATATGAAATGTGTTTTGCTATCTTTTAATCACAATTCTATATTTATTTTTGGCTCTTCAATGGTTTTAAAAGGTTATCTTTAGATTTATTACTCACTAATCTGACTCAAATTTGTCAGTAGAGAGAACTTATGTAAAGTATTGATGCAAGCAGGAAAACAACAATTACAGTTCTTGGCCCTAATTTAACTCAGACATAAATAATACATTAATAAAGGTTCAGACATTCTCCATGAAAAGCTTTATAGTGGGGATCAAGGACACAAGTTTTACACAGTTCAGTCAAGTTCCTGAATATACGCTTCATGTGGCTCAGTGGGTAAAGAATCTGCCTGCAATGTGGGAGACCTGGGTTGGGAAGATCCTCTGGAGAAGGGAAAGGCTACCCACTCCAGTATTCTGGCCCCACGGAATTCCATGGACACACTAGCTTGGCAGGCTACAGTCCGTGGGGTCGCAAAGAATCGGACATGAGTAAATGACTTTCACTTTCAACCAAGAGAAGTGTGGAGGGAGGTAGTTAAAAACGATGACCTTAAAATTCAATGTCCTGGAAACCTGATTAATAAACATTCTGAATAATATCCTGAAAAATGAAAATATAAGTATTTCTAAAGCCATACCTTCTTTTTTTTGTTCAGGCCTCTTACTTGAACAGAAAACATCACTAACCTAAAAAAGAACCAAATTTTGCTCAGCATGACTTGATACCACAGTTCAATTCTGACCGGCTACCCTACATTAAAATTCTCGGTACATTCTTTGAAAAGATGGATTAAAATATTAGTTTTCATGCCATAAAGAAATGCCTGTGAAAGGGAATCTTTTCTTCAGTGTAGGTACACAGCTGTTGACACGTAGATTTATGAAATTCTCTGTGTCTGAAATACATGTTTTTTTCCTGTACAAATGTATTATGTCTAAAATGCCCAAATTTAAAGGGAAAAATACTGTAAATTGCAAAGATTAAAAATTGCTTTTAGAGCTAAAAATTCTCAATGTTTAAAGAAAAATGAACAACCCTTTCTTCTCTTTCAACCCCCACCCCAAACAAAGCCCTTTTGAGCAGCTGCAGGATAGACTCTTATCAGAAACAGGCTGGCACCAATTTCCAAATGTATGAGTATTCCAGAAGTTCATTTATTAGCCAGTTCTTCAAAACTTTAACATCTTCCCAGAGAAACAAGATTAAAATTGGGGATTATGCTGCCAGATCAGCCCACAAGACCTGATTTAAAACATAACAACGCTAAGACAGGACCAAGAGTTCCACAGAACGCTGGGGAGACGCACCTAAGAACAACCCCCAAGGTGGGGGCAAGAACCCACCTTCCTATGCTGCAATGCTGGCCTGAGAGTGGGGAACCCTGTTTGCCACCGTGAGCCCAGAACCCTGCCACTGCCAATCCCTATTAGAGGATTTGGGGGTGTTTGCTGGGGAGGGCTGGGGAGTAGCCTTTAAGAGGCCACAGTCAGGAAATGAGGGACAGAACGACACATCTGGAGAGGACAAGCTTGAATAGGACTATGGAAGGAGGTGGCGAGGGACAGGAAGGTGAGATGGAGCAGAGAGTGAAATAGAAAGAGGAGGGGCAGGGCCTAAGGGGTAGCCAGTGAGCACAGCTAGGAGCCAGAGGTTACCTCCCTCCTTTCTGTGGGTCAACCTTCTCTTTTCCCAGGAGAAAAAAGACTAGACCTGTGAGCACCTCTGATTATGAGGGAAGGCAAAGATCTTCATGGAAAATGGGTTTAGAAGGACAAGAGTGGAGGATGGACAGGTTGATCTGGGGCCTGAGGAAGAAAACACTCCAGGTGTAGCCACGGGATAGAGGAGCTCGAGATACAAATTAATACTAATTATTAATAATTCCCTTTGGGAACTGCTGGAACACATACGTGGTACAAACTGAGAACACGAGGGGGCTGTGAATGCAAATAACAAAGCAAATGAGTTCAATTATTTGTTTTTTTATTAATGAGACACCAACTCGCACTAAATCTTTCAATTATAAATTTCCATTCGCCAACCAGACCGTCTGTTGCTTCTGATAGAGCACTTAGGTTTCAGAAGAGGCAGATGTTAATATGGAAATAAAAGCTATATTGATATTTTATTTAGAATGAGAGTGTACCTGCACATGATTTTCCACTTTTATTCCACTTATGTTAAATTAATATTTTAAAATGTCCCGACGTAAAGAAATGTACAAACAAGTTCTGATTAGAAGCTAATAAAATCGGGAGCACTTTTTTCAATAAATATCTATTATGTATGAAGTATTTTCTCAGCATAGGTGGTACAGCAGTGGAAGGTAAGAGAAATCCTAAAATGCTACTTTTATTTCTTAGTGACAATTCTGCCACATGAAGTATATCCTCTTACTTTCTAGTTGCCTTTGAGCACAACTATTTATTTACATAATAGCTATTTCATTGTAGTATGGCCAACTTTTTGACCTTGGCCCACCTAAAAGGACTAAGAATTTGTTACACTTCAACAACTTCTCAAGTAACTGGCTTAATTTACTAATTTCTTCTTTGATTATATAAGTATCATTTTTACCTATAGACTCTAACTTCTGAGTTGCATTAGGTAGAAGTACATTAAAAATAATGAAGTTTGACAGTAGATTAAGGATAAAAAGACAAAGATGGATCATGGAAGGAGAAATGACACTTTTTTCTTCTTTTGACTGACGTACAGTTGCTGTACAATGTTGTGTTAGTTTCAAGTAGACAGCAAAGTGATTCAGTTTTACATATATATTCTTTTTCAGATTCTTTTCCATTATAGGTTATTATAAGATACTGAATATAGTTTCCTGTGCTATACAGTAGGTCCTTGTTGGTTATCTATATATAATAGTGTGTATCTGTTAGTCCCCAAATCCTAATCCCTTCCCCTTTGGTAACCATACATTTGTTTGCTATGTCTGTGAGTCTGTTTCTGTTTTCTAAGTAAGTTCAATTGTATGATTTTTCTAGATCCCACATGTAGTAAGTCTGTAGGATGTCTTTTGTTTTTGCTTATGGTTTCCTTTTCTTCCCTGGTAGCTCAGATGGTAAAGAATCTGCCTGCAATGCGAAAGACCTGGGTTCTATCTCTGGGCTGGGAAGATCCGCTGAAGAAGGGAAAGGCTACCCACTCCAGTATTACGGCCTGGAGAATTCCATGGACAGAGGAGCCTGGCAGGTTGCAAAGAGTCTGACATGACTGAGCAACTTTCATTTTCCTTTTCGTTGAAAAAACTTTTAAGTTTGGTTAGGTCCCATTTAGGAGAAGGCGATGGCACCCCACTCCAGTACTCTTGCCTTGAAAATCTCATGGAGGGAGGAGGCTGGTGGGCTGCAGTCCATGGGGTGGCTAAGAGTCAGACACAACTGAGCGACTTCCCTTTCACTTTTCACTTTCATGCACTGGAGAAGGAAATAGCAACCCACTCCAGTGTTCTTGCCTGGAGAATCCCAGGGATGGCGGAGCCTGGTGGGCTGCCATCTCTGGGGTCGCACAGAGTTGGACACGACTGAAGTGACTTAGCGGCAGCAGCAGGTCTCATTTGTTTCTTTATGCTTTTAATTCTTTTGCCTTGGGAGACTGATCTAAGAAAATATTGGTACAATTTATGTCAGGGAATGTTTTGCCTATGTTCTCTTCTAGTTCTATGGTGTCATGTCTTATACTCCAATCCTTAAGCCATTTTGAGTTTATTTTTGTGTATGGTATGAGACTGTGTTCTAACTTCATTGATTTACATGTAACTGTTCAACTTTCCCAACACCAACTGCTGAAGAAACTATCTTTTATTGATTGTATATTCTTGCATCCTACGTAGAAGGTTAACTGACCATAGATATGTGGGTTTAATTCTGGGCTCTACACTGTTCCACTGATCCATATGTCTTGTCTTTGCGCCAAAACCATGCTGTTTTGATTACTGTAGCTTTGGAGTATTGCCTGAAGTCTGGGAGGGTTATGCCTTCAGCTCTGTTCTTTGTCTAGAGGATTGCTTTGGCAATTCTGGGTCTTTTCTGGTTCCACATAAATTTTAGATTATTTATTCTAGTTCTATGAAAAACTTCCTGGATTATTTGATAGGGATCACATTAAATCTACAGACTGCTTTGGGTAGGATGGCCATTTTAACAATGTTAATTCTTCCAACCCAGGAGCATAGGAATATCTTTCTTTGAATCATCTTAAATTTCCTGTATTAATGTTTTACAGTTCTCAACATATGTCTTTTACTCCCTTGGTAAGGCTTATTCCTGGGTATTTTTTTTTTTTTTTGGTGATATTTTTAAAGGACTCCAAAAATAACTTTTCCTTTCTGATATTTTACTATTAGTGTAAAAAATGCAACAGATTCCTATATGTTAATCTTGTATCCTTCTACCTTACTGAATTTATCAGTTCTATTAGTTTTTGTGGGGTGTCCTTAGGATTTATAGGGTATCATGTCATCTGCATATAATGACAAATTTTACCTCTTCCATTCCAACATGGATACCTTTTCTTTCCCTTGTCTGACTGCTATGACTAGGACTTCTAATACTATGGTTGAACAGAAGTAGGGAAAGCATGAATCCTTGTCTTGTTCCAGAATTTGGTGGGAAAGTTTTCAGCTTTTCACTATTGAGTATTATATTGGCTGTGGGTCATCAAAGATAGCTTTTATTATGTTGAGATATGTTCCCTCCACCATCTTGGGGAGAGTTTTTATCATTAATGCACATTGAATTTTATCATATGCGTTTTCTGCATCTATTGAGATGATCATGTGGTTTTTATCTTTTCTTTTGTTGGTGTGGTGTATCACATTGTTAATTTGCATATGCTGAACTATCCTTGTGACCTAGGATGAATCCAACTTGATCATGGTGTATGATCTTTTTATGTGTTGTTGAATCTGACTTGCTAATATTTTGTTGAGAATTTTTACATCTCTATCAAAGATAATGGCTTGTGATTTTCCTTTTTGGTACTGTATTTTTCTGATTTGGATCAGGGTGATGATGACTTCATAGAATGACTTTGGGACCATTGCTTCTTCTTTAATCTTCTGGAAGCGCTTGAAAAGAATCAGCATAATTTCTTCTTCACATGTTTGGTAGAATTCCCCAGTGAAACCATCCAGTCCTAGACTTTTGTTTGCAGGGATTTAGTTAAATTATAAACTCTATTTCAGTTCTAGTGATCAGTCTATTCAAATTATCTATTTCTTCTGAATTTAGTTTTGGAGGGCTGTATGTTTCTAGAAACTGTCCAGGACATGATTATTTAATCGCTGTGCCTATACTGAAATCATTGCATCTTTACAGTGGATTCTAAGATGCCTTCTGAATGAGAAACGATTCCATGCTGTCCTATGAGTAAATGGAAATGCCTGTCAACGGAACCTGGACCTTTCTGATTTAGAACTTAGACAGCTGGCACTAATGATAAAGAACCTGCCTAACAATGCAAGAAACACAAGAGACACAGGCGTGATCCCTAGGTTGGGAAGATTCCCTGGAGGAGGAATGGCAACCCACGCCAATATTCTTGCCTGGAGAATTCCATGAACAGAGGAGCCCAACAGGGGCCACAAAGAGTCAGACATGACTGAGTGACTGAGCACAGCACAGACAGCTGGAGGAAGTTAACACAGGGAAAGGGCGGGGTAGGGGAGGAGTGGAGCTTGTAAAGAAAAAGAGGAGGGGGAAATGAAGTGGATGGGAATAATGGAGAACTAAAACACCCCACGCTAGTACTCTTGCCTGGAAAATCCCACAGACAGACAAGCCTGGTGGGCTGCAGTGCATGGGGTCGCTAAGAGTCAGACACAACTGAGCGACTTCACTTTCACTTTCACGCATTGGAGAAGGAGATGGCAACCCACTCCAGTGTTCTTGCCTGGAGAATCCCAGGGCCGGCGGAGCCTGGTGGGCTGCCATCTACGGGGTCACACAGAGTTGGACACGACTGAAGCAACTTAGCAGCAGCAGCAGCAAAACTCTTAAAAGTCAAGAAAACAAAGTTTTCTCATTAGAAAGTTTATAGTCTTCTATTAATAAGCTGCTGGGTTAGAAATGAATCATTACAAATAATACAATGATTCACACATGATGTCTTAGATGGGTCTGTGTTAAGAAATTGATTAATATTAGGGAAGCCAAAGGAACCACAGATAACATATGTGAAGTATAAATCATCCTGAGAATCAAAACCAACAACTTCATTAGAACTATCAGGTTGCAGTATAAATAAAAAAAATAATTCAGTACCACAGATTTGCTTTTTCTGCTCCATGTTTATGCTGTGGGAATCTTACACTGAAATTCCTATTACTGGTAAAAATATTATTCAACAATATAAGCAAAATAGCATTAGGAAAGGATTATGTGGAAAAGTTTCACAGATTTTGTGGCACTTCTAAATGCTAATAGATTTGTCTGAAATTATGAAAGAAAAACATTAAAATACATAGGTGTGTCAAGTCTGAGACAACTGTATTATATAATACATTCTATTTCAGTGCCTGGTACCCAGCACATTAGATCAACAAATATTTGCTACATTACTGAATGAACATTAAGGCAAAGGAGAGACAGCTATGGCAGAAGAATTTAGTTTTCATCTGGGAGAATCCAAAATTAACTATAAAACCACCAGGACTACCTCCACAAGAAAACTTGTTTCTTTTCTATCTACAGTGCAAATCTGAAATTTTAATAACACACTTTAGCTAAGGAAGAAACAAGCTATAATTCTCTCTAAACCTCTATGAAAGTAGGATTGACATTTTGACCACCCCAAAACGGGTTAGAAGAGAACACAAAGATAGCAAAGGCCAACTCCCTTGCTTCACTGGTTAAACTTGGCTCAGAGAGGTCAAATGATTTGCGTGAGGTCACACAGCAGACCAACAATTAGAATTCTAGTCCTATGACTTCCTTCCAGTGTTCTACTCTTTACCGTTTAAATAAATACTTTGTAAGAAAGCAAATGTTATGGGTAAGCTAAGTGAAGAGGCAGTGACAGAAGAAGTTACTGTGTTTGCCTGATGATAAATTTACCACAGAGACTGCTATGTCACTGGATTCTGTTCCAGAAAACTCCACAAACTGTCTTTATATATAGGCCATTTAAAGAATGAAAACTTGGGGCAGAGACAGAAGAAAGAAATGTTTAAGAGAAAACAGTCCTAAGATCATTATCCACATTGAAGAGCTCATGTCTGAATCTGATGGTACTCTAAGTTTTTCCAAAACTACCTAGCAGTTACACAGTTTTCCAAAAGGGAAGTCGCTCAGTCGTATCCGACTCTTTGGGACCCCATGGGCTACAGCCCACTAGGTTCCCTCTGTCCATGGGATTTCCCAGGCAAGAATACTGGAGTGGGTTGCCATTTCCTTCTCCAAATCTATATCTAATCTCTTAAAACACATACACACACAAAGAAAACTCTCGAAACAAGAAGCGTATGAAGAACAAAATGACACCACAGAGAATGGTATATTTAGGTGAGTGAATAAAATTTTCTTATTTTTGTACCTTTGGACTAGAAACATTTTGGATATGGCTGCTTTACCTGGATTTCTGTTTATGATAATTATTCATATATTTTACTTTAAGAAATTAAGAACAGAGAGGAAAGTGGAAAATTACTAGCTTTTCACTCTTGTTTTAGAGCTTTACAGCTCAGTGTTTCAGTTACTGACAAGAGTTGGGGGAAAAATTCAACAAACACACAAACATGTTAGACATTATTTCATTTTTATCTTCTTCAATAATGACAACTAAAAATTACTGGTTTCATCCTGATATTTATAAATCCAGAGGAATGAAGGGCTTTTTTTCTCCTAATACCTTGACAAAGTTTGATTTACATTCATAGACAGAACAAAGAGGAGTGTGTTAGCAGGTAAAGAAATATTCTATAAAAGAAACGGAGGCTTTTAAGCAAACAGAAGTAATCAAAAAATTATAAGCCTACCAAACCGAATATGTCTTAGGTCCTCACAATTGCTGAAAAAAGAACATTCAACAGAGGTCAGGAAAATTCCAAACACACTTAATATTAGAGAAGGCTTATTTTAGAAAATGAATATATCTTCAAGTGCTCTTCGTTGCTACGAGCAACATTCTTACAACCACATTCTGCTGCCTGAATCAGGTCATGATTACCTCCAAACAGACCTTGCCTTTCTAGAGAAGCACTTTCCTTTCATTCAGGATTTCTAAGGAAACGGCTTTCATCTTAGGCAACCAAACATCTGGCCTCTTGGTTTGTTTTAAGGCACAAAATGGGAAAAGAATGAATCACCATGAAGCAGGTCTGGTTAGCAATTTTTTCCAATTAAAAAAAAAAAAAGTTACAGTCTCCAAAAACGTTTCCTTGAGAAAAATGACTAATTCCAAATGTACTAATAATGATAGATCAGGGATTTTTGATTATGTCTCATGGACATTCACATTCATCTTCCATGTTTGCTTTCTAAACTTTTACAAGCTGTTTAAGCTTATAAATCTACAAAGTAAAAATGCCCAGGAGGAAAAAAAGTGAAATTATTCAAGTTCTACTGCTGGGCTTTTGAGTTTTCCCATCATAAAGACAATTACATAAATGTAATTTTGAACACTCCTTCCTTTGATTCATAGAACATGCTCTTCTATTTATCTTTCCTATTTAATGGCCGAATAGTTTGGTTGTTTATTACTCTGTTCCTCTGCCCACTTATTCTTGTTTAAATTCCTCAAAAACATAACAACGGCAACAAAGATGACGACTGCTATTTCTACCACCACCATCTGTTAAGAACTCACTAGGCGTCAGACAGTGTACCAGCACCTCACACAGGTCTTTCAATCTCTACTATGGTATATAGTATTATCGCCCCCAACTGAGGATCACCAAATGAAGCCATTTGCCCTCACAAAGAGCAATCTGAACCCAGGTTTATCTAAGCCAAAATCTCCCGTAAGGTGTAAGAGCTACCTCCTAAGAGGACCATTATCATGATGATATCTGAAGATCCATGACTTAACAGTTTTGCTGTTAAAACCTTTCCTCATGAATTAATTAATGGCTTCTGCTGTATGTATGAGTTCAAAGCAAAAACCTTCCTGGAGTTCGGGGTCCTGGCTGTGTGGTCCCTTACAGCCTTGGCTATTCAGTGCTGTGTTACCTCTCCTCCTGTCCTGAGCTCAGGGACACTGACCCGCTGTGGATTCCTTTTACACAAACACTATGTTCCTGACTCAAATGGCCACACCCTTACTTTTCTAGTGCATCGTTCAGGTTTCAGCTCACAAAACAATTTCTCAAAGGTTTTCCCTAAACTGAACCTAATTTAGCCCTTTCTTTTGGCTCTAAGGACACCTTGACCTTTTCATTTATTGCCTCTGTCTCAATGTGGAGCTGGATCAGTGCCTCTGCTCCCTGGACCAGGAGCTGCCAGATGACAGTGTCTTATTTGACCTTGTGTATCCAGTGTCCAGCACAGTGTTAGGCCAAAGGACATGAAGAAAGGCCATTAAAGAACAGGAAAGAGGCTGGTTTCCAATTGTTTCATTAGCTCTAGCTAGTACCCTAAGGCACGCCATATGAAAGTTATGTTACCTGCATCAGAGCTTTTTCACCCTTTACGAAACTGTTTATTATATAAAACGGAAAAAAAGCAGCAGCAACATGGATGGACCAGAGACTGTCATGCTGAGAAAGAGTCAGACAGAGAGAGAAATATTGTATGACATCCCTTACATGCAGAGAGAATCTAAAAAGAAATGATACAAATGAACTCATTTATAATACAAAACAGAAAAAGACTCACTGACTCGGAGAACAAACTTACGGTTGCCAAGGGAATGATGAGGGGAAGGCAGTTAGGGGTTTGGAATCAACATGTACATACTGCTCTAGCTCAAATGGAGAGCCATCAAGGAGCCCCTATATGACACATGGAACTCTGCTCAGTGTTATGTAGCAGCCTGTATAGGATGGGAGTTTGGGGGAGAAGGGATGCATCTCTATGTATGGCTAAGTCCCTTTGCTGTCCACCTGAAACTATCAGAACACTGTTAATCAGCTATGCTGCGGCTAAGTCACTTCAGTCGTGTCCCACTCTGTGCAACCCCATAGACAGCAGCCCACCAGGTTCCACCATCCCGGGGATTCTCCAGGCAAGAACACTGGAGTGGATTGCCATTTCCTTCTCCAATGCATGAAAATGAAAAGTGAAAGTGAAGTCTACTCCAATATAAAAAATTACTCCAATATATATGCTCCAATAAAATTCCATGGACTAGTCCATGGGGTTGCAAAGAACTGAACACAACTGAAAGACTTTTACTTTCACTCCAATATAAAAAAGTTAAAAAAAAAACAACCCAGTAAGAAGTTTTTAAAAAGTTAGAAAAAAAAATACAAAGAACAGAAAAAATTTCATCTAAGTCACAAGTCACATCTATTCCTTCATACTAAACAGTAACTGTTATAATTAATCAATAAGATATAACAAAAAATAGCAACTTTTAATTAAAAAGTTTGGACTGCAAGGAGATAAAACCAGTCAATCCTAAAGGAAATCAGTCCTGAATATTCACTGGAAGGACTGATGCTGAAGCTCCCATACTTTGGCCACCTGACTCACTGGAAAAGACCCTGATGCTGGGAGAGATTGAAGGCGGGAGGAGAAGGGGACGACAGAAGATGAGATGGTTGGATGACATCACCGACTCGATGGACATGAGTTTGAGTAAGCTCCAAGAGTTGGTGATGGACAGGAAAGCCTGGCATGCTGCAGTCCATGGGGTCACGAAGAATCGGACACAACTGAGTGACTGAACTGAACTGAATAAATACAGAGGAAGGCATATATCCAAATTAGCAGTGCATTTCAGATAGATCATTCTGGGGGCTGCACAAAGACTCCTGTGGCTGTTACTGCTTAAGACATTTCTAAAGCTCCTCTTTGGAAACTGCTTTTAAAATGAATTTACTAAAACCAAAGAGGAAAACATGCCTCCTCACTTTATGGCAACAGGTCACTATTTCTCTGCTGGCACTGTCTGTCTGCTCCTCTGTACACACATAACAGACTCTGTTTAGCCTCCACTTCTGAGTTCAAGCAACATTCATGGGTCAGATCAGCAGCAGACTGGGCAGATCCCATCAGTTCATGGGTCACAGAGAAGACCCTTTAAAAGAGCGCATCAGATGTGCATGCATCCCCAAACTGGTCTTGAAAGTAACACACAGGTAGGAGGTGCCAACAGTCCATGGGGTGAAGAGCCGACTCATTAGAAAAGACCCTGATGCTGGGAGAGATTGAAGGCGGGAGGAGAAGGGGCGACAGAAGATGAGATGGTTGGATAGCATCACCCACTCGATGGACATGAGTTTGACTAAGCTCCGAGAGTTGGTGATGGACAGGAAAGCCAGTCCCGGTGACCAGTCAGGATATGAGACCTGCCTACAGAGGGCGCTGCTCACTACAAGACGTCAAGTGAGACCAGAAAGAAAGTGAAGTCGCTCAGTCGTGTCTGACTCTTTGCAACCCGTAGATGGTAACCCACCAAGCTCCTCTGTCCATGGGATTCTCCAGGCAAGAAGACTGGAGTGGAACCAGAAGGGGCCTGATTTTAGTCCTCTCTGTGTCCTCCTTGGTTGAGGGGAGTCCTTTCATACCTCAGGGTCACCATCAACTTCTTCCTCCTAAAATGCTGCTGTAACGTAGCTTTCCTCTTCTCTGATGGGAAGTCCGGATATCCTTTCCTAAGAAAACCATTTAACTCAGCATATAGTTCAGAATTAAAAATAACTAGGGCCTGGGGACAGGCAGGGATGAACAGGCAGAGCAACAGAGGATTCTTAAGGCAGTGAAACAATCTGCATGGTATTAAAATGATAGCAACACCTCATTATAAAGTTGTCAGACCCACAGAATATACAATGCTGCTACAGGTTGAGTATGTGTCCCCATTCCCACCCCCACTTAATACGTTGAAATCCAATCCTCAATGTGATGGCATTAGGAGATGGACCTTTGGGAGATGCTCAGGTCACAAAGGGTGAGAGCCCTAATGAGTGGGATTAGTGCCCATATAAAGAGAACCTGGGGCTCCCCAGGGGTCTGCCAATGCAGGAGACATAAGAGACATGTGGTTCAGTGCCTAGATTGGGACGATCCCCTGGAGGAGGGCAGGGCACCCACTACTACAGTATTCTTGCCTGAAGAATCTCATGGACAGAGGAGCCTGGCAGGTTACAGTCCATAGGTTTGCAAAGAGTCAGGCACGGCTGAAGCGACAGCATGCATGCAAAGGAGAGCATAGAGAGCCCCCGCCCCCTTTTATATATGTGAGGACACAGGCGTGGGCCTTGATCTTGGACTTCTAGCCTCAACTGTGAGAAATGAATTTCTGTTGCTTATAGGTCACCCACTCTACTGTACTGTTACAGTTGCCAGAACAGACTAAAACACTGAGAGCGAACCCTGATGTTAAACTAGGGCCTCTGGGTGATAAAGATGGGTGTAGGTTCATCAATTGTAACACGCTCCATCCTGGTGGGGGATGGTGCTAATGGGAGGCCATGCATGTCTGGCAAGAATATATGGGAAATCTTGGTACCTTTCCCTCAATTTTGTTGTAAACATAAACTGCTGTTAAAAAAAAAAGAAAGAAAGAAAAGAAAAGGTCTATTAAACTACACCAAGGGCTTCCCTGGTGGTTCAGTGGTAAAGAATCCGTCTGCCAGCGCAGGAGATGCGGTTTCGATCTCTTGGTCAGGAAGATTCCCTGGAGAGGGAAATGGCAACCCACTCCAGCATTCTTGCCTGAAAAATCCCATGGAGAGAGGAGAAGCCTGGCAGGCCTCAGTCCATGGGATTTCAAAAGAGATAGACAGGACTTAAACGAGTGAATGGCATGGCAACAACAAACACCACCAATCACAGCAACATCTTTCTTTGTCAGAAAGCTTCTTTAAGAAGAGCATTAACAAAAGATTAGTAACTAACCAGGGCAGTTTTCTGGAAGCGTGTCATGTAATCCATGGCTGTTAAACTTTCCTGGGAGGAACCTAAATTTACTCCAACCCTTAAGGCCAGCCACAGCAATGCCTGGGTGAAAACAGGCCACTGGAAGGTCAGGGTCAAAGGAAGGAGTAGCAACCTCAATAGGACAGAATTCGAACAATGTATCTATTAGAAGCCAGACTGGCTACATAATTTGCAGAGCCCAGGGCAAAATGAGAATGTGGGGCCTCTTGTCGCTAAATTATCGAGAATTCTGAAACAGGGATGGCAGGGATTCTGCCAAGCGTGGGAGTGCCCGGGACAGGAAGGGCAAACCCTGTGCAAACCACGGGCGCCAGACCCAAGGGGGCCAGTCTTCCTCACACTGCCCGGATGTCAACATTGCGCCTGCTGTGACCTCCATATGCTGTTCCAAAACCGTATATGGTAGGCTTTGTTGCAAAACCTGTCTCCTGCTTTTACTTTTAAAGTAAAACATGCCCATAGTTTTAATAGTCAGATGGCACTACATGTCTTAAAATAAAAAGAGAAATAGCATCTCCCACCTCTCACCTTCCAACCTGATTCCTGCTCCCTAGAGCTGTTCATTTTTAACTCTTTGAGCATTTCTCTTGATATCCGTCTTCGTGTTTCTAAACACGTATCACTTGTATATATTACCTATTGATTTCCTGTCATATAGGAGGCTTATTTACGCCACATACACTCACTCTATGCTTTCCTGCCCTAAACCACCCAACTAGGTCCCATGACAATTTAATGTGGGCATTAGAATCAAAATTCAGTGTTTATATCATACAGGTCACAGTGGAACCAAATGGATTACATATTCTTTCCTGTGTAATATTTAATCCCCCTCCCACCCCACGGCCGGGTAAATGACTGCCATACAGCTGCTTTGTGTTTTAGTAACTAATTCTTGTTAATGCAAAGCATAAAAGCCCTCCCAAACTCAGTCAAACATATCAAGTATTGGCTCTCTCTTTAAAAAAAAAAAAAAATGATACTGATGATCACCCACATTCATTCCCTTTCTAGAACACCTATTATTCAAACACTGAGGCTTACATTGCCTACACTGTGTCTCTTCCTTCCTAGTCTATACTCTTCTCCTTTACAAAATTTTACTCCCTGGAAAAGCTCTTCAACTTTAGTTATACAATCATTCCACTGAATTTCTTTATTTCTGCAATATTTCTAATTTCTGAAAGAAGAGCTTATTTTGTTACTTTTTTAAAAACCTTGTTTTGGTTTAATAAACATCTTCTAGCCTTTGATCTCTTTTAGACAATTAAGGAACTTTTCTTCTGATTCCTGGATGGTATCTGTGCTGAGATTCTTTCTTTTAATGTGTGGTTTGCTTGGACAGTCCTGCTGCAGACACTCCCCCACAAATCTGATGCACTGTGGTTATTGCCAGTCTTCATCTGAGACAGACATTAAAATTCAGATATGGGAAGTTCTGTGCGGGTGAATGGGTTTGCTGACTGGGTTAATTTCACTTCAGGCTGATCACCTGGGGAGCATCCTATTAGGGAACCCCCAAATGTTAGTATCTATAGACTCTTTTCCGGGGGATCACTTTTTCAAAAGTCATCCTTCTACATGCAAGAGTTACACTGACCGGCAAACATCACAAAGCCAAGCTGAGGGCGGGCTCTGGGAATTAAATGGGGTATTCTGACTTTCACAAAGCTCTTGTTTTTAATACTGGCATCTCCATGTCCCTATGGTTTCTTCCTACTGAAAATTTGAAGATTATGGGTGATATTTCCATGATTTATTCTAGAGACTTGTTAATATCTTTCATGCTCCGCCATCTCTTCTCTTCTGTTTATCCTTAAGGGTCCATACTGGCAACTACAAACTGGCACTCACCAAGAGCACTGCCAAGGACTGAACAACAAAGGCATCTGCCATCTGCCTCTGCAGAGACTGAGCCCCAGGCTGCTCAGCTGTTGACCTTCAACAGCCCCCCGAGGGGATTCAGGGTGGAGTGAGGCACTCTGTGCTCCAGGGAATCCGGTGGAACAGGTCTTTAGACAATTGGATGTTTTTAGGAATACAGTTTATGATCTCAATTCTTGCATCTCCTCATATCTAGGAAGCACCAAATCCCTTCCCAGTGACATCAGATCCTCATGACTAACAAAACTAAAAAAAATGAGTGCAGTGTGGACTTGAACTCCCCCTTCACCAAAACCAATATATAAATTGAGTTTCCCCACTGACACTTCGGAGCAGTCTCTCAGAGCTATCTGAGATGCTGCCTCCTGGGCTGCAGTCCTCATTTTGCCCCAAATAAAACTTAACTCACAACTCTCAAGTTGTACATTTTTTTTTTTTAGTCAACAATACCCTACTTACTTCTGTACTTCATTTTCTCTTGATTTGGGGAAAGAGCAAATATTAAACATTTGTGCTGAATCAGCACATTTAATCAGGGTTCTCCCTTTGAAGCTCAGTTGGTCAAGAATCTGCCTACAATGCAGGAGACCCAGGTTTGATCCCTGGGTTGGGAAGATACCCTGGAGAAGGAAATGGCAATCCACTCCATTATTCTTGCCTGGAGAATCCCATGGAGGGAGGAACCTGGCGGGCTGCAGTCCACGGGGTTCCAAGAGTTTGACATGACTTAGCCACTAAACCACCACCACCCCCCCTTTGTTTCAGACCCCAAACAGAAATAGTCTCATTCTGGTGGCATTTCCAGTTAGGTGGAAATACAGTTCTACTTAATACTCTTTTTAAAATTCTGAAATTTTCAGAGATGACAGTCTTCTGATGGTCTAATGATCTAATCCTTAGATCTTGCCATGCAACCATAAGAAAACAAGGCACACTTCTGTCTGGTCCTAGATGGATGAGTTTTCTTTCCTCCTAGTCATCACTACCACCACGTTCATCACCCCACACACTAGCACATTCATATGCGGGTAATCTACTGCAGGGAGCACCTAGCCGTAATCCTGAAATCTGAGACCAGCTCCACCCCATAGCCACACACACCTGACCCACTTCCTCATACACTTCTTGTTGGCAAGAGCCTAAGAACTCTGGCTGTTTTTAATATTAGGGCTAGTTAAGCACGATGAGGAAGGCAAATCTTTGATCAACTGCAAATATCAATCAAAAATATAATGACATTCCCCAATAAAATATTTTTGGATATCTGTATCTCTTCAATGAAATTCAGAAGGAAAAATCCACCTGAATATTACTTATTAACTTCAATAGTATCATTAACTATAAATTCATCCGGGTGCACAAGTTATCCCTCTAAGTTTTTATTTTAGATAGAAAATTATTTTCAAAGTATTTGGAAATCTGACATTCCATTCTCCCACTTCCAATGAACAAGAAATGGAATTAAGACAGTCTATGAAAAACTTTACATCAGTATTTCAGAATTTCCCAATACTTTATTTAAGTCAATTATTTTATAAACATTTGTCAACCAATTATGTTTCCTAGTAGAATTTATAAAATGTATCATGATTACCTCAGATAAAATCAGCATCAGTAAGTAAAATCAACAGGTAGAAACAGGAATGGAAACTAGTCACTCAAACATCTTTTGAAGACCTAGTTGCCAGGTTAATAATTTAATAGCTGGGTATAGTGCATGTCTTTACATTAGTGTGTCGCCAATTTAAGTGGAATCATCTACATGTGTTGCTTAACAATGACTACTGTCAAGCAATCATACAAAAATAAAGGTTTATAAACCATTTCCGTCACCTTCAACAGCTACAAGCAACTACCACAGCTGGCCTGGCGAGGAGGGTAGGAAGGCATAGCACAGAGGCAGCATGATCGAACATGCAGATTCTCAGTATCTATACTAGGTAGCTATGGTCTTCAGTATTTCCCACACCAGAATGCCTATTCCAGGATACAGTTTCCTCACCCTCACATCACGTTCACTATACCTTCTTTCCACACTGGTACATTTACCCTCAGTTCAGTCGCTTAGTCGTGTCCGACTCTTTGTGACCGCATGAATCACAGCACACCAGGCCTCCCTGTTCATCGTGACCTCTCCGGAGCTTGTCATTTTTCCAGGGTAAGACCTTTTCATGTCCCTTGTAAAAACATCTTAAAGATTTTTAGTGAGTTTATAAGGATCTAACTCCTCTTGCATTCCTAAATTAAATGTGCTTTAAGTTACCTAAAGGTCAGTTTTCATTCCAATCCCAAAGACAGGCAATGGCAAAGAATGTTCAAACTACTGCACAATTGCACTCATCTCACACATTAGCAAAGTAATGCTCAAAATTCTCCAAGCGAGGCTTTAACAGGGAACCAAGAACTTCCAGATGTTCAAGCTGGATTCAGAAAAGGGAGAAGAACTAGAGAACAAATTGCCAACATCTGTTGGATCATCGAAAAAGCAAGAGTTCCAGGACATGCAACAACAGACTGGTTCCAAATTGGGAAAGAAGTCCATCAAGGTGGTATACTGTCACCCTGCTTATTTAACTTACATGCAGAGTACATCATGCGAAATGCCAGACTGGATAAAGCACAAGCTGGGATCAAGATTGCTGGGAGAAATATCAATAACCTCAGATACGCAGATGACACCACCCTTATGGCAGAAAGCAAAAATTAAAGAGCCTCTTGATGAAAGTGAAAGAGGAGAGTGAAAAAAATTGGTTTAAAATACAACATTCAGAAAACTAAGATCATGGCATCCAGTTCCATCACTTCATAGCAAATAGATGGGGAAACAACAGAAACAGTGACAGACTTTATTTTCCTGGGCTCCAAAATCACTGCAGCCATGAAATTAAAAGATGCTTCCTCCTTGGAAGAAAAGCTATGACTAACCTAGACAGCATATTACATCACTTTGCTGACAAAGGTCTGTCTAATCAAAGCTATGGGTTTTTCCAGTAATCATGTAAGGAAGTGAGAGTTGGATTATAATGAAAGCTGAGTGCAGAAGAATTGATGCTTTTGCACTGTGGTGTTGAAGAAGACTCTTGGGAGTCCCCTGGACTGCAAGGAGATCCAACCAGTCAATCTTAAAGGGAATCAGTCCTGAATATTCATCGGAAGGACTGATGCTGAAGCTGAAATGCCAATACTTTGGCCACCTGATGCAAAGAATTGATTTATTGGAAAAGACCCTGATGCTGGGAAAGATTGAAGGCGGGAGGAGAAGCGGGGGACAGAGGATGAGATGGTTGGATATTATCACCAACCTGATGGACATGAAAGCCTGGCATGCTGCAGTCCATGGGGTCGCAAAGAGTTAGACACAACTAAGCGACTGAACTGAAGTTACAAATAATATTTGACATTATAATGTTCCTCCAGTTGCTAAATATATACAGCCGATCAGCAATGGACATAAGGCATATGTGATTTTCTCAGTTTTTCATACTTCAGTTGTAAAGGTAAATTACAGGAAAGAGGAAGAAATGACTGAAAAGCTCAACTGAAAAACAAGTGAGACAAACGTCTATGGTTTAACCCAGTGATAACTAGCACTCACTGGGATCAAATATCTAACACTGTGCAAGATATTAAAGAAAAACTTCATCTATTTATACTACAATCTGCACTTCCAGTTTGTTTCAAAAGAGAAAAATTCTAGGTATTTTAAACATCAAAACAAAAGAATGTATATTACTGAAGAAAGAAGAGCTGCTTATTAGCCGAGTTTGCATTTTGAAACCAGTAATATTCACTGATTATACAGTTATCCATGTGTGTACCTCTCTGAAAAACTACATTTTCATCTACAGTGAGTCATTTTGTACATATTTGGTTAGATTGTTCTTCCAAGGAGCCCTAGGGCAAATATGCAATCATTTCTATACATCTTCATATCTGAATTCACATATTAAATTTGCTTAAATTACAATAAACAGGAGTTGTAGCTTGGAAGTATTCAGTTCCATCAATAAAGAACATGGAGGGGTTGGTTTTCAGCCCAACCTGATGAGCCTGACTTAACAAAAACAGTGCACGTGTGCATGCTCAGTTGCTCACTTGTATCCAACTCTTTGTGACCCCATGGACTATAGCTCACCAGACTCTTCTATCCATGGAACTTTCCAGACAAAACTGCTGGAGTAGGTTGCCATTTCCTACTCCAAGGAATCTTCCTGACCCAGGGATCAAAACCTGTGTCTCCTGCACTGGCAGGAGGATTCTTTACCACTGGGCCACCTGGGAAGCCCAACAAAAATAGTAATATTCCTGAGAAACTGGATATACCACAATCTTCCTTGTCAAGATTACAAAAGCATATCTATGCTTCTTAAGGGAAAAAATATTTCTCTGTGTCAAGGCAAAAAAAAATCTTGTTTAAGAACACAGTAAACCTTTAGAACACCAATTATTTTCAGGAAATCAAAAACAATTGCCGGGGCTTCCCTAGGTCCAGTGGCTAAGACTCCCTGTTCTCAATGCAGGGGTCCTGGGTTCGATCCCTGGCCAGGGAACTAGACCCCACACGCTGCAACAGGGAGCCTACATGCCACAACTAAGACCCTGTACAGCCAAATAAATAAACAAATATTAAAAAAAAAATTGCCTTCCCATTAACTCTATCATGGCTTCATTCCTCTGGAAAAGTAAATTTACTTTTTGGGTATTACCTCACTACTGTTTCTTTATAAAATGAATATAATATCATAGTTGTACAGTTAACCATCCTGGTTAGAATTATCAGTGATTAATTTTTGGTTGAGGTGTAGCTGATTTACAATGTTGTATTGATTTCAGATGTAGAACGAAGGGCTTCAGTTAAACTTTTTTCAGGTTATTTTTCATTGTGAGTTATTACAGGATGTTGAGTGTTGTTCCCTGCACTATACAGTAAATTTGTTGTTTACCTGTTTTACAGGCAGTAGTTTGTATCTGTTAATCTCCTGCTCCTAATTTATCCCTCCATTTCTTTTCCCCTTTGGTAACCATGTTAGTTTTCTATGTCTGTTAAGATTGCTTCCATTTTGTGTATAGATTCATTTGTATTATTTTTTTAGATTCTACATATAAGTGATATCATATAATTAAAACCATCATTAGTGATCATCTTACATGCTATTTATAGCTGGTAAAACTGATATAAAATTTCTTCAGAAAACAACAAAAAATTCTGTAAAGCAATTATCGTTCAATTAAAAGATAAATTTTTGGAAAGTGTAAAAAAATTTCTTTAGAATTTCTCTTGATTCAGTTAAGATTTCAGCTCTGGGTGGGAGATCTTTTGATCTGGGCACTGAAAGCCTAGGTCTCAGGCTTTATTCCTAACAAATCAAGCTTCAATGAAGGATTTGAAAATTTATGCAAATGTTAGAAAAGGTTTAATGAGCTGACTCAACTCCCTTATCCCCAAAGCCAGGAACACTGTAACATTCAATGCCTTTGTAGATTTGCAGTCATCAACACATAGAAGGGAGGGTTGTTCTGAAGAGGCTCGGGTAACTTCTAGAACTTTCTGAAGTATCACAGAAGCCCTTGATCAATCTGACTGTAAGACACACTCAGGTCAAGGTCATTTTTCTGATTCCATAAAAAGGATCATTTCAACATCTCAGGGCCATAAGTGTACACCCCTATCCTCCCCTCCCCCCCACACAGCATGCAACACAGGAAGTGTGGGAGCAAAGCAAGAACTATATTCATTGATTTTGTAAAAGCCTGATGTGCTAGTGCTAACAGACACACTGTAAATTATGAATACATTAATGTTAGTAAAATACACTTCCACAATTCTCTAATCTAACTCATACAGAAAATTACAAACATAGGCAAATGTTATAACAGTAGAAAATGTGGGAAAATGTAGGAAAAGGACACATGAGATGAAGATAATTGGATTAAAGTTGTAAGATATGAGAACATACCATGTACCAGGCACATGTAAGATCACAAGAAATGAAGTGAGGAGGAAATCAGTCTCCAGAGTGTTAACTTCATGAAATCACAGAGTAATGCAAAAACTCAAACCCAAGACTCTTCAAAACTTGTCCTTTTTGACCACCTACAGGAACTTTTAAAAACGGGCAAAAGACACTAAGGTGGAATTTTCATTTCTAACCTTCACAAAGAATACTGGGTCCGAATAATAATTTAAAATACTAACCAGAACCTTCATATATATACACACACACACACACACGGAATTAACTTTATTTTTATGGAGAAACAATAAAAATATTTTGATTGCCTTTAACTTTGATGTTCTACTCTGGCAATGCTAGATATTTTAGTTTATTCAACAGGGAAAAAAAAAAAAAGAGTCATTCACATCATCGTGAAATACCATCATTTCAACCCACAGCTATACTAAAGCACAGAAACCATTTGATTTCAAATATTCTTTTCATTATACAAACATATCATGGAGACTTCCTGTAAATCCAGTAAGAGTCTACATATCTCAAAGGAAGTGGTACAAAAATCTTTCTTAAGATCATGGTTTCAATTTTGGGTTCAAGAACTATGGATAGAACAGGTAAATGCCCTGTATATGTTATGAGGGGGAAATGGGAAGTGGAAAAGCGGAGGGAGGGTTGATCAAAACCCTAAGGAAGGTGACAGCGCCCTTCCTGACTGTGCCCATGGCCTGTCTCCCCTTCCATGTCTCACTTCAGGATCCCCCCTGCTTCAGACTCGTTGCTTCTTGGTTACCTATCCCCTTGACTGATAGCACATCAAAAGGCCTTCTTGAGTGCTGATCTTAGAAAGAAAGCAATGTCATTAAGTAACGCAAAAGAAGTGATTTTTATTTCCTCCAGCATGAGTTACACCTCTGGAGGGAATGGACTGGATAAGAAAAACTGAAAGGAGGAATTCCAGTGTTACATAGTGGAGGGTTTAGGGAGGTGGTGGAAGGATTCCAGAACTCTTTCAAATAATGTTCCTTAGGTGTTGTTGCTTAAAGTCATTACTGGCCCAAGGTCAGGGGCAGAAGAAGCTAAAGTTGAATGGTTCTATGAAGACCTACAAGACCTTTTAGAACTAACACCCAACAAAGATGTCCTTTTCATTACAGGGGACTGGAATGCAAAAGTAGAAAGTCAAGAAACACCTGGGGTAACAGGCAAGTTTGGCCTTGGAATACGGAATGAAGCAGGACAAAGACTAATAGAGTTTTGCCAAGAGAACACACTGGTCATAGCAAACACCCTCTTCCAACAACACAAGAGAAGACTCTACACATGGACATCACCAGATGGTCAACACCAAAATTAGACTGATTATAGTATTTGCAGCCAAAGATGGAGAAGCTCTATACAGTCAGAACAAGACTGGGAGCTGACTGTGGCTCGGATCATGAACTCCTTACTGCCAAATTCAGGCTTAAATTGAAGAAAGTAGGGAAACCACTAGACCATTCAGGTATGACCTAAATCAAATCCCTTATGATTATACAGTGGAAGTAAGAAATAGATTTTAGGGACGAGACCTGACAGAGTACCTGATGAACTATGGAATGAGGTTCATGACATTGTACAGGAGACAGGGATCAAGACCATCCCCATGGAAAAGAAATGTAAAAAAGCAAAATGGCTGTTTGAGGAGGCCTTACAAATAGCTGTGAACAGAGAAGTGAAAAGCAAAGGAGAAAAGGAAAGATATTAGCATCTGAATGCAGAGTTCCAAAGAATGGCAAGGAGAGATAAGAAAGCCTTCCTCAACGATTAATGCAAAGAAATAGAGGAAAACAACAGAATGAGAAAGACTAGAGATCTCTTCAAGAAAATTAGAGATACCAAGGGAACATTTCATGCAAAGATGGGCTCGATAAAGGACAGAAATGGTATGGACCTAACAGAAGCTGAAGATATTAAGAAGAGGTGGCAAGAATACACAGAAGAACTGTACAAAAAGATCTTCACGACCCAGATAATCATGATGATGTGATCACTAATCTAGAGCCAGACATCTTGGAATGTGAAGTCAAGTGGGCCTTAGAAAGCATCACTACGAACAAAGCTAGTGGAGGTGATGGAATTCCAGTGGAGCTGTTTCAAATCCTGAAAGATGATGCTGTGAAAGTGCCAGCAAATTTGGAGAACTCAGCAGTGGCCACAGGACTGGAAAAGGTCAGTTTTCATTCCAATCCCAAAGAAAGGCAATGCCAAAGAATGCTCAAACTACTGCACAATTGCACTCATCTCACATGCTAGTAAAGTAATGCTCAAAATTCTCCAAGCCAGGCTTCAGCAATATGTGAACCATGAACTTCCAGATGTTCAAGCTGGTTTTAGAAAAGGCAGAGGAACCAGAGATCAAACTGCCAACATCTGCTGGATCATCGAAAAAGCAAGAGAGTTCCAGAAAAACATCTATTTCTGCTTTATTAACTATGCCAAAGCCTTTGACTGTGTGGATCACAATAAACTGTGGAAAATTCTGAAAGAGCTGGGAATACCAGACCACCTGACCTGCCTCTTGAGAAACCTGTATGCAGGTCAGGAAGCAACAGTTAGAACTGGACATGGAACAACAGACTGGTTCTAAATAGGAAAAGGAGTACGTCAAGGCTGTATATTATCTCCCTGCTTATTTAACTTCGATGCAGAGTACACCATGAGAAACCCTGGGCTGGAAGAAACACAAGCTGGAATCAAGATTGCCGGGAGAAATATCAATAACCTCAGATATGCAGATGATACCACTCTTATGGCAGAAAGTGAAGAGGAACTGAGAAGCCTCTTGATGAAAGTGAAAGAGGAGAGTGAAAAAGTTGGCTTAAAGCTCAACATTCAGAAAATGAAGATCATGGCATGTGGTCCCATCACTTCATGGGAAATAGATGGGGAAACAGTGTCAGACTTTATTTTGGGGGGCTCCAAAATCACTGCAGATGGTGATTGCAGCCATGAAATTAAAAGACACTTACTCCTTGGAAGGAAAGTTATTACCAACCTAGATAGCATATTCAAAAGCAGAGACATTACTTTGCCAACAAATGTCCAACTAGTCAAGGCTATGGTTTTTCCTGTGGTCATGTATGGATGTGAGAGTTGGACTGTGAAGAAAGCTGAGAGCTGAAGAAATGATGCTTTTGAACTGTGGTGCTGGAGAAAACTCTTGTGTTTCCCTTGGACTGCTAGAAGATCCATTCTAAAGGAGATCAGTCCTGGGTGTTCTTTGGAAGGAATGATGCTAAAGCTGAAACTCCACTACTTTGACCACCTCATGCGAAGAGCTGACTCATTGGAAAAGACTCTGATGCTGGGAGGGATTGGGGGCAGGAGGATAAGGGGACGACCGAGGATGAGATGGCTGGATGGCAGCACCGACTCGATAGACATGAGTTTGAGTGAACTCCAGGAGCTGGTGATGGACAGGGAGGCCTGACGTGCTGCGATTCATGGGGTCGCAAAGAGTCGGACACGACTGAGCGACTGAACTGAACTGCAAGTCCTTAGTAAAACATAAAATAAGATAGTCTTCCAGATTGGAGTCCTATTTACCAGCTGAACTCTACCTCTCCATTTTCCCTTCAACAAATTGTTGGCTTTAGTCGTTTCAAATGTATAATTTTATTTCAGTGCAATGCTCTGCCCTCTCTCCCTGCCTATACATTTCTCTCTCCTCTCTGTACGCTGTGACCCGACAGGAACGCTAACTACCGCGCAGGTCTACCAACCTTACCTAAGTTCAGCTCGCAGCCCCTTCTAGACGATGAAGTGCCTCGGGTTTCCCTGTGTGCTCAGTTGTGTTCGACTCTTTGCAACCCCATGGACTGTAGCCCACCAGGCTCCTTTGTCCATGGAATTTCCCAGGCAAGAATACTGGAGTAGATTGCCATTTCCTCCTTCAGGGGATCTTCCAGATCTAGGGATCGAACCCATGCCTCTTGCAGCTCCAGCACTGGCAGGTGGGTTTTTTATCCCTGTGCCACCTGGGAATCTTCTTCCCTTCTTAGCGCTAGTTTTTCTTTTTCAAAATTTTTATTGGAGTACAGTTGCTTTACAGTGTTATGTTAGTTTCATACATCACAATATTAGCTATAGGAAGATCTTTTGGAGGAAGAAAAGGCAACCCGCTCCAGTATTCTTGCCAGGAAACTCCATGGACAGAGGAGCCTGGCGGGCTACAGTCCATGGGGTCACAGAGAGTTGGACATGACTGAGCAACTGAACACACACACAGATACATATATTCCCCACACTGTTGACACAATGTATAAAATAAATAACTAGATATGACTTAGCAACTGACACACATACACAGATACACATAGTATCAATAGTGTGGGGATATGTGTATCAATAACTAATAAATAACTAATGAGAAACTACTGTATGGGCAGGGAGCTCTATCTAATGTTCTTTAGTGCTACTTTTGAGCTGCAGTGCAACACATACCCCTGGCAGGCTTATGGTTCTCTAGTGCTTCAGACACTGGGACACTGCCAAGCACAGAAGATCCTCGCCCAATATCTGCTGTACAAATGAATTTATAAATAAAGTTATGCCAAAGGCAACTTCACTTTTCACTTTATGGCAAAGGCTCCCCCAGAGAAAGAAAGAGAAAAGTCTTTCAAGTGTATTATATATCTATATGTTTAGAGGAAGGGACCTGTATGTCACAGAGAAATTCTTGTTCACACAGATCCATCCATTCCAAAACCTAAAGGGACAAAGACCAAGAAGCTGAGCCAATGCAGCTTTTAATCTTTCTCGTTTTTTTTTTTTTCCCCAAGAAAGTCAAACCACTACATCATAATACTTTGATTAAAGCCATTAAGGAAAACTAAGTGCCGAAGTCAACGGCAGTTATGCAACAGAGAAGAGTGATTTAAATTATATTTTGCTTCCGGCTAGCTGGGAGGTCTACATACCAAAGCTGGGTTGGCAGCTCTTAGTGGTTGAGAGAGTTCTACAAATATTCTGGAAAAACCAGTGGGTGGAATTTAGGTCCTCAGTAATAACATAGCTTTTATGGCCAACAGGTGAAATGTAAGGTTGAGAAACCAAATATCATTATATGAAGGTCAAGAGTTTCACAGTGAACACCCTGAATTTTTTTAAAAAGAAAGAAAACCAACTACTCTAAAGGATAGTAGTACTTTTCATTTAAAAAAAAACATTTGTTTTTCTTAAATGGAGAGAAGTTACTGATGCTAGGTGCATGGACAAGGGCAAGCTGATAATCTACCAGAATAACATCTTAATCACCCCTAAGCCCTTCCCTACGCCTTCTAGTAGTGCTACCATTCTTAATTTACAACCTTGCCCTTCAGAGTTTCAAACTGATTCCTGTCAACCAAAACTAACAGCAATAAAAACAAAAAGGCCCACACCAAACAAAAATGGCAAACACTTCACTTTATTTTAAGATATATCTATGTATATTCCTTGGTCTTCTGCAAAGCCCAAGAAAATAGCCTCTAAATAAAACTGCTCAACTGCTGTTTTCTTTTTTTTTTTTTTTTTTTTTTAATTACAATACTGTATTTGTTTTGCCATACATTGACATGAATCAGCCACAGGTGTCCACGATCTCCCAATGCCAAAGCCCCCTCCCACCTCCCACCCCACATCCTCTCCCAAACAGTAGAAAGAGAAATTTAACTAGTAGCAATAATGATTAGGGTTTATGTCAGATACTGATTTTTGATTGGTAGAAGAACACTGCTTAGTAGATATTATTACATGAGGGTCAAGAGTTTCTTACCTGTCAAAGCCCGTTCTTACATACATCAGCTGATATATGGGTCAGAATAGGGTTTTCCTTACTATAAACTCAGTAGCAATAAACTGGTTGTTTTAGACTAAAATTACATATTGATTCTAAGACTAGACTAAGCCTTTTTCTTCTAAGGTATTTCATTTTATAACATTTAGTGTGTGTATGCATGTCCAGTTGCTTCAGTCGTGTCCAACTCTTTGTGACCCTATGGACTGTAGCTCACCAGGCTCCTCTGTCCATGGAATTCTCCATGCAAGAATACTGGAGTGGGTTGCCGTGCCCCTCTCCAGGGAATCTTCCCCACCCAGGGATCAAACCTTCACCTCCTGCACTGGCAGGCAGATTCTCACCAGTGAACAACCAGAGAAGCCCTTATAAAATCTAGGGATAATCCCGATTCCGATGATTTACAGAACACATGCTTCTCCTCTGAGACATTTCTTACACTTCACCTGATTTCCAGATTACCTCTCTGATAAATACAAGAAGAGCAATCCCCCAATAAATGTCCTCACTGCCGAAGTCCAAATTTTATTTTACTTTGCTTTGCTTTCTTTACTGAGTATTTTCAAGCTGGGCACCCTCCTAAGTTTTAGGGATACAAGGGTGATGAACTAGGTCTAGCCCCACTCCTGAACAAGCCAGGGAGACACACATGAAACAAAATTACCATTTAAAGTGAAGGGCTGCGTGGAAGGAAGAAGAGCAAGGTCGGGCACAAAATAGATGACTAACTGCCCAGGGAGCCAGGCGAGGGTGTACATGGGAGGCAAGATTAATCTGGGGCTTGAGGGATGGAAGGGAGGTAAGTCAGTACGAAAAAGACTCTGATACATATGAGGTGTTCACTCCAAAAATATCTCCTCCTCCTGACAAACCCATCTTTTTTTTTTTTTTTCTAGAGCAATTTTAGGTTCACAGCAAAACTGAGAAGTACCAAGATTTCCCAAGTGCTTTCTGGCCCCTCTACTCAAGGACAGCCTCCCCACCAGAAGGGGACATTTATAACAGCTGATGAACCTACACATACACAATGGAAGTGCACAGCTAAGGGCTCACTCTTAATGTGGACTGTAGAGGTCTGGACAAATGTGTAGTGACATGCATCTGCCATGACAGTATCAGCTTGAGTAGTTTCACCACCTACATCCTTGGTCATCCACCAAGGGAAAAAAGTGCTTAGTGAATGTTGCTTGTAAATGAGGACCAATGATCAAAACTGAGCTATTTATTATTTCAACACCTGATAGAATTTCTATGAATCTCTGGATCTTCACGTCCCTTCATTACATGTCACAGTTGGTGCCAGACAAGTAACTTTCATGGAAATCAGGCAAAATGCTGTGCCAGAGAACAGATGTCTCAATATTTCCTCATTGGTAAAACCACCATTCTCCTCTTCTCTTCTGCATCACTGTTCCTACTGCCTCAGTGATAACCTTTAAGTTATGGGAACTCTATCTTTCATATATTAAGGTCATCAAGTCTCAGCAGACCTGGTGCTGAGTCCTAAGGAGGTAAAGTATTAACTTCAGGAAGTGAATCTATAAAGACCCTTCACCACCACGTGTCTTTATCACTCCCTGACCCTCTGACCCATTCATTCATGCTCTTCTTCCCCTTTTCCTCCCCTCTCCACTCACCCCAAGCACATGCAATAAGAATATGGCTTTTCAAAAACAGCCTCTGCATTTTGATCAGAAATCTGAGAAATCTAGTTCCCTATCAATAAAGAGTGAAATTAAACAAAAGGCATTTCTGCTTAGCACTTTCATTTAAATATCACTCATCAGGGGACTTCCCTGGTGGTCCAGGGGTTAAGACCTTGCCTTCTAATGCAGAGAATATGGTTAGATCCCTGGTTGGGGAGCTAAGATGCCGCAGGGCCAAAAACCAAAACATAAACCAGAAGCAACCCTGTAAGAAATTCAATAAAGATTTTAAAAACAATCCACATAAGAAAAAAAATCTTAAAAAAATAAATAACCATGGCTAACCACGAAAAATCTGCTTTGGGAAGTCAACATGCAATGTAGTAATTGTCCGTTTAGAAAGTGAACAATTAGTCTGTGCTTGATTTGAATGGTACACCTACACCACTGTTCCTAGTGAAGGTAGATGGAAACTATTACAGCAGCTGGGTGTTCCTTTCATTGGATCGTCTTTCCCACATGTCAGCTCTAAGGGTGGCTATATTCTGGCACGGCTACATGCTATCAGACATTCTGAGAATGAGTGAAAGACAAAACGAGTGCCGGATGTAGACTCACATTTCAGGGCCCATATGCTTTGTTTTAAACGATGTGGAAAAACTTCCACATCGTGAATTTGGACAATAATCCAAATGACTGAAAGTCTGCTTATGTTAAAAATATTTGCTGGCATGTTTCAGAAAAGAGATAGACATCAGCCTTGTAGAGAGGTTTTCAAAGCTTACTAACCTGTAACTCCTCCCTTCTGTTTTCAGTACTGACAAAGACTTTGTTGATAATGTTATTTATTGCAGGTTAAATACACACACACAGGCATACATACACATCTCATGCCTACATGGAGGTTTGCTTTTTTTAAATTGTAGTATAATTAGTATTAGTTTCTGCTGTACATGAATTGTGTATATGTAGACATATATCCCCTCCTTCTTGGACCACTCTCCCACAGCCCCCCACATCCCAACCCTCTAGGTCATACAGAGCCCTGAGCTGAGCTCTCTGTGCTACACAGCAGCTTCCCACTAGCTACCATTTTACACACGGTGGTGTATATATGTCAATCCTAATGCGAGGATAACAATTCTATTGTAGCTAATAAACAATCTTTTTAGTTGAAAATATAAAGGTGCTTTTTGTGGGGAGGATTAAGTCAAGTATGATTTAAAGTAAACATACTGTATTTAATTTCTTCCTGATTAACTAAACCACACTATGGGGCACTTTGTAAATAAAAAAATAAATCAACCATGGCATCAATGATTTCTTCCAACATCACTCTGACACAGTCATCACTTTGGTGTCTTCCCTCTGGATATCAATGTGTATGTCCTTCATTTCCATCAGCTGTGAAATTTGGGCAAGGAAGAAGATAACCTTTCCATCCGATCAGAAAGTACATAAGATTTAATATCTATTTTCTCTATGTTCTGGATGAAGAAAATCATGAAAGTTTCCACTGCCTGAGTACTCTGTGGCAATTTGAAATAAATGGGACTAATTTGTAATGACACACTTATAAAAGTGTAAGAATGTAGAGTTCCAAAGAATAACAAGGAAAGATAAGAAAGCCTTCCTCAGTGATCAGTGCAAAGAAATAGAGGAAAACAATAGAACAGGAAAGACTAGAGATCTCTTCAAGAAAATTAGAGATACCAAGGGAACATTTCATGCAAAGATGGGCTCGATAAAGGACATAAAATGGTATGGACCTAACAGAAACAGAAGATATTAAGAAGAGGTGGCAAGAATACACAGAAGAACTATACAGAAAAGATCTTCACGACCCAGGTAACCATGATGGTGTGATCACTCACATGGAGCTGGACATTTTGGAATGTGAAGTCAAGTGGGCCTTAGGAAGCATCACTATGAACAAAGTTGGTGGAGGTGATGGAATTCCAACTGAGCTATTTCAAATCCTAAAAGATGATGCTGTGAAAGTGCTGCACTCAATATGCCAGCAAATTTGGAAAACTCAGCAGTGGCCACAGGACTAGAAAATGTCAGTTTTCATTCCAATCACAAAGAA
Organism: Nanger dama; assembly: GCA_917880005.1. NCBI lineage: Eukaryota > Metazoa > Chordata > Mammalia > Artiodactyla > Bovidae > Nanger > Nanger dama. Next base: position 678,632 of record CAKJTW010000084.1, read on the forward strand.
GGGCAATGCCAAAGAATGTTCAAACTACCACACAACTGCACTCATCTCACATGCTAGCAAAGTAACTAAAATTCTCCAAGCGAGGCATCAATAGTACATGAACTGTGAACTTCCAGATGTTCAAGCTGGATTCAGAAAAGGCAGAGGAACCAGAGATCAAATTGCTAACATCTGTTGCATCATAGAAAAAGCACGAGAGTTCCAGAAAAAAAATCTACTTTTGCTTTATTGATTACGTCAAAGCCTTTGATTATGTAGATCACAGCAAACTGGAAAATTATTCAAGAGATGGGAATATCAGACTATCTTACCTGCCTCCTGAGAAATATGTATGCAGGTCAAGAAGCAACAGTTAGAATTGGACATGGAACAACAGACTGGTTCCACATTGGGAAAGGAGTACATCAAGGTTGTATATTGTCACCCTGCTTATTTAACTTATATCAGAGTACATCAAGTGAAATGCTGGGCTGGATGAAGCACAGGCTGGAATCAAGTTTGCCCAGGGAAATATCAATAACCTCAGATATGCAGATGACACCACCCTTATGGCAGAAAGTGAAGAGAACTAAAGAGCATCTTGACAAAAGTTAAAGAGGAGAGTGAAAAAGCTGGCTTAAAACTCAACATTCAGAAAACTAAAATCATGGCATCTGGTCCCATCACTTCATGGCAAATAGATGGGGAAACAGTGGAAACGGTGGCAGACTTTATTTTGGGAGGCTCCAAAATCACTGTAGATGGTGACTGCTGCCATGAAATTAAAAGACACTTGCTCCTTAGAAGAAAAGCTATGGCCAACCTAGACAGCATATTAAAAAGCAGAGACATTACCTTGTTCATAAAGGTCCATCTAGTCAAAGTTAGTTTTTCCAGTAGTCATGTATGGATGTGAGAGTTGGACTATAGAGAAAGCTGAGCCCTGAAGAACTGATGCTTTTGAACTGTGGTGTTGGAGAAGACTCTTGAGAGGGCCTTGGACTGCAAGGAGATCCAACAAGTCCATCTTAACGGAAATCAGTCTTGAATATTCATTGGAAGGACTGATGCTGAAGCTGCAACTCTAATACTTTGGCTATCTGATGCAAAGAACTGACTCATTGGAAAAGACCCTGACACTGGGAAAGATTGAAGGCAGGAGGAGAAGGGAAGGACGGGGGATGAGATGGTTGCATGGCACCACTGACTTGATGGACAGGAGTTTGAGCAAGCTTCAGGAGTTGGTGATGGACAGGGAAGCCTGGTGTGCTGCAGTCCATGGGGTCATAAAGAGCCGGACACGACTAAGAGGCTAAACTGAGCTGAACTGAATTTTCACTACAGGCATGACTCCCAAAATTTGCAGTCATGTTTTGTGAACTTATTTAAGCCAACGTTCCTCAACTGATAAGCCACACTCTTTTCAAGATTCCCAAATTTCTGTTTCCCTTGCATTTCAAATTTCAAAATAGATTAAACCTTGTACAAGGCATACGACAAGAGAAGCTTAAATACTGCATGTGTCACTTCAAAACATTCAAGCTCAGTTCTCCTCATCTTCACACACAGGCTGGTGATCAATGATAGAAGCCAAGGTAATATTAACACTAAGGTTGAAACTATCTGCTGTTGAACATCTTTTATATATCCTAATTCTTATCGGCAATTCACACTACCATAGGCACACTGTTAGTGTAAAGATTTATTCTATTATATGCCAGATCCTCTGATGGGCACTGTGATACAAAGGAAGATCTGTACTCGTCCTCAAAGAACTCAAGATCTACCAGGGAAAAGGCCAATTATAAATGCAGACATGCAACATCAGAGACAGAGGGCTACAAGAAGGCCAGAACGGCTTCCTGGATGATGGATGACCATTCAAGGCGGAGCAGAGAGCAGGACCAAAGGAAAGCCAGGGCAGGTGCGGGACCTGCACAAACACAGAATTGGGCGGGCAGGATCGAAGTTGCAGAGTGTCTTAATTGTTCCTACTGACCTTCTCTTGTTAGCCTGGGGATCCATGGAAAGACTTAAAGCAAAGGTGTAAGGTGTGTAAACGAAAAATAGTATGTGTCTTAAATATCGAGGACCTTTTAGCTACTGTGTGGGCTGCAAATTTTAGAGGAATAAAACTGGAGGCAGTCCAAAGGCCATTGTAAGTGAAAAACCAAGCGGATTTGAATGAAGGCTATAGACATTTTTTTTTTTTTAAACAGAGGATACACTTGATACGTAGAGGAGATAGAATCAGGCAACTTTTCATCACAGGATGTGGGGGATGAAGTCGTGGGAAGACTCCCAGATTTCTGGCTTGGGGCGTGATGCCACTAAACAGGATCCAGGAAGAAGAGCGGGTTTAAGGGAGGGTGTGGCAGCTTTAGAGCAAGCTCCACTGAGCTGAGTGGGCCAAGGATGACACTCTGGGCGACACTGAGCACCAAGGGCGGATGACATAGCGAGACAGAGCTCGGAACCAGGGGCAAGTGCTGACGCCCTAGCAGTCCACGATGTCAAGGAGAAAAACAAACAATAAGCTCACTTGTGGCAGAGAGGTCTGGTGAAGAAAAGACTGGAAAATGCCCACAAGATGTAGAAAGCAGGATGCACGGAGGACCTCAGTAAAATCTATTAATACGTCAGCCAAGCTATGAGAACTAAAAGTCAGGCCACAGTGAGTTAGGAGGTGAAGGAGAGGTGAGATGCAGAGAGGTACGGCTGAGGAGCTCCTAGGTGGAAAAGCAGGGTTCGAGATGGGGTTTGGGTTGGTTTGTGATTTAAATCAGTTGAAAGCTCACCACCTAGAGATAGACAGCATTGACATTTCACACAGGCATACCTCAGAGATAGCACACCACTGTCACAAAGCAAATATCACAACAAGGTGAGTCAGCCACATTCTTTGGTTTCCCAGTGCATATAAAAGTTATGTTTACACTCTAATCTATTAAGTGTATATTAGCATTATGTCTAAGAAAAGAATGTACATACCTTCATCTAAAACGGATGCTGCCTGAAAAAATGGTGTTGACAGAGATACACACTGCTATGCATAAAACAGTTGGTGAGAAGCTGCTGTATAACACAGGAAGCCCAGCCTGGTGCTCTGTGATAACCTAGAGGAGGTGGGATCGGGGGAAGAGGGAGGCTCGAGAGAGATGGGAATATATGTATATTTATGGTTGTATATTTATGGCTGCGTTGTTGTACAGCAGAAACCAACATGATGCTGTAAAGCAATTTTCCTCCAACTAAAAAAAAATAAAAAAAAATAAAAATGGTGTTGACAAACTTGCTCAACACAGGGCTGCCACAAACTTGCAATTAAAAAAAAAAGTACTATCTGTGAAGTACAAGAAAACGACATTCACCTGCACATAAATACACATACATAATAATGCACAGACTTAAGGAATATTAATTGTCTACAAAATTATTATATACTAATAGGGCAAGCTGTATCTTTACACCAAAACTATTCTTGAAGTTATCAGAATCACAAGTGTACTCATAACCGAAGCACAGTTAAAACCCAACATCTCTATGACATGCATGACCCTTTGTCAACACTGGCTCTTACTTCTGAGGAACTTGATGTAGAAAAGTCAGCTGAGGAAACAGACACACCCAATCCACTGATTTTAGAAGGTGGAGAGCAATTACCCACTTGAAATATTTCCACGGGGTTAAACATGCAGTCTTATGAGTAGAACCCTGGAAGCTCTACCTCCTGAGGTCAGACAACCTCTTGCAAGGCAGTACCAACAAGCTACACCCAAAGAGCAGCACCCAGTGAGTCATCCGAGGGGCAAGTTCCACCCTGCAAAGCTCCCACACCTGCCTCCTGTCTCACCACTACGGAAGGAACAATGCACAAAGCTCTCTAGTGTGGGGCTACAATCTCAGCAGAACTGGGAATACTGGTTAAACTGGCTCTGTCAGCCGAATGGCCACTGGGTTTGGCTTGGGGTTGACTCTACTAGGAAATGGGACAAGAGGTTGTAATTGTAACATGGAAAAGGCAGCACCCAGAGACTTCCAAGTGGGCTTCCCAGGTGGCTCAGTGGTAAAGAATCTGCCTGCCAAGCCGGAGATGGGCTGTTCGATCCCTGGGTCGGGAAGATCCCCTGAAGAAGGAAATGGCATCGCCTCTAGTATTCCTTCCTGGAAAATCCCATGGACAGAGGAGCCGGGTGGGTGTCAGCCTAGATATCCTGCCCAGCTCCCAGCCCCTACAAAGGCAGTCAAATCAGAAATCATTCGATGGAAGGCAACGGCTGGAAGTTAGATCTGGAGATGCGCGTCCATGCTGCGTGCTGTCACATCTGACTGAATCCTCACACTGCAGCCTGCCAGGCTCTGTTCATAGAATTTTCAGGCAAGAATACTGGAGAGGTCTACCACTTCCCATGCCAGGGATCTTCCCGACTGAGGGATCAAACCTACGTCTCCTGCACTGGCAGGCAGGTCCTTAGCCACTGAGCTATCTGGGAAGTCTCTGGTGATTTGGAATTGATTCTAACAGTGAATAGACTTTAAAAGAAAATGATACATACCTGGTCTGGCTCTTCAAACCAATTTATATCTACTTAAAAAAATTTAAGCCTAAAAATCTCTTTTATTTTTATTAAAATATACAAAAATTTTTTTAATTGAAGGATAATTTCTTTACAGAATTTTCTTGTTTTCTGTCAAACATCAACAAGAATCAGCCATAGGTACACCCATGTCCCCTCTCTCCCGAACCTCCCCTCCCATCTCCCGCTCCATCCCACCCTTCTAGATGGTCCCAGAGCTCCTGTTTGAGTTCCCTGAGTTATACCGCAAATTCCCACTGGCTATCTATTTCACATACGGTACTGTAAAACTTCCACATTACTCTCTCCATACATCTCACCCTCTCCCTCCTCCCTTCCTCCCATGTCCATACATCTGTCCTCTATGTTGGTTTCTCCATTGCTGCCCTAAAAATAAATTCATCGGTGCCATCTTTCTAGATTCCATATATGTGCGTCAGAATACAATGTTTATATTTCTCTTTCTGACTGACTTCACTCATCCACTTCACTAGAACTGATTCAAATGTGTTCCTTTTCATGGCCGAGTAATATTCAACAGTATGTGAACCATGAAATTCCAGATATTCAAGCTGGATTTAGAAAAGGCAGAGGAACCAGAGATCAAATTGCCAACATCCACTGGATCATCGAAAAAGCAAGTGAGTTCCAGAAAGACATATACTTCTGTCTTATTGACTATGCCAAAGCCTTTGACTGTGTGGATCACAACAAACTCTGGAAAACTCTTAAAGAGTTGGGAATACCAGACCATCTGACCTGCCTCTTGAGAAATCTATATGCAGGTCAGGAAGCAACAGTTAGAACCAGTCATGGAACAACAGACTAGTTCCAAATCGGGAAAGGAGTACATCAAGGCTATATATTGTCACCCTGCTTATTTAACTTCTACGCAGAGTACATCATGAGAACCGTGGGCTGGATGAAGCACAAGCTGGAATCAAGATTGCCGGGAGAAATATCAATAACCTCAGATATGCAGATGATACCACCCTTATGGCAGAAAGTGAAGAGGAACTAACTAAAGAGCCTCTTGATGAAAGTGAAAGAGGAGAGTGAAAAAGCTGGCTTAAAGCTCAACATTCAGAAAACTAAGATCATGGCATCTGGTCCTATCACTTCATGGCAAATAGATGGGGAAACATTGGAAACAGTGTCAGACTTTTTTTTTTTGGGCCTCCAAAATCACTGCAGATGGTGACTTCAGCCATGAAATTAAAAGACACTTGCTCTTCGGAAGAAAAGTTATGACCAACCTATATAGCATATCCAAAAGCAGAAACATTACTTTGACAACAAAGGTCCATCTAGTCAAAGCTATGACTTTTCCAGTAGTCATGTATGCATGTGAGAGGTGCACTATAAAGAAAGCTAAGCATTGAAGAATTGATGCTTTTGAACTGTGGTGTTGGAAAAGACTCTTGGCCAGTAAGGAGATCCAATCAGTCCATTCTAAAGGAAATCAGTTCATTGGAAGGACTGATGTTGAAGCTGAAACCCCAACACTTTGGCCACCTAATGGGAAGAACTGACTCATCTGAAAAGACCGTGATGCTGGGAAAGATTGAGGGCAAGAGAAGAAGGGGACGACAGAGGATGAGATGGTTGGATGGCATCACCGACTCAATGGACATGAGTTTGAGTAAACTCCGGGAGTTGGTGATGGACAGGGAAGCCTGGAGTGCTGCAGTCCCTGGGGTCACAGAGAGTCGGACACGACTGAGTGACTGAAGTGAACTGAACTGAGTATTCCATAGTATATATGTACCACAGCTTCTCTATCCTTTCATCTGTCGATGGATATCTAAGTTGCTCCCATGTTTTAGCTATTGTAAATAGTGCTGCAATGAACATTGGAGTACACGTGTCTTTTCAGTTTTATATCTACTTTGTCTGTAAAGTGATCCATAGATTTTGTCGAGACTTATGGCCATCTAAGAGCAAGAACTACCGCAACCGCCACTGTAGCTACAGACAGGTTGCCAGGAAGGTTAATTTCTAACAGAGAGTTTGCATGCATGCACTTAGTTCAAAAAAAAAATCTGGACCATAATCTTAAGAAAACTGTTTCATCACATGTCCCCATGTTCAGACAAATGACTGAATTAAAAGTATGGTATGAACTCATCAGGATATCTCAAAATAGATTTTTGGAAGAAATCTGTAAATAAGATCCTCCATGTAAAGATAGGAGGCACACATTAAATGTTAAAACAAATCTATACATAAGATTTAACATGTTTTCATATGCCAACAAAGAAACACCTGTCTCATGGAGTAACAGACGTGTTGACGTCTCAAAGCTTAACTATCTTCATTGAGATCAAGAGAAAGGACCTTCAAGGGAAATGAGAATATGTTCTGGATGCAGTGTAAAAATTACATTTTCCACTTGGTGATTTCTAGTGTATTAGAGAGCATTATTGATTTTATAACCTAACCTTGTATCTGACCACTAAATTCTAAGGTTATTTATAATCTTTGGTTCAGTTGATTTACTGGGATTTTCTAATGAAACAATCATATGTTTTTCTCCTCCTTTCCAATGTTGGAAATCTCATTTCCTTTCTGTCTTACTACATCAACTACACAGTAACAGCTGTACAGAACACATATGCCCAGCATATGACAGATGCTCTTCTAAGCATCAGTTATAAGCTCATTTCAGCTGAAAAACAAATTTTGTTGTTGTTTAGTCACTAAGTTGTGTCTGACTCTTTGCGACCCCATGGACCGAGCTCACCAGATTTCCTGTCCATGGGATTTCCCAGGCAAGAATACTGGAGTGGGTTGCCATTTCCTTCTCCGGGGGATCTTCCCAACCCAGGGATCGAACCTGCATCTCCTGCATTGCAGGTGGATTCTTTATAACTGACCCACCTGGGAAGTCTCAAAACAAGTATATATAGGTTATTATTTCCCTATTTTATAAGTGATGAAACTGAGGCGCAGCAAAGTTAGACAACATATAGAAATGATCAGAAAGCCCCTAAGAAGTTGCAACAGATCAATGAACTTCCTCCCTACACTATCACTTTGGTAGACTACATACTCTAGTTGGGGAGTAAAATTCAAGCAGTTAAGCCACTGCTATGGACTGAATATGTCCTCCCCCCTCCCATTTATACATTGAAATCCTAAGCTCATGTGATGGTACTAGGAGGCGGGACTCGTGGGAGATGTTCAGGTCAGGAGAGGGGACTGTCATGAATGAGATCAGTGCTCTCATAAGAGACCCCACAGAGCTCTCCAGCCCCTTCCACCAAGAGAGAACACAGCAAGAAGTCAGCCATCTGCAGTTCGGAAGAGGGCCTTTCCCAGATCCCAATCACGTGGGCACAATGTCCTTGGACTTCTCTGCCTCCACAGCTGTGAGAAGTAAGTTTCTGCTGTTCCTAAGCCACCTGGTATGTGATTATTTTGTCAGAGGGACCTGAATGGACTGAGACAGCCACAGAAGAGCAGAGATCAAAGTAGGAACCCTCATTGTCTTCCAGACTGCACTGCTATCATTGGCTTTTGCCGTAAGACAGGAGCCTGCCAGCAATCGCAGAGCTAACCCAAGGAGGCTCCTGCCACTTCAATGTCATTCGAGGTCTGGAGTGCCTGGCTGGTCAAGCACGAAGACAGCAGACGGGGAGGACCGGACACCAGCGGCACCAGTGACGTCGCCTCTTTACACAGCAGCACGCTCGGCAGCTGCCACACAGGAGCACCCCACAATCACAGCAGCAGAGAGAGGCCAGCTTCTTAATGGCTCCTGCAGCAGGCAAAGTGCACCCCCTGACCGTCCTTCCACTACCTCACAGAGAAGACACACTCGCCATGGAAGGCGGTGTGTGCGTGTGTGGGCTCGGGAGCAGAGCGGGGCTGAGGTGAAGTTATGGACGCCAGGAATTCTCTGGTTCAGCTTCAGTGCCTCCATACTTGACATTTCCCTAGCTGTCTGCCCTGTTTATCTGGACATGGGGTTCGTGATTTTCTCCCCCAGCCCTCCTACACCCTGGGAACACACAGGAGGCCTTTCTGCGTGGCGCTCCCATGGGAGGGAGGGAGGAATCACACAGCCTCAAAGCTGTGAGCTTTTCCTGCTGGACGAGCAGGAAGACAGTACCTGTGTGTCCTGGCTGACGAGAGGGCTCCAGGTAGAGGAAGATGGAAAAACAGAGAGGATCATTATAGCCAGTCAGCGCACTGTCTCATTCCTGAGATAGTATCCGTCTCTTCAAGACTCACCCACCTGCCCAGACAGACTGGGGAGCAGCGCCGGGAACAATGGGCTGAAATACTGGCTTTTCCACCTTACTTATGCAATTTGCTAGTCACCAAGGGCCGGCCCCACCTGCTACCAAAGGGTTATCTCTGAAACAGATAAAAGTATCATGGAGGTGAGCTTATGCTGACAGGGTGGAACTCAAACCCAGAAGGCCCGTCGGAAGTCTGTGACCTGGCCCCAGGCAGGTGGCAGGCAGGCTGTGGGCGTAGCCGGCAGGCTGCATGGCTGGACGGCTCTGGGTTTCAGTCTCCACCTACTGACAGCAGGACCTTGGCCAGGATCCCAGAGCCTTGGTTTTTTCATCTGCTAAGGGGCCCGTTTCTACCATGAAATGAGATCACAGGTCTGTGTGATAAAGACCACCCCACCCCCTGCCACACACACACACTGCTTCCACTCCACTTGTCCGTCCACCCTCTGCACGCACTGCCCAGAGTCCAGGAGGTGCTTCCAGTTATTCAATCAGGGTCTGGAAAGATCCCCAGACCTGCAACAGCACTGCTTCAGTGCAGCCTCGGCCCCTAGACTTGGATTCCCTATGCAGCTGCCTGAACTTTGTTAAAATGAGAAAGAAGCTATAACAATAGAGAAATGATGATCAATAGTGAAATGATGCTACACTTCTATTTGGAGGAGGCAGGGCTGATCTGGACCCTTTCCCAGATAAAACATGTAAAATTCTTAATTTCAACAACATCTGAAGAACCATATATTACATACATACATACTGGAGTCTAAAGCAGAGAGACCAGGTTTTACAATGTCATTTTAGTTCTCTTAAAATTTGTGTACTCCAGGCATTTACACATATACCTTTTTCAATAAAAAGGAGAAGGAAGGGGCCAGGGTAGTCCTGGAGGCTAAACAAATCTTTGCATTGAAAGGGGTCTGCACCTTCACTGTGCCCTGAATTTTTCTGCCATGACACCCACGGCTGCTGTCAGGAGCAGAGAGTGTGTGCAGAATGCAATGCCCATTCAGAAATTTGAGAACAGCAAAAAAATGCTTCATATGCTTTTTTTTCAGTCTGGGCAATGACTTCTTATGTTTTACCAATCAACCCTGACATTTTTTCCTAAGACATGTCTGCCTGGCAGCTGCTGTGCAAAATCAGAATTTTTGTCAAAACAAAATAAAACTGATATAATAATGAGATTATATTAGTTATATATATTATATAATGCTATAAAATAATATTATATCAGTTTTATTTTATGCTGTATTATCAAGTTCTCATTTTATGCTGAAAAATTCTCTATTTTACGCTGAAAGCTAAGCACCAAAAAATTGATGCTTTTGAACTGTGGTGCTGGAGAAGACTCTTGAGAGCCCCTTGGATAGCAAGGAGATCCAACTAGTCAATCCTAAGGAAATCAGTCCTGAATATTCATTGAATGACTGATGCTGAAGCTGAAGCTCTAATACTTTGGCCACCTGATGCAAAGAACTGACTCATCTGAAAAGACCCTGATACTGGGAAAGATTGAAGGCACGAAGAGAAGGGGACGACAGAGGATGAGATGCTTGGATGGCATCACTGACTCGATGGACATGAGTTTGAGTAAACTCTGGGAGTTGGTGATGGACAGGGAAGCCTGGCGCGCTGCAGTCCATGGGGTAGCAGAGAGTCAGACACCACTGAGCAACTGAACTGAATAACAACATGATTATTGCTATTATTTTCTCCATCTCAGCACCACTGGCGTCTCTGTAGTGGAGGCCCTCTGGGGCCTTACAGAATGATCAGCAGCATCCTTGGTTTCTACTCACCAGGTCACAGTAGGTCCCCCTCCCCTTGTTACAACAGCCAAAAGTGTTCACAGTATTGCCACATGTCCTGGGGAAGGCGAGGTGGGTAGAAGTTTGCAACTTGGTTGAGCACCTTGCTGCTGCTGCTGCTAAGTTGCTTCAGTTGGGTCCGACTCTGTGCAACCCTATAGACGGCAGCCCACAAGGCTCCCCCATCCCTGAGATTCTCCAGGCAAGAACACTGGAGTGGGTTGCCATTTCCTTCTCCAATGCATGAAAGTGAAAATGAGGTTGCTCAGTCGTGTCCGACTTCCTAGTGACCCCATGGACTGCAGCCTACCAGGCTCCTCCGTCCATGGGATTTTCCAGGCAAGAGTACAGAGTGGGTTGCCATTGCCTTCTCCGTGAGCACCTTGGGTCTATATTAAAGTAAAGAAAGAAAACAAACACTCTTTTTCTTAAATAAAGGAAGTAACAGTTATTAAGAATTATAACAGATTCCATAACAGATGTTTTGATCTTAACAAATCAACCTATGAAACACATACTCCCTTTCACAGAGGAAGGTCTTTATCATAGCACTGGAAACATATGACCAGACTATTTCACTCAACTCAGTTTCCTAGATTTTGACACACAGAACGAAGAATTCCTACTGCATGGAGGAAGTAAGTTATTGCCAGATATAAGCCACACTATTAAATATTTGTAGTATCAATCTTTTAGACCTTTAGATTTTTGTATATAATTTTTTTCCCTCCTTTCATCTGATGCCTTGTATCAAACACATTTTTCAGTGGAACTCCTACCCCTGATTACCTGGCAGGCTCAAAACTAAAAGGATGAGCACATTCTCATCAATCTAGAGTTCCTAAGTGCGTGTGTGCTATGTCATCTCAGTCGTGTCCGACTCTTTGCGACCCCATGGACTGTAGCCCGATAGGCTCCTCTGTCCACGGGATGCTCCAGGCAAGGATCCTGGAGTGGGTTGCCATGCCCTCCTCTGGGGGATCTTTCCAACCCAGGGAAAGAACCCATGTCTCTTTCGTCTCCTGCATTGGCAGACAGGTTCTTTACCACTAGCACCTCCTGTACCTGAGGTGATGGGAAACTTCTACTAGAAGGCCCTGAGTATCCCCAAAAGATCACAAAAGCATTTCAAAAGAAATCTGAATCTTTACTTTCCTACTCTATTTATTTTTAGGAAGAACCTGAAATTTATTTTGTTGACAACATTTTAAGAGGCAAAAGTGTTTTTAGCAAAAAGAAAATGGTAGAAACAAATGAAAGCCATTAGGAAAAAGCATGCATGAAAAAGGCCTATGCCTAGGAGGTTGAAAACAAAAATCTGCTTTCTTAAAAACTGGACCCAAAAAATAAAACACTCAGAAGAATTATCTTTTTCCTTGTCCCTTGCATCTTGATATCAACTTTTACCTCATCAGCACTTCCTCCAGCCTAGGTCAGGTCTTCATTATCTTTTCATCAGGCTATTCAAACAACTTTCTATTCTCTTTCTCTTATTTCTCAGCGTCCATTCTGAATTGGCGTAGGAGGAGGTGGCCTCCGAAAGAGACTATGAGGGCTGTTGCCCCCAAGGCACAAAGACCTTCCTGTTATTCATCCTAGAACTCAAATCTCTTCAAATCTGTTCCAAGCTGGCTTTCTAACCTTCCGTTCTAAACACTCCTTCCCCTCTCACCCACAAAGCACCTGAATTATCTTTACCCCCTGTCCATGACCCACAGCTCTGCTCAAGCTGGCACTCGGTCAAGACTCCTTCTCCTGGAATGGTCACCGGAAGGCCTCGCCTCTCATCTCCACCAGAACTGCTCTTTCCTTATTCAACAGATGGCGCCTCCATCAGAGCATCACAATCATCCCTCTCACTGTCACGGAGGGGCTCAGAGCCACACCTGCCTGCTTCAAGGGGAAAGGAAATCAGACTGTTCTCTGGGCATCTCAGGCATCTTTGTAAACTGGAAAAGGAAAAAAAAAAAAAAGTTCATTCTTTAAAGATGACTCAAGTTCCACGCGGTCAAAAATACTTAGTGAGCCCTTAAACCATCCAAGCCTGTGCCAGGTTCTGTTAGGGACAGGACTGTCCTCAAGGAGCCTCTAGAAGCGGGGAGAATAAGATCATGACATAAATGCTCTTGGACACAAATTACTACAGGATTCCACACAGGAAGGACCTTATCTGTATACATGGTGTGGAAAACTGGGAAAAGCTTCTCGAGGGAGGTGGTGTGTGAGGGAGATGCTCACGAGCTGGGGGGTGGCTGAAGTGTGAGCCATCCAAGGACTAGGGTTGGCATAGAGTGCTGCCGGCGGGTGCAGCCCATTTGGGGAACAACAAACAGGCCAGTGTGGCTGGTGCCTGGCAAGGTGTGGATCAGAGATCAGTGCTCTCAGTTGAGTCTATTCTGGTCCTGATTAGAAGAGAGTCTGTACTTACCTGGTCAGTGGTGAAATAACAGCAGCAATTGAGAAAGAATAATCTGACTGATGGGGGCAGGGAGGAGGCATGAGGGTCTTCAGAGACCCAATGAGGGCAGGCTGGAAAGGGGAGCAGCTTCGGCAGGGGCTGTGGAGGTGGTGTCCACAAGACTAGGCCAGGGGAATTCCTGGTGGTCCAGTGGCTAAGACTCTGAGCCCCTAATGCAGGGGCCCTGGGTTCGAGCCCTGGTCAGGAAACTAGATCTCTCATGCCACAAGTAGGTCCACATGCCACAACTAGGAAAGTCCAGTGTGCTGTAATGAAGACCCAGCACAACAACAAAAACAACAACAAAAGCCAACAGCAACAGCAAACCAAACCAAGACCTGGCACACACTTACTTTGAGGAGCAAAGACAAAAAGGCATGAGGTGGACAAGGGATTGAAATCTCTCATTACCTCCAACAATTTTTCACGTGTAGAAGGTAAAAGCTCTGTGTTTCTTGTTTGTCTCACGCTCACTCATTGGCTTGACTCACTCTTAGGGACAAAACCTCATGATGTTCATGTAAACCAGTCCTAACAGGTTGGAGGCCTTGCTGAGGTACACCTTCTGGGAAAAAGGCACATGTGAGTGTCTGAATCATCTCCTTCTTGCCCTAAATGTCAGAAAGGCTCACACGGTACACGTGGTCTGTCGTTTTACTGTGGATAGCACACCTGACAACTCCCCAGTTGGGTAAGAGCTTTAACAGAAGGCCAGCACACGACAGTCCTGGAGGGTGAGTCATAAAGGTAAGTGCTGCTGCTGCTGCTGCTAAGTCGCTTCAGTTGGGTCCGACTCTGTGCAACCCCATAGATGGCAGCCCACCAGGCTCCCCCGTCCCTGGGATTCTCCAGGCAAGAACACTGGAGTGGGTTGCCATTTCCTTCTCCAATGCATGAAAGTAAAAGTGAAAGTGAAGTTGCTCGGTCCTGTCCGACTCTTAGCAACCCCATGGACTGCAGTCCACCAGGCTCCTCCGTCCATGGATTTTCCAGGTAAGAGCACTGGAGTGGGGTGCGCAGCAAAGTGACTTCATGAAGCTTTACCAACACTCCATCAGTTTTGGAACATATGAAGCCTGTTTTCCGCGGAGGGGAAAAAAAAAAACCTCAAAGCAATTCTTAAAAGCTGAAAGGGAACCTTTGAAAAGGTCACACCACCTCTCGGAGGTACAAATCCAACATGGAAATCAAATTACGAAGTGAGACGAACCTATCCCCACCCATGTTATAAACACCCCATTAACAGCGTGGTTACAGGCAGCTTGTTCAAACTTTCCACCTGATGTTAATCACATCATCTCATAGGTTAAACCAGACTCGAGCTGGAGTGATCTTCTTTCAAGTACTAACTTTCCATTTGGGACTGACATATAAGCTGGAGGGCAGGGGTAAGAAAAAAAGAGAAAACAGCAACCTGGAGTTTTGAACTCTAAACACCATCCTTGTTTGCAGACTCTGTTTGTTTTACATTTCAGAGCCCAGATTTTCTGTGTGTAGATTCAGTATGTGATTTTCAAGGATTCTGAGAGTAAACAGGCTGAAAAGTGAAAACAGCAATCGAGGGATTCTCAAATATTTTATGAAAGTTTTTTACCAATGTTTATAGATCAAGAAAAGCCACATACTGTGACACTGACTCTGCCCTGTATTTACTCATATGCCCCCTTTCCATTTCTCCCATAGAGCTCTGATTTTAAGGAGAAACGAATGCAAAAGAATTTCCTTTCTTCTCAAATCTCACTCACACACACACACATTCACCCACACCCTCTCCTCTATACTTAAATTACCACCACCAGCCCTGGGAGCCGATGGACTGGGAGCAATCAAGCCTCCAAAGGAGGGTGGGGATGGTTCCACCACGTGGTGAAGAGAGAATCTTTTCTCTCTGGTTCACCTCGCACTGGGCTGTTTCTACACTTGACCCTGGAACAGAACAACCCAGGGAAAGGTGAACTTTCACCCCTCCAGAAATTACTTAAGACTGTAAGTAGGGTTCAAGGACTGAGGTAGGAATGGTTTTGTTAAGAATACCACTGAAGAGTTGGACACAAAAATTCACTTTGCTGCTGGTTGTTGTCACGGAGTCCTTTTCCCCTTTTTATTACAAAAGATTTTGAAACATACAAAAAATGAACATCATCTACCCTTTACCTAGACTAAACAACTTTAACAGCCCGCCCAATATTCATCTATGTTGATGTTTGATTTTGAAGTATTTTATACATGAAAATCATATTCCCCTCCCCTAAATAATTCAGTGTGTCTCTAACAAATAAGGATGTTTTCCTTCAAAACTGTAACACTAGAATCACACCTAATACAAAATCTAGATAATTTCCTAATGTCATCTCAGGATGACTACCATTCACATTCTAGTTTACTTGGGTTATTATTCTTAAGTATTTAGAAGTAAGACTGAGCAACTTCACTTTCACTTTCAGAAAGCTATACCAAAGGCTGACAACAATCCTCAAGTCATTCTTCTATCAAAGGTTGATGCTTACATTAAGTTCTTTGAGTTAAAACACCTGGGCGATACCCAAGTGAAAGACCTCTGACCACAAACTCCTATGTTACAGGAGCTACACCAGCTACATCAGGAAGTGGAAACATCGGCAGAGACAACTTCCTGGACACTGGGCTATTATACTGATTAGTTTCCCCCTTTATCCTCTCTTGAGTAATCCTCCAACCAAGAAAGATGCCTCCAACTCTGTTATTGTTAAAAAAAAAAAAAAAAAAAAAGATTAGAAGTCTTTCACTCCTATGTCCTCTCCCTTAGCTTTTCTTTAACATACTGTGACAAACATAGTTATCCATGCCTGCTGTCTCACCTTCCACTCATTTTTAACTCCCTCATGAAGTCTGATTTTTCTCCTATTTATTCACTGAGCCTGTCCATTAGAAGACCACCAATGTCCTCAGTCACACTTAAAAGACCCTCTCCCTGGGCCTCCAGACTTGGGTAGGAAGCCCCCAGGTTCCCTCCATCCCCTCCCCAGCCCAGGCAGGGCTCTCCATGCAGCTCTTTGTCTTTGCCACTTTCTGTAATTTACTTGGAGAGATGAGAATGTCACCTGTATGCAGATGACTTATAAATCTAGAAAAGGTCAGGATAAATATGTTTCCTTAGTTTTCCCCTAGAGTCAGAATACACGTGGGGAGCTGGGTGAAAGCAGAGAAAAGCAGAAGCTTAAATTTACCACCAAATTCTAACAGATCTCTCTTCTCTGTGACTGTCAGGATGACTTCTGTGTGGAAGTGCCTTCTAGCACATTCAAGAGGAACTGCGGGGGGGAAACAGGTTGTGGAGCTGCAAGTCCTGAGTTCCAATCACACCCATTCAGTTCAGTTGCTCAGTCGTGTCCGACTCTTTGCGACCCCATGAATTGCAGCACGCCAGGCCTCCCTGTCCATCGAGTCAGTGATGCCATTTAGCCATCTCATTCTCTGTCATCCCCTTCTCCTCCTGCCCCCAATCCCTCCCAGCATCAGTCTTTTCCAGTGAGTTACATGAAGACATACAAGCAAAGAATGTAACGTGTGTGTGTGGTTAGTTGCTTCAGTTGTGTCTGACTCTTTGTGACCGTGTTGGCCACAACTCACCAGGGTCCTCTGTCCATGGGATTTTCAGTGTAAGAATACTGGAGCGGGTTGCCATTGCCCTCCTCCAGGGGATCTTCCCAACCCAGGAACTGAACCCACATCTCCTGTGTCTCCTGCACTGTAGGCAGATTCTTTACCGCTGAGCCACCAGGGAAGCCCAACAAGAGAATATATGCTTAGTTGCTCAGTCATGTTCGACTCTTTGCGACCCCGTGGCCTGAAGCCCGCCAGGCTCCTTTGTCTATGGGGATTCTCCAGGTAAGAATACTGGAGTGGGTTATCATGCCCTCCTCCAGGGGATCTTCCCAACTCAGTGATCAAACCCAGGTCTTTTCCATTGCAGGCAGATTCTTTACCGTCTGAGCCACCAGGGAAGCAACTAGAGAAGAGCAAGCACTAAATAAAATTAAGTTATTGCTAACTGTGACCTAAAGATTCAATTATGAAAAAGGGTTATTTCTTAGCTAATATTTATTACTGGTACTGGCAAAACTGGTTGGGATAATATTGCTTACCATGTACTGTTATTATTTAGTTATTAAGTCATCTTTGACTCTTTTTTTTTTTTTTTGCAAACCACTGGAGTATAGCCCATCAGGCTTCTCTGTCCATGGGACTTCCCAAGCAAGGTTGCCGTTTCTTTCTCCAGGGAATCTTCTGACTAAGGGATCGAACCCAAGTCTCCTGCACTGGCAGGTGGATTCTTTACCACTGATGCACCTAGGAAGCCCACTATTTGTACTGAGGACTTTTTAAAAGACAGACTGGTTACTTTCCATTTTATCACAAAAGCTTTATACCATATAACAGAGAAAGTACACATACTGCTCTAAACAAGTATAAATGGATGATTTTATAAATGGATGATTCACACTAATTAAACTCACAACCCAGGAGAATAAAATTAGCTTGTTTCAACATTTTCTTTTGTTCAGTGATTACAATTCAAGGTTATGTTAGATATCATATTACTATAATTTTGCCTGAGAGACAGACACCGTACATCCTACATTTTTAAAAACAGGTACTGCTGATATAAATGCAGGTGCTTGCTAAGGGCCTTGCAGATTTCATAAGCAATTCTAACTAACCTTGAGTTCCACTGTTACTTATTTCTGTACATCTTGTAGCTAGGAGGGAAGTTGTTGTTGATGTTCAGTTGTTAAGCTGTGTCCAACTCTTTGTGACCCCCTCAACTGCAGCATGCCAGGCTCCCCGGCCCTTTACTGTCTCCTGGAATTTGCTCAAATTCATGTCCATGGAGTCAGTGATGCCATCTAACCATCTCGTCCTCTGTCATCTCCTTCTCCTCCTGCCTTCAATCTTTGCCAGTATCAGGGTCTTTTCCAATGAGCTGGCACTTTGTATCAGATGGCCAAGTACTGGAGTTTCAGCTTCAGCGTCAAATATTCAGGGTGGATTTCCTTTAGGATTGACTGGAGAAGGGAAGTACTGACATTATTTTAGCTTATTAAAGAGTCACTGGATTTGCAGAAGGCCGAGAATTTAAAAATAGAAGCCAAACGTGGCTGGGGTTTATCTCAGATGCTTATGTTCAAGTGGCAGTCTGTTTGGTGAAGACACCAAGCATACCATTGAATGATGTGCATTTTCATAAACCCAGGCAGAATCCCACTACTTCCCCAAGTGGTGGACCATGGGTACACAGACACCTCACATTCTGATTCATCTGACTTCTCAGAGCTCTGTCCCTGGACAGCTCTCTCTGGTTAGTTTTCAGGAGAGAGGTGAGAATGAGGAGGTAACATCATTTAGTACTCATCTTGAGGTAGGGAAGCTATTGAGTCAATAACGCAAATTAGAGCTCAGAGAATGTTCACGATATTTTCTAAGGAAAATCTCCATTTTATAAGTTGGAAACTTGGAGCTTAAAAGGGCAAATTCCAGAGGCAACAGCATATCCAGCTTTTTGTGGAGTCTGAAGTTTACATTAGTTTTAACAGACAAAATGTCAAATTGTGAATACCAAATCAGGGTTAACGCCTAGGAAGGTTCAGCCTAAACCCGAGACACTTGCTTTAGTGTAAGCAATGTTGAGTGAGCTTGATCGAACGCTCTGAACTATAGAGACAAAAGGAATCTGACGAAGAGAAATCTGAACTGTTAAAGGGAGATCATTCATCTTTACAAACTATTGGCTATAATTAAGTTGCACTAGGTTCCTTTTTCTAGTTTTTAAAAAGAATTTTGTTTTGTTTTGTTGTTGTTGAACAAGTCAAGATAAACTGGGGAGGTAGGAGATGTTCAGGGTGAGTTAGCAGTGGAGGAGGCCAGGGAGGAGTTTAGATGGTCTGAGTATGCAGAAAAATTCCGAATTCCCGTTGTACATTCCTTAGGAAATCTTTGCCCTTTCGGTAGCAACAAGGAGTTAGAGCTTGGATAAAATTGATCTGTGATGCCTTTTGACTAACACGTGTGTGAAAGTGGCCATCACATTTCTAAACCCTATGCCAATTTTTCTTGAGTGGTTTCTCTGCTTTAGCAAAATACATGATGCTGACTAAACACATTCTCTCTCTCGGAATCAATTGTTTGTTAAACTAAGAAAATTCTTTTTATTCCAAATAAAAAAATGTACTTTGTCAGAAAGAAGGATGTCTATTTTTTTCTCAAAGCACATCTAATAATTTCAGAATTCAGAATAAGGTGATTCTTATCACCACCATGTGAGAGTGTAATTCTGATAATAACTTCAAGTTGTATTTGTCTTCTCTGAAAATTTTATGACAGTATTTCTTTTCACATGAAGAATTTCATGAAAATCTCTGATTAAAAATATGAGAAAGGCACTTGGGATTGTGATTTTTCTTAAAATGCTGAGTTTTGCTATTTTTTGGAATATATGTGAATAGAGCTGTATATGGCTGCCTAGGCTGTGTACTGGGCTTCCCTGGTCACTCAGAGGTTAAAGCATCTGCCTCCAATGTGGGAGACCTGGGTTCGATCCCGGGTTGGGAAGATCCCCTGGAGAAGGAAATTGCAACCCACTCCAGTATTCTTGCCTGGAGAATCCCATGGACGGAGGAGCCTGGTAGGCTACAGTCCACGGGGTCGGACACAACTGAGCGACTTCACCACCACCACCACCAGGCTGTGTACTGCACAACTCCAAGGGACACCATTTAGAGAAACCACAAAGTAAGGGGTGTTGCCTGGGACAGAACAGTGCAGTGGCTCTGATGGAAATGGTACACTGAGAAGGAGAAAAACAGCTGCCACCTATACCAGAAAATAAGGACAAAGGGGGCAAGTCATAAAGATGGATGGGCCAGCTTGTACCCAAATGGCAACATATGGACAAGCCGAGCATCAAAATGAACAAGGACAGGGAGATATTTTGACCCCCTGCATGAAGTAAGAAAGTGTAACTCCATGCTGATGGTAACAGTTAAGTAAGGGCACAGTGGGAGAGAGGAACAGCGCTTCCTTACAGCAGAATGACAACACACGGAAGAAGGAATGATGGAGTTAAGTTAGAAATGCACTGTTTTACCACCTTCAAAGTACCAATTGAATCAGACAGGTATCATCAACAACTGCTCAATAAAAGGGGGTAGGGAGTTAGTGAAGAAACAGGATACCCACAGAATCTCAAAGAATCTTCTTTCAAACTTCCCAGTAACACAAAGCACATGCTAATTACACAGCAGAGAAGTCAGATGTCTTAACCGAGAGATCAAAACCAAGGTCACCAGTAAGGGACAGAGGGACACCCGTGTCTCCAGATGTGATTTCACCAAGGAAAACACAATCAGCCCCAAGTGCATCATTTCAATCTAATCATGAAGAGCCTGTGGAACCCAGAGTGAGGGTTATTCTAAAAAGCAACTTGCCCACATGCTTCTGGATTGTCAAGGAACATGAGAAAGGCTGAGGAACCATCCCAGATCAAAGGAGACTAAAGGGACATGACAGGAAAACACAGTAAGTGGTCTCAGACTAGAGGCTGTCCTGGAGGGAAAAAATATTGGGACAAATGACAAAACCGGAACATGCGCTGCAGATTAAATCAAAGTATTAAACGTCCTGAATTTGCTGACAGTGCTGTGGTCACATACGAGGATATCCTTGCTTTTAGGAACCACATAATGAAGTACAAGGGGGATGTGTGTGGTCTGCTTCAAAGATTTGGGATAAATAAATAAATAATATGGGTGTGGCGGGGGGAGTGTGTGTGCATGTAGAGAAAGAAGTGGAGGAAAAGAATACAATAAACATGGCAAATGATGGTCAAAAATGGGTAAATAATATAAAGGAATCTATCATATTATTGCAGCCTCAAAATAAGAAGTTTAAAACAACAAAACAGTAGCCGAAACAACTCTTGAGGGGTGTCAGTCTGCTTTAATGAGCAGAAAAGTAATTCAACTTGTAATCTGTACTTCAAACCAAGAGTTAAACCTTCAGAAACACTGTGCTATCATTACGGTAATCACCACCATTAACAGCATGGAGCACTTGGTAAGTATTACTAGTAAGCATTTCCCACTTCGCTCAGTGGTAAAGAATCTGCCTGCAATGCAGGAGACTGGGGTTTGATTCCTGAGTTGGAAAGAGCCCCTGAAGAAGGAAATGGCAACCCACTCCAGCATTCTTGCCTGGGAGAATCCTATGGATTGGGGAGCCTGGGGGCTACGGGCCATGGGGTTGCAAAGAGTCAGACTCGACTGAGTGACTATACAAACAAGCACTCAGAAAGGTGCTTCCCTTGCACCTCTTTTAATCTTCACAACCACCCAAAGAGAAAGGCACTCACTGTCTCCACTTTACAGATGAGGGAATTAAGATCCAGAGAGGCGGAGTAACTTGCCCAAATACATATAGTAAGTGGCAGAATCAGGAATCCAACTAGGCTGATTACAAAGCTGGTAGATTTTATTCCTACATCAAACATATTTAATTATTAATTATTCTCAAAGAATGAGTGATGACTCTCAGTGTAAATGAAGTTATAACAGATTAGTAAAATACACATAAGTGTTTCTTCTAATAACTAAAATTAGAACACTACTAAACCAGAGACATAAATGGTATTTTTAGCCTCCACTATTTACTTTATGCTCTCTTTCTTCCAAAGGCTGGACTTGGTCATAAATCCTTTGAAATAAAATATACCTGAGGATATTCTTTGAAATGATTTTATCAAGTCTCATAACACACTAGTTCCTTGCTCTGGACTGAATGTTTACATCCTCCCAAAGTCAGATGCTGAAGGCTAAATCCCCAGTGTGATGGAATTTGGAGGTAGAGTCTTTGGAGGGCAATTAGTCCTGAGGGTGGAGTCTTCATGAATGAGATTAGTGCCCTTGTAAGAATAGACCTGGAAAGCTGATTGTTCTCTCTCACTCTCGATGTTTTTTTTCCTCTCTCTCTCACCAGACATCAGACCTGCTGGCACTTTGATCTTGGATTTCTCAAGAAATAAATTTCTTTTGTTTACAATCCAGTCTATGGAATTTTGTTACAGCAACTTGAACTAAGACGGTTCCATTTCAAGTTTTTCTTCCTTTAATATGTTTTCTTTCTTTCCATGTAAAGTAGTGCAATCTTAGTGCTCGTATTTCCTTTTAGCCTGGGCACCTCAACTTTACTTTAAAAATGTATAAGTATCATTTCCAATATACTGCCTGGGGTTCCCAATTAAGTGGACTATCACTTTCCTTGCAGATAATTAGTAAGCTGTTGACACACTATCTTTTATCCCAATGGAAGATGAATGTTAAAATATATATACATTTAGAACAACAAAACATTTGCAAGTATTTGCAGGTGTTTGGGGAAATCTCATCATCTGACACAGTGAATGCCCACTCCAGAACAAAGGATTTCCAACCTTGGCTGAATAACAAGAGGAGCTCTTAAAACCCTGATGATCAGCCCACACTCAGAGCCAATTAAATCAGAACCTTGGATGTGGGAACTGGGCATCAGTCATTTTTAAAGCTTCCCAGGTGATTCCCAGATATGTAGCCAAGTTTGAGATCCTTGGATGGAACACCCACAGCCATAAAGAACTGTATCTTTTGTGTACAGATCCAAAAGACTCACAAAGGCTTCTTGAATTGGTCTCACTTGTTAAGGAGTCAGTCCAACTGGCAAGTAGAGATACGGGTGCATGCAATGGCTCAGCAGGTAAAGAATCTGCTTGCAAAGCAGGAGACACAGGAGACATGGGTTTGATTCCTGGGTCAGAAAGATCCCCTGGAGGAGGAAATGGCAACCCACACCTGTATTCTTGCCTGGAGAATCCCATGGACAGAGAAGCCAAGTGGGCTACAGTCCATGGGGTCACAAAGAGTGGACATGACTGAGTAACTAAGCACAAGTACAAGGAAAAGGTCACGCAGTGAAACCTGAGGACACATGCCAAATGCATGTGATACAAGGTAAGCACATCAGGAGACACATGGGGACAAGTCGGGGGTGCCAGCAGCCTCCTGATGCAACGACAGGCTTTGATGGAAGCACGGCTGAGGAAGATAACTCTGGCCGGGGAATGGTTACACGGAAAAGCACTCAGAATGTCCCGGACACATGAAGGTGACTAATTTAGCCAGAGGGTAAGGCCTGCTCTTCAGAGTGGAAAAGCTAAGTCTGGAGAAGTGGACTAGAATCAGAGCATGAGAGCTCTGAGCAGTAGGTTAGAGAGACTGGTGGCATATGGGGTCTCTAAAGAAATCTGCACATCTGATCAAATGATAACATTTGTTTGGGACAAGCGATGTCACAGAGCTATTCACAAGGGTTTGGCGGAAAGACTAAAAGCCAATCTACTAAAAGGACACAACCGATTGGGTAAATTTATTCATCTGAATCACAACTTTACATCTTCCTTCTTGGTTTTCCATGAAGTACAGGAACCATAATTTTGGCTCGGCTAAAACGAGCATGAACTCACCTGTCGTGTGACCACTGGAAGGAGAGGCCAGGCAGGTGGAGGCTCTCTCTCATTCTCTGTCCCTCTGCCTGGCTCCCAATCTCACTTTCTGTAGCTATATGTTCCTCCTTTTTCTATGAAGGCTACTCCTACGGCTGGCAAAGAGAATTCTAGGACAGGGTTTCAGGCAACAGAAATCTTTTCTTAACATTTTTTCTGTAATAAGGATTTTGAGAAGTTTAGTGACCCCCTAGGTCATATCCAGCAATGAAGACTCCTAGAAATAAAGGGGTACCAAACCATTCTTCCACCCCATAAATATTTACTGAACACATATCATTTACTGCTGTTCTAGGCAGTGGGAATACAGTGAAGCCCCTTTTCCAGACAGACAACTCTCTGGGCAATGCAGAGGTTTCACTCAAAAATATGACAGCAGTCTAGGGCATCCTGCTACAGACTTTGAAACATTAATGATGGTAGAGAAAAAGAAAAGATCCTTCACATAATGAACTATAAGGAACAGAAGGAAGTATAGGATGGATATATATATATATATATATATATATATATATATATATATATAAATAAAATGCTTTTAAAAACTGCATGTATAAACTGCCACTATTGAAAATGGATTCAAGCTACTAGATGGATCCTAAATTCCTAGAACAGTGCTAATACTTAGAAAGCCCTTAATAAAGATTGGTTTAATGACATGGAAGGGAATTAGTTAAATAATAGTAAAATTAGTTAACAAATACGTTAACTAAACTAGTTAAAAATTAGTTAAGGAAATGTAACAGTAACATGTTACACTGAATGGAATTCCCACTGAACGGAATTCCCAGTGAGGCAGGAAAGTAGCTATTATCTTGATTCAACTAAAGCAGTGAGGTCACCTCTGCTATCTGTGTTCTAAATGCTCCTTTGCAGAAGGACATGTGCAGGTATCTGACTTTTCAATATTTTTAAAACCAGACCATAATGCTTGTTTGTGCAATGGTATCTTGTAAAACCATGAAATCAAAGTCATTCACAAATTGTGCTCAGGTTAATTCAGAGATCCTTGTGCTCAGAGGCTACCTACACATATGGACTGCCTTTCCAAAGAAGATCTTTGTAACATTTTTATTTTATGAATATCTAAGAAGAATTTGTGCTTAACAGGGAGCTCTGCTCAATGTTATGTGGCTGCCTGGAGAGGAGGGGAGTCTAGGGGAGAATGCACACATGTACATGTATGGTGGAGTCCCTTTGCAGTCCACCTGAAACTTTTACAACATGTTAACTGGCTATACTCCAGTACAAAATAAAAAGTTAAAAAAATGCACAAGATCAAAGGAAAAAAAGAATTTATGCTAACTACATACATTAATTAGAAATGCCTATGACAAAATGAATCTGGTAACCAAAGTGTTTTGTTCTTCTTTGTCCAAGTCATTATATCCTCTAGTTTATAGACAACTCCTATTTTCTCACCGTGGAGGAGAAACTTAGCATATTCAAGTACCCTTCCGAGGCCCTGTCCCTTGAGAGGAGCTTTACCTGCATAATGTACCGGAATCTCTATCTTTGGCCCAATGACATAGTGCCCCTCCTCCAAGCTATGGGCAGTGATGGTGGTCCACTGACGGCACGAGTGAATCAGAAGGTAGTCATTTTCCCGCAGCCCTTCTATGCATTCTCCTGGAAAACAAATTTTATATAACAAACTTAGAATTAGCATCTGCTTACTCCATTCTCTGCAACACAATTTCATTAGTTATAAGTTCACTAATGGAGAAGTTGATAGTTTATCCCAAGATGAGATAAAGTCCACTTTTGAATCAGCAATTTTAAAAAGGCATCCCATGCCAAGTTGACAACTATACACAGGATTCCATAAAAATGTTTCCCATTTATCTGCAAAGAGATTTTCAAATACCTCATTCTATCTTAGTGGTATTTAAAAAATAATAATATAAACATATACTGAGTACAAACAATATACTGAGCACATCTAATTAAATGTTTCATATATATTATTTCAATGTAATAGAATAACATTATGCGGTAGGTATTGTTCCTTCTTTACAGACAAGAAAAATGAAGATTCAGAATGTTAAGTATAGGGGTTTCCCTGGTGGTTCAGTGGTAAAGAATCCACCTGCCATTGCATGGAAGACATGGGTTCAATCCCTGACCAGGGAAGGTCCCACATGCCTCAGAGCAACTGAACCCAGGAGCCACAACTACTGAGCCTGGTCTCTGGATCCTGGGAGCCACAACAACTGCACCTTCATGCTGCAACTGCTGAAGTGGACCCCATGCTCCACACAACAGAAGCCACCGCAATGAGAAGCCTACACACCACAACCAGAGAGGAGCCCCAGCTCTCTGCAGCTAGAGAGAAGCCCATGCAGTAACGAAGACCCAGCTCAGACGTAATAAATAAATAAATAAACAAAATCATTTTTTAAAACAGAAATGTATAGTCTAAGTGCACAGATTTAATGAGCAGAAAGCTGCAGATTCAAGCCTAGGTCAGATTCCAAAGCTTATGTTCTTTTTTTTTTTCTTGACTACACCATGGCTCATGGGACCCTAATTCCCTAAAACAGGAGTGGAACCCAGGCCTTTGTGAGTGAAAGCATAAAGTCCCAACCACTGGATTGCCAGGGAATTTCCCCAAAGCTTATGTTCTTAGTCACTACAATATAACTACCAAAAATAAAAAGCGAAATTTATCTCTGTTGAAACATTCTTTGAGATTAAATGCTTATAATCTCCTTTCAAATTTTACATGTTTTAGTACTGTACTGGTACAAAAACAGACACATAAATCAATGGAACAGAACAGAAAGCCTACAAATAAACCCACACACTTATGGTTAATTAATCTACAACAAAGGAGGCAAGAATACAAAATAGAGAAAACACAGTCTCTATAGCAAGTGTTTCTGAAAAAACTGCCCAGTTCTATGTAAGGGGAATAAAATTAAAACATTCTTCAACAGCATATACAAAAATGAACTCAAAATGGATGAGAGACCTAATTGTAAGACCATGTAACTCTCAAACTCTTAGAGGAAAAGAAAACATTGGCAGAATCCTTTTTGATATAAGTTAGAGCAATATTTTTTGGATCTGCTTCCTAGACTAATGGAAATAAAAGCAAAAATAAACAGATGGAACCTAATCAAACTTAAGAACTTTTGCACAGCAAAGGAAGCCAGAAAAGAAAATGAAAACACAACTTACAGAATGAGAGAAACTATTCACAATGTGACTGACAAGGGATTAACTTACAAAATATATAAACAGCTCACTTACTTCCATATCAAAAACACAACCCAATTAAAAAATGGGCATATCAAAATAGACATTTCTCCAAGAAGACATACAGATGGCCAACAGGCACAGGAAAGAATGCTCAACATCACTAATTATTCAGTTCACTTGCTCAGTCGTGGCCGACTCTGCGACCCCATGAATCACAGCACGCTAGGCCTCCATGTCCATCACCAACTCCCGGAGTTTACTCAAACTCATGTCCATCGAGGTGGTGATGCCATCCAGCCATCTCATCCTCTGTCATTCCCTTCTCCTCCTGCTCCCAATCCTTCCCAGCATCAGGGTCTTTTCCAATGAGTCAATGCTTCGCATGAGGTGGCCAAAGTATTGGAGTTTCAGCTTTAGCATTAGTCCTTCCAAAGAACACCCAGGACTGTATCTCCTTTAGAATGGACTGCTTAAATCTTCTTGCAGTCCAAGGGACTCTCAAGAGTCTTCTCTAACACCACAGTTCAAAAGCATCAATTCTTCAGTGCTCAGCTTTCTTCACAGTCCAACTCTCACATCCAAACATGACCACTGGAAATACCATAGCCTTGACTAGACAGACCTTTGTTGACAAAGTAATGTCTCTATTTTTGAATATGCTATCTATGTTGGTAATAACTTTCCTTCCAAGGAGTAAGTGTCTTTTAATTTCATGGCTGCAATCACCATCTGCAGTGATTTTGGAGCCCCCAAAATAAAGTCTGACACTGTTTCCACTGTTTCCCCCATCTATTTCCCATGAACTGATGGGACCAGATCATGATCTTCGTTTTCTGAATGATGAGCTTTAAGCCAACTTTTTCACTCTCCTCTTTCACTTTCATTAAGATTCTTTTTAGTTCCTCTTCATTTTCAGCCATAAGGGTGGTGTCATCTGCATATCAGAGGTTATTGATATTTCTCCCAGCAATCTTGATTCCAACTTGTGTTTCTTCCAGTCCAGCATTTCTCTTGATGTACTCTGCATAGAAGTTAAATAAGCAGGGTGACAATATACAGCCTTGACATACTTTTCCTTTTGGAACCAGTCTGTTGCTCCATGTCCAGTTCTAACTGTTGATTCCTGGCCTGCATATAGGTTTCTCAAGAGGCAGGTCAGGTGATCTGGTATTCCCATCTCTTTCAGAATTTTCCACAGTTTATTATGATCCACACAGTCAAAGGCTTAGGCATAGTTAATAAAGAAGAAATAGATGTTTTTCTGGAACTCTCTTGCTGTTGCAATGATCCAGCAGATGTTAGCAATTTGATCTCTGGTTCCTCAGCCTTTTCTAAAACCAGCTTGAATATCTAGAAGTTCACGGTTCACCTCCACTGAAGGGAATGGCAAACCACTTCAGTAATCTTGCCTTGAGAACCCCATGAACAGTATGAAAAGGCAAAATGATAGGATACTGCAAGGGGAACTCCACAGGTCAGTAGGTGCCCAATATGCTACTGGAAATCAGTGGAGAAATAACTCCAGAAAGAACGAAGGGATGGAGCCAAAGCAAAAACAATACCCAGCTGTGGATGTGACTGGTGATAGAAGCAAGGTAAAGAGCAATATTGTACAGGAACCTGGAATGTTTGGTCCATGAATCAAGACAAACTGGAAGTGGTCAAACAGGAGATGGCAAGAGTGAACATTAACATTCTAGGAATCAATGAACTAAAATGGACTGGAATGGGTGAATTTAACTCAGATGACCATTATATCTACTATTGTGGGCAAGAATCCCTTAGAAGAAATGGAGTAGCCATCATGGTCAACAAAAGAGCCTGAAATGCAGTACTTGGATGCAATCTCAAAAACGACAGAATGATCTCTGTCCATTTCCAAGGCAAACCATTCAATATCACGGTAATCCAAGCCTATGCTCCAACCAGGAACGCTGAAGAAGCTTAAGTTGAATGGTTCTATGAAGACCTACAAGACCTTCTAGAAATGACACCCCAAAAAGATGTCCTTTTCATTATAGGGGACTGGAATGCAAAAGTGGGAAGTCAAGAAACACTTGGAGTAACAGGCAAATTTGGCCTTGGAATGCAGAATGAAGCAGGGCAAAGGCTAATAGAGTTTTGCAAAGAGAATGCCCTGATCATAGCAAACACCCTCTTCCAACAACACAAGAAGATGACACTACACATGGACATCACCAGATGATCAACACCAAAATCAGACTGACTATTCTTTGCAGCCAAAAATGGAGAAGCTCTATACAGTTAGCAAAAACAAGACTGGGAGCTGACTGTGGCTCATGAACTCCTTATTGCCAAATTCAGACTTAAATTGAAGAAAGTAGGGAAAATCACTAGACCATTCAGGTATGACCTAAATCAAATCCCTTATGATTATACAGTGGAAGTGGGAAATAGCTTTAAGGGACTAGATCTGATAGATAGAGTGCCTGATGAACTACGGACGGAGGTTTGTGATATTGTACAGGAAACAGGTATCAAGACCATCCCCATGGAAAAGAAATGCAAAAAAGCAAAATGGCTGTCTGGGGAGGCCTTACAAATAGCTGTGAAAAGAAGAGAGGTGCAAAACAAAGGAGAAAAGGAAAGATATAAGCATCTGAATGCAGAGTTCCAAAGAATAGCAAGGAGAGGTAAGAAAGCTTTCCTCAGTGATCAATGGAAAGAAATAGAGGAAAACAACAGAATGATAAAGACTAGAGATCTCTTCAAGAAAATTAGAGATACCAAGGGAACATTTCATGCAAAGATGGGCTCAATAAAGGACAGAAATGGTATGGACCTAACAGAAGCAGAAGATATTAAGGGGTGGCAAGAATACACAGAAGAACTGTACAAAAAGAGCTTTATGACCCAGATAATCACGATGGTGTGATTACTCACTTAGAGCCAGACATCCTGGAATGTGAAGTCAAGTGGGCCTTAGAAAGCATCACTATGAACAAAGCTAGTGGAGGTGGTGGAATTCCAGTTGAGCTATTTCACTAATTATTAGAGAAATACAAATCAAAACAACAATGAAGTATTACTCTCCTCACACCAATAGAATAACCATCATCAAAAGTCTACAAACAATAAATGCTGGAGAGTGTGTGGAGAAAAGGGAACCCTCCTAAACTGTTGGTGGGAATGTAAATTGTTACAGGCAAGATGGAGAACAGTAAAGAGGTTCCTTAAAGAACTAAAAACTGTTACCATATGATCCAGCAATCCCATCCCTGGGGAAATATCAGGAAAAGGCAAAACTCTAAGTTGAAAAGATGCATGCACCCTAATGTTCACTGCAGCACTATTACAATAGCTAAGATATGGGAGTAGCCTAAATGTCCAGTGACAGATGAAAGGATAAAGATGTGGGATATGTATACAATGGAATATTACTCAGCCATAAAAAGAATGAAATAATGCCTTTTGTAGCCATATAGATGGACCTAGACATTATCACACTAATGGAGTAAGTCAAAGAAAGACAAATATATGATATCACTTTCGTTTGGAATCTAAAACTATGATACAAGTGCACTTATTTCCAAAACAGAGACTCACAGGCATAGAAAACAAAATTATGTTTCTCAAAGGAAAAAGGTGAGGGAGAGGGGTAAATTAAGAGTCCGGAATTAACAGATATACACTACTCAATATAAAAAGAAAAACAGCACTGGGGACTATATTCAAAATATCATAATAATCAATAATGGAAAAGAAGCTGAAAAAGAATATAAATGTAACTGAATACATGTAACTTTTTCTCGATCTCTCTTGTTTTTCCAATGATCCAACAAACTTTGGAAATTTGATCTTTGGTTCCTCTCTGCCTTTTCTAAATCCAGCTTGAACATCTGGAAGTTCATGGTTCACGTACTGTTGAAGCCTGGTTTGGAGAATTTTGAGCATTACTTTGCTGGCATGTGAGATGAATGTGAAGAACTGACTCACTGGAAAAGACCCTGATAGTGGCAAGGATTGAAGGTGGGAGAAGGGGAGGACAGAGGATGAAATGGTTGGATGGCATCACCAACTCAATGGACATGAGTTTGAGTAAGCTCCTGGAGTTGGTGATGGACAGGGAAGCCTGGTATGCTGCACTCCATGGGGTTGCAAAAGTCAGACACAACTGAACAACTGAACTGAACTGAGTGCAACTGTGCAGTAGTTCACAAGTTCTTTGGCATTGCCTTTCTTTGGGATTGAAATGAAAACTGACCTTTTCCAGTCCTGTGGCCAGTGCTGAGTTTTCCAAATTTGCTGGCATATTGAATGCAGCACTTTCACAGCATCATCTTTTAGGATTTGAAATAGCTCAACTGGAATTCCATCACCTCCATTAGCTTTGTTTGTAGTGATGATTCCTAAGACCCACTTGACTTCACATTCCAAAATGTCCGACTCTACATGAGTGATCATACCATTGTGGTTATCTGGGTCATGAAGATCTTTTTGTATAGTTCTGTGTATTCTTGCCGCTTCTTCTTAATATCTTCTGCTTCTGTTAGGTCCATACCATTTCTATATTTTATTGTGTCTATCTTTGCAAGAAATGTTTCCTTGGTATCTCTAATTTTCTTGAAGAGATCTCTAGTCTTTCCCATTCTATTGTCTTCCTCTATTTCTTTGCACTGATCACTGAGGAAGGCTTTATCTTTCCTTACTATTCTTTGGAACTCTGCACTCAGATGGGAATATCTTTCCTTTTCTCTTTTACCTTTGGCTTATTTTCTTTTCTCAGCTATTTGTAAGACCTCCTCAGACAGCCATTTTGCCTTTTTGCATTTCTTTTTCTTGCAGATGGTCTTGATCCCTGCCTCCTGTACAATGTCATGAAACTCCGTCTGTAGTTCTTCAGGCACTCTATCAGATCTAATCCCTTCAATCTATTTGTCATTTCCACTGTATAATTCTAAGAGATTTGATTTAGGTGATACCCAAATGGTCAAGCGGTCTTCCCTACTTTCTTCAATTTAAGCCTGAATTTGGCAATAAAGTGCTCATGATCTGTATAGAGCTGTATAGAACTGTGTAGAGCTTCTCCATCTTTGGCTGCAAAGAATAATCACTCTGATTTTGGTGTTGACCATCTGGTGATGTCCATGTGTAGAGTTTTCTCTTGTGTTGTTGGAAGAGGGTGTTTGCTATGACCAGTGCGTTCTCTTGGCAAAACTGTTAGCCTTTGCCCTGCTTCATTCTGTACTCCAAGGCAAAATTTGCCTGTTACTCCAGGTATCTCTTGACTTCCTACTTTTGCATGCCAGTCCCCTATAATGAAAAGAACATCTTTTTTGGGTGTTAGTTCTAAAAGGTCTTGTGGGTCTTCATAGAACTGTTCAACTTCAGTTTCTTCAGCATTAGTGATTTGGCATAGACTTGGATTACCGTGATACTGAATGATTTGCCTTGGAAACAAACGGAGATCATTCTGTCGTTTTGAGATTGCACCCAATTACTGCATTTCAGACTCTCTTGTTGACTGTGAGGACTACTCCATTTCTTCTAAGGGATCCTTGCCCACAGTAGTAGATATAATGGTCATCTGAGTTATACTCGTCCATTGCAGTCCATTTTAGTTTACTGATTCCTAAAATGTCGATGTTCACACTTGCCATCTCCTGCTTGACCACTTCTAATTTACCTTGCTTCATGGACCAAACATTCCAAGTTCCTATGCAATATTGCTCTTTACAGCATTGGACTTTACTCCATCACCAGTTATATCCACAACTGGGCGTTGTTTTGCTTTGGCTCCGTCTCTTCATTCTTTCTGGTGTTATTTCTATATTCAGAAAAACTCAACGTTCAGAAAACTAAGATCATGGAATCTGGCCCCATCACTGCATGGCAAATAGATGGGGAAACAATGGAAACAGTGAGAGACTTTTTCCAGGGGGACTCCAGAATCACTGCAAATGGTGACTGCAGCCATGAAATTAAAAGGTTCTTGTTCCTTTGAAGAAAAGCTATGAGCAACCTAGACAGCATATTAAAAGCAGAGACACTACTTTGCCAACAAAGGTCCGTCTAGTCAAAGCTATGGTTTTTCCAGTAGTCATGTATGGATGTGAGAGTTGGACCATAAAGAAAGCTAAGCATGAAGAACTGATGCTTTTGAACTGTGGTGTTGGAGAAGACTCTTGAGAGTCTCTTGGACTGCAAGGAGATCAAACCAGTCAATCCTAAAGGAATTCAGTCCTGCATTGGAAGTACTGATGCTGAAGCTTCAATATTTTGGCCACCGGATGCAAACAACTGACTCACTGGAAAAGACCCTGATGCTTGGAAAGATTGAAGGCAGAAGGAGAAGGGGACAGCAAAGGATGAGATGGTTGGATGGCATCACCGACTAGATGGACATGAGTTTCAGTAAGCTTTGGGAGTTGGTGATGGACAGGGAAGCCTGGTATGCTGCAGTCCATGGGAGTTGGATATGACTTAGCAACTGAACTGATATGTACCTGTAACTACAAGTGAAAGTAGCAACACTGTAAATCAACTATTCTTCAATAAAACAATAAAATAAAATTTTATGTTTTCCCAGTTCTCTCTGGCCTCCTACTAAATTTCCCAATCAACTGAAAATTATGTAACTTTTTAACATACAATGAAATTATTTTTCATTTTAATATTTTCTAAAGTAACTTTTCAGCATTTGACCCAGTAACAAACTATTTCAAATGAGAAATCTATCCCCTGAAACTTAAAAAATTTTTTTCTAGATATTTAAATAACCCATCCCCCACGAACCCTGATTTACAGTTTTTCAATGGTCAAAAAAATGAACCAATAAAAACAACAGCAACCTAAAGAGACTAATTTCTTTATATAGAAAACAATATGCCTTCCTTTTTTGACATTATATCAAGATGTCAAAATATATATTTAATATATTTATATATCTGAATAAATGAATTATTATTGATTTCACTGGTGTTCTGAAATGGCATTCATAGACTTTTCAAAAATTCTTACAAGTGCCAGTATTTTTCAGTAAATAAAGTAGAGGAAGCTGTAATGATCAACTCAGTTATCAGAGTCATAAATGGTGGGAGGACAAGGTTCACAAAGCCACCACCAGGGGACCAGTGGTACTCATGAGCCCTCTGCATCCCTCAAGTGTGAAAGAAAGCAGGAAAGAAAGATCTGGAATGGCTGCACCAAAGGAGAAATTAAGCAGCCTTCTAGGCACTCCCCATTAGGAGGCAGGATGGTAGGAAGGGCATATACCCAGGAGGCAGGTGTTACAAGCTTGCACTTTAGGTCCAGCAGACCTGGTCAAGTCCGAGTGCCCCCTGTTCAACTGCCCCTGCCACTGTACGGTCCTGAGCAGGAATCTTCTCTTTATTGTGAGATGGGGCAACAACGGTCCCTGCTTCACAGAGCAGCTGTGAAGACGTGCGGTGACAGTGATGGAAAGGTGCAGCACACGTCTGACCATGTTAGGAACAACCAGTAAAGGTCAGCTATTGATTTTACTGGAAGCTTTTTCTCCCTAAAACTCAGTCCTCACATAAACACTGTAATTTAGGTCCTATTAATCTTCCCCAGGTGAGGAAACGACCTTTAGAGCAGTCAAGAAGCTGTCCTTTTCTCGTAAGTGGCAGAAAATTCACTCCATAGTTCCACTCTCTACTCTGCTCTTCCAACACCACAGTCCTTTGCCTTTGAAAACCAACAATGACAACTCAAGAAACAGGAAGACACTGACCTTCGGCCTCAAGTCTCCTTGACTCAACCTGTAAGACAGGCACTACTCGGAGTACTTGAGATGCAGAAGCAAACATAAATAGCCCTGCCCTAAGGATGCTCAGGAATCCAACAGGAAGGCGACAGACAGGACCATTAACACAAATGAATGATTAAATTATGAATTACAAAGTGAAAGGCACCATGGGAAACAGGTAAGAGATCAGAAACATACAAGAAAGAAGAGTCACTTGCAAGTTTGTCGTTTTGAGATTATTTCTCATTTATCTATCCAACAACGTGTATTTATTTTGCGTTTTTAAAAAAACAACTGGAGAGGCAGCCTTGCAAGCATGACTGAGGGGATGAAAAAGCTTGAGGAAAGTGTAAAAAGTACATTACTCTTTAGTCAATAAGAAAGAAAAAAAAAAGCAGAGGCCATTTGAAATTCCAGGAAAGACAAAAAAACCTAGATAAGCTTTGTCCAAACATGATGAAAATAAAGAGGTATGATTTTAAGCAAAAATCCAGAAAGAGTGACACTGAAAAACAACCCCCTCACCTGATTTACTGAGTTATAAATGATATTCAAAGAACTGTACATATTTAATGTGTACAATATGATGACCAACAAACACGAGAATTTTTATGCACAAAGCAACTGGAGAGTGAGCAAAAATATAAAGAAGACCTTGCCCCTCATTCTCCTGGGTGAGATACGTTCTTGTAATTTCACGTAAGGCAGGATGGGATGAACACTATTGCAAGAGGAATAAGATACTGAGAGTGGAGGTGGGGACTTTAGCAGAGAAGATCAACAACATGCTGACGGGGAATATACAGCATTTGGGTTGATTCTTCTGTGATGGATGAGTTGGGCTTAAAAGAGGATGGAATAGAGAGCCACTGAAGAGTTTGGATTGCCAAAATTCTGCTTTAGGAAATTAATGTAGCGGTGCTATAAAAAAATGGGCTTCCCTGCTGGCTCAGTGGCAGAGAATCCGCTTACCAGTTCAGGAGATGTGGGTTCTATCCCCGGTGAAGGAAACGGCAACCCACTCCAGTATTCTTGCCTGGGAAATCCCATGGACAGGGGAGCCCGGTGGGGCTATAGTCCATGGAGTCGCCCAAGAGTTGACACGACTTTGCAACTAAACAACTATGTATGAGAGAGAGATGAGGGAGGAGAAACCAGAGCCGTGGGGTGTGTGCAGGCAACTCAGAAGGAATACACAGTGCCATTCAGGGAAAAGAGAAAATGTCATTTTCTGCAACTAAATTGTTAGTTCATAAAAACTGTTTTAATTTTATTCCACAGTGGGCTCTAAAGAGGCAGCCAAGAAGCAACTGCAGTGAAGTTAGTCAGAAAATTTAACGTGAAATCCTCCTGCTTGTTGATGCAGTAAAGACTCTATCAAGAGGATTCAGAATGATTGCTGAAACCATAAAGTAGTAAGAAACCAATGCCTATTTTTCAGCTTATGTTTTTTTCATTTTTTAAAACAACTGAACCAAGTGCCTGCTTGAGGCAAAATAAGTCTCACAAAAATTGTCTAGAAAAAAAAAAGCTTAATATAATCACTTAAAATATCCTCGGGCAGGTCACTAATAGAGACACTATTTAAATGAATTCATGAAGTAAACATTTTTTTGTGCTATAATTATCCTGTTGCTTAAGTACTATGTATAACATGCTAAAACTTACATATTTAGCTCAAAGATGTAGTAAAAAGAACTCTCAAAGAACTGTGTGTTAAATTCCAAAATATGTTAGTGCCATCCTGAAATTTCCCCACATCTGGGATATACTTATAAATATTTGACTGGTTTGCCCTTGATTCTCAAGTCTCACAACCTGTTAAAATCATTTCTCATGGACAGAGGAGCCTGGCAGGCCACGGTCCACGGGGCTGCAAAGAGTTGGACACGACTGAACGATTGAAACACAAGCAATCAAGGTTCCACCCTTAGCCTGTTCACGTTTTCTCTCACATTTACAATCGTATACATCTCTCAATGGTCCAGTTAGTTATGGACCATATGAATCCATGCTGCCACTAACTTCTCTTCTGAGCTCAGAGTCCATACTTTACCTTCTGCATACTTCTGTCATGCTATTCATTCAGGCATCACACATTTATTCAACACTTATCCAGGACCAGCTATGTTTCAGGACCTAGAGATACGGCAGTGAACCAAGTACCTACTCTCATAGATCTAACCTCCTGACTGGGCTTTCAATCCTCTATTCTTCACTTTCTCAATTTATTGAAATATTGCTGCAGACAAAACTTTCGGAAGAACACAGCCCTGTTCATCTTCTCCTTTGACTCCTATCTGCTTTCAGAGGTTCCCAGCCACAAGGAGGTCTTAATTCCATGGCCCAATACTCAAGGCTCCCATGATCTAGTTCCGAAGAGTTTCTCACCTTATGTTCCCCACATCATATATTGGAGCGCAAAAACAGTTCTCTGGTCCACATACACATGGCACTTTCATACATCTGGGCCCTCCTCTCACTTTCTTTCATTTTCCTGCAGTGAAATAACTTATATTTGAATTTATCTCCCAATCCCTATTTACTCATGA
Source organism: Nanger dama (assembly GCA_917880005.1). Taxonomy (NCBI): domain Eukaryota; kingdom Metazoa; phylum Chordata; class Mammalia; order Artiodactyla; family Bovidae; genus Nanger; species Nanger dama. Next base: position 715,756 of record CAKJTW010000084.1, read on the forward strand.
CTCATCTTACTGGCTCTTGATAGACCAGCTCTATGAATGTCTTCCTGCTTTGAATACCAGTATTTTTCACTTAAACTGTACTAATTTTGTAACTTTTTGCTTATCATCTATCCTAATTTATAAATTTTAGACCTATGAGCACAAGAAATTTAGATCGACTGTTTAGTGTTCATATACATTTAAGTGACAATAAAAAATTAACACTATGAAAATTACAAGCATTTCTTCCCTTCTAAAACTAGTCTTTACATTTCTCAAATCTGAGAACTGTGAAAGTGTTAGACTCTTTGTGACCCATGGACTGCAGACTGCCAGGCTCTTCCACCCATGGGATTCTCCAGGTAAAAATACTGGAGTGAGTTGCCATTCCCTTTCTCCAGGGGATCTTCCCGACCCAGGGAACAAACCCAGGTCTCCTGTCTTGCAGGCAGATTCTTTACTGTCTGAACCACCAGGGAAAACCCTTGAGAATCATGGGGATAAAGAACAGACATTCAAGACCATACGTGCTGTTGGATGCTGCCGCTGCTAAGTCACTTCAGTCGTGTCCGACTCTGTGCGACCCCACAGACGGCAGCCCACCAGGCTCCCCCGTCCCTGGGATTCTCCAGGCAAGAACACTGGAGTGCGTTGCCATTTCCTTCTCCAATGCATGAGATCCTCTCTAAACCATCTGGTTCTACCAGCATCCACAGCAATGCAATGAAATAGCCTGGATTCACTGCCCTCATGGTTTTTTTGTTTTCTAACTGAGGTATAACCAACACAACACGGTATTAGTTTTAGACATAAATATTAGCAATCTGATTTAAATATACCACAAAATAATCACCAAAAGAAGTTCAGTTAACATCCACCACTATTCACAGTTGCTATTTTTTTTCTAAGAGACTTTCAAGATCCACTCTTCTAGCTACTTTCACATGTGCAATACAGTTATATTAACTATAGTCGTCATGCTTTATATCGCTTTCCCATGACTTAGTCATTTTCTAGCTGGAAACTTGTACCTTTGGCTCCCACTTGCCCCTTTACCCATTTTGCCCACCACCCTCAGCGCCCACCTCAGGCAACTGCCTTTCTTGTTTCACTTTTTAAGTATTCTATAATAACTTCACTTAGGCTATTCTCCCCAACATTGAACCTTATGGGTTTTTTTTTTTTTAATGCATTCTATTTTAGCTTTGTCTGAACTGTAATGAAATTCATTACAGCTAAATGTGTCTGAGTAAGTGTATAACTGCTGTACCTTTATACATGAATTACTCAGAATGTGTCTGAATCAGCTCAAGTCCTCGTGTCTGGCACAACAGAATCCAAATTTCTTTGAAATACTTTTTCTTTATTTTTAAACATGAAATATGACTGTACTCCGATGACAACTGATAATGTTTTGATATTAAACCTGTTAACTTACTGCGGATGAGTTCTGTATTAAGGTTGAGTGGAATGCAGAGAAGAAAGTAAATACCCATGGTGTTATTTATTCATTTATTTTTGCTGTTCTCACATCACATGGAACAAATGAGTGACTCACTCACTTCTCTAAGTTGTGTTGTAATTTTGGCAGCTAGTAAATTAAAGTGTTTTTTTATTTTCAACATTTGTGTCTTTGTTCTTGGTGCAGTATTTCACACCAGAGTAACAGGCTCTATCTCCACGGAAGGCACATACTGTTAATCCTTTAAGTCCTGACTCTGCTTTGCTTGAAAAATAATATATCGTCTTAATGGGGCTTCCCTGGTGGCTCATTGGCAAGAATCTGCCTGCCCATACGAGGCATGGGTTCAGTCTCTGGGTGGGGAAGACCCCCTTGGAGGAGGGCACGGCAACCCACTCCAGTATTCTTGCCTGAAGAATCCCATGGAGGGAGAAGCCTGGGGGACCCCAGTCCCTGAAGTCACAAAGCGTCGGATGTGACTGGGCAACTAACAGTACCCCACCTGACTATGGTCTTATATTGCTATTTATTTTTCTCTCGTAAAGTATCATTTTAGCTTGATTTCCTCTCAGGACATCAGTAGCACCCTGTCTGTGGTGGGTACTCCCAATATCTGTTGACTGCCTAATAAGGCCCCACTAAAATAATCTGATTTGTTAATACATGTGTACTGAGAATGAGGTTTACTGAATTGAGTATTCTTTAAATCTGTTTTAGACACAGACTGTTAATATCATAGCTAAATCTATCAACAATGGGTAAACTGACATGTTCTACGTGTCTTTCTTACTACAAATTTAACAACTGCACATGGCTTTATTTTACCAATGTTAAAAGGAAAGCCAGTCAAGTGATAATATTGTACATATACTTCCTCATGATTAATAGTGTTGTCTAATTTTAATTATTTACTTGACCTTAAAATCCTTTTCATGTATAAAGGAAACCTACTGAATTAACTATTCAAAGCACTACATTTCTCTCACTAAATATTTTAAAAATACGTTTGATGTCAGGAGCTGATTACCAGGCAGGTTTCTTTTTCTTTCCCACTCCCCTCGCAGTTAAGTGATGTCACGTCACTTAGTGCTCAGCCAATGTGTGGGAGCAGAAATGACATTTCCTACTTCCTGTCCTGACCCATGAAAACTGCCCACAGGCCATCCTTTATGCTCTTTCCTTGGCCACGGGCTGAATATTGATTCCCAAAAAGATCTTGGAACGAGCTGAAGATAGCTCAGCTGCCAGCAGTCTGGGTTCCTTAATTAATATAGAGCGGAACAAGCCACCCGCCCCCACCTGGTATTGATAAACCACCAATGATAGTTCAACATGGTCATTTTTCATTACTTAGCTCCCATACATTTAACTACCAGATGAAATTAAAGGTATTTACCTCCTCTTTTTGGTCTTATATTTTGCAATAAGAAATAAGGAAAATTCTACTTTGTCGGATTTCTCTTTGTATGTAAAATCTTAAAAAAAAACCAAGTTATTATTTCAGGCTCATGGGAAGCTTTACATCTAACATGATTATCAACTTAACCATAATAAACTGTAGCTGTGTTTTTTTTTTAATTAGGATTCACCTTTAACTTGGAAAGTGGCAGAGATTGCTAGGGACCCAGTAACATCTCTGGAGAAGGCAATGGCACCCCACTCCAGTACTCTTGCCTGGAAAATCCCATGGACGGAGGAGCCTGGTAGGCTGCAGTCCATGGGGTTGCTAAGAGTCTGACACGACTGAGTGACCTCACTTTCACTTTTCACTTTCCTGAATTGGAGAAGGAAATGGCAACCCACTCCAGTGTTCTTGCCTGGAGAATCCCAGGGACGGGGGAGCCTGGTGGGCTGCCGTCTGTGGGGTCGCACAGAGTCGGACACGACTGACGTACCACAGCAGCCGCAGCAGCAGCATCTCACTGACTCCCTGTCCTCAGTAACACTGCCTTCGTGGGCACATGGCTGCCCAGGATACTGTTCCCAGCCCCACAGCTAGTAGGTGTAACTCTGTAACTAGGCTATAGCCAATGGGATGCGGGGCAACTAATGTACGTAACTTCAAATAAATGCGCATCTAAAATCTTTAATACACCAGAAAATTCAGTGATTGCAGTTTACAATTCAATGCTTTTAGTATATTCTCAGAGTTGTATAATCATCATCACCATCTAATTATAGAGCATTCTACCATCCCCAAAGAAATCTCAAACCCATTAATAATTAGTCTCAACTCCCCACCCCAACCTTAGGCAACCACTACTTTCTGTATCTATAAATTTGCCTTGTCTGGAAATTTCATAGGAATGGAGTTATAAAATGCGTGAACTTTTGGGTCAGACTTCTTTCATTTGGCATGTTTCCAAGGTTCATCTATGTTGTAGCATGAATCAGTACTTCATCCCTTTTAATGGCTGAATAATATCTAATTATATGGATATACTATTTTATTTATCCAGTCATCAGATGATGGCCATCTGGGCTGTTTACAATTTTGGCAATTATTGAATACTTCTAATAAGAACATCTGTATACAAGTTTTTGTATGGGCATATGTTTTCATTTCTCTGAGATATATGCCTGGGGTAGAATGGGTCATATAGTAACTCTATATCTAACTTTTGAGAACTCCCTGACCTTTTTCCCAAATCAGCCACATTTTACACTCCCTCTAGTGATGAATGAGAGTTCCAATTATTCCACATAGTCCAACATTTGCTATTATCCATCTTTAATTTAAATTATAAGCATCATCTTAGTGGCTGTGAAGTGGCTTTCAAACTGTGGTGTTGGAGAAGACTCTTGGGAGTCACTTGGACTGCAAGCAGATCAAACCTTTAGATCAAATCTAAAGGAAATCAAATTTCCCCAATGCTAAAGGAAAAATCAACCCTGAATATTCATTGGGAGGACTGATGCTGAAGCTCCAATACTTTGGCCACCAGACGCAAAGAGCCAACTCATGGGAAAAGACCATGATGCTGGGAAAGATTGAAGGTAAAAGGGGAACGGGGTGACAGAGAATGAGATGGTTGGGTAGCATCACCAACTAAATGGACCTGAGTTTGAGCAAACTCAGGTAAAGGACAGGGTAGCCTGGCGTGCTGCCAGCGCATGGGGTTGCAGAGTTGGACACGACTAAGTGACTGCACCACAACTAACTCAGGATAGCTGAGATGCAAATGAAAGGAATGATTTCAGTGAGCCCAGACTCTTGCATCTCCCCATACACAGTGCTAAATTCCTTAACATGGGATATCTAGTTTTCTTTAATTAACAACTACTTTTAAAGATTTAGACTACCTGCCCTTTGTTGCAAAATGTCTATATAACCTGGTTCCTCCCTCGCCTCCCAGCAGCAGTTCTCGCAGGGTTACTTGAGATACTGTCTCCAGGGCTTGAAGTCCTAAAATTCCCACCAAATAAAATATAACCCTCAACTTTTAGGTTGAGATTATTTTTTAAATGATCAGTTAGCCTAAAAGTGATGTTTAGTTCCTTTACTGACCAGAAAGTATCAAACATTTAGAAAGATGAAACAAATGCTTAGAACCATTAAATCTGCACCAGTCTTTACTTTGAATGCATAGGCATGAAACAGCCAGGAACCTTGTCTCTTCAACAAGATTATCACCTCTTCAGGCCCAACATCATCTGTTTCTCTTCTGGTTTGCATTCCACAAAACCACTGTGGAACAGAATAAGTATATAATGAATGCTTTCTGAATGAACACTCTCCGGTAGAAATGGGTGAGAATTCACATTAAATAAGTCTAAGTACAAACGAAGCCCTAAGGTCTTATTCAGTATTTAAGCACGTCAAAGAAAGCAGAATATTTAGAAAGACTGTTTTTTTCAAATCTCCTATTGACCTCTTCCCACCCTAAACCAAATCCACAAATCTACCCTAAGATCCTCTCCTTAGATGAATACTTGGTTCAAAGGCCCCAAAATTATAACCTTGGGTTCTAAACAACAGAAAGAGTTTTTACGTTTTATGTTTTACTGTGAAATCCCAAGAAGAACAGAAAGAAATAGAGATGAATTCAGCCAAAGCACTAAGTGGTACAGGAGTCAAAGAACTCCATGGCGAAATCTAAACAAAAACGAATGTATGAAACAGAAGAGAAAGATGTTGAGAGAGAGAGAGAGATTAAGGATATATTATTACCTCTTTTCAAATGAACCCTGGGGCAAAGGACTCCCTTTTCAACAGCAGATTTACCAGGAATAATACTCCTGCTGTAGGAAACAGAAGTATGCCTACTTAAATCTGAAATTTTATGCTCTGAAATACTGTACTTAATATTTAAAAGATAAGAATTCTGTGTCAAGGGATTTTTAGAAAAACAGGTGAGCCATTGTAGTATCAGTATTTCTACAAACATTGACAATATACTAAATCTCTTAGTACAGCGTCTGGCACATACCCTGGAATCACATTTCTGGCAGGCGAAGAAGATGGGAAAATGACACTTTGGCAATCCATTAAAAGGCAGAATGTAGACATTCCTCTCTCTGTAAGACTGACACAGCCCACGTGTCCTCCAATGTTAGACAGTGAACCTACAATGATGCATTCGGTTGGCGCAACGTGCGTCTGTCTATCACATGGTGCGAGGCGAAATTCACACCATAAAATGACACCGAGAACAAGCACTGGAGCAGGCAGGTGTCATCTCATACTCTTTCAGAGACTGAGCTCTCAGATGGGCGAGCAGGAAAAGGCCAAATCACCAGGCACATCCCTAGGATCCTGCTCCTTGCCTGCAGCTCTTTGCTTCTATTAATTCAAATGAGTATATGATGATTCCAGACACTAGGGGGAAGACAGTTCGAGATTTCAATAGCCTAAGATTATTTATTAACTATATGACTCTGGGCTATTTAATATCTTTGAGCCTCAGAATTCTCACAGTTAAAATGATGGTAATAATACTGTTAGGAGGGACTTCTCTAGTGGTCCAATGGTTAAGAATCCACATGCCAATCAAGGGACATGGGTTTGATGCCTGGTCTGTGAAGATCCCACAGGCATGGAGCAGCTAAGCCCATGAGCCACAACTACCGAAGCCCGAGAGCTCCAGGGCCCATGGTCCACGACAAAACAAGCCATGGCAAATGAGAAGTTTCTGCTTGCCACAACTAGAGAAAGCCCACGAACAGCAACAAAGAGCCAGCACAGCCAAAAATAAATAATAAATAAATAAGATAATAAAGAACTATAAAGAAAGCGATAAAGAAACCTGAGCGCCAAAGAACTGATGTTTTTGAACTGTGGTGTTGGAGAAAACTCTTGAGAATCCCTTGGACTGCAAGGAGATCCAACCAGTCCATCCTAAAGATCAGTCCTGAGTGTTCATTGGAAGGACTGATGTTGAAGCTGAAACTCCAATACTCTGGCCACCTGATGATAAGAGCTGACTCACTGGAAAAGACCCTGATGCTGGGAAAGATTGAAGGCAGGAGAAGGGGGCGATAGAGGATGAGATGGTTGGATGGCATCACTGACTCAATGAACATGAGTTTGGGTGAACTCCAGCAGTTGGTGATGGATAGGGAGGCCTGGCGTGCTGTGGTCCATGGGGTCACAAAGAGTCGGACACAACTGAGTGACTGAACTGAAGATAATAAAATGCTAAAAAAAAATATACTATAAGGAAGTTGGGATGAGTGGATGAAGATAAACATAAAGGACTCAGGATAGTACTGTATAGCTAGAAGGTTCGTGAATAATATGCCTTTGACTTATTTTCTTCCTCAGTGAGTTTCCTTTCTTTTACCAGCCAGGCTCAGGTACACAGTAGTTTCTTCCTCTAAAGAAAAACGCTCTGATAATTAATGTGTTATAATTTATACTGTATGCTTCACATCAACTATTAAAATAAAGCCATGATTTTCACTAGGTATAAATGTCATGTTAAATCCAACTATTTTATTTCAAGAGGACAAACTGAGCTGTAAGTCACACTTACAGGATTTTCACTGTCATTTTTAGTTTCAAATGTGGTTTGGAGTCCCTTGAGATTTATTATGTGACAAAACAAACATAAAATACTGAAGAATCAAACCCAAAACTATGATTTACTGCTATAGAAGTTGTAAAAGACACATTCTTAGAAAAATATCTGAATTACATATTTGACAGTTTTTAGAATTTTCTCACATTAAGTCGATTTCCAAAAATCCTGCACAGCCATAAAAGAAAACCAAACAAGATTTTGAAAAATAGAAACAAAGACTCACACATACATCACTGCTGAAAATCTAATGTTTCCAGTGTCAATACACAAAACCACTGAATTTTAATATTCTCTGTACACATAAGAGAGGGTAATATACAAAAGTGCAGCTGCCAAATAACATCCGAATATTTATTTTTCCAACTGGTTTGCCTTTAAGGTAGAAGCAAGACAACGTTTTACCTCTACAAATCAGAATACATGTAATAAAAAACTTCAATGTAAAAGAACACCATATTAAAGTACTGAAAATAAATGGCCAAAAGCTTTAAAAATATCAGATCACCCAATTTTATAGATAAGTCTATACAGATACTGTAGGCCTAAAAGTATAGAGGCCTCTAATAAGTAGAAAATAGAACTGGAAAACAAACCAAGGGAAAAAGAAAAAAAACCCTTTCGTTAAAAAAAAGGGGGGCAAAAAAACCCAGAAGCCCCCAACTCCCACCAGGAATTTACAGATATTAATGGGAAGACATCATCAATTAAGTTGGTTAGTTACATCCCCTAACCAACTATACTGTTCACAGATAAATGATAAATTATCTGAGGCAAAATGAAACAAGAAAAAAAAAAATCACTTTGACATTTAATCCTCTGTACACAGGGCCATTTCCTAAATGTGTAATCTGAGACATGGACTATTTAGCTGGCTTGAGGAAAGGCAAGATACAGTTGCATGAGTTGTCAAGTGTTTCAGGTACACATATACTTTTAAAATTAAAAATCTATTTTAATGGATCAAAATTATGTTGGCAATTATTCATAACAGTCATTATTAGTAAATGTTAAATTATGTTAAATTTAAATAACACTTGAAAGGTTTGCACATTGAAAGCACAGACTGGCTCAATTAATGAGGGGCTCCCCACAACCAACATCTATTCATGAGTCACTATGTGAATGTGACCAAATGACTCAGAATGTTCTAAGCTTGCTGAGCTGGACAGGAGACAACTAGAATGTAGTTCATCATACAAAAAGACAAGGGCATACCTAATTAAAGAAATTTACCTGAATGATGTGGAGATAATAGAAATGGATACAAAAAAAACTTTCTACCTCACCCCATTTTATGTTCCAGCTCTAAGAAACAAAGAAATAACTTTATAAATTAGCCAGAGGACCAGTATCCAGAAATGTTATTCCATTAACTTAATAAAAGAGAATATTTTCTTCCATTTCAATATTTGTTTTTCTTCTAGATGCAAGAGAAATCTAACTAGAGGGTCTAAATAAAACCAAGGACACTAAAATAGAACAATCACACACATATAATAAAACTGACAGCCTGTGTTTTCTACTCCCAAGTCATACAGTCAAAAATGAGATATTTTCTTCTTGGCCTGCTTGCAGACTGCAGTGATAGGACTCTGATGTCCATGTCTGGCCAAGTGCTCCTTGTTGCTATGTTCTAGAAAAACACCTGTCAGCCAATCCCACACACTTCTTTCTGTTCTAGGTCCCAGCCCCACCTCTGCTATAGAATAGCCACATACTGCTCTTTTGCTAAGCGTACACATGTGAAATGGGAATAACAGGCCCACTTCAACAGATAACCGGCTTCCCAGGTGGCTCAGCAGTAAAGAACCCGCCTGCCAATGCATGAGATGCAAGAGACTCGGGTTCTATCCCTGGGTTGGGAAGGTCCCCTGGAGGAGGAAACAGCATCCCACTCCAGTATTCTTGCCTGGACAATTCCATGGGCAGAGGAGCCTGGCAAGCTACAGTCCATGGGGTTGCAAAGAGTCAGACACAACTGAGCTTACCACATCAATGGGTAACATCCAAAACATCTTCTACAGCAGAATATAACATCACCAAGAACTAAATCAATAAAGGGAAAAGGAACAGAAATTACACCCCCAAATCACTTTAAGCAGGAGGACAACAACATGGAGAGGGTGAGACTTCCCCATCTCCCTGCAATGGCTGGAAGGATCATGTAAAGGATCATGTAACACATAACCAGGGAGGGCTTCCCTGGTGGCTCAGTGGTAAAGAATCTGCCTACAAATGCAGGAGACAAGAGTTCGATCCCATATGCCATGGAACAACTAAGCCTGTGTGCCACAATTATTGAGCCTGTGCTCTGGTTCCCAGGGACCGCAACCACTGAGTCCACGAGCTGCAACTACTGAAGCCCACGAACCCCAGAGCCCATGCCCTGCAATAAGAGAAGCCACTGCATGAGCAGCAACAAGGAGTAGCCCCCACTGATGGCAACTAGAGAAAAGCCCGTGCAGCACAGAAGACCCACCCCCCACAGAAATAAGCATATTTATTAAAAAGAAGAAGAAAAGAGCCAATGAGACTTGGCTCGGGATTTTAAAAGAGAAAAGGGGAAAAGAAATAGGATTTGCCTTAATTCACTGCAGACGTGGCTATTAGGGCAACAGATGGAAAACACACTAAGCTGAGAAATGGTAACACTGCAGCTCAGAAGAGCAGTGATCAGCATTAGTAGAGAGAAGTGGGGCAGGGACAGAGTATCTGTTTCCTAATCCGCTGACTCCTCTGCTCTTTGACTATCACAATGCTGACCCTGAGCTGCCATTCTGGCAGTTAAATTGACCACCACCTCACTCATCTGTCCCAAGGACCACCAGGAAACCGTACATCTTTGGGAGGTCTGTCAAGGATACTTTTCATTTAGATCGTAAAGAACAGAATTAAGAGAGATACAGAGCATCTAACTGCATCAGCTTCACACACAGGAAGGATTTTCTGCCTTGGAGCTGTCTTCACTACAGAGAATCCACCAGCCAGGGGTTCCCCAGACTAGTCCCACTTACTGTGACACTGGAGTTCCCCTCCCCAGAATTTCTGCTGTGTGGACATATGTAGAGAAATATTTATAAAATACTTCTGGGGAGATACAGAAAGAGCCTAAAGCTCCACCCAGAGTCCTTCAGATAAAGGGTCAATTATGAAAGGGTCTGAGCCTCATGGCTCAGACTGTAAAGAATCCGCCTGTAAGGCAGGAGACCCAGGTTTGATCCCTGGGTCAGGAAGATCCCCCTGGAGAAGGGGATGGCAACCCACTCCAATATTCTTGCCTGGAGAATCCCATGGACAGAGGAGCTTGCCGGGCTACAGTCCATGCGGTCACAAAAGTCAGACACGACTTAGCAACTAAACCATGTGAACGGGTCACTCAAACTATATCCAGCTTCGCCAGTTTGTTGGTTTGTTCTGATATCAAGTGCACTCAGAACTATACACAACTGTCAGGCACAGGCCGAGCCTGAGCTCCAGGTCTATGTATCTGATTATGTCCAGTAACACCAGCTGAAGGGCTCCCATCAGAACCTGAAAACTAGATATATCCCAGAATGATGATCCTTCCTCCAAGACTTCTGACTCCTCCCATCTCAGTGTAGGGTAGTTCCCCTTCTCGGACCCCCAGTCAACCAGGCAGTCATTGCTGGTGGGACCTCTCCCCTCATCATCTCCATCCAGCCCCTCACCAACTCTCACAGGTGCCTACTGATCCAGAGGCAACAGAATGTAGTCATTAAGGGTGTGCACTGTAGAAACAGCTTGCTTCAGTTCACATCCCCAAACTGCCACGTGCTGGAGTGTACTTCAGCAAGTTATTACAAGGAGATCAAACCAGCCAATCCTAAAGGAAATCAACCATGAATATTCATTAGAAGGACTAATACTGAAGCTAAAGCTCCAATACTCTGGCCACCTGATTTGAAGAGTCAACTCACTGGAAAAGATCCTGATGTTGGGAAAGATTGAAGGCAGGAGGAGAAGCAGATGTCAGAGGGTGAGATGGTTGGATGGCATCACCGCCTCGATGGACATGAGTTTGACCAAGCCCCAGGAAATAGTGAAGGACAGGGAAGCCAGGTGTGCTGCAGTCCGTGGGGTCGCAGAGTCAGACATGACTGACAGACTGAACAACAATAAATCTCTGCTAATATTGTGGTGTTGCATTCTGCCTCAGTCTCTCTGGGCTCCAGCCCTTTCTATACAACCCGTCTGCACTCAGTGAAGGCAGGCTCCCAGCAGCTCTCAGCGGGATATTGTGAGGGTGTTTCCATCTATATCCTGGCACCCCTCTAACCTAGCTTCCATTTTGCTGCAATTAGTCTTTCAAATGCAAATCTGCTCTCATTACTACTCTGCTCGGAACACTTCTAGGCTCTTCACTGCTAAGAGAAAACAGTCGGAAATCCATGCGGCAGAGCATGGAGGCCTTCTGACCTGGCCACAGTAATGACACTGGGAAGGTCTGAGGCCTGAGAGGGCCAAAGAAATCCCTGGGTGAAGACAAGTTCAGCCCCGCATGCTATCTATCTTGGGTCTTCATGGGCTTTTCTCAGGCTTATCCTGTTGCCTAGAGTGCCCTTCCCCCATAGCTGTTTAAACTTGAAATTACGCTGCCTCCCCTCTGCCACTTTTGCAAGAGATCAGTTCATCCTTCTGTGAGACATTTCAAATGTCTCCTTAATGCCTAGGATAGCTTCAAGTCCATACAAGACTGGCCCAGGCTGGATGTAGCTTACCTCCCCAAGAAGTCATCCTCTGGCATGTGACAGAAACAGAACTACCAGGGGTTCTCTGAAGACGTCTCCTGAAGGGATCTGCTTTCTCTGACGGGCTTCCTTCCGGCTCTATGATGGCTCTACGATTTTCCCTGGGAAAATCTCATTCTTAGTGAAGTCCTCACTGGTGCAGTCCTTCTATTTTCCATCCTACAGAAGAAACGGTTTCCTTCTCTCCCCCTCCTGGCACTCTGTACTCATTCCTCCCAGGATCCTTCTATTTGTAATGACATTTCATATTTGTCAGCTTGCTTTCCATGCTCAATGCACATGAATTTGAGCAAACTTCAGGAGATAGTGAAGGACAAGGGAGCCTGGAGTGCTGCAGTCCATGGGGTTGCAAAGACTCGGACATGACTGAGCGACTGACTGAACAACACTTCCATGCTCAAGGTCTTGGGAGCCCAGGTACTTAATACTAATGCTCAATTTACATTTGGGGAAGCAACTCCTGTATAATTGGTGGTCTGCAGTCATTTTCACTCTTTAAATTCCGACTGAGTGTCTTACCATGTGACCTTATTTCTTACTCAATAGAAATTTGGGATTTTGCTACTATACTATCCAAAACTCAAAGCCTATTAATCCCTGGCATAGATTACTTTGCTGCTGCTGTTATTCACTGAGTCGTGTCTGACTCTTTGTGACTCTAAGGACTGCAGCACACCAGGCTCCCCTGCTCTTCACTATCTCCTCAAGTTCGTTCAAATTCATGTTCATTGAGTAAGTGATGCTACCTGACCATCTCATCCTATGCTGCCCTTTTCCCGTCAATCTTTGGCAGCATCAGGGTCTTTTCCAATGAGTCGACTCTTCTCATCAGGTGGCCAAAGTATTGCAGCTTCAGCATCAGTCCTTCCAATGAATATGCAGGGTTGATTTCATTTACGATTGACTCGTTTGATCTCCTTGCAGTCCAAGAGACTCTCAAGAGTCTTCTCCAACACCACAATTTGAAAGCATCAATCCTTTGGTGCTCAGCCTTCTTTATGGTCCAACTCTCATATCTGCATATGACTACTGGAAAAACTACAGCTTTGACTAGACTGCCCTTTGTCAGCAAAGTGATCTCTCTGCTTTTTAACATGCTTTCTAGGCTTGTGATGGCCTTCCTTCCAAGGAGCAGGCGTCTTTTAATTTCACAGCGTCAGTCACTGTCCACAGTATTGTGGAGCCCAGGCATCGACAACTAGGAAAAGTTAATGTAAAAAGGTGGGGTCATCATATGAGGCAAATTCCTTTTTAGATTCTAAATGGAGTAGTAATAATGAAATGTAGAATCACAGAATTTCAGAACTAGCAGGAAGCCTGGAGAACCTAAACACCACCAGCCTTCATTTCTGTTTGAAGAGAAGGACACAAAGTTCCCAATCAGTTAGTGGCAAGCAAAGACTTCCTGGTTCTTGGTCTTAAAACCACACAATCCCATTAAGCCAGATGAAAAGGAAAATGAAACCGCCTGTTCAATAAATGATTTACCTGGATTTCACACAAGCACATACGCAGCTCACCTAAATTACATGTCTCACTGTAGTTTCAGAGCAAACCCAGCCCAAGTGAATATTGTGATGAACAGACAGACAGACAGCTGCTTCTGAAGTCTGAGGGAAGAGTCTGAATCTTGGCCCAACACTAGCTGTGTGATCCCAGGGAAGCCACAATCATCTCGGAGACAGTTTTCTAATTGAAATGTGAAGAACAGCACCTCTTTCATAAACTGTTGTGAGGATTAAATGAGGATGTTCATGAGTGCATTCTGTGAATCACAAATGCCACATAATTGCCAGATACTCAGAAAATAAAATATAAGGTGGGGGAGGGGTACTAGCTTATACCGATGCAATAAACATGAACTTGCGCAAACTCTAGGAGATGGTGAGGGACAAGGCAAACTGGAGTGCTGCAGTCCATGGGGTAGCAGAGTCGGACATGACTGGGAGACTGAACAACATTAGTTTACATTCTTTAAAGCACTGAAAACTAGCCACTTGTTAATTGTTTTGTATATCCTTATATCTTCCGCGTTCTTTCTTTTTAACTCTAGCATTCGCTTTGCTCATCAGTGTTGCACTAGGTCCTAAGTAAGGAAAAGAAAGGGAAGGGAGGGTATTGTGTGCTACACGCAAGCTCAACATCAGGGAAGCATACAATCTTCAAATTACAAGGGGCACTGGGAGTATCTAAACCCTATCTTATTTTTAAAACATATTTAAGAAAGAAACCTAACTAGAAAAGAAGGCACAACATCACTATGCTATTTTATACCTCAACACATGATTATTTCATAAGTTATTCCTGACTACAGAGTAGATGCTTATTAATAAATAGAACTACACTTGAATGTCTCACAAAAGTACTTCCATGAACTACAATCTATGATACATTGAACTTGAGATAGTTATGACACGTCACTGAAATATATGTAGAAATATTAAAATTTTTGAGTTTTTTCTCCCTTTACTTATGATTATATACTAAGACACTAGGATGAGATCAAGGTCAAGGTCAAGAGACAGGAAGCAATCAGGGAAATATCCCAGGTTACCAATCAGTATTCTATGAGCTTGGTTAAGATAAATCAATTTACCAGGGCCTGATACATCTCAAACCAACAAGAAAAAAGTTGGCATTAACTATATAGAGATATGAAGTATATATAATTGGATAAAACCATTTTCTCTCAGTATATACATTCAGATGGATGAACAAAATTTTAAAAATAAAGCTTTAAGCATGGCTTTACCCTACTGTCAATGTACATATGAACAGAACTTGTAAACATCAGATGTTTTACCCACTTTCCTGCGTGAAACATCCTTATAACATTCTCTTAATTCAGCATGTTGTCAAATAGTACTTATTAAGCAGTATTCTCAGTAAATGAAACAGAACAGCCCCTTGTTCTGTGTTGTAATTTGGCACAGACAACGTCCTCGCAGGCCAGCCTTCTGAAGGGTGTATCAGGGCTGTTCTAAAGAAAGATCACAACAGTAAGGCCCAAAAAAGGCACTTAAAATTCTGTGCCAGTCCCAATTTAGTGTCTGTGTTTGAGTAAAGTGTCAACCAAATCATCACCCGGCTCCTCCCTTCCACTACTTTCACCCCAATGGATGGCATACATCAATTAGTTACCACTGACTCATACAGTCCACTATCAGTGTGCTTAGAATTTTCTATACATTCTGCTTTTAAACTCTGTTAACTCAGTGGCTCCCAGTGTAAAGAAAAAAAAAAAAAAGAGAGAGAGAACCTTCTCCATATTTAGTGATAGGAAACATAGTGATTTAACCAATTGGTTAAACTGTCATCGTGGCACAAAAATCTTCTTTGGAGACTTTTCCCATTAACAACTGTGAAGATTTCCCTAGGAAGAGAGTTATTTTTATTTATTTTTCAAATTTATTTTGAAGGCATGCAGAATCTTAGTTCCCCAGCCAGGAATCAAACCTGGGCCCCGCCCCCTCAGGAGTGGAAGCACAGAGTCCCATCCACTGAACTGCCAGGGAAGTTCCCAAAGAGTTATTTTCAAATGTAATTTATGGCTTCCCTGGTGGCTCAGAGGTTAAAGCATCTGCCTCCGATGCGGGAGACCCGGGTTTGATCCCTGGGTCGGGAAGATCCCCTGGAGAAGGAAATGGTAACCCACTCCAGTATTCTTGCCTACAGAATCCCATGGACAGAGAAGCCTGGTAGGCTACAGTCCACGGGGTCGCAAAGAGTCAGACACGACTGAGCGACTTCACTTCACTTCGCTTCGCTCCACCGTTTGAGGTAAACAGTGATTTCAAGTATTTATGATACACATCGTGGTGGGGTCGCCTCCCTCAGTAGTCTGCTCATTACTCAGGTCTGAGAGTCTTTAGTGGCTACAAGAATTCATTCTGTGCTCTGTATCATTTTGTAATCTGGAGCAGATAAAGAAGAGAGACGGCCATGAAGAATCAATAAATACAAGATGGTACAAGATTTTAAACTGCTACACCTGCAGCTGAGGTTTTAAGCCCATGGAAGTTCAGTGATGGTGTGTGGCTGACCTCAAAAGAACATAGCCAAACAGTCAAGGACTCAAGCAGTCTAGTCCAGTCAAAGACTCACAGGCCAGCTACTCTGACCAGAGATTTCATGCCTTGCTCTTCTCCTCAAGGAGTCATCCTTTTGTCTAACCTATGTCTCGCTGGAACCATGCCCCCTTCCTTCAGCTCTCAGTGAGAAAGGAAATAACTGCTCAGTATCCTTCTCATGACAACCCTTCACATATGCGAAGACTTATTAAGTGGCCTCTTGAACTCTTCAAACAGAAGATTCACAACTCCTTCACCCCTTCCTCATGGGCCTTATTTTTACAGTCCTTTGGGTCTTGCTATCGCTCTTCCCTGGATCCTTACTAGTTTTCTTTCTTTAGTTCTAGAGCCCGAAAGAGAAGATAAAACATTCTGCTAGTGGCCTGGGGGCAACTGGGCAAAGCAGGATTATTTCACTGCTCTTAAAAGCTGTATACTCTTACTGATATTAAAATGTGCACCTCGGGATCTAAGATAAAGTGTTAGTAACTCAGTCATGCCCCACTCTTTGCAACCACCAAGTTCCTCTGTCCATGGGATTTTCCAGGCAAGGATACTGGAGTGGGCTGCCATTTCCTTCTCCAGGGGATCTTCCTAACCCAGAGGTCGAACCCAGGTCTCCTGCACTGCAGGCAGATTCTTTACCGACTGAGCTACGAGGGAAGCCCTGGTAAAACACACAGGTGACAGCAATTCTCACTTCAATTTAACCTTCACTTTGTTGTATGCCGGTTTGTTCTTTCTATCGCACATATGTTGAGTTTGTCTTCAAATGCATTATGACTTAATTCTACAAGAATTCCTCTTTTGATTCTATTTAGAGCTTTCACAGTGTAATCAACTCTATCAATTCAACATGACCTGAATAGCTAGGGAGTTTGCCACTTATTTTATCGGTTCACTCATATGCCTGTATTCCCCTCATTGCCCCAGCGTCCTATGATAGCTTCTGGGAGCTCCACGTTTAGAAGCCATATTCCACCGCAAAGCAGTAAAATGGATATCAATTTAACTAGATAGGAGCTTTTCATTAATGAAGTTATATTTTATAAGAAACGCATGTCATCTAAATATTAACAGAAACTACCATTAAGTAAACAGTAATGAACTTCCAGGAACTGTGTTAAGCATTGTTTTTAAAGGTCAATAGCTCTGTCAGTGGGATTGCAGGGAGGGAGGTTGGAAGGAGGCCCAAGAGGGAGGGGATATATGCATACATGTAGCTGATTCATTTCATTGTACAGCAGAAACCAACACAACACTGTAAAGCAATTATACTCCAATTTTTAAAAAACAATATTAAAAAAAAAAGGTCAATAACTCTACAAACTCTTTCCCCCACATTTACAGACGAGAAAAACAACAGCTCTGAGAGGTGAAATGATTAGCCCAAGGTCACTCTGTTAATAAATGACAGAGCTGGAGAGAGAGAGGACAGTACTCGACCGCAGTGACATCGAAGGTAGCTGTGGTCTGGCTATAACACCACTGCCATCGGAAGCATGAACGGAAAAGCTAGCAGATGCAACATGCTTACCACCCATAGCCACGCATGCAAACTTCTGCTCCCAAGGGCTGTATCACTTTAGTCTGTCATGACACAAAGATTGAAGTCAGGCATATGGAGATAAGGGATACTCTGCACTGAAATTAAGCATCTAACTTTAGAGGGAAAACACTGACATTAACCTTACTGAGAACGAAAATGACTCACCAATATTTCCTATTTTCCTTCCAACCATAAAAAAAAGTGACCTTTCAAAAATGCCACATCATTTACTAATATATTAAAGCTATATTTTCTAAATCTGAAAGTTAAATTTCTTAGGTCTCCAAAAATGTGCCAACACACAACAGTATGAAGAAAGGGAGGGAAGAGGTTTAGTGTAATTTCAGAAAAACTGAGTGAGAACGCGTGACTATACGTGGAGGAAAAGCGTGTATACAGAGCTCTAGAAAGGGTGATGGGTCATGTAAGAGGAAAGGGAAGTCATCCATTTAAAAGTCATTAGAAATGCAGTGATCTTTGAGATACAGAGCAGCCACATGGAGGAAAACTGTTAGAACATTATGATAGCTTGCAAAGGAACATGGTTGAAAAGCTTACTATATTTGCAAGTTTGATAAATTGTGTAACCTTCCTAAAGGTCACACACCATTACAGGCTTTAATGATAATCAGCTGGCAAGTTTAAACATTTAGTGTAATAGATCACTTTGGGGGTTCTGTCTAGATTAATGCTTAACCATTACATGTCACTTGTTTCCCACAGAGAAGGAATCCCAGACAGAACATTTGGACTACATGCCCTAATTCCTAGACACAGCTGATTAGCTCAAGGGTGGGCATGTGACCCCAGATGAGCCAATAAGATCATTTTCCATCTTTTCAGTTCCTTGTCTCATCCTCTGCTACCTTCTTGCGCTTGCATTTCGTAATACTACAATATTCTTTCCAATGAGGCAGCTTGAGTTTGTTTTTATCGTTTGCAGAGCCCCAGCGAAAATTTGTATCTTCAAAAGCATTTATGGAATGAATTTTATGTTTCTTGGTGTACTGCCCCTTTCCCTGAACAGAGAACTCTCTAAAAATTAAACCTATCATCACTTCCCTTCACTACCAGGTGGTTTAAAAAAAAAAAAAAAAGACAAAGTGAATGTTTGGAGATCTCAAATCTACTGCTGATATTACAGATTATCTCTATCAGAGAATGAAGGGAGATGACCCAGTTCAAATTTGTATTCACTGTTAGGCTTTTCATATCTCAGTAACAAGTTAATTCAAACTGTGTATCATTCTACATTAGCTATTGGAAATTCACTCTTCTTCGATCGCCCCAGTCATGTTCTAAATCATCTGAGTGACATTAACACCAATGATCTGCCATTGGGATTATTACTTTCATGTGAATCAAATATACGTAGTTCATAAAACAACGTCAGCATTGTGCATAATAATGCTCACCTCTCAGAACCATTGTCACCAGCATTCAATAACCAAGCCTGAAATTTCCCTTCACAAAACAAAAGCCCTTCTGCAAAGGCAGCCACGATCCCCTCACAAGGAGAGGCTGCACGCCATTCTGAATTCTGGTGCTGCCAAGGTATTTCTGAGTCTCACAGTGCACTACTGTCAAATCCTAAAAGTGACTCCAAGCTGAGGCAAGCCAGAGAGCACTCCAGTTTGCCGGCTGTGTTTCCGGCTCCGGTTCTTGACAACATTTTAATCTACGTGGATAAAAGACACTTTACTTCTTTAATGAAAAGCACTGATCCAAATAGCCTTTTCAGCTCACCCCCTTCCTGATGCAGGGAGAAAATGACATTCTTTAATCTTTACTGTCATTAGCTTAGAGTATACATATAAAAAACAAAAATGAGCTAAATACTTGACTACTTTCTATACTCCATGGGTCACAAGAGAGTCAGCAATGACTGAGTGACTAAACAACAACAACTTTCTATACCTCAAAGATTGGTGAACACATTCGAAAAAGACCAGAAATAGTGGTCTGTCACAATGCAGTAAGGGGAAATCCAGTCACACGTTACTGCATCCAGGCCTGATATAGTAAGAATTTGGTTTCCGACAGCATGTCACAGTAGTATTATATCTTCATGTGAACTCCGAAACACAATGGATGTTTCAGGAAGTTAGCCTTGTCCTTTTCTGTTAGCAAACACATTATAGGTCAATCGTCCTGGGATAATCACCAACCAAGCCCCAGAATACTGTTTACATGTCAGTCTTTACTACATTACTGCTGTGAGAAGGGCCAACAGCACTGCTGAGTGAAATCAAAGTGAGAGGAGACTGGTGACTAGGAGAAAGAAGCGACACTGAAGCACAGCTTTCCACGCGTTCAGACCCAGAAAACAGACCAAAGACAGTCATGCTGGACTGTGCTGGTGGCTCAGAGTATCTTAAAAATGTGAAGCCTAACCTTTAAACATTCTCTTATCATTTGCATCTGACCATACTACAGGTGAACTGTGCACATAAACACACTGAAGGGGATGGAAGGAGCTGACCCTAGGAGATTTGAAACCCGTGTTTGTAACTTGCTATTTTTCATGTTAAAGAATAAAAGACTTGTACACAAATATTGCACACTAATTGCCAAACTTGTTTTTCCATAGATGTGTGGGTTCAGAAACCTCTCTCTCTCCAAGCCCCAACACACACACATACTCTCTCTCTCTCTATGGTTGAACAAATAAGCAAATACATTGAAAACAAGGGGACATCAACCTGACTGGCACCCTCAGAGGAGCCACAGCCTTTCTAGATTCTTCCAAGATTCCAGATAAGATACAGTAAGAAATGCCACTGTCTCTCGACTGATTGCAATCACAAACCCCAGACAGAATGCATGGTGTAGGATTCTGAGGTTTCTGAAAAGCAAGTGGAAGCAGGCAGATTAGGGAAGGGGACAAGAAGCTGGCACAGCAAAACCCCAGAGTCTTCAATTAGTCCAGTAGCAGTGATGTCAGGAGCTGGATGTGTCCCTAAGACTCTGAGGAGGTGAATCCTCTCTGACCAGTGAAGTGGTAATTCCAAGAGGATGGGCAAAGCACTGTTGCTTTACAAAAAAAAAAAAAAGTATTTATTTTACTGGAGTATAATTGCTTTACAACGTTGTCTTAGCCTCTGCTGTATAACAAAGTGAATCAGCTATATGTATACATATATCCCCTCCTTCTTGAGCCTCCCTCCCTCCCACCCCCATCCCATCCTGCTAGGTCATCACAGAGCACTGAGCTGAGTTCCCTGTGCTACACAGCGGCTTCCCACTAGCTATGTATTGTATATATGATGGAGCATATATGTCAATGCTATTCTCTCAATTCATCCCACCCCACTCCCACGCCACCCGGCGCTCTCCCCCACCCCGCCGCCGCCATGTCCCTAAGTCTGTTCTCTACCATAGCTTCTTTGCCTCTCTGTCCTCCTCAAATGCGGTCCTGGGCACATATGCAACTGCAGGAAGTGCAGGGCAAAAGGAAAAACACAGAACTTTGACTTCTTGGCTAGAGGATTGGAAAGGGAGCACCAAGGAGCCAGAAAACGCTAGTAGAATCACAAAGAAAAGGGAGTTCAAGAGAGACATTGCCCAAAGTTGTACAGGACGCCTGGGCTCACCTCCAAGCTGCACATGGTTCTGACATTCAACAGCCTACCAAGCACCTTGGGCATTAACTGCAGTGTAGACCAATGCCCAGACCCAGACTGGCTACAGGGTAGGGCACAGGAAAGTCAGATCCAATCAGCACTGCAAAAGGCTGGGAAAACTAAACTGACACTGGAACCCTTGCCTTCTAAACAGGTTGGAACTTGTAACCTAAACCTAACCTATTGAATGAATGCTAACACAAAGTGAAACACAAGTCAATTTTGTTTAAAATTTAAACAAGACCTCAAGACTCTGAATTTCCTAACAGGACATTGAACATGTCCCACTTAAGAACCAAAATTACACGGCATACAAACAGCCAGGAAAATATTAACTTGAAAAAGACAGATACCAACCCAAATACTGGAATTATGAGACAAAGACTTTAAAGCTGCTGTTAAAACTATGGTTTAAGAAGTAACAGTGAACACTCATGAAATGAAGAAATTAAAAGGTCTCTCTCCCAAATCTGGAAATACAAAGGAGCAAACAAAAATTTTAGAACTGGAAAGTACAACAACTAAAATGAAATATAAACTGATGGAGTATATACCAGAATAGAATTCATAGAGGAAAACATCATCTGTAGATAAATCAATAGAAATTATCCAATGGAAAGAAAAAAGACAAAAATCCCTGACCAGGTCCTCGGGATTCTACGAGAATATACCAAAAGGTCTAATATTCATGTTATCAGAGTCCCACAAGAAGAGAAAGAGCACATGCTGAAAAACAGGTTTGAAAAAATAATGGCTGAAAGCTTTGAAACCTGGTAGATACAAATGCACAGATTCAAAAATCTCAGCCAACAACAGCCTGAACAAGCTCAAAGAAATCCAGGCTCTGACACACTATCAAACTGCTGAACGCGGAAGACAGAGACAAAAGTCCTGAAAGCAGAACCAATATAGTGGCCTGCTGCTAACTCACTTTGGTGGTGTCCGACTCTGTGCGACCCCATGGACTGTGGCCCACCAGGCTCCTCCGCCCATGGGATTTTCCAGGCAAGAGTACTGGAGTGGGGGAGTGGGGTGCCACTGCCTTCTCCTGCTGCCTAGGAAAACAGTGAGACGACTGCTGACTTTTCATTAGAAACTGGAGAGGCCAGAAAGAAGAAGAACATTTTTCATGTCCTGAAAGAACTGTCATCCAGTGAAAATAGCCTTAACAAATGAAAGTGAGATAAAGACATTCTCAGATGAAGAAAAACTAAGGGAAATTTTGTTGGCCAGAAGATTTACTCAAAACAAAAACAAAAACTGCTAAAGACAGTTCTTGAAACAAGAGAAATGGTACCAAAAGAAGCATCAGTAATAAAGAAAAGCAACAGAAATGGTGAATATCAAAATATAATACACTATCCTTTTCCTCTTAATTCCCACAAAATATGTATGGTGGTTAAAAGCAAAAATTATAACAATGTCTTTCGGGATTTTCAGTGTACATGGGATACTACTGAAGCAGTGGGTAGAAGGATATTTAGAACATGAAATGCTTGTATTATAAAAGCAGAAAGGCCTGAAATCAGCAATCTATGCTTCAACCTTAACAACTAGAAAAAGCAGAGAGAGATAAACCCAAAGCAATCAGAAGGAAGGTAGTAAGAGAAGAAATTTTTAAAATGTTAAAAAGAGGAAATGAAAGCAGAAATCAATGAAATTAAAAACAGAAAAATAGAGAAAAAAACCAGTCAAACCTAAAGCTTAGTTCTTGGGGGAAAAAAAATCAATAAAATTGATAAATCTCTAGCCAGGCTGACAAAGAACAAAAGAGAGAGAAAAAAATTATCAACAACAGAGGAGTGGGGCTATCAATAAGACCTAGTAGGCATGAAAAGGAAAACAAAGTAGAACATAATTTACAGGTGTGAATTCAACAATGTAGACAAAATGGAATAATTTCTCAAAAATCCAAACTACGAAAACTCACTGAAAGAAAAAAAAAACAGATAACCTATCAGTTAGAAAACCTTCCCCCAAAAGAAGTCTCAAAGGCCAAATCACTGCCAAATTTTACCGAACATCAAAAAAAACACAAAAAAACCCATCAATTCTATATCCCTTCTAGAAAATAGAAGAGTTACTCCCAAACTCTTTCTGTGAAGTCAGAATTACTTTGACAACAGACAGAGACAGCTCAAGAAAAGAAAATTACATCAATATATCCCTCATATACCTCAAAAGGTAAAAATCCTCAACAAAATGTTAAATTAATAGTAATATACCATTTCCACCAGGAGTTCATCTTGAGAGATCATGGCGAGATTAATATTTGAAGCCAACTAATGTAATTTACCACATTAATAAAATAAAAACATAATCCACACATGATCTCTTTCAGTTGATACAGAAAAAGCATTTCACAAAATACAACACCCATTCATGATAAAAAAAAATTTAACTTTTAGCAATGAAGAGAATGTTTCTAATTCGATAAAGGAAATTACAAAAAAAAAATTCAAAGCTATCATCACACATCATGGTAAAAGAATAAATGTTTTTCCCCTAAGATCGAGAACAAAGTAAGGATATCCATTTGTCTATTTCCAACATAATATTGTTTACAACAGTTGTAATGAAAGAAAGAAAAACTTATGTATAAATCAAACAGGTACAGGTATGCTTCTGTACAATGAAAACTAGAAAACCTTTGAAAGAAATCAAAAGATGTAAATAAACGGAGAGACAGCATGTTCATGGATGGGAAGACTCATTATATTCAGTAGTATCAATTCTCCCCAAAATGATTTACAGATTTAATACAACTTCAACCAAAATCCTGGCAGAAGTCTTACTGGTAAATACAATCAGATTCTAATACTTATAGGGAAAGACAAAGAACTAGAATAGTCAAAACAATTTGAATAAGACAAAGAAAGTCAGAGGACTCAAACTGGTTGATTCGAAGACTTACTATAATCAAGATGGTGTAGTATTTGTGAATGCACACACACAAAGATCAATGCCACAGAACAGAGAGTCCTAAAATAGACCCACACAGATATGGTCAGTTGGTTTTTGTTACTGAAAGTCAGTTTTTACTGCTGGAAAAAGAAGTTAAAAATAAGCAAAGGAGGAAGGTTAAAATGAACCTTGTGCTAGATACGAATCCAAGGTTATATAGTACAGGCCCTCCAGTTCATACATAGAGAGATAGAGACACGTGTGTATACGTGTGTTAGTTTACATACATATACTCCCTAACTTTGTCTGCAGAGAGGCCTACAAGCAGTGACACTCCAGGAGAATAAACATAACCTTTATTAAAAGGAACTGGGGCTCCTTGGAGAAGTGAAGCCTGAGGCGGGAAAACAGAAAAAGAGCCTGGAACGTCCCGTAGTGTCAGAAAGAAAGGAGGCTTTTAAAAAGAGATGGAGGGGGTGGGAGGTGGGAGGGGGCTTCGGCATTGGGAGATTGTGTTCACCTATGGCTGATTTGTGTCAATGTATGACAAAACAAATACAGTATTGTAATTAAAAAAATAAAAAAAAATAAAGTTTATGTTAAAAAGCTAAAAAAAAATAAAATAAAATTTCTTTAACTTCCAAAAAAAGATAGAGAGAGAGAGAGAGATGGAGGCACACTGAAGGACACAGAAACTGCCATGAGAACTCCCTGTGGCCAAAGCTGGAACAGTTTGAGCAACTAAGTAACTAATGATAATATTAAATTATAACCCAAAGGATAAAATTAATATTCATGCATTCATTCTGATATAAATAATGATAATTAATAAGTAAACATGAGAAGACAAATCTTCCTTGTAGAAGAATTCTAATTCAAAAATGTAGACAAAATGAATGAAAAAAAAAATCATTAGCAAACCCTGCAACATTTCTGCAGGCAAGATCCACAGATGAATGCTAAAGTGAGTGGGCAAAAGTTAAGGAGAAACAGGACTTCCTTGGTGGTGCAGCGGATAAGAATCCACCTGCCAAGGACAGGGCCACAGGTTCGATCCCTGGTCTGGGGAAAATTCCACACGCTGCAGAGCAACTAACAGCCTGTGCGCTGCAACTTCTGAAGCCCACGTGCCTAGCGTTTGTGCTCCACTGCAACGAGAAGTCTGTACTCCACGACGAAAAGCAGCCCCCTCTCCCAGCAACTACAGAAAGTTCACACAAAGCAGCAAAGACCCAGTGCAGCCAAAGAAAGTTATTTAAAAAAAGTTAAGGAGGAACCCTTGATGAGGGTGAAAGAAGGGAGTCAAAAAGCTAAGATTCAACATACATAATACCAAGATCATGGCATCCAGTCCCGTTCCATGCATGTGTGCTAAGTCACTTCAGTCATGTCCAGATCTTTGCAACGCTATGGACTGTAGCCCATCAGGCTCCCCTGTGCATAGGATTCTCCAGGCAAGAATACTGGAGTGGGTTGCTGTGCCCTCCTCCAGGGGATCTTCCTGACCCAGGGATCGAACCCGTGTCTCTTAGGTCTCCTGCACTAGGAGGTAGATTTTTTTTTTACCACTAGTGCCACGTGGGAAGCCCCCGATCCCATCACTTCATGACAAACAGAAGGGGAAAAAGTGGAAGCATTGACAAATTTTATTTTCTTGGTCACTGCTGAAGCTGACTGAAGCCACAAAATTAAAAGAAGCTTGCTCCTTGGAAGAAAAGCAATGACAAATCTAGACAGTGTATTAAAATGCAGAGACATCACTTTGCTGACAAAAGTCCTATAGTCAAAGCTATGGTTTTTCCAGTCGTCATGTGCAGATGTGAGAGTTGGACCATAAAGAAGGCTAAGCACCAAGAATAGATGCCTTTCAAATTGCTGTGGTGGAGGAGGCTCTTGAGAGTCCAGTGAGGAGATCAAATCAGTCAATCTTAAAGGAAATCAACCAATCTTAAAGGAAATATTCATTGGAAGGACTGATGCTGAAGACCCAATACTTTGGCCACCTGATGTGAAGAGCCAACTCATTGGAAAAGACCTTGATGCTGGGAAAGACTGAAGGCAAAAGGAAAAGGCAGCAGTAGAAGGTAAGATGGTTAGACAGCATCAACAACTCAATGGACATGAACTTGAGCAAACTCGGAGAGAGAGTGGAGGACAGGGGAGCCTGGGTGTTTCAGTCCATGGGGTCGCAAAGAATCAGACATGACTCAGCAACTGAATAGCAACAACTACGATTTTTAGGAAACAATGAGTTAAGGGGATATGGGAACTCATTTTACTAGTTTTGTAATTCCTGCAAATCTACAATTATTTCAGAATACAAAATTAAAAAGTAAAGCAAAAGTTTTCTAACATTATTAAGCTGGTTTTTTGAAAACTAGGTCATTTTTGTCTTCAGAAACATTATACCTGGTGGGTAGGTTTACAGAATATGCCACAGACTATTTAACCAATAATGTGGGATTATTTTCATAACAGGAGAAATCAATGTAGAAATCAATGGCAGTAATTAAACAAAAATAATGACATAAAATAAAAAGTTGGTTTTTTAAAACTGTTATTACATGAGGAAAAGCAAATAGTCTTTGAAAAGGAGAAAAATGCTACTTATTTCATGAAATTAAGAGTCACTAAGGAGTATGTCAAGGCTGTATATTGTCACCCTGCTTATTTAACTTCTCTGCAGAGTACATCATGAGAAACACTGGGCTGCAAGAAGCACAAGCTGGAATCAAGATTGCTGGGAGAAATCTCAGTAACCTCAGATATGCAGATGACACCACCTTTATGGCAGAAAGGGATGAGGAACTAACCAAAGAGCCTCTTGATAAAGGTGAAAGAGGAGAGTGAAAAAATTGGCTTAAAGCTCAACATTCAGAAAACAAAGATCATGGCATCTGGTCCTATCACTTCATGGGAATTAGATGGGGAAACAGTGGAAACAGTGTGAGACTTTATTTTGGGGGCTCCAAAATCACTGCAGATGGTGACAGCAGCCATGAAATTGAAAGATGGTTACTCCTTGGAAGGAAAGTTCTGACCAACCTAGATACATATTCAAAAGCAGAGACATTACTTTGACAACAAAGGTCCGTCTAGTCAAGGCTATAGTATTTCCAGTAGTCATATATGGATGTGAGAGTTGGACTGTGAAGAAGGCTGAGTGCCAAAGAATTGATGCTTTTGAACTGTGGTGTTGGAGAAGACTCTTGAGAGCCCCTTGGATTGCAAGGAGATTCAACCAGTCCATCTTGAAGGAGATCAGTCCTGGGTGTTCTTTGGAAGGAATGATGCTGAAGCTGAAACTCCAGTACTTTGGCCACCTCATGCGAAGAGTTGACTCAGTGGAAAAGACTCTGATGCTGGGAGGGATTGGGGGCAGGAGGAGAAGGGGGACGATAGAGGATGAGATGGCTGGATGGCATCACCGACTTGATGGACGTGGGTTTAGGTGAACTCCGGGAGTTGGCGATGAACAGGGAGGCCTGGCGTGCTAGGGCCTCCTAGCGACTGAACTGAACTGATGCCTAATTTCATAAAGGAACATGAAAAAGGGGTAAAGGTGTGAGGAATACTCACGTTTGAATTCCTGGAGTGTGCCAGGAACAGTTTTAGGTCTTTTCCTACAGGATCTTAACTAATCTTTATTACCTTTAAAGGAGGTATTGCTAGCCCTGTTTTACAAGTAAAAACATCATCACTGAGGTCTCACAGCTTAAGCAGCAGAATTGAGCTTCCATCTCAGGTCTGAATAATATCCACATTTCTTTCTCTGTATTTACTGCCTTTTAAAGAAAATGGAGTCATTCCCCTCAGATAAAGGGCGCAACTTCAGAGGCTGAGAAGAACAGAGAAAGGCACCAAAGGGGGGTGAGTGTGATAAGGGAGGAAAGAAAGAAGGCAGAACTAATTAAGTCATCAAATGATAAAGCAAAGTGCTGGTGGAAGAGGTTTAGAGCTGTATTCTCTGCGCAAGAATGTCAGGGGTGGGGGTGGGGGGTGGGGAGGGATGTATTAATAAGAGCTGCCGTGCAGAACTAGCCCCAACCAGAGCTGTTCTCTTGAGAGCCTCGAAAGGTCAAGGGAGTTACGGAACAACACAGGACGCAGAGCTACTGCAGGTCTCCACTGTGGTCCTCACTGCAGCTCTGCCTTACTACTCACTTAGATGGACGTGTGTAAAGCTGTTCGTGTTTTAAACCCAGTGATTCACAAGCAAGAAAATTAGCTATTACATGAAAAGGACTTATATTTACCTACATCTTTCTAATGTGAAAGAAACACTCCAAGCTAACCGCTGGAGCACAAATTCTGAGTACAAACAAGGCCTCTTTTTGTAGCCAATTATCAGTGTCCTCTCTTATTCAACCTGATGCAGCCGCTAAGCCAGATGTCATTTCTGTAACTTCAAGCAGCCTCATTATCAGGACGGCTTACATGCATCCCACTATTCATTCCAAGAGTTTGTCTTGAATTCTATTTCTAAATGAAAACAAAGCAGGGTAATATTTCAAGAAAAATACATGATCCTGATTAGATTTAAAACTAAAAAGAAAACCTCAAGTATAAGAGGTTTATTTATTCTGAAAATGTAATTGTGAGGTGCTGAGGGGGCAGAGATTTCAAAGACAGACAGATTCAAATCTGAGCGCCCTCACTGACTTTAAAAGTTACCATGGAATTAATGGAGAAATGCCATGTCTAGCTGTCGATCCTGCCTCTGCAACACAGCGAGCCCTTCCTATACGGGTTAAGACAAAGTCACAGTATCACGTGGCTCTTCCTGTCACACATGGATTTTAAGCCATTATAATGATACAGGATAATTACAATGACAAAAGGGACAGCTGGGAAACAAACAAGTTTAACCAAAGTAATGTGCTATGGTTAAAATAGCACCAGACAGAGCCGGAGACATGGGTTTCAGTTCTATTTCCACCATTACTCAGCCAGAGACCTGGAGACAAGACGTAATCTCCAGCTCTTGCCTCCTCCCATGACATCATACGATGGGGACAAGGTGGGACTATCCTGGAGCTTCCTTCTAGCCCCTGGATTTTGTTCCTGGGGACCTGATAAATAGCTAAAGAGCTGAGTGAGACCATGTGTAAATGGATGAAAACTGTCTGCCATTAGTCCTATATGGAAAGGAAGGAGGTGAAGGCAACTCTAGCCTTTACAACCATTCAACACATGATCCCAAGCTCTCTGGTGTCTAAAACTCCACAACCAGAGATGGTAACTTTCTAGACTGTTTAGAGGTAAAGAACAAAGTGAAAGCCGGCGATGATGAACATCAAGGATGACGATTACATCTTGAAACAGGCTACCAGGCTGAATGACCCTGAGGCCAAGGCCATCCTGCCTTCAAAATTACCTACGGACAGACAGAAATGAGGGGGTTTTCAAACATCAGAAAATGGGACCAAAAATGGGCCTTTAGTCACTGCGTCTACTTCCTTTTTAAAAATCCAATACAAATAATTCAAACAGGTGTTTTAAAGAACGTTTCGGTTTTAACTTGCTTGGAAAAGGGTTCTTATTCCATCCCTGTGCTCTTTATGGAGCACCTGATGTGAAGAACTGATTCACTGGAAAAGACCCAAATGCTGGGAAAGATTGAAGGCAGGAGGAGAAGTGGATGATAGAGAAGGAGATGGTTGGATGGCAACACCGACTTGATGGACATGAGTTTGAGCAAGCTCCACGAGTTGGTGATGGACAGGGAGACCTGGAGTGTGTAATTGTGAGGTGCTGTGCAGTCCACGGGGTTGCAAAGAGTTGTACACAACTGAGCAACTGAACTGAACTGTGCTCTTTACATCATTAAACCAAGCAAATTGAGCTTACCTTTATGCAATGTTTATTACCCCCATGTTTCATCCAAAGTGAACTGGCCTAGTCTCTTCACAACGGTGAACTGATAGCCAATAGCTCAGAACAGGGGCTCCCCAAGTGCTGCTAGCGTCAAGAGTCCGTCTGCCAACGCAGGAGAAGCAAGAGATTCGGGTTCGATCCCAGGGCTGGGAAGATTTCCTGGAGAAGAAAGTGGCAACCCACCCCAGTATTCTTGCCTGGAGAATGCCACGGACAGAAGACCCTGGCAAGATACAGTCCACAGGGCTACAAGGAGTCAGACATGTCTGAGCGACTGAGCACACACACAGCTCAGAATAACCAAAATCCACTCTAAAGCCTAGAATAAAAACAATAAATTGAACTACTCTTCCCACCAAAAACACGAGACACTAAACATATACAGTGGGCCGCCTCCCACCATTTCTGTATTCTTTCTTTTTTCACTTGGAGAGGAATGAACTTCGGCTGCCATTTCAACTCTCAGTGAAAAATAGGAAAGGGAGAAGGCCTACAACAAACAACTAAATAAGAGACAAAAACAAACATGCTTTATCTGGCAGAGAAAGTCTGTTTGTTCTGGTCTAACCCTCGGCTCACAAGCAAACTAGCAGCCTTGGGACAGCCACCAGCCCTGTGAATTTATGGCTTCAATCCATGAACTTCCTTCCACAAGGTCTTGCTAAGCCCTCACACTTTCCTCACCTTGGCGGCGTGCCTGGTTCCCATGATGACAGCTAGCACTTCTCCACACGGCCCCTCGGCCCTGGAGGCAGCTGAACCCCTTATCAGCCTGACCCTTCCCCTCAGGGAGCTATGAATCTCACAAACTGTGCTGAGAAAGGGGGGTCAGAAGCAGAAGACAGACCCTATTCTCTCCTGACCCTGGAACTACAGAATGTCAAGAACAAAAGCTTGTCAAGTCCTCATCCTGAAAAATGACACTGAAACACGAAAACCAGGAACTGACTTTGGCTGATTTATAAGCTTATGATGGAACTTAACTTTTACTTTTATCTCTGGGCACTTACCTAACTGCTGAATCTCAGTTTTCTTATCTGTAAGCCGAAAACTATAACAATACTACCTCCCAAGGCTGTTTTGATGATACATACGGTTGCCAAAAAAGATTTTTAAATGATTATCATTGAAATAAGCATTGATCTTCTCAAGGCGAATAACTTGGGGGCCTCGTATCCCCCATGCGAGAGTTTCAGGGTTGGAGGATGGAAAGAGAAGCAGGACATTGTCTTCTTCCCCTGCCCCAATGAGTAAGAGTGAGTCATTTCAATAAGGACTCTTGGTGGGAAGCATGAATGGTTTGGAAAAGGTCCCCATCTGATCCCTGGTCCTATCCCCACCCCTGCGTTAGACAAAGGTGGGATGTCTAATTGTGACTGAGTTTTACTGACTTTACTGGGCTAGCACTACTATTTGAAAGATTAAGAGCTGAAGCTATAACACTGCAGAGGGTTCTCACAACTGCTCTCTGGAGTAAGTACCAGCTTCTCTATTACAGAGAACAAAACTCAGGTGGGAAGTCTTGCCAGCCCCTGGAAGGCAGGTTATTGAATTCCCAAGCCCATTTGCTTTACTCTGAATTCACAACTGGGGCTTCTCAGGTGGCTTAGTGGAAAAAAAAATCTGCCTGCCAATGCAGGAGATGCAGGAGGTGCAGGTTTGATTCCTGGGTCAGGAAGGTCCCCTGGAGAAGAGAATGGCAACCCACTCCGGTGTTTCTGTCTGGAGAATCCCATGGACAGAGGAACCTGGTGGGCTACAGTCCACGGGGTTGCAAAACACTGGACATGACTGAGAACACACACTGGTGGAGTGAGGGAGTTAGTTACAACTTCCGTATTTAACATGAGGAGTTGTAAAGATACGAAGTTGAGTTCTCCACTCTCCCAACCCCAGCCCAAAGAACACGGCGGAAGAAGGCAGAAGTACACGAGTAATTAAGCCTTGGTTCTGCTCCAGTCTGACTACAGATAAGCATGGAACTGGCTCACTCATCAAGCACCCAAAGCGGAAATCTGTAAAGGAGAAAGCCCATGACTGCTTAGGTAAAAGTATGTCTGATAAGAATGCTTCGGAAGATTTCTCCAGTCCTATAAAAGCTCCACAACTGAAGAAGGCTCAGCAGATTTACGTCCTGTGGGTTGGGCCTGATTCTGGGCCACTTCTGGACCAAGAGATATTGAAGCAGCGATGGTTTAAACGCACTACAGAAATTAATTCACTACAGCAAACGACTCTGAGGTGGAAACTATCCTTTTTTTTTTTTGGATGAAGAAAAAAACTATCCTTTTTTTTTTGCATGGGGCACGGAGAAGTACCTTGCTGAAGCTCACACAGCTTCCATGTGACTATAATGGGCTTCTGGCACTTCTCCACATCATGAGACATTCTAGCTTCAGATCCTAGGACTGCTGCTATTTCCTATTAAACTGTCCAGAGTGAATTCACCAACCAGCCATACATTAACACTGGAAATAGTACACTGCCTGTTTCCTTGTTATCGTTACTCTTAATTAGCATAAACACATTCCGGAGATAAAATGATGAACCCCAGTAAAGGTGATGAAGTTAAGAAGTCTGGGCTTTTGATTTGTTTTCTTCCTCTAATATTACAGCACCACATTTTGACTCGACCTTGCATCCCTAAACTTGGCCTGCATCTCACCATCACTGCTGCCCAGGTGGCGGTTCTGATGTCTTTTCATTTCCCGTGCATACATGCATTAGAAGCTGTAGTTTTGGAAATCCTAGAGACAATGGCAGAGCATTCCTAAGAGATGATGCCCTCAACAATGTTCTCGACTACACAGAGGCCCATCCTGCGTGGGAAAGCACAGACACCTATAGCTGAGTGGCAAAATGAGGCCGAAGAGTTCCGCTCAGAATGTAAAGAAGACTGAGAAATACCCTAATTTGTTTCACATATATTTCCTTGTTTCTATAGCCCAAAAATGAAAAAAATCTATAAGTAATCTCAAAGAGGATAACTTACTCTTTACTTACTTTATACAAGTATATACAAGTGTGTGTGTATATATATATACATATATATACACACACACTTTATATATACATGGAGTATATACTTTATACAAGTATAAAATAAAATTGTAGGTGATAAACAGCACTGTTCCAGTTTAT
Organism: Nanger dama; assembly: GCA_917880005.1. NCBI lineage: Eukaryota > Metazoa > Chordata > Mammalia > Artiodactyla > Bovidae > Nanger > Nanger dama. The sequence goes on from CAKJTW010000084.1 coordinate 749,153, forward strand.
TTGGCATTTGTTTTCTTAGCTATATATATATAATACTGCCATTTAGTTGATAATTTTGTAAGATTCAATGAAATACAGAATCAGAATCATAACCAGCAGAAGCTGTCTTCACTGGTAGTCCAGTGGTTAAGACTTCCCCTTCCAATGCAGTGGGTGTGGGTTTGAGCCCTGGTGGGGAAGCTAAGATCCCATATTTCCTGGGGCCAAAAAACCAAAACATAAATGCAATAAAGGCTTTAAAATTGGTCCATATCAGAAGCTGTTTCAGAGACCTAAAGAGACATTAGGATTCCAGTTCCTACAGGATCTCTGAAAGAGAAAAAGATCCTTTGAGGAAGCCTAGAGGTGCAGAAGCAAGTCTTCAGGTAACATGCATTTTGCTGTTTAGTTGCTAAGTCGTATCTGTCTCTTTTGCGACTCCATGAACTATAGTCCACCAGGTTCTTGCTGTCCATGGGATTTCCCAGGCAAGAATACTGGAGTAAATATACAGAAGAATCCCAGGGACAGTGGAGCCTGGTGGACTGCCGCCTATGGGATTGCAGAGAGTCGGACACGACTGAAGTGACTGAGCAGCAGCAGTACCTGCTGTAACTAAGAAGATTTTAAAACTTCTCCCTAAAGTTCACAAGAGTTTGGGGTCTGGCAGCCAACTCCATGGACAACCTTGATTCCCCATTCTTCTCGGTCAGGTGGGGATAACAGTGTTTCATTCTGTGCTGCTACTGCTGCTAAGTCGCTTCAGTCATGTCTAATTCTGTGCAACCCCATAGACGGCAGCCCATCTGACTCCCCCGTCCCTGGGATTCTCCAGGCAAGAACACTGGAGTAGGTTGCCATTTCCTGCTCCAATGCGTGAAAGTGAAGCCGCTCAGTTGTGTCCGACTCTTAGCAACCCCATGGACTGCTCCCCTGTCCACAGGATTTTCCAGGCAAGAGTACTGGAGTGGGGTGCCATTGCCTTCTCCATGCTGCTGCTATGAGGATTAAATAACCCAATTAAGGAAACAAAAACACACTACTTGTTACAGAATAAACACTTAATACATGTTAGCTGTGGCCAGTAATCACCAATCACCAACATACAGCTTTTCCAAAAAAACGGAAGAACCAGAGGAGGAAAGCTGCTGCCTTGACCTGCACTTCTTCTGTGGTCGTGTTCTCTGTTTAGTGACTGCTCACTGGGAAGCCCCAGTGGCTCAATGGTAAGGACCCGCCTGCCAAGGCAGGAGAAGCAGAGACTCGGGTTCCATCCCTGAGTCAGGAAGATCCCCTGGAGAAGGAAATGGCTACCCACTCCAGTATTCTTGCCTGGAGAATTCCACGGACAGAGGAGGCTGGCGGGCTAGAGTGCATGAGGTCGCAGAGAGTTGAACACAACTGAGGGTGTACACACACACATGCGCGCGCACACACACACACAGACACTTTTTTTTTCTTTTTTTTTGACAGAGGCCTTTCCTCATATCCAGAAACAAAAGCAGCCCCTACTGCTGCTTTATTTCTCCAATTCTGTAATCAGCCCCAAATCTGAATAGGTTCCTTCTTCGGACACAGGCCAACCCACATGGTAATCTCTCCTTACACAGCCCACCCTCCTGACCTTGCAGACAAAGAAAAGTGCTCTGAGAGTCCTCTGGAGACGACAATGCACCAATATTTTCGCTTGCATTCCAAAATACAGCAAACTTCCTGTCCCAGCTGCTGCCTACCAAGCTCCTCGGAAAGGTCGCTGTCACAGAGCTGGGGGCAGGTCACCAGCCAGCCCCAGAAGGCAGCTCCATGAGGCTGAACCTTGCTTCCATCCATGTCCATGGCAGGTGCAAACTGATTTCTTTTTGAAGAAGAAACCCCTCTGAAGTGGCTAGAAGCAGCTTTGCCAACTACTAAACTAAGTTCCTGAACTGCTACATGAAAACCATTATTGATCTACTGTTTAAAAATATAAAAAGCAGTACTGAAAATCTGTTGTTCTATTTAATACTGCTAAGTAAACTCTTGTGGCTTTATATAAGGCCTGTTACTCTTTATATCACAATGACAGAATTTACTGGATAATTCTCAGTTTTGATATTCATCACCATAAAGTATGAAGCTAAGCTATTTATTGCAAAATAATTTTTAACAACGTGAAAAGCAAAGTATAACAAAACAATAACTAAAGAATTACAGAAACGAATTTATGTGAATTCAGTATGAAAAGTCCATTGCTTTTCAGTCAACGTGTGATACTTCAGGGTAACGGAAGCTCTTTGAAATATAAAGTACATTTAAAGAGAGATTGACACCCTTACATTTAAAACAGTGTTTACAAAAAGAGCGGTATCGCTGTGTGAATTAGGCATATTATAGAACTAAAAAACCTCCTGTTTCAATGAAAAATAAAAATAATCAATGACTTTACAAGAAAAATGCATAGTGTGTTATTTAAAGAATAGACTGTGAAGTTTCCCAAACTCAGCTTTGATTTGGATGTAAATTTTCAGTGCTACAGCATGGGATATGGCAGTTTTCAAGTCACCTGCATGTTTTAAGCTTTTTGCCCTCTACTCAGTAGCTTTGTTCATTGTGCAGATAAGAGACTGATGCAAAGAGAGATGCTTTCATCGAAAGATCCCAAACAAATGTTCTCAGAAAATGAAGACATTGTCCTAGAACAGAGACCAACTGTTCAGGTTAACAGAGCAAGAGTCTTCAGTACTACACTGACTTGTATTTGCTACTGTAAAAGAGAACATGTGCATTCTTCAGCTCACAATAGCGTTAGGTTAAAAAAAAAAGTTGAAATTAATCACTGTATGTCATTAAGTAGATTCCTCAAAAGACCAAACATAAGACCCAGAAGGGTGAAAACAAGAATTTTTCTTAAAACTTTTCACGTAACTTCATATGAACTGAAACGTTAGAAAGATTAATAAAGATAAAATAGCTGGGAAGCACAAAAAAAGTCATCACTTAGAAGTAATATATAAAAACCAACTAAAACTGGATCAACTCAATAGACCTGAATGTAAGCGCTAAAACTATTGAACTTTTAAAAGAACACAATAAAAGTAAGGCAAGATAACTCTTCTTCCTGCCAGACTGAGTTGGTGTAGTGTATTCTTGGTTATCAAAATACTCATAGCTTTGGGACTTTGAAATGGTAAATATTCATGATGTGTGAAACAGCATGATACATAACTGTAGGATCTTAATTACATAAAAATTAATGCTTAGCTGTGAAAATACACAAAGAACATGTCAAATGGTAAACTGCTTGTGATTATGGATGACTTTGTTTTTTGCTTCCTGCGTTTTCAGTTTCCTATTATGCACATTTAACATTTAAAGAAATAAATGTTATTTTAAAAACCTTAAAAAAATAAAATAGGAATAAATTATTTGTGCCTTTGGATTAATCAATGGTTTCTTACATGTAACACAAAAGTGCATGACAATAAAAAAACAGATAAACTGGAAATTATCAAAATTTCAAACTTTTGTGCTTCCAAAAACACCATCAAGAAAGTGAGAAGATAACCCACAAAATGGGAGGAAATATTTGCAAAGGGCATGCATCCAGAATACATAAAGATTGCTTGTAATTCAACAAGGAAACAAATGACCCAATTTAAAAATGGGCAAAGAATTGAACAGTCATCTCTCCAAAGAAGATACACAAGTGGACAAGCACATGAAAAGATGCTAAACATCATTAGTCATTACGGAAATGCAAATCAAAACCACAATGAGATCGCACTTCACACTCTAGAATGGCTATAAACAAAAAGACAATAATGATGTGCAGAAATTAGAACCTTCATACATTGTTGGTGGGAATGTAAAATGGTGCAGACGTTTTGGAAAAGAGGCTGGCAGTTCCTCCACTGATAAAACACAGAGTTCCTATATGACCCACCAATTCTACTCCGAGGCATACATAACGTCCAAGAAAAATGAAAACACCGTCCACACCGTACTTGAAAGTTCATTCAGCAGCACTCATAAGAGCCAAAAGTGGAAACAGCCCAAATGTCCAGCAACTGATGAACCAATACATAAAATGTGACAGATCCATACAGTGGACTATTTATTATTCAGCCATAAAAAGGAATGAAGTGCCGATATATGGTACATCACAGATGAAACTTAAAAACATGATGCTATCTATGTGAAAGAGGTCAGTCACAAAGGGCCATGAACTGCATGATTCCACTTAGACAAAATGTCCAGGACGGACAAATCCTGACAAAGTAGACTGGTAGTTCCCAGAAGCAAGGGAAAGGGTGAAAAGTGACTGTTACTGGGTCTGAAGTTTCTTCTGGCAGCAACAAAAATAGTGGTGAGTTATACAACTTCTGGAATATACCAAAGACCCCTGAACTGTACACTTTAAAAGAGCAAAGTTCATGGTTTGTGACTTATTCCTCAATAAAGCTGTTAGTGGGGCTTCGCAGGTGATGCTAGTGGTAAAGAATCCACCTGCCAACGTAGGGAGGCATAGAGAACCAGGTTCCATCCTTGGGATTCACTGGAGGAGGACATGGCACCCCATTCCAGTATTCTTGCCTGGAAAATCTCAGGGACAGAGGAGCCTGGCGGGTCACAGTCCATAGGGTCACATAGAGTCAGACACGACTGACTCCACTTAGCATCAGTTCAGTGCAGTCGCTCAGTAGTGTCCAACTCTTTGCAACCCCATGAATTGTAGCATGCCAGGCCTCCCTGTCCATCACCAACTCCCAGAGTTCACTCAGACTCACATCCATCGAGTCAGTGATGCCATCCAGCCATCTTATCCTCTGTCATCTCCTTCTCCTCCTGCCCCCAATCCCTCCCAGCATCAGAGTCTTTTCCAATGAGTCAACTCTTATCATGAGGTAGCCAAAGTACTGGAGTTTCAGCTTCAGCATCATTCTCTTCAAAGAAATCCCAGGGCTGATTGCCTTTAGAATGGAATGGTTAAATCTCCTTGCAGTCCAAGGGACTCTTAAGAGTCTTCTCCAATACCACAGTTCAAAAGCATCAATTCTTCAGCGCTCAGCCTTCTTCACAGTCCAACTCTCACATCCATACATGACTATTGGAAATACCATAGCCTTGACTAGACGGACCTTTGTTGGCAAAGTAATGTCTCTGCTTTTCAATATGATATCTAGGTTGGGCAGAACTTTCTTCCAAGGAGTAAGCATCTTTTAATTTCATGGCTGTAGTCACCATCTGCAGTGATTTTGGAGCCCCCAAAAATTAAGCCTCACACTGTTTCCACTGTTTCCCCATCTATTTCCCATGAAGTGATGGGACAAGATGCCATGCTCTTCGTTTTCTGAATGTTGAGCTTTAAGCCAACTTTTTCACTCTCATCTTTCACCCTCATCAAGAAGCTCTTTAGTTAGTTCCTCATCCCTTTCTGCCACAGGGTGGTGTCATTTGCATATCTGAGGATATTGATATTTTCTCCAGGCAAACTTGATTCCAGCTTGTGCTGCTTCAGCCCAGCGTTTCTCATGATGTACTCTGCATAGAAGTTAAATAAGCAGAGTGACAATATACAGCCTTGATGTACTCCTTTTCCTATTTGGAATCAGTCTGTTGTTCCATGTCCAGAATAGCACAGCATAAATTTGTTAGTGTTTTAAAAAGTTACCTACTCTGTGGAAACAGCATCAAGCTCAGGGATGGGGGTCCCAAGTCCTGCTCTGGTTATGAACCCAGGTTTGTTAAATTCCAGTTTTCCCGTGAGCCTTAGTTTGTGTGTCAACGGCTTGGACTGGGCTAAGACAGAGGGCCCTGTTTGGCTTCAAAGAGGTCATTGTACCATCATGCCAGATCTCAAAACATGGCAACAATCCCAGGGCACGTTTAGGAGTCACTAGAAATTTCACATTCTATCCTGGTTAAGGTACAGTCATTACCTGAGGGATAACTGTCAAGAGAGTAAATATTCCAAAAACAAAAGAGGATCAAAAAGGAACAGAAAAGCAGCGGAACCAAGCTGCCCTGGAAACGCCAGCCACTCAACAGTGCTAGATGCCACCCCAGATCTTTCCACCCAGCCCTGATGAATTAAGCTCCCACTGTGCAAGGGAAAATCATCTCTCTGTCTCTTTTCTAAGGACTGGTTCAGAAAATTCTACACTGAATGATTATGTGCTTGTAGCACAAACATTTAAAAGGGTAAAACTTTCAAAGATTAACAGGAGGCCACATCAGGTAAGAAAGGTAAAGGAAAACAGAGCAGCCCCCTTCACTAGCTAATCCCTCTCTGTCCTTCAAGAGAGCACAGGAATCAATTCCTCCTAGAGGTATATATTCTGCTCCCTTCCCAACCATCAACTTGGACCCAATGTCTGTATGTGATCCCAGAACACCTGGGCTCATGGATGGGAGCAAGTAAACACCTGAACTACATCTCACCTGCATGGCCCATCAGCAACTCAAGCTCAGCACATCCAGCTCCTGATGGCATCATCCAGTCTCTCCACTACCCACCCCAGGCCTGCCATTTTTCCTAGTTTTGGAGAAGGGCATCACCATCTATTGCTTTCAAACTATGATGCTTGAGAAGACTCTTGAGAGTCCACTGGACAGCAAGGAGATCAAACCAGTCAATCCTAAAAGAAATCAACTCTGAATATTCATTAGAAGGGTTGATGCTGAAGCTCCAATACTTTGGACTAACAGACGCTGGTGGGAAAATCTATATTTAGTAGGAAGAAGGGTAAATTATAGAATTGTTTTAAAAGATTTATAGCTTTCATTCAGGATCACACACACACACATAAAGGCCAAAGAACTATTATAGATCTTTCAGAGTATCTTTTAGAAAGAGAAAAGAATTTATGACCTACTGATAAGACAGTTCAAACTGTGGAAAATTCTTAAAGACATGGGAATACCAGACCACCTTACCTGCCTCATGAGAAACTGTATGCAGGTCAAGAAATAACATTTAGAACCTGACATGAAACAACAGACTAGTTCAAAACTGGGAAAGGGGTACATCAAGGCTGTATATTGTCTCCCTGCTTATTTAACTTCTATGTAGAGCACATCATGCAAAATGCCAGCCTGGATGAATCACGAGCTGGAATCAAGATCGTCAGAAGAAATATCAACAATCTCAGATATGCAGGTGATACGACTCTAATAGCAGAAAGTGAAGAGGAACTAAAGAGCCTCTTGATGATGTTGAAAGAGGAGAGTGAAAAAGCTGGCTTAAAACTCAGCATTCAAAAACTAAGATCATAGCATCTGGTCTCATCACTCCACGGCAGACAGATGAGGAAAAAGTGGAAACAATGACAGATTTTCTTTTCTTGGGCTCCAAAATCGCTGCAGATGATGACTGCAGCCATGAAATGAAAAGACACTTGCTCCTTGGAAGAAAAGCTATGACAAACCTAGACAGCATATTAAAAAGCAAAGATATCACTTTGCCAACAAAGGTCCATCTAGTCAAAGCTATAGTTTTTCCAGTAGTCATGTATGGATGTGAGAGCTGGGCCATAAAGAAGACTGAGTGCCAAAGAATTGATACTTTTGAACTGCGGTGTTGGAGAAGACTCTTGAGAGTTCCGTGGACAGCAAGGAGATCAAATCAGTCAATCCTAAAGGAAGTCAACCCAGAATATTCACTGGAAGGACTAATGCTGAAACTCTAATACTTTGGCCACCTGATGCAAAGAGCTAACTCATTGGAAAAGACCCTGATGCTGGGAAAGATTGAGGACAGGAGGAAAAGGGGGACGACAGAAGACGAGATGATTGGATGGCATCATCAACATAATGGACATGAGTTTGAGCAAACTCTGGGAGATAGTGAAGGACAGTGAAGCCTGGTGTTCTGCAGTTCATGTGGTCACAGAGTTGGAAACGACTTAGCGACTGAATAACAACCAAGATAGTTCACCAAAAGATCTAACAGCAGTGCATGCCTCAAATGGAGGCATATACACCGCCTCCCAGAGCATCATTCATGTTGTTATAGGAAGGAAGGAAAGGAGTAAGAAAGGCAGGAAGCAAGGAAGGAAAAAGAGTATAAATAGTCTTGTTAAATTATTATATATGGTAATATTTAGAATTCATGAATAATTTCTTGCTTTTGAATATAAACCAGAAATCTTCTAATGAAAGATGACTAAGTGAATGGCTGAAGATAAAGATTCCTAGCTTAAACTGCCAAAGTTCTATGTATAAATATGTTCAGTGTGCTTTGCAGGATTCTAGTGCACAATTAATCATCTTACTCTAGCACGACAAATTACTTCCACCTTCTAAAAATAGTTTTAAATCCCTACAGTAAATCCCAAATATCAAATTAGCATATATAATAATCCCAGAATCAAGTCATATGGTCTTAAACTAGATTCATTTTTCTACCAAAAATACAAGATCATAGCAGCATGATAGAAATTAAGTCTCACAAATTATTTCAGTTGCAAAAATGTGTTATCCAAGGAAATGTAATGTTGAGGTAAAAGGCATGTTGCTCATCATCAGAATTGCTCTAAATTTTAATTCCTGCTCTGCCACAAGGCACCAGAGCCTTCAATTTAATTCAAATAACAGATAGGGACATTAAACAATAATATACAGAGCTGTGCAAGTGAAATTTCTAATGATACAAACACAGGAGTAAGCACTCCTTTCAAAACAGAGTATTGATTCCTGATGCACCATAAATGGTCATCAAAATATTCTCTCCATTTCAGACAGCAATTTCCCTATAATACATATGTATGTAAAAGATATCTATCCATCTATCACCACTTCTAAATAATATCTATACATATAAGATAACTATCAACAAAATTATTCATAATTGTTATAGAATTCAAGGTAATTCACTGTAACAAAAATTTTATTTTTCATTTTTTGTAAGCCAAAAGAATCATGCTGGTCATTTTCATACTGTTTCATACAATCACCAGCTATCACTAGACAGGGGGTTAGGTATTATCTCCCCTTCACCTATAAACAGGATGTCCATATAATGTATCTTCCAAACCAGGGCCCTTCACAGATGAAAGAGGATTCTATTAATACTACTCGGGGACAAGGGACGCAAACTGGGACTATCCTGGGCAAACCAGGATCCTCCACACAGTGAACAAATTGACAAAAGCTCCCTAATTTCTCAAATCCACACACAAAGTCAAGAGGGAACTGGAGAGAAAAATCCATGTATAACTGGAGATCAAAAGAATAACAATCGCCCCCACCCCGGGAGAGGGGGAACCCACAAAACACAAAAATCAGCAGGAAGTCAACAAATGTAGTAGCAGTGCTTCTTTCTTTCATACACTGCTGTTATTGTGAGCTTATCACGATGACTTGTAGGAGACTTCCTGAGTTGACTATTATTGCTTCCACCAACACTTTCTCAAATCCCCTTGCAATTCCTATAATTATGCTAGGTGAGTAACGTGGAAGCTAAATTTTCCAGGCACTGGGAAGATGAAACTCTCTGAAGTGTAGAATGAAAACAGAAAAATCCAGACCTGTTGAGTATTACCAAGCACCATCTCCCAACAGTAAATGGGCAGTTACCTTATTAAGAGATGTTTACTAAGTACATCATCCCAGGAGGCTCAACTGCCACAAGCCATCAATGGCCTCGATTGTACTGAACACACAGAGAACGAAATACATGCAACTTTGCTGCTTTTAAAACTACATATGCTAACCAAACAAAAAATAAAAACACTGCTGCACATATTATAAGAAGACACAAACAGCAGTCACAACTGTTTCACAGCGATTAACAGCATCCGTCACCCTCTAATTTACATTCAGTAGGAAGTTTATGAGTGGGTTTCTGATCATTCATTTACATTTACTACACAAATTATTCCTCCATGTTTTAAGCCAAAGAATCTCTGAATATGTATTACCAAATTTAAGACAATTTTTTTTTCTGGTTATAGCTCTAATAAGAAATCATTAGCTGTATAGCATTCAACTAGATTCTCAATTTTCAAATTTTACTTCTGCATGTTTACAGAGCTAAACGAAACCAAGTAAATTTTCTGTCCTAAGCCTACCGTTCCTTCTGTCAATATTATAAAAAAATTATTTACATTTATAGAAAAGCAAGCTTTTTTAAAGAGGCAATATACATATTAATGTAACTTTTTCTTTTCTTCTCATAACATATCAATGTTTGGTGAAGTCTACAACTATTTGAAAACTATATTTGTTTTGCAGGGAAAGCAATAAGTGATTAATAACAACCTCTCTGAATTGGTATTCAGTTCTCTTTCTTAAATCATACAAATCTATTGGAATAGTTGTAAATATTGATATAATACTAGTACTAAAAGATTTTGTGAGGCCAGGGGCCTTGTATTTGTTCTTTCCATCTGTTTTACCCATCAAAGACATTTTTCCACAACTGCAATTTTCTTTTCTATAGACAATTTTTAATGACATTAATGAAAAGAAGTACTGTGGATAATCCAAGAGACACACAGTTTAGAAGGTATGTTGTTGAAATTCATTGTGTGTGATGTGAAGTGGTTTTGTCTTTCCTGATTCTATGCTATGTAGTAACACTAAATAATTTAGTTTGTGTTGACTAAGTATACTCTGAGAGGGCCAACAAGTACCCAGCCCAGCGTGAAACTTAAACCGTTTCACATAGAGGTTGGGTTATAAATAATCAAAACTGCTCTATTCTATTTCTAAAGGGGGTTATCTGGAGATCTCTCTTGTCCTGTTTTCAAAGAGATAAGCTGCCACTGATTAAACCACTGTTACATGTGAGTGTACACAAGACTGGTCTGTCCACATGAATTCATTTTTCAGAATCTAGGGAGAGCTCATTGTTGTTGTTGTTCAGTTCTCAGTCGTGTCCACCTCTTTGCGACTCCATGGACTGCAGCACATCAGGCCTTCCTGTCCTTCACCCTCTCCTGGAGTTTACTCCAACTCATGTCCATCGAGTTGGTGACGCCACCCAACCATCTCATCCTCTATTGTTCCCTTCTCCTCCTGCCTTCAATCTTTCCCAGCATCCGGGTCTTTTCCAGTAAGTCCGTTCTTTGCATCAGGTGGCCAAAGTATTGGTGCTTTAGCATCAGTCCTTCCAAGTCAGGACTGATTTCCTTTAGGATTGACTGGTTTGACCTTGCACTCCAAAGTACAGACATCTCTACTTTCATCACTGTGAATAAACAACAACAATCTCAAAAAAGTAAAAAGCTTACCCAATTTCTGAAAATTGTATTGATGTTTACAACTCTTCCAGCAGATCTGGACAATTTAAGAAAGAGAACGGAATCTATAACAAGGCAAAGAGGTTGTTACTAATCATCTGCTGCTATTCTGCAACACAAATGTAGTTTTCTAGACTTCACCGCTATACCAATATGATATGAGAAGAAAAAGTTATACTAATGTGTGTGTGTCCTCTTAGAGTGCTTCCCTATAAAGCCAGTACTCAGTTCTAGTATTCAAGTGCAGAAGCAGCCAGAGATGACAGGTGAACATGTGGCTGGTAAAACTTCATTTACTGAACAGGCAGCATGCCAGACCTGGTCCCCAGGGGTCACAGTTTACTTGGGTAAACTCTGGGTGCTTTCTGGTGGGGGGAACTCAAGTAGAGTGAAATCAGACTTGTGTGAAAGGCACCAAGTTCCATTCTGAGAATCACCACTTTCCACCCCAGGCACTGCCACCACCACCACTCCCTATGGAGGAAACCCCAATGTAAGGAAAGCTATCTAGTCACCTGATATTTTATTTAAAAAGTCATAAACTCCTAGGATGGGGTGCTCCTTTCCCCTCCTAATGCCGTTGTGACTGTCCTCTGCTACGGTGCCCACATCCTGTGCAGTGACAGGACATGCTAATTGGAGGTTCTGAGTCCTTGGCTTTAGGCGACAGGTGAACAGATAAGCAACACTTGGAAATTATGCAAAAACTGTGTTAATGCACATGTCGATTTGCCACTTTCATCAGATCTCCAACAAGTCAGGCAAGGATCCCCACGCAAGTTGTTCTCATCCATACACACTGTGAACACACTGCCTGGGGGGCGGGGAGGATCTGTGGGGGTCGGAGCCTAAGTATGACCACAGGCCCTGATGGCACCTCTCGTGTTCTTTCTTATCACCTTGGGTGATACCGATCTACTTGTTTTCGCTTGGTTTCCAAAGCACTTGCGATATCACACTGTAATCATAAAATAGAGTATACTCCTCAATTAAAGGAAGGGACTTGACTACAAGTGGTGGACTTTGTGACAGATGGACATCAGGGGCAGACATTCTCTGGAAAGGCTGGCATTTTGTCAAGCCTTATCCCAAGGTGAGTGAGGCTTTGACTCTCCATATGGCTTTATGTATATAAATACACACACACACCCACAGGGTCGGTGGAAAGTTCGTTCAGGTTGTCCCGTAAGATGCTATGGAAAAACCCAAATGAACTTTTTGGCCAACCCAATATATATGCATGCATAGACCATGGTAGGCAATTAAGGAACAAGCATTTTAAATGCCAAGAACAAAATGAAGACAGTTCTTATTTCAGTTTCACATGGCAGTTTCTACCCCTCCTCCCCCAAGTCGTTCTTGTTGGGGAGAAAGGGGTAGGAAGACAATAAACATTTGAAACAGAAAACCTCCCCTTGGCAGGCAATTCCCAGAATCCTGCTGAATTCTCACCTGCCACTAATGGTTCTCCAGGGCCCAAGCTTTTCCAGTAGTCATGTACGGATGTGAGAACTGGACCATAAAGAAAGATGAGCACCGAAGAATTTATGCTTTTGAACTGTGGTGTTGGAGAAGATTCTTGAAAGTCCCGTGGACCGCAAGGAGGTCAAACCAGTCCATTCTAAAGGAAATCAGTCCTGAATATTCATTGGAAGGACTGATGCTACAGCTGAAGCTCCGATATTTTGGCCACCTGATGCCAAGAAATGACTTACTGGGAAAGACCCTAATGATGCTGGGAAAAACTGAAGACAGGAGAAGGGGATGACCGAGGATGAGATGATTGGATGGCGTCACCAACTCAATGGACATGAGTTTGAGCAAGCTCTGGGAGATGGTGAAGGACAGGGAAGCCGGGCAAGCTGCAGTCCATGGGGTCTCAAAGAGTTGGACACAACTGAGCGACTGAACAACAATGTGCAATGTGAGTGAGAAAAAATTCTTGTGGGTCAGAGAACTGGGAGAAGCAAAGGAGTGGAGGGAAGCAGGGTTCTCGAACCAGCTAGCAGCTCATTACCCGGCTTTCCAGCTATATGACTTTGGGCAAATGATTTCCTTTCCTTTAGCCTCTTGTTTCTGGTAGGTAGTCTTATGTCAAAGAGCCATTGTGAGAATTAAATGCAGTAATGTATATAAACTATTGTGCAGCAACCGGCACCATCATTACCCTCAATAAATGTTAATTATAACTATCATCCAGGAGTCAACACCAATGGCTCTGCCTGAGGAAGAATAAGGAAGAATTGCTTTTAATACTTTTGTGGGTCTGGGACAAGAAGGTAATAGGCAAGTCTTCCTTCTTATTTTGCAACTATTCAAGATATAGTGCTAACAAAAAGTGGAAGTCTGACGAATACGCGTTTGCATCAACTGTGAAGACCAAAATGGTCATTTTAACCATCACTGCTGTTGTAATTAAGCACATAGTCTTGAAGGGAGGAGAGTTTATTTGGGGTAATCACATATGTCTGAAAAGACTGTATGAAAAGATCAAAAACCGCGTAACTGAGGTGTGTAGACTACTATGGAGGTCAGGCAGGCAAAAGCACAAGAATCTTTTAAGAGAAGGGAGAAGAGAAATATCATGTCTCTTTATGCATGCACACTGGCCAGTGGAGAAAAGTGTTATTAACTACCTCCCTTTGCCAGTAATCGGACCTATAAAAAGAGATTGTTACAGCAAGGGTAAGTCCGTACCTTTCTGTCTGAGACACAACCAGTTAGAACACTTTATACAGTATTCTAATTTTCTGAGTACTCAGCAATCTTAGTATCCATCAACTTATAACTGATCTTCAGTTCAAACTACAGAAGCTATCCTTGGCAATACTTTCCCCTCCCTGCCAGGCCAGAAAACTGGCAGAAATCCCACAGCAAAATTTAAAGGCATCTTTTAAAGCACTACATGCAAGTCAGCAATTTTGGAGTATGAAAAAGCTAAACTCCATTTAAGTGATTAATTCAACCCCTATGCCAACAGTTACTTAAAATTATTTAAAACTTGTTAAACAGCTAAAAAAATAATAATAATACAGCTTTGGGGTTGCAACATTTGGAACCACAAGCTTATGAACCTTGATCTACCATCGTTAGCACAGGTTCTACTTCAGCCTGATGAATTACTCACTCACATGACCTGTTTTATGACCACTACTTTGAAGTCTCCCAGCATTATTCCTCTAGCCCTGAACTCTCTCAAGATGTAAGCCAAGTCTTCTAATTCCTTCTGAATGGAATTTCCCTTAAATAAATACCTCAAACTCAACATATTCAGAAATTAGCACAAGACTCTTGCAAGAGTCACACTCCTGGCCCACGGAAAGACTGCACACCTCCATGCTCCTGACGTTAGACGTGGCCGCGGGATCTGCCATGAAAAACAAAATATAAGAGGGACATGAGGGGCAGCGCTGCTGGGTGGATGCGTTAAGGGGCCAGTGCGTGATCTGCGTACTCGCTCTCCTGTCTCATCAGGTGTGGAAGCATCAACACAGGCCTACAGGGAGGATGAGGACCCAGAGGAGAGCCCTCAGTCAGCTCAAGATAAACAAGGAGCACGAAGAAGAAACAAACCTCTACTGTCTTCATAGGCTAACATTTGGGAGCGGTTACCACAGACTGAACCGAACTGAACCACAGCCTCCAGACCACAGGTTTCCCAGGTGGACCTAGTGGTAAAGAACCCGCCTGCCAATGCACGAGACTTCAGAGACATGGGCTCAATCCCTGGGTTGGGAAGATCCCCTGGAGGAGGGCATGGCAACCCAGTCCAGTATTCCTGCCTGGAGAATCCCATAGAGAAACCTGGCCAGCTACAATCAGTCCATAGGGTCGCACACAGTCAGACATGACTGAAATGATTTAGCACACGGCACACACCACAGCCGCACCTGGCCTACCCTGACTAATGGCCTCACCTGCAATCTGCTTCTCCATTTGGTTTCTCACCTTTGACAAGGACATGAGCACCCGCGCCAGGAGCCTCAGGACTCCTGAGCGCTTCTCTCCCTCCTCCTACTCGGCCATCCTGGAAATCTCACCTGAAAATTATTCCCAGGGCATCATCTCTCTGCATCACCCCTCCTCTGCAGTCCCGTTTTAGATTTGGCTGGAGGCCATCTTTCTCCTGGTTTATAACCCCATAGCTTCCAAATATTGTCTTTCTGTAATTCCAGTTTCTTCTTGCTCTAAGTGACCTTCCAAAATGATACGAGAGTGATCCTTCTAAAAATCTAAATGTGATTTTCCATTCTGAAAGCCTTTTGACATTTCCCCTTGGTTCATTCATGTTAACCACCAATGGAAGAGTGCTTCCATAGGGGGATCGTGCTAGAGCACGAGGACAAAGACAAGCCCTTTCTCCAAACACTCATCGGCAACCGTGATGTGATGACGCAGCTGGTTAGAGACTATGTTGCTCAGTACTAGGATTAAGTGAAATACGAATAAGTCTGTGAGATAAATGTATTCCTAAAATAAAAACTGGAATGGATTCAAGTTCCTCTATGAAAATGTGACTCACGAACCCTAACAAGTTTTCTTTTTTCTCCTAACTTTTTATTTTGTATTGCATTACAGCCAATTAACAATGTTGGGATAGTTTCAGGGGGACTGAGCCATATATACACCTATATCCATTCTCCTCCAAACTCCCCTCCCATCCAGGATGCCACGTAACACTGAGCAGAGTTCCCTGTGCTATCCAGTAGGTCCTTGTTGGTTACCCATTTTAAATATAGCAGTGTGCACAAGTCCATCCCAAACTCCCTATCCCTTCCCTCATCCCTGTCACAGCATCCACAGGCTTGTTCTCTAATAGGTTTTCTAGAGACAGAAAGAGATGGAGTTTTAGTTTATCATTAGCTGGGCAAGGAAGTGCACATGGCCCAAGATCCTCCCCTCTTGGGAGCCTCTCTGGAGATGGCTTCTGATATTTGCAGCTCACACATTATTAGGGGAAAAAAAAATCCTTGTTGGTCTGCGAACTGGGAGAGGTGGGCTGCAACATGTCGCTGTAGTTCATTATTTACTGTTTCACACTGAAGTGCACCAAGACGTGGGACTTGAGCAGATACGCTGCAGGGGAGTCTGTTATCATACCACCTGTTATCTGTGTCCTAGAAGGCGGGGGGGAAAGGCTAAGAGCCCATCAGCTAAGCCACAGGATAAACATGTGACAGCTCTTCAAGATCCTCCCACCCCCTTCCACGCCTCTGTTCAGGACATTCCTAACCTCGGGCCGGAATAGCAGCCTCCCTCCTCTAAACCCACTGAAATCCTACTCAGTCTGGGGCTGGCTCGGTGGTCAATGAACAGTTTCTGTGAAACCTGCCTCCGGAGCTCCTGGCAATATTAACCTACCTCTGGCATGAAGCATGTCCATGGTTATTATATGACAATAGTTAATTCTAAGCATCTACCTACTCAACAGGCCTCGGAATTCCTTGAGCATCAGAATGGCGCTTATTCACCTTCGTGTTCCCAGCACTTAACATAATGCTGATAAGACACTGAGTATGTGAGCCACCAGCTGTGCAGCAAACACGGAGTGAAAACCACATTCCATAATCCTGCTTATCCATCAGCCTATTGATGGATGTTAGGGTAAAGTCCACACTGGGAAAATCCAGAAAAGAAGGTTATATATTTATAGCTTCTAATGTTAAAAAAAATTATCTGACAGTTTAATTATAGGCCAGCAAAACTTGTGTGTGTTCACACATGTGTGTGTGCTTCTGTGCATGTGTGTGTGTGTGTGTGTGTGTGTGTGTGTGTATAGCAGTTTCCTCTGGCTGCCATAATAAATTTCCACACATTGAGTGCCTTAAAATAACAGAAATTTATGCTCACAGTTTTGAAGGCCAGAAGTCCAACATCAAGACCGTTTTCTTGGAAGGCGCTGGAGAGATTGTGCTCCCTTGCCTCTTCCAGCTTCTGGTGGCTTCAGGTAAACCCTGGCTTGTGGCTCTGTCGCTCCATTCTCTCCCTCCTCTTGAGTCTGTCTCAAACTCCTGCCTTCCTCTTGGAATGACACAGGTCAGTGGACCTGAATAATCCAGGTTGATTTCATCTCAAAATTCATCTGCAAAAATTGCTTTTGCAAAGAAGCTAACACACAGGTTCCTGTGACCTGGACATGGACACGTCTTTGGACATATCTTTTGGAAGCTGCCATTCAACTCACTACACTGTGGTGGGGGTGGGGGTGTGTGTGTGTGTGTGTGTGTATGCGTGCGCTGCATGTGTGTGTGTGTGTGTGTGTGTGTGTGTGTATGCGTGTGCTGTATATTGTGCCAGGGAAGACTGCTTAAACCAAGTCCTACTGAACGGCCTCCTGTTGCCAAGGTGACACAGTTTGAAAACTACATTGGGCGCTGGAAACACAATGGGGAACATGAAAGACACAGTCTCTGCCTTATGGAGGTCATAACAAGTCAAACATTTTAAAGTTGGAAAATGTGGTATGATGGAAAATTATGCTGTGGTTGTATACAACAGGGAACCTTGCCTTGTCTGTTAAGTGTTACATGTGACCCTGATATTTTCTCAGTTAGAGATGGATTACACGGAACATTCCTTGATTTTCAATCTGGATTATCTTCTACCCTGTAGCGTGACATCCACTAAGAGTCCTTGTTTTTACACATATGCTTTGCACTTGAAATGATCTGATGCAAAGATACTCCATGAAACTATCCCAGTTCATATAGTTTAGGATGCCATCACTTGTAATACAATCATTATTTTACAGCAATCAAGAAGAATAAATGCTGCTTATTAAACTATGAAATGCCATTAATTATCAGATGCATCTCAATTTCACAGATATTGAAACATGTACCTTAGAATCAGTGAAATATGTTCATTTCTACTCTGACATATGTTCTCACAAATTAAAGATCTTATGATTAAACAGTACAGCCAATGTCAATGGTCTACCAACAATATTTTTACACTGAGTTGGCTTCACTAAGCCTCAGAATATTTTTCACCTTTCATGAGGTTAATATATGTAATTACAATTCACTAAGTCCTAAATTAAGACACTGGCTCAGCAGTAAAGAATCCACCTGCAATGCAGGAGACACAGGAAATATGGGTTCGATCCCTGGGCTGGGAAGATCCCCTGGAGGAGGGGATTCTTGCCTGGGAAATCCCATGGACAGACGAGCTGGCAGGGGCGGGGCCTACAGTCCATGGGGTCACAAAGAGTCGGACACTAGAGTGACTGAGTACAAATGCGTATTAGGTCTATTTAAGACTTGAGAGAGTTTGAGAAGTCAGAAGACTGGGAAAGACTCAAACTCTTGAGCTGAAGCAGAAAGATGTGGCTGCTGGAATTATTGTCACTTCTTTTAAGTCCAGAACTTGCTAAAAGGTCAGAAGAATAGAGTGTGTACACCTGTGTGTGTCCGGGAGCAGAGCCTGAAAATAGGGACAAGCCGGAGTGTCCGGAGGTCCGTGGGGCAGGGTCACATCTGGTGGCCCCAGTAGACCTTGTGAAATGTTACAATGGAAAGAGAAGACAGGACCCCTGCTCTTGGGCGGCTTAGAAAGACATCTAAAAAGAGAAGTGATGAAACTTTTAAACACACCTGACTCCAAGCTCGTAAAGTCTGGAGGACTTTCTGGAATGTAGGATTGAGATTTTGCTGTAAATTTGCACAAAGCTCATAATATACAGTAGAAAAAAATCTCAAAGAATGATCTCTGTATGAATTCTCTTCTTGCACTTATTTCTCATTTTTTCATGCAGTTTGGGACATTGAGATATCACATCCACATTTCCCTGTGTTTCTGCTAGAAAGATTTAATTTTGCTCCTTGCACATGAAATTAAGAGGAATGTGGAAGACAACGCCATCCACGATTTGTGGGGAGGTACGGAACATAAGAGAAATTCAAGCCTTTATAAATGAGCAGATGTGAGTCAATATGGGATTTTTAAGTAGGAAACACACATACACATTAAGAATCGTGTGTGAAGTATGCTCATCCCCAAAATAATGAGGTAAATCAATACACTTTCAATTAAGTAGTTTAAAAAAACAAGCTGAGCTCAACTTGCAAATTCTTCTGAAACTTTGAAAGGTGCAAACTCTCTCTTTACACACACACACACACACACACACACACACACACACACACACACACCAGCTTAGTAAAGTATCATTTTAAAACAAAAAACAAGCTGAGCTCAACTTGCAAATTCTTCTGAAACTTTGAAAGGTGCAAACTCTCTCTTTTACACACACACACACACACACACACACACACACACACACACACACCAGCTTAGTAAAGTATCATTTTAAAACAAAAGCAAACTCTCTCTTTTCACACACACACACACACACACACACACACACACACACACACACACACACACACACACACACACACACACACACACACACACACACACACACACACACACACACACACACACCAGCTTAGTAAAGTATCATTTTAAAACAAATTCTTCCCTGGAGAAAACTTACTGCCAAAGCATCTGGTCTGTGCTTTCGGAAGGCATTTAACAAGTTACTATCATTTCCCAGACTCACCAGGATAGCACTGACTTTCAAATGAATTAAAATTTTCTTTAGAAAAACAATTCTCAGGCCTCCCACAGCTATTGGAAAGGAAGAGTAAAGCAAGGTTAGAGGCAGATCTAGCCAAACTCCTTTCTTCAGGGAATAAAGAAATTGTTTTCAGATTTCGGTAACCATATATGTTTTTACATCACATCCCAAAGCAATCCCTGAAAGACAAGTATGGGTGAAGTGTGGATTTTCTACTGTTAAAGAACAAAACAAATTTGACAAAGATAGTTCAATTTAGTAAGCCTACTTTTGAATAAATGGACTGGCACAACAACAGTCTGGAAGAAAATAAAAATCTTATGTCATATGCAAAAATTAATTCCAGACAGACTAAAGACTTAAAATTAAAAAATCTTCCTAGAATATCTAAGAAAATGCATATACAATCCAGGAGTCACTTTCTCAGCCAAGAGTGAAAACACAGGAAAAGGAGACTTGTCTAAATAAAAAATTTAAGCTCTTGAATGGATACATATTATATAAACAAAGTTAACAGATTCAGTAAATGTAAATAAAAAATATCTCTATAATACACAAACGGCATCTAGAAATTGTCAGGAATAAATATACAACAGAAAAACCAGTAAAAATTATTTCGATTTGCAGAAGAGTACCTCTAAGTAATAAACAGATACATAAAAAGGGCACAAAAATCACTAATGGTCAGAGAATTGCAACTTAACATAGCAAAGATCTTATTCTGTATCCATTAGGCTGGAAAATACTGCTTGTATACTTCATATCTAATGGTTGTCACAGATTTGGAGAAATGGTATTCTCATACATCAATAATGGAAATGAGTATTGTTTCCGACTTTTCAGACAGCATTTCAGCAACTTCTATTAAATCAGTTCCACTTATGTGAATTGGGTTTTGATACTGGGACAGAGGATTCCCAGGTGGCTCAGTGATAAAGAATCCACCTGCCAATGCAAGAGATGCAGGTTTGATCCCTGGGTCAGCAAGACCCTGGAGGAGGAAATGGCAACCCACTCCAGTATTCTTGCCTGGGAAATCCCATGGACAGAAGAGCCTGGAGGGCCTCATTATAGTCCATGAGGTCACAAAGAATCAGACATGACTAAAGCGACTTACCATGCACGTACGGGGGATAGAATACCTACTTTCCCTGAACTGTTTCTTCTAAAAAGATTTCATTTTCATCCTTGCATGTGAGATTAAGAGAATCAGGAAGACAAAGTCATCAAAGATGTTTCGAGGGACAAGTGAAAGGTATGTGATAGAAACCACAGAATTTTATAGAAATAATGAACAAATGAATGACATTACATACATTCATGTGAAGTATAATTAACAGAGGCCAATAACTAGAAATAAATTGGACATCAATCAACAGAAGAATGAGTAGATCCGCACCGGGGAATATTATGCAGCTGTTAAAAAGGAATGAATTTGTTTTATACCAGATGATTTAGAAAGACTCTCAAGAATGACATAAACAGGAAGCCAAGAAGTGTGTATAATATGCAAGTATTAATAGATGTAATACAATTTCATTTTCACAAAGAAAGGACAGAATCCTATTTCAGTATATGTCTTTGTATCAAGGTTGGTTGGATCTGTGGGTGTAGAACCCATGGATACTATGGCCAGTTTACTATACAGACTTCAGCATCGGTGGATTTTGGTAACTGCAGGAGTTCTGGAATCAATTTCCCAAAGATACTAAGGGTGGACTACATATCTAATGTCAATGCAGGATTATATGAGAAGGGAGGAAATATGGAGCAAACTCTTGGATTGTTAAAGTGGATTGTATGGGTAGACAGGATTGGATTGGAGGCATGAGGGTTGACGTGAAGGGAGAAAATGAAAGGTAGCTAAAATGCCTCATTTCTCTAAAATTATGAGTGTGGGAGAGAGAATAGTGGATGCATGAAAGGACAATCACGGTTATCTCAGGGTGGTGGGACCTCAGATAACCTTAAGTTTTAACATATTTCCATGTATTCAAATTCTGAATATTGAATACATGATGTTTATAATTGGGAGAAATGAAATTCTATTTCATTGTGACCATTTAAAAAATTAGATAGACTGTAAATGATGTTTATAACTCAGTTCATATATTTCCCTTCTTCCTTCCCTGTCTAGTCTCCACTTATTTGCATGTAACTCCTCTGACATCGATTGTACTCAAACTGTAAACAACCTGCTTAGCTGGAAATCTTCCCAACTTGAGTCAAGAAGAGAGCAGACTGGAGGGAGGGCAAGAACAATTTCAGAATTCCCTGATCCTCCGTGAAGCTGGCTTGAGGCTTCTTCTCTGATGCTAAAAGATTCTCTTAAAGTCATCTTGTACTGTGCTTTCAGCAACTGCCACCTCAACCTTCTGATAAAGGCAACTATTTATAGAGTTCTCAGGTGTCAAGCTGGCAACAGAAAACATTTTTGATTCCCCCATCAATCACTGCCTATACATAGAGAGAATTAAACCCAGCTTGCCTCCTCTTATCTCTGGGTCCCTTCTTAACCATTACACTGACGTCGACACTTGCACAGATATTCAGCAGAGGAAATGAAATGACATTCAAACTATCACATTTGCTTCCCTCCTGGTCTTGAAGTTATCTGTGAATCTCTAGCATTTATTCTCTTGCATTCATACTCAGATTCTAAGCTTCAACCGACTCTCGAGTTGCTGAAACCTAACTCTTAACAAAAAGAGAGAACAGGAAATGAACAGAAACTCTAACTGCCCTAAATGCAGCCCTTCAGGGTTCATTATAGATTACCCACAAAAAGAATGACATTTTCATGAACATGTCCATTCATCCTTAGTCTTTAAAATCAAATAGTGGTGAACTTAGTTTGTCAGCTTAGTTTCAGACAACGCACAGGAATTTGTCAACAGTGATGTACCAATGAGGAACTATCCATGACTTGAACTTAAATATTGTACAACTGTAACTGCTTACACACA
The DNA here is from genome assembly GCA_917880005.1 of Nanger dama. Lineage (NCBI taxonomy): Eukaryota > Metazoa > Chordata > Mammalia > Artiodactyla > Bovidae > Nanger > Nanger dama. Next base: position 771,904 of record CAKJTW010000084.1, read on the forward strand.
ATATGGTTTTTACCAAGATTTTCATGAGATTATTGACTGACCACAATGCAATACGGAACATAACATTTAAATCCAATATCCAACTTGATGAAGAGAAGTAAATTAACCATAATTATTCAATTTCAGAAACAGGTAATGCCTATTTAAATATGAAAGTTAACCAGAGAAAATGGAACAGAAGTTTATAAAGTGATTAAACCCCCATGAAGCCTAGAGATTATTATAAACATCCTACAAAAACAAAACAAGAATAAAGGACACTAGGATTTCATTTTTATTCAGGAGCTTTGGAGAAAAAAAAAAACTCTACCAAAAACAACTGAATAACTTATAAAATTCACAATATGAAGCAATCATTGAATTTATTCTAGTAGAAAGCAATGGCACCCCACTCCAGTGCTCTTGCCTGGAAAATCCCATAGACAGAGGAGCCTGGTAGGCTGCAGTCCATGGGGTTGCAAAGAGTTGGACACGACTAAGCGACTTCTTTCACTTTTCACTTTCCTGCACTGGAGAAGGAAATGGCAACCCACTCCAGTGTTATTGCCTGGAGAATCCCAAGGATGGCGGAGCCTGGTGGGCTGCCATCTCTGGGGTCGCACAGAGTCAGACACAACTGAAACAACTTAGCAGCAGCAGCAGCAGCCTTCAAAGTGATGCAAATTAGAAAAAGTACCAATTTTTAGATCTAAGTTAGCAAAGACTGAAAAAAAACTGATATTCAGTGATGCACACTGATATTCATTAACTGCTAATGGTGCAAACTTTCCTGGCTATAATTAGCAATACACATCAACAACCTAAAAAAAAAAAGAAAAATTTTAATCCCTCTTCCAGGAACCTCAAATAATGAATGATGTATAAAACAAACAAATTTAAGTATAAAGATAGCCTCAAAAAAATGACACTCAAAACTAAATGTCTAATAAGTAGAAAATGGTCCAATAAATAATGGTTAATTGGTAACAGAATTGCATTCAGTCATGACAATTTTATTTTCAAAGAAGATTAATAATGAAAGAAAATGCTCATGATATAATGTAAAATTTTAAGTTTTATATACAGTTTGGGCTTCCCTGGTGGTCAGACAGTAAAGAATCTGCCTGCAATGCAGGAGACCCAGGTTCGCTCCCTGGGATGGGAAGATCCCCTGAGAAGGGAATGGCAACCCACTCCAGTATTCTTGCCTGGAGAATCCCGTGGACAGAGGAACCAGGAAGGCTACAGCTCATGGGGTCACAAAGAATTGGAAATGTCTAAAGGAATAACACTTTCACTTTCATATACAGGTTAGGGCTTCCTGGGTGGATCAGTGGTAAACAATCCTCCTACCAAGGCAAGAGTCGCAGGAGACTCAAGTTCCATTCCTGGGTCAGGAAGATCCCCTGGAGTATGAAATGGCAACCCACTCGAGTATTCTTGCTGGGAAATCCCATGGACAGAGGAGCCTGACAGGCTATACAATCCATGGGGTTGCAAACGGTCAGACACGACTTAGCAACCAAGCACATATATAGTTTAGTCTCACTTTATATACATTCTCCATGTACATGGCATGCCTGCATAATAGGAAAATGTTAATAACAATGATATAACCTCTGGAATTAACACTGATATTCATTTCTGTCTGTTTCCCTATAGTAAAACTCTCTATAATGATGATATTGGGTGATGGTGGGGAATAGTAAGTATGTTTTAAAAAAAAACAACCACTAAGCCTCTCTGGCAAAAGAAATAGTTTAAAAAATTGGACAACTATCCCCATTGTGTGCATCAGGTCAAGGGCAAAAATCTGAAAATTAGGCCAACCAAAAAGAATGCAAGAGTGCCTTCTAACAATGTCTTAAGAGTATACAACTTTTCATGCTTACTGAAAAAGTACTTCGTCCTCTAATAAAGAGCCCCTTATACAGAGCCGCTTTAAGGTTTTAGCTCAAGGATGGAGAGAGAAAAGTTGGGGCAAGAAGTTCCTACTCTCTTAACTGCAGAAGAACCCAAACAAGGAAATGTCTAGGAATTGGGGCCCAAGGCATGACTGTTTTAGTAAGTTTGGGGTAGTAGAAAAAAAAAAAGAAAGAAAGAAAAGGAAAAGCATCAAGGCAAAAATCTAAAAGGCAGAGGCTGACGGGTAACTCCCAATATTCAATGACCCCCTTTCCTGCACTGTGCCCAATTAAGATTCCACTCACCTTCCTGTCCACAAAGGAGTGTGTAAGTCCTGACCAATGAGATGTGAGTGCAAGGCAGTGCAGGATCGATGGTGAGACATAGCCTTGGGCCCTTCCCTCTATCTGGGATGCAGACATGATGGCTAGAGCTCCAGCATCCACTGAGAACCATGAAGTGAGAACGACCTGCTGAGGATGACAGAGCAGAAACCCATGAGAAGCCTGGGTTCTTGTCATTCTGCCCTGTCATTCTGGGCCATGTTTCTTCAGACTTTTATTATTTGAAAAAGAAAGAAATCTCCATGTTGGATAAGCCATTATTGCTATTATTATTGTTGGTCCTGTTACATACAGTTAAAATTAACCTGAAGTGATGTACCTGGCCATGATAAGCTTCTGAAAATTTTTCTCTTGATGCTGTCTACTCTCCATGGCTCCCTTCCTCTTAACGGACCAAAGAGTGGACCAAAATAAACAGGAAAAAATAAAAGTAAAATATCTTACTAAAGCTTTATGTTATTTTTAAGTAATCTGAACCTTCATGAGCTCTCTCTCTTTCAGACATAACTAATTAAATTGGTTTTAACTTGGGTCTGGTGTTTCGTTGATTTTATGAGTCAGTGATCCAAGGTAAAAATGGATTCCTCATTACTTTATATGTTAACCTGAAACGAAGTGAAGATTTCATAAGATAAACTATGGAGGATCAAGAATGACAATGAAATAGATATTAGGTCTTTGATTCCAGCCATCCCTTACTTGCCCACTCAAGGAAGAGAAAGGCATCTGCAGGGAAGAATGTCCTGGAGTTATTCAAGTGAATTTCCTCCTGCATTTCATTAACCTTTTTTGAATGGATGACAAGTCTCTTACAACCAGTGCCTCCTAATTACCTACTAGATAACAAATATGTTTAAAAATAGCAGAGTAAATATTTACTGTTTTCCAGTTACTTTTAGGTATTTGAATCTAGTTTCCTGCTAGGAGGAAAATACTGTCAATTTGAACTAATTATCAAGAGCAAAGTTTCATTTCTAACATCTTAACATTTATTACTGAGAAAACTATCACCTTGGGGAAAAAAAAAAACTGACCAAGGAAATTTTTCTTTACTGAATGGAAAAAAACAACAGAACACAGCCTATTCAAAAATATTCATAAGGATACATACATAAGCTCTATTCACAATTCTGTTCCTCTCTAAGCTATAATCAGACCTAATCATAACTTACTGTACATGTTAAATATTAACCTAAATAACTTCATAACTATAAGACTTCACATTGCATTTTAAATTCAATAACTTGATATTCATTAAACAACCATTAAACCATCAAAGCTCAAGTGGTATTTAAATATTTATTTCAAAGTAGGTTTAAGAATTAGCAGAATCGATTAAAATGACTTGCCTTATACAGTAATTCATCTACAGGGCTAGGAAAGGGCTCAGGAAAACTGGGTTTTCCTTCTCCTCCTACCACTATATAATACTCCTGCAATGGCATAAAAGGAAACTCACTGTCTGGGATTAAGAGACTATGGTTTCAAGTCAATCTTGGGGCTATTCTAGGAAGACAACAACTGTACCAAATTAGCAGTGGTAGTTTTGCAACACTACTTAAACCAAGCGGCTTGCTTTGCTTAGAAGTAAAACTTCTAAGAGCTTCTGATGCTCTGAGAAGATGAAACAATGGATAGTTAAATGGTGAGCTGGCTATCCAACCAGGTTCTTTCTTATCCTAAGAGTTGACTAGCTCCAAAGATGTATGGCATTCTAGGTGATACAAGGCTAAAAATTTAATGACATACTACATGGAATATGTGAAGAAGGCATCTGAATTTCAGAATGAAAGAACTAGTAAGAAAGCAAAGAGAGAAAAAAAAAGGCCTTTAAAAAATGAGTTTTAATTGCTAGAAATAATTTATTTAAAGATGGATAACTAATGAACCTAAGAATCATTATTTCATCATGATGTTACGAGTCTCTACTTTTCCTACTGCTAACTGTAGGACCTACCACCTTAGTTTGTGTGTCTCAACTGAAACAAAAGTGAAATTCTGTCGGACTTGCAGGAGGCCACAGACAGCTTTAGTAATCTACTTTGGACCTTAAAAATTTTAACACTGAGATTTATTCATTCATTTATTCAATTCTTACTGAATGCCTCCTACATACCAGGAAGTGTGCTAGGAGCTGGGAAATCATGATAATTTATGAAATTGTTTATACTTTTAATGAAATTTGGGTAAATGTTCTTATGAAACTGGGAATAGGGGTGGAGGTTTGAGATGTAGGGAAACAACTTCAGGTGGAAATATCATCTAAAGAAGAATTAATCCCATGAGATTTAAAAACATTTTAGCAAGCATTTTATATTTTATCAAATATGACAAAATAATACATAAACAATAAAGAGTTATTTTTCAAGTTGCATATAATAGCTGGTTTTCTTAAGATTGATAGTCCTGCTAAAGACAAGTTTATGAGTCTTCCTAGAACTACAGCTTTGTTAGTGAAAAGACAGATACCTCAGGAATCTCAGACAAAAATAAATGAGTTTACAAGCTGGTCGACTAAAACTTGCTATTTCAATAAGGAAGCCAAATGAGGTAAAGAGACTAAAATACTTTCTTTATGATACAGTCAATCACAATGATCAAACCAGTTTTCCTTTTACAGATGAACTGAGCATCTCAAGATTCTTTTTTCTCATCATGTGGATACTCCCTTAAGACTTTCAAAATTGACATCTTATTTGAAAAGCAAGAGCGTTTAAAATAGGAGCCACGTCCAAATCTCATCTTACGAGTCTAAATGTTGATAACCGTCCACTGTCCTACACAAGATCCTATTATGCATGGCCAACTCGAATACATGATAACTAGAGGAAAATGACAGTATGTAAAAGAATATTCAAGAGACTTTCTTCAAAACCTACCTGTGTATAACATACTAGGCACTTCTTTCCTGCTAACAGTTATTCAACTACAGATCCTCAGAAAATCATCTTCAATCCAATAAAAGCACTGATGAGTGCCTACTAAAAATTTCAAAGATAACACTTGAATCTAGAAACACCTGTGACACTTTCAAACAGCCACGTGGAGCCTCACAGCCATCTGAGTGGCCACAGGTGTTTCTGCTCCATCAGCTCTCCAGGCACTTGAACGGTAGACTTAAGAGAAGGAGCTCAGCAGAAAGCAAATACCAAAGGCCCCAGCATGCCACACACCTGGGGCTTGGAATCAACTCTGCTTCCTCCACACAGTGAGGAGAGAGAAACTGCAGCTATCCACCCAACGCAGCTGCCTCCAACGCCTACCATCTTTATTTCTCTCTCCCTGGCAGTTCATGCAGCCTTGGTCTTCTTTCTTTCAACAAGCAGGACCATACACTCACCTTTCCTGCTGTAGACAAGCATTCTTTGAACTAGGGTATGTGTCTGAAGCAAAGCCAACACTTCCCAAGGGGTTCATCACCACAGCTATGTGCTGTGCTTAGTCTCTCAGTTGTGACCGACTCTTTGCAACCCCATGGACTGTAGCCCACCAGGCTCCTCTGTCCATGGGATTCTCCAGGCAAGTATACTGGAGTGGGTTGTCATGCCCTTCTCCAGGGGATCTTCCCAACCCAGAGATCGAACCCAGGTCTCCGGCATTACATATGGATTCTTTACCGTCTGAGTCACCAGGGAAGTGAGTCAATTTCCAAGTCCACAGCTTTCAAATATTCTCCTGTCTAAAAACTGATCTGCCCTGAAACTGAAACTGTGATGGAAGAACATCCCTCCCACGATGAATGGCAGCTGTCCTTCATTACCTCCCCCTCCCAAAGGTCCTTCTCCCACTTTACAAAAGCAGTTCCTCTGCATCAACTTCACCAGATCTTTCTAATCTGCATTACCCCAGAGTGTAAAGATCCCCGGGCACAGGGCTACTAACAAAAGAACAAATGAAAATGCTGATCCCTGCTGAGGAGTGCAAGTCTCCAGCGTCTGAGTAACTCCTTTCCTAACACAGGTAATTTCCACTTCTTTGTCTAAAACAACCTCAACTATTTAAATAAAAAGGGCCTGCGGCCAAATGAAATACAGAATACTAGTTTTTTATTTATATTCTTTTTTTTTTTGGTACAGAAGGTAAGGCAGTGATCAATAAGACACTGCTTTGGGAAAGATCTCTGGTGTTCTCTTTATTTACTGCAAGTAATAAACCCTTCCTTCTAACAGAAAAAAAAAAAACAAAAAAACAAAAACAAAAACTATATTCCACTGGAGTAAAATTCTGTAGGAGAAAGGAAATGGAAATATGAATTTAAGGAGAAAAAGGAAAGACGTAAAAATTTTAACTGTTAAGAACTTATTCATGCATTTCAAAAATGAATAACGTTGAGAATCAAATATGAAGTGAAGTGAAAGTCACTCAGTCGTGTCCGACTCTTTGCAACCCAAATTCTCCAGGCCAGAATACTGGAGTGGGTAGCCTTTCTCTTTCCCAAGAGATCTTCCCAACCCAGAGATTGAACCCAGGTCTCCCGCATTGCAGATGGATTTGGTGGCTCAGAGGGTAAAGCGTTTGCCTGCAATGCGTGAGACCCGGGTTTGATCCCGGGGCTGGGACGATCCCCTGGAAAAGGAACTGGCAACCCATTCTGGTACTCTCGCCTGGAAAATCCCATGGAAGGAGGAGCCTGGTAGGCTACAGTCCATTCAGTCGAAAAGAGTCAAACACGACTGAGTGACTTCACTTTCTTTACCAACTGAGCCATAAGGGAAGCCCAAGAACACTGAAGTGGGTAGCCTATGCCTTCTGCAGGAGACCTTCCCGACCCAGGAATCGAACCAGGATCTCCCGCATTACAGGCGGATTCTTTACCAACTGAGCTGTAAGAGAAGTTACGAGGGCATCAAATATAGATTCTACTAGAGTTTTTTAAACAACGCAATAACTTGAAAAGTCAATGTTGACAGTATGATGAAAAATAACATCCTCTACAACTATTTAAACTGTACAACTATATAAAACTATTAAACTAAGATGGAAAGTTTTAGCAATTAATTTAGAAATGTGCTTACAGTACAGGCTTTTACAGAATCTTTCAGGCGCTGTAAGAGCAAAAAGTTGAAAGAGCACGGCTGGAGAACAACTCTTCAGAGCACTTCCAAGAAAAAATACTGAATAGACAGAGAAAAAGAACAATTTCCCCACCTACCTACCCTTAAGTGTGGATGGGCTGATGATGGGTGAGGATTAGTATTCTCTCCACCTTGTCAGTCATAAAAATATTTTTGAACCTGGTTCTACAGCCAACAGTTTCCAAGACTGATGATGAGGTTAAATATCTGATTTTAACTGCGTTGCAGAACGGGTTAGATTCTGGCTGAAGTGATGTGTTTCTTAAGGAGAACCTCTAGAGTACTTTTCTTTTAGTCTCCAGAAAGACTCGTGAGGCCATACTGTGGTGGTGGTTTAGTCGCTAAGTCACGTCCGACTCTAGTGATCCCACAGGCTATAGCCTGCCAGGCTCCTCTGTCCATGGGATTTCCCAGGCAAAAAAGACTCACTAATTTTGTATTTATCTTAAACGATGACAAATTTCACCACTGGGGGTGGAATAGTGAATGTGTCTGGCAATTCATGAGTGACATGCAGGAGGCAAAGAACTGGAAAGCTCTTACTGTGTAGTTAGTATGTGAAGTATGGCAAACGTCCTAAACAGTGCTCTCAACAGGCATGTCTACATACCCTAGACCCTCAGACTCTTTTTGCCTTCTTTCTCTGATTCTTTACTTTCTTCTCTGCCCCTTACCGCTTTTCAGCCACTCCTCTGGGAAGCAGAAAATCGTCTAAATATGATGAATGAGGCCGGCACTTAATTCGATGTCTACTCTATTCTAAAAATATTGACTTTCCGGTCCTCCAGCTCTCAAGAGAGACAGTGGGGCTCTTTAGAGCAGACGTCAGACCTACTCTAAATCTACTCCTGTTTAGTATAAGGAGGTAGTACAGTTTAAGATAAAAGGTCTGTCTTCAGAGTTGGAAAGTCAGCTAAAAAATCACAATCCATCATTTACTAGGTATGTTGCTCAATTTCTCCAAACCTCAGGTTCCCAAAGTCCTTAAAATGGGGTGCTAAGGATTTGAGACAAGACATATCAAGCACTTAGAAACCGACCAGCACATAGTAGGCATCCAATAATCAACAGTTCTGAAATTAATGTGTTTTTAAATGATTGCTTAAAATCAGCCAATAGTTTCCTCTTGGCGTAATGTCAACTACTACCATGTTTTTCCATTCCTTTCTAACCTCTCTGAAAACAAGTGATTTGGAAAATGACTACCTTTCATGTCTAAGTATAGGGTGTATGTGTGTGTGTGTATAAAATGTACCTGCAGCACTAAAGCTGGCAGGACATACACAGGGATGAGGGCTGCACACATTTCACATGGCAGCATGTCCTTAACGTGTTCTGCGCACTGCTGTGACACATTTAAAAATAAACATGGAATCTATGACCAACTCTTTTAAAGTCTATCCAAATTTAATTGGTAATCTAACACTTTCCACCCTTCAAATTAGCAAAGTTTATTGGTTCGAGCTGTTTGTAAAATACTTATTATTTTAAGGTTGTAGGGAAACTGCTACTCCCATGATTCTCCCTTGAGCATGAGTATAACCTTTAGTCTCAGAAGCAATTTGGCAATGTGTAACAAGGACTTAAAAAGGATTTACATGCTTATTCAGCAGGGGAGGAATATATCCTAACCCAAACAAATAGATTTATGTATAAGAGTATTCATTATATCACAACTTAAAATTCATAAAATGAAGCAGCTTTGGTGTCCACTGCAGGGGACTTGATATATGGTACAGCCATCATCCCATGAAACAGCATGCAGCTTTAAAAAAGTTTTTTTTTTTTAATAAGATGAGATTAAGTGAAAGGACCAAAGTATAAAGCAGTATTTGGCTATGATTCCAAATTTGTATATGCCACTGTGATCCTCAAGCAGTAATAAAAGAAACTTTACAATACGGAATTGGAATTACACACAGTGATCAAAATCCATTCCACAGCTTGAAAGGACACACTGTTAAGACTTGCTACCCACGTCCTAATTTGAAAAAGAAGTGTGGGATGAGTACACTGCTGATTCAGATCCTTTTTATGAATGGCGAGGAGAGGAAAGTGGATTGTAAAGCTGAAAGTTATGTCTGCAACTGACATTCAGCCTCTTAAAATTTTGTTTAATGAAACTTTTGGGTGACTTTTATACCACACACATCCATGTTCACCATCTAGCTATTAAGTTTTGGTGAAGTGAGCAGAGATGAGAGATAGGAAAAAGTGAGGAATCCTATTAACCTTTCAGTATACACAATCTCACACAATGTAGGAATAAATGAAACTCAGAGTACACACACACACACACTCTGATTCAGACCTGCGGACACATATTTAAAGCATTCCCACTCTAAACAGAAATGCCTCAAACATAGCACCTGACCGTCCCTGAACTCACCTGCCCTTCATCACTAGTTTCAGAACTCCTAGCTTATTCCCAGTGCCCACGACTACCACCACCAATTAAACAAAGCTAGTAAGCACGGGGAGACTGTTTTACAGTGATTCTGAACTCTCCTGCCTTTATTTTTCACAGCAGTACTTCAAACGTCTAATCTAACTCCTCAGAAGAAAGGGAACAAAAATGCCTTTAGACGCTTATAACGTCTCACGTTACACATGCCTGGACTCCAGAGAAAAAGGAGCAACCCAAGTCCTTTGAGCAGAAATGACACCTTTCTGCTCAGTGCTGATTTGGCGTGAGCCCAGCTTTATCTACTTGCCTGCGGGCCTGGGCCCAGGTGCTTCAAGCAGCCCCATAGCAGAGGCCAGCTTGTTTCTGCAAACAGTCTGAAACCGCATGAAGCCAAAATCAACAGAAGTTATTACGAAAACACAAAGGCAAAACACACCTAACTGCCACCTTGTCTGTCACAGCTCTCAAACCGAAAAGTATCTTGACAGTATGCACATCTATCTACCTGTTTGCAGATGTCAGCCTGCAGAACAAACAGCTGGGAAACGTGGGGTTAGTCTCTGGTTGTCGATTTCAGGAAACACGAGCCTGTCTTAGTTTTGAGCACAGGTTCCAGGTCAATACAGGTTTTCGGGACTTCAGTTTTTTTTTCCAGGCTGGAAATGCGCTAAGCTAATAATTAACCTTAAGCATACCATCACCTCTACTAAAAACATTTGCTACACACAGGTCTAAATTACTTTCAGTTGACTTAAACAAAACAGACAAGCTGTAATAAAAGGTCTCTGAGAAATGTGATCTCTTTCATTGGTCACCCAGGACCTTTTCCCCTAAAATCTGCTCCTTCTTGGGGAGGGGAGGGGGAGAGTTGCCAAAATAAAGATGCCACCCAAAGCACAATTATTTGTGAGAAAGTTACCTAAGCTAACTCTTCAGGGTTTCTCAGGTTGAGTAATTCTTGCAGGCGGGTAGGGAGGGACAGCTCGCCTCCAAGATTACTATCTGCAGAGGTTTCCCTAATGTTGATTTTTTTTTTTTTTTTTTTGGCGTCCTTTGAATTATCCTGCAAGGGCTCTGATTTTCACATCTCTAGCTGCTGCTGGGGGAGTTGAGAGCGACGCGCCAGGGCTGCGGCAGCCGCTCGGGCCAAGTCTAACGCCTGGGGGGCGGGCAGCCCACTCCCCACCGGGTCCCACCCTCCCCGGCACAGGCGCGCACAGCCCAGCCAAGACTGCGGTTCGCGGGCGGGGACTCACCGCTGTCCAGCCGCGCGATCTGGGGCAGTCGGTAAGTGCTGACCAGGAGGTCGAGCGGAACGGCCACCGAGCTCCACTTCACATCCTTGAGGCTGCAGCCCAGCGAGGGCGCCGGGTCCATCTTCCCCGCCTCCTCCGGCCCCGCGCTCCCGCCGCCGGCACCACCCCGCGCCTCGGCGGCCGCCGCTGCTCGCGCTCGCGGAGCTGGGACGCGCGAGGGGCGCCCGGCACTCCGGCCGCGGGCAGCCCGGGGCGCGGCGGCGGCGGCGGCGGCGGCTGCGGCAGCCGGGAGCGAGGGAGGGACGGAGGGGGCCGCAGCCGGCTCAGCTGCCGCTGCGGGGCATGGCTGGGGCGCCCCGCGTGCCCTCAAGCCCGGAGAGGACAGGCAGCAGCCCCGCGGCGGCCGGAGTGGCTGCGGCGGCCCCCGCTCCGCCTCCTCCTCTGGCCCCGGGTCTGCAGCTGCGGCGGCCGCCCGCTCGCCTCCTCCTCCTCCTCACCCCTCCTTCCCTCCGCCTGGAGCGGTGGAGGAGGAGCCGCGGGTCTGAGAAACGCCATAGCAGCGCTCCCAGCACTGACTAATCAACAAGGTGCGAGCAACGCCTGCGCAGCTCGGAGAGACCCCGCCCCCGCCTCCCCGGCGCCGCCCGCCCCGCCCCGCCCCGCCTCCCGCTCGGCCTCCCCCGCCCCCGGCAGCCGGGCGGGCTCGGCTAGGCGGCGGCTCCGGGATCCGGCGGGCGTCTGGGCGCGCTCCGCAAGCTTTAGCTCTCGCTCCCCCTCCGACCGCTCCGGCGCCTTGCAGCCTCGCCCCGGCGCCGCTGCGCGCCCGCATTCCTTTGCTTTCGGGGCCTGCCCGGAGGGCGCCCTGGGGGAACAAGGCGAGCTCGGGAATCTCACTTGTTCTGAAGATATAGCTCCTCTCGGTCCATCCCCCACCGTGGCGCTGGAGTTGCTGTGATAGGGCGCAAGAGAGCTGTGTGGTGCCCATCTCTTGAGAGTGCCACAGCTGGGGAAAGCATCCATCCCCTGGCGTGCCTCCCGCCACCCCGCCCCGACAGTCCTAAAACTCTCCAGAAACGCAGCTGGAAGTTACCCCCTTGAGTCTAGACTCAAGTTTTAAGATTATTTTACACCAGACTCTGGCTACAAGGAGGAATGAAAAAGGCCTAATCACCGAGAAACAGAAAGGTAACGAATTATCAGTATCCACACAAGGGAAGATGACTGTCGGATTGGCACCTTCATTGTACCGACAAACTGCTGGAGACAGCGGAGATTGAGACCAACAGCCACAGACAAGCCAATTTACTGGGAGGCGACGGGAACCAGCTGTTGTCACATGATTTTCTCACTCATTTCTCTCCCGGAGTTGGAATAATTCTCGTTTTCTAGATATACGTACCAAGGCATTTGGTAAATTGGCAAGACTGTGCACTTGTAGATGGATATGCCTGGATTCAAGCCCACAGTCCGCTTTCTGTGATAAACACTCTGTTTTCCCCAATATTGACTGTGGCCTACTCAGACAGAGCTCAGAGGTGGCTGTAAGATTCCTGTTTCTTTAAGCACATCCTAACTTTTAAGTGCTACTTTTTTTTTTAAGATTATTTTACACCAGGAAAACAATGGCTTCCCAGGTGGCACTAGTGGTAAGGGAACCCGCCTGCTAATGCAGGAGATATAAGAGGCCTGGGTTCGATCCCTGGGTTGGGAAGATCCCTTGGAGAAGAAAATGGCAACCCACTCCAGTATTCTGGCCTGGAGAATCCCATGGACAGAGGAACCTGGTGGGCTACAGTCCATAGGTCCCAGAGATTAGGACACCATAGAAGCTACTTAAGCACACGGCACACACACCGGCAGAGGCAAGTGGTGGCCAGGTAAAAGGGTTACATAGATGAGTTCTTTATATTTTTCAATACGTATTCAGTGTGCAGTGCATGGAAGACAAAACAAACACCTGCTTCACCTGCCCAGGGGGACTTGAAAACAACCGCTGCCTTTCAGACGGCTGGTTAGGTCTGTGCCGATGAATAAACCTCTCCATAACAATTACAGAAAAACCCTGGTGATGCTTCTCACACTTTCCCTGTCCTTCCCCTTGAAGCACTGACAATGATTTTCACAAAATCTTTTGCTGAAAGTTTTCAGCTTTGTGTCACTGATGTGAAGTTCCAGAAAAGTCTTGGGGAAAAAAAAAGTGGGGGTAGTTTTTAGTCTATTTTACTCCAAATCCCTGGTGACTTCGACGGAACAGTATTCTTGCCTGGAGAACTCCACGAATAGAGGAGCCTGGCAGGTTACAGTCCAGGGGGTGGGTAAAGAGGCGAACGACTGAGAGACTAACATTTTCACTCAGAATCAGAGGTCCCTAAAGTTGGAAGTTTTGTTCACAGAAAGAAGAATTTTTTAAAATTAAAAGGAACCAGTTTTCCAGAAGTCATGTATGGATGTGAGAGTTGGACTGTAAAGAAAGCTGAGCACCAAAGAATTGATGCTTTTGAACTATGGTGTTGGAGAAGACTCTTGAGAGTCCCTTGGACTGCAAGGAGATCAAACCAGTCAATCCTAAAGGAAATCAGTCCTTAATATTCATTGGAAGGACTGATGTTGAAGCTGAAACTCCAATACTTTGGCCACCTGATGCAAAGAACTGACTCATTTGAAAAGACCCTAATGCTGGGAAAGATTGAAGGTGGGAGGAGAAGGGGATGACAGAGGATGAGATGGTTGGATGGCATCACTGACTCAATGGACATGAGTTTGAGTAAACTCTGTGAGTTGGTGATGGACAGGGAGGTCTGGCGTGCTGCAGTCCATGGGGTTGCAAAGGGTCGGACATGACTGAACTGAACTGAACTGAAAAGCAATCAAATGCCAAGTATTTTTTTCCTATTTAAGTAATTAATCATTTCTGAAAATTAAGCTCAGGCTCCAAAAATGATACAAGAAACATTTAAGAATGGATAGGGTCAGGGGTCTTTCAGCCAGTTAGTAGATCCTTAAACCTTAAATGGTAGATTAAAAAATAATAATAATTTTCTTCTACTATTACATCCTCTTTAAAAGCTTCAGGGAATAGGGAGAAGTAGTTCTTTCCCATGAAAGCACTGGTAACTTATGACCTAAAGGCAAGATAAAAAGTAAAAAGATTAATGCAATCAACTTTTTTTAATCAATAGAGAACTTACATTAGATTTGCTCTTATTGCTGACCTTGCAGAAAAGTTTTCATTTCAACCTTGAGTATTAAAGGGAAGAAATTTTAATGAGCTCCAAAATCTTATAAAATCTCCAGTCGTGGCAGAACTGTTTCAGAAAGATTTTATTTGTAAGACAAAGAGAGTTTTGGTTAAACTGTAGGGGAAAAAAATCAACTGAGAAGAGTACTCTTTCAGTCTGACTGAACTGCACTTCCAAACATGATATAAAGAGGCATGTTGTCTTAAGATTGTTGGACCAGTGAAAACCACTCACATAAAAGTGTAACAACTGGGTACAGGGGCAAAACTTACAAGATTTTACAGTTTACAAAAAGGAAACACCCAGGAAAAATTTTCTGTAAAGCAAAATTCAATGTACTGGTCCCTCATTCCTGCCAAATACCTTTTAAATTGAGATTTGTGGAAGGCAGCATTTTATGGTGATTAAAAATATTGACTCCAATGCCAGATGGCATGGCTTTGATTAGTGACTCTGCTTCTATTCAGGAGCTTGGGCAACTTGCTGTTGCCTCTTCTGAAAAAATGGAGATGATTGCTATAGACTGAATGTTTTTGTTCTCCCCAAATTCTTATGTTGAAACCTAATCCCCAGGTGGTGATTTGGGGAGATGATTAGATCATGAACAAGAAAACGGCCTCTAAACAATTATCCTTCAATTAAAAAAATTAATAAACTTTCAGTTCAGTTCAGTCACTCCGACTCTTTTTGACCCCATGAATTGCAGCATGATAGGCCTCCCTCTTCATCACCAACTCCCAGAGTTCACCCAAACCCATGTCCATTAAGTAGGTGATGCCATCCAGCCATCTCATCCTCTGTTGTCCCCTTCTCCTCCTGCCCCTAGTCCTTCCCAGAGTCTTTTCCAATGAGTCAACTCTTCGTATGAGGTGGCCAAAGGACTGGAGTTTCAGCTTAAGCATCATTCCTTCCAAAGAACACCCAGGGCTGATCTCCTTCAGAATGGACTGGTTGGATCTCCTTGCAGTCCAAGGGACTCTCAAGAGTCTTCTCCAACACCACAGTTCAAAAGCATCAATTCTTTGGCACTCAGCTTTCTTCACAGTCCAACTCTTATATCCATACATGACCACTGGAAAAACCATAGCCTTGACTAGACATACCTTTGTTGGCAAAGCAATGTCTCTGCTTTTGAATATGTATCTAGGTTGATCATAACTTTCCTTCCAAGGAGTAAGCGTCTTTTAGTTTCATGGCTGCAATCACTATCTGCAGTGATTTTGGAGCCCCCCAAAATAAAGTCAGCCCCTGTTTCCACTGTTTCCCCATCTATTTACCATTAAGTGATGGGACCGGATGCCATGATCTTTGTTTTCTGAATGTTGAGCTTTAAGCCAACTTTTTCACTTTCCTCTTTCACTTACATCAAGAGGCTTTATTTTAAAAAGAAAGAAAACGGTTCTCACCAGATTCAGAATCTACAAATGCCTTGATCTTGGACTTTCCAGCCTCCAGAAATGTAAGAAATAAATTTCTGTTGTTTATAAACCCCCTAGTCTATGATAGTCTGTAATAACAGCCCAAATAGACTAAGATAAAAATAATAGTTCTCATCTCATAGGGTTGATATGAAAATGTAATCCTTTAATATATGTTGAGCACTCAGAACAGGGCCTGACACATAGGAAGGCTTCCTTGGTGGCTCAGCTGGTAAAGAATCTACCTGCAAAGCAGGATACCCCAGTTGGATTCCTGGGTCAGGAAGATCCACTGGAGAAGGGATTAGACTACCCACTCCAGTATTCTTGGGCTTCCCTGGTAGCTGAGATGGTAAAGAATCCACCTGCAATCCAAGAGACCCAGGTTCAATCCCTGGGTGGGGAAGATCCCCTGGAGAAGGGAATACTGAAGTGGGACTACCCACTCCAGTATTCTGGCCTGGAGAATTCCGTGAACTGTATAGTCCATGGGGTCACAAAGAGTCAAACACGACTGAGTGGCTTTCACTGCACTGACACATAGGAAGGGCTAAAAGAAGTATTGGGGGTTTTTCTTTTGTTTTCTTTTTTAATTTTCTTTCTTTCTTTATTTTTTAATTTTATTTTTACTTTATTCTACTTTACAATACTGTACTGGTTTTGCCATACATTGACATGAATCCGCCACAGGTGTACACGAGCTCCCAATCCCGAATCCCCTCCCACCTCCCACCCCATATCATCTCTCTGGATCATCCCCGTGCACCAGCCCCAAGCATCCTGTATCCTATATCAAAAAATACTTTCTGACTACTTTTAAAAAATGTATTTATATTTATTTATTTATTTGGCTGTGCCAAGTCTTAGCTGCGGCCCTTGGGATCTTCACTGCTGCATACAGGAGCTTAGTGGTGGCATGCAGATCTTTAGTTTCAGCATGCGGGATCCAGTTACCTGCCCAAGGAGTGAGCCCAGGGCCCCTGCATTGGGCGCTCAGTCTTGACCACTGGACTACCAGGGAAGTCCTGAAGTACTGGTTTTGAAGGGGCAAAGATTAGAGAAGAAAGGAAGAGGCAAACGGAGCTGTGAGGAAGTGATTCGATTTTGGAAGAACAGTTATATCTGGCAAGTAGTAGAGAGCATCAGTCCTCAAATGGAAAACCCAGGTGCCTGCGCCCACCTGTGGAACCTCTGTCCCTAAGGCTAGAGTTTGTGGGGTTAATTCCACAGTAAGCCAGTCCTGTCACCCAGCCAATCCAGGCAGTGGCTGTGATGACTCTTCATATGCTGATAAGCTCAGAAGTGAATCAGGCATATGATACTATATGACTCCTATCAGGGACGCTTCATGACATCCTAACTGTGAAACTTCATTTATATGTGCATAATTCATTAATTCTCTGCATTATTGGCTTTGCGGGATAAAAACATTACATGTTGGTTTTCTTTATATCAGAATGTCCTCGGTCACATAATAGGCTAGCAGTCAAGTGTGATATTAAAGTTCATAGCCCTGGTGGTTTCTAGGTCTCTAAGCTCTTTCCCCTGTCAACTAAAGTCCATGCTGTCACCTAACTCAGGTCACTCTGCACTTAAAAACTTGTACAGTGTCTTTATCTTCAGTGTCAGTGGGATAAAGTGTAAAGCCCTTTGTCTATATAAAATGTTCTTCCTTCATGTGATTGGGTGTCCTCTCCAGCCTCATCTTGACTACCTGCTGATACCTTACAATCTGGTGGTAGTAGTAGACAGTAGTAGTGCTTTCTTGTAGTTGCCCAAATATGCCATGCTAATACTGGGTTGGCCAAAATGTTTCATCGGGTTTTTCCATTATAGCTGGTAGGAAAACCCAGACAAACTTATTGGCCAACCCAATACATGCCCTTGAAGAGGCGATCCTCTTGGCTTGGAATGCTTTTCTTCCTTTCTTTTCCATGAAAATTCTGTTTCCTTCAAAGAGCTGACCCTCTCTTTCCCTTGTCAGTATCATACCTGGCAGTACTCCGCTTTTAATTGTGCTGATTGCTCTGTGCTTTACTATCTGATTTTATGTTTGACTTTCCTACTAGACCATTATTACCCATGGTCACTGAAAGTGTCTTTTATTCACCTTCGTTTCTCCAGGTCTTGCTACCATGCCTGGAACATGGAAAGTGCTCATTTAGTGTTGAATCGAATCGAATCATCCTTACTGGGTGTTATTTAGTGTGTGCGTGCTCAGTCACTAAGTCATGGCCACCTTTTTTGAGACCCCATAGATGACAGCCCACCAGGCTCCTCTGTCTGTGGAACTTTCCAGGTGAGAATACTAGAGTTCTTGGGTTGCCATTTCCTCCTCCTTATGATTAAGTAGGATACCACATCTGGATTATGAATGATTAATATTCATCAGGTCTAGACATTTTTAAGATTTTTAAGGCTCTGATTCCATAACAACAATGGTTACTATTAGATTGGCCCCCAGTTCTTCTCACTCATCTGAAAATTTAAATTTTATTTATTGAAATCAAGTTCTACAATTTTGTCACTGAACTGGAAATGTGCCTCTGGACCCATCAGTTACAACATATTAAAATTGTTAGTGTGTTGTTAGTTTACTGTTTATTACCTTGTTTGTAGTTTCCTTTGCCAGGATTTCACCCTCAGAAGAGCTTGTTTTACTACATTTGCATCCTCCGCAGCTGGCACATAGTAAGTTCTCTACATGCAAGTAAACTAATCAAACTTCTTATCCTATCTGTCTATCAAGAGACTGTATAAATGGAAAAGTAAAGTACCATAAAGAAGCATATCCCATATGGGTACTTTCAGGAAGGATTTAAAAATATATTCAGAATTTTACTTTGTCATCTCTTCCTTTCCTGCTTTCCAGATAGAGCGTGCTTTCTTAAGTAGATCATTGACTAATATCTATAGTACAGTGTCAATATAGGAATATTAAAGGAAAATATCCATATCAAGGAGAAATATTCCAAGTTGCAAACTGGATTTTGTGGGGCATGCTTGCTTTTCGAAAACATACACAATGTATTCCCATTGTAAAATGCGTAAAAATACATATCACATGGCAACCCAGTATACGCATATATGTATTATCAAAACAAAAGTTTTCCAAAATATTACTTTTTGTGTGCTTCTAATGCATACTGAATCCTGATCTTTTAATCTGTTCTTTACTGTTTAATTTTTAGCAGTATTCATGATCCACTGATTTTATTTTACAGTTCATAACACAAGCCTAAGTGTTAAAACCATCCTTTTAAATAATAATTCTTCTGTGCGTTGTTGTTGTTTATTCATGTCTAACTCTTTGCAACTCCATGGACTATAGCCTGCCATGCTGCCCTGTCCATGGGATTTCTCAGGCAAGAATATTGGAGTGGGTTGCCATTTCCTTCTTCTGGGGATCTTCCCTACCCAGAGATCGAACCCACATCTCCTGCTTTGGCAGGTGATTCTTTACCACCGAGCCACCAAGGAAGCCCTTTTCTGTGCTTGAAGTATTTACACTTTAGCAAAGCAGGGAACATTATGGCTAAAGTTGTAGGAGCTTATAAAATTCAAGAATTATAACAAATATAAAAAGCAAATGACAATATAATTATTGAATTTGCCAAAATCATCATCGTGTGTGTGTTTCTGTGTGTATGTGTAACTCTATAGGTTATGGGTTTGGGTTTATGAAGAGGCAAGCTCTTTATAGATGGTATTTTTCCTCCCAAGCAAAGACAAGATGTCAGTCTGAGAAGCTGCTGGTGATTCACGGTGGTCCTGGCTCCTGTGTTCTTTGTAAATTACGTGCAAAGCTTTCCAAAGGAGTGGTTAAGTGATTCACAGTTTAGCTCTATAGTTCTGCAGTTTCAAGAACTTTACTAAAATAAAACACAATTACTAGCTAATCACTAATTACTAATTTTCATGTATTAATAGTTTTTAGTCATTCATTTTTGAAACGACTTAGCATGCATGCATGCATTGGAGAAGGAAATGGCAACCCACTCCAGTGTTCTTGCCTGGAGAATCCCAGGGATGGAGGAGCCTGGTGGGCTGCCGTCTATGCAGTCCCACAGAGACTGAAACGACTAGCAGCAGCAGCAGTCATAGATTTAACATATTGGTTAAACAAATAGCTTAGTTGACTATAACACTTGTGAAGTATTAACAGATAAGCTCAGATTCTTTCCATGTGGAAAAGTGTATGGTTCATAAAATAATTTATATTTTTCTTAGTAAATATATTTAATGCAACAAAGCACAGGCAGACATTTCATTTTGTTTATATTGTTGCCCAAATAATAATTATTAATAAATATTTCTTAGTGCAGAAATCTTCACAGGATGTAGGCAAGTTTGTTGTTGGTATTCCAGTGATTTTGAAGCTTCAAAGGAGTTTTAGTATCAGAGGCAGTTCCACATTTAAGCCTCTCCCTTGAAAGATAATGAGATTTTAGCTCCCTGCTGACAAATCCTCTAAAGAGAGGCCATCAGATATGTTTCTACCCCTCTTTGAAGTAAGCAGTGAAAAGAGAATGACAAGGAGAATATGCTTATGTGGCACACCTGTCCTAGACCCCTGACCCCCTGGTCCAAACTGGATGCATCTTTCTTCCCTGACTGCTCTCACACTCAGGTTCCCGGTTTATGGAGGCTGGAGTGTCACCTTCGTTTACTTAGAATTGAGATCATGCACAACTCCAGTAAATACTCTACTGCTGCTGCTAAGTCGCTTTAGTCGTGTCTGACTCTGTGTGACTCCATAGGCGGCAGCCCACCAGGCTTCCCTGTCCCTGGGATTCTCCAGGCAAGAACACTGGAGTGGGTTGCCATTTCTTTCTCCAATGCAAGAAAGTGAAAAGTGAAAGTGAAGTCTCTCAGTCAGGTTCGACTCTTAGCGACCCCATGGACTGCAGCCTACGAGGCTTTTCCATCCCCGGGATTTTCCAGGCAAGAGTACTGGAGTGGGGTGCCATCGCCTTCTCTGAGTAAATACTCTACTCACTCCCAAATTCACTTCTTAAAGAGTTTATGCCTTTCTCCCACCTCAGAGATAAATTTAAAATTCTCCAAAGTGATATTTATATGTCTATTTCATAAAATTTTTAAAATATTGAACATATAGTTAAGAAACAGTGTAACCTACAATTCAATTGCTCCTTGGAAGAAAAGCTATGACAAACCTAGACAGTGTATTAAAAACAAAGACATCACTTTGCTGACAAAGATCCATATAGTTAAAGCTATGGTTTTCCCAGTAGTCATGTACGGATGTGAGAGCTGGACCATAAAGAAGGCTTAGCACTGAAGAATGGATGCTTTCAAATTGTGGTGCTGGAAAAGACTCTTGAAAGTACCTTGGACTGTAGGAGATCAAACCAGTCAATCCTAAAGTAAATCAACCCTAAATATTCATTGAAGGGACTGATGCTGAGACTGAAGCTCCAATAGTTTGGCCACCTGATGTGAAAACCCAACTCAGTGGAAAAGACCCTGATGCTGGGAAAGACTGAAGGCAAAAGGAGAAGGGGGTGGCAAAGGATGAGATGGTTGAATGGCATCATCAACTCAATGGACATGAATTTGAGCAAACTCTGGGAGGTAGTGAGGGACAGAGGAGTCTGGTATACTGCAGTCCATGGGGTCACAAAGAGTCGAACAGGACTTAGTAACTGTATAAAAACAATTTATCACTGTTCATATTTGGTATATATTCTTTTACTTATATATATTTGTCTCTACCTATTTAATTTGGATCAACCTGTAATAAAATTTTGTAGTCTAACTTTATCATTCATTTTACCATGTTGATATGTATTCCAAAATGTGATTTGGAAATGTCATGTGTCACATATTTTTTTCAAAATTGAGAGACTTTCTTTTTAGTTTTTAGTGGAGTAGAGTTGATTTACAGTGTTGTGTTAGTTTCAGGTGTACAGTAAAATGAATCAGTTATGCATATACATATATCCATTCTTTTGTAAAAATTATTTTCTCATGTAAAGAGTATTGAGTAGAGTTCCCTGTGCTATAGAGTAGATCCTTATTAGTTATCTATTTTATATATAATAGTATGTATATGTCAATCCCAATCTCCCAATTTATCCCTCCCCACCTTATCCTCTGGCAACTATATTTGTTTTCTACATCTGTGACTGTACTTCTGCTTTATAAGTTTATTTGTACCCCCCTTTTTTTAGATTCCACATATAAGTGATATCATAAAAGATTTTTTTAAACAAAAAAGGGCTTTATTTCTGTGATGGTTAATTTTACATGTTAACTTGATTGGGCCATGCAGTGCCCTGGTATTTGGTTAAACAATTTCTGGATGTGTCTGTGAGGGTGATGAGTTAGCATTTAAAGCTGTAGACTAAGCGAAACAGATTGCACTCCCCACTGTGGGTGGGTATCATCGCATTAACTGAGGAGCATGACTAGAACACAGAATGGAGGGAAAGGAGAATTCCCTCTCTCTGCCTGATAGTTTGAGTGGGGACATGGGTTTTCTCCTGCCCTCACCATGGGACTAACATCCGAGAACACCTGTCCTGTTCTCAGAACTTTGGATTTGGACCGGAGCTACATCATTGGCTTTCCTAGGTCTCCAGCTTATGGGCAGCACATCCCAAGGCTTCTGAATTCCTTATCTCTTGACATATATATGTACACATATATGCATACATATACTCACACACACACATACAGTTTTGTTTCTCTGGAGAGCCCTAATACAGTTTCTTAACAATATTTCTGACTCTCCCATGCTGGCCCTGGAAAGTAGTCCCCTGCCCCCTATGTATGAAACTCACTAACCCTGGACGTGCTGAAATGACCTTCCCTTTTCTTGGGAATCTCTGAGTTGTGTGCCTTAATAAGTTCCAGCTTCTCTGCCCACCAGACCAGCTTCCCAGGGATTATCCTCCAGGGATACACTGAACCTCAATAAATGCCCGAAGTGTTGGACTCCTGCTCTTAGAGTACATTTTTGAATTGATATAAATGGAAATGAATTCAGTATAAAAGAAGAGGAAGAGAGAAAGAGGGGGAAGAAGAAAGAAAAGAAGGACAAACATAATATTAATATAAACGTTGCTTTTTATGTATGCTGATATTATAAAGGCTTTGTATTTACCATGTCAAAAGGTTAAATATGTCAATTTGAAAGTACTGACTATGTTCCAATGTATCTATTACATGACTAATTTACCAGGAGTTTAGCAGAAAAAAAAAGAAAATATTTATAATAATTAGGAATAGCAGACAAATCTACCCTATTGTTGATATCTTTGTTATGGTATTAATAGTGCCCTTTCAAAAGAGCACCATACTATAGTCTGTCCATTTTCCCATTCATTAAAATTTTAAATGTACACTAATTAAATTCCTATGTAAATGTTCATAGCTCATCTCTCACTCTTCTTTCTAGTCACCATTCAATAAATATTTGTTGAATACTTATATGCCAGGCACCATTCAAGACAATAGGGCTGCAAAGACGAGTTCTCGCTCCCAAGTATCTTAATCTAGTAAGAGGGCCAGAAACACAGGAAATAAAGGTAATTACGATCCAGCATGGTAGAGCTTAGAGATGCATAGTGATATTTTGAGACTTGCTCAGCAAGGAATTGGTTAACAACCTCACAAACTTCTTCAAGGAGATGACCAATAGAGAAACAAGCAGCAGGATGGATTAGCCAAGTCAAGACAGGACAAAAGGAGAGACTAGGGAAAAGGAGTCATGTGAGTTATAGCCTGGAGGCGAGAAGCAGCATATTGTATGGCAAGAATTAAAATCGGTACAATTTACCGACTTTCCTGGTGGGCCAGTGGCTAAGAGGGCACCCTCCCAATGCAGGGGGCCCGCTATCAATTCCCAGTTGAGGAGCTAGATCCCGCATGCTGCAGTTAAAAGATTCTGCACGCCGCAATGAAATTCGAAGATCCCACGTGCCATAACTAAGACCCAGTGCAGCCAAACAAATAACTATTTTAAAAATCAGGGTAATTTTGCTGTATCGTGAGATTTGAGGGATGGAGTAGCTGAGATGAGGCTGGAGAGTTGGGTAGGGTTCAGATCATGGAGAGATTTGTCTGTCCTGTGAAGGAAGTTGAATTTTATCATAAAGGACCTGTAGTAAGTGACCTATGGTGTCAATCATGGGAGGTACTGTGAGATCGTGAGCACAGAATTTTCATCAGGTTTGAATTTTTTTTTTTTAGGTTTGATTTTTTTAAGAGAATGTTTTAGAAAGAGTATACAAGAAAAAAGTAGAGGACATATAGGAGGCAGCAGAAGAAGCTAGTCATAGGTGTTCAAAGGTTGTAACAGGACAGTGAAGTCTAGAAATAAAAATAAGGGGATAGACATAGGATATTTATTAAGGAGGTAAAATCCTTAGAACTTGCTTATTAATTCAATTCACAGGAGAAAACAACTCTCCAAAAATGACTGTGAATCCCTTGGATACCAAACAGATCTGTGTAGTATCCAGCATGGATAGGACATGGAGCACAAGGATGAGGGTGAGGAGCCAACGAGAAATTTGAAATATAGAGTGAAATAAGCTAGAAAGAGAAAAACAAATATCGTATATTAATACATATATATGAGATCTAGAAAAATGGTACTGAGGAATCTAACTGAAGGGCAGGAGAGACACAGACATAGAGAGACTATGCGGATGCAGGGCGTGGGGCGGGGGAGAAGAGTGGGACAAATCAAGAGAGTAGCTAGACGTATAGAGCTACCATGTGTGAAATAGGTGGCTAATGGGAAGCTCTCTATAGCACAGGGAGCTCAGCTCAAGGCTCTGTGATGACCTAGAAGGGTGGGGTGAGGGCGTAGGGAGGCTCAAGAAGGAGGGGATATATGCATACATATAGCTGATTCACATTGTAGTACAGCAGAAACTAGCCCCATATTGTAAAGCAATTATACCCCAACAAAAATTAAATAAAAAGAGTAACACTGAACTATCAAGTCAATCCCTTATGGATCAGATTAGACATAGAGTCACTTTGAAAAGTCAGGACAACTCTGAGGTCCAAATGAGTCTTTATTGAGAGTATCAATACTTAACTGACTCTAGCGACATTATTTACCCCAGGCTGATAACTATTAAACTGACTTTCTTTGTTCTGACCACATGCCTGTCTAGTAATGAGAATTCTGTGCGGATTTCTTGCATGAGGCCTGGGAAATGATGATTCCTTTAACAGTTACAGGAAGGAAGAGATGAATGAATATGTTGGAAGATGAGAGAAAAAGAGCAGTTGTGAGCATGTTAAGTTTGAGTCCCCTGTAAAATATCCAGATGTGAAGTAGACAACCAGAAACAGAGAGGTGGAGTTTGGAAAGACATGCAGGGCCAAGATGCATAACTGGGCAGCTGATGTCATGTGAATGAATAAAATTCCCCAAAGGACGTAGATGGCCAAGAGAAGTGGGCCAATGACAGAATCTTGGGGGCTTCCAACAACAGATGCTGAGCCAGCAGATGATAATACTGAGAAAGAATACTCACAGAAACAAGAAGAGAATGATAATATTTTGAGGCTTTTCCTTTTCTTTCCCTTAACTTCCTACATGAAACCATCTCTTCACAGATGTATATAACAGTCCTTTGGACTCTGTGGGAGAAGGCAAGGGTGGGATGATCTGAGAGAATAGCATTGAAACATGTATATTACCATATGTGAAACAGATTGCAGTCCAGGTCCGATGCATGAGACAGGGTGCTCAAGGCTGGTGCACTGGGGTGACCCAGAGGGATGGGATAAGGAGGCAGGTGGGGGTGGGATTCAGGATGGGGAACACATGTACACCCATGGCTGATTCATGTCAATGTGTGGCAAAAAATCACTACAATATTGTAAAGTAATTAGCCTCCAACTAAAAAAAAAAAAAAAAAACACTACAAAACTGTCTCTTGGTCAGAATCAATTTTGCCCTTCTCTATAGTATTTTGAGTAACTGTGACCACAATTGTAATGTGTCATGGTTATCTCTGTGCTTTTCTTAAACTCCTGATTAAATAGTAAACTTCTTGATTGGCACTGCCAAGATTTTACCTATTTTAGAGCCAACAAGTTGGCCTGCCACAGTTTCATGGATGCTGACAGAAGAACAGGAAACTCCTGGATCAGAGACAAAGGATTTATTACTCTTGGTTCATCAGGCAACATGAACTTCACATTCACAACCAGTTCTCCTTGTCTCCCAAGTTCCATCAGTTCAGTTCAGTCATTCAGTCATGTCCAACTCTTTGTGACTCCATGGACTGCAGCACGCCAGGCTTCCTTGTCCATCACCAACTCCCAGAGCTTACCCAAACTCATGTCCATTGAGTCAGTGATTCCATCCAACCATCTCATCCTCTGTCATCCCCTTCTTCTGCCTTCAATCTTTCCCAGCATCAAGGTCTTTTCCCAATGAGTCCGTTCTCATCAGGTGGCCTCAGTATTGGTGCTTTAGCATCAGTCCTTCCAATCAAGAGTCTCCTCCAACACCATAGTTTGAAAGCATCAGTTCTTCAGTGCTCAGCTTTCTTTATAGTCCAACTCTCACATCCATAGATGGGGTGACTCAGAATGGCCCAGGGTGATGCTCCATGCACAGTGAGGTTGTGTTATAGCTAAGAGACCCTGACAGCCAAATCTTTAATAAGCAAACCCTTTCCCCAAATGGAGATATTACTTTTACTATTGGACATTACTGAAAGTGCCCTCTGCTCCAAAGGGAGACATTATCTCTACCATCTAAGGCAGTTCACTATACACACATCCTTGAAAGGATGATCTGGAACCAATTCTCTGCTCACAAGATGTGAAGAAACACTGGAGACCTGTAAAGATTTGACTGCCTTACCCAGGAGAGAAAAGAAACTTGAGTTTGATCCCTGGGTCAGGAAGATCCCCGGGTCAGGAAGATCCCCTGGATGAGGAAATGACAACCTACTTGAGTATTCTTGCCTGGGGAATCCCATGGAGAGAGGAGCCTGACAGGTTACAGTCCATGGGGTCATAAAGAGTCAGACACGACTGAGTGACTAAACAACAACAACAACAAAGACACACTCAGTCAGTCAGTTCAGTCCCTCGGTCATGTCTGACTCTTTGTGACCCCATGAATCGCAGCATGCCAGGCCTCCCTGTCCATCACCAACTCCCAGAGTTCACCCGAACCCATGTCCATCGAGTAGGTGATGCCATCCAGCCATCTCATCCTCTGTCGTCCCCTTCTCCTCCTGCCCCCAATCCCTCCCAGCATCAGAGTATTTTCCAATGAGTCAACTCTTCACATCAGGTGACCAAAGTATTGGAGTTTCAGCTTTAGCATCAGTCCTTCCAAAGAAATCCCAGGACTGATCTTCAGAATGAACTAGTTGGATCTCCTTGCAGTCCAAGGGACTCTCAAGAGTCTAATGTCTCACATATTATCAGATTTACATTGTATTTCTCAGGTTAGTGCCTTGCATATGACAGGGAGTAATAAATGTTTGTTGAAATATGGTTTAGAAATAACATTAACAGAGATAGTATAGAAGACTTTCCTCAATAATTATTTATTGTGATAGGCCACTACCCAAATTGCTTTTGACCACTGCTATATGCTGTTTAGATGAAGAGTTTAGTTATACCTGTAACTTTTACCTTGAGAACAATAATATGTATTAACCATTTTTGCTTGTAGAGTCTCAGACAAAGCCTAGAACATAGAACATAGCAATAGATAAACAAAGATTTGTTAAGTCAATAGAAATGTATGGAAGATCACACAATCCATGTGATACTGAATTACAAAATAGATTGCCCTTCTTCAGCCCTCCTTCATAATAATACAAACAGTCTTATACTCTATAAACCATCTGAGGAAAGGAAGATGAAAGCACCAAATCCTGCTTAATGCTAGTATCTTGGTGGATTCCTCCAACACAAAGTACATTTCTTACACACCAAGAACAGTTTGGATGTCAAATATATGATGAAATGTGCTTTTTCATCTCTTGGTGGTAGAAATGTAAATTGGTATAATCTTTATTTATGCATTTGGCTATCTTCAATGAGGCTTTAAATGCCTACTCACCAATTAAATTTGGAGAAACTTCCCTAAATAAATTAACCTAACCACAGAAAAGAAGTTTTATGCACAAATATATTAAACCCAGAAATGTATTCATAATAGCATTAAGTTCAAAGGTTTCTATAAAATATAAGGAATTCTACCATGAAGCAGTGAATCTCTGTATAGACCATGGAAAGACATTGCCAAGTTTTCCTCCTTGGACAGCTTTAAGAAGAATAAATTATCACCATTTCTAGAGACTATTTAAATATTGGTGCCATGTCTTTCCCAAAGTCTTTTCCATTTCATTTAGTCTAGATTATAGGATCTATGGACTTCCCTGGTGGCTCAGTGGTAAAGAATCTGCCCACAAAGTAGGAGCCGCAGGAGACATGGGTTTGATCCCTGGGTTGGGAAGATCCCTGGAGGAGGGCCTGGCAATCCACTCCAGTATTCTTGTCTGGAGAATCCCATGGACAGAGGAGTCTGGTGGACTACAGTCCATGGGATTTCAAAGAGTCAGACAGAACTGAAACAACTCAGTATGTGTGCACACATAGCATCCATATCTCTGTAATGAAACATAAAACAGTTTTCAATTTCTTCTCTTATATATTTGGGGCTTGATCTTTTCATACAATCATGCTCAACAGAAACCAAACTCTCTGGAGAATGTATAGTCAATTTTAAAATGCTTTACGTTTCTAATACTGGGGAGAGGCATTGTCTTCCAAATTGTTTCAAGGTCTAGGAAGTTGCTTTAAAATTTTTATTTTATTTTTAAAATTAATTTAGCTGTGCCACGTCTTAGTTGTGGCATTTGGAATCTAGCTCCCTGACTGGGGGTCCCCTGCTTTGGGAGCTTGTAGTCTTAGCCACTGGGCCACCAGGGAAGTCCCTGAAATTTTTATTTTAATATCAAATCATCCAACATTATTTGTATTTACTCAAAGACATTAAGTCAAGTGGGATCGTATCAATCTATGTCCTATTGTTCCACCAAAAAAAATGTCACCAGGTCGGTTCAAATCAGAAAGTAAGAAGCAGAGGACCAGAATACTTGCTTAAGGATTATTTCATGAAAAAACAAACCCTGATGAAATAAACTTAGTGCTTTCAGAATTCTGTTAAAGTGAATGTTACCATGGGGTCTGTGCCATGTCAAAAAGTATATCCTACACCTGGAGGGAAAGAAAGTGAAAGTAAAATCATTTCAGTCGTGTACGACTCTTTGTGACCCCATGGGCTATAGCCCATCGGTCTCCCTCTGTCTATGGGATTTTCCAGGCAAGAGTACTAGAGTGGGTTGCCATTTCCTTCTCCAAGGATCTTCCTGACCCAGAAACTGAACCCAGGTCTCCTGCATTGCAGGCAGATGCTTTACTGTCTGAGCCACCAGGGAAACCCACACCTGGAGGGAAGATGGCAGTAATTTAATAAAGCCTGTCACCTTTTTGTATTCATTATAATTCCATTCAGAAAAAGAATTCTTTTCATTAGTAAGTCTCAGTGATGCCAAAATAAACACTGATGTATTTAATTTGCTTTTATTTAAACTACATGCTCTTGAGTCTCACTGATATGCATGTGTACTTTGGGGTCCTTGATTTTCAGGGACAGTTTTCTCCCCCTCAGTGGGGAGTTTACACCAGTTTTCTCAGGATTAATTAAACCGCAGAAGAGTGCAATAGGCCAGTTTGAGTTTTCTTGCTTTATTTATATTTATATGGTCAACACAGACAATGTAAATTCACAAAAGAAATGGGATTACCATCTTCTATGGTGAGCCCATCTCGGACTCCCTGGGGAAGTAAAGATGTCAATGACCATTCTTGTCATCTATGACAATTCAGACTAAAGAGACAAGGAAGGTAAAAGATAAGGTAGGAGTTGAGAGAAAACCTGAAGATGGAAAATGGGAAGGCAAGGTAAAGTGAAACAAATGAGATGGAAGGCTGTGGGTGCTTGAGGAGAAAGCCTGTTGGAAATGACCGACCAATGAAAATGGGCAAGAGTATTGCTGGATAACATGGGCTACATTTCCCAGGTGGTGCAATGGTAAAGAATGCGCCTGCCAATGCAGGAGACTTAAGAGGTGCAGGTTCGATCCTTGGGTTGGTAAGATCCTCTGGAGTAGAAAGTGCCAGTTGGCTCTAGTATTCTTGCCTGGAAAATTCCAAGGACAGAGGAGTCACTTCAGTAGATTAGTCACTCAGACGTGTCCAACTTTTTGCGACCCCATGAATCACAGCACGCCAGGCCTCCCTACCCATCACCAACTCCCGGAGTTCACTCAGACTCATGTCCATCGAGTCGGTGATGCCATCCAGCCATCTCATCCTCTGTCGTCCCCTCCTCCTCCTGCCCCCAATCCCTCCCAGCATCAGAGTCTTTTCCAGTGAGTCACTCTTCGCATGAGGTGGCCAAAGTACTGGAGTTTCAGCTTTAGCGTCATTCCTTCCAAAGAACACCCAGGACTGATCTCCTTCAGAAGGGACTAGTTGGATCTCCTTGCAGTCCAAGGGACTCTCAAGAGTCTTTTCCAACGCCACAGTTCAAAAGCATCAATTCTTCGGCACTCAGCTTTCTTCACAGTCCAACTCTCACATCCATACGTGAGCACTGGAAAAACCATAGCCTTGACTAGACGGACCTTTGTTGGCAAAGTAATGTCTCTTCTTTTGAATACACTATCATAACTTTCCTTCCAAAGAGTAAGCGTCTTTCAATTTCATGGCTGCAATCACCATCTGCAGTGATTTTCGAGCCCCCCAAAATGAAATCTGACACTGTTTCCACTGATTCTCCATCTAATTCCCATGAAGTGATGGGACCAGATGCCATGACTTCCATTTTCTGAATGTTGAGCTTTAAGCCAACCTTTTCACTCTCCTCTTTCACCTTCATCAAGAGGCTCTTCCATTCCTCTTCGTTTCTGCCATAAGGGTAGTGTCATCTGCATGTCTGAGGTCACTGATATCTCTCCGTATTGAATACTGAAGTGGTTTGCCATTCCCTTCTTCAGTGGACTACATTCTGTCAGACCTCTCCACCATGACCCGTTTGTCTTGGGTGGCCCCACATGGCATGGCTTAGTTTCACTGAGTTAGACCAGGCTGTGGTCCATGTGATTAGATTGACTAGTTTTCTGTGATTATGGTTTCAGTGTGCCTGCCCTCTGATGCCCTCTTGCAACATCTTCCATCTTACTTGGGTTTCTCTTACCTTGGACGTGGGGTATCCTTTCACCGCTGCTCTAGCAAAGCTCAGCCGCTGCTCCTTACCTTGGCCGAGGGGTATCTCCTCACCGCCACCCCTCCTGACCTTGGACATGGCGTAGCTCCTCTCAGCCCTCCTGTGCCTGCACAGCTGCCTCTGACTTCAGGCGTGTGGTAGTTCATCTCGGCCCCTGCCCTGACCTTGGGTGTGGAGTGCCTTCTGCACACACTGGACAGAGGAGTAGGGGTTCACAAAGATTTGGACACGATTGAGCATATGCGCACACATGAACTGATGGGCTAAGCAGCAAGTCTCAAGGAGAACAATAAGGGAAGAGTGTTTGCATGTAGAAGCGAGGGAAGGAAGGAATGCTGCTGCTGCTAAGTCGTGTCAGTAGTGTCCAACTCTGTGCGACCCCATAGACGGAAGCCCACCAGGCTCTGTCCCTGGGATTCTCCAGGCAAGAACAGTGGAGTAGGTGAGGGAAGGAATAAGGGAAGGGAAATCATATTTGTGCTAATAAGTTTTATTTTCCCCTCCTGGCATGAAAGTAGGTATGGGAATGCAAATATTTTCTTATGTCCTGAGAAATCCATTATTGATTTCTGAGACTTCCTGCCAAATTTATTTCAATTATGCATAATATATACCAGCGGGAATGTTACTTCAAATATATATAGAAGTCTATTTAAGCAACAGATATTTCATTTTGATTACTCAGGTACAGACATTTTACATTTTCCCACTGGTATCAAATGGAAACTTTTACTGGTCCCACAACATGGATTGCATTGTACAACACCTGACAATACAGAGAGAGGCTAGGTTAGCATTTTGTTATAAAACATTAAGAGTTTCTATATGACTAGAAAAGTCATCTTAAAATCAATCTTTTTAAAGCTTTTTTTACAGTGATGAAATTACAGAAATATAATGTGTCTAGGGCTCAGAGAAGGCAATGGCACCCCACTCCAGTACTCTTGTCTGGAAAATCCCATGGATGGAGGAGCCTGGTGGGCTGCAGTCCATGGGGTTGCTAAGAGTAGGACTCGACTGAGCGACTTCACTTTCACGCATTGGAGAAGGAAATGGCAACCCACTCCAGCGTTCTCGCCTGGAGAATCCCAGGGACAGGGGAGCCTGGTGGGCTGCCGTCTATGGGGTTGCACAGAGTTGGACACAACTGGAGCGAGTTAGCAGCAGCAGCAGCAGCAGGGATTGGTGAAGTAACAGGCCAAACAGCCACCGTCTCAATACTATTCACCTGAGTGGTCCTTTTGTATCTCTTTTGTATCTCCTTTGTATCTCCTTTGGTGCCCTAAAGAGACATGCACTACTGCCTCAAAATCGTGATTAAAAGCAAGTTTTTTTAAAAACCTTTTTTGTAGATTCCACATATATGCATTAGCATTTATTTGTCTCTTTCTGACTTGCTTCTCTTTGTATGACAGATGCTAGGTTCATCCACATATCTGCAAATGACTCAGTTTTGTTCCTTTTTATAGGTTAGCAATATTCCCTATATATATATACATATATATATATATATACACACACACATACTGCACCTTCTTTGTCCATTCATCTATTGATGGACATTTAGGAATCTAGAGAAATGGTACATGAACGTATTCTCAGGGTACAATAGAAATGCAGACATAGAGTATGGACATGTGGACACAGGAAGAAGAGGAGGGTGGGATGAATAGAGATTAGGACTGACATATATACACTACCATGTGTGAAATAGCTAGCTAGTGGGAACCTGCTGTACAGTACAGGGAGCTCAGCTCAACACTCTGTGATGAACTAGATGGTGGGATTGGGAAGTGATGGGAGGGAGGTCCAAGAGAGACAGGATATATGTATACATAAAGCTGATTTACTTCCTTGTACAGCAGAAGCTAAAAACACTGCAACACAGTTACACTCCAATGAGAAAGCAAGCTTTTTATAGTGACTTAGGACGGTGTGGATCACAATAAACTGTGGAAAATTCTGAAAGAAATGGGAATACCAGACCACCTGACTTGCCTCTTGAGAAACCTGTATATAGGTCAGGAAGCAACAGTTAGAACTGGACATGGGACAACAGACTGGTTCCAAATTGGAAAAGGAGTACATCAAGGCTGTATATTGTCACCCTGCTTCTTTAACTTATATGCAGAGTACATCAGAATAACTTCCAACGCTGGGCTGGAAGAAGCACCAGCTGGAATCAAGACTGCCAGGAGAAATATCAATAACCTCAGGTATGCAGATCACAACACCCTTATGGAAGAAAGTGAAAAGGAACTAAAAAGCCTCTTGATGAAAGTGAAAGAGGAGAGTGAAAAAGTTGGCTTAAAGCTCAACATTCAGAAAACAGAAGTCATGGCATCTAGTCCCATCACTTCATGACAAATAGATGGGGAAACAGAGGAAACAGGGGCTTTTACTTTGGGGGCTCCAAAATCACTGCAGATAGTGATTGCAGCCATGAAATTAAAAGATGCTTACTCCTTGGAAGGAAAGTTATGACCAACCTAGATAGCATATTCAAAAGAAGAGACATTACTTTGCCGACTAAGGTCCATCTAGTCAAGGCTATGGCTTTTCCTGTGGTCATGTATGGATGTGAGACTTGGATTGTGAAGAAGGCTGAGTGCTGAAGAATTGATGCTTTTGAACTGTGGTGTTGGAGAAGACTCTTGAGAGTCCCTTGGACTGCAAGGAGATCCAACCAGTCCATTCTGAAGGAGATCAGTCCTGGGTGTTCACTGGAAGGAATGATGCTAAAGCTGAAACTCCAGTTCTTTTGCCACCTCATGCGAAGAGGTGACTCATTGGAAAAGACTCTGATACTGGGAGGGATTGGGGGCAGGAGGAGAAGGGGACAACAGAGGATGAGATGGCTGGATGGCATCACTGACTTGATGGACATGAGTCTGAGTGAACTCCGGGAGTTGGTGATGGACAGGGAGGCCTGGCGTGCTGCGATTCATGGGGTCGCAACTGAGCGACTGAACTGAACTGAACCTTGCTTAAGCAAATATTAACTTTTTGCTTATTTACTTCAGTTGTGTTCAAAGAGAAAACAATGCAGACATGGACAAATAGTCTGTCTTTGTCCTCATTCCCAATCCTGTTTACGTTGTTCCCTCTTTTCCTTGTGGTAACATTTACTTCAGTTTTTTTTTTTTTAATCCCCATAACTTCCCATGAGTGTTTGCATATTTCTACTACATGTGTGCCCCAAAATAGAATATAGTCCTCATTTTCATGCTTCTATCTGTGTAAATGATATATTTATACATATTCTGCACGTTGCACTTTTTGGCTGAAGATGTTTTTAGGATTTCTGCATGCTGATCATTAACCTCTAGTCTTCTTTCTAACTATTGTATACATTTCATTGCATGAAAAGTCCATAATTCTCTGTTGATAGACATGCTAAGTTGTTTTGAATTCTTTAGAAGCCTTGCTAGACAGTCATGAATTTGTTAGTTGCTGTCGTTGTTTTGAGAGGACCAGTTTTTTTTTTTAGTTGATTTGCTTCTTCTTAGTTTTCTATTTTATCAATTTCTGTTACTTGTTTTACCTTTTACTTTCTTCAGGTTTACTCTGTTCTTTTTCTAATTTTGAGTTACTTTCTTAACTCAATTATTTTCAATCCTTAAAAAAATAATAAGTGTACCTACAGGCTCTTAATTTCCCCTCTAAGATCCACTTTGACTTCACCCCACACATTTTGATATGTAGCACTTAGCTATCATTTGGTTCTAAATATTTTGTAAATTCTATCGTGCATCCTTTTATGATGATGTATTAGAAATGTATTTAAAACCTTTAAAACATCTGGAGGTTTTTTTTTTTTTTCAATTATTGCTTTCTAACTTTATTGCTTTGCAGTGAGGAAATGTGTTTATAGATAATTCTTTAAAATTTATTGGACTTCTTTTATGACTCATTTGTGATCAATTTATGTTAAATGTTTCATGTACACTTGAAAATATATTTGAAAATATATAAATATATTTTATTTGTTCACTACAGAATGTTATACTCATCCATTTGTGCCAAGGTTGTTAATTTTATTGCTGAAATATTCTCTTTCCTACTTGATATGTCTATTTCTGATAGAGAATTGTTGAAATTGCCTACTATGATGGATTTGTCAATTTCTACTTGCCTTTCCATTGGTTTGGCTTGGCTTCATTGGTAGACTCATAAAAGTTTATGATTGTCGTATCTTTTTGGTGGCTTGTTCCTTTTTCTATTGTGTTGCCATCTTTATCTCTACTTGTCTTACTTTCTATTTTCTCGGATATTTATACCCTACACCAGCTTTCTTTTGAGTGATATTTGCCTAATACATTTTCCCCATTGTTTTTATTCACATATTTCTTTGCTATTATGTTTTCAGGATGTCCCTTAAAAGAATGTATGGCTGGATTTTCAAAAATACAATCTGGTCTGAGACACAGGAGAGCTGTCTTATTGTGGAAGAATGCCAGTTCTCCTTAAGGCATTCCAATTAGTTTATTGCCTTAATCTTCTTTGTCTGTTTGGTAGAAAATTTCTCAGTGAGAAATACAAGATGCCTATGTCCAACAGTTCCAAGGAAACAGAGACTTAAGTTTACACAGTAGCCTCTGTCAAGATGCCCAAAGCAGACAATAAATCCAAAGCAGACAATAAATCCAACACTTAATTTGGTTTTCTTATGTGACTGCAGAAACTAGGATACAAATGATTCTGCAGGTGCTCTACAAGAACAATTTAATAAATTCTACTTTGCTTTCTGTTATCTTCCCTCTGAATTTTCAGACGATAAGTTTTCAGAAGGAATTTTGCCATAATCTCTACAAACAGATGATTTCATACTCTCACTAAGTTGTAGACTCTTCAAAGGCAAACATATCTTGTGCAAACTTGAGTATTCAGTACATACAGTTGATGCCTAAAAGTTGACCTGGGCTGAAATTTTAATTTTGTGGAAGAAAGAAGAAAAATAAAATGATAATGCAGATTTTTCAAATTTTCATTTGTGACATAAATTGTGAAAAATGGCAACAGTGCTCGAATTTCTGTTGTACATTACTATTGCACTGAGTTATGATCTCAGTGATCATTTTTACAAACCTGCCTAAGTATTATAAAGTGTCGTTAATACCCTTCCCAAAAAGACAGGGAATTTCAGAAGAAAAAAGCAAAGTATCCTTCTTTATCCATCACTATGTGAGCTCTTTGAAGGAGAAATTATGTCTTCTCCTTTTTGTGATCCTAACACACTGTCAGAAAAATGCAGGGATTATGCCTCAGTCTATGAAATGATCCCCTCATCAGTTGTCCAGAGGATTCCTTGATGTTGATACTTGGGGTATGAATCTCCCTCTAGATGCTTACAGTCTTTTATAAGCAAATTTAAGGCTAGCAGTGAATGTAAATGTACATGATGATGATAAAGAATTTTCTTTACATGTATTGTCTTTGTGGCCTACCACATAGTAAATGGGCTTTACTATGTAAATAGGCTTTCAGTAAATGTTTGAGTGAACAGATAGATGGGTCTCATGTAGATCAATATTACATAACCTTGTTTGCATTTAAACTTTGCAAATTCATATCACTTCTTTCCTTACATTCAAGTATAGCTTCAAATTCTCTCACTTCTGCAAAACATTTCTGACATGGTAAAGAAAGAATTTATCATTCCTTTCTTTGTGTTTCCACTTTGTCCATTCTGTTAAGATTGCACTTTTTATATCACATTGCAGGTGGCTAGTTACACATTTGTCCCCATTCTAGCTTTTGAAGGATTTTTTTCTTAATTACTTTTCAAGTCTGTCTTGCAGTTGCTGCATAATAGAAACTCAGAAAATCTTTATTGAATCAGGTTTTAAAGGAGTAAAAATTATGTGCCAATACTTTGCAATTTCATTTTATTTTGTTTAATTTTTGGCTGTGCTGAGTCTTCATTGCTGCTTGGGCTTTTCTCTAGTTGTTGTGGTGGTGGTGGTTGGTGGTTTAGTCGCTGAGTCGTGTCTGACTCTTGCAACCCCAGGGACTGTAGCCTGCCAGCCTCCTCTGTCCATGGGATTTTCCAGGGAAGAATACTGGAGTGGGTTGCCATTGCCTTCTCCAGGGGATCTTCCTGACCCAGGAATTGAATCCCGGTCTCCTGCACTGCAGGCAGGTTCTCTACCAACTGAGCTGTGAGGGAAGCAGCAGTTACAGCATCTGCCTGCAATGTGGGAGACCCGGGTTCGATCCCTGGGTTGGGAAGATCCCCTGGAGAAGGAAATGGCAACCCACTCCAGTATTCTTGCCTAGAGAATCCCATGGATGAAGGAGCCTGGTGGGCTACAGTCCACAGGGTCACAAAGAGTCGGACACGACTGAGCAACTTCACTTCACTTCCCTTCAGGGGCTACTCTCTAGTTGTGGTACATGGCTTCTCATTTGGCAGCTTCTCTTGTTCCTGAACATGGGATCTAGGGTGTGAGGGCTTCAGTTGTAGCACATGGGCTCTAGATCACAGGCTCACTAGCTGCTGTGCCCAGGGCTTAGTTGCTCTTTGGCATGTGGGATCTTCCTAGACCAGGGATCAAACCTGTGTCTCCTGCAATGGCAGGTGGATTCCTCACCATCAAGTCACCAGTGCCAATACTTGTTAAAAATCTACTATGTTTTAGATCATTGCAAAGAAATTTAAAGAAGCTTTCCATTTGTTTTCATAATAATCCTATAAAGTATCTATTAAAAATGAGAAAACTAAGGGCAGAGAGGTTAAACCAGTCATCCTGTGGTTGTTTAGTTGTTAAGTCGTGTCTGACTCTTGCAACCCCATGGACTGTAGTCCACTAGTCTCCCTCTATCCATGGGATTCTCCAGGCAAGAATACTGGAGTGAGTTGCCATTTCCTTCTCCTGGGAATCTTCCAGACTTGGGAATCAAACCTGGGTCTCCTGCACTGCAGGCAGATTCTTTACCACTGAGCTACAAGTGAAGCCCTCTTCAACACCTAACACCTTCAATAAGTCCTATAGCACACTATTATAGACCAAGAAGTGCACACCATCAAACACCCATCAAAAGGTTGTACTACAGCTCTAATAACACCACACATTCCTTTGCGTGCATGTGAAATATTAGCCAAAAAGGACCACATTCAACCTATACCTCAGATAAAGAATCATAAGAAGGATTAGAAAACATTTGAGATAAGATAAAAATGTCAAAATGACACCTCGAAAATCTGTGAAATGCAGCTAAAACATTACTTAGAGGAAATTAATGACATTAAATGTTTAAATTAGGAACAAAGAAAAGTCCCTAAATCAGTGATCTGATCTTTCCCCTTAAGAGACTAAAAGAAGAATCATCCCAAAGCAAGCAACAAAAAGTAAATAATAAGTTAAAATAAAACATAAATGAGCATTTTTTTAAGAAAATAGAGAAAAACAGTAAAGAAAGTTCTTTGGAAATCAACAAAATTGATAACCGTTTAGCTAAATGTTCCAGGAAGAGGGGAAGAAGAAGAGGAGGGGTAGAGAGGGGACATGATGCAAATTGAGGTTCACAGATGGGATGCAACTAAAGTTCCAAGGATCCAAGGAGATGAGAGAATACTGTGAATAACTGTATGATATTAAATTGGGTAACATGGATGAAATTAACAAGTTTGCTAAAAGTCATTCTAAGCCAGGCATTCAATACGTGAAGAATTTGGGCCTAAATCATATGCTCCTTTCACCCAGCCATGCCCATTCGCCCTAAGAACCAGCGTGAACTCATAATGAAGTATAAGGGTGTTCTACTTCACTTACCAACAGCCTCTGAAAGCACATTGTGTTGAAATTGGGATATTACCTATTGGTTGAAAAGTGAAAGTGTTAGTGGCTCAGTCATGTCCGAGTCTTCGGGACACCAGGGACTGTGGCCCACCAGAGTCCTCTGTCCATGGAATTCTCCAAGCAAGAATACTGGAGAGGGTAGCTGTCCCCTTCCCCAGGGGGATCTTCCTGACCCAGAGATTGAACCCGTATCTCCTGCATTGCAGGCAGATTTTTGTCCTCTGAGCCAATAACAATAATGAGTATTATTTATAAGATGGGCACGATTTTGTGACTTCTTTGGCAGTCCAGTGGTTAAGACTTCATGCTTCCAATGCAGGGAGTTACCTGAGTCTTCTTAGAATCATACTTCATACCACAGAATGGTTGCCATTATTTTTACTTGAGACACATTCACCACTGGGAATGAGTATTCCTCCTAGTATTCAAACACCTAGAAAGCAGGGATTATGCCTCACTCTACTAAACAATCCTCCCATCAGTTGTCCAGAGCATTCCTTGATGTTGGTATTTGGGCTACCAATCTCCCTCTAGATACTCACAGTCTAGGAGAGATTTGAAGATGAATTCAAGGCTGGTAGTGAATGTGAAAGTACATGATGATGATGATAAAGAATTTTCTTCACATGAATGTCTTTGTGGCCTGATATACTTACACTTGAATCTTGGTTCTAATTCCTTACTAGCTGAATGACCTGGGAAGGTTACTTCATTTCCCCAGGCCACAGTTTCCTCACCTGTGAAACAAGAGTGAACATACCTGCATTGGGATTAAATAAAATAGTGCCCATCATTTTTTTAAATTAAAAAAATGGTTTTCTGGCTGCACCCCATGGCATATGGGATCTTAGTTCCCTGACCAGGGATCAAACCCACGCTCCCTGAATTGGAAGTGTGAAGTATTAACCACTGGACCACCAGGGAAGTCCCAGAATCAGGTCCATCTTATAAATGATACTCATTATTGTTATTATTATCCCCAGAAAAGCTTGTTATCCAGAAACAATAAGCAAGTTAGATTGTGTATATCGGCTAAATGTCCTAGCTGATACATATTTATTTAATACCATCTATTGGTCTTGGTACTACTCTCAAACAATACAGAGTCAAATGAGTAGAGATGTTCCCCAGGTGGAGGTTAATGTTCCTCAGACGGAGAAGAACAAGAATACAAGTTTCATTTCCTTCTATTCCTGTGCAGCAGTTTATAGGAGCATTAGAGTAGGATGTGACATAAATTTCATAAAGATATTGTACATTAAATATACATACAATTGCACCCCATCTAGAATTACAGCAACATCAATTATGAGCATTATCTGTCAGTCACTATTACTGGTGTTCTCTTTATAAACAAACTCAAAAGTTCCGTGGTGATCTATTAGAGGTTTTCTGCATCCTTCTCCCCACCCCTCTGATCCTTTTAGGCTCTTATGAGCAAACCGTTGATCATGGCTAAAAGCAGCTAAGTGCTTTCTTTCTCGGTGCTTAGCAGTTTCTCTGGAAGTCAGCAGACAATAATGTATCCCTTAATACAGATGCAGACCAAATTTAGTGAGTGGGGGAAAGAGCCTGATATAAAGTTAAGAAAACATGGCCTTTCAAGGAGACTAATGAAGACAAATATTGTCAAGGTAACCTTTAAGTCACATGGCTGGGAATGCTTTTCTTTGCAAATTACTTCTGAACTTTAGTCCTGTAGGGAAAAGTACTGGGGGCAAAATGGCATGAGCTAGTTGTTTAAGTGGTGGGAATAGAAATTTTTAAGTTATACATACCAGATACCAGCCTGCAAGATGATAGAATAATTCATCTAAATCTTGGGATTAAAATGAATGAATTCTGAGTTACCCTTCTCGCCGTTTGTTGCAGAAGGAAGATCCCTGAGAGGAACTCTGTTTTTTGTGGGTACCCCCATCAGACAAGGGCTTCAGTGGTGTCTCAGATGGTAAAGAATCCACCTGCAGTGTGGGAGACTTGGGTTCAATCCCTGGGTTGGGAAGATCCCCTGGAGAAGGGAATGGCTACCCACTTCAGTGTTCTTGCCTGGAGAATCCCCGTGGACAGAGGAGCCTGGCATATTACGGTCCATGGGGTTGAAAAGAGTCAGACACCACTGAGCGACTAAGCACAGCACAGCACATCACACAAGGACTGCTTGAACAGTGTTCTTGCCTTTTCTCTTTTTTAAGATTTTCTTCCATTAAAAAAAAAAACTATGTATTTACTTTTGGTTGCATTGGGTCTCTGTTGCTGCATGCGGTTCTTTCTCTAGTGGTGAGCGGGGGTTACTCTTTGTTGCAGAGCACAGCCTTCTCACTGTGCTGACTTCTCTTGCTGTGGAGCTCGGGCTCTGTGGTGCATGGGCGTTAGCAGTTGCAGCTCCCTGGCTCCAGAGCATGGACTCTGAAGTTGTGGCACATCAGCTGATTTGTTCTGAAACATGTGGAATCTTCCTGGACTAGGGATTGAACTCCTGTCCCCTACATTGGCAGGTGGATTCTTATCCATTGTACCACCAGAGAAGTTCTATGTGGACCACTTTTAAAGTCTGTATTGAATTTGTTGCAATATTGCTTCTGTTCTATGTTTTGGTTTTTTGGCTATGAGGCATGTGGAATCTTAACTTCCCACCAGGGGTCAAACCACACTTTCTGCTTTGGAAGGCGAAGTCTTAACCACTGGACCACCAGAAAAGTCCCTTGCATTGTCTCTTGATGATCATCCCTTTCCCATCATGGTCTCCATTGAAGTTTGGGACAAGCTATCCAGAAATACATTAGTTCTCTTTCTGCATCAGCCAGCCATTTCCATCTGCCACCTATTAAAACAGTATTGCCCTTTCGACTGATAATTTAACTTTGGAGTATAGAATAATATATTAGGAACACAAAGATATAGCACCAATATTTTTATCGTAAACATTATGCAGCTGATTTGTTGTATTAATAATGTGTATGAGGAAAAGAAAAAAATATAGTTAAGTCCTCAACTGATGAATTTATTTTATTCTTTAAAAATATTTGAAAATTGCTTGTTTATTAGCATTTGCATTTTCATGTAGAAGCTTGATGTGGTAAGGTCCTTAATTCATAATATATCTGCTGCTGCTGCTGCTGCTGCTGCTAAGTTGCTTCAGTCGTGTCCAACTCTGTGCGACCACACAGACAGCAGCCCACCAGGCTCCCCCATCTCTGGGATTCTCCAGGCAAGAACACTGGAGTAATGGATGTATAACCTGCTGACTCCAGGGCTCACCACATTTTGTGTACCAATTATGGTACATCCCATCTGACAACTCCTTTGTTGTATTATTGTCTTCACTTGCTCAGACGGGATGTTCAACTTACTAAAGATACATCTGCAGAAAATATTTCTGGAAGTCCTCAAGTTATACTGTAAATGTGTCTATGAAATCTTGGTGTTGCTATTCCTATTCTGTTGATGCATATCATGAGAAATATCAGATATACATGCTGGCTTATTTTAATTACTTGTATTTCTGTCATGGGAAAAGAGAAATACAGAGGTGAAATTGAAGGGGTTAAATACAAATCCTATATCATGATTATGATAGGAAATATCAATACAAATTTCAAAAAAATATGTATTTTCTAACTCTGTCCTTTGAAAAGGCTGAGAAACAATAATAATCACAGTAGCAATCAATATCCTCAGCACTCAGACTGTGGTCTTAAAGCACAACTTGAAAGAAGGAATCATATCTTAAAGAAATGAGTGATTACAGGTCTGGAGCAGGAACTTTGCAAGGAGAGCCTGGATCACCTTGTCATCTCAGAGAGCAAGGAAGCAATCCAAGACTAATAGTGATGTTTCGGAAAAGACTCAGGAGCCAACCTGGTAGGCTCTCATTGGATAGTATGAATATCAGTATCTGAACTGGATTGAAACATATCAAATATATTCATGAGCAAACTCATTGGTCACCATTAGATGATACCAGAGAGTCAAAATTTAAAGTGTTTTTTTAAGTTAATCTTTCTTGGAGTATAGCTGCTTTGCAACATTGTGTTAGTTCTGCTCTACAGTAAAGTGAATCAGCTTGTAAGCTAAGTTGCTTCAGTCGTGTCAGACTGTTTGCAACTCCATGGACTGTAGGCAAGAATACCGGAGTGGGTTGCCACGCCCTCTACCAGAGGGTCTTCCCAGCCCAGGGATCAAGTCCATGTATCTTATTTCTCCTGCACTGTCAGGTGGGTTCTTTACTACTGGCGCCACCTGGGAAGCCATGTATCATCTATGTGTATCTCTGTGTGTGTCCCTTCTTTTTGGATTTCCTTCCCATTTAGGTCACCACAGAGCACTGAGTAGAGTTCCTTGAGGTATACAGTAGGTTCTCATTAGTGATCTACTTTATACATAGTATCAATAGTGTATACAGACAATCCCAATCTCTCAATTCATCCCACCCCCCGCCCCTTCCCCCCATGGTATCCATACATTTGTTCTCTATGTTGTGTCTCTGTTTCTGCTTTGCAAATAGAATCATCTACACCATTTTTCTAGATTCCACATATATGTGTTAATATACGATATTTGTGTTTCTCTTTCTGACTTCACCCTGTATGACAGTCTCTAGGTTCACCCACATCTCTATGAATGACCCAGTTTTGTTCCTTTTAAGGCTGAGTAATCTTAATAAACCTATATGCAGTTCAGGAAGAAACAGTTAGAACTGGACATGGAACAACAGACTGGTTCCAAATCAGAAAAGGAGTACGTCAAGACTGTATATTGTCACTCTGCTTATTTAACTTAAATGCAGAGTACATCATGAGAAATGCTGGGCTGGAAGAAGCATAATCTGGAATCAAGATTGCCGGGAGAGATATCAATAATCTCAGATATGCAGATGACACCACCTTTATGGCAGAAAGTGAAGAGGACCTAAAAAGTCTCTTGATGAAAGTGAAAGTGGAGAGTGAAAAAGTTGGCTTAAAGCTCAACATTCAGAAAACGAAGATCATGGCATCTGGTCCCATCACTTCATGGGAAATAGATGGGGAAACAGTGGAAACAGTATCAGGCTTTATTTTGGGGGGCTCCCAAATCACTGCAGATGGTGATTGCAGCCATGAAATTGAAAGACGCTTACTCCTTGGAAAGTTATGACCAACCTAGATAGCATATTGAAAAGCAGAGACATTACTTTGCCAACAAAGGTCTGTCTAGTCAAGGCTATGGTTTTTCCTGTGGTCATGTATGGATGTGAAAGTTGGACTGTGAAGAAAGCTGAGCGCTGAAGAATTGATGCTTTTGAACTGTGGTATTGGAGAAGACTCTTGAGAGTCCCTTGGACTGCAAGGAGATCCAGCCAGTCCATTCTAAAGGAGATCAGTCCTGGATGTTCATTGGAAGGA
This sequence comes from Nanger dama, assembly GCA_917880005.1. Classification (NCBI taxonomy): domain Eukaryota; kingdom Metazoa; phylum Chordata; class Mammalia; order Artiodactyla; family Bovidae; genus Nanger; species Nanger dama. The sequence continues at coordinate 816,026 of CAKJTW010000084.1, forward strand.
TTGATCCTAGAGCTGAAACTCCAATAATACTTTGGCCACCTCATGCGAAGAGTTGACTCATTGGAAAAGACTCTGATGCTGAGAGGGATTGGGGGCAGGAGGAGAAGGGGACGACAGAGGATGAGATGGCTGGATGGCATCACCAACTCAATGAACATGAGTCTGAGTGAACTCCGGGAGTTGGTGATGGACAGGGAGGATTGGCATGCTGTGATTCATGGGGTCACAAAGAGTTGCACACGACTGAGCGACTGAACTGAATTGAACTGAATATTCCATTGTATATATATACTACATTTTCTTTATCCATTCCTCTGTTGATGGACATTTAAGTTGCTTCCATATCTGAAGCTTTTAAAATCAGTAAATAAAGAGAAAAAGTCAAGCATTATACTATCTATTTTTATACAAACTGTATCTTAGAGTAACCAAATAGTTGATGAAGTAAAGCACTGTTCATAGAAATATTCCAATTAGCCAATGGACAAAGACTCATCACTGCTCGTCTCACAGCAGCCCTCCATGACTATTTCTGGGTCCCAAGAACAACTGTCTCCCCTTTACTTTTGGGCCCATAACTTGTATTAGTTTTGTGGCAAAGTCTATTATTCCTTGTAGTTTTCCTCCATCTTACCCATACTTTTGAGTATTGTGCTTTTATTAAAGTCTCCTAGAATTATCCCAATTTGTGTATGCTACCTGCTTCCTGCTTCGATTTTGACTGATACAGTAATTTGTTTCATAAATGGCCCAAGAAATCCAGACCCTTAAATTAGGATTCTGGGAGTGGTTTCTCAAAAGTTTGAGTGAAGAAACAAACACTCTTCCAGGGAGAAATGGGATATGGGTAATTAATAGGATGTGTTGTCTTGATTATTTTGAAGTTATAACAGATAATGACAGAGGATGGAGAGCGAAGGAAGACAGAGTTGTAGGACAGCAAATGGCTGTGTCATGTAGTTGCTATAGCAACAGTAGTGATTATAAAGATTGTGGAGTCACTTGGCTTCTTCTGGCCCTGAAGAGCATATATAGAGAAAAAGAGGAGTTAAAAGCTTTGAAAACTCAATAAAGAATATATTTGGATAAACAGAAATCCCTCTCTCACCCTGCAGCGTCTTTAGAGTAGTCTTTATTGCATACATGGCAGATAAGTTTGAGGAGCAAGCCCAGAGGACAATTGTAATAAGGCAACTGTTGGGTGAGAAACAAGACTTAGAAACAAAGAGTATGGACATATTATCATCATGGCTGGGTTTGGGAACTTTAACTCTTATGATTACCTTGAAACAAGTTGATGCCAATTCTCATTTCTTTTCAGCCCATAATGAAAGTTAGATTCCAACATTACATGGAGGGAGGGGTCAAATGCCATTCAAAAAGATACACTGAAAAAGTCCCCAAAACTTTCTATTGCAACCATTCAGCACCACTGTGTGTGTATGTGAAGTCACTTCAGTCGTGTCCGACTCTTTGTGACCCTATGAATTGTAGCCTGCCAGGCTCCTCTGTCCATGGAATTTTCCAGGCAAGAATACTGGAGTGGGTTGCCATTTCCTTCTCCAGAGGATTTTTCTGACCCAGGGATTGAACCCACGTTTCTTGTGTCTCCAGCATTGGCAGGTGGGTTCTTTACCACTAGCACCACAGTTCAAAAGTGGCCATAAGCAATACGTAAGTAAGTGTGGTTATGTTCGAATAAGACTTTAATGACTGGTGTTGAACTTCATATATCATTTTATGTGTCATGATATGTTATTTTGATTTTTTTCCAATCTTTAAAAAATGTAAAAACTATTCTTAGCATACGAAGAATGAAAGCTACAAAACAGTCTGGATTTGGCCCATGGGCTGTGGATTGCCAATCCCTGGTGTACATGTAACCAGACCCAAGTTAAGCACAAAAGACATGGAAAACTGCCAGAACAGAAGAGGCTCGGGCTCCCGTGGTGCCTGCTGCTACTGCTTTTCTTTCTTTCCTCCAGTTCTTTCTGTGATGAGTGAACAGAAGAGAAAAAAATGTGGGCTCAGACTTTATGGCGTGCTTGCGTTGTGGCCATATATCTCTTTAGTTACACCACTTCTCTGTCTATCCACTGCTTGTAGGAGTCCCCCTTGGTGTGGATGTATAGAATAGCAGTCTATTTTTGGCTCATACTGAAACACTGAGCCATCCCATCAATAAGCCAGCTGTGAGTCCTTCCTCCTTCATTGGCTGTTCCAAGGAACTCCCCTGAAGCCTTGGGAATAAGCTGAGAGCAAGGTGTGTGTGGAATGGTCCTGGATTACATACAGGTCGGGCCATATTTGAGCAGCTTATTTGTGACCTCTGGACCTGCCTCAGCTGGATAAAAGATGCATTCTTTTCCACTGTGTGATGGATTGCTGGTGGGCCTGCTCCATCTTATGACTCAGTAAATCTGACAGCGCCTAGTTCATAATGTGACATCTAGTCACAGCACCACTTGGTGACCTGGGGTCACCGCTTGGTTTGTGCCAGGATCCAGGGACATGTCAGGAGTTGTTATTGGAATGGTGTATAGTTCTTGCTATGAGAACAAGGCTGTGCAGCAACTTCCTATTGTGCTTTGAGAAACACCCCTCATGGTTTCTTTAACTCTTGTATGTATCCTAGTAGCATGAGATCTCCTTTGTCACATGGTGTATGCAACAGCATTACCTAGATTGTGCCTGTACTGAAAGCTCACCAGTGTGTCTCTCTCAAAGCTGGTAGCCTTCTGCATCTCACGACACAAGAAGTGCAACTGTATGCCTCTGAATAGTATGTTGCCTCCCAAACATGAGGAAGTCTCCCAAGTCAAAGCTGCACAGTGTTGGAAGGTGCTAAGTGCATTAACTTGCCCTTTACCTTGGAGGCAATATCCTGGCATCCAGACTATTGGATGCCTGTAAAGCTCATTTATGTGGTGACCCATACATTTTTGGAGTGACTATATCTTATTGTGTGTATTAGTCAGGGTTCTTTAGAGAAATGGGCTTCCCAAGTGGTGCTAGTGGTAAAGAACCCACCTGCCAATGCAGGAGATGTGAAACATGGGTTTGATCCCTGGGTCAGGAAGATCCCCTGGAGGAGGGCGCAGAAACCCACTCCATTAATCTTGCCTGGAAAATCCAGTGGACAGAGGAGCCTGGTGGGCTACAGTCCACAGGGTGGCAAAGAATAGGACATGACTGAGTCAACTTAGCACCCGAGCACACTCCAGAGTAACAGAACCAATGTACTTGTTTTATCCATTCATCTATCTATCCATCAATCTATCTCTATTTTATAGAAATTTGCTCAAGTGGTTATGGAGGCTGAAAAGTCCACAATTTGCCATCCATAAACTAGAGAATGAGGAAAGCCAGTGGTGTAATGCAGTCTGAGTCTGAAGGCCTGTAAACCAGGAGCTCCGATGTCCTTTCCTAGGTCAGAGACGGAGGCCTCAGCTCAAGCACAGAGTGTATTTGCCCTTCCTCTGCCTTTTTATTCTATTCAAGCTCTCAATGAATGAATGATGCCCAACGACACTGGGGATGGCCATCAACTTTACTTAGTTCATCAACTTAAATACTGATATCTTACAGGAACAACCCCACAGACACACTCAGAAACAATGTTTTACCAGCTTTCTGGTCACCCGTTAACCCATTCAACTTGATATGGAACATTAACTACCACTCCAGGCCATTCTAGCTTCTTGCTCATTAGATTTGTTGAACATGATATTAACAATATAGTGTGCTTTGCACCAGTCAGACTGGCCATCTTCAAAAAATCTACAAACAATAAATGCTGGAGAGAGTATGGAGAAAAGGGAACCCTCCTACCCACTGTTGGTGGAAATGTAATGGTGCAACCCCTTTGGAGAACAGTATGGAGCTTCCTTAAAAAACTAAAAATAGAGTTACCATATGACCCAGCAATCCCACTTCTGGTAATATATCTGGAGAAAACTCTAATTTAAAAAAGTACATGCCTCCAGTGTTCATCAGTTCAGTTCAATTCAGTTTAGTCACTCAGTCGTGTCCGACCCTGCGACCCCATGAATCGCTAGCAGCACTATTTACAAGAGCCAAGATTTGGAAGCAGCTTAAACAGATGAATGGATAAAGAAGATGTGGTATATACAACGAAATGTTACTCAGTTATAAAAAGAATGAAATAATACCATTTGCAGTGATATGGATGAAACTATAGATTAAATAATCAGACAAAGACAAATATATGATCAGTTTAGTTCAGTTCAGTTGCTCAGTCGTGTCTGACTCTGTGACCCCATGAATTGCAGCATGCTAGACCTCCCTGTCCATCACCAACTCCCAGAGTTTACCTAAACTTATGTCCATCAAGTCAGTGATGCCATCCAGCCATCTCATCCTCTGTCGTTCCCTTCTCCTCCTGCCCCCAATCCCTCCCAGCATCAGAGTCTTTTCCAATGAGTCAACTCTTCACATGAGGTGGCCAAAGTATTGGAGTCTCAGCTTTAGCATCATTCCTTCCAAAGAACACCCAGGACTGATCTCCTTTAGAATGGACTGGTTGGATCTCCTTGCAGTCCAAGGGATTCTCAAGAGTCTTCTCCAACACCACAGTTCAAAAGCATCAATTCTTTGGTGCTCAGCTTTCTTCACAGTCCAACTCTCACATCCATACATGACCAGTGGAAAAACCATAGCTTTGACTAGATGGACCTTTGTTGGCAAAATAATGTCTCTGCTTTTGAATACACTATCTAGGTTGGTCATAATTTTCCTTCACTCTACACATGGACATCACAAGATGGTCAACACCAAAATCAGATTGATTATATTCTTTGCAGCCAAAGATGGAGAAGCTCTATACAGTCAGCAAAAACAAGACTGGGAACTGACTGTGGCTCAGATCATGAACTCCTTATTGCCAAATTCAGGCTTAAATTGAACAAAGTAGGGAAAACCACTAGACCATTCAGGTATGACCTAAATCAAATCCCTTATGATTATACAGTGGAAGTGAGAACTAGATTTAAGGGACTAGATCTGATAGAGTGCCTGATGAACTATGGAATGAGGTTCATGACATTGTACAGGGGACAGGGATCAAGACCATCCCCATGGAAAAGAAATGCAAAAAGCAAAATGGCTGTCTGAGGAGGCCTTACAAATAGCTGTGAAAAGAAGAGAAGTGAAAAGCAAAAGAGAAAAGGAAAGATATAAGCATCTGAATGCAGAGTTCCAAAGAATGGCAAGTAGAGATAAGAAAGCCTTCCTCAACGATTAATGCAAAGAAATAGAGGAAAACAACAGAATGGGAAAGACTAGAGATCTCTTCAAGAAAATTAGAGATACCAAGGGAACATTTCATACAAAGATGGGCTTGATAAAGGACAGAATGGTATGGACCTAACAGAAGCAGAAGATATTAAGAAGAGGTGGCAAGAATACACAGAAGAACTTCACAAAAAGATCTTCATGACAGAGATAATCACAAATATATGATAGATATCACTTCTATGTGGAATCTGAAAAAATGATACAAATGAACTTATTTACAAAACAGAAATAGACTCACAGACATAGAAAGAAAATTTATGGTTACCAAAGGAGAAGGGGAGGAGGAATATATTAGGAGCTTGGAATTAGCAGACATACACTACTATCTTATAAAATAGATAAATTACAATGACCTACTGTATAGTACAGAGAACTATATTCAGCATCTTATAATAATATATACTGGAAAAGAACCTAGAAGAGAAACTATATACATATGTATATATATATATATATACACATATATCTATATCTGTATCTATATATATATATATCTTGAATATTCATTGGAAGGACTGATGCTGAAGCTGAAGCTCTAATACTTTGGCCACCTGATGTCAAGAGCTAACTCATTGGAAGACACTGATGCTGGGAAAGATTGAAGGCAGGACGAGAAGGGGGTGACAGAAGATAAGATGGTTGGATGGCATCACCGACTCAATGGATAGGAGTTTGAGCAAACTCTGGGAATTGGTGATGGACAGGGAAGCCTAGTGTCCTGTAGCCATGGGGTTGCAAAGAGTCGGACACAACTTAGTGACTGAACAACAACATCTCTCTATATATATATATATGTATCTGAATCACTTTACTGTACACCTGAAACTAATACAACATTGTCAGTCAACTATATTTCAATTAAAAATATAGCATAGCATAGTGGACTGATATGACTTTCTCTGAAATGTTCAGATTGTCCAGGTCCACTTGGATCATATCATGATAAAGGACAGGAGAGCTGCTGGACAAGACCATGAATATAAGCTATTGTCCATCCCAGTCCAGTGTGAATTGTTTTGGATTCTCCTTTCTTGGGAACAGTAAAAAGAATACATTCCCTAGTATATTCAGTATCAGGAGCTGAGACTGGAGTTTCTCCTTGTTGAGTTGTGTGTTAGTGCACTATTACCGGCCATGATCTATACTTTTTTTCCAAGCACCAAACTGGTAAAATAAATGGAAATATAATAGTTGGACTAATCTCTCCATTTCTATTCAGGATGTGTCATGATTTTTAGGTTATTCTTTTGGAGAGGCTCAGGGATAAATTGGAAGCAGAGACTGTTTCCTGACCTATGTAGCCTCCTGATGTTGCAGAAGTGATGTTCTTTCCCCTCATCCTTCAGTGTAGAGCTGGTAACGACTACAGTCACTAGCCTCTGGGTCCTGAGCTACCAGACCCTGCCTATATCTGTGTTAATCGTCTTTTTGTTGAACCTGCCTTGAATTATCCTAAGTAGTGTGCACCTTCTGTTTCATATTGCAAATGTAGTTTGTCAGATCCAGGGCTTCTCTGGTGGTCCAGTGGTTAGGACTCTGTCTCTTTTAAAAAATTATTCTGAGCCTGACTTTCTCACGTCTAAAATCTTTGGAGTTATTCCTTTGTAGCAATCAGTTAATAGTGAATATTCCAAGTTGATATCATTTATGACTACTGTGTATCACTTACTAAGATCCTTCCCAGCTCACTCCCTTTAATCAAGCTGCATGGTACTCCAGGTGATATTTTTGAAAGGCAAATTGTGGCAAATCCTTTCTCTGTCTGAAATCCTTAATGACTCTCTGTCATCTACAGAATAACATTCCCATTCCTTGATATGTTACCTAAGAACCACTCTCCAGCCTAGTCTTTAAAAAAAAAATTATTTTCCATTATGGTTTATTGGAGGATATTGAATATATTTCCCTGTGCTATACAGTAGTACCTTGTTGTTTATCCATCCTGTGCATAGTAACTTGCCTCTGTTCTGCCTATTCTGACACCACTGTGTCCTATACACTTGACTTTCCAGCCACACTGACAGTATAGTTCTCTTCTTGTGCTCCTGCTCAGTCGAGTCAGTCCTGTGTGATTCTATGACGCCACAGAGCCTGCCAGGCTCCTCTGTCCATGGGATTCTCCAGGCAAGAATACAGGAGTCGGTTGCCATTTCCTCCTCCAGGGAATCTTCCCAACTTAGGGACTGCACCCTCGTTCCTTGCATCGCAGATGGATTCTTTCCTTCTTGAGCCACCAGGGAAGCCTCCTAGGAGATTCTTAACCACAAATAGCTGACTCTTTCTGTGCTTTCGTGGTGGTGGTTAGTGGTTGAGTTGCTAAGTCGTGTCCGACTCTTGCGACCCTATGGACTATAGCCTGCCAGGCCCCTCTGTCCATGGGATTCTACAGGAAAGAATACTTGAGTGGGGTGCCATTTCCTTCTCCAGGGGATTTTCTGGACCCAGGAATTGAACATGGGTCTCCTGCACTGCAGGCAAACTGCAGACTGTCTGTGCTTTGTGAACTACTTTTTCTCTTTCAAGACCCAGTGTCACCTCCTCTGCAGACTTCCTTCTCTGTCCCTAGCACATGGCTCTTTGTTCTCACATCATTATATAGAAATTCTGTTTTAAAATTAACACATCATTTTGAGACTGTTTGACTTTTCTCAATAGATATCATAGGCTTCAAGGGATAGAAATACCCCTTTTGTCTAAAACATAATAGGGATTTTGTAATTGTTGGTTTAAATCTTTTAATATTAAAAAAAAGTGCTATGAGCTCTTCAATGTCTATGGTTAATTTCTTTGTTGGGTTTTCAGGCAGCTGGTCTTTCTCTAAATTATCTTCTTTTTGAAGTAAAATCTTCCCTTCTCCCCATGGATACAGTCATTTCCTCTGAGTTTTAATTCTTACGTCTTTTCCCTATAGAAAATCTCCTTATGAGAGGGACAAACCTTCCTCTGAATTTCCAAATTGTCATTATACCCTTGAGACCTGTTGTAACTTAATTATTCTTCAGATTCTAGCCAAACCCTCAAGAAATCTCCAAGTAAATAATCCAGGTTGGCGTTTCCAGTCATACACTTATTTGAATATGTAACAAGTTAATTAAAAATTAATTTTATTCAATTTCAGAGTCTATACAAGCTAAACAAATAGAATTTTGCATACCATCACTTATGTGCTATGAATTAAGCTAGTCAGCTGTTTTTAAAACCTTAAAACCAGATAGAAATTTATAATTGACTTAGGCTAAAAAAAAATAGGCAGTCAGTTTAGTTTGGTAATATCTTAAGTTATAACACATAATATATTTACAGAAATATCCATAAATTGGTTTAATTTTTAGTTCATGTTTTAGTAGCAATAGAGCTGGAATTAAAGGTCAAATGCTGCTTTGTGGTCTTAGACTCTGAACAGAAATTTCAAAAATTTTAAGATGTATGTTTGGATGCAAAGAATTCATGTATTTTTTTCTAGCTCTGTTTTACACAAAAGATGAAAACAGGACCAAAAAAAAAAAAAGGCACTGTGCCTAAGAGCTCTTTTTAATAATTATTCTTCAATTTTCTCTTTGAACAAGCTTCTGAGTATCTCACTTGTATTTCTGTGGACAAGATTGAAAAAAAGAAGCAAAACAGATGATTCATTCCATGTCCATGTGACAGTTTGTAGGCTTTGCCGTAAGATTAATTTGGCTTCTAGTTCTAAATACCTAACTCAAGGGCAAATCTAAATAAGGAAATACACTGACATTTGCATCTTTTCTCTCATTTCCATGTGATTTGGAAAAAATGAAGGAGACTGAATTACTTGCTGGAATTCAGGGGAAAAATTGTCATTTTAACTCAGTGCAATCATTCAACACAAATTCTGTATTGAGAGAACATTTCCTACTCTGCCACTTTATTTCAAGTAATATTTAATTGCTTTCTGAACCTCTTCCAACTTCAATTAGTGTTAATTTAGTGTGTAGCTAAATACATTACCCTAAAATAATTAGGAATACAGTGTCCTCCATAACATACGCGATTGGTATTAGCAGGCTTGGTTTGGAAGACTTAAACAGGGAAAGAGACAACAGGACCTGTTTTCTTAACTTGATGTGTTCTCAACCCCACAGCAGATTCCTTTTGTCATGTTATGAAGAATATGGCCCAAACACCTTGGCATGGTTGTATGAAGCCCTCCGTGATCTGACTTCATCTCTGACTTCGCGCCGCAACACTTCAGTTCCATTCATGTGACATGTTTGTTTTCATTTTTGCACCTCTGGGTTTTTGTTGTGATATCTTCTTAAGTGCCCTCTTAGCTGAGTCACACCCGCTCACATTTCTTGGTTCATATTGAGTGCCAGTGTGATAGACCGTCTCCATCTGCCCCTCCAGCTCTACTGCTCACCCTTGCCCTCCCAGTTCTGTGCCGCATGGACGGATGTTGGCGTCTTCATCACCCTGCTTTCCTGAGCGCTGCTTGCGGTTGAGGTTGTTCAGTGAGAGGCACCAGCAAAGACTGGAGGACAGGAGGAGAGAATCTAGGTATTTTCCCCCTCCACTTCCCCATTCTTTCATCCGGCTGGACTGCGGTTTGGCAGTGGCTTTGTTCCTCCAAACAACATCATAGCTTCCATGGCTACAGCTCTCACTTGATAGAGCAACCAAACTCATCCCTTCCGGTCTATGAGTGTTAACTTCTTCCCACTCTTGCTCATCCTCGAGGGCTTCTTTATCCCTTTCGGTTCCTTTAACACTATGTGCAGCTCTGTAAATAGTCCTTCCAGTAAACTCTTGTTGTTTATGCTTTTGAGTGTGTCATCTCTGTTGCTGGGACACTGACTAATAGTCTTTTATGATATTGCCTCTTCCAGTAGAATTCAAATTTTGCACTCTCAGTGAACCTATTACAGGCTTATACAACCTGGCATACTTGACTGCACCACTGACTTAAAAGTTTATTTCCTTCTAGAGTCAAAGGATACCTTCTCAGTATCACTGGGGTGGAGCACAATAGCTGGCACATATTTAGTCCCCTTGAATATTTTTTGACTATAGTTATGAGTGGTTGATATTATTATTAGTAATATGTTTTATGAACATACATTGTGTCATTTAATCATTGCACTAATTCTACAAGGTGGGATTGACATCTTCCTTTTACAGATGAGTAGACTAAAACCTAGACAGCATAAATAATTGGTCCAAGTCACAGTAAATGAAAGAGTAATCCTAGGTCTGTTTTTATTCCAAAGCCTGTTCTTTTAATCACTATGCTTTAATGCCTGAAGAGTGATGGGTTTCTATAGAAGATCGCAAAGTTTAGCCAACACATTAGAAATATTTTTGAATGGTTTCCTCATGCCTCATGTTTTTAAGGTGCCCGAACCTCCATCTTGACTCTTGCACAGGGACAGACATCTGAGTGTCTGCTACATAAACACGGTTGTTTAGACAACAGTGAAGTGTTAGATTTGTGGTATCATAGATGAATTTTTAAAGATTCAATAGAAGAAGTGCCATACAATTTACATATTTGACTTCTAGTTTGTCAAACTAATCATTTAATTTTTACTTGATAACGTGTAATTCCTTTGACATAGTGGGTTGGGTGAATTGGGATCCATTAAGGACTAAGAGGGATCAAGGGAACAATCAGAAGTCAGCTGGAACAGATTTCAATCATGGAATAACAGTAGAAAGGGTTTCTCTGGTGGCTCAGCAGTAAAAAATCTGCCTGCCAATGCAGGAGACACAGGTTTGATTCCTGGGTTGGAAAGATCCCCTGGAGAAGGAAATGGCAACCCATTCCACTTTCTTGCCTGGAAAATCCTATGGACAGAGGAGCCTGGTGGGCTACAGTCCATGGGGTCACAAAAGAATCAGACACAACTTAGAGACTAGAAAGCAACAACAACAGTAGAAAGCTTCACACCTTAGACTCATGCCAGGATCTACCAAGACATCAATACACTTAAAAAGATTGCCCCTTAACCACGGTTTTTAGGGTTCAGACTGTATACTAATGTCTTTTGTTACTATTTAAATAAAAATTCTTGAGCCTTCTTAAGTATGGGCCATACTTCTCAAGTCTGTATCTGGTTTGTGTCCTATAATATTTGCATTCCCGATCAAACGAATCATCCCAATGTTTAAAATGGCAAGAACAGAAGTGTTATGGATACCCTTTTAGGGATCATTTTTGGTGCAGAATTTTAAGAAGAAAAATTAGATATGTTTCTTGACTCTGGAGACTTTTTGAACATTCTCTTTCTGACAAAGAATGCCTTCATTTAAGATTGAATAGAATTATTATGATATAGTCATTCTAAATACATCTATTTGTTCTTCAAAATGAGGCAATTAGACAAGTCCATTCATTTATTTAATACACATTTGTTGAGCATCTACTATACACTAGCTGTTCCTAAGGCTTGAAAATCAGCAGTGAAGAAATAAATATCCCAGCCCTTGTGCATTTTCATGGAAATGTGTTTTGTGCATATGGACAACTGAAGGAAAGCATTTTCAGAATCATAGCCCAGCCTCAACTTTATTCTCTGTCTTCAAATAATTTGAAAGAACATAGAAGAAATCCATACACAATAAATATTTATAGCTAATGTAAAGAAACATACAAATTGTCAGGTACTTTACATATGTTAACTAATCTCAAAACCTCTATGATACTATTTTTATTTCCATATTATAGATGAGGAAGCTGAGGCAATGAAAGCTAGCAGAGTGGGAACTTGAACCCAGTTTGAATCCTCACTGTCTTTGTTGTAACCTGTCATTAGGTTCTATTTTGTTATAATTAGTCTTCAGTCAAAGGCCCACAAAAGTCTTGACATGGGTACAGATCTATAAACTCATTCAATAAAATATCACATTCATTTCAGGAATCCTCCTAGTATTTCTAGGCAGGAGTAACTCACTGACTCTTAGAAATATGTTTCTGAACAGCATTCTATTTTGTCCTGTTTTTTTTTTTTTTTTTTTTTTTCTGGAAAACTCTGTAGAGAATACCATTTCTCCTTCATATGACAAAACCCTTCAACTGCTGGCAAAGAGTCCTCATTGCTCTCTCATTACCCCAACACTTTCTGCTTTTTTTAGGCTAACCAACTTCTTATTCCACAATAATCTGGAAGTAAAAAGTAAGGTGCACTTTCCTTGGTGGCTTAGTGATAAAGAATCTGTCTGCCAATGCAGAAACTGTGGGTACAATCCTTGAACTGGGCAGATCCCCTGGAGAAGGATATGGCAACCCATTCCAGTATTCTTGCCTGGAAAATCCCATGGACAGAAGAACCTGGCAGGCTACAGTCCATAGGGTTGCAAAAAGAGCTGGACACAACTTAGAGACTAAACAACAAAAAGTAAAATAAATTGGATGGTGAAACTTTAGGTCATTCCTTTCAAAGTCATTTCTAGCACTGCATGAAAAAAAGGAAAAAGCAATCCACAACCACAACAATAAATGAGGTATGCGATTTAATTCTGGTATTACAAGGAGGCTTAATGAAGCAGAGAAGTGGCTTTCCGGAGAAAAAGAGATTAAAGTCTGGAAAATAAGTATACCTGTCTGGGGATTAAAAAGCAAAAATTTTAGAAGGTCAAGGAATCCAGAAGGGAATCCTATAAAGGTAAGTTTTGGACTCCTAAAGTCATTTAAGGTGAGAAAATTTGGCTGAGAATGCAATTATTCAAATACAATTATTTCCGTTGAAAAAATAATTTTTATCCTGAGGAACCAAGGGCCAATTATCAGGGAATTATAACAGAACTATATCTGGTTAGCATTTTGGATTCTCTTGGGAGTAGTTACTTTTAATAAAATAATAGGTGTGAAAACATTAAAAAGTTAAAAATAACTATATAGCACTTTTAGTTTTGTTCTATGTAAAATTTCAATTTAGATGGAATAAAATTATCTTTTGCAGCATATAACAGGACTAATAAAATATTAAAGCCATTTGTTTTAAGCCCAAGTTAATAAAAGTTTGAAAGTTACTTGGATAAATTTGAAATTATGTGTTAAAATGGGGCATGTGTACATGTCTCATTATTTTTAAAATATTAAAAATAACTCAATAACACAAGAAACTCCAAGGAAAAGATTAGACATTCTAATACTCATCTTGTTCCTCTAAACCACATCTTGAAAAGGATGTTGTGGCTGAAATGAATGATGGCTCCATATGGTGAATCTTTGTTTAAATATATACCGACGATTCAGTTCAGTTCAATTACTCAGTCATGTCTGACTCTTTGTGACCCCATGGATTGCAGCACACCAGCCTTCCTTGTCCATCACCAACTCCTAGAGCTTGCTCAAAATCATGTCCGTAGAGTCAGTGATGCCATCCAATCATCTCATCCTTTGTTGTCCCCGTCTCCTCCTGCCTTCAATCTTTCTCAGCATCGGGGTCTTTTCCAGTGAGTCAGTTCTTCACATCAGGTGATTTTAGCATCAGTCCTTCCAATGTATATTCAGGACTAATTTCTTTTAAGATTGACTGGTCTGATCTCCTTGCAGCATAAGGGACTCTCAAGAGTCTTCTCCAACACCACAATTCAAAAGCAGCAATTCTTCAGGCCCTCAGCTTTCTTTATGGTCCAACTCTCACATCCATACATGACTACTGGAAAAACTATAGCTTTGACTACATTAATAATGATTTAAATGTATTAAATAATCATCATACCTGGTCATTTGTTTATTAGTCTAGAGATGAATAGGAGTGAAACAAAAGTGACCTCTTTAGACCCGATTTGGTTGGCTACCATATGTGTTTCTGCAATGAGAATTAGCAAAAATTAGCTCACAGGGGATGGGTAAACACGGTGTCAGTAAAGTGCTGAGGTCTCTGTGGTTCATGGAATTTTCTTTAATTTTACACATTTAACTGGAAAATCCCATGGATGGAGGAGCCTGGTGGGCTGCAGTCCATGGGGTCGTGAAGAGTTGGACACAACTCAGCGACTTCACTTTCACTTTTCACTTTGATGCACTGGAGAAGGAAATGGCAACCCACTCCAGTGTTCTTGCCTGGAGAATCCTGGGGACGGGGGAGCCTGGTGGGCTGCCGTCTATGGGGTCGCACAGAGTCGGACACAACTGAAGTGACCCAGCAGCAGCAGCAGTTACACATTTATCTTTGGCTGTGCTGGCTCTTTGTTGCTGCATGCGGGCTTTCTCTAGTTGCGGCAGGTACAGCCTTCTCACTGCAGTAGCTTATTTTCTTGTGGAGCCTGGGCTTTAGAGTGTGGACTCAGTAGTTGTGGTGCAAGGGCTGAGTTGCTCCGCCACATATGTGATCTTCCCAGACCAGGGATAGAAACTGTGACCCCTGCAGTGGCAGATCTTAACCACTGGACCGCCAAGGGAGTCCATTTTATGGACTGTGTGAGCACATTGAAGTGGAGTGAAGTCGCTCGGTCGTGTCCGACTCTTTGCGACCCCGTGGACTGTAGCCCACCAGGCTCCTCCCTCCATGGGATTCTCCAGGCAAGAGTACTGGAGTGGGGTGCCATTTCCTTCTCCAGGGGATCTTCCCGACCCAGGGATGGAACCCGGGTCTCCCACATTGCAGGCAGATGCTTTAACCTCTGAGCCACCAGGGAAGCCCCTGGTGAGCACATCAACGCTCTATATTTCCAGCTAACAACAGCTAAGCATAAAATAAGTCTTGAAAGCCGCAAGCCATTGGGGAACCCAGTTTTGCAATTTCACATGAACTTTTTCTCTTGTTCATTTGGTTCTGTGCTGCCTTGGAAGTGCTATTGGGAGTGATCTGCTCTGATCTTTCTGCAATTTACCCTTGTCTCTACAGCTTACAGCAGGCTCAGCCCTTCCTTGTACCCATGTCCATCAGCTACTACCACTTTTTCTTAAGGTAATGTCCTGTAGCATTATTTTGTTTATAAAAATTTAGTATCTCTTTTCAACTGTGTGATGTTTTTAAAAGATTGTTATTGATCCCATTAGTTCTCTACGAAGTCCTGTGCTTTTTTTGCCCCTAATCCTATCTTTTCTCATATATACCTTCTTATATTTAGTGCACAGTCTTAGTAAACGTGAGGTTTTTCAGGAAATTCTTGTTTATTCTATTATTATAATATGTCCATGAATCTTCAACCCTGTTCAGACTATGTATTTCCTGTGTGTGTGCAAAATCGCTTCAGTAGTGTCTGACTCTTTGAACCCTATGGACTGTAGTCCACCAGGCCCCTTTGTCCTTGGGATTATCCAGGCAAGGACACTGGAGTGGATTGCCATGCTCTCCTCCAAGGGATCTTCCCTATCCAGAAATTGAGCCAGTGTTTCTTCCGTCTCCTGCACGGGCAGGCGGGTTCTTCCTTACTGCTAGTGCCACCTGGGAAGCCCCATGTATTCTTTATCTATACAGACTGTTCTCCTGAGAATTTCAAGTTTGCAGTAACAATCAACCCTTAGATACTAAAT
Organism: Nanger dama; assembly: GCA_917880005.1. NCBI lineage: Eukaryota > Metazoa > Chordata > Mammalia > Artiodactyla > Bovidae > Nanger > Nanger dama. Next base: position 831,789 of record CAKJTW010000084.1, read on the forward strand.
CTTCAGAAAGACAAATTTGGCCATAGAAATAGTTTTCAGACAAATATAAACCATATTACCAGAGTGCAAATATATCATTGATATGGAGAGAATCATTGTTTTGAGATCCATATCTGTGATATGAATACTATTTGGCTGATAAATGTATTGAAGATACAGCTAAATAATGACTTCAGGTTTGTATAACTCTATAACCTAAGTCAGAAAGAGCATGTTTATTTGTTTCAAACTAATCATGCTTTTGTACAAGCAGAAACTTTTCGGATACACACAAGTGCCCACTTATTAACGCATTAAATGATGGCATTGTATTTACTAGGACAACTGAATTAATAGTTCTTGACTAACTTTTACTTTGTAATGGACAAACTCTAATTAATTAGTATTTTCAAGGAATAGTCATAGTAATTTAATAAAAATGTATAAAATATATCTAAGTATCAAACTTAGATGAATTAACTCATTTTAAGTTCTTAACAAAAAATGATATAAACTTTTTAGGCTTTATAATACCATGAAAGAATGCATTAATAAAATGTAATGAACTAATTATTTCACAATTAACTTCTGTAAACCTGTTTCCTCATCTGTAAAATGAGAATAATGATAATAGCTACCTAAGCCACTGTTGGAAGAATTAAATGAGATAGTACTATGCATGTAGGGTACTTAACACAGTGGTTGGTCCACAGTAACTAGTCTTCATTAAGTATTGGTAATTCTTCTAATTGACAATTAAAAATTCCACTATTCAGAACAAAGGTGCATCAACTGGCCCCAACATTTTAATCTTTGAGTCATATACCATCCAGGTTTTTTTGCTACGATAAGTCACTCAAGTTTTCTCCCTGAAAATGATGACTGTTGTATTAAGCAAAATCAACAGCAGTGCACCAACCCTTTTGATTTTAAACATTTATTTGTATTATGCATTTATTTGGCTGCACTGGGTCTCCATTGCTGCATGCGGGCTATTTGCTGCTTAGGAGGCTACTCTCTAGTTGTGATGTGTGGGCTTCTCATTGCAGTGGCCTCTCTTATTGTAGAGCATGGACTCTAGGGCGTGTGGGCGTCAATAGCTGCACGTAAGATTAGTTGTGCTATGGCATGTGGGATTTTCCCAGACCAGGGATTGAACTGGCATCTCCTGCACTGCAAGGCAGATTCTTAACCCCTGGACCACCAGGGAAGCCCCCAAGAACACTTTTCTGGTGAGACCATGGGCCAAGTGTGAAGACGGATACAAAGCAATGTAAGATGTTCTCTCTCAACCAAAAGTTTACCATCTATTCTGATAAAGAAGACAGAAAAGTAATGGTTTAGTTTCCTGTAATGTAATAGTTACTTATATTTTAACTCACATTTTTTGTCCTCTTGCCACAAACAAGTTAGCCTTCTTTTAAGAAAATGCTTTTTATCAAGTTTAGTTTTATTGGGTATCATTGTACCTAAACTGCAGAGGCCCCAATGTCTTAGTGATTTGGCAACTGTTAGATGAGAAGATAGAAGAAAGTTCAGAACATATGATCTGTCCTTAAAACATAGTGAATGTCAAAGACAAAAGACATAAAAGCAAACAAGATTTTTTAGGTAATAATGCAGATTTTTTATCTGCATTATTGAAAATTTTGAGTTATTTTTACTAATTTTAACCTTTTCAGACTCCAATTCATCTTACTCATAGTTTCTTAGAATATAAGCAGTTTTCTCCTTTTCAAGAATGTAAAGCGACTTTCTGGTTTGAATTGAATCAAATTTAAGGTCTTTAGGTTTATAATTATGGTATTTTATCAAATGGTCGATTTCCCCTACATCTCACCTATCTTTCCCTATTTATTTTCCTAATGGGCAGATTAAAAAAAAAAATTTACTTTTATTTGGCTGTACCAGGTCCTATCTGAGGCATGTGGGATCTGGTTCACTGAACAGGGATTGAATTCAGGCCTCTTGCATTGAGAGTGTGGAGTCTTAGCCATTGGACCACCAAAGAAGTCCCCCTATAAGTGAATAAATCTAAGCTTTGTGAATTTCCTACTGAGTAAAAAATACTGTGGAAGGAAGGAAGGAAAAGTCTCAGCAGCCACACAGCCAAGTCCTATGTGTGAAGAACTGGCATATATATATATATGCACTGAAAAATTGATGCTTTCAAACTATGGTATTGGAGAAGACTCTTGGGAGTGCCTTGGATCGCAAGGAGATCAAACAGTCAAACGTAAAGGAAATCAGTCCTGAATGTTCATTGGAAAGACTGATACTGAAGCTCCAATACTTTGGTCATCTGATGTGAAGAACTGACTCATTGGAAAAGACCCTTATGCTGGGAAAGATTGAAGGTGGGAGGAGAAGGGGGTGACAGAGGATGAGATGTTTATGTGGCATCACCAACTTGATGGACGTGAGTTTGAGCAAGCTTAGGGATTTGATGATGGACAGGGAAGCCTGGTATATTACAGTCCATGGGGTTGCAAAGAGTCAGACACGACTGAACTGAACTGATATATATACAACTTTCATCCATAATTTTCAGAGATAGACTTCATGATTCTATTTGAAATGGGGCCTAGACCCACTTCTGAGAAAGATCACAAGCAGATTTGTTTGAAGAGAGATGGTAGGAAGGAACCAAGGTGGCTTATCATTTGCCCAGATAGCATCCTCTGTGAAAGCCTAAGTAGTGTAACTGAATGGTTTCCTACTCAGCTCTCCCTGCCACATACCTAGACACCAGAAAGAAGCCTTTATTATTTTTTTCATAGAAATAGTAGATCATAGATTTTTGCTGTGGTTTTCTGGGGTAGAATAACAACAAATATATGGAAGAGGGATCCTCTCTTCACTTCTCAAGATACCTTTAAATGATCTTTTTAATGTAGAAAGATAAAATGAAACATTTAGTAATTTAGCTCTTATTTTGCATGGCGTACTGTAAATTTTTTTAAAATATAAAGATGAAAGCCATGATTCTTATTGTAAGTACTAATTGAATTTAAAAATGTCAAATATTTATTTATTTCTGGCTGCGCTGGGTCTTGGGGGCTGCATGTGGGTTTATAGCTGCGGTGCGCCAGCTTCTCACTGCAGTGGCTTCTCTTGCTGTGGAGCATGGGCTCTCGGACTTGTAGGCTTCCATAGTTGCAGCACGTGGGCTCAGTAGTTGTGGTGCATGCTTCGTTGCCCCTTGGCATGTGGAATCTTCCGGGACCAGGGATCGAATCTGTGTCCCTTGCATTGACAGGCACATTCTTAACCACTGGTACACCAGAGAAGTCCCTAATATAATTTTTGAATCCCTGAATTAAGCTTTAGGCCCCTTCATATCCTCTGGTTCTACCCTCAGATGAAGGAAGGTGTTTGTCCTGGAACACAGTTTTTTCCCCTAATCTGACAAAGAAGTAGTCTTCTTATTTTTCGGAACAACCAAATTTATAAATAACAAAATCACAGACAATTCTCAATAAAAGCACTTGGACAAGCCCATTCTAGGTACTTAGATCATATTTATACTTACCAAAGATGCATGCAGTGGTAAGACTTTTGGGCTCTCGGCCTATTTGAAGGCTACCATTTGACAAAGGGCTCTGTTTTTCATTATTTAACATTTTTCTTCTTTATAAAGAGAAAAAGATATTTATATGTGGTTTTTATTTTTATTTTTAGTCTCCCATTGAATTTATTTTTTTTAAATTTTATTTCAACGTTATTCTACTTTACAATACTGTATTGGTTTTGCCATACATTGACATGAATCAGCCACAGGTGTACATGAGCTCCCAATCCTGAAACCCCCTCCCACCTCTCACCCCATATCATCTCTCTGGATCATCCCCGTGCACCAGCCCCAAGCATCCTGTATCCTGTATTGAACTGACCCTGTATGTGAGACAACAAAAGAGACACAAATGTATATGTGGTTTTTAAAATGCCACCTTCCAATCTTGTAACTAGGGCCCAAGTAGAAAAACTAGTTTGACGATCTTCACTTGACCTCTGTAATGTAGAATGCCTCCACTTTATTGTACGACTTAGTTCTTTTTATTTCTTTGCAATCCGTGTATGGCCCATCTCCTCTCTCTTGTTACAGTTCTTGCTTTTTAATTAGGCTAGTGCATGCTAATGCACAGCTGATTGTAGGGGAATATTTTAAGTTTTATTTTAAATGCAATAAAATAGTCTCGTGCTAAATATTTGCAAAGGTCAAACTTTGTACATGGAAAAGACTTTTGACATTCTATAGAGAATGAAGGAATCTATCAGGTAACTTTTCACCTAGCCTAGTCCTTGGTAGGTAATTGATAAATGTGTATCGAGCAGTTGAAACAGTGAACATATGTTCAGATTCTCCTACAGTAATGCTGTCAGTTAATTCAGTCAAACATTTATTGTGTGCATTCTTTGTGCCAGGAGCAGTGTAAGGGATAAAAATTAATAGGATATTTCCCTGCAAAGACCTCAGTGTCTAGAAGAGGAAGACCTACTTCTTCTAAAGAGATATTTTCAATTTAATATGATGGTAAGAATAAAAGTGACATACACAAATAACCCAAGAACAAAAATTGAGCTCTGCCCAACTCAGATTTAGGGGATCAAGGATGGCTTAAAAATGAGTTTTCTTTTCCTTCCAGAATAACAAAGGAATTCATGTCACTTGATGAAGAGCACGTTATTTGTTTGCTAGGGCTACCTTAACAAGATATCACAAACTGAGTGGTGCAAACAAAGAAGCTTACTGTGCCACAGATTTGGAGGCTTGATGTCCAAGATCAGGTTCCTTCTCAGAGCCGTGAGAATCTGTACGTGGTTTTCCTTTAGCTTCTAGGAATTGTGGCCAATCTTTGGTGTTCCTTAGCTTGTAGAAATATCACTCTGATCTCTGCCTTGATCTTCATGTGTCCTCCTTGTGTGTGTGTGTTCCCACCCGAATTTCCCCTTTCTATAAGGACACCAGTCAAATTGGATTAGTGCTCATCCTAATGACCTCCTCTTAACTAATTACATCTGTAATGACTATGTTTCTAGATAAGGTCACATTCTGAGGTACTTGGGGTTAAGGCTGCAACATGTATTTTTGGGGGTGACATAGTTCAATCATAAAACCATTTTGATTTCAAGAATCTTGGTTTTGTTTTATGTATTAAAAACTTAACCGTGACAGCAAAAACACTGTCGTTGGCAATTGTTAGAACTGATGACATTTTCAGAGACATGACCAGTAAACTCAGATTATTTAAAAACCTATTTGCAGACTGAACTAGCATCATTTATCCATGTTCCATCCACCCACCCACCCATCCACCACATTTTTAGCCATGTATTTTCCTGACCTACTATGTGAGCTTGGGATAAATAAGATATGTCATATTCCTAAAACATTCACAATTGCAATGACAAAACAGATATGTAAATAGTTACAGAATCATGTGTGATAAGTGCTGTAACAGGCTTTATTTCCTCATCTTTTAAGAAACTAGTTAAATCTGCATTGTGAAGCCTATAGATGGAAGTTGAAAATTAGAGCAGGGACTTTGGAGGTATTTGTTTTTTATAAACAATTACTTTTCATTAATTTTATTATTGGGTATGATTTATATCTGATTCACTTCTTTGTACAGCAGAAACTAACACAACATTGGAGGCATTTCTATTGTTGTTGTTCATTCACTAACTCATCTCTGAGTCCTTGTGACCCCATGGACTGCAGCATGGCAGGCTCCCTTGTCCTTCACTATCTCCCGGAGTTTGCTCAAATTCATGTCCATTGTGTCAGTGACACTATCTAACCAGCTCATCCTCTGTCATCCCCTTTTCCTTTAGCATCAGGGTCTTTTCCAATGAGTTGGCCCTTCACATCACATGGTCAAAGTATTGGAGCTTCAGCTTCAGCATCAGTCCATCTGCTGAATATTCAGGGTTGATTTCCTTTAGGATTAACTGGTTTGATCTCCCTTGCTGTCCAAGAGACTCCCAAGAGTCTTCTCCAGCACCACAATTCAAAAGCATCAATTCTTCAGTGCTCAGCCTTCTTCATGGTCCATCCATACATGATGACTGGGAAAAATCATAGCTTTGACTATACGGACCTTTGTCGGCAAAGTAGTGTCTCTGCTTTTTAATACACTGTCTAGGTTTGTCATAGCTTTCTTCCAAGAGGCAAGCATCTTTTAATTTCATGGCTGAAATCACTATCCACAGTGATTTTGGAGCCCAAGAAAAGAAAATCTGTCACTGCTTCCACTTTTTCCCATCTATTTGCTATGAAGTGATGGGACCAGATGCTATGAACTTCATTGTTTAAATACTGAGTTTTAAGCCAGCTTTTTCACTCTCCTCTTTCACCTTTACCAACTAGCTCTTTTGTTCCTCTTCACTTTCTGCCATTAGATTGGTGTCATCTGCATATCTGAGGTTGTTGATATTTCTCCTGGAAGTCTTGATTTCAATTTGTTGATTCACCCAGCCCAGCATTTTGCATGATGTACTCTTCAGTTCAGTTCAGTTCAGTTCAGTTGCTCAATCGTGTCCGACTCTTTGCGACCCCATAAATTGCAGCATGCCAGGCCTCCCTGTCCATCACCAACTCCCGGAGTTCACCCAAACTCATGTGCATTGAGTTGGCGATGTCACCCAGCCATCTCATCCTCTGTCTTCCCCTTCTCCTCCTGCCCCCAATCCCTCCCAGCATCAGGGTCTTTTCCAATGAGTCAGCTCTTCGCATGAGGTGGCCAAAGTATTGGAGTTTCAGCCTCAGCATCAGTCCTTCCAATGAACACCCAGGACTGGTCTCCTTTAGGATGGACTGGTTTTATTTCCTTGCAGTCCAAGGGACTCTCAAGAATCTTCACCAACACTACAGTTCAAAGCATCAATTCTTTGGTATTCAGCTTTCTTCACAGTCCAATTCTCACATCCATACATGACTACTGGAAAAACCATAGCCTTGACTAGAAGGACCTTTGTTGGCAAAGTAATATCCCTGCTTTTTAATATGCTATCTAAGTTGGTCATAATTTTCCTTCCAAGGAGTAAGCGTCTTTTAATTTGATGGTTGCAGTCACCATCTGCAGTGATTTTGGAGCCCCCCAAAATAAAGTCTGACACTGTTTCCCCATCTATTTCCCATGAAGTGATGGGACCAGATGCCATGATCTTCATCTTCTGAATGTTGAGCTTTAAGCCAACTTTTCACTCTCCTCTTTCACTTTCATCAAGAGGCTTTTTAGTTCCTCTTCACTTTCTGCCATAAGGGTGGTGTCATCTGCATATCTGAGGTTATTGATATTTCTCCTGGCAATCTTGATTCCCACTTGTGCTTCTTCCAGCCCAGTGTTTCTCGTGATGTACTCTACATATAAGTTAAATAAGCAGGGTGACAATATACAGCCTTCTTTTCCTATTTGGAACCAGTCTGTTGCTCCATGTCCAGTTTTAACTGTTGCTTCCTTTCCTGCATATAGGTTTCTCAAGAGGCAGGTTAGGTGGTCTGGTATTCCCATCTCTTGAAGAATTTTCTACAGTTTATTGTGATCCACACAGTCAAAAATCTTTGGCACAGTCAATAAAGCAGAAATAGATGTTTTTCTGAAACTCTCCTGCTTTTTCAATGATCCAGCGGATGTTGGCAATTTGATTGCTGGTTCCTCTGCCTTTTCTAAAACCAGCTTGAACAGCTGGAAGTTCACGGTTCACATATTGCTGAAGCCTGGCTTGGAGAATTTTGAGCATTACTTTACTAGCGTGTGAGATGAGTGCAATTGTGCGGTAGTTTGAGCATTCTTTGGCATTGCCTTTGTTTGGAATTGGAATGAAAACTGACCTTTTCCAGTCCTGTGGCCACTGTTGAGTTTCCAAATTTGCTGGCATACTGAGTGCAGCACTTTCATAGCACCATCTCCCAGGATTTGAAACAGCTCAACTGGAATTCCATCACCTCCACTAGCTTTGTTTGTAGTGATGCTTTCTAAGGCCCACTTGACTTCACATTCCAGAATGCCTGGCTCTAGGTGAGTGATCACATCATCGTGATTATCTGGGTCATGCAAAAGCTGCTGTCCTTGAAATAGCTGGGGGTATATCAGAAATTGTAATACAGTAATTGAAGGTTTTGCATTTCAGGCTTGACTGAAATTAGCTTTGTAATTTGTAAATTATTCAGCTTTGTAATATTGGGCAAATTCTCTTATCCTCCCTTTCTTTTTCTGTAAAATGGGACTAAGTGGGGATGTGAATATTGAATAAAATTATACCTGAATGGTGCTTGGACCACCAGCACTCAACGTTAAAATCGGCTGTTGTTATTTACTAATATTGTAATTATTTGCCCAGGCTGAGCAACCCCAAGCACGAGGTCAGGGGCGGCGGCCAAGAGAAGCAACCCCACATCCAAGGAGCGGCAGCTGCATGGGCACTGGAGGGCCTAGAGGAGCTACTCCATGTTCAAGGTCAGGAGGGGCAACCTCGTCCAAGGTAAGGAGCAGCGGCTGTGCTTTGCTGGAGCAGCTGTGAAGAGATGTACTCTTCACATAAGTTAAATTAACAGGGTGACAATACACAGCCTTGTCATACTCCTTTCCCAATTTTGAACCAGTCAGTTGTTCCATGTATGGGTCCATCTGTTGCTTCTTGAGCAGCATATAGGTTTCACAGGAGGTAGGTAAAGTGGTCTGGAATTCCCATCTCTAAGAATTTTCCACAGTTTGTTGTGATCCACACAGTCAAAGGATTTCACATAGTCAATGAAGAAGAAGCAGATGTTTTTCTGGAATTCCCTTGCTTTCTCTATGATCCAGTGGATGTTGGCAATTTGATCTCTGGTTCCTCTGCCTTTTCTAAACCCAGCTTGTATATCTGGAAGTTCTTGGTTCATTTACTGCTGAAGCCTAACTTGAATGATTTTGAGGATAACCTTACTAACATGCAAAATGAGTGCAATTGTATGGTAGTGTGAACATCCTTTGGCATTTCTATACGGTTGGTCAAATTCTGTATAACTAAATTTTCCTCCATGTTATTTTAAAATTCGAGAGTCTGGTGAAAGAGACTATTCATTGTGCCTGAATGAGTGGCTATTTTGTTAAGATAATTCTGATTTAGGTATGATGATTAAAAGCTGTGATGAACATGTATATACCCAGGGTTTCTCAGCCTTGGCACCACAGACACTTTGGACTGGATGCTTTAAAAAAAAATTGTAGGTAGTTATTCTCTGTATTTGTGGGATATTTTAGCAGAATCCCTGGCCTCTATGCACCAGATGCCAGTAGTCATCTCTCCCACCCCTATTTGTGGCAACTAGACAACACTGCTATAGTTGAGAACCACTAATATATACATTTTTTTCCCTTAAAATTTTAAATTGCGTTTTAGTTGATTTACAATGTAGAGCCAATCTCTGCTGTACAGCAAAGTGACTCAGTTACACACATGGACATTCTCTTTTTTATATTAGTTTCCCTTATGGTTTATTATAGGATACTGAATATAATTCCCTGTGTTATAAGTAGGACCTTGGTGTTTCTCCATCCTATACAAAATAGCTTACATTTGCTAATCCCAAACGCCCAGTCCTTCCCTCCTCACCCCTTCTCTCCTTTGGCAATCAGAGGTTTGTTCTCCATTTTGTGAGTCTGTTTCATAGAGAGATTCATTTGTGCCATATTTTAGATTCCATATGTAAGTAATATCACATGGTATTCGTCTTTCTGCTTCTGACTTACTTCACGTTAGTATGCTAATCTCTAGTTGCATCCATGTTACTGCAATGGCATTATTTTGTTATTTTTAATAGCTGAGTAGTATTCCCTTGTATATATGTACCACATTTTCTTTATCCATGCAACTAGTGATGGATATTTAATTTTTTTAAAAATGTGTTTTGGCTACTGTAAATAGTGCTGCATGTATCTTTTGAATTATACTTTTGTCTGAGTATATGCCCAGGAGTAGGATTACTGAATCATATGGTAATTCTATTGTTAGTTTTCTGAGGAACCTCCATATGGTTTTCCATAGTGGCTGCACCAAGTTACATTCCCACCAACAGTGTCCGAGGGGAGAACAGCTAATAAAAATTTGAATATCATGGCCACATTACACCTTATCCAAATTAATATGTGCAATATTGATCTGGTTTCCTAGTCAATCTCACCTTTCACTTTAATTGAAGCAAGTAAGCCTACTTTAGTTGTTTATTCTTTGGAGAGGGAGAGGAGGGTGTTTGACATCTATTTATAAGAGCTTAAGAAATTGTACTAATACCTAGCAACTTAAACTAGTGACTCTAAGCACTCTAAATAGTTCTCTTATGGACTAACATTTTAGTACAGGGAATGGAAGCAGTGAAGAAAATTGAGAAAGGAAAGAAATGAATGAGGCCAAAATGGCTTTGGTGCTCATCATCTTAATTTTATGGATGAATGCTGGAGTTTGTAGGGGGCGAACTGGGGAGGAAGAGATCAGTCCTTTGGCCAGTGCCTCTTCAGGAGCCATTTATTTCTTCTTGCACCATTTCTAATGTTCCATCAGCTTCACCTCCAGTTCTTAAAGGAATATTCTGGTTCTCCTGAGGCCCTAGGTCATCCCTGCTTCTCATTATGTATCACTACGGTCAAGGATGTGAATTTTAGGCCATAGGCCCTTCCCAGGTTCATTTGTGCAGTCCTTTGAAGATACTAGGCATTTCTAGCTTTCAGAATTGAGACACTCTAGCTTGACTATCAGAACTTGACTGATTTGCTGACAACAGCCCTGGTACAAATAGTTTTCAATAGCAATTATTTTACTGAGCTGAACTTTCTGAACATATCAGATCATTACTCCTAAGTACAAATACGTAGTCTTAGTGAAGTAACGGGGCATAGCCTGTATTGGATTTTGATAGTTCTGGCATTTGGTTCAGCAGTAGCTTGACCCTGAGTTAATTAGTCTGGCAATTCCTGCTGGCTGTTTAATCAAAATACTGCAACTTTCAACTTCATCAGTAATTTAGTTCATTTGTCTTTATTATGATTCCATGATTATTTCTGGTTGAAAGACTAGTATTTTTGATAACTGTAATATCAGTGATGAATAGCAACAATAATGTCTGTGTAAAGAATATGCATTAGTAGATCTAAAATAACATCATGGGCTTTAAAAATAGATTTCTTTAAAGGAAAGACAATTGTGACTGTTTCTCTAGCATGCAACCTATCTTTCCTATATCTTGATAATTTAACTCATCATCAGTGACATGAAAACATTTTATCCAAGAGGAGGAAAAAAAACAATTTCATCCCCAAGATAATTTTAATAATTTTGAAAATTGTACAAAAAACTTTTAAGGAGTGCAGGATTTTTTAAAAGGTACTCCTCCAATACACTTTTCCTTAACAAATTGGTCACTTATATTTTCCATGTTTTTTTCCCCAGTCTTGTTTGCATGCATAACCAATTTTGTATAGTTGCAATTACAGTGTAGATTCAATTTTGTATTCTGCTTTTTTCACTTAGCATTATTCTTCTATAATAATTTAAAGAGAGTTTTATTTATGGTTATTTCAAATGTAGAGAATATAATTTTCTAAACTGTACTTAAGTGCTCAATTTAAATATTTTAATGGCCAGCCCAAATCATCAAATGTATTCTAGATAAGGGTACGTTACAGTTAATGCTTAACATTGCAGGAAGCAACTAGCATATACATTAGATTAAAGTCAAATGTCATATGCAAGTGGAAATGAGGGCATAACAGGCTGGTTGTCTTTATGTATTTCGAAATTTTTCTACACTGAGATGTACTTCTAGAATTGGTTGGTCTGGGTGCTAAGTTTTCATGCCCTGCACTAATTCAGCCAGTTGTAAAATTGTACCTTTCTGCAGATGACTTCACATGTGCACCTCATTTATACTTGAACTTGCTATGATTCAGATAGCATTATCCTAAATGATGTTAAGAAATTGTTCATTTTCTGTGTCAGCGAAAAATGAGGAAAGGCCAACTACATTTTGCCTGAAGAGAGTCATGTCAGAACTGACATCTTGGCAGATACAAAAATGCAAGTAAGATATTTTAACAGGGCATACTAAAACTAATGAACTGAGGACCAATATACACTTCTCCATTGTATTAAAGTGGCATCTACTGAAATTTACAAATGCTAAAAGACATGCTTTATTAGTTGCTGTAGGAGTCCTCTTTCATTTTAGTTTATCAGTTAAAAAGAAATGTGTTTTCCTTTTGTGTAATTTTTAACCCTTATTTTAAAATGTGGTGTAAGAAGATGGATTTTAGAAAGTGATTGTTCTGATACAAAATACAGCTACGAAAATTGATTATTTACTTATCTCTGTGTGCTTATTAAGAGCTTCCCTGGTGGCTCAGATAGTAAAGAATCTGCCCGCAATTCAGGAGACCCTGGTTTGATCTCTGGGTTGGGAAGATCCTCTTGAGAAGGGAATGGCTACCTATTCCAGTATTCTTGCTGGGAAAATTCCATGGACAGAGGGGCTTGGAGCCCTATATTCCATGGAGTCACAAAGAATCAGACAAAACTGAGGGACTCACACATACATACACACATGCATGTGCTTATTAAAGAAAAAAATCTGAACCATGGAGTTTTTGCGTGACAAAGCAAGTAGCCAATCAAGAGGTCTTTCATAAGCAATAATGTGCTTAATCTAAAAAACTAATATGATATTTAGATATTTAAAAATTATAGGTTATATGAGGACTCCCCTGGCCTTCCAGTAGTTGTGACTTTGCCTTCCAGTGCAGGGGATGTGGGTTAAATCTGTGGTTGGGGAGCTAAAATCCCACATGCCTTGCTGCCAAAAAGCCAAAACATAAAACAGAAGGAATATTGTAGCAAATTCAATAAAGACTTTTAAATAATGGTCCACATCAAAAAAATCTTTTAAAAAATTATTGGGTTATATGCAAGAGCTAGGGAAGACTATTTCCACTTAATCCACTCTCTTTTAGGCCTTTATTAACCTGTGGTGTTCAATTTTAATTTCTATATTTTCAAGTTTTTTTTTTTTTTAACTCAGGGAATTTAAGGAAGGAAGGTAGAATTGATTAAAGAGATATCATTTGGAAGATTAAATTTGATTGAGTTGTTTTTTCCTGGAGGAGAAACTAAGATGTTTACTTATTACTTTATTTAGGTATATCAGTTATTATTACAGTCAGCAAGAGCTATTTCAACTAGTCATCTCTACTTATTTAGAACAGACATTCTCAAAGTATGGTCCCCTGGCCAGTGTGATCAGCATCATCTGGGTATCTGTGAGAAACTGCAAATTCTTAGGGCCCACCCCTGACGCCGAAAACTGCCTGTGGAGCACAGAAATTGGTTGTAACTAACCTTCCAGGTGAGTCTGATGCAAGCTAACATTTGAGAACTAATGTTTTGTGTTTCAGGGGAAAGAACAGATCCTAAAAATAGGGATACATTTTTTAAAAAGAAAAGGATGAATGAATTTCATCTCAAGAAGAATCCAAGTAATGTGGTTATATTGTAGTAGTATATTAAAGGAAGTTGTGTATTTCTCATAGTGTAGGTACTTAGAAGCGAAACCAAGAATTGCTTTATTGAACCAGGTTCATGCAGTCAAACAAGACCACTCTGTGCTCCATATTCAGTCATGTTTGCAGACAGACAGCGGCTTCCCAGGTGATGCTAGTGGTAAAGAACCCACCTCCCAGTGCAGGAGGGGGAAGAGATGCAGGTTCGATCCCTGGGTCAAGAAGATCCTCCGGAGGAGGGCATGGCAACTCATTCCAATATTCTTGCCTGGAGAATCCCATGGACAGAGAAGCCTGGTGGGTTACAGTTCATAGGGCCTCACAGAGTTAGACAAGACTGAAGCAACTTAGCAGACAGGCAGGTACTCAGACAGCTTAGTTTCTCGAGGCTCCCTCAGTGGAAGAGGCTTGTCAGCCAAACAGCTTAACTCCATCATTGCTTTACTGACATGGAGAACAATTTGCATATCTCTGTGTATATTCTTCTCAACTCCCTCCTCTCAAGATGCCCCCATGGCCTGTATAATTTCCATCCACTGTTAAAAAAAGGATATTTATTTATTTATTTTTATTTTTGGCGGTGCTGGTCTTTGTTGTTGCTCGCGGGTCTTTCTCCCATTGTGGAGAGCAGGGGCTACTCTAGTTGCAGTGTGTGAGCTTCTCATTGCAGTGGCTTCTCTTGTTGCAGAGCATAGGCCCTAGGGTGCTCAGGCTTCAGTAGCTGTGGGCTCAGTAGTTGCGACTCATGGGCTCTAGAGCACAGACTCAGTAGTTGTGGTGCATGAGCTTAGTTCCTGTGGTGTGCGGGATCTTCCTGGACCAGGCGTCAAACTGGTGTGCCCTGCATTGCAAGGCAGATTCTTAACCACTGGACCATGACGGAAGCCCCATGCACTTGTTTTAAGAGAAAAAGCAGTATTGAATCTGGAGCTATAAAACTAATTCGTCCTTTAAATTCATCTCCCTCTCTTTGATTCTATAAAATAACATCTGTAGAGTAAAGCTTTGAAAATGAAAAAGATACTGTTGGTCAAATGTAAAGTGAAACTGTAAAAACATTTTCTCTTAACTTTTTTGTTTCAAGCTTGGAAAGATACTGGCCCAAAGATGAGAAAAGAGACGACATTTCCTCCACTAGTTTTCTCAGAGCTTCTGGGTTTATTCAAGAAAAATGGTTTACTTGCTACTGCCAGCTACTTGAGGTTCTTGATGACTGGAAGATGGCACAATGAGGAAGGATAAGGGATATCCATCCTTTATCTTGGCCCTACTGGTTACAAACTCTTGAAGGACAAGACCATGTGTTTCTTCTCTGTATTTGCAGTATCTTGGTGTCCAGCTGGAGGTGCTGCAGCCAGGAAATCAGAGAGTATATCATTTGGGAACAAGTTTAATAGGGCTTGATGAGAGTCAGGAAAAGTCTAGTCTGTCTACACTACTTAAATTTATAGCCTGCTCACCAGCTCTGGGTGTCTTCCCCAATGGCTCAGTGGGTAAAGAATCTGTCTGCAATGCAGGAGATGCAGGAGACTCAGGTTCATTTTCCTAGGTCAGGAAGATCTCCTGTGGAAGGAAATGGTAACCCACTCCAGTATTTTTGCCTGAAAAATCCATGGAAAGAGGAGCCTGGTGGGCTACAGTCCATGAGTTTACAAAGAGTAGGACACGATAGAGCACCATGCCCTGATTCTCCTCCCTGTTTTATTTTCCCCCAGGGCAGTGATCATTTTCAACATTTTAAACAATTTTTTATTTATTAGGCTTTTAGACTTTTAATTGTGTATTGGAGTATAGCCAATTAACAATGCTGTGATCATTTCAGGTGAAGAGCTAAGGGGCTCAGCCATACATATACATGATTTTCAGCATTCTTTATCATTTTTAAAATTTAGTTTATTTTTGTTTCCGCAATACACATGAGGAGAAAGATTTTTTTGGTTGGTTCACTGGTTACACAGGAGGTGCAAGAGACTCCAGTTCAATCCCTGGGTCAGGAAAATTCCCTGGAGGAGGAAATGGCAACCCACTCCAGTATTCTTGCCTGGAAAGTTCCATGGACAGAGGAGCCTGAGAGGGCTACAGTCCATGGGGGTCACAAAAGAGTCAGACATTACTGAGCACAAGAATAGGATATAGGGTAATTGTGTCTCTTACAGTTGTAGGTCTCTCTCATAACAAAGCCTTTCCCAGCAGACTAGAACAGTGCTTCTCAAAGTGAGATCCTTGAATCAGCAGCCTGAGCATTACCTGGGGAACTGTTATATCTCAGGTCCCATCCTAGAAGAATGAAATCAGAAACTCTAGGGTGAGACCCTAAAATCTGAATTTTAACAAGGTCTCTCGATGATTCTGGTACCTGCTCAAATTTGAGAAGCACTGTGATAGAGGATCATCAAAAGGCAAGAGAGTTCCAGAAAAACATCTACTTTTGCCTTATTGACTATGCCAAAGCCTTTGACTGTGTGGATCACAAAAAACTGTGGAAAATTCTGAAAGAGATGGTAATACCAGACCACCTGACCTGCCTCCTGAGAAATCTGTATGCAGGTTAAGAAGCAACAGTTAGAACTGGAAATGGAACAACAGACTGGTTCCAAATTGGGAAAGGAGTACGTCAAGACTGTATATTGTCACCCTGCTTATTTAACTTATATGCAGAGTACGTCATGAGACATGCCAGGCTGGATGAAGCTCAAGTTGGAATCAAGATTGCCAGGAGAAATATCAATAACCTCAGATATGCAGATGACACCACCCTTATGGCAGAAAGTGAAGAAGAACTGAAGAACCTCTTGATGAAAGTGAAAGAGTAGAGTGAAAATGTTGGCTTAAAACTCAACATTCAGAAAACTAAGATCATGGTATCTGGTCCCATCACTTCATGGCAAGTAGATGGGGAAACAAGGGAAACGGTGGCAGACTTTATTTTTTTGGGTTCCAAAATAACTGTAGATGGTAACTGCAGCCATGAAATTAAAAGACACTTGCTCCTTGGAAGAAAAGTTCTAACCAACATAGATAGCATATTAAAAAGCAGAGACATTACTTCACCAACAAAGATCCATCTAGTCAAAGCTATGGTTTTTCCAGTAGTCACGTATGGTTGTGAGAGTTGTACTATAAAGAAAGCTGAGTACCAAAGAATTGATGCTTTGAACTGTAGTGTTGGTGAAGACTCTTGAGAGTCTCTTGGACTGCAAGGAAATCAAACCAGTCTATCCTAAGGAAATCAGTCCTGAATATTCATTGGAAGGACTGATGCTGAAGCCAAAACTCCAATACTTTAACCGCCTGATGAGAAGAGTTGACTCATTGGAAAAGACCCTGATGCTGGGAAAGATTGAAGGCAGGAGGAGAAGGGGATGACAGAGGATGAGATGGTTGGATGGCATCACCAACTCAATGGACATGAGTTTGAGTAGTCTCTGGGAGTTGGTGATGGACAAGGAGGTCTGACGTGCTGCAGCCCGTGGGGTCGCAAAGAGTTGGACACGACTGAGTGACTGAACTGAACTGTGACAGAGGACTGGGGCTTTCCGGATGGCACTAGTAGTAAAGGGCTCACCTGCCAGTGCAGGAGACATAAGAGCTAAGGGTTCGATCCCTGGGTCAGGAAGATGCCCTGGAGGAGGGCCTGGCAACCTACTCTAATATTCTTGCCTGGAGAACCCCGTGGAGAGAGGAGCCTGGCAGCCTCTAGTCCATAGCGTTGCACAGAGTCGTACCTGACTGAAGCAATTTGGCATGCACGTGATAGAGGACTGAATTTTAAAGCTATCTGGTGAGGGCTTTTTAACTCTCTGAGCCATGAGGCATGTGGGGTCTTAGTTCTTCAGACCAGGATTGAATCCACATCCCATTGGAAGCATGGCATTCTAACCACTAGACTACCAGGGAAATCCCAAGGTGAGGGCTTTTGACAAAGAAACCGGGGACAGCTAATTTACTGGTAATACAATTGTTCAATCATTTTTATGTGGCACATAGCATTTGCAATAACAAGTTATCAGGAACAGGAAAAGAATAAAAGAATATGTTTTCTATTGCATTTGTTTCAAATTATCATAGTGTCAGACTTTATTTTGGGGGGCTCCAAAATCACTGCAGATGGTGATTGCAGCCATGAAATTAAAAGACACTTACTCCTTGGAAGAAAAGTTATGACCAACCTAGATAGCATGTTGAAAAGCCGAGACATAACTTTGCCAACAAAGATCCATCTAGTCAAGGCTATGGTTTTTCCAGTAGTCATGTACGGATGTGAGAGTTGAACTGTGAAGAAAGCTGAGAACTGAAGAATTGATGCTTTTGAACTGTGGTGTTGCAGAAGACTCTTGTGAGTCCCTTGGACTGCAAGGAGATCCAACCAGTCCATTCTAAAGGAGATCAGCCCTGGGACTTTGGAAGAAATGATGCTAAAGCTGAAACTCCAGTACTTTGGCCACCTCATGCGAAGAATTGACTCATTGGAAAAGACTCTGATGCTGGGGGGATTGAGGGCAGGAGGAGAAGGGGACAACAGAGGATGAGATGGCTGGATGGCATCACTGACTCGATGGATGTGAGTCTGAGTGAACTCCGGGAGTTGGTGATGGACAGGGAGGCCTGGAGTGCTGAGATTCATGGGGTCACAAAAAGTCAGACATGACTGAGTGACTGAACTAACTAACCACAAACTAAGTATCACAAACTCAAAAAAGCACTAATTTACTACCTTACAGTTCAAAGTTCTGAAATTCTCTTTCTTGGGTTGAAATAAAGATGGCGGCAGGGTTATGTTTCTTTAGGAGACTTGAGGGAACCTTGACTGGTCTCTTCTGCTATGCAGGGCACCATATTCACAGGTTCCAGGAATTAGGGTCTGAACGTCTCTGAGGGACCATTATTCTGCTACCACAGTGTTCATTAGACAGAATAAAATGCTAGGCAGCTCATGTCTTAAAAATGGATGACTTTAGAATGTCAAAGCAATTGTTTGAAAAGTAACAAAAGCAGCAATCACCGAGAATTAGAAGGAAGGTCTTTAAGATCTATTAAAAATTCATTAGAAATGAACCATTTTATGTGGTCAGTAATAAAAAAGATAGTTATATCTACTGTATTTATTGAGATTGAAGCTAAGGATCAGTTCTATGAGCAGGTGGGATGGGTTACTTCGGGGTGAGCTGGAATTATTTAAGCGGTGCTGTACAGACCTCCCAATGTAAAATGCCTCTATTGACAACATCAGCATCTCCTTATTGGAACATTTTTATCCCTAAAGTAGAGAAATATCTAGAGAGGTCCAATTCTCTCTAAGGACTGAGCCAATTCTTTGCTTCAAACATAATTTATATGTGAAATTCCATTAAAGTGGACTTGACTGATTGCCTGGAAGAAGTACAAACACAGACTGGAAAGGCACTGTTTACTAACAGTATGAAGCTTAGTTTTCTTTTCTGTAAAATCCAGTTAATTATTTTGACATCATCAAATTGTTATGCGAATTAAAAGATATAATGTATCTAAGACACATTGCAAAGCTGGGAACACAGTTAATTGTTCAATTAGAGCTAGCTACACTTATTAGTGTATTATCTTCATTATTACTTTTTAGTCTGATCCTCTTTGAGGACGATAAATAAGAAGGCTATTGCCTTCCTTTTTGTTGTCGGTGATGGATTTCAGAGGCTTGATGTAAGCAATCATTTTTATTTAGCAGTACATTGGCAACTCCATTTCCCTTCAGCTTTTCTGGTAGCTCAGACGGTAAAGAATCTGTCGACAATGCAGGAGACCCAGGTCCGATCCCAGGGTCGGAAAGATCCCCTGGAGAAGGGAATGGCTACCCACTCCAGCATTCTTGCCTGGAGGATCACTTGGACAGAGGAGCCTGGGAGGCTAAAGTCCATGTGGTTGTAAAGATTGGACACAACTGAGCGACTAACACTCTCACTCTGGGCAACTCCATATCCCCTCTAGCTTATTTCCTGAGTCTTGATGGGCACTGAGAAGAAAAGGAAGAAGAACTCCATGAACAGGGAGGGCAAAAGACCCAGAAATGAAGTTTGGGACAGGCATATGTGAGTTACAATTAGTAGACCATCCACTAGCCGATTGGGCATTGTCTTTGTACCGTGCCTCCCATATGCTAATTGCTCAGTGCATGCTGATTGTGTGAATGAATTCTGCCCCTCCCTGGAGACTCATCCTTGCATCCTCAGGTCATAGGCTCCTTGTGGCTAAACAGAAATTTGTGGGACCCCAACTTCTGCCTTCAAGTCCCCAAGACAGCACGTCATCATTTATGCACTTTCTTAAAGTCTTTCCTAAGATCTCCAGGGCAGAATTTGCTACTTTCCTACTATACCTTTGGTTTATACAGATTCTAGATAATTAATAAAGACCTGCTATATAGCACGAGGAACTGTACTCTGTATTCTATAATAATATATCTGGGAAAAGAACTTAAATGAATATATGTATATGTATAACTGAATCACTTTGCTGTACACCTGAAACTAATACAACATTGTAAATCAACTATACTTCAATATAAAATAAAAATAAAATTAGAATAAAACAGTATTTGTTTAGTTAATGAAAGTGAATGATGAACAGTTTCACTAGGTGGGTTTAGTTGTAGGAGTTTAGGCTACAGTGTGGAAAGGATGATCAATATGGATGATAAATTTCCCCAAACTAGATGAAGTAGACGTCTGTGAATCAGGGCTGAAATCTCAGAAGATGAAAGTGTGACCTGTGTGTTGCTTGGCAGTGCTGCTGCTGCTGCTGCTAAGTCGCTTCAGTCGTGTCCAAATCTGTGCGACCCCAGAGACGGCAGCCCACCAGGCTCCCCTGTCCCTGGGATTCTCCAGGCAAGAACACTGGAGTGGGTTGTGATTGCCTTCTCCAATGCATGAAAGTGAAAAGTGAAAGGGAAGTCGCTCGGTCGTGTTCGACTCTTCGCGACCCCATGGACTGCAGCCCACCAGGCTCCTCCGTCCATGGGATTTTCCAGGCAAGAGGACTGGAGTGGGTGACAAAGCTGATAAATAGAGAGAATAGGCTTTGAAAGAAGAGAGGTGGAGGAGAAAGCTTGGAGGCCAAAATGAGAACAAGGAGTACACAGAACCATCCTTCCTTCAAAGGAATGTCAACAAGAAGACACTGGATGGGGGATAACGGAGGGACCGTTTTTACTCACTTGCGTCTCCTTCTTGTTTCAGAGGAAGATGTGATGCTGTCTCATTTGAAGGACAATTTCTCCACAGGTGGTGGTAATGTCTTGCCCTCTCCTGTCTCCTTGTTCCACTGATTATATACCTGTCTTCCAGGTTAATCCTCTGTTTTACTCTCGCTGCTTCTGCTTCCAACAAGTATTCCTTACTGCTTCGCAAGTCTTCCTTACTCTAAAATTAGCCCTTTCTTCGATATGGCCCTTTCAGTCCTTTCAGCACTGGGTCTTCACTGTGGGACAAGGGCTTCTGCTTGAGGCACGTGGGCTCCCTTTAGTTGCAGGGTGTGGGCGTCTCTCGTTGCAGGGCACAGGTTCTCAAGCTCAGTAGCTGTGGTCTCTGGACTTAGCTGCTTTGAAGAATGTGAGATCTTAGTTCACCAACTAGGGATCAAACTGGCCTCCCCTGCATTGGGAGGTGGATTCTTAACCATTGGACCACAAGGGAAGTCCCTCAACATCACTTTAAAAAATTATTCATTTATTCAAAAATGTTTATTTTTAATTGAAGGACAGTTGTTTTATAGTATTTATTTGTTTCTGCCATATATCAACATGAATCAGCCATAAGTGTATATATATCCCCTCCCTATAGAGCCTCCCTCCCTTCTCCCACACATCCCATCCCTCTAGGTTGTCATAGAGCATTGGTTCCCCAGGTTTGGTTTTAATTCTGGTTACTTCTTTATTGATAGTCTGGTTGCCTACATTGCTGCTTCCTTTTCTTCACCACTAACTTTTCCAGTTTGGTGGCACTGCTGTGCTGAATCAGTTTGCTTACCCACTGTCTATTATCTCCTTATCACAAATTACAACACGATTTCTTAGGCCTCAAACCTTTAAACCCCTCTGAAGCACTCCAGGCTTTTTGCCAAAATACAATTATCACCATTTCTGTTTAGAAATACTCTCCATGTTAGTTAACTAATTAAACACACATTTGAGTGTCTACCATGGGCCAGCACCATCCTAGGGAAAAAGTGATGATCAAGAACTAAGTCCTTGTCCCTGGTGGAGGATAAAGCTTAACTGGGGAGTGAGACAGTTAATTGACTACATAACAGGGTTAGGAGCTACCAAGGAATCCTCCATGAGGGGGACATGACACCATGGGGCTGGGAACAGCAAGGCTGCTCCAGCAAAATGTCCCTTAAGTGGAGACCTGAGGGATGTGTAGGAATTCACCAGGCTAAGAGGAAAATGGAAGTGTTTAAGCAAAGAGCAATATGTTCAAACTGCCTGTTGTAGGAGGAAGTGTGAAGAGCGTGAGAGACTAAAAAAAAAGCCCTGTTGGTTGGTACGGACAGGACCAGGGAATGCCTTTTGGGCACCCAGAGGGAGATGTGATAAGAGCTGGGTCACCAGGGTTTTATAAAACATTATAAAGTGAAGGAGTGAAGCAGTGGGAAGCTATTAATGAAATTTAAGCAGGTAGTTGGCAAAATCAGATTCATGTTTTGAAAAAGTTGTTCTGACTGCAGCATAATACCCTGGGTTGGAAGGTAGGGCAGAAAGGATGGGACTTGAGAGGAGGTCAAGAGGCTGCTGCATAGCGCAGGCAAAGGAGGGTGGTAGATTGTTCCAAAAAGTGTCAGTGAAGGATCAAATGAAACTGATTTAACAGAGCTCAGTACACAAGGCAGTCAAGAAAATGGATGATCCTCCTATTTATTCATAAGTACCTTCAGTAGTCAGTCTATGCTGTGACACATTTGTGCACCATTGCGATATAGCTGCACAGCTGGATTCTTTTTCCCATCTTGACCTTTACCCTTAGCTTGCCTCAACAGGCTATCTTGCTCTCATGGCATTTGTCACGCTGCACTACATCTACTGGTTGGTTTGTTTGTTTCCTCCAATAAAACTTTGGCTTCTTAAATCTGAACAATGTGTTTCACCAGTGGTTCTCAAACAGTTCGCATAGGAGTTGCTTGGGGGTTTTGTTAAAATTCATATTTTATTTTTAAAAAACGTATTCATTTGGCTGCTCCAGGTATTAGCTGCAGCATGTGGGATCTTCAGTTTTTGTTGCAGCATGCAGGATCTTTAGTTGCGGTGCGTGGGATCTAGTTCCCTGATCAGGGATTGAACCCGGGCCCTCTGCATTGGTAGTGTGGAGTCTTAGCCACTGGACCACTAAGGAAGACCCCCAAATACATATTTTGACTCATTAGGTATGGAGTGGATCTGAAATTATTAATTTCTTCTTATTTAAAATTTTTTTTATTGAAGTAACACTTGACATGCGATGTGTTAGTTTCTGGTGTACAGCAAAGTGATTTATATATAAGTAATGTATAAATATTTATATATAAATATATATATAGTAGTTCAGCTGGTAAAGAATCCCCTTGGGAAGATCCCTTGGAGAAGGATTAGACTACCCACTCATATTCTTGGGCTTCCTGGTGGCTCAGATGGTAAAGAATCCACCTGCAATGTGGGAGACCTGGGTTCAATCCATGAGTTGGGAAGATCCCCTGGAGGAGGGCATGGCAACCCACTCTAGTATTCTTGTCTGGCGAATCCCCATGGACAGAGGAGCCTGGTGGGCTACAGTCCATGGGGTCACAAAGAGACAGACATGACTGAGCTACTAAGCACAGCACAGCACATATATGGATATACATAAATATACACACACACATATATATTCTTTTTCATGTTCTTTTCCATTGTGGTTCATTACAGGATACTGACTATATTTCCCTGTGCTATGTAGTAGGACCTTATTGTTTATCTGTTTTATATGTAGTAGTGTGTGTCTGCTAATTCCAAACTCCTAATTTATCCCTCCTCCATTTTCCCCTTTGGTAACCATAAGTTTATTTTCTATGTCTGTTTCTGTTTTGTAAATAAGTTCATTTTTATCATATTTTGTGTTCCACATATAAGTGATATCATATGGTATTTATCTTTCTCTGTTTTACTTCACTTAGCATGATTATCTCTAGGTCCATCCATGTTGCTGCAAGTGACATGAAATAAGCAATTAAAATTTTTTTTAACTTCTTTTTAAGTATTTATTATTAAATATTTATTATGTATTTGTTTGTTTTTGGCTGCCCTGGATCTTCATTGCTGTGCACAGGCTTTCTCTAGTTGCAGAGAGCAGGGGCTACTCTCTAGTTGGGGTGCATGGACTTTTCATTGTGGGGATTTCTCTGGTTGTAGAGTTTGGGCTTTAGGCTCAGTAGTTGTTGTACACAGGCTTCGTTGCTCTGCAGCATGTGGGATCTTCCTGGACCAGGGATTGAACCCATGTCCCCTGCACTGGCAGGTGGATTCTTAACTATTGCACCACCAGGGAAGCCTTGAAATAAATAATTTCTAATAAGACTCAGGCAATGCCAATGCTGGTGGCCTGGGGGAATCACTTTGGGTAAAAAGTTGTTTTTTTAAATTAATTTAATTGGAGGCTAATTACTTTAAAATATCGTGGTGGTTTTTGCCATACATTGACATGAATCAGTCATGAGTGTATATGTGTTCCCTATCCTGAATCCCCTCCTACAGCCCTCCCCATCCCATCCCTCAGGGTCATCCCAGTGCACCAGCCCCGAGCACCCTGTCTCATGCGTCAAACCTGGACTGGCGAGCTGTTTCACATATGATAACATACATGTTTATACACATTTTCATCCCTAGTACTTAGTAGAGTGTTTGGCACATGATGGATTCTTGACAAATGTCTATTGAATGAGTAGTCTACTTTTCCAAACTCATCTGCTAACACTTTCCTTCACATAACTCAATCTGAAAGCTCTGTCTTAACCCTAACCCGTATTTCCAGTTTCCCATGTCAATTTCCTTGCTCACCATGTTACTCTCACTTGGAGAGCTAGCTCACTTTATCTCAGGTTGAAAACAATTTGGCAAATTCATCTCAAAAACCATGTTCTCTTAACAGCTTTATCAATTATCTCCATAGAGAATTAATCTTCTCTTGTTCTCCCTGATGTTACTTCATTATAAAAGAGATAGAAAACAGGCATATCTGTTCGTCCATCTTTCTCATATGCTGGCTTTTGTTATGCTTGCTTCTGTTCACATCTTTTGTCCCTAAACCCAGAACCTCCAGACTGCACACACCTCAGGGGGAAAGGTGTCTAAATCTTTTATTCTCTAATTACTGTTTACATATGGTACTCAGGAAGTGTTCATAAAAGAAATGAAATCAGTGAATGTGAGTGAATGAGTCAAGGCAAAACTTTGTAGGAAAGAGAAAGGACCTTGGCTTCCCCATTTTTCTTTAAAAAAAAAAAAAATTATTTATGGCGGCACTGGGTCTTCATTGCTGCAAGGGCTTTTCTCTAGTTGCAGCGAGTGGGGACCACTCTCTGGTTGCGGTGCCCTGGCTTCTCACCGTGGTGGCTTCTCTCGTTGTGCAGCACAGGCTGTAGGGTGTGTGGGCTCCAGTAGCTGTGGTGCGCAGGCTTAGTATTTGTGACTGGCAGGCTCAGTGGCTGCGGTGCACCGCAGGCACGTGGGCTCTTAGTTCCTAAACCAGGGATTGAACCCATGTCTCCTGCACTGACAGATAAATTCTTTTTTAATTAATTAATTATTTTTAAAAATTAAGCATGTAATTTGTTTTTTTAAAATTTATTTGTTTTTAATTGGAGGATGATTGCTGTACAGTGTTGGTTTCTGCCATATATTAGCATGAATAAACCACAGGTATACATATGTCTCGGACAAGGAAATGGCAACCCACTCCAGTATTCTTGCCTGGAAGAGCCCAGGGATGGGGGAGCCTGGTGGGCTGCTGTCTATGGGGTCGCACAGAGTCGGGCATGACTGAAGTGACTTAGTGTACATATGTCTCCTCTCCTTCTTGAATCTCCCTCCCACCTCCCACCCCATCCCACTCCACTAGGATGTCACAGAGCCCCAGTCTGAGCTCCCTGAGTCATACAACAAATTCTCACTGATCTATTTCACATATGAGAATATGTGTATATGTTTCTACGCTACTCTCTCAGTCTATCCCACCCTCTCCTTCCCCCTCTGTGTCCACAAGTCTGGCAAGCTAGTTCTTAACCACTAGACCACCAGGAAGTCCCTCAGCTTCCCTTCTTGAATTTTCATATGTGGATAGCTCAGGGGCACAGTTAACTGTCATACGTGTCTTTCAGAATCTAGATAAGTCAGTGGGTGAGTGGACAATTTAGATAAAGAAGAAGGAGTGATAGATCTTATTGGTGTTATGGAGGGTTCTGCTGTTTGGTTTTTAAGGCGTGAAGATGGAGCAAGGATGTCATAGTGTCACACCTCTGCCCTATGGGTTGTTCCTCTTCCCTACTCAGGAGATGAAATCACCCTGAATCATCTTGACACCAAGTTTCATGAACATACTCCATGGGAATGCAAAAGTAAGTGTTCTAGAGGGTGATTAACTCTTTTATTATTATCTTTTTAATTTTAAAGTGTTTACTCCTTAATACATTGAAAATAACAATAAATCTATTACCTGGGTTATTTTATACCTAATATATAATTTGCAGTTAATATAAATAACATTTTAATGAACTCTTTTAATCTGCAGTCATCGAACTGAACATCAGGGAATTTGGGAGTCTCCTGAATAAACTGATTTTGTTCCCTTGGATACAGGGTCTCAGGTTCCAGAATGAAGTATCCACAAGCTAAATACACATTAAATCTCAGAGCACAATGGCATATATATTGTATATAAATCAAGAGCCTGCTTTTAAATTAACAAACAGTTCTATCAAACTTGATTTTTATTTTGCTTTGTAAATAAAAGCTTGATGGTCCAAACTTTTTTAAAAAGAAAAATGGTCAAAAAAAAAGAAATGGGTCTACCACCGGCTTATTTCATGACTGTGTTCATGAAAAGTAGACTGTAATTTGCCCATCTGAGACTTCGACATGCTAAGTTGTTGACATATAAGCAATATGAGGTATTGTTTGCTTCAGTAGACAACTGTTTCTCTTCCACTCTTTTTATTTTATTATTAATTTGCCTGCCATTTTCAAAAAATAAATTAAAGGTAAATTTTCTCATGTTGAGATTTATCGCAATTTCTGAATCAGTCGAATCTAGCTGAAAAGGTTTCCCACATTCGTTTCTCCACCTTTAGCAGTTTCACTTTCCATACTGTGATCACTAACCGGATGAACTAGATGAGGTTGGATCTGTTATGCAAATAATATAATTTACAAACCCCTAATACTCCTTTGCTTTTGACTCCAGTGAGAGCATTCAAGGAAAAATTAAGAGTGGGTAATAAATAATCAGATCACTTCAATTTTCTTTGAGATGGAAAATGATCTTTACTTCATCCTCTCCATTAGGACCAAGAAAAAAAAAACGTTGAGTCATAGTCATCAAGATTGGCCAATGTTTTGAGAAATACCTCTATCAGAACATTAAACTGAGCAGGGTTCAAAGCGAGTTTGTTCTGCAAGGGTTACTTTAGGATTCCAGGTAAGTCGATCTTTGCTACTCTTCTCCCTGCTGTTCACCACATCCACCTCCCCAGTTGCCCTTAATTTTTATGAGGTGCTATGAAATAAAGTGTCCCGATAAGGATCTGCACTGTCTCTTGGCACATGGGTGCTTGTGGGTGTGTTTACTCACTGCGTTCTCTCCTGTATCACTTCCTCCTCTTCACCCACCACTTCCTGCCCTCATTTCTCTTCGTAGACTATCTCGGTCCTTCCAGCTCTTTCCCACCCACTTGTCAGTTCCCACAGCCTGGCTCCTTTCCTCACTGGGGCCTCATGAATGAACAAAACGTGTAGCAATCATAGCAGTGACAGGTGCTGCTGTCTGGCAGCAGCGTGTACATCTGCTGACATGTACTGTGACATCTGACTGCATGTACTCCTTCTTAATATTGTAAACACCTCCCTAGCACATCACCTCAACGAACTCTTCTTTCAAAGGGTTTGGATATTTAAAAACGTATCAGCAAAATGCTGCTCTCACCAGCAAGGGAAAATTGCCCTCTAAATTGTGATACAATTTTAGGAATGTGTTTATTAGAAAGAAAATTATGTCTCTAGAGAAAGGACTTGTGGACACAGCAGAGGAAGGGAGGGTAGCATTGAGATATATATACTGCTGCTGCTGCTGCTGCTGCGTTGCTTCAGTCGTGTCTCTGTGCTACCCCAGAGATGGCAGCCCACCAGGCTCCCCTGTCCCTGGGATTCTCCAGGCAAGAACACTGGAGTGGGTTGCCATTTCCTTCTCCAATGCATTAAAGTGAAAAGTGAAAGTGAAGTCGCTCAGTCGTGTCTGACTCTTAGCGACCCCATGGACTGCAGCCTACCAGGCTCCTCTGTCCATGGGGTTTTCCAGGCAAGAGTACTGGAGTGGGGTGCCATTGCCTTCTGATATATACACTACCAGGTGTAAAACAGATAGTCAGTGGGAACCTGCTCTGTAACAGAGGGAGCTCAGCTTGATGCTCTGTGATGGCCTAAAAGGATGGAGGGGGTGGGGTGGGAGGGAGGCTCATGAGGGAGGGGATATGGGTATACTTTCAGCTCATTCATGCTGTTGTACAGCAGAAACAAACACAACATTGTAAAACAATTGTCTTCCGATTAGAAACAAAAAAGAGAAAAATATGTCTGTTTTTTCATCTATCAGTTGGTCCATCTCTTCCTTGCTCTTTTCACCCCTGACATCTCATCCTTTGTGGATGTTTCTGGAAGTCTTTTACCCACTTCCTCCAAACTTTGTGGTTTGACTTTCAAAGTCTAGTTTTTGATGAGGAAAATAAATAAATAAAAAGCTTGTTTATTATTCTGTCATTATTGCTTTATCATCATGGCATGAAATACTGAATAATGAGCAGGCAAACACCCATTTTATGGGCCTATTGCAATCTTCCCTGTATAATTAATATCTATCATTAGATGAAAGTCATATCATTTGCAATTTGATGCAGCTTTCTTTAGAATTTCTTGATGACTCCAAGATGGTTTATATGCTAGTGCACCTGTTGCATGTAATCACGTTTTATTAGATAAATAAGCATCAAGCCCTTTGCATGCTCCCCTTCACTACTCATCTTCTCAAAGGGCCACTTGCAGTGAGGGAAAGCAGCCTTTATTATAGCTGCTTTGCATAATAAGGCTGTCTCTCCCTTCTTCTGCCTCCTCACCTCCCACCAGGAGGAAATATTGCATCTATCTCTCTTTGAGGGCATTCAGGCTGGATGGCCTTGTGATGAAGCACAGAAGTTGGAGGCATATAAATCTAATACATATCCGTTAAAAATAATCATCTCAGACTAGGTTTAGGATACGCTCCTCGGGTTCTCTGTTTTATCTTATTCCTGGAAACAAGAGCTGCTGCTGACATTAAAAACACAGCTTCTTATAATAGTGTCTTATCTCCTCCCTTAATTGCCCAGACAAAGCTGGAGAGAAACTGGGTCACACATTCACTAAGGTTTAAGTTTACATGGGAACCTGCTGGTTTTCTTTGTCATAGGCTCCAAGGTAGCTAAGGATGTTGCTAACCTCATATATCATGACAACGTCGCCCTGGGAATCCCGGTGTCCTCAGAGGTCCTTGTCATGGCTCACAGTGAGCCGGAGGAGCCTGTGAACGCACACAGAGAAAAGTGCAAATCCATCACCACGACTGAACTGGCAATTTCAATGTCAGGCCCTCCTGATTGGGTCAATGGCCCCGGCCTCCAGCGTGAGTGATGGCTTATTCGTTCATTTGGCAGAGCTCTCCCCTGACCCTGAACACTGAGGATGAGTAAGCTCGTCTCCAGGTGAGACTCAGAAGGCCTGGATGCTAAAAGCCTTACCATCACCCACACAGTTCATTGCACAACTTCCTGACTTCTCCAACTCCAGTACCCTCCTCCTTTTCCTCCAAAGCTGCAAGGTTTTGCTTGTGCCATGGGTAAGAGGAATCAGAAAATGGACAATCAGTGCTAATGGACACTTCTCCAAATATCAATGAATAATTTCTACTGTGTATTTGTGGAGGAGCTAGAAATTCCTAGTGACCAATCCTAGGTTAGAAGAGAGTTTTTCTTTTTCTTTCTTTTTCTCTTTTTTAAAAAATCACATTTTGTGTCTTGCATGCCTAAGGAAATTTCTCTCTTGTCTTTATTAGAATAGAAAGTCTCTAAAAGTGTTTCTGGGGTAACAGTCCATTAAGTGACTAAGAATGCTGAAGTCAGACTGTCAGGGTCTTAATCTCTTCTTTCACACACTTAATGGACTTGGGGACAAGTTCCTTAACTTCTCTAAACTGGATTTTTCTCATCTATACAATGGGAATGATCATGGTACCTATTTCATAGAGTTGTTCTTGTGTATGATTCCACAGAAAATACTACCAGTGGTTAGACAGGAAGTGAAATCTAGAGACAGTGTGAAAATGTCACTCAGTTGTGTTTGACTCTTTGCAACCCCATGGACTATAGCTCGTCAGGCTGCTCTATCCATGGGATTTTCCAGGCAAGAATACTGGAATGGGGTGCCATTTCCTTCTCCAGGGAATCTTTCTGACCCAAGGATTAAACCCAGGTCCCCCACATTGCAGGCAGACTCTTAACCATCTTGGATCCAAACTCAGCAAACCATGTGATGTAGGTGAATATTTAACCTCTCTGAGCCTTATCATTTTTTAAAATACAAATGAGGATAATTATTTCTGTTGGAATATATTTTGGTGAAATTGTATAACTTAATATATGTAACACATCTGGAATATCATAGGTGCTCAATAGATGTTAGTTGTCTCACGTTAAATCATCAGGAACAACATGGTAGACAAAAATCATGAACTTTGGATAGAAATTGACTTGAAACTCAAGTCTATGATATAATAGCAGTGTGGCCTCAACTTGGACAAATTACATCTATTTTTGAGCTTTAGTTTCCTCATCTCTAATGTCATCAGATTGCTTTGAAAATTAATTGAAAGACGAAATGTGCTATATTTATATAAATTTCAGGGCTCAGTTTCCTGACAAAGATCCGTATAGTCTAAGTTATGGTTTTTCTAGTAGTCATGTACAGATGTGAGAGTCAGACCATAAGGAAGGCTGAGCGTGGAAGAACTGATGCTGTCAAATTGTGGTGTTGGAGAAGACTCTTGAGAGTCCCTTGGACTGCAAGGAGATTAGACTTTGTCCTGCTGATGTGAAGAGTTAGCTGATCAGAAAAGACCCTCATGCTGGGAAAGATTGAGGATAGGAGAAGGGGACGACAGAGGATGAGATGACTGGATGGTATCACCGACTCAATGGACATGAGTTTGAGCAAACTCTGGGAGATAGTGAAGGACAAGGAAGGCTGGTGTGCTGCAGTCCATGGGGTCACAAAGAGTCAGACACGACTGAGTGACTGAACAACAACAGGGCTCACAGTCAATATAAATCCTCTCCTCCTCCTCCTCCTCCCTTGGGCTTCAAGAAGTCAAATGTTTAACGAGAAAATGTAAAGTAAAATCAAATCAACAGCAAGAGCAACACATTGAACTCTGATGATAGGAGAAGAAAGTTAGATGAAAGGGACCAGCATTTCTTATTTCAGATAAAGGAACATCAAACAAACCACATATCCATGGTTTGGACTCTACGGCGGTCTCTCTCTCTTTTTTAAAAAAGGTTTGTTTATTTGTTTATTTAGTGTGGCTGTGCTGGGTCTTTATTGCTACGCGGGCTTTCTCTGCTTGCAGTGAGCTGGGACTGTTCTTAGTTGCAGTGAGTGGACTTCTCATTGTGGGCGCGTCCCCTGTTGCAGAATACAGACTCCAGGGCGCAGCTCAATAGGTGTTGCATGCAGTTGCCCCACGGCATGTCAGACCAGGGATCAAACTCGTGTCCCCTGCATTGGCAGGTGGATTCTTAACAATTAGACCATCAGAGAAGCCCCACTGTGGTCTCTTGACTACATAGGGAGGGTTGTTTATAAAAATGCAGTGGGTGAGTATCAAAGTATATGATTAGGGGTTGGAAGTCCCATTTTGAAAAGCTTCTGAAGAAGAGGTGAGTGAGAGCTGCAGGTTTAACTTATGCAGATTTCAAAGTTAGAAAATAACTAGCATCTCTGTTGCGTGCATGTGACAGTTTCAGAGAAACCTGACTTGTGGGAATAAGAGGACCCCTTTCGGGCCTCCAAACTTCAAAGAGAGTCCAGCGGCCCCACACCTCCTTGGCATGCCTTGGCACTGAAAACTTTCCACTTTATGTGGAACTTGAGACTTTATCACGAAACTCTGTATTTGAGGCCCTACTCTTTAAAAACCAACAAAAAAGTTACAAGAAATTTTAGAGGGAGCTTGCACAGCTGATGACTATTAGCAAACAAACCAAACCAAGAAAAGCAGGCCAACATAAATTCTCACCAGAAAACAGAGGATGTGAGTGCTTTCTGGCCAAAGAGATTCGGGAAATTCAAATCAAAGGATTTGAGAGACAGACTTATTTTGTTAAACTCTTATGGTTTCTCACTTCCACTTTATGAACAAAATGTAAGCAACAGAGGCCCTCAACATTGTGTCCTGGGTTCTCATGCTGAGGTTCTAAATACTCTCAATGAATATTATGTAATACCTCCCAGGTTCACAGACCAAGCAGTTCATTGACATTTACTTCCCCATATTGTATTCCTTAGGAAGATAATGGAACCTTCAAGTGGTCCTATTGCAGAGAGAAGGAAAGTCTCCAAACTTGATGGGCTTGTCAGAATTAAGACACGCAGGCTTTGAAAATGAGTTTAGAACTAGATACATCTATATTTTGTGCTATGATCTGTCCTTCTGGTGGTGTTTTGGGAGGGCAAAAGATTGGGTAGAGATAAATGTAACTGAAATAAAAGTGTGATGGTTTACATGGTAAAAGTAACATTCTACATTGTCCAAAACATATAATGTGAAAAAAACAAAAAATCTAATATCTCACTATTTAGTCTATCACTGTTAATATTTTGGTTTACTTTCCTCTGATATCCTTGTTGGAGGCTTTTTGGAGGCCATTTATTTCTTTTTTTCTAGTTATGATCATGCTAACTATACATCTTTGAATTCCGTGTTTTATTTTATTTATTTAATTCATCATATTGTGAATTCTCCATGAACATAATATTGATTGCTACTTTTATTTGGATTAAGTCCTTAATCTTCCATTCCCTATCTCTATCTGTGCACTTATTTCTATCTTTCAATCTTTGTGATCTCTAGACAGTTGTTTTATATAGAATAACAAGTATAGGAAAAAAGAGGGGACTCTGAAAAGGACTGCTTCAAATCGAATAGTGTGAACTGTCATAAAATAAGAATCAATGTGAAGTATAAGTCTGTCATTACCATCCTGTTTTGGAGCAGCTAATATTGAAAAATTTATTCAATTTTTTCTCCTTAATGATACATATTCATTATAAGCAATCGTCAAGCAAAATATATCCTATGGAGATAATGGACGTTCCTTTCTCTTAAATTTCCCTCCCTAGGGATAACTTCTTTAGTCATTTGCACATCCTTCAAGAGTTTAAACAAATGCATATATAAACACATAAGTGAACATTTTGCTTTTAAATAATATGAGATCATTCTAGACATAGTTCTGCACCTTTTTGTTTCTACTTTCTGTACCATTGACTTCTTTCCATTAGTTTATATAATTCATGCTTGTTTGACAAGTACTTTTGACACTGCTCCACTGCCTGGCTGAGCCACAGTTTATTTAACCATTCTCTGATCAATGAACATATGGGTTATCTGTTTCTTTTGGTGTATTAAATAGTGCTGCAGTTGATACTGTTAAGGATGTATCTTTGCCCACTTGCATTTCTGAGAGAAATGTTCCAGAAGTAAAATCACTTGGTCAAAGGTATGAATAATTTGGGGGAAAGGTGGCAGGTCCACTCTCTTTTTTTAATCTGCTACATTCTCCACCTGACTTTTAAAAAAATTAATTTATTTGGCTGTGCTAGGTCTTAGTTGCAGTATATGGGAGCCAGTTTCCTGACCAAGAATCAAACGTAGGCCTCCAGGTCTGGGATCGCAGGGTCTTAGCCACGGGACCACCAAGGAAGTCCCCAGATTAGTCTCTTGAAACCTCTCAGGAGTGGACCCCACCCCCCACCCCCGGCAATGGATGATAGTCTCCGTTTTTCCCACACCCTCACCTTCTCAAAAGGTGGGGATTGCTGAATCTGAAGCAAACCATCTCAAGATACAGTTTCTCATTATTTGATACATCTCTACATGTTCAGCATTTCTCTGTTATATTCCAAGTCAAAAATTATTTTGGGAAAGGAAGGAAGGAGAGGCAGAGAATGAGCAGAGGAGACAGAGCACCTGGTCACCGTCTGCCTGGTTTCAAGTTTGCCATCACTGACGTGCAGGCAGGTAGTTAGAACCTTGAAAGCAGCTAAAAATGTAATGTTTTGCCTTCTGGATGCTTCCCCCTCCCAATTTTTTTATTGTGGTAAAATACACATACAATTTACTATCTTAACCATTTTCAGGTGTACAGTTCAGAAGTGCTAAGTACTTTTGTATTTGCATGCAACCATACCAGTATCCTTCTTGAGAACTCTTAATCTTGCAAAATTATGCTCTATTAAACAACGACCCCTGTTTCCTCCCTCCTGCCAGCCTTGAACAATCACCATCTTTTGACTGAACTTGACTATTCTAGATACCTCGTCTATACAGAATCATACAGTATGGTTTTTTTGTGTGTGACATGTTTATTTCACTTAGCATAATGTCCTCCAGATACATCTATGCTGTAGCATATATCAGAATTTCCCTTTTTTTTAAGGCCAAATAGCATTCCACTGTATGTTTATATCACAGTTTGCTTATCTGTTCGTCTGTTGAAAGACACTTGGATTACCTCCGTGTTTTAACTATTCTGAATAATGCTGCTATGAACGTGGTCCTACTCATTTTTCTTTGAGATCAGAAGTGTATACCCAGAAGTAGAACTGTTTGATCATATGGTAACTGTATTATTAGTTGTTTGAGGAACTGCCATAATGTTTTCCAAAGTGCAGTATAATTTTACATTCCCACTAACAATGCATAGGGATTATAATTTCTCTGCTGCTGCTGCTAAATTGCTTCAGTCATGTCCGACTCTGTGCGACCCCACAGACGGCAGCCCACCAGTCTCCCCTGTCCCTGGGGTTCTCCAGGCAAGGACACTGGAGTGGGTTGCCATTTCCTTCTCCAGTGCATGAAAGTCCTTGCTAACGCTTACAATTTTCTATTTTTAAAAAATATTTATTATTTATTTATTTGGTAGAACCGGGTCTTAATTATGTCATGTGGGATCTAGTTCCTCGACCAGGGATCGAATGCAGGCGCATTGCACTGGGAGCAGAGAGTCTTAATCACTGGACCTGCAGGGAGGTTTTTCCTATTTTTTTGATAGTAGCCATCCTAATAGGTGCTAGGTAGTTCTGGATGCTTTGTGAGCTGTAGCACTCCTTTTTCAGACAGGCCCAGCCGAGGTCAGCACATGGGTCACAATAATAACACCTCAGCTATCTGGGCTTAAAGGCCATGATTAGGGGTGGGTGGAAGAAGGGGTGAGAGACAAACACTGCTGTGCTAACTCAACTGCTCAGCTGCGCTACCTACCAACCACTCAGCTGCACTAACTACCAACTACTCAGCATGCTGCTATTGAAGGAAGCACATGAATATTTGCCAAGGAAAGAGACAGCCTTTTACAGTTGCCCCCAGGAAACACTCTCCTAGCACTTTCTTTGCATTTGCTGTGAAATTAAGGACTTAGTTGGGTGGCTTAACTTAATTTTCTCTCCTTTCCTTTCAACTGCAGGATTCCTGAGGGCAAGAGGTGTGTCTGTAGGGTTACCCATGTTCCCCAAACACAGGCACCACCACAAGATAAAATGCTTAGTAACCGTCTGATACAGATTTCCCTGGTGGTCCAGTGGTTGGGAGTCTGCCTGCCAGTGCAGGGGGATACAGGTTCGATCCCTGGTCTGGGAAAATCCCATATGCTGTGGAGCAACTAAGCCCGGGAGCTGCAATTCTGAAGACTATGTTCTAGAGCCTGTGCTCTGCGACAGGAGAAGCCACAGCAGTGAGAAGCCTGCACATTGCGATGAAAAGTATTCCATGCTCACTGCAACTAGAGAAAGCCCACTAGCACAGCAATGAAGACCTAGCATGGCCCCCAAATTAATTAATTAAAAAGCAGTGGTCTCATAGTCACAAGAGCGCACCTCCTGTTCCCTTCTTTGTGGAGGTGTCAAGGACCTGCATTACAGAGTAGAAAGTTATAGCAATGACAGTTAGGAAGAAGAAAAAACAGACTTTGGTTTTTAAAGCAGTTTTAGCTTAACAGCAAAATCGAGTGGAAAATAAAGAGATTTCCCACATACCCCTCTCCCCAACCTCTCCCTCTATCAATAATCCCCACCACAGTGGTGCATCTGTTAATAATCAATAAACCTACATTGACACATCATTATCACCCAAAAGTCATAGTTTACATGAGGGTTCACTTTTTTTTTTCTCCAAAGCAGACATCTTTATTTCCTGTTCAGATTTTTCTTTAAAGCTTTTTGTTTTGGCCTTGCCGCGTGGCACACGGGTTTCCCCACCAGGAATCAAACCCACTTCCCTTGCCCACTGGACCCCCAAGGAAGTCCCCCAGGGTTCACTCTTGGTATTTCACATTTTATGGGTTGGACAAATGTGTAAGTAACATGTGTGCACCAGGATCGTATCACACAGAATAGTTTCACTGTCTTCAGAACAATGACGCTGTCAAATTTTTTAAAAACATTTTTTGTTTTCATCATTCAAAATTGTATAAACATTTGAGAAGAGGAAGAGAACACGTTTGATGGCTATAAGCAGAGGGCTTCAGTGAGCACAGGGTCCCAGGGGCTGTGTTACGTGTTAAGTAACACAGAATACTGGAGTGGGTTGCGTACCCCCCTCCAGGGGATCCTCCAGACCCAGGGATTGAACCTGGGTCTCTGAGGCCTCACCTCCTGCATTGGCAGGTGGGGTTTTCCACTAGTGCCACCTGGGAAGCCCACAGCAACACACAGAGCATCCCAAACCAGACCCTGGTGAGCTGCCAGGAGAAAGCAGAGTGGCTGTGCCCAGTGGGGTTGGCCGCAAGCGAAGAGTCAGGGTGCCTGTGTGGGGGCCAGGGTAACTCTGGTAACCGGGTTTTGATTAGAAGTCAAGGGTCACAGAGCTTGGAGAACCCAGTGAGCATTTTCTGTTTCAGTGTGGACAAAGACACCAGGAAGAGGGCCAAGTTCTGAAACGGCATGTAGAGGCCAGATTTTCTTGTAAGTACTGGCTGAAGTGGCTTGCCTAAGCCTCTTAATGAGGGGATTTAATCCCCCAGCAGGTGAAAAATGACCCAGGGCTTTTTCCACAGAGCAGTTTGCCAAAATCTATGGTTAAGCACAGTCCAGAGGCTATTAGCCTTCTGCCCACATAAGACTGAATCGAAATTAAGGTGAGGGAATTAAAACCAAGGTTAGATTCAGTTAAGAAATAATTAAAAACCGTTTAAGGGAATCAGGAAGTTATGCAATGTAGCTCTTTTTCATTGTCTTATTTTCTCTTTCAAATAATATATATCATTTTTTTATTGTTAAATGCTCATGTTTGTGTTTAGTCTATAGGGACTGCTATTTCAGTAAGGTTATCATGCTACGGAGAGGAACATACTGGAAACAACTCACTGTTCGCTTAGCGCTGGGAAGTTGATAGAACCCTTGACCTAGGATCCCCTAGGGGGCGCCACCACCACCTGGTGCTCTCAACAACGTTGCGAGTCCACCGTCTCAGAGAAAACCTTGACCTTCCAGGGAGCATGTCTGGCAAATGCATAATCTTACAATGAAAATGATTGTTGAGGTTGCAATACTGCCAAAGATTTAATATTTCCTGTGCATTACTTTTATGACAGTGATGACTATGGGGCTTCCATGTATGTCACCCTCTCAGCAGTCCTACAATTACAGAATATCATAATCACCATTTGCAGATGAGGAAACTGAGGCTGGCAAGATTCAGTGACTTCCCCAAACTTTCCAGGTGGTGCAGTGATAAGAATACGACTGGCAAGGCAGGAGACAGAGGGCATGCAAGTTTGATCCCTGGGTCAGGAAAATCCCCTGGAGGAGGAAATGGCAACCCCTTCCAGTATTGTTGCCTGGAAAATTCCATGGACAGAGGAGCCTGGTGGGCTACAGTCCATGGGGTTGCAAAGAGTCGGACATAACTGAGCACGCATATGTGCACTCCTGCCAAGGTCAGAGAGCTAGGCCTGTTGGACCTGTGGGGGTGAAATCAGATTCATCTAACCCCGGGAATACGCTCCTTCCCAAAACTTACTGTTTGAATTTTACACAACAAAGAACAGTGAGATGTTTTGTGATTTTTTTCCGGAGGTGATGTAGGGTGTAGACCCACAGTTAATGTGTTGAGGAGCATTTAAGAATAAGTATTTTGGGGGAAATTCCCTGGTGGTCCAGTGATTAAGCATCTACCTTGCAATGCAGGGGACATAGGTTCAATCCCTAGTCGGGGAACTAAGATCCCACCTGCCATGGAGCAGCAAAGCCCATGAGTCACAACTACTGAGCCTGCACCACAACTAGAGAGTCCATGAGCTGCAATGAAAGATCCCATGTGCTGCAACTAAGACCAGATGCAGCCAAATAAATAAATAATAAATAAATGTTCAAAAAGAATAAGTATTTCAACATGACTGGATCAAGATATTGTTGGCCTTCTGTTTTAGAAAACTGGAGGAGATCTTTTCCCAAGGTGGTTGTGCACCCAAGAGAAATAAGAGAAAGTAAAATCTATTAGAACACCAAAGTCTACAAATTAAGATTTATTTACCAAGTATTTACTGAAGGACTGTTTTATTCCAGGCATTGTTGTTGCTCAGTTGCTAAGTTGTGTCTCTTTGAGACCCCATGAACTGCATCACGCCAGGCGTTATCTCCCTGAGTTTGCTCAGACTCATTGTCCATTGAGTCAGTGATGCCATCCAACTATCACATCCTCTGTTGCCCCCTTCTCCTCTTGCCCTTAATCTGTCCCAGCATCAGGGTCTTTCCCAATGGCATGGTGATATACAAATGAATTGGATATGATTTCTGCTTGCAATGAACATGGCTAGCTATAGACATCATACTTTTTACCTCTGTTCTAGCACAAAACTCTAATGTCTTGGACACAAAGGAAAATATTAAATCATTAAAAAAAAAGTGAAACCACTCTTATTTGGTCTTCCTCCTGTCTTAGAAACCCCTCCTCCCCAATTTTTCCTCCACTTACTCAAGATTCAGATTCCAATTTGAGCTTCTTCTTCCTTCTACCCATTCTTTTCTGATGACCCTACTTATTCCCATTTCTTCAACCACCATCTACATCTAGACTTTTTTCCTGAGTTCCAGACCTTATGTTTCCAATGGTCAATTATGTTTCTTATTCAGTATGCTCAAAACTCTTCTATTGGCAATTTCAGTTAAGGTCATTGTCAATCATTCAGTTCTCTAAGCCAGAAACCTGGGCTTCATTTTAGATTTTTCCTTTTCCTTTCAGCTGGTCACTGAGCCTATAAAGGATGTTTGTTAAACATCTAAGTCTCTTTCTTTTTAAAGGTTTCACTCTTTAGTCTGAGTACATGTCATTTATTTGAGATACTGCAAAACTTATTCCTTCCTCCAATGTCACCTTCCCCAATTCAGCTTTTCACTCCTACCACATTTAGACCCTTCTAAAAATGTGTTATTTTCAGGTGAAAATCCTTTAATTGGCTCACATCTCCTACAGCATAAGTCATGGTTAAGAGCAGGAACTTGGGAGCCAGAGCACCGTAGTGGGACTCTCAGTTCCATCCCTGACAGGCTTATATAAGGGCCATTAAGTTACTTAATCTCTGTGTCCATTACTCATTGTAAAATGTGAGATGTATTTACTGCGTAGGATTTTTTCAAGGATTACACGCAGTAACATTTGTAAGGTACTTAAAACAGCACTTGGTACAGAGCAATCTCTCAGGAAGTGTTTGTTAACAAACGAGGTGCAAACATATCCCTCTAATATATGAGACCTGCAGTGACTTCTCTGGTCCATGCCCACTTTTCCAGTTGCATTTATTTTCCTTCAGGCCACTTATATTCTATCCATATTGAACTGAAAACTCAGTGCTCTCATATACATCTAGACCTTTATATTCTATATCTTCCGCATAAGATTTCCCACATTCTGTATCTTCTGCATAAGATTTCTTTCCTCACGATCTCTTGAAGATTCCTACTTATAATGTAAAGTTCATTCAGGATTTCCCTCTGTCGTAAAGCCTGGAAAACAGTCAACTGCTTCTCTGTGCTCCCAGAGCTGTGTGTACCTCCGTTACAGCTTCCCTGGGGCTCAGATGGTAAAGAATCTGCCTGCAATCCAGGATATCCAAGTTCAGTCTCTCGGGGAAGATCCCTGGGTCAGAGAAAATTCCCTGGAGAAGGAAATGGCAACCCATACCAGTATTTTTGCCTGGGGGATTCCCTGCACAGAGGAGCCTGGTGGGCTACATACAGTCCATGGAGTTGCAAAGAGTCGGACACGATGGAGCGACTTTCACCTCCATTCCAGCACTCGCCATACTGCCCTGACTGCTACTGTACAAGTATATCTAACTTACTAGAATATTATGCCCATGAGTACAGGGACTAAATTTGTTCTCTTCCTTCTTTGTATCTCCAGCACCTACTGAAATATGAGGCCCAGATATATGCTAGGTAAATATGTGTTGTTATTATTTTCTTTTGCTATAATATTATAGTTGGAAGGGATTTAAACACTTTGCCCAACTTACTTATATTAAATCTGTGGAAACTGAAGACAGGAGATAAAGATTTGCCCAAGATTTTCTTGCTAGAGAGTCATAAAAGTGGGGCTAGAACCTTGTTTCCTTTCTTCTCTTTCAGTGCTTTCTTCCCTACATTATACAGCGGAACTCCTCTTCCTCCACTGTCTACAGGTTTGCAAAGAGCTGTGAACCAAATGACCTACGCAAATGCTAAATCTGTTTGCTCTGCTTTAACACTTGGCAGGAATTTCGAATTCTGAGATCACACTCCACCTGGTGGCAATTTACCTAAATTGCAAGTGCCTTTGGCATCGGTGACCATTCTTTGGTGTTTTTCTCTGGTATTATGGGTTCTGCTTTCTCATTTTCTTTTGTGGGTTTTTCATCTCTTGCCAGTTCAGTAAATATCAGGGTTTCTTTGGGTTCGGGGCCCTACACACTTATTCTACACACTTTCTTTGATGGTGATGGTGATTCATGTGCTCTTGAGCTTCAAATACTGTTTCCATGATGATAACCTTCAAGTCTTCATCTCCAACAAGAGTCTCTCTCTTGGACCCCAGCCAGGGCCATCATACACTTTGGTGTGGACGCTGCTCTTCCATGGAAAGTCATTCTCTGTGTAATCCGTGTGATTGGCACCCGCTGGTACATGCAGTGGTAGACAGTAGACTTCACGTATCACAAACGTGACATGGCCCAAACAGAACTCATTACTACTCCTCTGAAAATGATTTATTCTTCTGGATTCTCTTATCAAGCAGTGATTTCTTTACTCCTTTGTCATTATTGGGTCTTCTTTTCCTGATCATCACTCAGTCTGCTCAAAGTCCTATGGATTCTACTTCCTAATAATGTTTGTGACCGTTTATTTGCTCATCTCCACCACTGTTTTCTTACCTGAGCTCAGGCCTTCAGTATCCCTGACCTGCATCACTGCTGCAGGCTGCGAACTGGCCTCCCTGACTCCAGTTTTGGCCGTCTTTAATCTCCATACTGCTACCAGCATGAACTTCCTAGAATATGTGTTTGGTCATGTCATTTTTTCTGTTGAAAATCCTACAACTGTTTTCCATGGCCTCAGGGTTAAGTTTAAACTCCTTGGAGTGGCTTACACAGTCCTCTAAGACCTGGACCTTCATGTCCCTTCTTGCTCACTCTCTATTTGGAAGTAGTTCTCCAGGTGGAACATGATTACTTTCAGCCTCATAGCCTTTGCTATCTATTTTTCTCAGTATATTCTCCTTCCTCCTGTTTGCATGGTTCATCCCAATTGGTCTTTGGCAGCTCAGCTGAGCCATCACCTCCTTGACCACCCAAAGCTTGGTTAGGTGCCCTTCTGTGCTTCTGGGGAATACTGCTGACCCCTCTGCAAAGCCTTTATCTTGTTGTGCTGTAATTCAGCTGCTCATTTCCCCATCTTCACATTAGGTTTATCTTCTTTAAGACCCAGGACCACTTCTTCACAGTTGTATTTATAGCACTTAGTGTCCTTTGCAGGCACATGGTAGGTGGTCAGTAAATTTGGGGGGCTATTGTTGTTGTTGTTCAGTCACTCAGTTGTGTCTGATTATTTGCGACCCCATGGAATGCAGCATGCCAGTCTGTCCTGTCCTTCACTATCTTCCAGAGTTTGCTCAAACTCATGTCCATTGCGTCAACGAGGCCATCCAACCATCTCGTCCTCTGTTGTCTCCTTCTCCTCCTGCCTGCAACCTTTCCCAGCATCAGGGTCTTTTCCAATTTTTCTTTTTGGAAAATTTGAGGGGTGGGGGTGGGAGTGAACAAAAAAATGACAGCGACAACAGCAAATCCTCATGAATAATCTAAGTCTTCAAGTGATGGCAAACACCCTCAGTTTTATCAGAAGGCACAAGATTTGCAGGCTGAAATCTTCTGGAGACGTGATAGGATCCTGTGCTATGTGGACCAGCCTGCCCCATGGCTAATGGCCTAGAAAATGTGGGTTGACTTTAAGAATGGAAAAGTTCCTCTACACTGAAACGTCTTTTCCCATGTGTTCACCTGAAATTCTTATGCAGAAAATTCAATCTCTTAGCTTAAAGGTTGACTTCCTGGAACAGTCCTTGCCTCCGTGCCTACCCCCTGAAAACAATCAGTTATGCACTAATATGAACTGGTCTCAAATACTCTTCCAAGAGGCAGTTCTAATGAGGAGCGAGCACAGTCAGTGGGCATTTGACAGAGGCAAGAGAGATTGTTTTAAAGTTAGAAGAAATGTTCAAAAACATTCACACGAAGAGGCTAAAGCAATAGAGATAAAGCTTGAATATTTCATGATTTTGTGTGGATTGCCCTTTGTGTGTACATCGTTGAAAATCCATCATCTGTACTGAATGTCCTTGGCTCCTAGACAAATCAATTCTCCTGATCCCCAAAGAGAGACAAATAGAATGAGAGAGCAAGAGTGTTTAAGATGGCATGACTGTTAGTGTAAAACACAGTATGGAAATAGTGAATATATTTAATCTCCTCAAAATCATCACTCTTAAAATGATGTATTAGAATAATAGGTTAATAAGCAAATTTAAAATTCTAAATTTAAGATTAATTTGAGAGATATTTGAAATGTAAATATAAAAGACCAAAGATTTTGTTTTTCTTTGCCAAAAGCTAAATTCAGATGGTATTTTTCAATAATCTGCATGAAAGTTACTTTCAAAGTTACGGTTTTTAAAAAACAATATTTCAGTCAGCCGTGTATATAAACAATGGCATCTCAGATATTGCAGCCTGATTGCTTCCACATTCCTAAAATTCTGAAAACTTGAGAAACAATTTTTATAGTATTGGCAAAGCCATGTAAAGCTTATTCTTTACATA
The DNA here is from genome assembly GCA_917880005.1 of Nanger dama. Taxonomy (NCBI): domain Eukaryota; kingdom Metazoa; phylum Chordata; class Mammalia; order Artiodactyla; family Bovidae; genus Nanger; species Nanger dama. The sequence continues at coordinate 875,201 of CAKJTW010000084.1, forward strand.
TAGGACTTCAGCCTACTCGAGACTCTGTGAAAGATGGACTTGCTTAGGGTAAAAGTAATAATTTTTAATATTACCTTTCTATTAGTTCTAATCTAATGCATCAGAAGGCATAACTCACTTCTGTTAACAATAAGAAAGAGAAAAATATGTGTACAGATGGACGTCGTCAGTAAATGCCTTTAGCTAAATAAGGCACAATTGATTTGAAGGGCATCCATCTGAATGGGCCTTTGAGTGGCCCAAGGATGGAGAAGAATGCATAACTGTCAATGTTCATTGTTCGGCTCCTCTCCCCTCCCCCGCTCCCTCCTTCTCTCCTTGATGAAGAACAGTGATAGATGAAAATCTATGTGGTAATTGAAGAGGAATAAAGTTACACTAGATGTTAGAAGAAATATAGGTGGAGGTGCCATTAACTGAAGTAATTAAATGGAATAAATATGCCAAAGCAAAGCAAAGCATGGTCAAAGGGGACATGAAAGAAAAAGCACTGAAGATGATGATCAGACAGAATGATACATATGTGTAACTGAACTTGAAATAAAAAAGTAGCAAAATGATCTTTCTTTCTGGTGGCCATGTTCTTAAAGAATTGTAAGGAGCTTGACAGAGGTGGAGGTTAGCCCAATTTTGTTGGTCATCAATAAATGTTTCCTGTAACCAACTCAGTAAACAGTTATCACTAGAAACTTAGCCTATTGTCAAGCAGACAGATTTAAGAAGTAGAACTTGTAATGTGGAAAAGTCAACTACTAAAAGCAGATGAAAATATGGACCATTACATATTCTATAAGATGCAGTTTTTTTTTCTTTATTTTTAGTTGAAGGATAATTGCCTAACATTATTGTGTCAGTTTCTGCCATACATCAACAAGAATCAGTCATATGTATACGTATGTCTCCTCCTTCTTAACCCTCCCTCCCACCTCCCACCCCCTAGGATGATACAGAGCTCCAGTTTGAGTTCCCTGAGTCATACAGCCAGTTCCCACTGACTATCTATTTTACATATGGTAATGTATATGTTTCCATGCTACTCTCTCTATTTTTCCCATCCTCTCCTTCCCCAACACCCCTCTGTGTCTATAAGTCTGTTCTTTATGTCTGGGATGCAGTTTTCTTAAAAAAAAAAAACACGGTGAAACAATAGCAGCTAAAGTGTCAGAGTTGTAGTAGCCTATCTTAGTAATTTAATTTTAACATAGTTTTTGAAAGGACATAAAAATGCTGTATGTCACTCACAATAAATGTTTTGACAATAAAACAATATTTAGAAGTTGGGGTGAAGATATGACGGGGGTGAAGAAAAATGCATGGCAAACCTGAGTCGCATAGTATATCATTACCCAGAGAAGTGTACACATCTAGTAAAAAAAAAAAAAAATCCTACATTTTGAAAGCATTAAAATTTGCCAAAAGCCTCAACCTCTTAGGTCTGGAATTAAAGAATGAGTCACTTCTAAAAGCAGAGAGGTGCATGTGACTTAGCGTTTTAACTCTTGGGGAAGGGCTTTACTCAAAATAGCAGATTTAGCAAAATTGGCACCTTTCTTTAGAACAGTGAAGCTGCAGGATTCCTGAGAAAACTGGGCAGCGTTGATGCCTAAGCTTTTAGTCAGTGAGTGTTGTGAAAGGCAGGCATAAAATCATAATGATCTTTCAGATTAAGATGACGTCAAGCCCATCAATGATGCCAGGGTAGAGGTGACTATTATGTGTGGACAGAACCTGGCTGCTAGGCTGGTCCAAGATTACTTAAGTGTTTGAAGAAAGAACATGAAACAGCAGGTGATTTGAAGCTCATCCATGCTCTGCTTTAACTCCTTGACTGCCAGACCCAGTCAAACCCAGTGGGGCCCTGTGGGGCTCCTGGACGCAGAGTACTTTTTATGTTGCCTGTTTCCTGTAGGCAAGATTCCAGCCTCCATGACCTTTCCTGAGTTTCAAAGGGCAGATTCAAACAGTTGCTATTCAAGGGAGGAACAGTCAAGAAACCACTTGAGGCTAGGTTAATGGGACCAGAGAAGCTTACCAAGGTTAGAAGCCTTACCACCTGAGACCTTTGTTTAATTGCTCAGTCGGGTCTGACTCTGCAACCCCACGGACTGCAGCACGCCAGGTTTCCCTGTCCTTCACTACCTTCTGGAGCTTGCTCAGACTCATGTCCTTTGAGTCAGTGATGCCATCCAACCATCTCACCCTCTGTCTCCCTCTTTTCCTCCTGTCCTCACTCTTTGCCAGCATCAGGGTCTTTTCCAATGAGTTGACTCTTTAAATCAGGTGACCAGAGTATTGGAGCTTTAGCTTCAGCATTAGTCCTTCTAATGAATATTCCAGGTTGGTTTCCTTTAGGATTGACTAGTTTGATCTCCTTGCAGTCGAAAGGACTCTCAAGAGTCTTCTCTATCACCACAATTCTAAAGCATCAGTTCTTTGGTGCTCAGCCTTCTTTATAATCCAACTCTCACATTTGTACATGACTACTGGAAACATCTAGCTTTGACTATGTGGACCTTTGTCAGGAAAGTAATCTCTCTGCTTTTTAATACACTGTCTAGGTTTGTCATAGCTTTTCTTCCAAGGAGCAAGTGTGTTTTAATTTCATGGCTGCAGTCACCATCTGCAGTGATTTTGGAGCCCAAGAAAATAAAATCTGCCACTGTTTCCACTGTCCCCATCTCCCTTGAGACCCTGCACACACCCTAGTCTGGTCAGCAGTCCTAGCCTTGAACAATTGCCATAAAACTCACCAACCATGTCTGGTTGGGACACATAGTTTTTGAGACAGGAGCCTGCTATGTTCTGTCAAAGCAATAAAGCTCTTCTTTTCTATGTCACCTCAAACTGCCTCTGAGATTCAATTCACTGGAGCACAGAGACTGGGCTTTGGGCATCATCTCCTGTTGGCATCTTCCACATCTTTAAGCAGAAACACTCATAGTCTTGACCTCCTTTACAGTATTAGCTTCATAAAAGCAATGGTCTAAGGATAATCACATGACCATCATCCCTATTCTTATGGGAGCGCAACATTTCTGAGTCTTAATTCCTTCATTGATCTCATCTCTCATGTCTAAGTTATTGTACTTTTGGATTCTCTTTGGAAATGTCTGAGCTTTGTCCTTTCTTTCCCAAGACTAAAGCCACACCAGTCTGAGACCTAATTATCTTATGCCTGGAACTTTAAAATTGCTTCCTGGAGGTACTCTGTTATGAAAATAGAAGTATGCCCATAAATTTAAATTAAAATGTTTTCATTTTTCTTGGTGATAAATCTGTAAATGCTAACAATTTTTTATCTATTAAATTATCTATGAAATCATTAGTTATGTTAAATTGATCAGAAGAATATAAATGTATTATAAAATTTGATAATTGTTAGCTATAAAATGTAAATCTGTTGAAAATATATATCTGTATTGAGATTGAGTGAAGCTGGCTTTTTTCCCAGGTTGTGAATCTACAGATGATTATTATTTATTCCTAGAAAGGGACAGAGTTCAACATCAAGTCTGTCTCCCTCCTGTCCTCCCCAATTCATCCCCTCCACCCTCTTTCTCTTTCTCTCTTCTCCTCTTCCTGCTTTCTTTCTCAAACTAGATATAGGTATTGAGAAAAGTTGCTGACAAAAGCTGGTTGGACTGAAGGAAGTTTTTATTTGCCACATAAGGTGGCATGTGGGATCTTTGTTCTCGAACCACTGGGCCACCAGGAAAGTCCCAAGGAGCTTTGATATAGGAATATCAATTATTTGAAGTTATTCTAAGTTGCATGCCAAAAGAATATACTCTGCTAAGTCACTTCAGTCGTGTCCGACTCTGTGTGACCCCATAGACGGCAGCCCACCAGGCTCCCTTGTCCCTGGGATTCTCCAGGCAAGAACACTGGAGTGGCTTGCCATTTCCTTCTCCAATGCATGAAAGTGAAAAGTGAAAGGGAAGTCGCTCAGTCGTGTCCGACTCTTCGTGACCCCCTGGACCGCAGCCTACCAAGCTTCTCTGTTCGTGGGATTTTCCAGGCAAGAGTACTGGAGTGGGGTGCCATCGCCTTCTCCGAATATACTAATCTATAATAAAAATATTTTAAATTATCTAGCAGCTGGTGACTTCATAATGACCATTTAATTTTGTAAAAGGCATGAATTGGAACCATCTGATTTGCAGAAGGATTTGCTACTCAGTCATTAAAGTCATTTAATTTCTCAATATCTGGGAAGTATATTAAAAAGACAATATATAAGATCTAATTTCTATTAATCTTTAACTTAGAGGTCCCTTCTTTATGGAGCTAAAATTACATCAAATTGGGGTAAAAAAACCCCATAAAATTAGACATATGTGTTTTAGGAATTTACCCATTTCTGAACATGGATCAATATATTAATGCCAAATTTAAACTACCTAGGAAGGCATCTCCTAGTCTTTAAAAGTTATGATACTTGAGAATTATTATATATAAATACATTCTAATTTTGTTTTATGATGAAACATTTTTAAATGAATATATTTGACAGAATTGGAACAAATTTGAATTGCTAAAGAGGAAGCAATCCTAATTAAATGAAGTTGGTTTTCTAGGATTTAAGATACTATATCCTCAAATACATTTTAGAAACATATTGTCTCATATTTGCATATAAGAGAATGGTTTGTATTTAAGCCTACAGGTTTACATTTTTATAAAAACTGACAAAAATGATATGGCCACTATTAATTTTAGAGCATATAAATGATGTATTAAATTAAAAGGTGCATCAATAAAGAGGTGAATTAAATATTATTATTAAGTGTATAATTTAGGGCAAAAATCTATAATATAATCTCTTTACTTTTATCTTCAGCCCCCAAATACATGGAATAAATGAACACAAGCAAATGTAGGCAAGTGGGAGATTTGTGCCAAATTAAAAATGAATATATATTTACAGTATTTCATGTCTGGGCAAAGGTTAATGAAAATATTTCTTCTACTGGGGTGACTAATATAAGAAAATATAAGACATTAACTTACTTATACCCATAGATCTCTTTTACTGCAAGAAATAGTGTCATTTGACTCAGACTTGCCTGTGAGTGTCCAGGAGTCTCCAGCAGAGGCATGGGTTGGTGGTGGCCTGCTGCAGGTTTGGGGGCACTGAGTGTAGAAGTACATGCATGGGATCTTTTCAAAGAGGTCACCATTATCTTCATTATCTCCACCATAGTTTGGCCCCAGGTAAATAGCAAAATCACTGCAGATGGTGATTGCAGCCATGAAACTGAAAGACCCTTACTCCTTGGAAGGAGAGTTATGACCAACCTAGATAGCATATTCAAAGGCATAAACATTACTTGGCCAACAAAGGTCCATCTAGACAAGGCTATGGTTTTTCCAGTGGTCATGTATGGATGTGAGAGTTGGACTGTGAAGAAAGCTGAGCACCAAAGAATCGATGCTTTTGAACTGTGGTGCTGGAGAAGACTCTTGAGAGTCCCTTGGACTGCAAGGAGGTCCAACTAGTCCATCCTAAATGAGATCAGTCCTGGGTGTTCATTGGAAGAACTGATGCTAAAGCTGAAACTCCACTACTTTGGCCACCTCATGCGAAGAGTTGACTCACTGGAAAAGACCCTGATGCTGGGAGGGATTGAGGGCAGGAGGAGAAAGGGAAGACAGAGAATGAGATGGCTGGATGGCATCACCGACTTGATGGACATGAGTTTGGGTAAATTCCAGGAGTTGGTGATGGACAGGGAGGCCTGGTGTGCTGCGATTCATGGGGTCGCAAAGAGTTGGACACAACTGAGCGACTGAACTGAACTGAAATAGCAAGGAGGGGACACAGCTCCACCCATCAACAGAAAATTGGTTTAAAGATTTACTGAGCATGGCCCTGCCTATCAGAACAAGACTGAGTTTCCCCCTCAGTCAGTCTCTCCCATCAGGAAGCTTCCATAAGCCTCATATCCTTCTCCATCAGAAGGCAGACAGACTGAAAATCACAGTCACAGAAAACTAACCAATATTATCACATGGACCACAGCCTTGTTTAATGCAATGAAACTATGAGCCATTCAATGTGGGGCCACCCAAGATGGCTGGGTCATGGCAGAAAGTTCTGACAAAATGTAGTCCACTGGAGAAGGGAATGGCAAACCACTTCAGTATTTCTGCCTTGAGAACCCCATAAGCAGCATGCAAAGGCAAAAAGATAGGACACTGAAAGATGAACTCTCCAGGTTGGTAGGTACCCAATATGCTGCTGGAGATCAGTGGAGAAATCAATCCAGAAAGAATGAAGAGACAGAGCCAAAGCAAAAACAACTCTCAGTTGTGGATGTGACTGGTGATGGAAGCAAGATTCAATGCTGTAATGAGCAATATTGCATAGGAACCTGGAATGTTAGTTCCATGAATCAAGGCAAATTGGAAGTGGTCAAACAGGAGATGGCAAGAGTGAACATCGACATTTTAGAGATCAGCGAACTAAAATGGACTGGAATAGGTGATTCTAACTCAGATGACCATTATATCTACTACTGTGGGGGAAGAATCCCTTAAAAGAAATGGAGTAGCCATCATAGTCAACAAAAAGTCCAAAATGCAGTACTTGGATGCAATCTCAAAATGACAGGGTGGTCTCTTTTCATTACCAAGGCAAATCAGTCAATATCATGGTAATTCAAGTCTATGCCCTGACCAGTAATGCTGAAGAAGCTTAAGTTGAACGGTTCTGTGAATACCTACAAGACCTTCTAGAACTAACACCCCCAAAAGATGTCTTTTCATTATAGGGGACTGGAATGCAAAAGTAGGAAGTGAAGAAACACCTGAGTAACAGGCAAATTTGGCCTTGGAGTACAGAATGAAGCAGGGCAAAAGCTAGTAAAGTTTTGCCAAGAGAACACACTGGTCATAGCAAACACCTTCTTCCAACAACACAAGAGAAGACTCTACACATGGACATCACAAGATAGTCAACACTGAAATCAGATTGATTATATTCTTTGTAGCCAAAGATGAAGAAGCTCTATACAGTCAGCAAAAGAAGACCAGGAGCTGACTGTGGCTCAGATTATGAACTCCTTATTGCCAAATTCAGACTTAAATTGAAGAAAGTAGGGAAAACCAATAGACCATTCAGGTATGACCTAAATCAAATCCCTTTACAATTATACAGTGGAAGTGAGAAATAGACTAGATCTGATAGAGTGTGTGATGAACTATGGACGGAGGTCCATGACATTGTACAGGAGACAGGGATCAAGACCATCCCCAAGAAAAAGAAATGCAAAAAAGCAATATAATTGTCTGAGGAAAGCTTACAAATAGCTGTGAAAAGAAGAGAAGTGAAAATCAAAGGAGAAAAGGAAATATACACCCATTTGAATGCAGAGTTCCAAAGAATAGCAAGGAGGGATAAGAAAGCCTTCCTCAGCAACAATGCAAACAAATAGAGGAAAACAACAGAATGGGAAAAACTAGAGATCTCTTGAAGAAAATTAGAGATAACCAGGGAATATTTCATGCAAAGATGGGCTCAATAAAGGACAGAAATATTATGGACCTAACACAGGCAGAAGATATTAAGAAGAGGTGACAAGAATACACAGAAGAGCTACACAAAAAGATCTTCACAACCAAGATAATCACAGTGGTGTGATCACTCACCTAGAGCCAGACATCTTAAGTCAAGTGGGCCTTAGGAAGGATCACTACGAACAAAGCTAGTGGAAGTGATGGAATTCCAGTTGAGCTGTTTCAAATCCTGAAAGATGATGCTGTGAAAGTGCTGCACTCAATATGCCAGCAAATTTGGAAAACTCAGCAGTGACCACAGGACTGGAAAAGATCAGTTTTCATTCCAATCCCAAACAAAGGCAATGCCAAACAATGCTCAAACTACTGTGCAATTGCACTCATCCCACATGCTAGTAAAGTAATGCTCAAAATTCTCCAAGCCAGGCTTCAGCAATACGTGAATCATACCAGATGCTCAAGCTAGTTTTAGAAAGGTAGAGGAACCACAGATCAAATTGCCAACATCCGCTGGATCATTGAAAAAGCAAGAGTTCCGGAAAAAAACATCTATTTCTGCTTTATTGACTATGCCATAGTCTTTGACTGTGTGGATCACAGTAAACTGTGGAAAATTCTGAGAGAGATGAGAATACCAGACCACCTGACCAGCCTCTTGAGAAATCTGTATGCAAGTGAGGAAGCAACAGTTAGAACTGGACATGGAAAAACAGTCTGGTTCCAAATAGGAAAAGGAGTACGTCAAGGCTGCATATTGTCACTCTGCTTATTTAACTTATATGCAGAATACATTATGAGAAATGCTAGGCTCGATGAAGCACAAGCTGGTATCAGGATTACCAGGAGAAATATCAATAACCTCAGATATGCAGATTTACTTCCTCTTCACTTTCTGTCATAAACAGAAAGTGAAGAGGAACTAAATAGCCTCTTGATGAAAGTGAAAGAGGAGAGTGAAAAAGTTGGCTTAAAGCTCAACATTCAGAAAACGAAGATCATGGCATCCAGTCCCATCACTTCATGGCAAATAGTTGAGGAAGCAGTGAAGATGGTGTCAGATTTTAGTTTTCTGGGCTCCAAAATCACTGCAGATGGTTTTTGTAGCTATGAAATTGTAAGACGCTTACTCCTTGGAAGGAAAGTTATGACCAACCTAGATAGCATATTCAAAAGCCGAGACATTACTTTGTCAGCAAAGGTCTGTCTAGTCAAGGCTATGGTTTTTCCTGTGGTCATGTATGGATGTGAGAGTTGGACTATAAAGAAGGAGGAAGAATTGATGCTTTTGAACTGTGGTGTTGGAGAAGACTCTTGAGAGTCCCTTGGACTGGGAGGAGATCCAACCAGTCCATCCTAAAGGACATCAGTCCTGAATGTTCATTGGAAGGATTGATGCTGAAGCTGAAACTCCAGTACTTTGACCACCTGATTCAAAGAACTGACTCACTGGAAAAGACTCTTATCCTGGGAAGATTGAAGGCAGGAGGAGAGGGGGATGACAGAGGATGATATGGTTGGATGGCATCACCGACTCAATGGACATGAGTTTGAGTGAACTCCAGGAGTTGGTGATGGACAGGTAGGCCTGGCGTGCTGCAGTCCATGGCGTCGCAAAGAGTCGGACATGACTGGGCAACTGAACTGAGCTGATTGAAATTATCATGGAAATTTTTATCTCTTCTGAAGTCATGGAAAATATGTGAAACACTGAGACACTCTGGCCTTAGGCTTTTTCACACATCTGTGGACTCTGCGTGCAGGAGCCTTATTTTGAGAGGTGATCTTAAGGAGTCGAAGTGGCAGAGAGGAAAGGTCCAGAGATGAAAGGCAGAGACACCAGTCCAGGGGTAGTTTGTCAAGCTGGGTCACTACAGCGGGCAGATGCAGTTTGGTCCTACCAATGACCCTTGGAGGAGGCATGTGAAATGTGCTTCATCATTGTAGACCCAAGGAATATGTTAGAGGAGTTTTCATCCTCCAGTTCTTGTTCCCTGGGGCAAGGGGTCACCTCATGGGATATTATCTCCTTTCCTGGTTTGTGCCTGTGTCAAAGGTGGGTGTCCCATGTGGCGGCGGAAGCAGAAAGATCCTGGGGTAGAAGGTAAGAGAGATGAGTTGCCATTGAGGATCCACGGTTGTGTGCAGCTGGTTGGCTGGAGTGAACTGGTGGACATAGAGGACGGAGATGGGGCACAAGAAATATCTGATCTCGACTTCTTCACACCGAATGCCGTTACTATTAAGAGTGGTGGAAATACAGAGACTGGATTTGCAGCACATGGGTGTAAATGCTATTTCTAGCATACTTTTTGTTTTGATTTGATTTACAAATACTAATCTAAGAAGATAAGACCTAGGAATCTTGCCATGCATTGCCACAGGTGTGGAATACAGTGACTCTTTCGTTTTAGCCGACACACTTTGCTTTAGTTTCCCCTCAACAGTCTTTCAGAAGTGCCACCTCCTTTGCCAGTAATTAGGGGCCGAGGAGGTGAGACTGCCCAAAGGAAATTATCAGGACTTCTTCGGTGGTCCAGTGGTTAAAACTCATCTTCCAGTGCAGGGGGTTGTGGGAGCTAAGATTCCCACATGCCTCCTGGCCAAAAACCAAAACATAAAATGGAAACAATATTGCAACAAATACAATAAAGACTTTAAAAATGATCCATGCAAAAAAAAAAAACAACTTAAAAAAGAAGAACACTGTCTTCACTTCAGCCTCCCCATACTACCATCTGATGAGTATGATCAAAGGAGGCCACATCTACAGTGATGTTTGAAATTTTCTTATTCTTTGACATCCTGGAGCTTTTTAATTGTTATTTTTTTGCTTTTTATTTTTGTTTGCTTTTTTGTTTTTATTTTATTTTTTATTGTTAGTTTCTAAACTGCGTCTGACTCTGTCATCCAGTGGACTGTAGCACGCTAGGCTCCTCTGTCCATGGGATTTCCCAGGCAAGAGTACTGGAGTGGGTTGCCATTTCCTTCCCCAGGGTATTGAGTGAGGAATAGAACATTTATTTAGTCCTGAAGTGGGAACCCTGGTTACTATGAAAGAGAACTAGAATAATTTTTGCTCAGGTTCTCAGGCAGATCAGCTTTAGGAAAAACACCAATGGAAGTTGAGTATAGGGAAACCGATTTCCTTACAACTGTCCATAACTGTGTACACCTTAGAAAGTCTGTCTTTTCAGGATTCTCTGAACTTCATTGAATACTTGAGGTATGAGACATCATTACCTGCTTTGCTGCTACTACCTGCCACCTGAATAAAAACCCTATGGCTGGGACCTTCCTGGTGGTCCAGTAGTCAAGAATCTGCTTTCCAGTGCAGGGAATGTGGATTTGATTTCTAGTGGCATGCTGCAATTCATGGGGTCGCAAAGAGTCGGACACGACTGAGCGACTGAACTGAACTGAACTGAACTGGGGAACTAAAATCCCACATACCACAGGGCAAGTCAGCCCCCTACACCATTACTGAGCTTGCATTCTAAAGCATGTGCTCCATAAGAAGAGATCCCATGTGGCACAATAAAGACCCAAAACAGCCAAAAGACCAAACAACCCCTCCACCCAACCAAACCCTGTGGCCAGTCCCTAGAGGGATGTAGTCCACCGCCAGCAGTGAGCTTTCATGGGGAGCCAGGCTGGGGAGAAGACTTCTGAAATGTGAAGGTTATTTTCTTGGCAAATCTCAGTGTTCTGGAATTAGTGAGTGAATGAGGGCAGATATCCTTGTCTTCATGCTCAACAAGATGGCATTTGGATTCTTGCTCAGATTCTTTCTTGGAACTTGTTTCTTAAACAATCACAGGAGGTTATTCACCAAAGTCAATGAAACTGAAATGTTCTTTGTCAGCAGGAGGATATGACTAGATGTGCTCTCATTATATCCATTGGAAGCATTTCCCCTGATCTTCGAAATATATTATTACATTTCGGATGACATTAAGAGATAAGTCTTTAGTCACGGAATTCTAGTAGGAGGGAAAAAAAGTAGTTTGGGTTATTTTCTTTATTATTGTTGTTAAAATGTGAATCATGCCCTTCAGTTTGATGAATTCTCATTGATGCTTCAATGGAAGGGGAAGATGAAATAACATAAATGATAGCTATAATTAATTTTATACTAAGCTTCCTTGATGAAATTAATATTGTCAGATGGAAATGTAATTTAAGCAAAATATGCTTATATGCTCATGTAAGCTGAGTTACACATTTGGACTTTAAGAAAAAAATCACTCTTGCATTTCATAGGACCGCTTACAAAATGATTTAGCTTAATTGTTTGTACAGCTTTCTAGACATTATAGCTCTTTAAAGGCAATAAGGGCACATGAGATGAAAGGGTGAAAGACAAAGGGTCATTTTAAATATGCTTCTATTATTCTGAAAAAAAATGCAGGACACTTCTAATTCCCAAACCTAGGTTTTAGCATATATGTTAATATACTCTGGCTGCAGTTTTATATTCATCAAAAGGAAACATTCTGATAATTTAAAATAATTCAGATCTAAACTGAAATAAATTGTATTGGTTTGTTAAGTAAGCCTCAAAACATATTGACCTAAAAGGTCAGCAAATGTTAGTGAAAAATATACAAGTCAATATCCATCACATGCCTGAATTCTTTGTTTTTATGTGACATTTCAAGCAATTTTCATAACCAGTCAGGAAAGAGTACAAAATAACAAACACCAAGACAGTTCACTGATTTCAGATAAACTCTTCTATGATCTCAAAAACAAATACTCATAAGCGTCATAAACTGACATTGATTACTGTTCTGAACAACAACAAAAAATACAGCATCTGCAACTTGTTTCTTAATATGAAACTAAACATTATGTAACATATGAAAATTTGAAATATCAATTGCTATTTCTTCCTTAAAGAGTCTAATCCCTGTAGACAGTCAATACAGTATTTATTTAATTAGCCGATTACCAGAGTTAAAGGACTCAGACACAGGAACACAGACACCCCAGTTGATAATCTAGTAGAGAGGTGGTTTACTGGTCAAGGCAGCATTTTTTTCAACACTCACATAGAGGAATACGTGATAGTGATCTCTCTTCTTCCTCCAGAATAAATTAAAGCTATGTAGCTCTGTTAAAGATGTGGTATATTTATGAGAATGTAAGGACCTCACGGATGAGGTTGCTAAAGTCTTTGTGATAAATGTCTGGCTGTCAGTCTTGCTTCCACCACTATACCGTGTTTAACCCCCAAATACAGCAGATACTAGATTTATCAAGCTGCACTTGGTCCGTGGCCATATAGCACTTGGTGGCCATATAAAGTTAAAGTTAGTAAAGCTCAGTCGTGTCCAACTCTTTGCAACCACATGCACTGTAGCCCACCAGGCGCCTCTGTCCATGGGATTCTCCAGGCAAGAGTACTGGAGTGGGTTGCCATTTCCTTCTCCAGGAGATTTGAACCCAGGTCTCCCACACTGTGGGCAGACACTTTAACCTCTGAGCCACCAGGTGGCCATATAGGCTAACTGTAAAATCTCAGGCAGCTAGAGACAGTAGGAGGAAGGAAAGAAACTAGCATTTATTGAGTGTCTCCCTTGGATGGGAATAGAGCTTCCCTGATAGCTCAGTTGCTAAAGAATCTGCCTGCAATGTGGGGGACCCCGGTTCCATTCCTGGGTCAGGAAGATTCCCTGGAGAAGGGATAGGCTACCCACTCCAGTGTTCTTGGGCTTCTCTTGTGGCTCAGCTGGTAAAGTATCTGCCTGCAACGTGGGAGACCTGGGTTTGATCCCTGAGTTAGGATGATCCCCTGGAGAAGGGAAAAGCTACCCACTTTTGGCCTGGAGAATTCCAAGGAGGTCACAAAGAGTTGTACAGGACTGAGTGACTTTCACTTCACTTGTGTGGGAAACACTGTGTGCTGACTTTCCATGTGTGGCCTTACACTGTTCTTTCAATCACCCTAAGAAGTGGATATTATTTCCATTTTACATATGAGGAAAATAAAGCTCAGACATATTATACTATGAAAGAGTAGTGAAATTAAAATTTTTAACCCAGGTTTTGTGTTATCTCGCTGATTATTTCTTGCATTTGTGGTTGTAAGGGTTCAACTTCTATATTGTTACCAATTCTTATCTTCTAACCTTGCAGGATCTCTCCAATTCATGGTGTTCCAAACCACATTCATTTTTTTTTCCTTTTTAAAATCTGTTTCTTTTGTATTTTGTGGTCTTGTCTCATCTTGTATCTCTCTTCTGTCCCAACACAGAAATCTTAACCCCGAACCTATCTTTCTTGTCCATCTTCGTATTGGATAAAGCAACTAGGTGGAAGCTTATTATAATCTGAAAAGGTTTAGCAATCAAAAATCATGTTGAATACCAAAGTATTTTAAGTAATTTTGTGTTGACACCTATCCCATAAACTCAACAAGCTGTAATGTAGCTCACCAGAGGCCTTGTTACCCAGGAGGGCCATCTTTGTAGCCAAGCCTCTGGGTAGCACCCCAAGTCTTGAGGCATTTAGAAAAAGACAACCCAAATTCATTAAAGAAGTTATTTGAGTGGCCTCAGGCAAACCTGTGTGCGTGTGTGCTAAGTCGCTTTGTGTCTGACTCTGCAACAATTTGGACTTCAGACCACCAGGCTCCTCTGTCCATGGGATTTCCCAGACAAGAATACTGGAGTGGGTAGCCATTCCCTTCTCCAGGGGATCTTCCCAACCCAGGGATCAAACTCATTTGGCAGGCAGATTGTTTACTGCTAAGCCACCGAGGAAGCCCTATCCAGAAACGTAGTGGGTTTTAACTTTCCAATCTCTTCAACTAGGAGGAGGCCGGAAGGGCATCCAAGAAGGCCAATGGGCAGTGCCCTCCACACTGCAATGAACAGCTTCACAGGTATCTTTATACCTCTTTGCCTGAAGTACATGTGTAGAATATGCTTTATATATAAAAGTATGTTTAAACATATTTTATTGGGACTTGTCATTAATTTTTTTTTTTTCTTAGAGCTTGCTCTTTATCAGTTTGTGTAGATTTAAACCATTATTTTGTTAAACAGTGCCTGGCATGTGTATATAGAATGTATCTAATTTTTGTTGGAACTAAAACAGCTGCATTCAGTGACATTGTGCAACAGTGACATTCAGCTGCATTTTGGTGCACGTGTGGGTGATTTTGCAGTACAGATACATAGAATTCAAAAGCTCTTCATATTTAAAGTTTGTTTCAATATTGTTAAATTGCAAGGGCAAAAATATGGTATCAACATATCTTCGTATGAGTAATTTAGGAGGTTTTTGGTTAGATCATACCTTTGCCAGTACTGGATATTTAGTTTTTGTGACTCTAAAGATTAAAAAATAATAATTTAGTATTTAATTTGAACTTTTGGGTTACAAGTGAAGTTGTCCTTTTTGTGTTTCCTGGATATTTGTAGTTCTGTAAATTGCTTTTTCATTGCCTATTTAAAAAATCAAGTCATCTTTCTATTCCTTGAATGAAATTTTGCATATTACAAATAACAATTCTTTGTCTAATGTTGATTTCAAATAATGAAACTTTCTTCTATGATATCTTCTCTTATTGTACCAAAAGATGTTTTTATACCATCACGTCTATCCATCTTTTCCTTTCTGCATTTTGAATAGCATTAGGCAGGACTTGCATATCCCAAGATCATTAAAATATCCACTCCTCTACTTTTTTTTTTTGGTATGTATGTTGCAATAAACCTGTCAAACTCAGGGCTAAGAGCACCATCCTCCACAAAACTTCCCTCACTTCAGGTGCAAATTTGGGAATCTCCAGGTCCACCCTTACTTCTGACTAACTAACTACAAATTCAGAGGTTCCCATGATTTCCCTCAGGTTTGATAATTCAGTAGAAAGACTCACACAACATATGGAAAGGGCTATACTTCTGATTATAGTTTTGTTACAGCAAAAGCTGCTAATTAGAACCTGCCAAAACAAGAGATATGTAGGTGAAGTCCGGAAGAGGTCCAAAGACAAAGCTTCTGGATGGAATGCTATGATCCAGGACAACAATCAGCAAGCTGTCAACCAGGAAAGTTCAACCAAGCCCCAGTATCCAAAGTTTTTGTTGGAGCTTCATTATGTAGGCATGACTGACTAAACTCTGACCGTGTGGTCGAGGGCAATTTCTGACCCCTTCTCCCTTGGGGAGATCAGGGTGATATCATGCGTTTGACACCCAACACTTAATCATTTGGTTGGTCTTTCTGATGTGGCCAGTCCCCATCTTGAGTTATCTACTTACCATAAACTATCCACCATGAGTTACCTTGTTAGCATAACCTCTCAGGTGTGGTCTGAGGGGCTCATGAGGAGTAACAGGGATACTCCAATCACTGAGAAAATTCTGAGGGCTTCAAAGTTACCTCCCAGGAGCTGAGGTGACCTCTCTTTGGGTAAAGTATGTTCTTTACCAAGTGTGTGCATGCTAAGTCACTTCAGTCATATCAGACTCTTTGCAACTCTATAGACTGTAGCCCGCCAGGCTCCTCTGTCCATGGGGATTTTCCAGGCAAGAATACTGGAGTGGGTTACCATTTTCTCCTTCAGGGGATCTTTCTGATTCAGGGTTGAACTTGCATCTTTTACGTCTCCTGCATTGGCAGGTGGGTTTTTTAATCATTAGCACCACCTGGGAAGCCCTATTCTTTACTACACAGATATTTAATAATTACAAAAATTAATTTAAAATTTTTGGAATTATATTTTTATGACTAGCACCTTCCTAACTGGTCCCATATAATTTCCATAAACTGATCACATTAAAAATATATTTACATACACACATACACAGTGTGTTAATCATTCAGTTGTGTCCTACTCTTTGGGACCCCATGGATTATAGCCTGTCCATGGATTTCTCCAGCAAGAATACTGGAGTGAGTTTCCATTCCCTTCTCCAGGGGATCTTCCAGACCCAGGGATTGAACCCGGATCTCCTGCAATGCAGGCAGATTCTTTATCATCTGAGCCACCAAGGAATTCAACTTTTCCAAATGAGTAGCTAGTTGTCTCAATATCACTTAAGTATTATACCCTTCCAGTAATTTTGAATACTATATCATATTCTATATTTTCATATATATATGGCTTTGTTTCTGGATATCTATTCTGGTTTATTTATATTTTTCTACATCTCTTCCAATATTGTCCTATTCAAATTATAACTTTACAGTATTTTTTTCATAGTAAGCTTTGAAAGAGTCGGACACGACTGAGTGACTGAACTGAACTGAAGCTTTGAAAGCTAGTAGGTAAAATTCCACTTATTGTTCTTTTTCCAAGATATCTTGCCTTTTCTTATATATTTTCTTTTCCAGAAAAATTTTAAAATTTTGTCAGATGCCACAAATAAATCTTAAGGGAATTTTAACTGAGATTTTATTGACTTTATGAATTGTTTAAGGAAGCTTGTTTCATTAGAATTTGGAAATTTCTCACTTATGCTATTAAAAAATATCCTCCAGTAAAGTTTTAATTTCTGTCTATATTTCTCACATGCTTTAAAGATAAATTCTAGGCATGTTGCTTCTTTGTATGCAATTGTGAAAGGATTATTTTTCTGTTCCTGTTTCTGATTATTATCTTCATATAGGAAAACTCTGGGTTTATATAATAAATCTAGTACGTTATTATATTACATTTATTAGTTCTAGTAGTTTCTCAATTATTTAAGATATTTTTAGATGGATAATCATATCATCTGCATAGTGATACTATTGTCACTCTATGAATAAATATTGGAATGTGAAGGTACAGCAAGTAATGTGGATTAGAAGCATTATTAGCAGGTGCCATTGTTCAGCTCATAATTTTAATGTGAATGATTCTAATATTTCACTTTTGAGTAACACATTTGTGATATATTTCTATATTATATCCTTTGTCAGTTTTAGTAAGCTGCTTCTATTTCTAGCAAATGTTAAGTTTTAATTAGGACTAAGTACTTAATTTACAAAATGTTTTTGGGATTTAGCAAGGTCATTTTATGTAGTTTCATTTGTAATATGTTATTATAGTGAATGACATGAATACATTTCCTTATATTAAATCATTTTTCTATTCTGTGGTTAAACATAGTTGAACCATAAATAGTGCTCTTTAATGAATCGCAGAAGTTAATCTGCTAAAGTTTTAGTTAGGATTTTCATAAGTTATTTTGATCAGGATTTTTGGTATTCTCATTCACCTGGAATGGGCATCAGAATTATACTATCCTCACAGAGTGAGGTTGGATAGCTTCCCATGGTTTTCTATGCTTCAAATCAATTTAGATAATATAAGAATTATGCTTTTTAATTGATAGAAGTGACCTGTAAAGCTACCCAAGACTTAAATATTTTGCATGAATAGAAATTGAGGGAGCACTCTCTGTGTCCCTTCTTATAAGGACACTAATCCTGTTGGATCAGGACCCCACCCTTTACAACTTCATTTAACTTTGATTATTTCCTTAGAGGGCTTCCCTGGTGGCTCAAAGGTTAAAACATCTGCCTGGAATTCGGGAGACCTGGGTTTGATCCCTGGGTCAGGAAGATCCCCTGGAGAAGGAAACGGCAACCCACTCCAGTACTCTTGCCTGGAGAATTTCCTTAGAGGTCTCATCCCCAAATATAACTGTGCTGGAAGTTGGTGCCTCAACATATGAATTGTGTGAAGACACAAGCATTTAAGCCATATTAATTATCTACAGCCATGTGTCAAATCAGGTTCACTGATTGTCCATGTAATAAAGTTTTATTGGAACCCAAGAATGCTCATTTGTTTATGTATTGTTTTGGCTACGTTCACACTACAATGGCAAAGCTGAGTATCTGCAACAGAAACCTTACGAACCACAGAGCCTTAAGTATTTACTATCTGGTCCTATACTGAAAAAAATTTGCTGAATCCTGCACTTAGCTTGGCACATGCCTTACTTCTTCTGAGACTAAACTGATTATTCTTCTGAACTCCTGTGGTATTTTTTTTCTGACCTAGGCATTCAACTCGTCTAATTCATGATTGCGTGGGTGTCCCTGGTGACTCAGTGGTAAAGAATCCACCTGCCAACACAGGAAATGCAGGTTTGATCCCTGAGCAGGGAAGATCCCCTGGAGGAGGAAATGTCAACCAACTCCAGTATTCTTGCCTGGGAAATTCCATGGACAGAGGGCCCTTGTGGGCTACAGTCCAAGGGGCCGTAAAAAGTTGGACACAGCTGAGTGACTAACATACTGAGTATATTAGGTGTGCACTCACATCCTCAGAATTGCGTGTGCAAGAGGAGGCATGAGATACATTGGATGGACTAAGTTGCTCTGGTTCTTTCTGGAGAAGCTACTCTGCTCACAGCCTCTGGTTGGAGCAGCCCCAGCCAACACCTGTCACTTTCTTCATCCATTCCCATTGTGGCTAACTAAACCAGGGAGGGGCTGTCAGCCCAGACTAACTGATCTGTGGCTGTCCACTGGCTAATCTGATTCCCTCCTGAGAACTGGAGGAAGAGAAAGAGAGACTGTTGTTGATTGTTTTTGAACCCTGGAGCTTTGAGTTTATGTTGACTCAGGGACTAAGGGCCCCCATATGGGGCCTCCACAAGGATGGGAAACCTGCTTGGAGAGAGAAAGATGAAGATGCTAAGGCATGTTAAAGAAATAATAATGGTGCTGAGAGATGGTAAAGAAGGTGCAGAGATACCATGGGAGAAAGAGACAGAAATGAAAAGAGACCGGTGAGAAGAGAAGACTTCCCAGAAGGATTAAGACTCACCTTTGTGCCTCATATTTCAGGTCTCATCTCCTGTCCCCATAAGTCATATATTTGACTCTGGTACCAATCTCAAATAACAAATATCACCTCTGCCCTCTAGAATCTCATAATATTGGGCTGACCAAAAGTTTGTTCAGGTTTTTCTGTAAAATGTAACAGAAAAAAAGCTAAACGGTTTTTTTTTTGGCCAACATGATAGAAATGAAACAGCAAATAGATGAATTGCTGTTTGATGTTCAGTCGTCAAGTAGTGTATAACTCTTCGTGATCCCATGGACTGCAGCATGGAAGGCTTCCCTGCCCCTCACCATCTCTTAGAGTTTTCCCAAGGTCATATCCATTGAGTTGGTGATGCCATCCAAACATCTCATCCTCTGTCACCCTCTTCTCCTACCTCCAATCTTTCCCAGCATCAGGGTCATTTCCAATGAGTCTGCTATTCACATCAGGTGGCCAAAGTATTGGGGCTTCAGCTTTAGCAGCAGTCCTTCCAAAGAGTATTCAGGGTTGATTTCCTTTAAGATTGACTAGTTTGATCTCCTTGCTTTTCAAGTTGAGGCCTTAAATGCAGAACAGTAAGTACAGATATGGTATAACAATACATTGGACATAATATTCTATTTTACTTGCAGCCCTTAGAAAGTGTGAGATTTTCCTGTGTTCTGCAGATAAGCTCCTCTTACTTTCATGATCCAGCATTGGAGAATTTATGCTCCATGTAACGGGAAGAGCCTCAACTACAATATGTCAACTAACTGGAGACATTTTCTAAAGCTTGGCAGAACAGACTCATCAGGAATCCAGATCCCCAGGGAGTAGAATCAGAGTTCATAGTGACCCTGTTCATTTGGAGGAGAGATTGGAAATAGACTCAAATGATAGTGTTCATATGGAGGAGAAATAAGAGACAACCTTTCAAAACAACAAGAAACAAAAAGCCAGGCTATGCGAAATATGGCAGAAAAGGCACTAATGGTGGAATAGAAGCTGGATCTGGGTCCAATCAGAAAGTGGGGTGGTCAAAAAGTAAAGTTAGTTCAGTGTTAAACAGAGGATAGGATAGGATGCTATAGGATAGCAGAGGATACTGACATTGGAGAAAATGTTTCTTTTGTACTTAATACCATCAAATTCAAACCAATAAAATGTAGTCCAGTGCATGTCTGCTTATGGCAACCTTCTTAAAAAAATATGATTTCTGTTTTCCAGTCTTACAGGCTAAATGTGGCAGCATTCAGGTTAGCTTCCACATGAAGAAGACTTCAAGCATTTCATGTAGAAGCTTAAATATAAATAAAACGTTGCAACACTTTGGAAAAAACATTCTACTAATTTTTAAACTTACCTTCAGTTCTTGTTTTTCATAACAGCCAAGCCAACTCTAGAGATTGAGCTGGGTTCAGAATTTGGCTGCATTCTCACACCTGCTGGAAGCCCGTGGATGAGACATTTAGCAACTTGGATTCTTAGTTTCTTCCTATTCTTTTTAAACTTTTTATTTTATATTGGAGTATAGCTGATTAACAGTGTTGTGATAGTTTCAGGTGCACAGCAAGGGACTCAGCCATAGGTATACATGTATCCATTCTCCCCCAAACTCCCCACCCATCCAGGCTGTCACATAACATTGAGCAGAGTTCCCTGTGCTATACAGTAGGTCCTTGTTGGTTATCCATTTTAAATACAGCAGCGTGTACATGTCCATCCCAAACTCCCTAACTGTCCTTTATGCCCATCCTTGATTCTCAGTTTCTTGATCTGAAAACTCAGTGATAATCACCGCCCTGCAAGACTGCTGCTTTCAACCAGGCTTGAGAGATTCCATTTGCCAAAGTTACTGCCATACCTTACTCTTTGGCTCACTTTCCTCATCTCTGGGAGCCTCTTTGTGCTTTAGGGTTTGTGATCACCTGGGGAAAGATTATTACTTACAAAAGTACTTCAGAGTTTGTGGTTGAAAAATACAAAATGAAATGTTAAAGGAACCAGAAGAAAAATATGCACTGTGGTGGTGAAACTTGATAAGCTCACCAAATGTTCTGGGACAGGTCTCCTAACCTCTTTGGGCTCCAGTTTCTTTGTATTCTGGCTTCCCAGGTATCTCTAGTGGCAAGGAATCTGCCTGCCAGTTCAGGGAACATAAGAGACACAAGTTTGATCTATGGATTGGGAAGATCCCCTGGAGGAGGGCATGGCAACTCTCTCCAGTGTTCTTGCCTGCAGAATCCCATTGACAGAGGAGACTGGTGGGCTACAGTCCATAAGTTGGGGGTATTGGGGAGAGAGGGGTGCAAAAGGGACCCTAGTTGTTTGAGATGATTTCTTTTTTTAATTTATTAATTTTTTGATATGGTTTCTAACATCACTACCAGGTCTAACAGTTGATGATTCTTTAGAGAATGTTCTTAGACCAAGAGCATGTTTAATTTTTCCTTGACACTGAAGACTCTTGCAGAAAAGAACAATGGCCAGCTTTAATATATTTCCCCTGAGGAGTGAATTAGGGAAACAGACTGAACAAAACCACTTTTGATTTAGGTTAGAGATAAGGAAGAATTTCCAGACTGTGGGAATTGTTTATTGTTGTGAATTAACCAGGGAGGTTGGGACATTCCAGCAGGATGGATTCCTTTCTTTTTTTTTTTTGGTTAGTGCATGCTCATTTTAATACATTTTCACAGAATAAGATGATACTGTGCATAATGTTCTGTGAACTGTTTTATATTAACGAAGTCTGAATGATATTCATGTCAACAGATATATTTGGTAACTGATATATGACATTTGATTAAGTTGTATACATAATAAGAAAACAAACACATGTAACTCTGCCAACTCACATAAAAAATGCTTGAGGGGGTGTTACCAATATTACTGACATTAGTTATATGTTCATACACAATTCCTCTCCTTAATTTTTCTAGCAGGATGGGTTTCTATCTCTTCCTGGGAGGCATAGGATTCTTGATGTGAGAACTAGGTTTCCAGGGAGGATGGGGGAAATGTGGGGTGGGGAGAGTGGGGAGACAGATGAAGAAATTAACGACTTTTCTCTACCAGCTGAGTTGTAGTCCTGAGCTTCGTAAGGCAAGCTTGGTGATGATCAGTGAGTCATCAAAATTCTCAAGGTGCTTTGTATTGGGGCTCAACTAAACAATTAAGGAAGAGATTGATTAGCACATAAGGGTTTCCCGTGTGGCTCAGTGGGAAAGAACCTGTCGGCCAATGCAGGAGACCCAGGTTTGCCCCTGGGTGGAGAAGATCCCCTGGAGAAGGAAACAGCAGCCCACTCCAGTATTCTTGCTTGGGAAATCCCATGGACAGAGGAGCCTGTCAGGCTACAGTCCATGAAGTTGCAAAGAGTCAGACACAACTTAGCTACTATCCTCCATCCATGGGATTTTCCAGGCAAGAATACCGGAGTGGGTTGCCATTTTCTTCTCCAGGAAACAGCAATTAGCACACAGCAAAGAACAAGCCTAAGCATCACAATGAGGCTTCCCCGGTTGCTCAGTTGGTAAAGAATCCATCTGCAATGAATGAGACCGGGGTTCATTCCCAGGGTCAGGAAGATCCCCTGGAGAAGGCAATGGCAGCCCATTCCAGTATTCTTGCCCGTGAACTCCCAGGGACAGAGGAGCCTGGCAGGCTACAGTCCATGGGATCACCCAAGTCAGATATAATTTACCGACTAAACCACCACACCACCAAGTATCACAATAAGCAGTTCGTTGGTACCATTGAGGTTAAAAGGGTGCTAAAATTCTGGAGGATGGTAATATTCTAAAAGTGGTCGGTCTGGGGGCTAACCAAATGAAACATCCTCCTCCTCTCCAAGTTCCAGTGTAGAGCAAGCAGAGCATCTGGCGTGGTGACGCCCCAGGCAGAACATCTCTGTGCTGACAGGGAGGGCCTGGAGATGCTGTGAGCATCACAGGTTGGGCCGCCAGCCCTTTGAAAAAGGATGCCCCATCTCCTCGTGATGATGGCAATTTTATCAGCTGTCTTTGGACCAGATAACCACATTGATGTTGCTCTTCCGATCTTTGTTGACTATTTTATTTAAATTTTAATTTCTACTGTCTCCGAATTCAGATTCTCTGTATTCAGCCTCATTGTCTGAACTTGAGGGTTTTTTTTTTTTTTTGCTGTCATTTATATGTTTTTTGCAGGATGGGATTTTTACAGAAAAGATTTCATTACATCTTAGGAATTTTTCTACTTAACTTACTGTGGTTTATTATTTTGTTTGCATTCATTTCCAGCCAACCTGATTTCTGCTTGAAAATACTGTCGCCCCACTAGGGGCCACGAGTGCCGTAGTCTGAGCTTGCTGTAGACTGCTTTCCCAGCAGAGTTCTAGAAAGTTAAAACTGACACACACTTTACGAAGGAAAGAGCATGGCTCTGACGATATTGAGATGTAGGTCTCTTTGTTCTGATTTGGGAACAATTGTATGGTCAGAAAAAGAAGGAAAAAAAAAACAAACCCAAGCTTGCGGTTTTAAATGTTGCTGGATACTTGAGAACCCTGTTTTCTTTAGGAAGCAGAGGGGAAATTTCAGGAAAAGACAATTTGTTTAGGTAACGTATGGCCTTGAGAGACTGAGATAAGCTGCTCAGGGCCTTTTGGATTGGCTCATATGAATTTCTCCCTGTGTTTCAATTCGTCTGATCCATTACTGACAGATCAAGTTTCCAAAAAATGATGTTGTCATCGCATCATTATGGCCTGTCTCAGGAATCACCAACAATTCACATTATCTAGACCCAAACTTCCAACCTTTCAGAGTATTAAGGACTCCTTTTAATCCAGACATATACATATAAAAGAAAAGCCACGTGATATTTTTAAATACAATTCACTACACTTTTTTTTTTTTGAAAATTGCAAATAAAAGTTTAATTTCAGAAACTGAGTTCACCATTTATAAATACACTAAAAACATAGTCAATGCAAATTCAGATTAATAATAGTTACAGTATTTTAACAAAACAACTTTTCTAAAAGGTCATAGGCAAATCAGTGACTCGTTTCACCCAGAATATTTAAACGGTTTGAAATAAGAAAATGAATTCTTTTCTAGACACTGAGACAAAAACTTTGAAGACATATTATTGTTAAAAAAAAACCTGATGACTGATAATCCATTCTGATGTCCTTGGGATCCTAAAATACCCCACTGATGACTGAATCTTCCCTATTTTATAAAAGAAAATCTAAACGCCTAAGGCTATTCTTACAACCATAACATAGTAATCTTCCTCCCTGTTAATAAGCCACCTCTTCTAAAAATAACTGTGTATGTAACTGGATCAATTTGGGGGTCAGTGCACAAATTTCAAGACAGATTCATGTTGTAGAGTCACTGAGTCAGAGGCTCAGAGATTCACCAACAGGAGGCTGTAAACGTGTCACGCCACGCACTGCCCACAGAGCAGGCCCCACCGTGCACACCGTGAACGTGGGGATGTGTCCAAGCTAACCGCCCATGTGGCACCAGAGCAGACCCTGAAATGGGAGCTCGCTCTCTGCGGAAGCCCTGCACGACCAACCCTTCGTCATGTGTCAGCTCGGGCTTGTCGCTATGCCACGTCTCTGTAGTGGTCGACAGCTGCCTCCCAGAACACTCTGTCCCCCTCAACGCCCTGTACAGCCGCAGTCAGGAACTGCTCGGTCAAGATGGCTTCAACTCCACCTCCTATTTACAGGTTTTATTTGACAGCCACAGAGGCTGTTCTGTTGCAATTAAAGCAATTTTTAACTAAAATACAGTACCTGATCTGATTTTTACATAATCGAATAAAAAGCCTACGGAATAAAACCGCTCACCTCTCCTCTGCCATTCTACTGAAACAAACTACTGATCCCCAACTTGTAAAAAACCTTACAGTTACAAATGAAAACCCAATCATCGTATTTCATCACTGACGAGACAAGCTGCTTCTAGTGGACTTCTGAAAACACACACCATGGTACTTGGCCTGAAGGACTGGTTAAGGCACGTGTGGCCGTGACAGCGAGGGCCGGGCGGCCCCTCCCGCGGCCGTGGACCTGAGTGCCCGGCTTGCCGTCCTGCAGGGCTGGCTGCGGCGAGCACCAGCCTGGGCAGACGCCGGTGCTCGCCGGGTGGCTCCAGCGGGCTCTTCAGTACTGGAAGCATATTAAGGGAAGATTCACTTTCAGAAAGATGAGTTTCTCAAAATGCTCCATCAGGAGCCTGGACTGGCCGAAGCTGCCGTTCTCGGGGGCGTGCTGAACAGCCGCTCAGAAGGGACGATGCTTGGGGGGCAGCCCAGGAAGCGCACAGCCAAGGCGGAGAGGCCGGGCCAGGTGGCCCTCTTGAGGCTCCAGTAGGCGAGCGGGTTGCAGCTGTGCTCCAGCACCTCCTCCTCCAGGTAGGCGAGCACCATGTCCTCGGGGACCTTGGGCCGCCCTCCGTGCTCACTCTTCTTCAGTTTGGCCGTGAGGGCCCAGGAGGCTCTCCTCGCCGGCACAGTCCCGGGCGGGGAGCCCGGCTCGCAGCCACTGGGGACAGGCGTGGGCTCTGAGGTAGGATCCAGCGTCTCCAGCTCCCTGATCAAGTCTTGCTTGCACTGCTCAGCCTCCTCCTCGGAGAACAGGGAGGCCTTGTAGCGCGGGTCCAGCAGGGGTGGCCAGCACGTACCTGGGGTCGTGGAGCGTGGTGGACAGGCGGCTCACCATGGCCTCCCTGAGGGCGCGGAGCATGGTGTCAATGCCCATGGTCTCCTGGAACAGCATCTCTACCCTGCGGGTGAGGATGTGGATCATGGGGATGACCTGGCTCAGCGTGGACACATGTGCACTCATCTCCCGGCTGGCGGCAGCGAAGGGCTTCAGGGCGTGGCACACGGACTGCATCACCTCCCACTGGTCGCAGCTCAGCAGCTCCCGGAAGTCACACTCGACGGACAGCGCGTTCACCGCCCGCTTCTGCTCCAGCAGCCGCTCCAGCATGTGGAAGGATGTGCTCCACTTGGACGGCACGTCCTGCAGCAGGTGGTGGGGCGGCAGCCCATACTCCCGCTGCAGCTCCGCCAGCTTGGCCTTGGCACGGGGCGAGCGCTGCACCCGCTCGCAGATCTTCCGGGCCGTGCTCAGCAGGTTCTGGACCATTCTCTGGCTCTTGATGGCCTCGCTGACGATGAGGTTGACAGTGTGGCTGAAGCAGGGCACGCTGGAGTGCGCCCCCTCGCTCAGCGTCTTCCCTATGCTGGGGTTGTCGGTGACGGTGATGCCCACCTGCAGGCCGGTGGACGTCACCCAGGCCTCCCACCAACACTCCAGCTGCTTCTGGATGCTGCCGCCGCTGTAGTCGCAGTCCACCTGCGACACGCCCAGCAGCGCCGAGCAGTGGTGGTCCTCGCAGTGCGGCCGGGCTGAGGGTTTGAAGGTGACCCAGTGGGCCGTGAGAGTCAGGTACTCCCGCGTCTGGCTGCTCATCCAGATGCCCGACGTGAAGTGCACCACGCCGCTCTCGGCTTCCTGCAGGTGCGCCATGACGACGTGCTTCACGTCCTCGTACATGCCTGGGATGGCCGTCCGGGAGAAGTAGGCCGGCGGGGGCAGGGAGTACTGAGGTTTCAAGTATGCCAGCAGCCTGTTGAAGCCAACGTTGTCCACCAGTGAGTACGGCTGGAGGTCAAGGGCAATCATCTCAGCAATGAGACTTGTGATTTTCTTAGCAACGGGGTGAGAATCGTAAAACTTCTCACTGCCATCGTCAGAGGCAGCGGCACCTGCCGACGGTGGGCCCAGGGGCGCCTGGGTGCCAGGAGGGGAGGGTGGGGCAGCCTGGGCACCTTCGGGCTTCAGCACGCCACCGTGGAAGCGCTGCAGGTGCCGCAGGAGACAGCTGGTGCCCAGGTTCGTGGGCTTCTTGCCCCGGCTGATGGTCCGGCCACAGTGCAGGCAGGCGACCTTCGTGGGGTCTGCGGAGCAGGTAGAGAAGTGGTTCCACAGCTTGGAGGTCTTCTTGCTGTTGACAGGAAACACAGCTTGATGGTTTTTGGTGACCATGGTCGGCAGGTTGGTCAACCGGGAGGAGGACATCTCAGCGGAAGCCAGGGTGGCATAGGGTGAGCTGGCCAGGCCAGCCCCCAGGAAGCTCTTCTGGGGTGGCGCCTGTAGAGGTGCCGCATGAGGCAGCTGGTGCCCACATCGCCCCGCTTGCCCCGGCTGATGGCGCAGCCACAGTGCCTGCACAGGGCCTTGAAGCTGTCTGCGGGCGCCAGCGAGAAGTGGTGCCACACCTCCGACTTCAGCCTCTTCATCACCTTCTTGTTCTGCTGGAACACGGCACCTGGCTCCCGCGGCTGAGGGCTCTGCCGCCCAGCTGCGTCTCGGGAGATGACCCCCACGAGGCCTCGCCCACGTCGGGGAGGGAGGGGACGCCGCGCCCCCGGGGCCCCAGAGCGCGGGCGGCTCCTCCTCGGGGCCGGTCGGGGGAGGAGGCTGTGGAGGCGGGGTCCTGGAGCGCCCTCCCTGGAGACGCCGGCAGGGGGCTGGGCTCCGTGTCTGGCGGTGGCCGGGCAGGCCCCAGGGGCGGCGTGGGGCCGGGGGAAGGCGCAGCGGGGCCACCGCCGCTCTCCCGCAGCACGATGGCGCGGTGCGCCCGCCACATGTGCCTGATGAGGCAGCTGGTGCCCAGGTCCTTCCCGTTCTTGCCGCGGCTGAACTCGTTCATGCAGTAGGTGCACACGGCCTTGGTGCTGTCCCGCGGCGAGATGAAGAAGTGCTTCCAGGCCGGGGACTTCTTCCTGGAGCCCAGGCCGCGGCCGGAGAGCAGGCTCTGCGTCACGGCCTCCATGGCCACGCTGTACAGGGTGCTGCTGTACTGCGCCAGCAGAGCCCCGTAGTCGTCCTCGGGCTCGGGAGGCGCGCCACCCGGGCGGCCGGCCCGCACAGCCCACCCCCGCCGCCCTCTGCCTGCTCCTGGCCGCGGCCTGCCTGCCTCCCGTCCTCCAGCTCACTTCCAATGTCCATTCTCTCCACACTGTGATTAGGGGTTTGAAAGTCATCTTCCTCTATTTTCAAGTTTGTATTCTCCGAATCACCTGCTCCTGGGGGACGAGGCTCCCGGCGGTTCTCCATGACTAACCATAACGATTCAGTTCTGGCTGAAGAACTCTATCTCTTATGATGCTTATGAATATGGCTAAGCATGAATCTCAGTGAGCCGTGGGACGGGCGAACTCATGAGCGTGTCACCTCATGCCGCTCCTGGAGTTCTCCCACTAAATGCATCGCGGTGCAGATGTGCGCGCACACGGGGCGGACCTGCTGGTCTTGGACGCGAACGCTGGCGACTGGATGGCACGGTGCTCCTTCTGCGTCATCTTCTCGGAGTCTCCGCCTCCCTGGGCCATCCCACTGCTCCCATGGACAGGGGCCTGCGATCTGCCTTCTTCTGATGTCTGCCTAACCAGGCCTGAGGCTGAGCATTTATTTAAGAATAAAATCCTCAACTCCACGTGGACAGACGCCTCTGCACTCAGGAGCCTGTGCCTCCCCATCTGGCCGTTCATCTGTGTCCCTTTTCATATAGTGAAAGTCTCTTAGTCGTGTCTGAGTCTTTGCGATCCCATGGACTGTAGCCCGCCAGACTCCTCTGTCCATGGGATTCTCCAGGCAAGGACACTGGAGTGGGTTGCCATTTCCTTTCCCAGGGGATCTTCCTGACCCAGGGATCGAACCCTCGTCTCACTTCAATGTCATACCCAGAAACAGGCATAGTAACCAAGAAGCATCAGAAGCGTGCAGACATGAGGAGCGTCTCGTGTGCTGAGACGTGTAAACGAGGCCCGGTTGTCCCTTCCGCGGGGACCCCACGGCCGCGCAGGCGGACGCCGCTCCATTCATCGGCCTCGGCTTTGTCTGCCCCCGGCCCCTCCCGCGCCGCCGCCGCAGCCGCCGGACGCTGCACCCCTCTTCACTACACTTTTTAATGAATTTGTATTTGAGTATTCACAATAGAATCAATGTTTTTAAAAAAATAGTACAACTGGAAGAAGATATTTATTCCATTAGCTTATCATGATTGGCTCATCTCTGGATTCCTGAACCTTTTGAAATAACTCCAGGATGTGCTATGAGCCTTGGGTCCCAAGTATGAGTCTGGTAGGCTCTACGCTAAGCACTGTCAGGATATTTCCTCCGGCAGGTTCTCTGATTCCATCCACTGTTCTAGGCAGGAAGCCTTTCTGGGTGTGTTTGTCCTCCTGTAACCCCCTGGACCATTCTCCCCGACTTCCGTATTTCTAAACATTCCCTTTTCATCGACACTTTCCTTGCAGCGCCGATATACTCCCATATCAAGTTATTTACAATATCCTTCCTCATCCTAAATATCCTCCCCAGTTTCTAGCACCCAGGCTCTGACTCCTTCCCTCAGGACTATGCTCCTTTCTAGGCCAATAAATGCTCGTGTGTTGAATTCTCAAGCATACTTCAGTCTCCTAGTTCCAGCTCTGCTTTAGTCATTGATTTGCACTTGTTATCTCCCATTATATGATTTAGATATTACAAGTAATCCTTATAATATTCTTATAATAGATGTAACATATAAGAGCTGTGTTAATGACAGAAGCTGAAAATAAAGACTCTTAAGCAAACTAACAAAAAGCTTTCATGGTGATACCATTTGTAAAAGTAAGAAAATAAAATGAAATGGAGCTCACTTGCTTTGTGGCTCCCCCCCTGTTCTCTACCTGGTGTCTGTGGGTAACTTTCTCTCCTTGCAGTTTCTACACCTTATGTTAATCTGTGCTTTTGCACTTTGTCTTCAGGAATCCAAAAGGACCATCCTGGGAAAACAGAAACTGCTTACAATCTACCAATTATTATATATATATATTTGATGTAGATCATTTTAAAAACCTTTATTGAGTTTGCTTCAACATTGCTTCTGTTTTATGCTCTGGTTTTTTGGCCTTGAGGCATGTGGCATCTTATCTCCCGAACCAGGGACTGAACGCCACTCCCTCGCCCCACCAGCCACCTCTTGCATTAGAAGATGATGTCTTAACCACTGGAAATGTCTTAACTTCCCTGAGCTACCAGGGAAGTCTCAGTTCAGTTCAGTTCAGTCGCTCAGTCGTGTCTGACTCTTTGCGACCCCATGAACTGCAGCATGCCAGGCCTCCCTGTCCATCACCAACTCCCAGAGTTCACTCAGACTCATGTCCATCGAGTCCGTGATGCCATCCAGCCATCTCATCCTCTGTTGTCCCCTCCTCCTCCTGCCCCCAATCCCTCCCAGCATCAGTCTTTACCAGTGAGTCAACTCTTCACATGAGGTAGCCAAAGTACTGGAGTTTCAGCTTTAGCATCATTCCTTCCAAAGAAATCCCAGGGTTGATCTCCTTCAGAATGGACCGGTTGGATCTCCTTGCAGTCCAAGGGACTTTCCAGAGTCTTCTCCAACACCACAGTTCAAAAGCATCAATTCTTTGGCAGTCAGCTTTCTTCACAGTCCAACTCTCACATCCATACATGACCACTGGGAAAACCATAGCCTTGACTAGATGGACCTTTGTTGGCAAAGTGATGTCTCTGCTTTTGAATATGCTATCTAGGTTGGTTATAACTTTTCTTCCAAGGAGTAAGCATCTTTAAATTTCATGGCTGCAGTCACCATCTGCAGAGATTTTGGAGCCCCCCAAAATAAAGTCTGACACTGTTTCCACTGTTTCCCCATCTATTTCCCATGAAGTGATGGGACCGGATGCCATGATCTTCGTTTTCTGAATGCTGAGCTTTAAGCCAACTTTTTCACTCTCCACTTTCACTTTCATCAAGAGGCTTTTTAGCTCCTCCTCACTTTCTGCCATAAGGGTGGTGTCATCTGCATATTTGAGGTTATTGATATTTCTCCCGGCAATCTTGATTCCAGCTTGTGTTTCTTCCAGTCCAACGTTTCTCATGATGTACTCTGCATATAAGTTCAATAAGCAGGGTGACAGTATACAGCCTTGACATACTCCATTTCCTAATTGGAACCAGTCTGTTGTTCCATGTGCAGTTCTAACTGTTGCTTCCTGACCTGCATACAGATTTCTCAAGAGGCAGGTCAGGTGATCTGGTATTCCCATCTCTTTCAGAATTTTCCACAGTTTTTGTGATCCACACAGTCAAAGGCTTTGGCATAGTCAAGAAAGCAGAAATAGATGTTTTTCTGGAAGCCTTTTCATTGCTCAAAGTATACCATTTCAGTTTGGTAAAAGGAAAACAACAAAAAGTGAATGTCACTTGCATGCATGCTAAGTTGCTTTAGTCGTGTCCAGCTCTTTGTGATCCCATGGACTGTAGCCTGCCCATGGACTGTATAGCCTGCCAGTCTCCTCTGTCCATGGGATTCTCCAAGCAAGAACACTGCAGTGGGTTGCCATGCCCTCCTTCAGGGGATCTTCCTGATCCAGGGATTGAACTCACATCTCTTGAGTCTCCTGCATTGGCAGGCAGGTTCTTTACCACTAGAGCCACCTGGGAAACCCCCATTGTCACTTAGGGGATGATAATAGGCAGGCTAAACACTATTTCCCTGATTATGCTAAAAACGTCAAACGTATGATTCCAGTTCTTTTGGGAAAACTCTTAAACTGTGTCTACTGTCAAAGCAGAAAGGATAGGAAAATCTTCTAAGCTGAAAGGATCCTCCACAGGCCTGTTCAAATCTAACAGTCAAGGGAAATTACAACAAAATGCTGGTGAGATTTTGCCGGAAGTTGAATGTTACCTTATCTGTGAGCCACAAGCTATGAGTAATTTGAAAGATAAAGCAACCACCTACCCACTAAAATAAATATGTGATCTAAACACTAATCAAAAAATGTGGGGAAAAATATAACTAGTCAATCTTTTATTAGGCTCTTGATATATTGAACTAAAGCTGAAAAAATTAATTAAAATATAGTTGAGTATTCCATCCACCTATGGGTTTAGGAGCTAATCATGTACAGATGTGACAGTTGGACCATAAAGAAGGCTGAGCACCAAAGAACTGATGCTTTCAAATTGTGATGCTGGAGAAGGCTCTTGAGAGTCCCTTGGACTGTAAGGAGATCTAACCAGTCAATATGAAAGGACTGATTAGTCCTGAATATTCATTGGAAGGACTGATGCTGAAGCTGAAGCTTCAATACTTTGGCCACGTGATGTGAAGAGCCGAATGATTAGAAAAATCCCTGATGCTGGGAAAGATTGAAGGCAGGAGGAGAAGGGGACGACAGAGGATGAGCTGGTTGGATGCTATCATCGACTCAATGGACAAGAGCTTGAGAAAGCTCTGGGAGATGGTGAAGGAAGGGAAACCTGGCTTGCTGCAGTTCATGGGGTCGCAGAGTCGGATATGACTTAGTGACTGAACAACAGCAATGGGTTCAGGGGTGGATTTGAGAACCAGGTTAGGTCCATAAGAGTCATACCAGGGCTCTTGCTGGAGCCAGTGAAGAAGAGGAGTTTTGTACTGTCACTATTGGCACTGCTCACTGGAGATTCCTGGGTCCAACCCAGGTGGACATCAGGCCTGACAGTGATGAACAAACAGAATAAAGAGAGAGGGAAATGGAGAGATAAAGAGAGGGGAGAAATTGACCTTGTTAAGCCAGTTGAACTCTGATTTTTCCATTACATGAGGCAATGAATTCTCTTTGTGCTTTAGTGAATTTGCATTGTGCTTCTAGATAATAAGAAGGGTTCTAAGTTATACATTGTGTCTTATGATTTCAGCTCTTTTTATAAAAATTTATAACATTTTTATTGGTATGCAAAATGTTCAGGTTTTCAAGGAGAAGACAAAACATAATGGTATATATTTAACTATGGATTCAAATGTAACTTTGGAAGAACGAAGTATCTTCAGTTTCTCCAACTGATTCTGGTGAGAGAATTCACCTCTATCCTATTCATAAGTGGTTTTCTGTTGTAAGAATTACGTGATTATTTTCTCTGTTCCATTATGGGAACAGATAGATTAGATTGTAAGCATCTTGAGGATAGAGACTGTATTTTCACCTTGGTATCTCTGCTGCTGCTTCTGCTTAGCCACTCAGTCATGTTTGACTCTTTGCAACTCTATGGTCTGTAGCCTGCCAAGCTCCTCTGCCCATGCGATTCGCCAGGCAAGAACACTGGCGTGGGTAGCCATGCCCTCCTCCAGGAAATCTTCACAACACAGGGATTGAACCCAAGTCTCCTGCATTGCAGGCAGTTTCTTTACCACTGAGCCACTAGGAAAGACCCTTATATCTCTAGTAACCACTAATATTGATAATGTCTAACACTTGTTTGGTGTTTACCGTGAGTGCCAGAAATAGATTAATATGTTTTATGTATTTACTTCTCACAATAAACCTAGGAAAGGGGTACCACTGTATGCATGGAAAAATATACCCATGTTTGTAACTCATCAGTGGTGGAGCTGGGATACAGGCTCACACAGTCTCTTAAATAATAGTGCTTATTCTGACTTATAGTTGTGCTCAATAAATACTTGTTAAGTGAAAGGATACATAGCTCTGACACTTCCATGGAAAACGTCTATGGTGCCCATTGTACATCTGGGGGAAACGGAGTCAGAATCAGGAGTAACTAAAGCCTGCATCTCTTAACTCCCACTGGGGCGCTTCTTCCTTTATACATTGCTTACCTTTGGGTCAAAAATACAGGTGAGTATTTTAATTTTAAGTTCCAGGTAAGATTTTGGGTTTATCAGCATAATTAACATGTTCACAAAAGACCATCTTCTGCATTTGAAACACTATCTTCTTATTTAATAAACAAACAAAAAAATAACAATGAGAAAACCATGTAAAATACAAAAAGTTCTAAGCATTTCCCCCAAAGAATGAAGAAGAAAATGAATATGGTTGCAGGGTGACCAGTTCTCCATAAATAAAGCAGGTAGTGGCATTACTTACCTTGCTATATATCAGGTTAATAACTTGAAAACAAGCTAAACTGAATATCAACTGTTTCTTTTATTTGTAATTTAGAAAGCCTAGAATAAGGGGCTCTGAGACAAAGACAGGCCATGTTCTCCATGAAAGGTTCCTGGAAACTGAAAAATAAGGTCTTTTAACATTTTGTGATATAACTGTTTTTCTTGGCTTAAGCGTAGGTTTTAAAAAATGGTGCTCATTGTTTTGCTTCTCGTTCTTTTATGCATGGACAACCGTGCTGATGATGCATTCAGTTTAAGAGAATTTTCCAATTGAAAAAGTGCTGTGGAGAAGTTTAAGCGCCATGAATCACCCAAACCTCATCTAAGTCTCGTGGAGGCAGAGGCTGTGAAAGGCAGTCACAGACGGAAGACGTATTGTCGCTGTGCTGCTTGATTCAACTAAATAGAAAAATATTTTGTAAAGACATGAGAATTTCAGGCATCTGACAGAGTGGTAAGGATAAATGTCACATGCTGTCAGAAAGGCAAAACTGGAGTGACCTGCCGCTCACCCTCCCTCCTCCTCTCATTAGTCACACAAGGGGGAAGAACTGGAATCCCAGTCTCATTTTTACATAAAACACAAGCCCACAGTCTCTTATTTACATTTAGGAAAGCACTAGAAATGCGATCCGGCACTGCCCCCTCTGATTATCTCCTGATGGTTTTTTGACATTTAAATGATTTGATTAGGTGATAAGTCAATACATTTTTCCAGGGTGAAGGAAATAGTTAATAATAACAATGATAGTACAAGCAGCAACAAATGGCTTCTGTTCAGCAGGATTGGCTCTCTCTGTCCTCATCTGCCCAGAGAAGAGCAAGAGCTTAGAGAGTAGACCTTTCCCATTTGCCGGCCCTGTAAACTGGTATTTAGCTCTGAGCAGAATGCACATTTTACTCTTTCTTTATTGTTGTTGTTTGTTGCTAAGTCGTGTCCAACTCTTTGCGACTCCATGGACTGCAGCACACTAGGTTTCCCTGTCCTTCACCATTTCCCGAAGTTTGCTCAAACTCATGTCCATTGAGTTGGTGATGCATCCATCCATCTCATCCTCTGTCCCCTGCTTCTCCTCCTGGCCTCAATCTTTCCCAGTATCGGGGTCTTTTCTAATGACTCATAACTAATATGTCTTAATTATTGAGACATAGTAAATGCTTCTGATGCCTGGTCCTCTTCTCAATTTTACTAGCCCTTAATCTTTCCTTTGAAAACATTATCATGGGGCTTAGAGGTCTTTCCCTTCTCATGTCTCTGAGTCCTATAGCTCCATCAAATGAGAATTCTCAGCCCAGGAAACTATCTAAATGGTGTGATGACCTCATGAGCCTGCATCTCTCAATGGAAAGTTATACAGTGGACAGTTTGTTTTTGGTCTGTCCAATTTTTCTGTATCCACTCCATTCCCAGAAAAAAGAAAAATCTGGACAATGTAATCTGTTATGCATGTGACTTGGGGACAGATTTGCAGTCATTTTCTTTTATACCACACTCCCCCCACCCCCGACTCTTTAAGCACAGTGTCCAGGGAGATACTTTTGCAAAATGCTCAGTGCATTCTCCAGAATTTGGAAGGTATTTCTCTGAAGGGATGTGTGTGTGTGTGTGTGTGTGTGTATACAGGGCTATTCTGAGCACTAGATTGCTGGGCAGGCTAAACTCTAGGCTTTTAAGATCTCTGTGTTCGATATAGACTTATCTCTTTAAAGCCACTACACTTTGGTAGCACTTTGGGCTGAGTAGCCAATGGAGCAGCTAGCAGTCAGAGACTATCACTCTTTGTCTTCCTCAGTCTGACAAATACCAGTTTCATCTTTTTTGTTTCATTTATTCCACGAGGTTTCTCATTTGCCATTAACAGTTATATTGTTTTTATCACCCCTCAATTCATAGCAAGTAATCTCATTGTTTCCAAAAGACAAATAAAAATAGCATTACTTTAAAGGGGACAGAGAAACACAAATATCATATGATATCACTTATATGTGGGAAAAAATGGTACAAATTATTCACAGAACAGAAATAGAGGCACAGATGTAGAAAACAAACATATAGGTACCAGAGGGGAAAGCAGTAGGAAGGGATAAATTGGGAGATTGAGATTTATGTATGAACACTACTATATATAAAACAGACAACTGATAAGGACCTACTGTATAGCACAGGAAACTCTACTCAATACTCTGTATTGATACATGGGAAAATAATCTAAAAAGGAATGGATATATGTATATGTATAACTGATTTACTTTGCTGTACACTTGAAACTAACACAACATTGTAAATCAACTATATTCCAATAAATTTTTTTTTTAAGGAAGAAGTAGGAACTGGAAGTTCAAATCCAAATTGTGCTTGTTATAGGCATTCACCGGCCAGGTCACTGTGCCCTCAAGTCTACTTGGGTACCTTGGCTCCCTAGGCTTACCTGAGTTCATTATTAGAACAAGTTTAAAGTCTAAAGAGCCTGTTGATGAGGGTGAAAGAGGAGAGTGAAAAAGCTGGCTTAAAACTCAACATTCAAAAACTAAGACCATAGCATTTAGTCCCATCATTTCATGGCAAATAGATGGGGAAAAATGGAAACAGTGGTAGGTTTTATTTTCTTCCTTTCCAAAATTACTGTGGCTGGTGACTGCAGACATGAAATTAAAAGACACTTGCTCCTTGGAAGAAAAGTTACGACAAACCTAGACAGCATATTAAAAAGCGGAGACATCACTTTGCTGACAAAGGCTCGTATGGTCAAGATACGGTTTTTTCAGTAGTCCTGTACAGATGTGAGAGTTGGACCATAAAGAAGGCTGAGCACCAAAGAATTGATGCTTTGAACTGTTGTGTTGGAGAAGACTCCTGAGAGTCCCTTGGACAGCAAGGAGATCAAACTAGTCAATCCTAAAGGAGTTCAACCCTGAGTACTGGAAGAACTGATGCTGAAGCTGAAGCTCCAATACTTTGAGCACCTGATGTGAAGAGCTGACTCATTGGAAAAGATGCTGATGCTGAGAAAAATTGAGGGCAAGTGAAGAAGGGTATGATAGAAGATGGAATAGTTGGATGACATCAATGACTCAATAGACATGAGTTTGAGCAAACTCCAGGAGATAGTGGAAGACAGGGAAGCCTGGCATGCTGCAGTCCATGGGTCACAAAGAGAAACAACTTAGTGACTGAACAAGGCTTAATGAGATATCTAAACATGAGCCAATAAACCCCTAATTGAGGAGTGATTGTGAACTGTGGTTGTGCGTGCCTGCTTAGGCTGTGGTTACAGGCAATAAAAATGATGTCGGGATTGCATAAGTTCTCTGCTGATTCTCTTGATATTTCATTTTCTGAAATGTGTCTTCAGCATGGTGGTATGGCTTATGCTACATAGCGATATGCAGATGTCTTCTAACTTGCAAGCCCAATTTTCCTTTGCTAATGAGCAAATCATGACTTTTTCTAGAGTGTGCTACTGTTGTGTCCCAACTGTGAAATGATTTAAGTAGTGATGCCTGGTTACACATCATGAAACTTACTCAGTTTCATGTATGTCAACTTTGTGTCCCCAGAGAAACAAAATTTCCTTTATTTTCCTGTTCCTGTTGTCTAGAACTTGGGAATATAGCCTGTGCTTGCTAGCTCCTTATTGAACAATGGGATGCTTCTAAGCTGCTGTTTGTGCAACCAAGACACACACATTTTCCTTTGAGGATTATTTTTTTCACAATAATCTAGATTAATGGATTATGAAATTGAGAGTCAAGACTGATGTAATAAAAAGGGGGAGAAGCAAAAAGAAGCAAGAGGACCACAACTTACCTGAAAAGTTGTTATATAATAGGAAGAGCAAGTTGTATCAAAGGGTCTGGTTCAACTCACAGTGATGCCACTGGTAGGCTGTGAAGCACGGTCAAGTTGCTTCTTTAAGGCTCTAAATTCTTCACTCAGAAATAAGTATGTATCAGTCCTTATCTCAGTGTGAACTGTAAATGCAAAGCAAATGAAATAACACCCATGGAAATACCTCATAAAATGTACAGTCCAGATGAGGTGGCTATTATGATGGATATTATTAGAATGCTTTTAGTCTAATTTGTTGTTTGAGTCTCATCAGGTCCTGAGAGAGATCCTTTGTGTTTCTAATAAGAACTTGGAAGAATTCAAAGGCAACTTCCAGTTATAATTTTCCCATTCCTCCTCTTTAGTATCTATTCCTTCTCCTTTCTATCCCATCTGTGAGAAACTGACATTCACATGAGCCTGTGTGTTTTCTTTGACAAAAGGTGAACTATGTGTTATTAATAACATGAATAAGTTCAGTTGGTTCCTTTTATTTCCAACAGTTGTGTCTTATAAAGCTGCCAAGAACATTGAATTAATGAATACTCCATTACTCCTAGGGGAAATATGGGGTTAGTTTCTTGTGAGCCTCTGGTCATATTTTTGTCAGCCCAGTAATACATAACCTTGTTCTATATGTGCCTTTTGTTAGACGCCTTATTTAACATATAGTTGGTTCATTACCATTGAACTCACGGCCAATAACATTATGACTCATCTCTGAACAAAGCTTCTCTAACACGTGTATAGGAACGCTAGACAACACGATGTTAGGAGTCATTGTAAATAGAGAGATCATCTGAAAAAACACAAACCACAAAAAGGACACTTTTATATGACATGAAAGCTAAAACAAGAAGGCAGAGTGTCTCCTTGTTTGGTTTCAACTGGGAATGTGCATGTTGGGTTGCTCAAATTTTGTGTCACTCTATACAGGTCCATAGATAATTATGGAACTGTTGGGGGCGCTGATTTTGGGATGAACTTATAGAAAAGCATCTGCCTGTAATGCAGAAAGCCTGGGTTCAATTCCTGAGTAAGGAAGATCTCCTGGAGAAGGAAATGACATCATATTTCAGTATTCTTGCTTGGAGGATTCCACAGACAGCAGAGCCTGGTGGGCTACAGTCCAGGGTGTCGCAAAGAGTTGGACATAACTGAATAACTAACTCTTTTCTTTCTTGCAAATACGAATCCACAAACCATAAGACTCAGCTGTATCTCTGGAGGGCAGAGTTATCACTGACTGGTGAAAATTACAGGAGAGCAGTTTTCAGATTACTTCCAAAAAAGCATTCCCTGGTAATTAGACAATTATGATTGTTCAGCAAGAGAACAAACTTGCCAGTGAGCACCTATCATTGTGCAGGCTCTAGAAGAAAGGGAATGATTTAGGCTGACTTGAGAAGAGAATACAGATCCTGGAGAGGAGGCCACACAGGCTATGAGATTGAAGGAAGAATAGGAAAGAAGCCAAATACAGTTACCATCAAGACTGATCATTCCCTGAAATCAACCCTCATTCTTTCATTACCCCAAATGGAATTTCAATCAGGCCAGTATCTAGTGCTTTATAAAAAAATACAAGAAGCAGGGCTTTTAAAAATGGGGATATGTGCCTAAGTGTCCTTTATTCCTGTAAGCTGTCAGATGTTAGAAGCCACAAGCAGCACTTAGAAGACTATAAAGCAGTGAGAGGAAAACGCTGAGATAGGACAAGGTTACTGAACTGGAAGAGTAACTTCTTCATTTCTGTTCATCAGAACAGAAGACAGAGGGATCTCTGGGAAGAAGTCACTTTTAGACATTCCTGATCAAAGCAGGAGAGCGTGCATCTCCATGAAGGACTGAAGTACCCAGGCTCCTCCATCCGTGGGGTTTGCCAGGCAAGAGTACTGGAGTGGGGTTCCACTGCCTTCTCTGGAAGTATCCAGAGATCTCTATTAATGGGAAACCACTGGTGTGCCTTTGTTGTTTTTTGTTTAGTCACTCAGTCGCATCCGACTCCTTAGTGACTGCGTGGACTGTAGCCCACAAGGCTCCTCTGCCCATGGGATTCTCCAGGCAAGAATACTGAAGTGGGTAGCCTATGCTTTTTCCAGGGGATCTTCCTGACCCAGGGATTGAACCTGTGTCTCTTGCATTGCAAGCAGGTTCTTTACCACTGAGCCACCAGAGAAGTCCCTTTACTTACAAATAAGTAACAAAATGACATCATCTCCTCCAAATAAAAGTAACTGTTAAGGCCACATGGCCAATTTGATGCTTAGGTTTAAAATGAATTTTTAAAGGCTGAGTTAAGGAGGAGAAGCTAACCAGCTTTAAATATCTTCTTGCCTCCAGTTCCTAAAAGAGGTCAAAGAAATTCC
Source organism: Nanger dama (assembly GCA_917880005.1). Classification (NCBI taxonomy): domain Eukaryota; kingdom Metazoa; phylum Chordata; class Mammalia; order Artiodactyla; family Bovidae; genus Nanger; species Nanger dama. Next base: position 915,656 of record CAKJTW010000084.1, read on the forward strand.
AGAACATTTAACAGATAGCTGAGTTTTTTTTTTAAAGCAAAGCCAAATAAAGTGACAGTAAATGACCTCGTTTGTGCCCCAGTCTGGCTTGTCTTCTTGTCTTGGATGGTGGGGGGTGCTCCTGTGGGCCTCATTCCCATTCACTTTGGCTAGAATTTAATACAATCTCTTCTAGTGGGGACTTGGCCCATATCCACTCATAGGGCTGGGCTGGGTTTCTGATTTCTCTCCCCTTTTCCACCCATGTTTTGAGCAGACGGCAGCTGTGCCAACTCCATGAGTTTGAGGTGGTTTGGTTTTGTTTCAGTTCCACATACAAAGTTGTTCCTGGGTACCAGGAGGTGAGTCCAGCTGCACCCCTTGTAGGGGTCTAGGACTTACCATCTCCAGCCCCTACCATCTGTTCCGGGTTTGGATGCTCCTGGGCTGCTCAGTTCGGCTTCTACTGAACATTTTGCCTTTAAGTTCTGTTCATTTCTGAACATTGAGCTTTCTTTTTCTTGCTTTTGACCCTAGCCAAGTATTAAGGAAAAACATTTTTATCTAGAATTTTTATGTCTTTAGAAAAGGGTCAGAAGGGCTTCCTGTGCCTGCCCTGTCTGCCATTATGAACAGAAGTCAGCAAATGGTACTCCAAACCCAAGTGTTAAGTTTGAAAAATGTCAAGCTTTCAAAACAGATGAACAAATAGTTCTATGGCTACCCATAGACCCTTCACTTAGATTTAGACAATTGTGAACACGTTGCCACATTTCCTCTCTCTCTCTGTATATTGATATTTTGCTGAAATGTTTAAAAGTTGTAGATTTCACACTGCAACTCATAAATATCTCAGCATACACCTCCTTAGAAGGACATTCTCCTTCATAACCACAATATTGTCATCATGAAATTGACAATAGTTCTATGTATTCTAATATACAGCCCATCTTCTAATGTTCCTGATTATCACCCAATTATCTTTCATAGCTTTTTAAAAGGAAGTCTAGGAGTCAATGGAAGTTCACACATTGATTTAGTTTCTGTGCCACTAATCTAGCTAAGTCTCTAGCACAGTCCTTCCATCTTTTTATATTTTTCATGACACTGTTTTTTTGGAATAATCCAGGCTCATTGTCTTGCCAAATGTTTCATATTCTGAAATTTTATTATTACTTCTTCATGTTGAGAGTTTTTCAATTGTCTTAAAATATTGCTGCTGTTTAGTCGCTAAGTTGTGTCTGACCCTTTTGTGACCCCATGGACTGTAGCCCACCAGGTTCCACTGTCCGTGGTCTAGGCAAGCATACTACAGTGAGTTGCCATGCCCTCCTCCAGGGATCTCCCCAGCCCAGGGATCGAAATTGTATCCCCTGCATTGGCATGTGGGTTCTTTGCCGCTGAGCCACCTGGGAAACCCATCTTAAAATATGCATAGCATAAAATTTACCATTGTAAACATTTGTGAGTTTATCATTGTGAGTTCAGTGCATTAAGCACATTTGCATTGTGCAACCATCACCGCTACCTATTGCCAGAACATTTTCCCATTCGAAACTGTTACTCTGTACCCATTAAACACCACTTCCTCATTTTGTCCTAACCTGATCCTTGATAACCACCATTTTACTTTCTGTCTCTATGAATTTGACTATTCTAGCCACTTCTCAGACTTCCTTGTAGCTCAAATGATAAAGAATCTGCCTGCGATGCAGGAGACCAGGGTTCGATCCCTGGGTTGGGAAGTTCCTCTGGAGAAGGGAATGGCAATCCACTCCAGTATTCCTGCCTGCAGAATTCCATGGACAGAGAAGCCTGGTGGGCTACAGACCAGGGGGTCGCAGAGTTGGACACGACTGAGCAGCTAACACACACACACATAACAGCCACTTTTTATAAGTGAATAATCTAGCCCCCAGTTTAAGAACTTGAAAAGGAAAGGCAAAATAAATTCAAAGCAAAGAGAAAGAAGGAAGTAACAGACATAGTGTTATGCCTGCAGTCTGAGTCCCCAAAGCTGAGAAAACAAGACATCCACGGCAATGCAAAAGCAAAAGGGTTTTATTACTAGCTCGAGCTAGGACCCCCCACCACCTCCAGCGCAGTGGAGTGGTGCAAGGGCCCCAAGCAGTATTTATAGACTTAGAACAAATACAGGGAGTTGGCAAGGGCGGATTGGTTGCAAGGGGCTCTTGGCATCTATTAATTGGCTAAATTTTGCACATGCGGGCTCGCTTAAGGGACTTTTCGTGTTACCTGGGCTAGCTCTAACCAGGCTATGGGGAATGTGCTGACTGGCTGAGTCTCAAGGTCGGGGGGATGATGAGCTCAGCTCCTTCTGGGCAGTGACCCAGATTTTTCTGTGATTGTAGCTCTGGCTACTTTAGTCCTTGAAGCTTGTCATGGCTTCTGTCAAGTCTCAACACATAGGAGAAAAAATTTCAAAAAAATTGAAAACAGAAAACAATAGGAAAAAAATCAGTGAAACAAAATTCTTATTCTCTGAAAGATCAGGAAAAGAAAAATTTCTAGCAAGTTTGACAGAAAAAAAAAAAGACGTAAATTACTAATATCAGGAATGAAACCATGGGTATCACTAAAGACTGAAAATATCAAAAGGATAAAGGGAACATTGCAAACAAAACAACATATAAACTTGATAACTTACATGAAATGGAACAATGCCTTGAAAGCACAAACTACCATAATCACCTAGTATGAAATAGATAATTTAAATAGCCCTATAACTATTGCAGAAATAACATTTGTAGTTAAAAAACTCCAGGAAAAGAAATCTGTAAGTCTAAATTGTTTTACTGGAAATTTTTATTAACTATTTAAAGGCAAATTAAATGGCAAATAGATGGGGAAACAATGGAAACAGTGACAGACTTTATTTTCTTGGTCTCCAAAATCACTGTAGATGGTGACTAAAAATCCTTAAAATATTAGCAAATGAATTCTACAATATAAAGCAAATTATACACTACAACAAAATAGAGTTTATTTTAAGGACGTTATATAGGTTTAATATTCAAAAATCAATTAATGTAATTAATGTACCATATTAGCAAGGTAAACAATAAAAATCACACAATCATGTACATGAATGCAGAAAAAGTACTTGAAAAAATTCAACCTCTTTTAGGAAAAAACTCTTAGAAAAATAGAACTAGTCAGAACTTCTTCAATTTGATAAACAGCAACAACAAAAAAAACCTACAGACCAAATTATACTTAATGGTGAGATAGTGAATGCTTTCTCCGTAAGACTGGGAAAAAAGCAAGGATGTTTGTTTTTATCACTCTTGCACAACATTATACTGGAATTTCTAGCCAATACAATAAGTCAAGAAAAGGGAATGAAAGGTACACAGTTTGGAAAGGAAGAAATAAAACTATCTCTATTTGCACCTGACATGGTTGTCTTGGTAGAAAATCCAAAGAAGTCTAAAAAATAGCTATAAATAATTAGTGAGGTCACAGGACATAGCATGAAGATACTTTTGTATCAGTTGCTTTTCTTTGTATTAACAATGAGCATTCAGACACATAAATTTAAAATATAATACCATTTACAATCACTGAAAAAAAACCCACATGAAATATGTCCACCTCTTTTAAAACATGAACAGGATTCATTTCCTTAAAAGTATAAAATGCTGATAAAGTATTTCAAAGATTTAAATAAATGGTGAGACAGATTGTGTTCACAGATTGGGAGTCTCAACATAATAAAGATGCCAATTCTCCCAAAACTGATATACATGTTTTAGGCAATTCCTTTTAAAATTCCAGCTAGATTTATTTTGAAGATATAGGCAAGATTATTCTAATCTTTATATGGATAGGCAAAGGAACTAGGAAAACTAAAACAATTTTGGAAAAGAAGAATGAAGTAAGAGGAATCATTTTAAATAATTTTAAAACTAACTATAGAGCTATAGTAATAAAGACTATATTGATAGAGGCATAGACACCTAGACCAGTTGAACAGATTAGAAAATCCAGAAATATACCCACACAAACATGCCCATCTGATTTCTGACAAAGCAAAAGCAATTTCATGGTGCTGATACTCTTGTACATCTGTAGGTGAAAAAATGACTTGACCTAAATCTCACACTTCATACAAAAGATAACTTATAGTGCATAACTGACTTAAATGTGAGACACAAAACTTTTGGAAAAGTCATAAAAGAAAATCTTCAGCAGCTTTAGGAAAAGAGTTGTTAGACTTGACACTCAAAGCAGAATCTATAAAAGGAAAAATTGAGAAATTGGACTTCTTCAAAAGGAAAATCTTCTGTTCTGTCAGGAGAATGAAAAAGCAATATACAAACTGGGGAAAATGATTTGCAAACTATACTACTGACAAAGAATTAGTATCAACAGTATATAAAAAATTCTCAAAACTCATCAGTTAAGTAAATGATGATCCTAAAAACTGAATACAATAAAATAGGAAAAATATCTGAAGAGACAGTTTCCTGGAGAGGATATATAGAGGTAAAGTAAATACATGAAAAGATATTCAACACCATTAGCCATTAAGAACATGCAAATTAAAAGCACAGTGAGACTTCACTAATCATCTATCCCAACGGCTAGAATTAAAAAATAGTGACAACCCCAAGTGCTGTCAAGCGTGTGGAGAAACTGGACCACACACATTGTTGGTGGGAACATAAGGTGATGCAGCCTCAGGATTTCCCTGGCGGTCCAATGATTAAGACTCTGCCTTCCATTGCAGGGGTGCAGATTGGATCTCTTGTCAGGGAACTAAGATCCCACATGCCTCAGGACACATGAGCCTGTGATCCACAGCTAGAGAGAAGCCTGCGTGCCTCAGTGAAGATACCGTGTGCCACAGTTAAGACTTGACTCTGCAAAAAAAAACAAACAGGTATAGCCTCTCTGGCAAACAGTTTAGTAGTTTCTTAAACTAAACATGCAACTACCATGCTGCTAAGTTGCTTCAGTCTTGTCCGACTCTGTGTGACCCCATAGGTGGCAGCCTACCAGGCTCCCCCGTCCTTGGGATTCTCCGGGCAAGAACACTGGAATGGGTTGCCATTTCCTTCTCTAATGCATGAAAGTGAAAAGGGGAAAGTGAAGTCGCTCAGTTGTGTCCAACTCTTCGCAGCTCCATGGACTGCAGCCTACCAGGCTCCTCCATCCATGGGATTTTCCAGGCAAGAGTCCTGGAGTGGGGTGCCATTGCCTTAGGACCCAGCAATTGCACTTCTGAGTGTTTATCCCAAGAAATGGATGCATGTGTGCTAAGCTGCTTCAGTCACATCTGACTCTTTGCGACCCTGTGGACTGTAGCCTGCCAGGCTCCTCTGCCCAGGGGATTCTCCTGGCATGCATACTGGAGTGGGCTGTGATGCCCTCCTCCAAAATGGGATACATACACAAAAAAACCTGTATACAGATATGGTAGCTTAATTCATAATAGGCTCGAACTGGAAACAACCCAGATGTCTTTCAGTGGGTGAATTGAAACACTTTATGGCACATTCATGCATAGAGTACTACACTACTTAACAGTAAAAAGGAAATGAACTATAGGTACATATAGCAACTTGATAAATCTCCAAAGAATTATGCTAAATGGAAAAAGCTCATCCTCATTGGGCTACATACTGTATGAAATTGTTTATATAGCATTCTTGAAATGGCAAATTATAGAAATGGAAAACAGGATGGGTTGCCAGTGGTAAGAAAGGAGTGGAGCTGAGGGAGGAGGGAAGAGGGGAGGAGGGAAGTGGGTGTGGCCCATGGGATCTTCTTGACTATGTCAATGTCAGTGTCCTGGTTGTGATAATGTTCTATAGTTTTGCAAATGTTACCATTGAGGAAAACTGGGTAAAGGGTACATGGGATCTCTATTATTTCTTACAGCTATGTGTGTGATTATACAATTATCTCAGTATAAAAAGTTTAAAAGTTTATATTTGCAGATCCTACTTCCAGAGGCTTTTTTATTTTTAAAAATTTTAAATATATGTGTATATATATATTTTAATTCACTTATTTGATTAAGTAACTCGGTCAAGGGACCTAGGAATCTGTACTTCCAAAATGGGACTCACTCTGTGAAACCCTATTCTATTCCATTTCAATAGAAATAGCTAAAAATGTTTTTCTAATATTTCCAATTTAAATTAAAAAAATAGCTTATTTCTTTGGTTGCGCCTGGTCTTCGTTGCTGTGTGTGGGCTTTTCTCTAATTGCGTCAATTGGGAGGTACTCTTCATTGAGGTGCCCAGGTTTCTCATGCCAGTGGCTTCTCTAGAGCACAGGCTCTAAGTCCAGGGGCTTCAGCAGTTGCTGCATTCAGGCTTAGTGATTGTGGCCTGCTGGCTTAGCTGCTCTCTGGCTTTCGGAATCTTCCCTGACCAGGAATTGAACCAGTGTCCCTTGCACTGGCAAGTGGATTTTTATACATTGCACTGACAGGGAAGTCAATCCAATTCAAATTTAACACCACAGCATCACTTTCTTTGCCATCCTTTAGTTTATATTTGTTTTTTTTTCCTTATATATGCTTTTTCCCCTTACAGTGAAAATCTGTATTCCTAATAACATTAATGGATTTCCTTATTTTATTCTAAAATAGTTGTAAAACAATTAGAAAAATTATAACACCAATATGACTCTAACAATGAATCCACTAAGTAACAGATTATTTTGTAACTCTTTGTCTTTAGACTATATTGTATAAAAGTTTATGATTAAAATACTATATTCAAAATTTACTTGAATTGACTCTTTCCTCTCCTTTAGTTTTCTTGACATTCTTTTGTATCTTGCTTTTTAAATTAAAAAAAAATCTTGAAATATATCAGCTTGTAGAAAACATGCTTTTTAATAAATATTTGATAATTGAAATCTGATTGAATATCATTTCTCAGGGACTTAATGAAAAAATACAGAAAGATGAAATCCAAACATCTTGCACTGGAACACTGAAGAATATTACTTTATTCTCTGCTCTATTCCATAAAAACTTCAAGGCAGCTAACACTGTGGGATAAATTTTAAGGGCAAGGTAAGCTATCAGGTATCCTTTTCTGGGAAAAGGATTTCATTTTGAAACAAATGAATTTTACACTGTTGGGGCTTCATTATCCTAGGTTTTTCCCTTCAAAATATTAAGGCAAATTCTTCAAAATAATTTGTAGCCGACTATATATAGCTTTAGGCTTGTGTTTAACTTGCATCTTTGCAAGTATCTACCCCCTGAGCAGTGACATCTTTCCTCTTGTCATGAACTGCAGGGTAATCTCAAAACTCTTTTCATGGCTGACTTGCCTACTCTGGGGACTCTATAGGCAGAATTGCTTCACAAGAGCCTCTTCAAGTAGCATATCTCCTGGGAAAACTTGGACCACTCACAGTTGGGGTGGTTAGAAAAGTAGTGGTAAAACTTGAGTCAGTTTTGAATGTGCTTGCTTTGCTTTAGCTTTCAAAGCAAAAGAAGGTGATCTTATCAGTTGCATGCAAAATGTGTGTTGGCTAACAGGAATGGACAACTGATCACAGTTACTTTAAAATCCTTGTACAGAGCAAGGAACATCACCATAAGTTCTATAATTGCATCTTAATTAACTTTAGAGAGATGAACATAAAGAATTTTAAAGGGCAGTGAAGATCAGGGATGTTACCCCATCTTGAACATCACTTGGTCAGTCACAGGACATTGGTATTCATGTAATATGAGGATTCTTTTATGCTGGCATAGTCCAAATGCAACACTGAAAATTTTCTCTGTGAGATATTCATAAACAAATACAGTAGTTTAACAATCATAATCAGGCAACAAAATCATGATGGTATCTATTTTATATTGATGCTCAATATAATCTTTGTTTTATCTCATATTTTTTCTCTGAAATTTTAGGACTTCAATCCTTTCCCACACTAATGTATTTCGGTTTCACATACCTTTTGGAAATAAAATCTATAGCACCACTTTTAAGTTGTGCAAATTTGTTCAACTATAGTCAGAATAAAGATATTTATTTGCTAGGCATTTATCAAAGTTAACCTATAAAGCAGTAGTGTGTGAGTGTGTCTGTGTGCTTTGCCATGTGCTTTATATTCATCTCATTTACTCTCAAGTTCATTCTCAGGTGAGCAAATAGCCTTGGAAAGATGAAATAACTTGTCCAAGAAGTTGGACACATATTAACACAACTCATAAGAGGCTGTATGAAAACAGTGGCAGATTTTATTTTTTGGGCTCCAAAATTACTGCAGATGGTGACTGCATGGTGACTTTCATGGTGACATGAAATTAAAAGATTCTTGCCCCTTGGAAGAAAAGCTATGACAAATCTAGATAGCATTTTAAAAAACAGATGTCACTTTGCAGGCAAAGGTCTGTATAGCCAAAGCTATGGTTTTTCTAGTAGTCAAGTATGGGTTTGAGAGTTGGATCATAAAGAAGGCTGAGCACTGAAGAATTAATGCTTTTGAACTGTGGTGCTAGAGAAGACTCTTGAGAGTCCCTTGGACTGCAAGGAGATCAAATCAGTCAATCCAAAGGAAGTCAACCCTGAATCTTCACTGAAAAGACAGCTGCTGAAACTTCAATACTTCGGCCACTTGATGCAAAGAACTGACTCATTGGAAAAGACCCTAATGCTGGGAAAGACTGAAGGCAGAAGGAGAAGGAGGAGACAGGATGATGGTTGGATGGTATTGCAAATCAATGGACATGAGTTTGAGAAAACTCTGGAAGATAGTGGAGGACAGAGGAGCCTGGTGTGCTGCAGTCCATGGGGTCACAAAGACTTGCATATGACTGAGGGACCAAACAACAGCAATGAAGATTCCAAAGGCCAGAAGACAGCAACCTGAAAGCCCCAGGCAGGTCAAGCTGTCATATTCTTTAGAATGGCCATTTTCTGCTCATTACCATTATACAGGTCAAAAGGTAAGTGTCTTTCAAATGTTTATATGTAAATATAGCTAGTCCTCCAACAAAAGTCCTAGTCAAAGCTATGGTTTGTCCAGTAGTCATGTATGGATGTGAGAGTAGGACTATAAAGAAAGCTAACTGCCAAGAATGGATACTTTTGAACTGTGGTGTTGGAGAAGACTCTTGAGAGTCCCTTGGACTGCAAGGAGATCAAACTAGTCCATTCTAAAGGAAATCAGTCCTGAATATTCATTGGAAAGACTGATGCTGAAGCTGAGACTCCAATACTTTGGCCATCTGATGTGAAGAACTGATTCACTGGAAAAGACCCTGATGATGGGAAAGATTGAAGGCAGGAGCGTAAGGAGATGACAGAGGATGAGATGGTTGGATGGCATCACTGACTCAAAGGACATGAGTTTGAGCAAGTTCTGGGAATTGGTGATGGACAGGGAGACCTGGTGTGCTGCAGTCGATGGGGTTGCAAAGAGTCAGACACAACTGAGCAACTGAACTGAACTGAACTGAACTGGTGGGGAAAACTGTGGGAAACTCTATCTCAATCAGATCATGTAGCTCAGTTTCCTTGACCAAGCATGGAAGAAGAGACCAGTGAAATAACCTAGTTGATGGGAAAGCTGATGGACAAGAAGTAGAGGTGATTCTCTTCCATCTTTTCTTACTAGAAAAGTTTTCTGATGTGTAACATACATATATCAGTTCAGTTCAGTCGCTCAGTCATGTCCAACTCTTTGCGACCCCATGAATCGCAGCACGCCAGGCCTCCCTGTTCATTACCCTCTCTCGGAGTTCACTCAGACTCACATCCATCGAGTCAGTGATGCCATCCAGCCATCTCATCCTCTGTCATCCCTTCTCCTCCTGCCCCCAATCCCTCCCAGCATCAGAGTCTTTTCCAATGAGTCAACTCTTCGCATGAGGTGGCCCAAGTACTGGAGTTTCAGCTTTAGCATCATTCCTTCCAAAGAAATCCCAGGGTTGATCTCCTTCAGAATGGACTGGTTGGATCTCCTTGCAGTCCAAGGGACTCTCAAGAGTCTTCTCCAACACCACAGTTCAAAAGCATCAATTCTTTGGTGCTCAGCTTTCTTTACAGTCCAACTCTCACATCCATACATGACCACAGGAAAAACCATAGCCTTGACTAGACGGACCTTTGTTGGCAAAGTAATGTCTCTGCTTTTGAATATGCTGTCTAGGTTGGTCATAACTTTTCTTCCAAGGAGTAAGCATCTTTTAATTTCATGGCTGCAGTCACCATCTGTAGGGATTTTGGAGCCCCCAAAATGAAGTCTGACACTGTTTCCACTGTTTGCCCATCTATTTGCAATGAAGTGATGGGACCAGGTGCCATGATCTTCATTTTCTGAAAGTTGAGCTTTAAGCCAACTTTTTCACTCTCCACTTTCACTTTCATCAAGAGGCTTTTTATTTCCTCTTCACTTTCTACCATAAGGGTGGTGTCATCTGCATATCTGAGGTTATTGATATTTCTCCCAGCAATCTTGATTCCAGCTTGAGCTTCTTCCAGCCCAGCATTTCTCATGATGTACTCTGCATAGAAATTAAATAAGCAGGGTGACAATATGCAGCCTTGACGTACTCCTTTTCCTATTTGGAACCAGTCTGTTGTTCCATGTCCAGTTCTAACTGTTGCTTCTTGACCTGCATACAGGTTCTCAAGAGGCAGGTTAGGTGGTCTGGTATTCCCATCTCTTTCAGAATTTTCCACAGTTTATTGTGATCCACACAGTCAAAGGCTTTGGCATAGTCAATAAAGCAGAAATAGATGTTTTTCTGGAACTCTCTTGCTTTTTCCATGATCCAGTGGATGTTGGCAATTTGATCTCATTCCTCAGCCTTTTCTAAAACCAGCTTGAACATCTGGAAGTTCACGGTTCACATATTGCTGAAGCCTGGCTTGGAGAATTTTGAACATTACCTTACTAGCATGTGAGATGAATGCAATTGTGCGGTAGTTTGAGCATTCTTTGGCATTGCCTTTGTTTGGGATTGGAATGAAAACTGACCTTTTCCAGTCCTGTGGCCACTGCTGAGTTTTCCAAATTTGCTGGCATATTGAGTGTAGCACTTTCACAGCATCATCTTTCAGGATTTGAAATAGCTCAACTGGAATTCCATCACCTCCACTAGCTTTGTTTGTACTGATGCTTTCTGAACTCAAGGCCCACTTGACTTCACATTCCAGGATGTCCGGCTCTAGGTGAGTGATCACACCATCGTGATTATCTGGGTCATGAAGATCTCATTTGTACAGTTCTGTGTATTCTTGCCACCTCTTCAATATCTTCTGCTTCTGTTAGGTCCATACCATTTCTGTTCTTTATCAAGTCCATCTTTGCATGAAATATTCCCTTGGTATCTCTAATTTTCTTGAAGAGATCTCTAGTCTTTCCCATTCTGTTGTATTCCTCTATTTCTTTGCATTGATCACTGAAGAAGGCTTTCTTATCTCTTCTTGCTATTCTTTGGAACTCTGCAATCAGATGTTTATATCTTTCCTTTTCTCCTTTGCTTTTCACCTCTCTTCTTTTCACAGCTATTTGTAAGGCCTCCTCAGACAGCCATTTTGCTTTTTCTATTTCTTTTCCGTGGGCATGGTCTTGATCCCTGTCTCCTGTACGTTGTCAGAAACCTCAGTATAGTTCATCAGGCACTCTATCTATCAGATCTAGGCCCTTAAATCTATTTCTCACTTCCACTGTATAATCATAAGGGATTTGATTTAGGTCATATCTGATTGGTCTAGTGGTTTTCCCTACTTTTGTCAATTTAAGTCTGAATTTGGCAATAAGGAGTTCATGGTCTGAGCCACAGTCAGCTCCTGGTCTTGTTTTTGTTGACTGTATAGAGCTTCTCCATCTTTGGCTGCAAAGAATAGACTCAATCTGATTTCACTGTTGACCATCTGGTGATGTCCATGTGTAGAGTCTTCTCTTGTGTTGTTGGAAGAGGGTGTTTGCTATGACTCTATGCTAAATACATCCTATATCTGGTGTTTACCCTTACAACACCCTTCCCCTTACATATCAGAAAGTTACATATCAGAAAGAAGGCTGAAGAGCCACCAAAATGCCAGACTCAATCACTGGCTTACTGACACCAGTCCATGACTGTGTCTGAAACAGTGCAAGAGGAAGAAATAAAGATCCTATCACTTTTGTTCCTCATCACTGATCCTGACTGCAAGCTCTTGCCTTAAATAAGCACCTAGATTCATGGAGGGGGTGCACAGTTCTTGAGGCACAAGCTTATTGTCTTCCCCTCTCCACTGGCTGAGAATTAAAGCCACCTTTCTGTTTCCTCCAAACTCACTCTATTTTTTTATTTCACCTCGGTGGGCAGAAAAGGCCAAGATTTTGGCCAGCAACACACCTAGTACAATGTCTGAGACACACACCTAAAAAGCTGTCTCCATTGAGTTGGAGCAAGTGCTTGTGGGATGTTATTTAACATTTGATAGCAGGAAATCCAGCCAGATGGATTAAGTTCTTTAAGGAGTGTAATGACGGGCAGCAAGTAGCAATCCTGGCAGTTGGTCTCTTTCAAGAATTCAAAGTAGGCTTGTGGTTTCTTTGAAGGAATGGTGGTAGATTAGCTATCAAATGAAAGACAGTTTCTAGTTGAGAGGAACGGAGAAGGTGGGAAGTCTCTAGGGAAAGGAATTCAGACACAGGATAAAAAAATGGAGACTCAGTAGTGGAGCTTGGTTCTCTTCAAAGCAGAAGTCCAGGGAGACAGGGAGACAGGGAGACAGGTCCTAGAAAAACTAGCAGTTAGGCTGTGTTAATGCTGAAATGACTGATGACAATGCTGATGACATGACAAGAAATCCAGTATTGTCATAAAATGCCCTGGATAAAGATAAGATTGCCCCCAAAGTCCAGGGCATACTCAAGCCTGCGATTTTGGGGAGTATGTGCAAGCTAAGTTGCTTCGGTCCTATCTGACTCTTGCCAACCCTATGGACCGTAGCCCGCCAGACTCCTTTGTCCATGGGTTTCTCCAGGTGAGAATCCTGGAGTTGATTGCCTTGCCCTCCTCCAGGGGATCTTCCCGGCCTAGGGATCGACCCCCGTCTCTTCTCCTGCACCAGCAGGCGGGTTCTTACCACTTGTGGCTCAGCTGATAAAGAATCCGCCTGCAATGCGGGAGACCTGGGTTCGATCCTTGGGTTGGGAAGATCCCCTGGAGAAGAAAAAGCCTACCCACTCCAGAATTGTGGCCTGGAGAATTCCGTGGGCTGTATAGTCCATGGGGTTGCAAAGAGGTGGACACGACTGAGTGACTTTCACTCACTCACTCTTTACCACTAGCGCCACCTGGAGCAAGATTGCTTAACAACACGTCAGACAACATGAAAGAATCAGGAAATAAGAGATACCCAGAAAGAAGAATTTATGGTTGGGGAAGGGATGGGAGGCAGCCCCTTCTGCCTCCAGGCTCTGGAATCTAAAGTCTGCACTTCCGAAACTCAGAGGGGAAATTCAGGCCCATTGACCCCTTGTACTTCTATCAACAGTACTGAGTGGTCTTTTGAATTGATCATGTCAATTTCTAAATGTCATGTCTAACGTTTCAGAGACGAAAAACTGGAGATTCTGCTATAGATTCCTAAGGGGAATCAAGAAAGACATAGTATTGGTTTGGAGACTATTCACTAAAGTATCCCAGCAGCAAAACCCCAAAGAAACACAGCTGGAATCGTTTTATAAATTGCAGGCAAACTGTACGATTGAATTCAGTCAGGATAACTGGTTTTTAAGTATATCCTTTTCTCTTTCTCCTGTTTGATATTACCAACATGAAGTCTTTTGAAATGTCAATAATTTAAATGTAATTTAGTTTATTTAATGACATTGTTTAATATTTTGATAATATAAGAATAGCTTTTGAGCAGTGGGAGAGGCTGGTGGAGGCAGGATGATGCTCAGCCTCCAAAGGGGCCTTCCATCTCTCCAGGGTGACTCTGGCTGATGCCACTGGAGTTCCTGTGAAAGGCTTTCTGTTTCAAGTTCCCCCAGTTGAATGCAAGGTGTGTGTATGTGTGTCTCAGTCATGTCCAACTCTTTGTGACCCCATGGACTGTAGCTCACCAGGCTTCTCTGTCCATGGAATTCTCCAGGCATGAATACTGGAGTGGGTAGACATTCCTCTCTCTAGGAGATCTTCCCGACCCAGGGATTGAATGCAAAAGGTACTGTATGCCAAATGCCATTCAGGAAATGTAAACTGTATTAAAATAGGCAGAAATCAAATAGTATTAAATATAGTCCTCCTGCCCTCAAAATGCTAGTATTTAAGTAAAGTTGGAATCTGGAAAAGAGATTGGACAGTCATAACTCCATAGCTTGGTATTTAAAGACCTCCACAGCTTACTTTTGCAAAAACCCTGAATCAGATTCAACTCTGAATCATTTTCAACTTAAAAAAAAAGAAAAAAAACACAAGTCTTTCTCTTTCATATAGTTTATGAAGTTATATTTTTGGTACATAGAGTCAAAGAGAGGACTTTAAATTTATCCCTGTTTAATATGATCTTGTGATTTTGAACTAGACTAAGTTTCCAGGCTGTTCAAAATTTTTGAAAACTCGATTCAACCATCTAGTATATTCTCTGTTTCTCCCAGCTCTGTGCCGTTGGCAAATGTAACAATTATGCTGTTGACTCCTTCATCCAGATAATTGAAAGTGTGGAGAGGACAGAGTTTAAAGATAAAGCTGTCCAAGTCTTCATTTTCTGTGGGTTGATATCAATTAACAGGGAATTGGGAGGAAAACAACTTTTACAGAATGTCTACCATGTATGTGATACTATAAATGATTCCTTGACTATATTAGCACATTAATCTTTAATTCTAGCAACACAGCTAGAAAGTACAGAAGTTAATTTTTGACTCTACATCTGTCTAACTTCTTGCTCTTACTAGTAAACCTTCTTGCCTCTAGTTAATCAAAATTTTTACTTGCTTATAAAACTTCTTGCCAATTTGCCAAACTGTATTTGTCTTCCAGCCCACATTTTGTATCTTGTCCACAGAATACCACCATAGGCCTTATTAAACATGTGGCTGAAATTAAAATACTCTATGTGAATTTCCCTCAGTCGTATTGAGAATAAGATAGTATCAGGTGTGGTGGTAACGTCCCTGGTGGCTCAGGTGGTAAAGACTCTGCCTGCAATTCAGGAAACCTGGGTTTGATCCCTGGGTTGGGAAGTTCCCCCAGAGAAGAGAATGGCAATCTGCTTCAGTATTCTTGCCTGGACAATCCCTATGGACAGAGGAGCCTGGTGGGCTGCAGTCCATGGCCACAAAGAGTTGGACACGACTGAGTGGCTAACAATCACAATCAAATTAGGTGTGGTGGTAAATTAGCTAAAAGAGGACAGTTGGAAGTGATAGAGTTTGATTTTTACAAAAGGTGGTACTTTATTTGGTTAGTTCCTTTTTGATAAGAAATATATTGCATATGACACAAATATTAGAGTAAATAGAATGTGGTTTTTCATAATTTTTATAATATCATGTCTCTATGATTAATTTCTACAGTTGCTTTCTTTTTCAGAGTTTGGGAGGGCCGGGTCCTAAGATGGCGGAGGAATGGGACAGGGAGACCACTCTTTCCCCCACAAATTCATCAAAAGATCATTTGAATGCTGAGCAACTTCCACAAAACAACTTCTGAACCCTGGCAGGGGACACCAGGCACCCAGAAAGGCAGCCCATTCTCTTTGAAAGGAGGTAGGACAAAATATAAAAGACAAAAAGAGAAGACAAAAGAGTTAGGGATGGAGACCTGTTCTGGGGAGGGACTCGGGAAGGAGAAGTTTCCAAACAGCAGGAAACCCTCTCACCGGTGAGTCTGTGGGAAGTTTTGGAATCTCAGAGGGCAACATAACCGGGCGGATGAAAAAAACAGCCACAGAATAGGGTTTGGAAATTAAGGATCGAGTTGTAATGGTAATTCTGTGACATCTGAGGATGTTCTCCTCGATATTGCTAGCTGTAGCGCTAACAGGAAAAATAATAATCACATTTAAATAGTTATTCTCTATCAAACATCGTATAAAGTGCTTTACAAGTATTAGGTATCATTTCACTTAAACACAACAACCCTTTGAAATGCTTCCTATTATTACCTTCATTTTATAAATTAGAAAACAGACAAAGATGTTATGTGCTCGAGAGCTGTGGGTTGAACCCAGGGAGATGGGTCTCTCCAGTGCCTGTGGCCTCAGCTACTGCTGGGAGAGAATTCTCTAAGGATCTCTTGTATTTCTGTTTGTATTGTGAACAGAGGAACAGACTGCCCTATTCTGAATTATCTTTACAAGGAGTTTAAATAATAAATAACCTTAGGAGATACTGTCCAGTATAATAATAATATGGGTTTCCCTGGTGGCTCAGACCATAAAGGATCTGCCTATAATGCAGGAGACCTGGGTTCAATCCCTGGATTGGGAAGATACCCTGGAGAAGGGAATGGCTACCTGCTCCAGTAATCTTGCCTGGCAAATCCCATGAACAGAGGAGCTTGGTAGGCTTTAGTCCATGGGGTCACAAGAGTTGGACACAATTTAGAAACTAAGCTACCAGATAATAAGATAATGTCTCATAATAATTTATCTTATATCTTATAATAAGAAGATAATGTCTCTCTCTGGGCCAGAGGTTAAAAAGGCTTATTGTCCACTATAGAAGATGCAGATTCCCTAACCTCAGGATTCCTCTCCTGTAATGCAACTCACTGTGTGTGCAGACATCACCTGGCCCTCATAAATCAGCTTCTGGGAATGATGGTGGGGTAACTGGTACAACTGCAGATCCTCTGGCTACTGCTATTGCAGACAAAATTCTTTGTCTTTCTCCCCAAGTTGCTCATGTCTTTTTCTACGAATCTGTGGAGGGCTCACTTGTTATCTTGTGATTAGGATAAAAATCTCAGACCCTTCATGGTTCTTGACTGTCTCTACTCAAGAGTATGTGATTATTTCCTCCATAGCCCAGCAACACTATCCACGCCCCCCACCCCAAAAAGTGACCTTATAAGAGAAGACTAATTGATTTCCAATGATCCAAACATCATTGATGATATATTGGGTTGGTCAAAAATTTGTTCAGGCTTTTCCATAACATCTTCCAGAAAATTCTGAGTAAAATTTTTGGCCAACTCAATACTTTCAGATAATAAACTCCAGGTAGTGGCTTCTCTTCTCTCTCTCTTAGATAACAAATCAAGCATATGAGAATCTGACTCTCCTTTATTGTTCCAGTCACCCAGTCGTTTCTGACTCTTTGCAACCCCATGGACTGCAGCATGCCAGGCTTCACTGTCCTTCACTATCTCCTGGAGTTTGCTTAAACTCGTGTCTATTGAGTCATTGATGCCATTCAACCATCTCATTCTCCGTCACCCTCTTCTCCTCTCCTTAGGTAACCTAAAAGTGTAGCTCGGATTAAGAATATCTTGAAGCAGAGCTTCCAATTTAAGATGGTAGAATAGAAGGATACTTTCCTGGGTTGCCTTGCTTGGTGCCCTTAAGGAATATGAACTCATTTTGATAAAAAAAAAAACAAAAACAACAAACAGGGAGACAAATCATTCAGTCTGGATTTGTTGTAATTGTAGAAGCTTAATATGCCTCTAACAGCAGCAGACTGATCTAGTGTCAAGAGGTACAGGATTTCAGGAAAAGAGCTGTTCTGGAATGAATAACACTTACTTGAGAAAATCTTAGAGATTTATTGCTGAAGCTATGCTTTTAGTTTGTTCAGAAAAAGTGATCAGTAGAGTGTACAAAGGATGATAATTTTATTTTTACATAATGATTAGAATAGTATGCATTTTCAAGTTTGGGGTAGAAGAATTGGGGTTTTAGATAGTTTTCAGTAGATTTTAAGAGTGTTTTCCTAAGTTGCATGCAAGAGATATAACTCTTGAAAGGTTGAACTCAAAGGTTTTATTCAAACTATTTAAAATTTCATGCACATATCTAATCTCTCCCAAATTTTCTGCTTAGCTTACTTGGAACACTGTGTAAAAAATAGCCAAAGTATGCAGGCTCCCAGGCAGGGTCTGGTCAGTGGCGCATCAGAGCACAGATTTCAAGTATGGGTGCATGAATTTCCTTCTTTCTAATTTTGCAATCAAATTAATGGTGATGGATGCAGAGAACGAGCTGGTAGATGGCTAGGAATAATGGAAATATTGGCTGCAGCTGGGCTGTCCTGCCTGATCTGCTGTAGAACCACAGACCAGCGAGCTTCAGAATTTCCTAGAGAGCTTGCTGTTTTTGTCTCACACCTCACCTCTAGAGTGTCTGGGGTGGGCCTGAGAACTTCATTGCTGTTAATAGTAATCAGTTCCTAGATATTGCTGATACTGCTGGTTTGAGGAACACACTTTGAGAACAATTGTCTTACACATTTTCTGAGGGACAAACAGTGCCTCTGGTCTAAGATGGAGGAGGGGCGAACTCATTAGAAAGATTAGTCTTACAGAAAAACCTGAATGAATATTTTGGCCAATGCACTATTTAGGGTTTTTTTCGTATTTGCCTTGTCCTTGCACGCCTGCTTAGTCATGTCCGACTCTTTGCAACCCCATAGACTGTAGCCCACCAGGCTCCTCTGTCCATGGGATTCTCCAGGCAAGAATACTGGAGTGGGTTGCTGTTCCCTTTGCAGAGGATCTTCCTGACCCACGATTCAAACATGCATCTTCTGCACTGGCAGGCGGATTCTTTACCAACTGCGCCCCCTGAGGACATATATTTGCCTGAGGAAAGATATCAACTGTAGTTTCCCAGGAACTCTCCTTCTGCTTCATGCTGATTTTTGTTTTCCATTATATTTCTCAAAATGAAAGTGAAATCTTGCATAATATACTGATTTTAGTTGCAACCGTTCATTCCTTTTTTTCTGCTTTTCTTCCATCACCTTTTTCCTTCATTCACATGTGAAGACACATACTCATTGTTAGGTGATTTTTCTGGGCAAAATAAATGCCCATGATGCAGAACAGTTCTGAACTGCAAACAAGTGACCACTTGAATTTCTTATGGAGAAGGAAGGAAACTGTCTCCTGCTGCTCTTAGTCTTTATTTGTTGAATTTCTGAGTGTTGTATGTCAACAAATTGCATGGTGTTTAAGGCCAAGCCCCCATCTGGATTCGTACTTCTAGTAAGTGTTTGCTTTTTCTATAATAACAGTCTTCTACTTGGCTGTTGTATGTTTTTCTCATCATGAGAAAAGTTTTCATCCCAATGTAGCCATATTTGTCACATTTGAAATTTGTCGTATGAGGCTCAGTATACTGTAAGTCCCCTACATACGAATAAGTTCCATTCTGAGAACACATTTGTAAGTACAACTTGTTCATAAGTCCAACAAAGTTAGCCTAGGTACGCTACTAACACAGTTGGCTATATAGTACAACAATAAGTTTATAATATATTTTTTCCACAAATAATACATAAAAACAAACAAAAAATGAAAACATTTTTGATCTTACCTACAGTACCTTGAAAAGTACACTAATATAGTACAACAGCTGGCATACAGGGAGGGGCTAGAGTCAAGAACCAGCCAAGAAGAGTTATTGACTGGAGGAGAGTGAGGAGGTGGGAGGTGGTAGAGCTGAAGCATTGTCAGCAATAGGAGATGGAGGGCAAGCTGCAATTTCACTCTTGCTTGATGTTGATGGCACAAGTTCTGGTTCCTTGTTGGAACCAGATGCATATTCCCATCTTTGAAAGTTTGCAGCTTGAAGGTTCATATGTAGGGGACTTATTGTATTCTTATTTATTTTTATTGAAGTACAGTTGATTTATCATGCTGTTACTTTCTGGTGTACAACAAGGAGATTCAGTTTTATATAGATATATATAAAACCACCTTTTCACTTAATTATCCTGTATGCTTAATCTTGCTGAGTTTTATTTTCCTAATCTATAAAATAGTCATGAAATGTCTATTTCACAGGGTTTTGATAATTAAATGAGTTAATAGATATAAAGAACATGTCAATAAAGGAGCCCATTATAAATGAATTACTGGTATTTAGGATGGGATATTTGGAAGAACCATTGTTAAAGATATTTGAAATTGGATGAGAGAATATTTTGTGTGTGATGAGTGAATTGGGGCCAAAGGGTGAAAATTATACTAGGGAGAATTACAGTCAGTGAATATAAGGATGAACCCTCCAAGAACCAAAGCTAGGCAAGCAATGGGATGGGCTTCCACATGAGGCAGTGAGTTACCTAACCCAGAAAATATTCAGAGAGAGGCTGCAGAATTTGGATCAGATTGTGCAAAATGATTCCCACTTTAGACAGGAGATTGAAGTCTATGATATCAGAAATTCCTCAAATTCATTTATACTATAAACTAAAGCACTCTCTGTGCTCCTATTTCATTACATTACTGTCAGTGATGACTCTGGGATTCCAAAGAATTTAGATTTCCATAAAGATGCAAGGGGTTTCAGAGATTACCAGAAGAAAACTCATCAGTGTCAGTGTTTAAAAACCAACAAACAAAATGAGACAACTGGTATCTATTTCTTTTCTTTGCTTTAAAAGAGTAATAGGTGCTTTGCTTACCCAAGGGCTCAAGCGTTGAACACACCCAGTTAAGCAGTCTAAGGTTGACAGGGCTAACAAGAGCACTTTTTCTGAAAAAGCACATCAGAACATGGCAACTGAGTCCGGCAGCCCCGGGAAGAAGCACATTACTGTGGCTGGAGGTTTCTGGTACAGTGATCAGCAGTGAAATGATTAACAGTGTTGGCATTTAAGTGATCATAATTAGGTTTCAAAGTTAACAGCCCATTGAGATAAATAGTGGAAGTTCACACCTCTCTCAGTGCTATTGTTTATCAGGCTGTCAAGTTGCAGATTCAGGAAGACAACATTAATGTGGCTTTGGACACTAATTGCCCAAAGCCAAGTTACATCCACCTGGGAGGGTCCTTTGGGCATTTGTTCAACTAAAATGTCAGGCAATATGCAGTGCTGGGGTTGTGCACTGCCTACCAGCATAAAACGTCGCATTGATATTTTGATGCATAGAAGGCAAATGATATGAAAATATGTTGTAATGTTTGAGAGGAATCTCCTTGTTTCATGGTATATTTTCCTCAGTTTCTCCTCTCCAATAATAGTGAAACTACTCAATTAGACAAGATGGTTTCTGAGAGAAATTTAATGATTTAAGCAACAACGGCAAAATCCTTTACTCACATGAATTAGATTTCTTAATGTTACTGTCCACAAGGAGTTATAGGCACATTCCATCAATAGAAAGACATGGTAAGCATAATTAAATGAATTTTCATAAAATTCTGAACTATTTGTTCACAATTCAGTTTCCACGCATGATTGCATGCTGCCCAAGTCTCAATGAGGATGGAGATTATACAGTTTCAGTTTGCAAAGGATTGATTTTCTTTTTCAAAAGACCTTCAGTAATTAAAGACAGAAAAACTGGGGAGAAAGAGCCCCTAAGGCATAAAAAGAATAGCATTGGTTGTCTTCATGACATAAACTTTCTTAAAAGATCAAAGTCATTGGTAGTTCATTATCATCGTCAACATGAAATAATTATTGAACTAGTTAAAAATTACACCATCAAATAAGCCAAAGGAAAACTGAAGTTTAAAACTTCCCACTTCTTACTGTTTCACCTTAAACAGAGTTTTCCTTTTTTTTTTTTTTTTTTGCTTTTTTTTCCCATCCCTCTACTGACAAGTTAGAAAATGGATCACATCATGCCCTTTAGCTGAGGCTACCATGGGACTTTACAGGGACCCAAGACATGAGGAGGGGCGTCCCAGGCTTGAAAAGGCAGGAGAAAAGGAAAAAGAAGAGAGGAAAAGAGGGGTAGAGGGGCTTCCCTGGCAGTCCAGTGGTTAAGATTTCACCTTCCAAAGCATAGTGTGCAAGTTTGATCCCTGGCCAGGGAACTAAAATCCCACATGCTTCATGGCCAAAAACCCAAATATAAATAGAAACAGTATTGTAACAAATTCAATAAGGACTTTAAACATGGTCCACATCAGAAAAAAAAAAAAAGAGAGAGAGAGAGGTAGAAAAGCAGAGTGGAAGAGCAGCTCAGGAGAAAGAATATAGAAGAGATTGAGAGCAGTCACACTGGAGAACAAGGAGGGATCATCCGTCAGCGCAGGTGCTGGGCCTCTTGTTTTCCTACGTCTCAGAAACAGTTGTCTCACTTCCGCTGCCTTTAAGGAGCTCTTCTTTGGGAAGTGTTTCATGAAAAGAATTACACCAGAAAGAAACGGCTGTACTCTTTCTGAAAGAATAGGAGATGTTTTTGTTTCTTGCTATTTTCCGACTGTTACACCCTGCTCTGAAATTGATCAGTAGAGGCTATTTACACAGACAACTGAATCAGGGTGAGCTGTCCAGGATGCTCAGATTCACACTGGCGTCTCTTGTGACTGGGAAAGGATCATGTTTTCTTGTTTGTGGAAATAGGAGTAGACTATGAACTCCCTGAGGCCAGGTGTTGTGCCTGATTAATTTTAATATCCTCCATCTAAGCTTAATGCCTGGTACATGGATTCCTTTAAAGGGTAAATGAAGAATTTATGACGGATTTTCCTGGTGGCTCAGACGGCAAAGAATCTGCCTGCAATGTGGAAGACCTGGGTTTGGTGTCTGGGTTGGGGAAGATTTTCTGGAGAAAGAAATAGCAACCCAGTCCAGTATTCTTGCCTGGAGAATTCCATGGACAGAGAAGGCTAGTGGGCTTCAGTCCATGGCGTTGCAAAGAGTTGGACATGACTGAAGCGACTGACATTTTCTCTTTTTCACTTTAAAATATTTACATTAATCCTCATCTTTCATTAGGAGAGATGAAAAGCCACTGGGTAATTATTATATTAATACTTATACATGTCACTGTATAGTCCGTGGGGTCACCAAGAGTTGGACGTGACTGAAAGGGCTCCTCTAGTAGCTCAGCTGGTAAAGAATTCACCTGCAAAGCAGGAGACCCCGGTTTGATTCATGGGTCAGGAAGATCCCCTGGAGAAGAGATAGTCTATCCACTCCAGTATTCTTGGGCTCCCTGGTAGCTCAGCTGGTAAAGAATCTGCCTGCAATGCAGGAGACGTGGATTTGATTCCTGAGTTGGGGAGATCCTGTGGAGAAGGGAAAGGCTACCCACTCTAGTATTCTAGCCTGGAGAATTTCATGGACTACAGTCCATGGGGTTGCAAAGTTGGACACCACTAAGCAGCTTTCATTTTTACTTTTCATGCATTTCATACCACACATTATATGTAAAAATAATTTACTTTTTTTTCCCAAAATGCTTCCACAGTACTTTGTGTCTAGAATAGGAAGAAGGTGCACCCACAACATAAGCCATGATGTGATGGTCAGTTTTGTGTGTCAGCTTGCCTAGGGTACAGCCAGTTATCCAATCAAGCACTAATCTGTGTTGCAGTGAAGGTATCTTGTAGCTGTGACTAAAATATATCATCAATTACTTCAAGTATGGAAGATTATTTTATACATTCTGGGAAGGCCTAATTCAATCTGTTTTTTTTTTTGAATTGGAGTATAATTGCTTTATAATGTTGTGTTAGTTCCTGCTATAAAACAAAGTGAATCAGCTATACATATATACATCTATCTATCTATCTATATATCCCCTCCTTCTTGGACCTCCCTCCCACCCACTACCCCCATCCCATTCATCTAGGTCATCACAGGGCCCCATGCTGATCTCCCTGGGCTATACAGCAACTTCCTATTAGCTATCTTTTACACATAGTAGTGTATATATGTCTAACCTAATCTCCCAATTCATCCCACCCTGCCATTCCCCCATAGCTGGCTGTACCCTAGCCAAGTTGACACATAAAATTGACCATCACATCATGGCTTATGCTATAGGTATCCACATATCTGTGTCTCTATTCCTACCTGGAACTAGGTTCATCAGTACCATTTTTCTAGATTCCACATATTGTGTTAATATACGACATTTGTTTTTCTGACTTACTTCACTCTGTATGACAGACTCCAGGTCCATCCACATCTTTGCAAATGACCCAATTTCATTCCTTTTATGGCTGAGTAATATTCCATTGTACCACAACTTCTTTATCCATTCATCTGTTGATGGACATTTAGGTTGTTTGTAAATTGTAAACAGTACTGCAATGAACAGTGAGGTACCTGTGTGTTTTTGAATGATGGTTTGCTCAGGGCATATTCTCAGTAGTGGGATTTCTAGGTCATATGGTAGTTTCATTTATAGTTTTTTTAAGGAACTTTCATACTGTTCTCCATAGTGGCTGAGTCAATTTACATTCCTACCAGTCAGGCTTTAAATGCAAAACAGGCTTCCCTGTGGGAGAAGAAATTCCCCTTGAGGATGCGGTTTCAGCTCCTGCCTGACGGTTCCAGCCTGCCCTTCCTGATGGTCTGCCCCAGAGATGTCCAATTTGCCTAGTCAACCTCCATAAGTGCATAAGCCAATTGCTTTCAATACATTTCTTTCTTAAAAAAATTCATTATTGAGATATGATTTACATACCATATAATTAACCCATTTGAAATATACAGTTCAATGGGTTTTGATCATTACATTATTAACTTTTGAAAATTGTGGCTGAGTATATATAACATGAAATTTGCTGTTTTAACCATTTTTAAGTAAACATTTTAGTGCCATTAATTACATTCACAATGCCATGCAGCCATCATCACTATTTTCAAAGTTTTCATCACCCCAAACAGAGTTTCTAAACATTATGCAGTTACTCCTCTTTCCCTTCTCCTTCCCAACTCCTGGTAATCTCTAATCTACTTTCTGTCTCTATGAATTTTCCTATTCTAGATATTTCATATAGTAGAATTATACAAAATTTGTCATTTTGTGGTCTGGCTTATTTCACTTAGCATTAATTTTCAAAGTTCATCCCTGCTGTAACGTGTTTCAGTACTTCATTTCTTCTAATGGCTAAATAATGTTCCATTGTGTGTATGTATATACTGCATTTTGTTTTTCTTTTCATCAGTTAGTGGACACTTGGGCTTTTCCATCTTTTGGCTGTTGTGAATAATGCTGCCGTGAATATCAGCACTCAAATATCTATTCAAAAGTCCTAACTTTCAATTCCTTTGGGTCTGTACTGAGGGTCATATGGTATTTCTATAAAATAAATCTATATATCTATATCCATCTCCTCTATCAATATTTATCTATCTCTTCTAGTTCTCCTCCTCTGATTGAATCTTGGCTGATACAAAGGCATGTGATGGGGAAAGGAGAGAAAGAGAGAACACAACACATTTGCAGAACTGAAATAAATCTATGGGCATGTTTACTATAGTTGCTCCAGTTAAAATATGTTTTCAGATAGATGTAACAGGTTCAGTTAAAGCTCTTACAATCTCATCCTTCACTCTCTCACTCCCTGCCTCTCTTCTACCAGGGTAAAGAACATTCTACAGCTGGTGTGTACCCTTCTGCTCTGTGTGGATACATTTCACATACATGTAAATGAACATAAACTGCTGAGTATTATATTTTGAGTTTTAGAAATTTACATAAATTCCATAGTACTTTATCTTTTTAAAAATTTATTTTTAAATGGAGGATAATTGCTTTATGATATTGTGTTGGTTTCTGATGTAACTTACTTTTTGTGCTACTATAATATATTAAACATTCATACAAATTTATATATATATATATATATGTAGTTCATTTATTTTAACTTCTGAGTAACATCCCATTGTAAAAATGCACCATTATTTTTCATACCCTTGCTTATTGGTTCTAATTTTTCACTATTTCATATGGTGCTAAATGGATCCTTTTGCATGTTTCCTTTTATAACTGTGCAAAAATTTAGTGTACAATGAAAGATGGAATCTTAATCTTTTATCTATGTCTAATCTGAAGTTTTGGAGAAGGCAATGGCACCCTACTCCGGTACTCTTGCCTGGAAACTCCCATGGACGGAGGAGCCTGGTTAGGCTGCAGTCTATGGGGTTGCTAGGAGTCAGACACAACTGAAGCGACTTAGCAGCAGCAGCAATCTGAAGTTTGGGCTTCCTGGGTGCCTCAGCTGTAAAGAAGCCACCTGCAGTGCAGGAGATGCGGGTTCAGTCCCTGTGTTGGGAAGATCCCCTGCAGAAGGAAATGCAACCCACTCCTGTATGCTCACCTGGGAAATCCCACAGACAGAGGAGCCTGCCAGTCTGCAGTCCATGGGGTCACAGTTGGACACAACGTAGCACTAAACAACACTAACCAATCTGATGCTTATGACATCTGTTGAGTTAATTCTAAAACTACTTCTTTTTGGAAAAGTTTTATTTGGCTCATTTTTCAAATTCACTTTTATTTATTTTATAGATTTTCCTGTTCTATCATTATGCTGTTTCCTCCATTCTGGGCAAAGGCAATTGTGTGAAAAAGAGTGTGCATTAAAGAAAAGAAAGTTGTATTGGAGGACTTGGTAACTGACTAAACATAGGAAATAAAGAAGAAAGAAAAATACACATAAAACAATGAACATATACTGAGCACTTAACATGTGTTGGGCTCTGGGCCGAACATATCACATGCATGAACTCATTCATACTTCATGCAGTAAAAGATTTGACCCTTGACAGATGACAGATTTAAGGATGATAAGAATATATGTTTACTGGGAGACCTTGGGCTATGCCAGATAGTCTATGCTAACATGTGGCTCATGGTCAAGGTTTGGGCTTCATAGTATCAGTGTGGGGGCTTCCCTAGTGGTTCAGATGGTAAAGAATCTGCCTGCAATGCAGGAGACCCAGGTTCAATCCCTGGGTCAGGAAGATCCCGTGGAGAAGGGCAATGGCAACCCACTTCAGTATTCATGCCTGGAGAATCCCATGGACAGAGGAGCCTGGCAGGCTATAGTCCATGTGGTCGCAAAGAGTTGGACACAACTAAGCGACTAACACTTTCACTTTCTTTCACTTGACATTACAAGAATGAATGTCATCACCAAGGTTGAGAATACAGGGAGAAAAGATAGAGACTGAGAACAGAATCCAAGATCTACTGATGTGAATAGATGAGATTGAAAAAAGGAGCCAGTTAAGGATACTGAAAAGAATAGTCAGCAGGAAAGGAGGAAAACCAGAGAATTATGCCAAGAACACCAAGGGTGAAGAGTCTTTCAAGGAGGAAGGCATGGATAATAGTGTCAAACTTACAAAGACATCACAAAAGTTTTAGTAAATAGTGTCTGTTGGGTTTGGGAACCAAGAGGCTGTGGCAAGAGCAGTTTTTGTTTTGTTTTGCTTGCTTGCTTGTTTCATTTTATTTTGATTGGCTGGGCAGCATGCAGGATCTTAGTTCCCCAACCTGAGATCAAACCCTTGCAGTGGAAGCGAGGAGTCTTAACCATTGGACCTCCAGGGATGTGCCAGGAGCAGTTTTAGATGAGCGGTGAGGGCAGAAGCAAGGCTGCAGTGGATGGAGTAGAACGGAGAGATGAGTGTGTGGTGGGGAGGTAGACAGCTCTTTCCTTGTCATCTGCATTGTCACTTGTCATTTTCTTGATTCCTTGGAATGTGAGTTTTTGTCTCCTGGGGGACTGTTGTCTTCATCGGGACACACAGTCTGTCACTGACCCCTGGGAGTGGCTCAGGAATGAGCCCAATGCAGGTGCAAGGTCCTATTTCATGAGTTGGTGTGCTGAGGAGCAGAATCTTGGTGGGTGGGAAGGCAGCTATACTAGGGGATCAACGTTCCTCGAGGGATTCAGAGCAAGTGGGCTAGGCAAGGTTCATGGCAGTTAAGCTCTGGGTTAGACCGACCTAGTCTCAGATCTTGGCTCTGGTACTTTCTGTGAGCATGCATGCATGCTAAGTCACTTCGGTTGTGTCTGATTCTTTGCAACCTCATGGACTCTATACCTCCAGGCCCCTCTCTGACCATGTGATTCTCCAGGCAAGAATACTGCAGTGGGTTGCCATGCCCTTCTCCAGGGGATCTTCCTGACCCAGGGATTGAACCTGCGACTTCTGGTCTCTTGCACTGGCAGGCAGGTTGGTTCTTTACCACCGTTGCCACCTGGGAAGCCCTTTCTGTGTAACTTTGAGCAACTAAGTTTCCACTTTCTTATCTATACAAAAGGTGTATTACTTTGCCAGGTGGTCATAACAAAATTCCCACAGTCTGGGTGACTTAAACATTATTGTTTATTTTCTCACAGTTCCAGAAGCTAGAAGTCCATGAGCAACGTGCAGGCAGGTTTGACTCCTGAGGTCTCTGCCTCCTCTGCTTGCGGATGGCCGCCTTCTCGCTAGGCCCTTGCGTGGTCCTCCCTGTCTGTGTTGCCTTATGTTCTAATCACCTCTTCTTATAAGGACACCAGAGACACTGGATTAGGGCCCACCCTAATGACCCCATTATAACTTAATCACCTCTTTAAAGTCCCTATCTCTAAATATAGTCTCATTCTGAGGTATTGGGAATATTGATTTCAATATATGAATTTGGGTGGGGGACACAATTCGTAACAGAGAGGATAATCTTAAAACCTACTGCATATAGTTTGAGGAATAAGAATTGAGAAAATATACAGGATATATTTAGTACAGTATCAAGGCCTTGTGCTCGGTCACTCAGTCATGTCTGACTCTTTACAACCCCATGGACTGTAGCCTGCTAGGTTCCTCTGTCCATGGAATTTCCCAGGCAAGAGTACTGCAGTGGGTTGCCATTTCCTACTTCAAGGGATCTTCCCCACTCAGGGATCAAACCTGGGTCTCTTGCATCTCCTGCTTTGGCAGGCGAATTGTTCACCACTGTGCCACCTGGGAAGCCCCAGTGACTAATAAATAAATGACCTAGATGAAAATAAAACACACAGACTTATCAAGGATGTGCTTGCCTAGCTCCAGAAGGGAGTAGAGAGGAAAACCCAAAGTTCACATCCTGAGTCATTTTTCCTGGAACACAGCCCCCTAGCCCTCTTGTCTATAGGTGGGTCTCCTCTCAGCTCTGGTCCTGTCTACCTGTTTCCATTATGTCCCTCCTGTCATGACTGTTTTCCTCCTTGATGATGAATTCTTCAAAGACAGAGATAAAGTCTATCTTGTCTATATCATCAGTATAGAAGCAACACAACCTGCACAAACATATTTATTGAATAAATGAATGACAACATTTTTCTGAGATAACTCAAAGATTCACCTCCCCGCCCCTACCATCTTTACAGCAAAGCAGTACATTAAACAAGCTAAAATTTTAAAAGATTAAAAACATTGCTTTGATTCATGGGTGTTTTGAATGTCTTTTACTGAGTGAAGTTGCGGTTTAAGTTTCCCTCTTTGAGGAAAGGAAACCCTGATACGTTTGCAGGGCACGCAAGCCACACACGGTTATGCTTTCTTAATATTTAGCTAGCTTTCTGTCTTTCTTGCCACCTCACTGGAGCCAAGGCTGAATTTTAATTTTGTCATTTTAGACCTAAATTTTAGCTATAGCCTTTACACAATTATAAGTATGTAGACCCCACACCCCACAAAAAAAAAAAAAAAAGAAACATCAAAACTCAAAACACGCTCTATGTAAATTCGCCTTCTCAACTTCGTCACCTGAGCTCAATGAGGCTCAGAAGAACAGTTGCAATTTGGTTAATGTTTTCCTTCTGACATAGAATTTTAATTTGGATTTGTATTTCTGAAAGGGTGGTACAGTTTAGGAGGCTGACAATTTAGGGAGGCCATTTAAGATGATGCCTTCTCTATTAAGGGTCGTAGGAGGGCTTCTTCTCAGGGATTAACTGGGCTGAAAGTTCACCAGGGTCAGAGAGCAACAAATGTCCTTGACATTGAGAAGGTCTGTTTGGAAATGTGAGAGAGATTCAGAGCTCCAGTTGTTGTTTTCAATGCTGTTAATGGGAGACAGAATGCTAATTAGTCAGATTCACTAAGTGGCTGAGTCATGCTGTAACCCTTCTTAAAAAAGAAGTGCCCATTTTGAGATGCTAAATGAGGCCATAAAGGCGGCCAACCATACCGTTCCTAAAACAGAAGAGAGTACCAATGAGGCTGTTAATGTAGCCAGTGAATTGAGTTTTTGTGTGTATCTGCACCTATACACATCTCTATCTATCTCTGGGTCAGTTTTCACATTTAGGGTCAACTCTAATAAGCACTGAAATAAATCCCGCAGTAAACTTGGGTTTCCAAGACATTTAATCAGAATCAATTTATTCTTAAGGAAAATCTACTCAACAATTTTTATTTGAAAAAAAAAATCCTAAAGCTTAAGAATTTAACAATTTTCTTCAAATATGAACACATATACATGGAATCTAGAAAAATGGTACTGGTGAAGCAATTCACAGGGCAGGAATAGAGATGCAGACATCTAGAATGGGTTTGTGGACACAGAGTGGGAAGGGAAGGGTGGGAAGAGCTGGGAGAGTAGTGTTGACATATGTGCGTGGCTAAGGGGGAGGCAGGCAGCTGGGGGAAGCTGCTGCAGCTCAGGGAGCTCAGCTCCGTGCTCTGTGACCACCAGAGGGAGGCATGGGGCGGTGGGAGGCAGGCTCAAGAGGCATACATGTGGCTGATTCACCTTATCGTACAGCAGAAACTAACATAACATTGTAAAGCAATCATAATCCAATTAAAAACAATTTTAAAAGAACTGAACAATTTTCTTGAAAATTGTGGGTTTGGGGTTATCCAAAGAAAGGTCAGAAGGGTAGAGACAGGTTCTGAGGCAGACAGAGGAATGAGATATGGGACTTTCAGGATTCAGTCACAGTTTCTTGGGAAGGATTTCTTAGATGGGCTTTTTTTTTTTTTTTTACTTTCTTCAGGAGAATCAAATTTCCAAGCTAATTATTTGCTCTTTTTTTTTTTTTTTTTTTTTAAACAGCCTCTTGCTCTCTCTCTTGGTCGGATCAGAGGTTACCAAGATAAAGTATTTGAACTAGAATTCTTCCTAGAGGTGTTGATAGGCAGCCCTGAGTGGTGTTTGTTTTTCACAATTGAGCCTATATTTCAGTGTCTCCTATTCCTGGTGCAGCAGGATTGTTAACAGGAAAACCAACCCAGGGTTACCGGTGCTTGCTAACCAGAAACAAAATACACTGGAGAACTTGCAAAAGTGGAGCTCTGAGGAGACAAGCAGATCATTGGGGTTGTCATTTCTCCCAGCACTCTGATTAGCGACTCCGAGAAAACAATGGCTTTTGCTTGGGATGATCTAGGCTAAGGGTATGATTAAGAAATACCATCTTACACTGGCCAGAGTGGCCATCATCAAAAAACTACAAATGATAAATGCTGGAGAGGGTGTAGAGAAAAGGGAACCCTCTGGCACCGTTGGTGGGAATGTAAATTGGTACAGCCGCTGTGGACAACAGTATGGAGGTTTCTTAAAGAACTGAACACAGAATTACCATATGACCCAGCAGTCCCACTATTGGGCATATCCCTGGAGAAAACCATAACTCAGAAAGGCACATGTATCCCAGTGTTTGTTGCAGCACTAATTATTAATGCAAAGCCAGGACATGGAAACAACCTAGATGTCCTAGATGAATGGATAAAGATGTGGTACACATATACAGTGAAATATTAGTCATAAAAAGGAATGAAATTGAGTCAGTTGTAGTGATGTAGATGAACTAGAGCCTGTCTTACAGAGTGAAGCAAGTCAAAATACGGAATCTAGAAAAATGGTACTGATGAACCTATTTGCAGGGCTGGAGTGAGGCGCAGACATAGAGAATGGACTTTTGGACACAGAGGGGGAATGAGCGGGGGATGAATTGAGAGAGCAGGACTCACATGCGTACACTACCATGTGTAAAACAGATGGGTATAGGGGACCTGCTGTACAGCACAGGGAGCTCAGCTCTGTGATGGCCTAGAGGGGTGGACTGAGGTGGGAGGGAGGCTGTAGAGGGAAGGGATGTATGTATTCATATGGCTTCACAGTGTTGTACATTGACAATGTTGTACAGAAACAAACACAACATTGTAAAGCAATTATATTCCAAAAAACATATGTTTTTTTTTCCTTTCTCTCTCTGTATCTTTAATGCTCTCTTGGGAAAGGATATACATTCGTTTTATCAAAAGCAAGAGAAGAAAAAAGCATGGAGCTGGGACAAGCTAGCTTTGGTGACAATAGATGGGGGCCTGTGCTGTGGGGAGTTGACTTCAGGAGGTCACCCAGGAAAGAGCCTGCAGCTGGTGTCACCATGCTGACCTCCTGCACTGACCACCACTTGGCATAGCCCTGACTGAGCATCTTCACGTTTCCTCTGGTGGGAAAAGAATGCCTGGAGAGATGAACCTGTGCCGGCACAACTGGGGATGGAAAAACAAAGCAAAACACATTGGGCCTGTTATACTCTGTCCTTGTATAAACCATTTGGGTTCTATTTAGAGTTAACTGAGGTTCACAGTCAACATTATTCCAAGTAAAGAATGATATACTCAAATTTCAGAAACATCATTTAGCAGCCAGCAAAGCAAAGAGGCTGAAGAGGAAACACAGAGGGAGAGAGACTGAAATGGGGCAGGGCCCCATGGTCCTTACCGCCGGCCTGCCTTTTGTGTGTGGAAAAATTTTAGCCAAAGAATAAGTTTCATCAGAGAAGTGAGAACATGCAGAAACAAAGAAAAACAGTCACAGGAGAGCAAATTGTCAAGGACATTTGGTTCCTCCTCAAGGGATGCTGAAGCTGAAGTTCCAATACTTTGGCCTCCTGATATGAAGAGCCGACTTATTGGAAAAGACCCTGGTGCTGGGAAAGATTGAGGGCAGGAAGAGAAGGGGGAGACAGAGGATGAGATGGCTGGATGGCATCACTGACTCGATGGACATGGGTTTGGGTGGACTCTGGGATTTGGTGATGGACAGGGAGGCCTGGCATGCTGCGGTTCATGGGGTTGCAAAGAGTCAGACACGACTGAACAACTAAGTGCACACGCACACGCATACGCATGCACAGGCCTTGCCTGACTAGTGCATTCAAATCTCTGGGGGTGGGTGGGGTCCAGGAAACTCTTCACATGCTCTGGGAAACTCCACATGCTCGCTAGTAGATTCTTTTTTTTTTTTTTTTTAACTTTTCCATTATATGTATTTTACATGGATACATCTATCACATAGATGAAAATTATCCTCCACTGTCCTCTTTACTATACATTCAAAATACAAAGAAAAGGACTACTTCAAAATAAAACAAAGCAAAACTTAAGTAAATTATGTCTGTTTTAGCATTTAAGAGGTCAACCTTTCCTCTCTGGCTTAGCAAGTTCATGGTTAAGCTTGGGCATGGAGTTCTTTCACAGTGGATTATGGTTCTTAATAAGTCCTCCACCACGTGCAGATGGACTGCAACCCTCCACGGACATAACAGTAGTTTGTGATTCAGGAGTGAAATGCGTCTGGGTTAAAATCTCTAGTAGATTCTGAGGACGCTGCTGGACAAGAAACCATGGGGAAAATGCCGAGTTCTTTGGTCACCTGCTTGGGCACCCTGATGCAGCCTGGCCTTCCTGCCCTGCAGACGTGTACTCTGTAGGGTTAACTTTCCATTCTAAAGCAATGAGGGAATGCCTTTCAACCACCAGGGTTCCACTTGGAAAACCACAACTTCCAGGGAATAAATCAGGCCACCTGGGAATAGTTTAGTCTCTTTACTTGAGAGGAGTGTTTCATCAGCTTCATTTCATCAGAGGATCTGGCCTGCATAGTAATAATAATCATTTTGATGACAACCAGCATTTGTTTAAGGAGGGATGGATGATGGCAGGGTATGGAGGACTTAAGTGTGGAGCAGCAATAAATCCTCTCTCTTTGTCTTTGTGGGCTAGGATAGTACTAATCATTTTCTTCTTTCCTTCCTCCTAGGGCTCTGCCTGGGCAGAAAAAAGCAGGCAGCAGCTTAGTGGGGGTGATTTTGGGCATACCACAAAGACCTCCGGGAAGGCCTAACATCCTTCCTGTCTGCCAGTGTTCCCCATGTATGGGTCCCTCTGAAATTCTATTGGTTTCTTTTACCCATCGAAAGCTTAGTTGCTTAAAATATGAATTTCCTCTGAGCGGGTTGTAATTGAAGAGTATCCTTTAAATAACTTTGAAGAGGAACCCAAATATATTTATCTTAAAATATACATGTTCTATACTTGTTGTTGTTTAACCACTAAGTCGTTTTCCTACTCTCTTGCAACCCCACGGACTGTAGCCCGCCAGGCTCCTCTGTCCGTGAGATTTCCCAGGCAAGAATACTGGGGTGGGTTGCCATTTCCTTCTCCAAGGGATCTTCTTGACCCAGAGATTGAACCCGAGTCTCCTGTGTTGGCAGGAGGATTCTTTACCACTGAGCCACCAGAGAAGCCCACATGTCCGGAAGTACCAACATTATACATGTTATACTGATGCAAAAATAACAATGAATATATAATTGTATATAAATAATACGTTTCCCCCAATCTCCAACTGACTGAGTGGCAAAATCTTGCTTCACAGAGTCCTGCTCTAAAACTGAAAGTCTTAATCTGAGGAAATCCATGAATGGGCTCCAAATGGAGGATCAACTACATAACACATATGCAAACCAATGGGCATTTCTTTTCTGGAGAGAAGGTATACCTATGGTTTTCCTAGAGGGATTTTTAAACTCAAAACATGTTATATAGTCACAAGTAAGGGAGAGAAGGATCTCCAAATAGAATTTCACATGGGGTGAGGAGGGAGAAAGACAAGAATGGAAGAAATGGAGTTATTTTTAATGAGCAGCTGCTGTAAGTTAGATACTGTCTTTGAAACCCTGACTTCCCTTCTCTCACTTGATTTTCACTTTTCTTGCTGAAGAAAAGTCATTGTTGTCACTGTTTTATAAATAGGCAAACTAGGACTCAGGGAAATTAGATGATTTTCTCAGGTCATAGGATGGATGGGATGGATGTGAGATTCAAGGGGGAGAACAATGGGTTAATGAATTCAAAGGGCTTCAAACAAGGAGATCAGGGATCTCAAAGAGACACATCCCTTCTTCTGGCCTCTGAGACAGATGGAGCGCTCCCCTTATCCGGGGCCAACCATTCCAGATACGCTGTGGGTTCTTCCCTCTCCTGTCTCTTCTGGGACCATATCTATCAAATGTTTTCTCTCCCTTGTACACCTTCAGTCTCTCCTGCTGCCCCGAGGATCCTCAATAAGAACAGAAGCACAGATGTAGAGAATGGAGGGGGTGGACGTGGGGTGGGGGAGGTGGGGTGAACTGGGAGATTGGGATTGACGTCTGAACACTGCCATATGTAAAACAGATAATTGGTGGGGGCCTGCTGTGTAGGGCAGGGAGCTCAGCTCGGTACTTTGTGGTGATCTAGAGCCGTGGGATGGGGCTGGGGTGGGAGGGAGACCCAAGAGGAAGGGGATATATGTATACACATTGCTGATTAACTTTGTTGTTCAGCAGACTCTAACGCGACATTGTAAAGCTACTATATCCCAATGGGGGAAAAAGTGTCCAGAAAGGGCAAGGAATGGGTAATGAAAATAAAACCAAAACCTCTCCAGATAATTCTACCCTCTCTGTTTCACTGTCCCCTCCCCAGCTAAGAACTTTGGTGCTGCTACTGCTAAATCGCTTCAGTTGTGTCTGACTCTGTGCAACCCCATAGACGGCTGCCCACCAGGCTCCCCCACCCCTGGGATTCTAAGAATACTGGAGTGTGTTGCCATCTCCTTCTCAAATGCATGAAAGTGAAAAGTGAAAGTGAAGTCGCTCAGTCATGCCCAACTCTTAGCGACCCCATGGACTGGAGCCTACCAGGCTCCTCCGTCCATGGGTTTTCCAGGCAAGAGTACTGGAGTGGGGTGCCATTGCCTTCTCCACTAAGAACTTTACTTTCTATTTATTCTATTTATTCTTTACCCTCCTGCATCCCTGATTACAAAAAATTTCCCTTGAACTGACATGCTTTTCCTTCTCTCAGTTTCCTTCTTCTGTCCTCTAGTACTTTTAAAGCACAGCTCTGTTCCTATAGCTTTGGTGCATAAACACCTTCAATTAAAGTACATAGGGTAAGATTCGTTGCCTACCCCTCTTTCTATCATGAAAGTCTGTAGTAGTATGTCATTTTGTCTTCCTGGGCCTGACAGAGAGCTGGGAATCACATGATAATGCAGATACGGTGAATGAATGACTGGTTTCCCTTGTCAAAATTCACAGATTAAACTCCATGCTTTATATGGTGAACGACTATGGTGGTCTTTTCAGGGCTGAGAGGTTTCTTAGGATGCAGAACTTTTGCTTGAAAGCTGGGCCAAATTGGTTGCCCTATGCCTTGACTTGATGGTCCAGACCAACTTGATCTGGCCCCAGGAAGCTTTTCTAAGCTCAGTGGCATTAGTTCCTCACAGACATCCTGTGTTTCTAAAAAGGAAACAAAACAAAGCATGTCCTTGAAGATGGATCATTTGCTAAACCTGCGATGTGGATGCAGGGCCTCAAACCAAGTAGCTTGAGAAGCCCAGGGGAAGAGAGGCTATTTTGGTTGTACTTGGCTCAGTTTGCAACTAGAGGTCATGGGAATGGAACTGACCCAGAGGGATATTTGGATAGGAGTGGGGTGGGGGAGGGATGGGAGGGATGGTGAGGAAGGAGTCCGCTGTGGTGCAGGAGTTCTCCAAGTGTGGTCCTTGCCTGAAAGTTTGTGTGGTGTCTCGCCTGAAAAGAAAGGAAGTGTGATGTCTCGCCTGAAAGTTTTCAGAAATGCAAATTCTCAGCACCTCCCCGCCCAGCCCTTCTGAATCAGACACTCTGGGGTTACGCCCAGCAATCTGTATTTTAACAAGTCACCCACGGCGCTGTGACATACAGATGAGAGTGCCACTGTCAGGGGAAGTGAACACTTCCAGGATTCAGAAACCTGGATGGTAGTGCCAACTGTCACACAGATGATCTGTGAAACTGGGGGGCTTCCAAATCTCTCGGTATTAACTGAGGGAGTTGGCATGGATGCTTTCTGAAGTGTGAGGGAAAGTCCTACTCTCCAATAGCTCTAACTTCCTCTCTTAGCCCCTGAACAACTATCGTCCTATGACATCTCAGCCTGTGTCAAACCTTGATTTAATTAACTATTGTCTGCCCACTGCTCACTGCTTGGCTGTTACTACATGGGGTGCTCTCCTGCAGGAATGCTGTGAAATGACTTAAGCCGATTTGATCAACCTGTCTAGTCAAGGCTATGGTTTTTCCAGTAGTCATGTATGGATGTGAGAGTTGGACTGTGAAGAAGGCTGAGTGCCGAAGAATTGATGCTTTTGAACTGTGGTGTTGGAGAAGACTCTTGAGAGTCCCTTGGACTGTAAGGAGATCCAACCAGTCTATTCTGAAGGAGATCAGCCCTGGGATTTCTTTGGAAGGAATAATGCTAAAGCTGAAACTCAAGTACTTTGGCCACCTCATGCGAAGAGTTGACTCATTGGAAAAGACTCTGATGCTGGGAGGGATTTGGGGCAGGAGAAGAAGGGGACAACAGAGGATGAGATGGCTGGATGGTATCACTGACTCGATGGACGTGAGTCTGAGTGTACTCCGGGAGATGGTGATGGACAGGGAGGCCTGGTGTGCTGCGATTGATGGGGTCGCAAAGAGTCGGACAAGACTGAGCAACTGAACTGAACTGATTAAGGTCTTTGGGGGAAATATTGGAGGCCTGGTCAGGGTCCTAGATCACTCCTGGATTGGGACAGCCGTGACACCATGTTCTTTTTCAGTCATGCCACACAACTTGCAGGAATTTAGCTCCTCAACCAGGAACTTAATCTGTGCTTTCTGCAGTGGAAGACAGTCCTAACTACAGGACCACCAGGGAATTCCCAACACCAAGTTTTAACACTATTGTTTGTTGTTTCTAAATCGTGTCTGACTCTTTTGTGAGCCCATGGACTGTACCCCACCACGCTCCTCTGTCCATGGGATTTCTCAGGCAAGAATACCAGAGTGGTTTGCCATTTGCTACTCCAGGGGATCTTCTCCATCCAGGGACTGAACCCGTGTCTCCAGCACTGGCAGGCAGATTCTTTACCATTGAGCCACTAGGGAAGCCCCTTTGATGATAGCAAGGCTCAGATCTAATACTGCCACACATAGAAACACTTAAGTCAGGAGACACAAAGGAGTCACATAAGCTGTTCTATGAGCTTAAGACAGTCCCAGCTCTGGGTCCCTTTGAGTGTTCCAACAGCAATTTGCCTGGAGGGTTCACTAGAGGCAAAGAGGCAGTCATTGCGCAGCAGGGTTCAGCTAACATTCCTGCCTGATTCAGACAAGGAGACTCCTAGGAGTCAGCGGCTAGACCCAGGACAATTTCCGAATCAAGCCTCAGGCTGGGCTCCTAATTGCACAGGCTATCAGGCTCAATGGATTCGTAGCCTCGTTCACGCATGACTGGGATGCCTGTGTACTATTTCAGTCAATACACACATCTTGATCACCACTCATTTCACCAATGAAAAATCATTTCTCATATCCATTACTCTAACAAAGAAAGCCTCTGGAGTCTATCGGCCATAAAGATAGCTGAAGTGTTGCTGGAGCCTCATATGGGAGCTGAAGTTTCCATTAGAGTCTTTTAGATTCTAACCACCCCAATAGAGAGAGCCAATGAGGGGGCTGACTCTGCCTCCAGCAAGATGAAAACTACCTAACAAATACTGCTTCTGGCTAAATATGCAGAGAAACACAATGTTATAAATTTCAGAACATGTGAAAATTCTGTACTTTTAGGTCTGCAATCTCTGGTTAAGGCTAGGCATTTTCTATGATTCAACCTAAGGACAAAGTCCTGGAGCACTTGAATACCTTGTGTTGTCTCTTTTTGTCTCATCCTGTCTTCGCTGGTCTCCTTGAGTGTCCCACCTTTATCTCTTCCCAGACATTGACCTTGGTTCTCTGCCTGAGATGGTTCCGTCTCAATCTTTTTTTCTGCAAAATGCCAATTTTATCTGAGATATCAACTTATAAAAGGGATACTAGACTCCTCAAATATACCAGTGTTCTCCTGGGATATCTTTTTAAAAAACTTATTTTATTTTTGGCTGCACTGTATCTTCTTCGCTGAACACGGGGATTTCTCTAGTTGCAATGCATGGGCTCCTCATTGCGGTGGCTTTTCTTATTGTGGAGCACAGGCTCTAGAGTGCTGGCTCATTAGTTGTGGCACATGGGATCAGTGATTCCACAGCATGTGGAGTCCTCCTGGACCAAGGAATCAAACCTGCATCCCCAACATTGGCAGGCGGACTCCCAACCACTGGACCACCAGGGAAGTCCATCCTAGGACATCCTAAACATCCTATGCTAACTGCCTTCTGAGCACCATATTGTATTAATTCCTTTATCCTTGCCTGTATAGTCAAAGCTATGATATTTCCAGTAGCCATGTACAGATGTGAGAGTTGGACTAAAAAGAGGCTGAGTGCCAAAGAACCGATGCTTTCAAACTGTGATGCTGGAGAAGACTCTTGAGAGTCTCATGGACAGCAAGGAGATCAAACAAGTCCTAAAGGAAATCAACCCTTAATATTCACTGAAAGGACTGATGCTAAAGCTGAAGCTCCAATACTTTGGCCATCTGATGCAAAGAGCCAGCTCATTGAAAAAAACCCTGATGCTGGGGAATATTGAAGGCAAAAGGAGAAGAGGGTGGCAGAGGATGAGATGGTTAGATAGCACCACTGACTCAATGGACGTGAATCTGAGCAAACTCTGGGAGATAGTGAAGGACAGGGAAGCATGGTGTGCTGCAGTCTATGCGGTCCCAAAGAATCAGACACAACTGAGTGATTGAACAACCTGGTCTGTAGGTGGTGTGCTCCCTGACAGCCTGAGCAGGAGCCAGCTGGTTGCCAGGAAAGAGCAGGAAGGCAGCAAATAGTGCATTATGTTCCGCAGAAAATTGGAGAAGTTTTCTTGGAAGGAAAAATGAGCTTAACCTGAGTGACAATAATGTCTCCGGTGGACAATATAAGGCAGTTTACAGCTGGTGCTAAATGTTGAGATATGGTCTGTAAGTGCCATAAACAGTTAAGGATAGAAGATTGAAGGTGAGGCTAATGGAAAGCCAGTTGAAGACATTTAGGGGATGAGATTTGAGCCCTTGTCCTAAGTTTCCTGGAGACAACACAGGCCACTCTGCTATCACCCACTGGGCTCACCCTGGACCATTCGCTGTGGGGCAATGAGCTTCCCTGCACTGAGAGAGAACTTTTGGCATCACCAGATATATGCAAGGGCAACAGAGGGAGGGGGAGGAATAGCGATAGCAGTTACAGCAGTGACACCGAACTGATATCGTCTGGGATCGCTCAACCAATTAGCATACAATTTAGTGTAATAAGAAATCAGAGAGAAGAGAGAGAATGAGAACACAAACCCATGCGCCTATCAAGGATAAGCGAGGAAGCAAAAGACCGAAACTGCTGGCTTTGCATGTGGGTAGATCTCTCTCATTTCCCAGAAAGAATTCCATCCAAGAAGGAAGATGACTGTGTCCCAGCCGTTTTGGAGTCCGGCGTATTATCTGTTGCAGATTTTGATATCTTACTTAGGCTCGTGCCAGTCTGATTTTAGGAAGAGTGTACATTATTTACATGAAAACAAATATGAGCATTCGGAGGCATTTTTTCCCCTGCGTGCAATTCCTACTAAAGAATTTACATTCTTCTAATTTGCTGCTTTACTGCATCACTTAGTATCCGCCTGAGATGAGCACAATGTCCCCAGTTGGGAAGGTGCGGAAGAAATTTACCCTTTTTGCACCGAATCACTTGCTCTTCTCCTGGAAGCTACCAAACCCTTGCTCACTTGAAATACCCTTTTCTAAGCACCAACCTCTGCAGGTATCAGCTGACCCTCAAATTACAATGTAGGCTGGGGAAGACGTTTGATTTTAACATTTCATCTTGAGCGTCCTGTGCAGCATTTCTCCTCTGATTGAAAATGGTCTTCTTGATAACAACGCAGAGGCATGTGTTTTATTGATGCTGCAATTGATGGATTCATCTTGCGAATGGGGTTCTGAGTGAATTTTAGCAACACGCAAAACGTGAATACCATCTGGTGGGGCTGCTTCCTGCAGAGTTAGGGTAAACATCATGAATAGCATTAATGTAAACCACATGTATTAGTGGTACCCACCCTACCGGCTCAATAGACTTACAGACTGAA
This sequence comes from Nanger dama, assembly GCA_917880005.1. NCBI lineage: Eukaryota > Metazoa > Chordata > Mammalia > Artiodactyla > Bovidae > Nanger > Nanger dama. Next base: position 956,863 of record CAKJTW010000084.1, read on the forward strand.
TCTGAACCGAAATGGTCTTTGGAAACCAGACATTGAACTTCTGAGTTCCTCTAGGAAAAGGAAGACACATTTAGAATCTTGGTTTAAACATACTGGAATTCTAACACCCATGCTTTTGCTTGCTGCATTTTGATTTTTAGGACTAAGAGGAATCCAAGAGGCCAGCTCTGAAAGCAGCTTTTGATGTGATCGTGGAGGTCTGTCACTTACCAATTCAATTAAAATTGAAAGAAATACAGAAAATCATCGGAAATCTTTGTGGCATCATGCCCCCAAGCATTTGCAGCTGTGCCCATCGAGCTTAAACTAAAAGAACACTGGCTCATGAAGAGTTTTTGTGTTTATTGAGAACAAATTGGTGGTGTTGATCATCACTGGGACAGAGCAAAGGCAACAGAGAGCCTGCTGGAGTCGTGTTCATGGAGACTGATCTTTGTAGCAGTGCTTTATTTTCAAGTATCAGTAGGAAACAAACCTCTGCTGTGTGGTTTTTGCTCAACATTTTCTTAATATAATATAGCTTGGCCAGATTATTATAATCTCTGTAGACTGCATCCATGACTGCAACCTAGAATTTGAAGTCTTTTCCAAAGGGTTTGTTTTTACCATTGTGTCTGCCTCCTGCTCCTTAAATCCCTCACAGATGTAGGGAGATGGGAATAGGATATTCTTTGCTCTCCACTGTCTATCCCTCTCTGCCTTCTTATTATTGTCTTTACTATATGCCTGCGATGCAGGAGATGCAAGAGATGCAAGTTCGATCCCTGCTATCTAATTCCTGGCTCAGGAAGAGCCTCTGGAAGAGGAAATGGCTCCAGTATTCTTGACCGAAAAATCCCATGGACAGAGGAGCCTGGTGGGAAACAGTTCACAGGGTTGCAAAGAGCTGGGCATGATTGAAGTGACTTAGCACACACACAAGCAAGAGGTCAGAAACTCTGGGTTGTTGACCCCTGCTTGACCTCTCTCTTTCTGCAAGGCCAACATTCATGCTTAATTTCAGCACCAGATGCCTGGAATTCCATTTTTTTTTTTTTCTTTCCTGAACCCCTGCAATGACCTTTGGCTAGTCTCCTTACCATCATTTCTGCTCCCCTAGGGTTTGTTCTTCACGCAGTAGAGAGAATGAATGTATTAAAATGAAATTCAGACTTCCTCTTCTTCTCTTTTGCCATTTCAGGGATGTTATGAGTGCTTTAGTCTGAAATTCTGCTCATCTGCTTTTGGCAGAGCTAGCTTCTCATCCTTCACATCTCATCTCAGTGGACACCTTCTCAGAGGGGTCTTCTCTGGCCAGACTAAAGTACTGACATCCTCATCTTACTCTCTGTCTCAGGCCCTGTCTTTGTCCCTTGTAGCTTTTATTGCTGTTTGTGCCTGTTCTATTTGTCTTCTCCTATAGTACTCACCTTCTACAAAAGCAGGGATCCCAGTAGTTTTTGCTTCCTCCTCATTAAATCTCGACTACTTAATTTAGGCTCTTGCTCGTGCTCGATCGCTTCGGGGTTGTGTCCGACTCTTTGTGACCCCATGGATTGTAGCCTGCCAGGCTCCTCTGTCCGTGGGATTCTCCAGGCAAGAATGGGGTGGATTGCCATTCCCTTCTCTAGGGCATCTTCCTGACTCAAGGATTTAACCTGAGTCTCCTGCATCGCAAGCAGATTCTTTACCATCTGAGCTACCTGGGAAGTCCTAGGGAGATGATCTAAATGAGAAGCAAAGGGAGAACTGCCCTTCTCCAGGCAAACCCAGGATTTGGAGCTGCATTCTGGCTGCTCTATCTCTGACTTATATGTGAGAGAGGTGGAACCACTAAGTGTTCAGGTCCCCAGACCCAAGACCACAAAATACTCATGAAGTTTCCTACTCTATGCACTTCCACCATCTCTGCAAGCAGCACAGATCAGAAAACTCATCCCCTTCTTATACCCGGAGAACAGAACAGATGTAGAGAGAGATGAAATCATTTGCCAAAGGTCACAGAGTTCATCATGCTTGAGGGCAAGGACCAGGAACTCAAACATTTCTTTACTCCAAATTCAGAGCTTTCTCTAGCAGATGCTTCCGTCTGAAAAAGCTGGTGTTTCAGTTCTTGTATGCTAAGCTCTGTTGCAGCATTTCTTCTGATGTATGGCCCAAATTCTGCTTCAGTGGGTCTTGCTCAAAACTCATTTCTTTGGTGAACCATCTTCTAATCTCAAATGACCACAGGCTCTCCTTAGATGGAAGCTCCCAGACATGGTCTTTGAAAAATTACATCATAATCCTAAAAAGAAATGAAGGAAATTGAAACCAATCTTTGTGACGTACTGTTTTTATTTGGTTGCTCATGCTATTTAGATGAAGAGGTTACAGGATAAGGACTATATCTTTTCCATGTTTTATACCATGCTTAATAAGTTCTCAGAATATAATAAATGTTTCACAGGCCAATGAAAAATTCCAATGCACATAACCTACCAGAGAGGTTATAAAATTATTCATGGCTGACATTGATGAGAGGATCAGAGCTTTTACCCTACAGGGAGAAGACTATGACTGAGAATCCAGGAGTTATTCTCAGGAAAACCAGATATAGAGTATTTCAATAGAACCAATTTCCAGCATGAGTTTATTAAGACATATAGAAATGTACATAATAATAAAGTGCTAATTTATGTTACTCTATGATAAAAATAATAATTGGTCCTTATTATTTATCACATGATACACTCATTTTGGAGAAGGAAATGGTGACCTACACTGGCATTCTTGATTGAAAAATACCAGAGATGAGCCTGGTGGGCAACAGTCCATGGGGTCAAAAGAGTCAGACACAACTGAGCTGCTAAGTACACACACACACACACACACACACACACACACACACATGCACTAATTTTAATATGATTTTCAAAAGAGGGTAGATATTACTGATTGAGCAAGATAACACATGGGGAGGAGACTATGTATATAGTAAATATCACATATATGTAAATGGTTATCTTGATGGAATTATTCAGATATCTGAACAACCGAATAAGCATTGTGAAATTAGTAGAAAATAAAATTTCAAAGATGTTGGATAAATAAAATTTGAAATTGAACCATCTACACTGTATGGCAGCTACATAGAATGTCAGAAAATATTACCTGGATTGAGAGGTAAGAGAAAAGATTATCTGGAATAGGAGGGAGGAGAAAATCCTTAAGTAATTTTTGAACATTTGTTTCCTTAATTTATTGGTTGTCTTTTCCATAAGTCAATTTTCATTGCAAATAAAACCATTTACTAATGTGTGTGTTACTGAAAGGCTTATGTGCTTATGTGTTCTGTAATAGTTCAAGAATACTATAGAAGGTGAATACAAAGAAATTTGGGGGTCAAGATATGAGTATATAGAACCACTGGGAAGCAGAGGCTGTGAGGGACTGAAGGTCAGGTCAATGGTCGAGGCTGGTATGAGTGGGTGAGAGAAGACTGACCTGGAGGAAGATGTCCTCAAGGAAGAGCGAGGCAGGGGCATGGACTCTCGCAGTTTTGTGAGAGAGACTGCTAAATTAGTAAATGCAAAGTGCTAGTGGGATGATTGACTTGTTTGATCATATATTAGATATCAAGTATATATTCTCCCTTGGGGCTCCCCAGGTGGCTCAGTGGTAAAGAATCTGCCTGCAAATGCAGGAGAAGCAGGAGAAGCAGGGGAGTGTGGTTTGGAAGTGGGTTTGATCCCTGGGTTGGGAAGATCCCCTGGAGGAGGAAATGGCAATCCACTCCTGTATTCTTGCCTAGAGAATTCCATGGATAGAGGAGCCTGGTGGGTTACAATCCATAGGGTCGCACAGAGTTGGACATGGCTGAATGAGCATACACACACACACACACACACACACACACATTTTACCTGCATTTCTGTGTATCAAAACACCGTATGTGTATCAAAACACCGTATGTGTATCTGTGTATCAAAACACCGTATGTGTATCTGTGTATCAAAACACCGTATGTGAGCATGCTAACAGACAGGAACAATTATAAGATGCTCTGAAATCACATATGAGGGCTCTCTAACCTAGTCCAAGAGGATTAAGTTAGGTTTCCAGGAGAAGGTGAATGTCTTAAATCAGAGTGGAGGGGAGATGGGGACTAGGCTGGAGAGAGGAGGGCATTCAGAGGGCCCATCAGAATGGCAGAGAAATAAGGTGAATCCCTCTCTTTCAGACTGTAGTCCTTCTCATAAGGGTTATCTTTGAAGTAATTGCTGGTGAGAAAGTCATCCTATACTTTACCAGAAAAATTGAGTATCCCCTCCAAAGTTGCTCTTACCATTTATGGTACCTATCGTTCTTGGTCATCAATATATCTGGTCTCCTCTCCAGCCACAGAGAAAGATAAATTTCCCTTATCCCCAAGACATAGCCATGGAATTTGCTTTGGCCAATGACGTGTGCAGAAGTGAGTTGGGTGAAGGCACATAAATGTTAGTGTGCTCTCCCTAATTCTCCTTGTATCACTGAACCAGGAGATCACGTGCTCCAGATGGTATAGTGACAGGAGGGTGGAGCCTCTGTTTCTCTGGATCCTCACTCAGTGTCTCAGAGAGGCTCTGGGGGTCCCCTTGACCCACAGCAAGTTTGGAGTGAGAAATAAATTTCTATTCTGCGAAGCTGCTAAACTATTTTTTGGAGAGGGGATGTTCATGACTGCAACATAACACTGTCTGTACTGTTTGACTTTATCTCTGTTGAAAACCTTTTTGTTTTTAGATTTGTATCTTGTTTTCATCTTCTTTGACTCACTTTTTACCATAAAGTATTGTCTAAGGGCTCTTCCTGGCATATAGATTTTTGCTGGAATTAATGACTGGAAAACTCAGCAGTGGCCACAGGACTGGAAAAGATCAGTTTTCATTCCAAACCCAAAGAAAGGCAATGCCAAAGAATGCTCAAACTACCACACAATTACACTCATCTCACATGCTAGTAAAGTAATGCTCAAAATTCTCCAAGCCAGGCTTCAGTAATGCATGAACTGTGAACTTCCTGATATTCAAGCTGGTTTTAGAAAAGGCAGAGGAACCAGAGATCAAATTGCCAACATCTGCTGGATCATGGAAAAAGCAAGAGAGTTCCAGAAAAACATCTATTTCTGCTTTATTGACTATGTCAAAGCCTTTGACTGTGTGGATCACAATAAACTATGGAAAATTCTGAAAGAGATGGGAATACCAGACCACCTAACCTGCCTCTTGAGAAATCTGTATGCAGGTCAGGAAGCAACAGTTAGAACTGGACATGGAACAATAGACTGGTTCCAAATAGGGAAAGGAGTATGTCAAGGCTATATATTGTCACCCTGCTTATTTAACTTCTATGCAGAGTACATCATGAGAAACGCTGGACTGGAAGATACACAAGCTGGAATCAAGATTGCTGGGAGAAATATCAAGAACCTTAGATATGCAGATGACACCACTCTAAAGGCAGAAAGTGAAGAGGAGCTAAAAAGCCTCTTGATGAAAGTGAAAGAGGAGAGTGAAAAAGTTGGCTTAAAGCTCAACATTCAGAAAACACAGATCATGGCTTCTGGTCCCATCACCTCATGGGAAATAGATGGGGAAACAGTGGAAACAGTGTCAGACTTCATTTTGGGGACTCCAAAATCACTGCAGATGGTGACTGCAGCCATGAAATTAAAAGACACTTACTCCTTGGAAGGAAGGTTATGACCAACCTAGATAGCATATTCAAAAGCCAGAGACATCACTTTGCCAACAAAGATCCGTATAGTCAAGCTATGGTTTTTCCTGTGGTCATGTATGGGTGTGAGAATTGGACTGTGAAGAAGGCTGAGAGCCAAAGAATTGATGCTTTTGAACTGTGGTGTTGGGAAGACTCTTGAGAGTCCCTTGGACTGCAAGGAGATCCAACCAGTCCATTCTGAAGGAGATCAGCCCTGGGATTTCTTTGGAAGGAATGATGCTAAAGCTGAAACTCCAGTACTTTGGCCACCTCATGGGAAGAGTTGACTCACTGGAAAAGACTCTGATGCTGGGAGGGATTGAGGGCAGGAGGAGAAGGGGACGACAGAGGATGAGATGGCTGGATGGTATCACGGACTCGATGACGTGAATCTGAGTGAACTCCAGGAGTTGGTGATGGACAGGGAGGCATGGCGTGCTGCGATTCATGGGGTCGCAAAGAGTCAGATACGACTGAGTGACTGAACTGAACTGAACTGAAATGACTTTGGAAAATAGCATACTATTATTTACAAATCTTATGGTAAATTTCAGATGGACGTGGAAGTGTTAGTTGCTCAGTTGTGTCTGACTGTGCGGCACCATGGACTGTAGCTCGCCAGACTCCTCTGTCTGTGGAATTCTCCAGGCAAGAATACTGGACTAGGTTGCCATTGCCTTCTTCAGGGAATCTTCCCGACTCAGGGATTGAATCTGGGTCTCCTTCACTGCAAGCAGATTCTTTACCAACTGAGTCACCAGGAAAGTACAAATTTCAGATGGGAAATGCTTCTGTTAGAATCCTAAATGGGGGCATCCCTGGCAGTCCAGTGGCTAAGACTCTGCAGTCCCAGTGCAGGGGGCAGAGATTCGATCCCTGCTCAGGGATCTAGATCCCACATGCTGCAACTAAGAGTTCACAGGCCAAACTAAAGATCCCACATGCCAAGACCAACACCTGGTGGAGAAAAAAAAAAAAAATCCTATATGGATAATATACTGCAGAAATACTCAAAACTATACTGTTACCTTCTATGTTTTCATACTTGTTTTTAGTTTTTGATTCTGTTTTACTGCTATAACACATTCTACATTTTTCCTATTGTCACTAATTAAAAAAACCTTAATTTTCAAGTAACATGGCAGTCATATTTATTAGGAAACATGAGTTAAGTCCATATATCCTTCTGGAACTATTTTTCTTTTTACAGAGAATGTTTCCACTACATTGCTAGATCTCACAGTCTGCATTAATTAAAATATGCATTCATACACTTCACTGAAGCCAGAATTTCAATGTTAGACTCTTTTGGATGGTGTGAGAAGGTTGGACCCAAACTTGCAAATTTGGCCCAGTTTATTCCCTAGAATCTACTATCAGTTTTGTTTCTCAAAGTAATTCAAAGGCAAGTTAAAAACAGGTTAATAAAAATTCAGGTGCAACTACATCAGTAAACTAGATGATTAAGAGATTAAGATGGGTTGTTGACCTGAAACAAGGGTAAAATTTTCAGTGAAATTCTATTCATTATGTAATTTGAGAAGGATAAAGGGAGCATAATCTTTTCTGGGGTGTTTTAATTTGAAGACTCAGAGAAAGAGAGTAGGAAATTATAAGACTTCTTCCTTCCTCTGTCCAAGGGATTCTCCAGGCAAGAATACTAGAGTGGGTTGCCATGACCTCCTCCAGGGGATCTTCCCATCCCAGAGATCAACCGCATATCTCTTATGTCTCTTGCATTGGCAGTAGAGTTCTTTACCACTAGTGCCACTTGGGAAGCCCATAGAAGGACTTGCTTGCCACCAAACAAAACAGATTGCTCATTTGACTTTTTCTTTCTTCCTTCCCTTCTTTTTTAAAGAAAAAAACAAAACTACTTTTATTATAACATTTGATGTTATCTTATTGTAATTTGAAACATATCATGGGATTTAGAAAGTGAGCTGCAACCCCTGACAACTTTGAGGAACCTAAAGGACTTGTTTGAGATATCTTCAAACCTTTCTGTGACAGCATTTACATAAGAGCTGTATTTCTTATTATAATGTGTTTATCCTCCTGGACCCAGAGAGTTTACTTACAAAGAGATGAAGTGATTTGTGTGCTTTATTGATGAGACTCATCTTATCTATGTTCTATGATGATTCAAGGACAGTATTCAGAATAAATTTCCAATGTATATGTACCTTTTTTTTTTTTTTTTTTAGTACTTGTTTATGCCTTTCTGTACCATTTTATTTGCGGGCTTATTTTCTGATTTTAAAAATCCATTCCTTCCTTTTTGGAGCCCCTGTCCTATGATTAAGCACAATGTTATCTTCTACAGGAAACAGTGGAGATAAATGTTGAGATGACCAAGATGGTGAAGTAACTGGCTGTGTATCATAAACTGAAAAAAAACAAACAAACAGTCTTTGTCCTGAGTCTGTCTACACTTTTTTCTTCCAGATTCTGTCACATTTCTGCACGTTAGTTCTTCACCTTTCTCTCCCACTCCTATTCCTGCCCTCCCCTTCCTTACTTCTCCCTCCTGATACAGCCCTACCTGACGTCCACTATCATGCTCGTTCTGCCTCTTAGCTTCTTGAGGGAAATAAGATGAGATGTTTTTAGCTTCTTTGACAGAAAGAGGCATACTGATCATCCTTTCCCAACTCTTTGTCATGCAGGTTACATCATTACTTCTCCAAGTCAGGCTCTGAGCAAAGAGAAACAGAAAATGGGAATGATAAGATCTACTCTGGCAAAACAATTTAACACCAGACCGTTTCATGTAGCACATATAGCTTACTGCTATATACAAAGGTCTAAATTATGTGGTGAGAGAATTATAGATTAAAAATTGTGCCTCAGAGATAATAAGTGCAAAATAAAGTGGATAAAGAAAGATTTGCTTAATGGCATTGAAACATGTATACTATCATGTAAGAAACGAAGAGCCAGTCTATGTTCAATACAGGATACAGGATGCATGGGGCTGGTGCACAGGATGATTCAGGGAGATGATATGGGGTGGGAGGTGGGAGGGGGCTTTGGCATTGGGAGATCGTGTTCACCTGTGGCTGATTCATGTCAATGTATGGCAAAACAAATACAGTATTGTAATGTAGAATAAAGTATTAAAAAAAAGAAAGATTTGCTTGAGAGCAGAATTACGCCATTACCAGAAAAATTAAATTCTGTATCTTGAGATTCGGCTTTCCCTTGTGGGGCTCATCCTGAGCGCACTTGCTTCTCTTTCGTTCGGTTTCTCTTTCCTGGTCTGTGTCCTCTGAGAAGTCAATGTCTTCAGGTAGTTTCATAGCAGAGCCACTGGCACTCTAAGCAGGAAATCAAAGTCAAGCACACAAACGGGATTGTCGAAGATGGAATTTGTGGGTGGTCTCCGCAGTTCTCCTCCAGTGGTCGCATTGTGTGGTCTGTAATAGCTACTTGGTGGAATAGAATCAAAAGCTTCGAATACATATATTCAGTTACTTCAGGGTCTATGCATGTTTACTTTTCTGATTCATATATATATAAACACACACACACATATATATCTGAAAACACACGCACAGTATCTTGTTATCAGGATACTGTACAGGGCATGCTTGAAATAAACAGCGAGATAGATGGTCCTAGGTGACAATGAACACTACTTTCAAAACATGGGCAACTCACTTACCATTAACATGGTTGATAGAAATTACTCAACTATTGGGTTAAGTCCCCCAAATGAGGACACCTTGTATGTTTTTTATTTTCTGTTTTCACCTTTGCATATGATTTGTTCCAATATGCACAAGGACAACAGAACCACCGAATCCCCCTCAAACAAGTTTTATTGGGGTTTTTATGGTGATGCAGTTTTTGTGCTTGAAAGGATTCTCGGCTGTGTTGCCCTATATTGGGGTTTCAGTTCAGTTCAGTTCAGTTGCTCAGTCGTGTCCAACTCTTTGTGACCCCATGAATTGCAGCACACCAGGCCTCCTTATTCATTACTATCTCTCAGAGTTCACTCAGATTCACGTCCATTGAGTCAGTGATGCCATCCAGCCATCTCATCCTCTGTCGTTCCCTTCTCCTCCTGCCCCCAATCCCTCCCAGCATCAGTGTCTTTTCCAATGAGTCAACTCTTTGCATGAGGTGGCCAAAGTACTGGAGTTTCAGCTTTAGCATCATTCCTTCCAAAGAAATCCCAGGGTTGATCTCCTTCAGAATGGACTGGTTGGATCTCCTTGCAGTCCAAGGGACTCTCAAGAGTCTTTTCCAACACCACAGTTCAAAAGCATCAATTCTTTGGCTCTCAGCCTTCTTCACAGTCCAACTCTCACATCCATACATGACCACTGGAAAAACCATAGCCTTGACTAGACGGACCTTAGTCAGCAAAGTAATGTCTCTGGCTTTTGAATATGCTATTGGGGTTTAGAATGTACTATAAAAGTGTACTTATTTGTAAATGCTAGGTAGTGTATTTCCTATTCTAGTTATATTTTGCTTTCACTGATGGTGAAAATTTATATTTCCTGAGCACAGCTGCAGTTGGAGAAAGGTAAGGCTTCCCAGGTAGCTCAGATGGTAAAGAACACGCCCACAGTGCAGGAGACCTGGGTTCGATCCCTGGGTCGGGAAGATCCCTTGGAGAAGGGGTGGCAACCCACTCCAGTATTCTTGCCTGGAGAAGCCCATGGACAGAGGAGCCTGGTGGGCTAAAGTCCATGGATTGCCAAGAGCTGGACACAGCTGAGTGACTAACACAAGCACATTGAGTACAAAGGGAAAATGAGGTGGAAAAAATTTGCTTTGGACAGAAATTTCCATTTTTCTGTGTGTGTGATGGTAGAAAGGAGACCAAGGAGATTATGAGTACATGAATAACTTACATTTTTATTATGAACATGAACTTATCCACCTTATTTTTTTAATAGGAACATTCAGGACTTATTTTTTATTAGGAGAGTAAAATATGTTTTATAGGAAAAAAATACAAATCAGCACATCCAAAAATTTACCTCAGTTTAGAAATACATTGGGTTTAGATCTGCACTAAAAGATCTGTACCACATATTAAGAGTTATCCCTGAGGAAAGATTGTTAGTTCAGTCATTTCATTTTTATGATTCCTTTGGAGAGAACTAGAGACTTGCTTTAAAAAGTTGCTTTAGACTTGTGTCAGATTGCTTGAAAAGAAGAAAAACAACAACAAAAAATTTCTATAAGCTTTTTTTCCCTTTAAAGAACCACACTGGAATGGTAGACAGCAGGACATGGGTGTGTTTAGACACACCCAGCTCTACTGATATTTGATTCTCAAAGAAGAGCCTATGGCTTTATAGCAGCAGATTAGCAAATAAATGTGTGTTTGTATATTTTAAATTACAATAAACTCTTTAACTCTTTAAATTACAATAAACTCTTTTTAACTTTAATTGACTGGGACAACTTGTCCTAATCGTCTTTCTACCTTTCATTCTGTGTATTATCAGTGGCTCAGTCATGTCTGGCTCATTGTGACCCTATGGACTGTACCCCGGCAGGCTTTTTTTTCCCTTCTGGTCCATAAACATGCTACAGCTTGCTATGTATTTAGAACTTCGATATCTTTCATCAGTGTTTCGTAGTTTTCAGGTATGTTTTGTTAGATTTAATACCTAGTATTTTATCTCTTTTGAGTGACTGAAAAGTATTATGTGTATTTTTTTCTGTGTCCATGTGCTCATTGATGGCATAGTGGTGTAGTGTGTGCTCTGTCCTGTCTGACTCTTTACAGCCCCATAGACTGTAGCCCACCAGGCTCCTCTGTCCATGGGATTTCCCAGGCAAGAATACTGGAGGGTTTGCCATTTCCTCCTGCAGGCGGTCTTCCTGACCCTGGGACTGAACTTGTGTCTCTTGAGTTGCCTGTGTTGGCAGGTGTGTTCTTTATCGTTAGTGAAGGCATATAGAAAAACAGTTGTTGTGGGTTTTTTTGTATATTTATCTTTTCCTGTTATCTTGCAAAATACACTTATATGTTCCAAAAATTTGGGGGTAGATTTTTGGAATTTTTTACATAGACAATCATGTTTGGTACAAACAAAGACAAATCTATTTCTTCTTCCTATCTTTGTCTTTTTCCCTCCTTACTTGCTTTACTGCACTAGCTACCATTTTCAGCACTATAATGAGAATGGTGAGAGCTGATATCCTTGCATTGTTCTTGCCTTAGGAGAGAAGCATTCAGTTTTTCATCATTAAGTATAATGTTAATGGTAGGTTGTTGGTGGGTGTTTTTTTTCTTTTTTTGGTAGCTGTTCCTTCTTAAACTGAAGTGTTACTATTTCTATTTTTTGAGAGTTTTTATTATTAATGAGTGTTAAATTTTGTCAAATCCCTTTTCAGTCTCAGTTGATATGATCACATGAAGTATGATTGGTTGTTTCTCACCCTCAACTACTGGGAGGGAATTCATTCTTTAGGACCATGGCATATATATGGCTATTGCTGTCTGCCCTAAAGCTGACAGTCTTGCAATAATCTCTGGTCATCAGGTCCTTGCAAGTCATTCTGTATCTTTCTTAGGACCTTTGCTAATGGTGTTCTTTCAGCTCCTTTTGCTTTTTAAGCTCTCTTGGGAATATAGAAAAATCTAGAGGCTCTTCTATATGAGAGTCTTGGGTATTTATTATGGTAGTATAATAAGGGTGGAGAAACCAAAATTATATTGAAAAGTCTCAGTTCAGGCCTGTTCTTGACATATGTGGGACATGAGGTGTCTTAAGTTCAATTATAAGATATGTCTAAACCCTTACCTTAATAAAATAGCTTTATAGTGACAAAAAAGCATAAAAATGTGGTTTGTACATGACTGAAAGTCAGCAAAGTATCTAAGGTGGTTGAATTTAATTATTATTTTGCATTTACGTGTGTGTGTACAAAATTGCCTCTGTTGTGTCTGACTCTGAGACCCTGTGGACCGTAGCCCATCCAACCTCTCCGTCCAGGGATTCTCCAGGCAAGAATACTGGAATGGGTTGCCATTTCCTTCTCCAATTTTGCATGTATGTGCATTTTATTGATAGGCTAATGAGGTTTACATAAGTAAAGATAAAAGCTTACATATTTATATATTAGTATATATTTATTTCATAGAACTTATTTTTTGTATATTCATTTCAGTAAAATCACTAGTTATGTTGCTATTATCAAGATTTTCATGTAACGTATTATGTTGATAACAAAGATAAACTTTACAGCCTTTGCAAATGCGTAGTGATTCTTATGTAGTTTTTATTAATTTCAATTTGGATAAACTTCTGCTGAGACAATAGTAAGCAAAATTATCAATAAAAATTTTAAGGACATATCTATATTTCTACTTCTGTATTTTGGTGGAACCCTACCTTTTATGCTGACAAAAATAACAATTTGTAATGTGCAGTGTTATTGTCATATTTAATGGTGGTTATTGCCATATTTAAATTTGTGTTTACTGCTTAATTGGGTTGTTTTACCCCTTGAAGTTTTGCCCTTGAAATATGCCTTCAAAGGGCAAAACTTCCAAGACTTGAGTGTCAATGCTTTTTACTCTAAGGGGAAAATATATCATGAAGGGCTATTTTTGAAGTGGAGGTTGCTAGGCAAGTAAAATCCATACACAGGTGGTCAAGAAGGGCAGGCTGGAACTGTCCAGCACTAGCTGAAGATGAAATTCACAGGTGGAATTTCTTATTTTTCTTCTTTCTTTTTTTTTTTCTTTTAAGTTTTTTTCTGTTGATGTGGACAAGTTTTAAAGTCTTTTTAAAAATTTTTTTTTGATTTTTATTTTTACTTTATTTTACTTTACAGTACTGTATTGGTTTTGCCATACATTAACATGAATCTGCCATGGGTGTACATGAGTTTCCAATCCTGAACCCCCTCCCACCTCCCACCCCATATCATCTCTCTGGATCATTACTGTGCACCAGCCCCAAGCATCCTGTATCCTGTATCGAACATAGACTGGCGATTTGTTTCTTACATGATAGTATACATGTTTCAGTGCCATTCTCCCAAATCATCCCACCCTCTCCCTCTCCCACAGAGTCCAAAAGTCCATTCTATACATCCGTGTCTCTTTTGCTGTCTCGCATACAGGGTTATCATTACCATCTTTCTAAATTCCATATATATGTGTTAGTATACTGTATTGGTGCTTTTCTTTCTGGCTTACTTCACTCTGTATAATCGGCTCCAGTTTCATCCACCTCATTAGAACTGATTCAAATGTATTCTTTTTAATGGCTGAGTAATACTCCATTGTGTATATGTACCATAGCTTTCTTATCCATTCATCTGCTGATGGACATCTAGGTTGCTTCCATGTCCTGGCTATTATAAACAGTGCTGCAATGAACACTGGGGTACACGTGTCTCTTTCAAATCTGGTTTCCTTGGTGTGTATGCCCAGCAGTGGGATTACTGGGCCATAAGGCAGTTTTATTTGCAATTTTTAAAGGAATCTCCACACTGTTCTCCATAGTGGCTGTACTAGTTTGCATTCCCACCAACAGTGTAAGAAGGTTCCCTTTTTCTCCACACCCTCTCCAGGATTTATTGCTTGTAGACTTTTGGATCCCAGCCATTCTGACCGGTGTGAAATGGTACCTCATTGTGGTTTTGATTTGCATTTCTCTGATAATGAGTGATGTTGAGCATCTTTTCATGTGTTTGTTAGCCATCCGTATGTCTTCTTTGGAGAAATGTCTGTTTAGTTCTTTGGCCCATTTTTTGATTGGGTCATTTATTTTTCTGGAATTGAGCTGCAGGAGTTGCTCGTATATTTTTGAGATAGTTGTTTGTCAGTTGCTTCATTTGCTATTATTTTCTCCCATTCAGAAGCCTGCCTTTTCACCTTGCTTATAGTTTCCTTTGTTGTGCAGAAGCTTTTAAAGTCTTTATTGAATTTATTACAATATTTCTTCTGTTTTATGTTTCTGGGTTGTTGGCCACAAGGCTTGCGGGATCTTAGACCCCTGACCAGAGATTGGACCTGCGCCTCCCTGCATTGGAAATCTTAGCCACTGGATGCCAGGGAAGTCCCTCTCCTTTTCTTATGGTATTTCAACTGATTGAATCAAGTCCAGTCCCATAACTAGAATAGTATTTATTACCTAAAATAACCTGACTATAGACTTTAATCACATCTACAAGATGCCTTCTCACAACATGTAGGTTAGTGGTCGAGTAACTGGAGTCTTCTTGACTACAGTTCCCTGTCAACAAGACTGTACTGAACTTTCGAGAACAAAGGTGAATAAGACTCAGGGTCTCCCTTGTAGAGTGCAGAGATTAGCAGAAAAAGTGCACAAATGAGACTCACTGAATTCACTTCCAATGTTGGGTTTGGAACCCAACTCCAACTGTATGAGCCACCTCCTGTAATAACTCTTCATATATATGTATATATATCCTCTTGGATCTATTTCTCTGGAGAGTTTTGACTAAAACAACAGTTTTTAGAAAGTTTATATATTACATTTACTCTATAAAGATTCTGTGGAAATACAGAGTACATTGCACCAAAACCCAACTTTGGAAGTGAATTCAGTGAGTCTCATTTGTGCACTTTTTCTGCTAATCTCTGCGCTCTACAAGGGAGACCCTGAGTCTTATTCACCTTTGTACTCGAAAGTTCAGTACAGTCTTGCTGACAGAGAATGAATTAAAATTTCAATAAAAGAAAATGACAATAGTTAACATTAACTGATTGCCTAAAATATTCTAGGCAAATGTACTAGGACGTTCATAGGTAGCTGACTCATGTAGGTTTGCTTGGGACTGAGGGTTTCTGAGATATGACACTTTGCGTGGTAAAACTGTAAAGACCCTAGTCAAACTGGGATATTCTGTCACATGTATTAATTTGAAGCAAACTGTAGAGTAATGAAGAGCCATTAAACAATAAAACATTGTGCATTTATGAAAGCATTGTCCTTAAAGTATAAGAGTACTGAGAAAATTTCACTAGCTGTCCTTAGTCTCGCTAAGTTTCCAGGTCTTCAGTGAATTCCTTATAAGCTTCAAGTTCTTTACAAGTGACTTTTATGGGCTTCCCTTGTGGCTCAGCTGGTAAAGAATCCACCTGCAATGCGGGAGACTTGGGTTTGATTCCTGGGTTGGGAAGATTCCCTTGGTGAAGGGAAAGGCTACCTACTCCTGGCCTGGACAATTCCATGGACTGTATAGTCCATGGGGTCGTAAATAGTCACGACTGAGCAACTTTCACTTTTTAAAAACAAGCTTTTAATTTTATACTGGAGTATAGCTGATTAACAATGATGTGTTGGTTTTAGTTGTACAATAAAGTGATTCAGCTATACATGTATACATATCTACTCATTTTCAAATTCTTTCCCCAATTATGTTGTTACATAATATTGAGCAGAGTTCCCAGTGCTTATTTGTGGAATCTAAAAAAAAAAAAAAAAGGGTAAAAATGAGTTTATTTGCAAAACAGAAACAGTCTCACAGACTTAGCAAATCCAGCATTATCATTGGGAAGCAGAGTAAGGGGAACAGTTAGGGAGTTTGGGATAGACATGTACACATTGCTATTTTTAAACTGGATAACCAGTAGGGGTCTACTGTAAAAGTGCTTTTTAACATTACAAAATCTGTGTTTCCTCAAAACATATAAACGTATACTAGGACAGGATTACAGAGCATTCAGTTTATTTCGTTATTTGGAAAATATAGTTACTATTGGTAGAGGTTTCTCAAGCTGTTACATCATCTCATTTAACTCTGACAACAAACTTTTGGAGGTAGAAATTACTGTTCTCTTTCATAGATGAGTAAATGGAGGCTGTGAAGAGTAAAATAATCTACCGCAAGTCACAGACAAATAACAAGGCAATGAACAGTACAATTGTAGCCTTTGCTCTTTCTAAGGGGTTGCCTGATGGCTCAGCAGTGAAGATGGTGCTTGCAATGAATGAGACTCAGGTTCAATCCCTGGGTCAGGAAGATCCCCTGGAGAAGGAAAGGGCTACTCACTCCAGTATTATTGCCTGGGAAATCCCATCGACAGAGGAGCTTGGTGGGCTGCAGTCCATGGGGTAGCAAAGAGTTGGACACGACTTAGCGACTAAACAACAACAAAAGTTGCAGAAACTGGATCTCAGATAATAAATCTGATGTGAAGCGGGAATGTCCAAAATGTATATGCCAGTGGTTCTCCAACTAGAATCCCACCTCCGGCTCTGCCAGCATAAAGGGAAGGCACTATCTTCTCCCTGACCCCTAATTCAATGGGAACACATATTAGGTTCTCCCAAGGGTGCTCTGGATTGTGCATTGGAAGCAGGACAGAGCAGGCTCAGTCTTCTAGAGCAGGAAGGTACCTTTGGGTAGTTAGCAGAGATCTTAGCTTCTACTCAGTCAAATAGCTTCGATTTCCATGAGTGTCTGGAGAGTAGTAAGATGGCCCAGCACTCTTGAATTCTACAAATTTCCTTTGAAAATCTCTAATAAATTTTCAGTCTTTGCTTCAGAAGTGTTGGAAGGTTATGTCACTGGACCTTTTGCCTCTTTAGCGAGTCTTCTGGGAATATGACCCTCACATAAGAAGACACGCACACCCACTGCTCAGCTTTCCTGCTGCAGGGAGCTCGCTTGACTGACAGCCCCAGTGGCTGAGCTCTGAGCTGGTCACTGTGTCAAACCCACTGTCCTCATGGATTGCTGCCAACCAATGACCGAGTGGGTCAGGCGTACTAATACAGGCCTGCTCCCTTCAAGCACGAGACTTTTCTGATGAGTGATGTTGGTTTTAGAACTTCTGACTGACCTCCTTCAAACTTTAGGGGCTAACTGGAGGCTAAGATTCTCCATGTCCAACTCTTCTTTCTTCCCTTCCTTCTTCACTATGATCAGGCCTGAATTGCATTTTTTTGGCCACGCTGCATGGCATGTGGGATCTTTGTTCCCTGACCAAGGATCGTACCCCCACCTCTTGCATTGGAAGCTTGGACTCTTAGCCACTGCCCACCATGGAAGTCCCCCTGAACTGTATTCTCAAAGCTCTTCCTGTCTCTGCTACTGCCTCCCGCATCTCCCACAGAGGCCTCTTCCTCAACACATGTTTTTTTCACGTCTATACCTTTCATGGTGTTTGCTTCTCAGAGAACCTAAACTAACACATATTGGTACTGAATACCCACTGTCTTCAGTTTTGAGGACTTAGCCAAAGTTCTAACCTGAGACGATAGGAAAAATTGCATTTAATATCCTGCTATGCACGCCATGAGTTCAATTTTTAGAGTATTGGATTTCATACCAGATATCCGAAATCAAAGCATTTTGGGAGGAGGTAAGAGAGTAGTAGACTTGTGTCAGTGGAACACTTGAAGACCATTTAGTCTAGATAATTCCCCAGGCTTCCAGCTCAGTTTACTTGTATAAATGAAAATCATACCAACAGTAAAGAAAATGGAGTAATGCTAGAGGACGGTTGACTTGGGACGCTGAAGCGAGTTATGTGGCTCCTGAATTTCTCCTTCTCTTACTAATAAAGGTCTTGAGTACACCCCTTCTGCATTATGCTGTCTTCACCTGAAATGTGTAAAATTTTTTTCATTCTACTCAAGAGAAAAATATCACCACTCCCATTTTGCAGATAATGAAGCTAAGGCTGAGAGAGAAGATTGTAACTTGCCCAAATTAACCCAGCTAGGAAAAAATAAAATCAAAGTTTGGATAGGAGGATTGGTGGCTACAGTCTTTACTCTTTTCATCCATTTAAAAACCCTATTCAGTAATCTTTAAGGTGTTCCTAGTTATTAATTTTATGGATTTGTGCACCTGAAATTAAAAGGTAACACTTTGCCTAAAAGCACATTTTAACTGTGCGTGGGTTTTGTTTTTTTTTTTTTTTTCAGTGAAGGGAACTACCTTATTGGGCAATTGTAGTTTATTTTTCATTGGCTGCTTTACTGAGCCTCATCAAATGTATTTGCTTTGCAGAGCTGCAGTGGATTAATCTTGTATAAGTAATTTGGAAATGTTTTTATTCATTTCTATGGAAACCATCTATCTGGATTTTCATATATCAAGATCATAGAGATTTGTCCCAGTCCAATTGCAATCTTAGTTACAGCAGTGTCGGCTTACATATTAAGGGCATAGTTTTGCTCTGATGGCCCTTCAGAAATCTGTAATTGGTGTGGAACACAAACACGAACAGAATGTGTCTTAGGAGGTCCTGAGAGTTAGGCTTCAGCAGATTAGCTGAGTCTTTCTTGATGGAACAAGCCCTTTGGAATTTATTAACACTCTGCTTCGTCCATTAACTACTCATGTCTTAAAATCCACTTGGTCTGTGTCGCTAGCATTTTAAAAAGTCAAACCTGAATCTGAGACTTAATTGACATCCATAGTGATATACACCAGACAAATTCCTTCACTTTTTATCCCCAAACAGGACATTTTTTTCCACTTTGGGATAACAATACTACTTTTATATATCTTCCTTCAGCAGACAAAGCATCTTTTTTTTTTTTTTTCATTCTAAGAATACATCATCCTGCTTCTAGTTTGATTTTACTCCCTACCCCTCAGTGGTTTGAGGGCTTTTGGAACCATATTATCTCTTTTCTTCTGAAGATTACTGAGAGGGTTGTGTGTTTGTGTGGGGGTGGAGATTGGGGGCTGTGAAGGGCAGCCTGCCTGGAGATTATGAACCATGTTTAAAGAATCAATACTGTGAGAGAGGGCCTATAAATCTAAGAAGTATGGTAGAAATTCAAGCCAAAGATATTAATCCTGGGAGAGTGTGTAACAAATATGCAAAAAGATTTGTCTCTTATCTATTTGCTATCTATATATTATCTACCTATCAATCTTTTTATCTATCATCTATCATGTCCATTTGCCTATTTATCTGCTTTTTCTCTCTGTTTTTCTTTTTCCTTTCGTGTCCAATAATTTCTTAAATTTCTTAAAATATTGATTAGCTACAACTGATTTATAATATGCAAAACAGCACCTAGTATGCAAAAGTATTATCAACTAGAAATGCTAGGCTTTTAATGTAGGAAGAAGTCATACTCATTTTCATGAACTTTGTTTATATATATATTTAAAAATTTTTACCATACTTACTGCTATGGTAGCTACATCATCTTTCTTTTGGTATGTCCTTGTATTTAAATTTTGTCTCCTATTAGGATCATATTGGAGAGGGCAATGGCACCCCACTCCAGTACTCTTGCCTGGAAAATCCCATGAACTAAGGTGCCTGGTAGGCTGCAGTCCATGGGATCACTAAGAGTCAGACACGACTGAGTGACTTCACTTTCACTTTTCACTTTTCACTTTCATCCATTGGAGAAGAAATGGCAACCCACTCCAGTGTTCTTGCCTGGAGAATCCCAGGGACGGGGGAGCTTGGTGGGCTGCTGTCTATGGGGTCACATGATTGAAGTGACTTAGCAGTAGCAGCAACAGGATCATATTAGGAGCTATTTTTAAACCAGTCTGACAATCTTATTCTTTCATTTGGAATCTTTAGTCCATATATTTTTAGCTGTGTGCGTGCTCAGGCATGTTTGACTCTTTGTGACTCCATGGACTGGAACCCACCAGGCTCCTCTGTCCATGGAACTTTTCAGGCAAGAATACTGGATTGGGTTGCGATGCCCTCCTCCAAGGGATCTTCCCAACCCAGGATTGAACCCACATCTCCTGTGTCTCCTGTATTGGCAGATGGATTCTTTATCTCTGTGCCACCTGAGAAGCCCCTATTATCTTCACTGAGCTTACTAATATATTTAGTTTTATACCTCTCATCTTATTTACTTTTAATTTGGTCTGTTTGATATTTTTTTCTCTTTCTTGCTTTTTACAGAATTACTTTCATTATTCTACTTTCCTCCTATTTATTTGTTAATTTTATATTTATTTCTAAAAATGTATTTATTTTTAGTTGAAGCATAATTGCTTTACATTGTTATGTTTGTTTCTGCCATACTACATTTATTATCAGTGCATGCTAAGTCTCTCCAATTGTGTCCAACTGTTTGCGATCCTATGGATGGTAGCCCGCCAGGCTTCTCTGTCCATGGGATTCTCCAGATAAGAATACCTGAGTGGGTTGCCATGCCCTCCTCCAGGAGATCATCCTGATCTAGGGACTGAACCTTGAATCTCCTGCATTGGCAGGAGGGTTTTTTATCAACAGTTTTCCCTGGTGGCTCAGGAAGACCTGAGTTAGATCCCTGGGTTGGGAAGATGGAGAAGGAAATGGCAACCCACTCCAGTATTCTTGCCTGGAGAATTCCACGGACAGAGGAGCCTGGTGGGTTACAGTCCATGGGGTCACAAAGAGTCAGACATGACTGAGTGACTAACACTTACTAGTGCCACCTGCTAAGCCTGTTACTATTATTATCAGTAGTAGTTAAATGGTTAACCTAGAGATCACAACTTGACATGACTAATTGAAATTATTTTTTATCTCTTCCCTAATACTGCTAGAAACTTAAAACATTAAACTCTGCTCCATCCCTGTGTCGGGAAGATCCCCTGGAGAAGGAAATGGCAACTCACTCCAGTATTCTTGCCTGAAGAACCCTGCGGACAGAGGAGCCTGGCAGGCTACAGTCCATGGGGTCACAAAGAGTCAGACATGACTGAGTGACTAAACCACCACCACCCGTCTTTCGAATTATTCTTGTTATGCATTTTAATTATATCTACATTTTAAATTTCACAATAATTCCCAATTATTTTTGTAGGGTCAATGTTTATTTATAGTTACCCACATATGTATCATCTTCTATCTTCTTCATTGTTTGTTTTTTCCATGTTTCCAACTTCTATTTCCTGAAAATCTCTCTTTGGCATTTCTTTTAGTAAAGGCCTACTGCTGATAAACTCCTTCAGTTTTTATTAGTCTGAAATTCTCTACTGTTATTTTAAATTTTGAGAGGATTTTTTATATCAGATATAGAAATATGAGTTGGCTTTTATTTTCTTTCAGTGCTTAAAATGTTATTGTAAATTCTTTTGGCTTCTATCATTTGTGTTGAGAACTAAGTTGAAAATCTCATAGTTGCTCCTTTGAAAACAAGATAACTTTCATCTCTAGCTGTTTTTAAGATTTTTTTTTATAAAGCCAACAAGACTTATTATATAGCACAGGCAACTATATTCAATATTTTAAAATATCCTATAAGGGAAAAGAATCTGAACTATATTCAATCTTCTGTGATAAACCATAATAGAAAATAATATAAAAATAATATATATATATGTGTATAACTGAATCACTTTGCTGAAACTAATGCAACATTACAAATTATACTTCAGTTTAAAAAGAAAAGAAAAGCATACAATGACGAAATATTTTTGGTTTTCAGGAATTTTACTCTGATGTACTATATGTGTTGCTTTGTATTTATCCTGCTTGGGGTTTGTTGAGCTTCTGGTAACTGTGGCTTGCTGCTCTTGAAGAGTTTTGGAAAATTCTCGGCCAATATACCGTAACATATGGCTTTTATGTCATCTCTCTTCTTTCTTTCTAGAACTTAGTGATACATATATTAAACATTGTACGTGTTTACCAGAAGTCTCTTTCTCTTTGTTCCTCCTATTCTTTTTTTCTCTTTATGTTTCCTTTTGAATGTTTTCTATTAATCTTTCTTCAAGTTTACTAATCTTGTGTTCTGCTGTGTCTAATTTTCAGTCAACTCCATTGACTGAGTTCTTAATGTAAGATATTAACTTGTTTTAGTTTTAGAATAACCATTTGATTCTTTTTAAATTTTTATTTTATATTGGAATAGTTGATTTACAATGTCGTGTTAGTTTCAAGTGTAGAGAAAAATGGTTTAGTTATACCAATGCTGCTGCTGCTGCAAGTCGCTTCAGTCGTGTCCGACTCTGTGCGACCCCATAGACGGCAGCCCACCAGGCTCTGCTGTCCCTGGGATTCTCCAGGCAAGAACACCGGTGTGGGTTGCCATTTCCTTCTCCAATGCATGAAAGTGAAAAGTGAAAGTGAAGCACTCAGTCATGTTCAACTCTTTGCAACCCCATGGACTGCAGCCTACCAGGCTCCTCCGTCCATGGGATTTTCCAGGCAAGAAGACTGGAGTGGGGTGCCATTGCCTTTTGTAACCATAAGTTAAAAAACAAAATAGATCCTAGTACTCTGGTGAAATCCTTCATCCTTTCATTTATTCTGTTCACTTTTCCTATATTTTATTTAACACATTGATTATAGCTATTTCCTTGCTAACTCAAAAATCTGGATCAGCAGGTCGATTTCTATTCTCTGTTTTATTCTGTTGGTTATAAAGCATATGGAGCTGTACTTTTCTCAAGTCTAGGAATTTTTGAATAAATGCACTGTTCTGTGTATTAAATAATGTACTATGGTGGCTGGATATTTTATCTTCCATTAGAGCATGTGTCCTCTTTTTCTGTTATGCAGATAGAATGAGGAGGTGGCTATCTCAATTCAGTCATGGATATAGCTTGGCTAGGGTCCCTCTTCCTAGGGCAGACTCTCCCAGGCTTTTGCTTGAGAGCCGATTCTTTGTGTCCTCAACCTTGAAGTCCAGAGAAAATCCAGCTCTTCCCTTTAGCCATTTTCAATGTAACTATCCTTCCAACTCATAAAACTTTAAAATTTGCAAATGTCCTAAGGGAGTGAGCAGTCGTGTATTTGAAGAAATTATTTTCATTTGGCAAGTCTTGAGACTGTGGGAACTTTTTCCTGCTTTCTAGAAATTTCGACCTAGTTCCCCATCTTCCTATACAACACCAGAACTCCAGAAATTTCCTTCCAGGCAAAGCTGGCTGTGTGTTTAGGGCTCCTCGGGTTTTTCATTGTGTCACTACAGTTCTGTGTGACAGCTAAAGTTGGCTGGTTTCTCTTTCCCATTGGATTGATCCTCTGCCTGGGCTAAGGCTGATCAACATGTGGCCAGGACTTGAGAAAAATACTGGCCATCAAAAGCTCACCTCAGAACACGTTTTCCTCCCTAGAACTTGAGTTCATTTAGTCCTAGTTGCTTTTATAGCTCTCTAATGCCTTGAAAAATATGGAAGTCTTGGCCTGCTGTGGCTTAATTTGCTCTATCTAAACATGAAAATTCCTTGACCTCACACTATTTCATTTTCTTCATCAATTATGTATTTATCTAGTAGTTTTCTATATGAAACTGGCTTGTTATTTATTGTATTTTCAGAGATTGTCTTTACAAACATTAACTGAAAAATGATCCATTCATTTCCTACTTAGTACTGACTTTGTATACTTCCTCTGACCCAGTCTGACTCCCTGGTTCTCCTAGTTGGACATCAACTCTTTTCTGGAATTCCCACTTTGCCATATGTGTATATCTTTAGAGGACGAGATGGTTGGATGGTATCATCAACTTAATGGACATGAATTTGAGCAAACTCTGGGAGATAGTGAAGGACAGGAAAGACTGGCATTCTGCAGTCCATGGGGTTGCAAAGAGTCAGACACAACCAAGTGATTGAACAACAACACTGCATGTATACCTTGCATTGTAGTTACTTAGGGATATGTATATCTTATGCAGGGACCATCATAGAGCATAAAACAAAAATGCTCTAGGGATATCAAGAGAATTCTTACATACTCATCCTTGTTACTGGTGAAGAGATCACCCAAGAAGCAGTACTTGTGTTGTTTTCTGAGCTAGGGGCCAGAATTACACCAGTACCATCCCATTTGTGTGCTGGGGCAAAGATCATAATAATAGGATGTTTATATGAAGAAACGAGAGTTTCTGTATACAAATTCTGGCTTTCACAGTCATTAAATAGGGGGACATGGTTAAAATGTCAAAGGCAACTAGCTTGCACACACTTAGACTAAGGCTATTTGCAGGGTTTGTCATATTGGCAATGGTTAGATTGTCTCTAAGAAAATCCATGTACAACTTACATTTTCAATATGAGGTGGAAATGACTCCACTACTCCAGGGATTCTAATACTTCTAAAGTCAACCACTAATCATTCGTGGAGCACCACACTGGGAAAAGCATTGTGGAGAAACATACCATTTCAGGCATTGTCCATTGTCCACCAAGGGGATTAGATAAAACAAGCCACAGATATATCATAATACATCATCAATATAATAAAATATGTGATAGGTAAGCTATGTGAAAAATATAGATAGTAAATATTATAATAAATATTGTAAGGATTTAGAAAAGAAGATGACCACCCTAGTGATGATCTAGGAAGACTTGGATTATATTTTCTCATCAGACACATAGCCTTAAGGGCCTTTGGCTTTAAACTTCTTTCTTTCCTTAGAGTTGGTTTAACATGGCCAATCATGTTGGAAAAGAAATGAATAAATTTGACATGGCATCCCATCCCAGCTGGTTTTAATAATCCGAATTGCTTTTAAGACAAACTTGTAAGAACAAGTAAAGAACTTCCTGCCAAACTATATGAATGCCATCTGGCCTTAAGTGAGAGCTTGGTGGTGGTCTAAGACCATTCACAAGGAGGGTACAATTTACCACAACTATTCTGGCAGAGCTTGGAGGTGGGGGAGTTGCAGCTTTTCTCATTACACGTTAATTAAGGAGAAGGATCAGAGATGGCTGAATAAGCAACATCTCTGGAGAGCTAGAAACTTTCATGTATTTCAAAAGTGTGTTATGGTGAAACCATATTAGTAGTTGAGAAGAACATGAATTATTGAGTAAAACTGGTTTGAAGAATCAGAAAGAACACAAAAGAATGTTTGTTTGAGGATTACTTGTGACACCAGTACATAAATCGAAATTTGCCAATGTTCGAATGTTTGTTCAGCATACTATGAAATTATTAAAAATTACTATAGAGACCACCTTGTCACATGGAAACATGTTATGAAACGTTGAAGATTTAAGAGATCAAGATATAAATTTAGGGACCTTCCTGGCAGTCCAGTGATTAAGACTTCACCTTCCAGTATAGGAAATCTAGGTTCGATCCCTAGTCAGGGAGCCAAGATCCCACATGCCTTGTGGCCAAAGCCCCAAAACATAAGCCAGAAACAATATTGCAACAAATTCAATAAAGACTTTAAAGAAAGATATAAATCCAGTTGTACAGAATGCAAAAGTGCAAATGAAAAAGACGGGGAAGAGTCTGGAGCCCAAGAGACAAGTCATTGTGTTAAACGTAATTTTCTTTCATCCCTCCGTATTGCCCCAAATGTCCATAACTCGATTATATTAATCATTTAAAAACACAGGACTTTTATTCGAGAAATATTTCATGACTTCGTGGTTTTTCAAAGACATATTGCTTATTATCTTTACCCTCAAGGAACGCTGAATCTAGTAAGGGGGTAAGACATAAAATCTTATAAATCGTATGGAGCATAGAAAGTAAGAGAGCCATGGGAAGTCAGATGAAAACCATCACATAAGACTGTTGTGATCATGAAGGCTTAATGAAGGCAGCGAAGTTTGAACATGACCTTTAAAGACAGGATTTTAATAGATTGTGTTGAGCATGAAATGACATTCTCTGTGGAGAAATTGCACAAGCAAAAAAGCAAAGATGGAAAAGCATAGCTGTTTATGTGGAAAAGCAGGGATTCACAATGCTCAATGAGCAGAACAGCAAAGAAAAATGTGAGTTGAAAGTGAGACTGAGGCCAAATTTTAAGGTATCATTGCCAGGCTAGAATTTGGATTTGGTCATTGCATCGTAATAGCTGATTTGTGTATTTTTCTTCAGGGTTTACAAGGAGCAAAGTGTTTTCACATTCTTTACATGTAATTTTTTCAATAATGTTCTGAAGATGAGATTATCACTCTCTCTACAGATGATAAAACTGAAGTTAGAGGAACTGGAGGATGCCCTAAGTTCATAGAGCAATTTCCTTCTGCTCATTCTTCCCAGTGGTTCATTCACAACATCCATATAGCATTTGCCATAATGCACTATTGTTAGCTGTTCACTCCAGCACATCCTAGTCACTTATGGAAAAAGCAGCCAGTTCACTGGGATTTCCTACATGATTGCAAATGATTTATCTAAGAAATTAACTTTGTTAGCAGGAGAATATGATGGTTGGAGGATGGGCTTAGATTAAAACCTTAGGTTAAATCCTAGTTCTGCTGCCTATGAGCTGTATATCAAATAGTTTATCCCTTCCGAGTGTGTGTCCTTACTTTTCATATATGATTAACATTTGCTTTATAGAGCTGTTTAGAGGAGTAAATAGGAAAACACATGAAATGCCCAGTAGTGTGCCTGATGCATAACAAAGTCACTGGAAGTGTTAAGTTGTTATAATATTGCTCATATAACTTTGAATCAGTACCTAAATCCTATTCCTTTATTCTACTTTCCTAATTTAGTTCGATTAGTTTCCAGATGACCCAGATTTGAGGGACTTGATTGGGAGTCAGGAGCCTGCCATCTCTCTAAATGTAGGGTGACTTTATCCTGCAGCCAAATGTTCCCCTTCCCCCTGCCTTTTCTCATACGTCACTTTGTTGTACAAAGGGGATTTGGAAGGTCACAGAGAAAGAGTCAACCTAATAAGTGAAAAAATGGAAGGAGAGATCACAATCAAGGACCACTTTACTTGAAGTGATATAATTATTCTGAGCCTGAGTAGATAGTCCTAAATGTCAAGTCACTCTAACCACCTTGTTTTCAACAATATCAGTGAGCTAAAAACATTAAGGTAATGCTACTTCTGCTAATGTGAAGAATTGACATTTACTGAGTCTTTAATATATGCTAGGCAACAGCCTAGAATAGAATAGGCCACTCAAGCTTCAATCTGTAGAAGACTTTTTCCTTTGTCCTATCCCATTGTGTTGTATTCTTGACACACGTTCTCAGTCAGCATCTCTAGATAGAACTGAACATTTTGTTTATGCACCAAACCTGAGAGTCAACCAATGTAGGAAAACTTTATTAAGAAACACAACCTGATATATGGCTTCTCAAGTGGTGCTAGTGGTTAAGAACCTGCCAGCCCATGCAGGAGACATAAGAGATGTGGCTTTGAACCCCTGGAGAAGGAAATGGCAACCCATTCCAGTATTCTTGCCTGGAGAATCCTATGGACAGAGGAGCCTGGTGGGCTACAGTTCATAGGGTCACAAAGAGTTGGACACAACTGAGTGACTTCATATGCACATACAACCCAATATAAGGCCCGTATCTGATGCACAAGGCAGAGTAGTGCTCTACCATTGTACCAAACATACTAAGTATTTGGATATTTTCTCCTCATATTGACCTTTCTTCTTTTTTCTCACTGTCATTTTATTTTCCACCAAAATTTCAACATTCTCTAGGTCAGGTGCTTCTAGGGAAGTCAGGCTTGATCAGTTATGGTCTTCCTTCAACCTCATCCACAGGAACTCAGTCTATTAAGATACTCACCAGTGTGTATTAATTGGTTTTGCTATGCTTTACCAATCCAATTTTAGCTGGTTTGCTTGTTCATTTAAAAATATTTTGACCTAGAGAACCAAGTTTAATCAGAATCCTGGAATTTACAGTGATGCCTTTGAGGATATGCTCAATAAATACTTGATACTTACAATGTTGATAGAGATAAGTGATATGTCAGGCAGCTGGGAAATGAGAAATTTGGCCCTCAAAGGGGAGAACAAACACAGATACTAATTTTAAGACCACAGACACAGCCTAATTAATTTTTAAAAATCTGGTCCTTATGTTTTCTCTTCCAGTTTTAGTCTAGTCGTGGACTTAAGGAGAAGGATATGGCAACCCACTCTAGTATTCTTGCTGGGGAAATTCCATGGGCAGAGGAGCCTGGTGGACTACAGTCCATGGGGTTGCAAAGAGTTGGATATGACTGAGCATATATACATGGACTTAAAGTAGGTGGACCCTGGGATTAGGAGAAAGCCAAGTATAATTGCTTAACTGATCATAACTGGTCAGCACTAGAGCTTTTGAGGCTTCAGAGTATTGGGAAGAAGTTCTGCAACAACTAGCATTGGCTCAGAAGAGGAGGCTACCATAGAGAAGGGCCTTTCCTGCTCTGCTAGCTTAGCATGATGAGCTGAAGATTCAGTGGGTAAAAGAAACTCTATTACTCTATTACTCTATTGCTTCTGTGGAATTCTGGAGAGAGTCAAATGACCCTTTAATTACCAGTTTAGTCATCAATAATGGAAGATTTGCCAGGGAAGGATTAAATACTTTCTAGTTTGTAGGCTCTTGGCCTGGATGTTTGCCCAAACCTGCAACCATATGCCTCTGTTTCTCCTACTGTCTTCCACAGCCCCATCCTTTCCTTGCCCTGTATAACTACACCCCCCCGCCACAGATTTCTAAAAAAAAATGAACCACTGTATATTTAGAGAGTTGACTTAATTAAGTATGTGATTCATTAAGGGCTAGGGTTAGGGTTTCTAAAAGGGTTACCCTTTAGAAAGTGTGCAAGTATTGTTTCATGCATAAGGTGCTTCTAATAATTTCTGTAAGTACTCTGTTATTAGATCTTGGATAAGTATGTAACATTTTTACAATGGAAAAACCAGATTCAGTTCATGATTTATAACTCGCAACACTTTTTCTGAAACATTCTGTAGTTTTTAGCATTAATACTACATGCATGTAGGGCCAGGAAGCTAAATAAATTGATAAAGTGTATCTGCAGAATAAAAATATTTATATATTTACAAATTACAAACCCTCAAATAACTTAGTGTATAGATTTATATACATGCTTTATAAGTCAGAATATGAGAGACAGTTGAATTAGTACATAAAGTTTTTATTTAAAGTTTTCCCCTTCCAAGCAAGCTTCATTTACACATTCTAATACTGTACAAAATTTACATTCTCTGTGATTTATTTATTTATTCACTCTTCACTTTCTAATAGTTTACGCCTTTCTGAAATACAGAAAGCTTTACTTATAGTTTTCATAAATGCTTTTATTTATTTTGGCTAGAAATAAAAAATAAATGAAGAACAAGTCCAAGGAAAGCAAATACCCTTGTATAAACTGACTTTTGGAAGAGATGGGGACTATTGACGATAAAAGGTTTTGAAGGAGACCTTGTATTCTTCATGACATCGGCTGGGAATTTTATCACAAAAAACTGTAACCTTTCTTTCTATGTATTCATATGTGATCAAGGAAAAAGAAATGAAAAGCTGATTCCACTGGATATATATATTTTTATATATATATATATTTTTACAACGGATCCTTTGGATCTGAACATACAAATAAATACAAAAACAACAAGGATTGCACTTTACTGTAGAAATGGCATTGGATTCCAGTACACCCATCCATCTTAACATGCTCCACAGTGAAACCTTGTCACCAGGGCAATTTTAATTGGTGGCTTCCCTATGTGGTTAGTTTTGAACGACATACATGTTGAGGGATTTGAAAACATCTCTGGGTGATTCACAAAATGTTTTAGGCTTTGATTTGTTCCTAATTGTTGTTGTGGCAGCTCTGAAGAGCTTGAAAATCAAATCCACGTTTCTGCTAGTTTTTCTCTATTATAGGTCACTCTGATACTGTCTCATGCTTTTCTGACCTTCTGCTCCTAAATTCCTCGTGCTTCTCAAGACAGCTAGTGATGGCTCGCTTTACTGAGCCCAGGCATTTTCTAGAACCGAAGGTATGGAAGAGGGAGAGCTGTTGTTTGAGGAGCTACGGTTTGCTCCTTAGGCTCTTTGTGACCCCATGGACTGCAGCCCGCCAGGCCCCTCTGTCCATGGGATTCCCCAGGCAAGAATACTGGAGTGGGTTGCCATGCCCTCCTCCAGGGGATCGTCCCAACCCAGGGACTGAACTCATGTTTCTTCAGCCTCTTGCACTGGCAGGCGGGTTCTTTACCACTAGCACCGCCTGGGAGGCCCTGTTCACTCCTTATATCCTGCCCCAAATGAGAAAGCCTGAGCCTCTATAAACTGAATAGTGCATTTTGTTTTAATCTTTTGGATAAAACTGAGGACACAGAATTTATGACTCTGGCTAGCCTGGAACCGATAGGGCAGAAAGAAGTTGCTACAAGAGCCAATATCTTTTTCTTCTCCATTCCCACGAGGTGCTGTAAGGGGCAGAAGGTATATAAAATGAAGTTCTAGGGAAACAAAAACATTCCTCTCCAGTCTTACATGATTTTCTATAACTGTGTTGCCTACGGAATCTGTGAAGCTGCCACAGGTTAGGAATATAGAATCAGTGGCCATTTCTGTAATGTAGTATGAGTGTTTGGGTGGGTCAAATTTGGAATCATTCATGAACACAATATCCCCAAAACTTCAACATAGATCACATGCAAGTAAACTACAATGCACAATACTGATCTCAGGTCTCTCGGGGGGCACTCCTCTGTATTTTCTTTCTCCTGTTGAAAGTTGAGATCCACGTGGGGGATTTCGTAAAGCTGAGACAAGTTAAAACCAGTCTGAAATGGAAGAGTCTGTCACGGCAGGAAGTTTGATGTGATCCGAGTTACAGACAGAGTTTCCGTTCAAGAACAGGTCTTTTCCTTTTGTAGCTTCTTGTAAATCATCAGACACTAAAGTGGGTTTCGGCAGATGTACCATTAGAATGCATTGTTCTGGCTACAATAGGGATGTCACTTGTCACTGCTTCCTAGAATGTGTCATTCCGTGGTTTCCTGGTGTTATTTGTTGTAAGGTACGCAGGCGGGCAGGATAACTGTTGCGCAGGCTGGCCCCGCCAGTGGTTCTGCCACATCTCCTTCAAGTTCTGTCCAGCTGCCTTTTTCTGGACAATAGCATATTGTGGATGACTTGTAGGCTCCCTGGAATGGAGAGCAGAGAGCCTTAGGGAAGGCTCTTCAGAGAAGCGCCATGGCAACCTTATTTATCACATCTACATTGGGATGGTTTACAAATCCTTTATGATAACTTAGCCCATGTTGGAAATTATCCTTCTGCTTTAAGTTTTAAAAAGGAAAATTTATCTTATATATTCTATGATAACTTACCCCAAGTTGGAAATTATCCCTTAAGTTTAGATAAAGAAGTAATTATCTTAAATATTTAAATAATTGAAGCAAATTGGATTTTAGATTATCACCTCACTTTTCCATTTTTTATCTTACTACTATAAAGAATCAGAGACAGAGGGTTCAAAACCAGTTTAAAATAAACTGCAAATGAAGGTTTGTCAACTTCTTCACGTTGATTCATTTGTTTTCAAGGGGCCACACGAGAAATAAAAAATGTCTTTGATATTCTTTCCTTTGTCAACCTCAGCGGCTAGTGCTTGTATAATTCCCTTTCTTAACCAAAGCAGCCTTGTTTTTTTACTATAGGCAAGGAAAAAAAACAAAAATCCCAACCAACATAATCATTTTCTGGTTCCAAACATACATACGTTTGCAGCTAGCAATGTATGCCAGCAAATAAGGAAGTAGATGAATATCTAATGATAAATGTCATGAGTACAGTTTGCTTCCACAAGACTATAACTTTTAAGGCTCTTCAAAACTTTAAATAACAATCATGTTGGATGCAAAAGGAATGAGGCCAATTAATACTATTAAAACCCCAAATCAATCTAATAAAACCAACACATATATATATATATAGGAAAATATAGTCATCATTTCAAAAGTGGCTGTGTAGACCATTAGACTTATGTCTTCTGATACGTCATTTGAATTACATAGCCCCCCTCCTGTGTATTCTTGCTATTAACAAAATAAATTAAAAAAAAAAAAGCTGAACTCAGGTCCTTAGTGATAACAGTCTATAGGAACTATGGAGACAGGAGACTGTTTTTAAACGTCAACACAAGGAAATCATTAGCCAATACCAGAATGTTGGATATTCTATAAGATAACTGACCTTGCTGTTTCAACAAGTCAACAATATGGGACAGAACGAGGGGCAGGCGTAATTCTCCAGACTGTGGGGGATGTATGAGATATAATAGCAAAATATAAGTGAGGCCTTTTGAATCCTAATTAGAACATGTCAATTTGAAAAGCAGAATTTTTTTCCAGATCAATGGGATAAACTTGAAAATGGATAGGATATAAAGCAATTACTGTTGGTTTTATTGGGTGTAATAATGATAGTATGGTTATATAAACAAGTGTTATTTTAAAAGAAATATTGGAGCATTTAGGTTGAAATAATATGTCTAGAATTTGCTTCAAATTGCTTCAACCAAATATTTTTAGAAGGAGGAGAGATAAAGTAAGTATTGCAAAGCACTGATTGTCGAAGTTGGATGGTGCACTAATGAGGGCCCACTGAGCTCTCAGTTTTTGTGTATGTTTGGAAATTTTTATGGTAAAGAGGGGGGCAAAGTGGAAAGCAATGGCAAATTACATAATCCTAAATAGAATTTGTGGATAACTGAGCAATTATTTTCTATTTTCTATGCTTTGCTGGTCAGAAACATTTCAGACTCTCCTAAACAGATTTAACAGACATCTGTAAAACCACTTCAGCCCGACTTTTAGCTGGAAAGCATGAGGATAGGAGAGAAGCAGAGACCTACCGCATTTTGTGCTACAGATGACCAGATAGCAAGCCAGCTCTACAGTAACCACACTGATTCTATTTTACTGCTTAAAGTAATTTACTGTGTGCATATAAACATGATACTCTTAAAGGTATTTGTGTGGGTGGTAACACATTTGGAGGGACATGAAAAGTAAGCACAAGCAAAAGGAGGTTGAGGAGGTAAATGTACACACATACCATACTCCAGCTGTAGCCTCCCACCAGGTAAATGCTGTCATCGAGCACTGCACAGCCAGGACCACTGCGACCCTCTAAAATGGGTGTCTGGAGAATATTCCACTGGTCACCTTTAGGGTCATAGCATTCCACCAGCATTACATCAAGATGGGAGAAACCTAAGTGACATAGCAAAATGGAATCATCAAAGAATAAGCTCTTGGGATTCCAATTTAAGGCTAGGGCTTCTTTTAAAATAAATGACCAGAGCCAAGAAATAGACAGCTATACATTTGAAGATGTATGTATAAATTTATGAGTGAAATCAGGAGTTGTCAGAAAGACCTAAAGAGCAAACGAATAAAAAAATCCTCCCAAACCCCAATCCTTGATGTTTTGGATTAATTTAAAGCAAAAATGCCTGGCTAGATGTCATTGGCAAAGGTTGATTTACCTTGGAGTATCAGCAAAGATTTATTTAAATCTTATTAAAAAGCTTTAGCAATACATGAACCGTGAAATTCCAGATGTTCAAGCTGGTTTTAGAAAAGGAAAAGGAACCAGAGATCAAATTGCAACATCCGCTGGATCATTGAGAAAGCAAGAGTTTCAGAAAAACATCTATTTCTGTTTTATTGACTATGCCAAAGGCTTTGACTGTGTGGATCACAATAAACTGTGGAAAATTCTGAAAGAGCTGGGAATACCAGACCACCTGACCTGCCTCTTGAAAAACCTATATGCAGGTCAGGAAGCAACAGTTAGAACTGGACATGGAACAACAGACTAATTCCAAATAGGAAAAGGAGTATGTCAAGGCTGCATATTGTCACTCTGCTTATTTAACTTCTATGCAGAGTACATCATGAGAAATGCTGGGCTGGAGGAAACACTGGCTGGAATCAAGATTGCCAGGAGAAATATCAGTAACCTCAGATATGCAGATGACACCACCCTTATGGCAGAAAGTGAAGAAGAACTAAAGAGCCTCTTGATGAAGGTGGAAGAGGAGAGTGAAAAGTTTGGCTTAAAGCTTAACATTCAGAAAACGAAGATCATGGCAGCTGGTCCCATCACTTCATGGCAGATAGATGGGGAAACAGTGGAAATAGTGGCTGATTTTATTTTTCTGGGCTCCAAAATCACTGCAGATGGTGATTGCAGCCATGAAATTAAAAGATGCTTACTCCTTGGAAGGAAAGTTATGATCAACTTAGAGAGCATATTGAAAAGCAGAGACATTACTTTGTCAACAAAGCTCTGTCTAGTCAAGGCTATGGTTTTTCTAGTGGTCATGTATGGATGTGAGAGTTGGACTATAAAGAAAGCTGAGGCCTGAAGAATTGATGCTTTTGAACTGTGGTGTTGGAGAAGACTCTTGAGTGTCCCTTGGACTGCAAGGAGATCCAACCAGTCCATCCTAAAGGAAATCAGTCCTGAATATTCATTGGAAGGACTGATGCTGAAGCCAATAGTTTGGCCACCTGATGCGAAGAGCTGACTCATTTGAAAAGACCCTGATGCTGGGAAAGATTGAGGGCAGGAGGAGGAGGGGACGACGATTAGATGGCTGGATGGCATCACCAACTCAATGGACATGGGTTTGGGTGGACTTCGGGAGTTGGTGATGGACAGGGAGGCCGAGGGTGCTGTGGTTCATGGGGTCACAAAGAGTCAGACACAACTGAGTGACTGACCTGAATTGAACTGAAAAAGCTTTAAAATAGTAATAGTTAAAGCAAGCATTTTATAGACTGCTTATAATAATCTGGTTCTTTTCGAAGTGTTCTATATGAAGGAACTCATTTAATCCTCTCAACCACCCTATAGATATTTCTACATTATATTCATTTTATAGATGAGAAACTGAGGAACAGATGGAATTTTAAACTAAATAAGTCACATAGCCTGTAGCTAGGCTGAGATTTGAAACCAAATGAATAGGCTTCAAAAGTTACACTTTTACAGACTAAACTTTATTGCTTTTCTTAAGTGAATATTCAATTCTCTCAAAATCGTTTACTTTTTTGATAGTCTGATTATGTAAGCACTTGTGATGATGTGCTTTAACTATTATGAACTTGAAGATACTTACTTAAAAATGACACTTATATAGAACTTATTACATTTAGGGGGTAGATATGTATCGCTAAATAACAGAAAAAATGTGCATATCTAACCTGTGGTTTAAGAAGGGTATATGATTGGAAAATAAATGCATGAACAAAGGTGAAGTTGTTTAGTCATGTCCAGCTCTTTGTGACCCCACTGACTGCAGCCTATCAGGCTCCTCTGTCCACAGGATTTTCCAGGCAAGAGTACTGGAGTGGGTTGCCATTCCCGTCTCCAGGGGATCTTTCTGACCCAGGGATTGAACTCAGGTCTCCCACATTGCAGGCAAACTCTTCACCATCTGAACCACCGAGGAATCCCATATATGGGTATATGATTGGAAAATAAATGCATAGAATGACCTTATGTGCCATGCCCAGGTGGCCTGTATTTCATTTCATTCAGTTTCAAGAATCATGGAAGGTTAGAGCCGGAGGAGAGTTTAGAGACCAACTTGACCAGCTTCTTCATTTACAGATGAGAAAACTGAAGCTCAAAGTGATTCCACAATGTTTTCAATATCACAGCTGTCTTTGCTTTCCTGTAAAATTTAGTGCTACACACATGCACACAAACTACAAAAAACTTGCTGCCATATGCATAATAAGGAGGGAAAAGAGTCATATATGGTGCTAAAAATACTATGTTACTTATTAAATAAGCAAATGGAAAGAAGTTGAGAATCATAGATGGTTTGATATTCAGCTCTTCAAAGAAGTAATTCTAAATTTAGACATGAAATTCGGTTTTCTTTAAGAAAAATCACATTCATTTCTTTGTGCAGCTCTAAAAAAAAAAAAAAAGTTCTTTATGATGATTACAAAAACAATTTTCTGGAAAAAATCCATTACTATAATTTGGTGATAAGGGATAATTTATTTTACTGAATTCATTGTTACAACCAATTGTTTGTACTTTTCAGTTATTAATGCTCTTGTTTTTTATTTTCTGTAGACATCATTATTCATTTCTTTAATGTGTGTGGTAACTTCAAAATAATCCTATCTGCAGGAGAGCCAAAATAAGTGCTTGCCCAAGGGTACTGCTAATTTGCAGAGTAGATTTTATTTGGTCAACATGTTTTATACATGGTTAACTATGATTATCTAACGAGAAACCCCCTTAGCAAGAAACATGAGATGCAAATGTTATTGTGATTTAAAAAAGAGGACCTTTCAAATGATTTCCTCCAATTGCATATAAGCGATCATTCATTACAGCCAAAGTGTGGATAGCGCGTTTTGTGTTCATATCTTGTTTTCGAGCCCAGACATCCATGACAGGGTCATAGCAATATAGCCACGGGACATACTCTCCATTGTGTACACCCCCTGTGAATTAAACATAGACACACAAGTCAAGAAAGTGCCTTGGAACTGAACTCTGTAGCAGAAAGTGGAGGAATGACTTGCCTGAAATGTATATTTTCCCATTGTGCACTGCTCCTGCATGAGCAGCCAGAGGCTGTGGCAAAGAAGACACGTAACGCCATTCATTCGTTTCCAGGTTATAGCACTCCACGCTGGACAAGTAACCAGTTTCATTCCGTCCACCAATCACATATAAATGTTTGTCCAACCGGCATGCATAGAAACTGGCTCTTCTACAATGAAAAAACAAAAAACAAAAAAACACCCCTCTGTAAATACAAAGTAGCCCAATCAGTCAGGGAAAGTGGGAGCATCCTGCTTCAGAAAAGGGTGCTGTGTGAGCTTAGTCACTCAGTCGTGTCTGACTCTTTGTGACCCTTTGGACTGTAGCCCACCAGGCTCCTCTGTCCATGGGATTCTCTAGGCAAGAATACTGGAGTGGGTTGCTATGACCATCTCCAGGGAATCTTTCTGACTCAGGGATAGAACCCTCATCTCCTGTGTCTTCTGCATTGCAGGCAGAGTCGTTACCTGCTGAACCATCAGGGAAGCCCCAGAAAGGGTACAGAGCTTTGGACATTACACATAAGACTCCTTGCTAAATCAGAGACCTTGAATAGTAATCATCTATAATGCCCATCCTGGTTAACATTATTGACACTAAAATCACAGTAGAGGAGAAATTTACAACTCTTTGTTTCAGCTCTTTTTATCTTGCTTTTATACACTATTCAAGTGTTCACTAATGTTTGGGATATTTGGTACCTTGTAAAGATATCACAGCTCAGTAAGACAAAGTGAAAAATGAGGTAGATAATGTAACAATAATAAATTATCTTGACATTCACTTTCTTTATGGTCCTTCAAGGGTCATTGTTCCCAATTTATAAGAGAACTACATCATCAAAATTTTTCTTCAATTATCTTTTTTTTTCTTTTTCCCCTAGTATGACTGCAAGTAGAGAAACTTTTCGGACTGAATATAGTGTTGACATTTTGCTCTTAGGAATTTCATCTGTGTAGCTTTTGATGTTCTTACAAAGCCATAGGATATTTTAAAATCTCTTTTCAAGAAAGACTATTTATTAAATTATCCCACCTTCCCTCACAGACAAAAGACATGCAAGTTGTATTGAAAGGATTGGAGACAGGAAGGCCTTTCTGAGGGAAAATACAATCTAGGAGTGAGAGATTGAGGACCTGAAACAGAGTTCTAGTAGAAGACATGGAAAGTGGGGATGCAAGATATATTAAAGGAAGATGTAAAGCTTAGCAACTAATAATATATAAGAGCTGAGGGAGAACAGAAGTTGGACGAGGACTCAAAAAGTTAGAGTTAGGATGACAAGGTTGCAACCTTAAGCAAGACTTTAATCTTTAGCTTCTTTTTTTCTCATTGATGCTACTGGGATAATATACTTCACAAGGATACCATGTGGGTCAATACTGGAAAAGAATAATTGTGAAGTGCCAAGCCCTTCAGAGGCTTTCCAGGTGGCTCAGTGGTAAAGAATCTGCCTACCAATGCAGGAGACTCAGGAGACTCAGGTTTGATCTCTGGGTCAGGAAGATCTCCTGGGGGAGGAAATGGCAACCTGCTCCAGTATTCTTGCCTGGGAAATCTCATGAACAGAGGAGCCTGCAAGGTTATGTATGGGGTCACAAGGAGTTGGATACAACTGAGCATGCATGCACAAGCCCCTCAGAGAACATAACTTATGTTTGATGAATTAATGGTCTTTATAAAATGTTGTAAAAATTATTTATAAAATTTTATAAAAATTGATGCCAAGACTCTTGGGCAAAGTCAATAGCAAAATAAAGAATCCTAGAGGTTTTGAATCAGGTAAACTTATATTGTTTGAAGATTTTCCAAGCTGTGCTTATAAAGTGTCAAGACCTCTGGGAAGCAGTATATAGCATCTTGAACAGTTAGGATTCTGGAATCAGATTGCCTGGCCATATGACATATTGTAAAGTGTGTGTCATAGTGTCAACATTTTGTTCACTCTCATGAGCTGTCAGTTGACATTGTCTGGATAAAAATAAAAAAAAATCAGCCATTGTGATGTTTGCATATAAACTTCTAATAGCATTTTCAGTGATGACTAAATTCTTTAATTTTTAGACACAATTTCGTACCATATACATGCACACTTAGTTGTGAGGTCATATCAACTCTTTGCCACCCTATGAACTGTAGCCTGCCAGGTTATATAGTTCATGGATTTTTCTGGCAAGAATACTGGAGTGGGTTGCCATTGCCTCCTCCAGGGGATCTTCCTAACCCAGGGATCAAATTCGCATCTCCTGTGTCTCCTGCATTGCAGGAGGACTCTTTACCGCTGAGCCATCGGGGAAGCCCATATACATACGGCATATGTTATAGATGGTGATGTATTCAGTTTTTTCCAGTTTTATTGAGGTGTAATTGACAAAACTATAATAAATATAAAGGGTACAGTGTGATGATTTGGCACATGCATACATTGTAAAATGACTTTCACAATCAAGTAAATTAACACTTCATCAGCTCACATATTAACCTCTATTTTTGTTTGGTGAGAACATTTAAGATCTACTCTTATTTCAACTGAACAGTAAGTATTATTAGCTATAGTTATCATGCTGTAATTAGATCCTCAAAACTTACTCATCTTGCAATTGAAAGTTTGAAACCTTTCATCAATCTCTCCCTATTTCACTCACCCCTATCCTCTGGCAGCCACCATTTTAATCACTATTTCTTTACCTTTGACTTTTAAGATATGATTCTACATATAAGTGATATACAGTATTTGTCTTTCTCAGTCTGGTTTATTTCACTTGGTGTAATCACCTTCAGTCTCATCTATGTTTGTCATGTAAATGGCAGAATTTCCCTCTTTTCTGTGGCAGAATAATATTCCAGTATATATGTGTGTGTGTGTGTGTATAAGCTTCTCAGGTAGCACAGTGGTAAACAATCTGCCTGCCAATGCAGGAGATGCAAGACACCTGGGTTTGATCCCTAGGTTGGTAAGATCCCCTGAAGGAGGAAATGGCAACTCACTTCGGAATTCTTGCCAGGAAAATTCCATGGACAGAGGAGCTTGGAGGGCTACAGTCCATGGGATCACAAAGAGTTGGACACGAGCACATACTTGCATATTTATATATACACCACATTTTCTTATCTGTCAACAGACACTTAGTTTGTTTCCATATCTTGGCATTTCTGAGTAACTGCAAGGAGATCCAACCAGTCCATTCTGAAGGAGATCAACCCGGGATTTCTTTGGAAGGAATGATACTAAAGCTGAAACTCCAGTACTTTGGCCACCTCATGCAAAGAGTTGACTCATTGGAAAAGACTCTGATGCTGGGAGGGATTGGGGGCAGGAGGAGAAGGGGACGATTGAGGATGAGATGGCTGGATGGCATCACGAACTCGATGGACGTGAGTCTGAGTGAACTCCGGGAGTTGGTGATGGACAGGGAGGCCTGGCGTGCTGCGATTCATGGGGTCGCAGAGTTGGACACGACTGAGCGACTGAACTGAACTGAACTGAACATGGGAGTGCAGGTGTCTCTTTAAGATCTTGATTTTGGTTCCTCTGGATACACTGTATATGCAAAAATGGGACTGCTGGAATATAAAGTTCAGTTTTTCAGGATAGTCCTGGACTTGTTAGCATCATTGTTTATTTGAGAGTTTTTTTCCTATATTTTCTTGATGGTTTTGACAGAAATGTGTGCTGTAGAAAACTCAGAAAGATGATAAAGAGAGCAATAATGGAAAAAGAATGTTACGAAGGAGAACGAAGAACAGGTGAGATAGATTTCACTAAATAAAGTTTGCTGCTAACCTGGGCCAATGTCTTCTGAGGGGTATGTGAAGTTCTGAAATTCTAAAAAAGTCTTTTAAATAAAATTATATATATATATATATAGTGACTATGCACACACACACACACACACACCACACAATGCTTTTGTTTAGTTGTAAGTTATGTCTGACTCTTTGTGACCCCATGGACTGTAGCCCACCAGTCTCCTCTGTCCATGGTATTTCACAGGCAACCATACTGGAGTGGGTTGCCATTTCCCTCTCCAATATATTATAAATATGTGTACATATATGTTGTGAATGTGCATTTTTGGAGGCATATATTTGGAGAGAAAGATTTTGAGGGGAATTTTTAATCAGATTATTAAGGGAATTTAAAACCTAAAAATTTGAAATTTCTTGGTATAAGGACATAACTCATCTAAACATAAAATTAGGTTAAAAACAATAGCAAAATTAAGTGCACATAGGTAGACCCCTAGTTCCTTCCATTTCTCTAGCCAGATTTCAATTGCTCTCTTATTGAATATGACAGGTCAAGGTTGCTTTACTAGTGCTTTTACCTTCTCAAGTTAAAATATTTCATTGAAAAGACTGACATGTCTATGAAAATTTGTACTAAAGTAACAGATATATCTTTGCATCACTGACACAGGGTAGGTCAATATCTCTCTTCTGTATGATTCTATTACAAGTTTTGGAACCTCTGAAACAAGTTACTAATTTTACTAATAAACCATCTTTAGTGGGCCAATTCCATACTTTGGACCATGTTAGTTGCAATATACTATATTCTAAGTTCTTTGTATTATATGTACTATATTCTGGTCTAGAAAAGAAAAAATGCTAGTCATAACAAGCAGGAAACTCTCTATTAAATTAAGTTTAGGTAGTGGAGAATCAGAGAAAGATCTTCTGGCAGTGTCTGGCAGTGTGAACTCCTTTTATCTTGTCTACAGTTTAATTTTCTCCCTCTTTCTGATCCTGCTCCTTCCTTCCTCTCTTCACCCTAGGGAGCTGTCAGAGCTATCTTTCTATCCCGGACATTCCTAATGTGATGTTCCATGTGTACTCCTAACTTTATCCACACAGTGTCACTGTTAGGTTCTGAATGGGGGAAAAAAAAAATCAGTAGGTTTCATTTCCTGATGAAAAGTGCATTTTTATGTAGAAATTTTAATAGCTAAGGTTCTGAGTCTCTGACTTATTCCCTTGCATGCCCAAAGTGAGAATTCATGAAATGCATTATAGAAGCACTGGGTAGTTAATGGTCTATCAGCAACTGTGAACATTTGCTTGAGGCTAAAATTTTACCACACCAGGTCTCTCCCGGGAATGCTTCCTGCCCCTCCTCCCCACATGAAGAGCACACCTGATTAGGCTACTTTATTTGGGGGCAAAAGGAAGCTTATTGAAGATTTTTTAATGGAATGACACTATCAGTATTTCAAGTTGTTTTTCTCTCCCCTCCACCCCTCCACCTCCTGTCCCAATGCCAGAGATGATAGTCAACGAATTGAGATAAGTTTAAAATGACTATCGATGCCCTCTACAAATATACTTTAAACATGTGTACAGTACAGATTTCTACAAGCCCTTTCTGAAGCTTAAGGTGGTCAGTTCATATCCTCAAGAGTCATACTGAGAGGGCTTCCCTGATGGCCCACTGTGTAAAGAATCCATTTGCAGTACAGGAGACATAGGAGATGTGGGTTTGATCCCTCAGTCGGGAAGATCTCCTGGAGTAGGCAGTGGCAACCCACTCCAATATTTTTGTTTGGAGAATCCCGTGGACAGAGGAGCCTGGCGGGCTTTTTAGTCCATGGGGTCGCAGAGTCCGACATGACTGAGCCACTAACACTTTCTTTTGCTATCTCTGTTTCAACCATCAGGTTAAAAATAACAGATTTAGTTAAACAGAATATTGTTTCTCATTGTTTCTTGTAAGGCTGCCAAAAACAAAGTATTTAAATTTGGAAACTTCTTTGATGTACATGCTTCTTGCTTTTCACTTACTCTGTGAAACAACTCTTTGTGACCCCATAGACGGCAGCCCACCAGGGTCCCTCGTTCCTGGGATTCTCCAGGTAATATTTCCATAAGAATAACACCTAAAATGTCTACTTTTTTTTGGGAAAACATAATTGAAATCACCAAAGCATTTTTATTGATCCAATCATTCATTTTTGCCCTCTTCTTACTGAAGAATCAAATCCTAAGTCTGAGACCAAAACAACTCTTGAGCTTTACATTTATCTTTGTTCTTTTGTCTACCCCCTTCTGTCGGCAACCTCATAGGTAGCAGACATACAATTCATGAGTTGACCTGTGGTTGAGTAAGCCTGGAGGTCATGTGCCCATTTCTTTGATGAACTGGGAGGGTGTTCTGCACTTTCATTATACTCTTTTGGAAGCTCTGATTAGGCAAGATATCTGAGGAATTTGCCCAGCCAGCTCTGCAAGAGTGAGTGACCCTAGAGGTGACTTTCAATGTGTTTCCATTATTCTTAATCAGTTTGGTAACTTCTCAGCATAGTAACAACTTCTCAGCAGTCTGGTAGCAGCTGAGGGTGTGAGGGGGATTCCCAGGTGGCTCAGCAGTAAAGAACCCGCCTGCAATGTAGGAAATACAGGAGACACAGGTTCAACCCGGGGTCGGGAAGATATCCTGGAGGAGAGCTTAGCAGCGCACTTCAGTATTCTTGCTGGGAAAATCTCATGGACAGAGGAGCCTGGCGGGCTACAATCCATGGCGCCACAAGGAGCCAGACATGACTGAAAGGACTGAGCACCCGGACACAAGGGAAGGAGGGAGGTAGGGAACTTCCGGTAAGTCTGATTTGTGGTCTATACAATGCAGAGCTAACTCAATTAAATATCTCAAGAAATCTCTTTTCTAATCTGAAGAGTATCTCATGTATTATCAATTTTTTTTTTCCTTCTTTGTTTAATCACCAATTAAACCACACTGGTAGCTAACTGTACTTGCTCGGGTGAATGGAAGCTTGGTAATGACAGAAGAATTTCATTTTAAGTTATGGATTGCTGCCCAGGTCAACCAACCCATAGGAGATATGGAGCTAGAAGATTGACTGGGCATTTGCGAGATCTGCCTTTTCCCATTCAGCTCTGGAAGGAGCTCTTTACTTGGTCTATCGAGTTGATTGTTCGAAATCTAAAAAAAACTTCTTTTACTAGGGACCTGACATGATATACCATAATGACTCGGAAAGAAACGTTAAACAGTCCATCCTGTCAACGGTGGCTGCCGGGTGCCGACAGACCATGGCAGGTCTTTTTATCAGGTCAATGAGCTGCTAAAAATTGTCTAAGTAGGACCCTGCCCTGATAGGCTATAGTGCCTCTGAGGAAGTCATTATAGAATATCAAGTAAACAATACACATTTAAAAAATTACTAATTAGGTTTTCCAGCAATACTTCTCATCCTTAGGGGCTCTACAGTGAGATAATTGACCGCGACGTGAGTTATGCCTCCCAAACCCAAGGCATGAAGGTTAATTATTGTGGTGAACAGCCCCCAGCAAAGGAGACCGTGGTGATGAGATGCTGACATCTCAAACATGTTTTGATGTATATTTAATTTTTTAAAATAAAACTTTTGGAATAGTTTGGATCAAAGGTTAAAGTGATACAGCTAACAATAATAGCAACCAGAAAATAACCCCAA
The DNA here is from genome assembly GCA_917880005.1 of Nanger dama. Classification (NCBI taxonomy): domain Eukaryota; kingdom Metazoa; phylum Chordata; class Mammalia; order Artiodactyla; family Bovidae; genus Nanger; species Nanger dama. The sequence goes on from CAKJTW010000084.1 coordinate 1,001,269, forward strand.
AAGGAGAGAAATTAGGTATGTTGGAGAAAGAAGCTTTCTCCACGAAAGAAGATCTTCTCTCAGGAAGCTTTTATATTATATGTATATACAACAGGAGGATTGAGAAATTTGTCAAGATATTAACTGAGCCAGAATAACCCCTTGAGGTACCTTTGAATTAGACATTCTTCTCTGTGGTCCTTAGACTATATTGTGCCTTGAAAATGACTAAAATGTTATTTTCAGTGTATAACTTTTAGCCCCTTGAAAGAGAGTTTCAATATCCTTATATGGAATGGTACTTTAGATATTAAGTTTATAGCAGAGCTTCTTACTCTCTTTTGACAGTAATGTACGTTTTTGAGTGAATGGTATGATCTGAAAATTTTTTACTTGGAATTCACGATTAAGGATTTAACTTGATCTCAGTGTAATCTGTGGTACTGGAGAAGACTCCTGAGAGTCCCTTGGACTGTAAGGAGATCAAGCCAGTCCATCCTAAAGGAAATCAGTCCTGAATATTCATCGGAAGCACTGATGCTGAGGCTGAAACTCCAGTACTTTGGCCACCTGATGCAAACAGCCGACTCACTGGAAAAACTCTGATTCTGGGAAACTGAAGGCAAAAGGAGAAGCAGGTGGCAGAGGATGAGATGGTTAGATAGCATCATCGACTCAATGGGCATGAATTTGAGAATATTCAAAGACAGTGGAGATAGTGAAAGACAGAACTGGGTGTGCTCCAGCCCATGGGGTTGCAAAGAGTTGAACATGACTTAGTGACAGAACAACAGTGTAATCTGATTGAATGTTTAAAAAGGAGATGTTAAGGTTGTGAAGGGATAAGAACAAAAATTATTTCTTAGTTCAACTGAGAAGAGAAAATAGGTTGCAGCTTATTGTTACTATTGTATCAGAAAATTTGCTCATGAGGATGTTGAGATATTATTTGGAAAGAACCAAGTGTTCAAGATTTAGTATGTGAATTTGCATGTATATATTAAGACATGGCTACCTGCCTAATAGTCAGGAGAACTGAATGTGTACAGACACAGTTGCCTTATTGTCCTTTGATGTTAGAAAACTTTGGTGAGATAAACACTGCATACATTAAAAATGAGAGGACACCTTGCAAAACTGACTTTTCATTAGATAGCAAATCACCTATTTTTAAACATCTGATGGGAGATGCTTGAGGAAGTAAACATAAGGAATTTGAGGTAGTGAGACTTGGAAACTTTAATATTGAAATATCTGCATCAAAATACATACATTGTGAGAATGGTGTTCTATATTTCAGTGAAAAGATTTGAATAAATTACAACTGAGAAGAGTAGAATAGCCATGAAATTGTAGCTCTGCTTGTCAAAAAAACTAGTGCAACATGGAAAAGGAAGACAAGCCATGGATGGGCATTATGCTAAGTGGAATAAGTGAGACAAAGATAAATACCACATGATATCATGGATGTGTGGAATGCAAACAATGCAACAGACTAGTGAATATAAAAAAAAGCAGCAGACTCACAGATACAAAGAACAAACCAGTGGTTACCAATTAGCAGAGGGAAGTGGGGAGGGGCAAGATAGGGTAGAGTATTAAAAAGTACAAATTATTAAGTATAAAATAAGTTACAAAGCTCTGTTATACAACACAGGGAACATACCCCATATTTTAAAACTACAAATGGAGTATAACCTTTAAAAATTGTGACTTTTTATATTGTACACTTATATAATATTACACAGCAACTATACTTCAATAAAAAAGTAAACTTTAATGTGAAAAAAACCAAGGAAGACAAATAATATAAATTCTTTCTTCCTACATTGGAACAAACACTTGACCTATAATTTTTCTCCATTGAGTTAATGAGGCAGTTAATCAAAGTTGGCCAGGCCGGGTTTTGTGTTTTGCCTCCAGTGTCATTCATTGGCTTTGTTTAGCATACCTTATCATGGAAAATCATTCAGTATCCTTCCTTCAGGAAAAGCAGCCACAAATGTTTCAGACACAGAGATAAACACTTACCGTTCTTGCATGGGCGGAAGTTGTATCCAGCTATTAAATCGGGGGTCATATCGGCTGACAAAATTTGTGCTGTGTTTTCCTGTAAAGATATATTTGAGACACTTAAAACTTAAATTCCTTTGTTGTTTTGCACATTGAATAGGGTTTTAGAAGAGGCCCCTGTTCTCTGGTTTAACAAACAGATGAAAATAGAGGGACTATCTAACACGGTATGAGAATGAGGAGTCAGAACAAAAATCTATGTGCCACTTTAAATATTTTTCTCCTTTTTTCTTCTTTTCTCCTCTACTTTTTTGGAGGGGATGAGTTAGAATAAAAAGAGTGAAGTGAAAGTAATAATAAACATAAGTCAACCATAATAATAAAAGCAGATATGTTTATCAAACTAGTTTTATCCCAAAGTTAGGGTAAAATTTCTGTGTTTCTGTATTTGCGTTTTAAAAACATGAAGTTATTATCTAATCATAATCAGTCCAGAGACTACCTTGAATGATATCTCTGGTTAAAGTCTTTTGATTTTTTTAAAATGATTCAAGAATTCTAGCAGTGGTAGAGACCACTCTGTCTCCATGGAAATGATAGCACTCACTACAATAAGAGTTTGCATACGAAATCAGTTGTAGCCTATGTCTGTCAAGTAAGTTCTGCTTTTGCATTTGGGGAGCACACAGTTGCTGTAGCAGGTACGTCTGCTGAAATGTGAAACATGAGTCCTCAGAGCTGGTTATTTAATAATCAGGTTATTTCCTCTGTTGAGCCTAAGAAGCACAGTAATGTCTCCCATGTGTCAAAATGAACCTTATTGTACATGCAGATTGACACCAAAGCAAGAAATACAAGCAAAGAGTGTGTTACATTTTTTGTACCATTTGAGATGATAATCATCTAAAATGCCTGAAGTCTTAACTCTAAGAGTCTGTTTTTTGTTAATATATGTGGGACTAACCATTGAAATATAGGTACTAAAATTCACTGCAGGAATAAACTGATAAGAGCATGTGTGTGCGTGTGTGTGTATATGCACTCACACAGGCACGAATACACCACACAATTATTAATTGCACAAATACACACTGAGCACCCACTATGTGTCTTTTATGTATTCTAGGTCCTGGGACTATATTGGTAAACAAAAAAGACAAAGTTCCAGTCCTTACAAGGAAATAAATACAAACTTGTAAACTTGTAAATTCATCAAGTGAAGATGAATGTTATAAAGAAAAATGAAGTGGGGATTGATCAAGGGAAACTCAGTTTCAGTACTATGGGCACCTGTTCACAGATACACTCTGAAAGTCATGCAAATATCTGCAGAATTAGAGTCTCAGACAGTAGGGAAAGTGAGCATGACCTCTCCCTTGGCTGGCCGTGGGTTCAAAACCAGCAAGAGTGCTGGGGCTGCTTGGACAGAAGTCAGAAGAATATGAAGGTCTGGACACGGTGTGCCTTGTGGCCTGATGCTGATTTTTGTCTTTTCTTCTAAGAATACTAGGAAGTCACTGGAAGGTTTCGAGCCAATGAGGAACATGGCCTCACTTCTCTCTTACTGTGACCATTCTGGCTGCTGTGTAACAGACAGACTGTAGAAGGGCTGCTCTGCAAGTGGGGGACCTGTCAGGATGCCATCACAACAGTCAAGGCAAGAGCTGGCTAGACTAATGAAGGTGGATGCAAGATATGGCCATGTTTGGGATCTGCTGTTTGGGCACAGCCAGCAAAATTTTCTGATAGACTGAGCATTGGTGTAAGAAAAGGTGAATAATTAAAGATGATTGCCAGAATTTTAGCCATAGTAACTGGTCAGGGGGCTTCTCTGGTGGCTCAGTGGTAAAGAATCTGCCTGCCAATGTAGGAGACGTAGGTTTGATGATTGATCTGGGACTATCCTCTGGGGAAGGAAATGGCAACCAACTCCAGCATTCTTGCCTGGGAAATCCCATGGACAGAAGAGCCTGGCGGGCTGTAGCCCATGGGTTTGCAAAAGAGTGGGACGTGACTTAGCAACTAAAACAACAACAATAACAACAACAACTGGTTGGAAAGTCATGCGGTTTGCTGAGGTGGGGAAGACCAGGCAGGAATAGTTGAGAGTTAGGGAGAGAAGCCAGGAATTTTGTTTTGGACTTAATCTGCAGAATCCTACGGGGTCTCAAAGTGCAAGTGGCTCATAGGCCACTGGCTAACTGAGACTGAGTTATTGTTTAAAATCACAGAAATGGAAGATAAAGAGTCCTGGAAGTGAGCTCTGGGGGAGAAGAAGAAAATCAGCAAAGGAAAGAAACTGTCAGAAGTAGGAAGGAAAGGGGGGTGGGAGTTTGGAAGCCATGTCAGACAGAGGAGTGCGGAGCGGAGAACTGCCCACAGGATCTGGAAACATGGCAGACACCATGACAAGCCTTGCTTACACAGTGGACAGGCGGGGGATGAAAGCCGAAGTGGGGACTCCTCAGGAGAGACTAAGACATAAGAAAGCAGAGGCAAGAGGATAGGAAAAGATTTTAGGGCTTTTGGCATCAAAAGCTGAAGATTACAGCTGGAATGTAGCATCAAGAGACATTTTTATTTGGTTGTTGGTTATGGTTTTAAATTCAGAAGTATTCCAAAGTCCTTGAGGAGGCAAAAGGGAATGAGGAGTAGACTTCAGACTGGAGCAGAAATAATAATAGGAGGGATTGCTGCTGCTGTGCTGGGCTAAGTCGTGTCTGACTCTTTGCAACCTCATGGACGCTCCTCTGTCCATGGTGTTATCCAAGCAAGAATACTGGAGTGGGTTGCCATTTCTTTCTTCAGAGCATCTTCCCAACCCAGGGATCGAACTGAGGTCTCCCACATTGCAGGCTGATTCTTTACTGTCTGAGCCACCAGGGAAGCCCGATAAGAGGGATATATTTATCTAAAATACATGGGGAGTGGGACTTTTCTGGTGGTCCCCTGGTTAAGATTCATTTTCCAATGCAAGGGGTGGTGGGTCGATCCCTGGTTGGAGAGTTGGGACCCCACATGACTGGAGGTCAAAGAACCAAAACATAAAATAGAAGCAATAATGTAACAAATCCAGTAAAGACTTTTAAGATAGTTCACATCCAAAAATCTAAAAAAATATCTGGGTAGCAATGGATTTGGTAGTAGCAAGATGAAGATTTTACTGTTTGATTGCTTCTATTCTCATTGGACTATGAAGCAAGGCAATCAGCTGAGAGTGAAGAGGGAGGTTTTGGAGAAAGAAGAATCCGAGGGAAGAGAAGGTGTGAAATAATTAACCCAGAGAGTGGAAGAGTGCATTGACCAGGGAAATTTAGTAGTGTTGGCTAGTAGCCAGCATGGCCGTATGATTTTCTATGTTTCCATTTAGTTGCTCAAGGGGAGGAGAGAGATGGAAAGAGGTGGGCTGAACCAGGACCAGGGCTTTTACCAGGCAAGAATAATAGGAGAGATGGACACAAAGGCTGCAGGTTTGTGCACTAATGTGACTACTAGGATGAGCAATGGACTGTAAGCTCAGTGAGGAGGGAAGTATGGGCATGAGGAGCTTCCCTGGGGCTCAGATGGTAAAAAATCTGCTTGCCATGCAAGAGACCTGGGTTTGATCCCTAGGTCAGGAAGATCCCCTGGAGAAGGGAATGGCTACCCATTCCAGTATTCTTGCCTAGAGAATTCCATGGACAGAGGAGCCTGGCGGGCTACAGTCCATGGGGTCACAAAGAGTTGGACATGACTGAAGTGACTTAGCATGCATGGACATGAAGGGATGATGGACAATGGCATTTCCATGATAATACTGGGGAACTGCTACATACAAGGGCAGCAGGAAGTAAAATCTGAAGACACCCTTTAAAGTGATGAGTTTAAAGCACGCAAGAGTGAACAAAGAAATAGAAAAGTTACCTGCCTCCAATAATATGAAGCATAAGGGCAAAGGTGAGGAACAGAACACAGTCCCCATTGGAGAGAGTGGCTGGGCTAACAGTCCTCTCAGAGAACAGTCAGACTTTGATTAGAAAAGAAGCTGAAGGGACATTTAGGGGAGAGTCTAGGGGAAAGTTTAAGGATTACAGGGGCTTCCCTGGTCGTGCAGAGGTTAAAGCTTTTGCCTGCAATGTGGGAGACCTGGGCTCGATCCCTGGGTTGGGAAGATCCCTTGGAGAAGGAAATGGCAACCCACTCCAGTATTCTTGCCTGAAGAATCCCATGGATGGAGGAGCTTGGTGGGCTACAGTCCATGGGTCGCAAAGAGTCAGACAGGACTGAGTGACTTCACTTTCACTTTAAGGATTACAAGGATATTGTTGATGTGCAATCATGAGTTCCAAGGATTGCATGGGAGGGTTTGGATCGCCTGGTTGGGTGGTAAATCAAGGTTTATTTGGGAATTACAGAAAGAGTTGGGGATTATAGAAAGAGCTATGCGTGCCAGAAGTAAGTATGACTCCAAAGACTTGGATTTCACAAAGGGAGGCTCCAAATCAAGGAAGGATTATGTCTAGAGTTGGTTTGTAATCAAGTTTTTGTAGAATTTACAATCATTTCCCTGTAGAAAAAGTCATTCTTGACAGTTATGTTCCAAGATTAATTCCCAAATATATCCAAAGATGAATGTTTTCAAGAGGAATATAGAATACACCCACCACGAATAAGAATGTTTCTCTGTGATGCTTGGTTTAGAATTTCCATTTGGAGGAAGACAATGGGGCATAGGACCTGCACATGCTGAGCACTGGTGGTAGAAATCAACAATCGGCTTTGCTTATCGGTGGTAAATGGTAGTGACTGTCACTCAGAGAAAAGGCTGAGCTAACCGCTTGTGTGATTTTGATGGGAAATGAAGAAAGAGTTTTCAGACGCAAAGTTGGTGGTATGGAAAAGAGGCTAGGATGAAGGATGAGGAGATAAAAGAAGAAAGATGTTCTGAAGTTGGCAAAGGATGTGCAGAGGGGATAATAAATCTCAGAAGGAACGAGTGAGGTAGAGTAAGGAAAGTGAGATAAAATGAGGACAGTTATTTCCTCCTTGTGCCTTTCACTGACCCTACTTAGACGCCTGAGGGGGTGGCCACAGGCAATGGAATTCTGGATTACTCTTCACTTCATTAGTTTCTTCTCATCTTTTCCATTTTCTTGTAACTCTTCCTCCATTTCTCTCTCTTTTTTTCTTATGATGTCCGGTCACCAGACACAACTGTTGTCTATCACTTGAGTGATAAAGTGGGGGCAACGAAGTGGCAGTTTTAAGCCAGTGGTAGAGGGGAAGGAAGAAAAAAGGAAAGGAAATCTCCATGGGCAGTTTTTCTGGGGGAGTTAATATTGGTAAGTGACAAATGTAAATTGGTTCTCTATAAGATGGGGCACAACAGAATATAGGCATTTATATTAGAATATTACAAAGCAGTCTATCACTAATGTCATCAGGAACAAGACTTTCCAGCCTTCCCTTGTCATATGTTAATTTTCATCTGGCTTTCAAAAAACAATTCTGCACAATCTTCCTTAGATAAACCTGCTGGCTGCACACTCTTTCCTCTTATAAATGTTCCACTCTGTTCAAATCACTTGCAGGGAAGAAGAGGTCAAACAGGAGAGTTCACAGTGGATTATATATCTACCAGGGCTTTTTTGTTTGTTTGTTTGTTTGTTTGTTTTGGTAACACATGGAATCCGTCATTGCAAAGAAAAGTTAGAGAAGATATAATAAATAACATTTTTGTTCCTGATCCAAATCTGTTTCTCCCCAAAGCCCAGAAACTGTCTTTCTAACACTGAAAGATATGAGGCAACAAGGCAGATCTTGAGAAAGACTGTCCCTTTCTCTTCAAAGAAATATTCTTGGAGGGTAGCCTGGGCTGTTTTCCTTTAAGATTTCCTAGAATGAACAGATGTAACAATTTTCTATAATTTGCCTTGGTGCAGATGCTGAAAGAGAACATTCACCATAAAATATATGCAGTATATGTAATTTCAGCTGGCTGTTCTGGGGTTTTAAAGTAAAAATGTGTACCTGCAAGCTGTTTTATGGTTTCTCAGTCATAATGATCTCTGTTACAGAGAAGGCTACAATGGCAACCCCTCCTTCACCTGCAAGGTTTCCAAAAATATCTTGATACTTTTGCATGTTCTGCAAGGCGCTGCAAGGCGCAGTGTTCTCCCCGTGTTGGGTTTGGGAAGGGTATTCAAATGTTTTGTTTCTCTTTTTGACACAATTACGAAGTAATTGCATCAACAGGGAAGATGGTGGATAATCTGTGGATGAAACCCTTGCAAAAGATGCTGTAGCCCGAAGAGGCTTTAAGTAATAAAGGCTGCAGAGGAACTTCAGCTAAGGTTACCTTCAGCACGACGGCAACGGCAAATGATGTTTACTTATTGAAACTGTGTGTTGTTATCCTGATAAAATGGGAGAAAATTGGTGGAGAAGGTGGTAAGAATTCTTCATAGCTGCCACTTGCTACCTGCCTCCGGGGAGTCTGGGCTTATGCTGGGGGCATTCCTCAGGGGATGGATAAGGAGAGGGGGCTGGGCGTCACAGCGAAGCCAAATCCCCAGACAGTCTTTGAGTGAACGCACTGCTGCGTACCGTCCTCTGCCAGCTCAACGGTTGACCCTCCCTCCAATTGTCAGCCCCCATCACTGACTACTTCATTTGTCCCTGCTGCACAGAAATATGTTTTCCACGGTAATTACAAGATGGATTGCCACCAGCGCCTCTCATCACATACTTGTTGAGCATCTACTACTAAGTGGTTCAGTAGTTACCATTAGGGTTCCATTGGTCCTCTCCGCCCAACACAAACAGGAAGTTTTCCACCTCCACGACGCAGTGATGGGCACTGTTGTAGGGCATGACTAGAATTGAGAAGGAAAAAAAAAAGACATATGAAAATTTTCATCTTAGGACTTGATACCCTGGTTCACAAGTTATGTGCTTTCACCAAAATGCACAAAACATGAGACTAAGTCAGAAGGAAGAAGAGCATACAGACGGCAGAGCGGGGCACCCCCAGTCCACAGGGCTCAGTAGTGTGTTTCCAGCAACTGCCAACCCCACCCCTTTGGATGAATTTTACATAATATTATTCCGCAGATCAGTCAAGAACAACAAGTCGCACTGCTTTCGATTCTTAAGTTCTGCTCACCTGCCTGATGATGGGGATCGCAGTCTAAAACCATGAATGACACTCCCAAACGGTCAGGGCTGGGGGTTCCGTCTTGGAAGAAATCCCCCAGCATCCACTGGAGCCATTAAACTGCTCTGCCCAAACTTGGCTTGCTAGCAATCTTTCCATAAACAGACTCAGGGTGCTTGGCTGTTTTCTATTCCACAGCAATGAGCAAGCTGAATTTCCATACAGTTTTAAGTTTTTAAATTAAGGTCCTGCTGATTTAATGCCTTCTCCAAATGTATACGCTTAATTTCCTGTACAATGTCATTAGCAGCACAATCACACATTTTCTATCTATCTGCTTAAGAGCTCTTCTGGAACAAAGATGAAAACTGTCGGGAGCATCCCAAACATCCATTCCCCTCGTCTTGCCCTGCTCTGTCCCTGAATGCGGTGCCTGTGAAGAGGGGGAATGTGATTCAGAAAAATCCACCAAAGCCAGGTTGCCCTATCTGTTCTCATGCACATGTTCGTTGGGGAGACACATATGACCAGAATAGGACACCCCTGTTAGCCCGTATGTGCAGTGCTGCGTTCGTCTCTGCTATTATATCACATCGTGAATGTAAACATACATGGCATTAGCTGTCATACCACGGGCAGTGTGGTTTGGGCCCAGTGACACCAGTAGGAAAAATGATGTCCTTGTTCAGCTCATCATATGGGCACCTTAAATCTAGGTGAGGACAAATGGGGAGGTGATATGCATGTTCAGCCAGGGAACTTATTGCTTGACACGGATCAACAGAGCACTTAAGAAACCAGTGCAGTGAGAAATCAATATGAGTCAGGGCCAGCTCGTACTCTGTACTCTTTTGCCAGTGGTGAGAGGGAGATAGGGAGACAGAGAGAGAGAGAGATGGAGGGAGAGAGAGAGGGAGACAGAGAGAGAACGAGCCTATCTTATAACCCAATTTATCTGAGATGATACTTATCTCTCATTTCCCTTTGTATTTTTAATATCTTCTATTTTTCTTAGAATGTACTTACGCTGGCTAAGATATGTATACAAAAATAAGGAGAAACTGGCAGAGCTTTGAATCCTTATAACACACCTCCAGAAAGAGCAAATCAGATAGCTTAAGCCTCTTATTAAAGGATTTTAGGAGTTTTTCATTATTTTTATTAGGTATTCACTTTTACTGTGAATATTCACTGTTTCTGAACTAACAGCCACAAGGGAGATAGCATTGGTATGGAAATCCTGGATTTCTGGGATTGAGTAAAAATTGGGTGTGCCCTGGATTTTCGTGGCCCATGAATTAAGTCAAGTGATTTAGGGAGTCATCTAGGGAATGTCCTTCTACCCCTCAACCTTCAGTTATCTCTTTGGAAAACACTTTCAACCACACAGCTCCTCAGAGTCCATCGGGGCAAAGTATATGTTGAGTTTGTGGAGCAAATAAAATTGGGTGACTGGTTATCCATTAAACACTTTTTTTTTCTTTTCTTAAATTCATCACTGTTTGCATTATGATGCTGCTTCCAAAATACCAAGCACAAAACTATGCTACTCATATATTATGTATACTGTGTGTGTTGTGAACAAGCTGGTACTACTCTGGTTTATCATAATGTCATCTGGTCAGAGTAAGCACATATTGTTTCAGCTGGATGCATCTGTTCATATGAAACATAAGTGTAAGAACAGAGGCCGCTGGGAACTCCTGGTGGTCCAGTGATTAAGACTCTGCACTCCAAATGCAGGGGATCTGGGTTTGATCTCTGGGCAGGGAACTAGATCCTGTATGCTTGCATGTTGCAACTAAGACCCTGAGCAGCCAAGGGGAAAAAAAAAAAGAACTGACTATAACCAACTTACTTTATGACTACCATTCTTCCACTATTTATATTAAATATTTGGTCAATTCAATGCCCACATTTTATAAATAATAAAAATTGTATTATCTTCATTTTAACTGGAAGTCCAGCTTTATATTAATAATAAAGCACAGACTCTGAAAATAGAACACTAGTTGTGTTTTGTTCTTGTCATTTACTTGCTCCCATTCAGGCAGAAATTAAGTGAAGGAAATAATACATGATTTATTCTTAAGCCTCTTTCTCATTTGATTACCCCTATTGTTAAGCTTTGCGCAAACAAATGAAATTATTGCACTAAACTATTGAATCCTTCAAAATAAGAGAAGACAAGGTCTTTGAAATGCTCATATAAAGGCTACTTGAAGATATTCTCATTTATCTACCCATTTTTTTACTCTTGTTTTAAAACCCTGCATGCTATATTTCTTGGCTCTTTCAGCATCTTCATTCCTGAATTATTGTTGTGAATCAAGAAACTATACATACACACAGAAAATCCTTTGAGGTGATTATCAATGTAAAACTCCAAATCTATTAGAAAAATGTTGCCATGAAATCAACGTTTGAGTTTTGCTGAAGATCACATTGCTTTGACTTCTGATTAAGCCCGAAGGAAAGCAAAATAAAGAAAGCAGTGAGCAAGACAAACATCTGTTTAAAATGACACTGGGTATGGCAATTATTGATTATCTTAAATAACAAGAAAGACGTGCCCACTTCCTTCCACATTTCTCTAGGGGTGGACACTGGCCTCGCCCTGCCAAGCAGGTATCATAAGAGAAGTTTGTACTCCCTGTTCACATACAGCCCGGTGTGAGTTTTTAGCGTGTCAGTCAGTGAGTTAGAGGGAAAGGGTAAAGAGAAGCTAATCAGGATGAAATGAGATTAAAGGCTGTCTAATTTTACAGCGACTGTGATCCATCAGCCACTGTGAAAGTGACAGTGGAAATGAATGATGGAGACAGACAGGTGGGGCTGTACATTTCACTGATTTATCCTCAAATGCACTGGGCCTTATTTTATTGAGTGAACATGACCGCATTTATCATCACTGTCATCTAAACCCACTTCCCTCCATTTAAAAAGGTCACTTTACTCACAGGGAGTAGGAGAGAGGCACTTTCAAATCAGATTTGAAATCTAATAACACGTGTTTATAAGGCCCTTTGTGAGAAGTCTCAACTTCATTAAACAAACTCAAAATGCTATAAGGAAAGAGAAAAACAGCCAGAAAACTGAAAAAGAAGAAACCTCTGGTCATCTGAGGGGTTCATTCAGCCTCTAAATGTGAAGCAGTTTTTATCATTTTTGCTTTCTCACTCCAGACCCCTGCTATTCTAGTCTAGTCTGGGAAATTTCATAAACCATTTGCATTTAATATTTTTGATTAAGAAAGTAGGGAAGCAGGTGATTCTATAAAATAAACTTGGAGAGGATATTAAGTCAGACTACTCTGCAGAATGACTGATCAGCACACACTGAATAGATGTTAGTCATTGTTACAAATTGAATCCTTGCCACAATTCACTTACATACCTAGTAACTGTTTTCTCATAATTTTAAGGCCATAAAAATCTCAGTAACACAAACTCTTTTACCCTTTTCTGTACAGTGCAATGAAATGTCCTGGGATGTTATTCACAGAATTGGTCTTTGTGGATGTGAAAGTGAAAAGTCAAGCTCTCAAGAGTATTTTGTGTTACTTTTCACAGCAGGAACCACCATTAACCAAACTTTTGCTCTGTGCCAGGCATTGTGCGGGTTCTCTATACGTATATGTATATATAATTATATTTATATGTGTGTGTGTGTTTGTGTTCATGTCATGTCCAACTCTGCAGCCCCATAGACTGTAGCCCACCAGACACCTCTGTCCACAGGATTTTTCTGGCAAGATTACTGGAGTGGGTTACCATTTCCTCCTCCGGGGATCTTCCCAACCCAGGGACTGAACCCACATCTCCTGCACTGACAAACAGATTCTTTATCTCTAAGCCACCAGGGAAGCCAATATTTATATATAATTGCCTATATTATATTTCTGAAAACATGACAAAACTTATGTTTTGTTATTACTGGCTCCTATTCAGGCAGAAATTAAATGAAGGAAATAATACATATTATAATACATGATAAAACATGAGACATGATAAAATACATATTTTATTTGCCTATAGCTTTCATTTAATACAGCTAACTACAAGGGTAGCATTAGTGATTCACTTTATTTCTGTAAGAAATACTGAGGCCTTGAGAGGTTAAGTCACTTGTTGAAGGTCAGACTCAGCTAATGAATGGCAGAGATAGAATCCAAACACAGGGCTATCTGGATCCCAACCCACGCTCTCATCCATTTCACTCTACTGATTTTCAATAGGTATGTTCATCCAACCAGCAAGTAATTACCTGAGTACCTGTGTGTTCAATGATGGTGTTCCTGAAAGTTCTGTATAATTTTTTGGTATCAAATCATATTTTAAATATTTATTCTTTTGTATTTAAAAGGATCCTTAATTAAAGAAAGCTGACACTCCTTTATATATTTTCCCTATAAGTCTACATATTCAAAGAGTGGATTTTCTGAAAGTAAGATACATGTTTTTGATGGAGCCAGAAAAACACTGACCGAATCAGCCAGGCAAGGATGGGGAGAGTCTATTGGCAGAGGGTTTTTATCTTTTGAACAAAAGGGGCATATTTCAACCTTGCAAGCAGATTCAAAGTACCTTGGGCCCAGAGGCCCTTTTCCTGGCATATAAAATGTACAGGGGTCTTGCTGCCTTTATGAAGATCTTAATCTGCTAGAGATCCACATCTCTGTTTTCTCTCATATTTTATATCTAAGGAACATATGCCTCTTTGAACAGTAGGTATCCTTTGCAACCACAGATTTGCACGAACATTCAAGCAAAAGACTGCATAGGGCTATGCCAAGTTTATAGGATGACTAAAGATGTGGTGATTGAATGTTTATCATTTCAAATAACATTTATGAGCTCTTTGATTTCCTTTTGGCCTCAAATAAATAAACTTGAAAAACCGTCAAATATGACATAATTTTTAGAAAAAGTAATTATTGCCCATGTTTTGTAAAAGTAGAGTCTTGTAAAAAATAATGATCTGCAGGAAGAATAAGTTTTCCTCAAATCCCTCTCAGCCTTTCAGTTCCCTTCTGCAGAGGCCAGCCCTGTTGTTTTCTTGGATTTTTCTTCCAGAAAAGTTATATATATGGGTCATTTTCTTTAATACAATTGGCATAGCATTCTATGGGTATACTATTCGGTACTTTGCTTTTTTGCAGTCATGAATATACTCATTTATTCATTCCCCACCAATCAAAGATCTGTTTGGCTGCTACCCTATGCCAGGCAATGCTCTATTTCTGGGGGAGGTCATGACAAACAGTATTAAGGAATATTGTGGTCAGGGGAAAGCATGTAACCAACATGGACACAAATAAACAGGCACTTCTATTTCAAAAGAAAAGTGTGCTGAATAAAAGTGGGTTTCCCTGGTGGCTCAGATGGTAAATAATCTGCTGCAAATGCAGGAAACAAGAGTTCTATCCCTGGGTTGGGGAGATCCCCTGGAGGAGGAAATGGCAACTGACTCCAGTATTCTTGCCTGGGAAATCCCACGGATAGAGGAGCCTGGCGGGCTACAGTCCACGGGGTCGCAAAAGAGTCAGACAGGACCTAGCGGCTAAACAATGACAACAATGAAGAAGAATAAAGCGGGGTCCTCCTCTTCAGAGGAAGGGCAAGAGTGAGGAATTTTGACAGCGGTCAGGGAGGCTCTTTCTGAGCAGATGACTTTTGAGCAGAGACCTGACAGAATGAGCAAGGCAGCCACATGGGGTGGATGCAGGTATAGATGCAGAAATAACAAATACCCAGGCCCTGGAGGCACAGGGGTGGATCCAGCAAGTACAGCAAGAAGACCGAGGACAGGGGATCTGAGATAAGGTCTGGGAGGGAGACCGAGGCCAGATGTGTGTGATGGTGCAGCCTTGGTCAGAGGATAACCCTTGGATTGCCTACCATCCCATTCAAGAGCCACACTGTGCTCCATCTGAGGGGTATCCTGGGATGTGTTCCATCCCCTTCTGATTCGCTCACTCAATGAATATTTACTAAACATTTATTATGTGCAGGCACTTCTCTGGTTGCTGATAATATAGCAACGAATGAAGCTGACAGTGCCCCTGCTCTCCGAAACTTCACTGACAGGAGCAGAAGAATCTGCACAAATACACGATGGAATGCACAGGAACACAGCCAGGTGAGGATGGACGGTGTAAAGGGGAAAGCTAAAGGGACCAGGTGTTAGAAAGTGAGTGCCTGGCCATGGCTCGACCTGGAGTCATCAGGGAAGGCCACTCTGGAGACTGTCACAGAAGGTGAATTTTGAAGAGTGAGAAGGGGTCATTGTGAGAAATCTAAGGGGAAGGGGTCCAGGCAGAGATTCTAGAGCATTAATGAGCTGGATGTGCCTGAGTAACCTTGAGAGAGCCTCCGTGTCTAAATACACTGAGAGTGAGGGCCAGAGAGGCATGGGAGATGTCAGGGGCAGGCAGAGGTGGGGTAGGTGGGTCTTTACAAGCCAGGTTAGTGGTGTTGATTTTATTTTTAGCATGATGGAAAGGCACTGGAGAGGTTTTAGCAGCAGCAGGATGTTATGTTTGTTTTAAAAACATTGCTCTGGCTCTTATGATGTTGTAAGAGTGAACGAGGGAACAGAAGATGAGGCAGGATGTTCCTTCTGCGGTCCAGGTGAGAGAAGATGGAGGCTGGATGAGAAGGGGGTGAGAAGGCTGGAGAGTAGGGGCGTGGTGAAGTCTGCTGCTATTATAACAAGCAGTTCTCTGCTGAGTGTCCATGTGAGTACCCAACGCACACACACAGGGTTTATCTGTAGGATTAATTCTTCCAAGTGAAATTTTTGAGTCAAAGGATGAGTGTCTTACTTGTTGATGGATGTCATTTTATGGTACCCCTTTTAACATCTGTACCTTTTCCAACATGGTAGGTGAACAATTGCTGTCTAGTTAAAACTTAAATTTCCATTTGTTTAAATGTGAAAGAGCATTTTCCATATATTTCAAATCCATTTGTATTTTATACATTTCTCTATTGGTTTTTGATTTCTTGATATCATAAGTTGCCTCTAAGTATGTGATTTCTCTTCCTAAAGTGTTCTATGAAATTATCTAAATTGGAAAAATAAATGATATTTTGGAAGTATGGCATTGTTAGATATATATTTGTGCAATATTTACTCCTTGAAGCAAATTCACATAGCAGAAACATGCTGTTGATAAAAATATAACCTGAAAAAAGATGCCTCATTTTAATGACACTGAATGAGTATTTCTTGCCATTGGATTGTAGAAATTTTTTTTTTTACATTTTATTCATTTTTATAGTAAGTATAATCAAGAAACATAAATCTTTTAAAATTTACTAGTTTAATCCTACCATCCTGTCTTTCTGCAAAGATCTAGCAACTTAGCCAGTGCTTCTCTGGAGACAGAATCAGAAACACAGTCAAACTCTTGTATTAAGTGGAGCACATGCCTGATAAATATTATTGAATAAATAACACATGAAAAAGGCTCTGTTACTTTTTTCTATTGTATTTGGATTGTGTTATCCCTGCTTTATTGTTTAATTTCTAAGTTGTGTCTGACTCTTTGCTACCCCATGGACTGCAGCCCACTAAGCTCCTCTGTCCATGGGATTTCCCAGGCAAGAATACTGGAGTGGGTTGCCATTTCCTTCTCCAGGGGATCTTCCTGATCCAGGGATCGAACCCACATCTCCTGCATTGGCAGGTGGATTCTTACCACTGAACCCTGCACACTACCAATAAATGGACATGCTTTGTGTATTGGGGGATGATTTAATTATGGATGGTCTGTCTGGAAAATTAAATCCCGTAAGAAATTCACATGATCTGAATCCTGTGATGAGTTGGTGGAGGTTCTGAATTAATACAAAGATGGCCAACACCTTCTCCCTCACTCCCAGTCTGTTCTGCACACACAGATTCGGGTTCCCATAGTCTCACTGGAGACAAACTTGTTTACGTGAGTTCGAGACATATAAATCTGAAAATAAGGGCCCATGCGTTAGACTTTGGAGACTATGCAAGAATCAAAAGGGTCTGTTTCTCTTTCATAATTCAAAAATATATCTGAGGGAGAATTTTCCTGAGTGTTACTTTGTGACCCTCTCCTCTGTGCCACTGTTGTAAATGCATGACTTTATCCTACGCTTGCCGAGTCATGAAACAGTATATTAGAGACATGGGTGGACCTAGAGTCTGTTATACAGAGTGAAGTCAGAAAGAGAAAAAAAAATCATATATTAACACATATATGTGGAATCTAAAAAATGAAACAGATGAACTTATTTGCAAAACAGAAATAGAAACAGACGTGGAGAATGAAGGTATAGACACAAAGAGGGGAAAGGGAAGGTGAGAGATTGGGAATTGGGAGACTCGACTGACATATATACACCATTGATACTATATATAAAATAGATCACTAACGAGAACCTACTGTATAGTACAGGGAGCTCTAATCAGTGCTCTGTGGTGACTGATGGGGAGGAAATCCAAAAAAGAGGGAATATCTGTATCAGTTCAGTTCAGTCGCTCAGTCATATCCAACTCTTTGCGACCTCATGAATCGCAGCATGCCAGGCCTCCCTGTCCATCACCATCTCCCGGAGTTCACTCAAGCTCACGTCCATTGAGTCAGTGATGCCATCCAGCCATCTCATCCTCTGTTGTCCCCTTCTCCTCCTGCCCCCAGTCCCTCCTAGCATCAGAGTCTTTTTGAATATCTGTATACATATAGCCAATTCACTTCACTGTACAGTAGAAAGTAACACAGCACTATAAAGCAACTATACTCCAATAAAAATTAATATAAAAGAATAAAATAATTTTTAAAAATGTCTTTTGTGTGTCACTCAGATCTGTGAGATCCTTGAGGCTGGACAGTGTCATCTCTAGTGGCCACCCTAGTGTCTAGTACATCGGATAATACAGCCTCAAGCATTGCTAGAGCTTTTATGCCTATTGCAGAAATTAGAAATGTTAGTGAATCAATAAATGTTAGTAGCACAAAAGCGTGAATATTATGAGAGAATGTGGCAATTACTTCTTTGGCAGGTGTAAAAATGTATGAATGCCAGAAGATATAAAGGAAGGAGGAAGTGAAAGAATTAAAAGGAAGAAAAGGAGAAAGATACATGCCCTAGATCAGGATTTTACATTGTCTAGGAGGATGTCGCCCTACACCCAATACACATGTTAAACAAAGGAAGTTTGTAAGTTCTTCAAAGACTGTGACATATTTCTCTAGGAACTATCATAAGCCTAATTGTGCCAAGGTCAAAGGTTTTTCAATAAATCTTTGCTGATTTACAGTTTTAGTTCTGAGTGCTAGAATGGAGGGAAGTGCTAATAACCAGCGAGATTGAGAAGTTTCAAAAAATTAGGCTTTTCTTAGCTGTTCAACCAAAATTTACTTTTCAAACTATGACTCTATCATTACAATATTAGCTACTGTATTTTGAATAGTTCTTGATATGTTAGTTAGAATAGTTTTATTTTCACTTTTGGAAAGAAAAACATCTTTGGGAATGAACTCTGTGTGCACATGTGTGTAGTCCCTCACTTGTGTTGGACTCTTTGCAAGCCCATGGACTGTATCCTGACAGGCTCCTCTATCCGTGGGATTTCCCAGGCAAGAATACTGGAGTGGGTTGCCATTTCCTCCTCCAGGGGATCTTCCCGACCCGGGGATTGAACCCAAGTCTCCTGTGTCTTCTGCCTTGGCAGGCCTACTCTTACCATTGAACCACCTGTGAAGACCTGGGAATGAGCCCTGCAACATCTTCAAAATATTACTTTTTTTCCCCTGCATTTCTAAAGCGTGTTTTCAGAGGCATGCTAATGAAACATGCTGGTGCTTTGGTGTCTCCCTTTTCCTAAGTGCCAATAAGTGTCTTCCTGATTTTGTCTTTCTGGAGGACTGAGAAATGGCACTATTCATTGGTCTACACCCAAAAGACTCATTAAAAATATAGTCAACTCTATAAATGAATTAAAGCCATAGAGCAGCTTATATTATTTAAGCTTGTGCAAATACTTGATGAAGGTCAAAGGAGCCAGGGCTATTTATACTGTAGATGATATGGCAACAGGACAGCAAAAATGATTGTGCAACAGCTTAAATTCTCTTAGGTGATGGCTCTATTGTTGTCCCAAGTTATTGATGGCAAGAGGAAGGACATGGATATGGTACATATAATGAGAATTTGTAAGAAAGTATTTTCTGATGTGTATCACACACACTCATTATTGGAAAGTGAACTCTGGTAGTTAACTATAAAACTTAGAAGATAGCAGCTCATTCACTCATTTATTTCATTCAAAAATATGTATTGAGGAATTAGTTATTGTGCTACGCTCTGGGATGCCATTCCTGTATTTCAGAGCTCACAGTGCAGAGAAAAAGAGAATGTGTAAATAGAGAAGTAAGACACATGTGTTCTAGGAGAAGAGCAATAGAAGAAGCAGTATGGAAATAAATATAACCTCAGGGAGAAAGTGAGACTTTAGATAAATCATAAAACTAGGACTATTGGGGTAAATTATTTCCTTCCCTTTCTGTGCAAAGCAGCACTTTGTAGGTCAGTGTCTGGCAGACAGTTGTTGTTAGATAAATGACAGCTTTGTGTTAAAAAATAAAAGACCTATCTCAGGCCACTGATACAAGAGTTTCTAAAAGTGGTTCCTAAGCTGGATCCTGGTGGTGGCATGATTTTGTGCACATGCATACATTTTGCCTATGTATACACAATGACACGGAAGACTATTAGTGAGTAGGGATTTTTTCAAACAGAGTGCTTGTGGAACCACTGGGCATTTTCCATCCACAGAAGAACAGAATTCTCCCATCCTGCTCTTCAAAGGCAAAGCAAAGGCTGGTGGAAGTACTTTGGGCCAGTTGTTCCTGAGTCTCCTAGGGATTTCTGGGGACAAGGAGAAGTCTGAAGATGCAAAGCTGGCAGAAGCCGTCAGTGCTCGGAGTGTTGAGGAAGAGGGTGGGGGCAGGAGTAGCCTGGATTTGGTGGAAAAAACAGCACCCAGTACCTCCTTGTGAGCTGAGCTGTGGGCCTGCTTGGCTAGAACTGCCATGAAAGGTTTCCCAACCAAGAAGATTAATTGCTAGTGCAAGGTGACCCTAACAGAAGCCATGTGGTAGACAGCAGGACGCCTTCAACAGGTTCACAACTGGGACTTCCCTGCAGGTCCACTGCTTAAGACTAAGACCCTGCATGCTGCATAGCATTATAGCCAGAGAGTAATAATGATTGTAATAGAAGAAAAATAAATAAAAGTTTTTTAAATTAAAAAAAATTTAAAAATAAGAGGTGTACAGCAATGTCTATAAAGACAGCTCATGAGAAAACAAAGTCAGCTTTGCAGCATTTACCTCTTGACGGTCAGGTTCTAAAACGCCAGGCAAATAAGAGCTTTCCTCTGTCTTCCTCCCCTTCTGCTCTATCTCTGGTTGAACCAGACTACCTGCATGGTTGATTTCCATCCAAGGGTGAGTTGGTCTTTCTCACCTTCATGTTAGCCTCAGTGTGCAGGAAAGATTTAACACAGCAGGCCAGAAACGGCTATCCTTGGAAAAGACTGGCCCTTGCTAGAAAGGTTGGACTTCGACTAATGTTAGGGAACTTAGATTTCAAGAGCAGTTCACTACCTTAGCTAACTAAGAGTGGCTGTCTGTGCCCAAGTTGTACAAACAATGAGATTTATGCTGTTTTTCTTCTGGGAGTATGGAAGTTTGGTATATGCTAGGCATATGTCTACCTGACCAGCCCCCAGTAAAAGCTTTGGGCACTCAGCCTCTAATGAGCTTCTCCAGTAGACAATGTTTCACAGGTGTTGCCATGATTGTATGCTGGAACCCATGTATCTCCACTACGAAAAGCCTGGTTTCCTCTGGACTTTGCCCCATGCATCCTTTCTTATTGCTGATTCTGCCTTCTATTTCCTCCTGAAATAACTCATAGCTGTAAGTATGACTGTATGCTGATTCTGTTAGTCCTCCTAATAAATCACTGAACTTGGGAACCCACAGGAGACAGAGAAACTTCAAGTGTATTTAGAGAACAAGGTTTTGATTGACTACCCAAGACACCTGGGGTTGCTTTAAGAACTTTTCCTGTAGCCACACGGAGAGATGAGACATCCAATACAGAGGTTTTTAAAAATCAGTGGTTGGGAAAAAAAGTTGTTTTTGATTAGCCCCATATGTGAAGTTCTCTCAATAAACTGCGGGTATAGGTATGTATGGCATGACTGCTTCTGGGCTCTGGGGAAATGGGGTCAGATTCAATGTGCAATCCCAGCACAGTCTCATTATAGGTACTAGATTTATCATAGCATTTTACATTATGGCCCTCTTTATTTTCTTGAGGAGTTTGCAGTTGCTATATTATTTGAAACACTAATACAGAGACATAGGAGACCATCTGTAAGGAGTGCGCAGTGGTCCAGGAGCTCTGTGGCAGAGAAATCCAGAGAAGGGAGAAGTCACTGGGGCTTGCCTCCATCGGGTAGTGATACACCATCTTTAATCTCTCCCTAGCCATTCCATCCTTCTGCTGTGTTCACAGGGTGCTTTGCCTTATCTAAAAAAAAAGTGACAGAAAATGAATACTTTTTTATCCTGCTGCTCCTTCCAGGCATCCTTAGAGAACCCCATCCCCTGGGCCATAAACACAGAAATGGACACAGTGAGTGACTGTGGCCCCATGATCCAGCCAGACCCCTCAGCGGGGATTTCACCCTGGCTCTAACAAGAAGCAATCTTTCCCTTCTGGCCACAGATCCTGGAGTTGCTTGTGAAATTGGAGAAGCAAACCTGAGGGAGGAGAAATGAGAGGAGAACAGGAGCAAGGAGAAATGAGACCAAACTCTGACATTTTGTTTCTGAGTTATCCATAAGGTCAGAGGAGCTCTCCTCTCCTGTTTAAGTGGTCTATAAATCCCTTTCCCCACTGGCCTTTTTAAAAGCCTTCTAACAGTCTCCTTTACCCCTTCTGGTTTAACCTTCACAGGGCTCTCAGAATGATCCTTCAAAAACCAAGTCAGATGATGACATTTATTTCTGGTCAGTCTTTTCCTTACTTGCCATTGACCTCTGAGTAAACTTTGAAGTTTTTGAAATGACCTACAAAAACCATAAAGCCAGGCTGTTGGCCACCTTCAACCAACTTTTCCACCACTGTCTCCTTCCCCACTGGTGCTCCAGCCATACTGATCTCCTTGAGAATTTCCCTTATGCCTCCAACACATTCCTGGTTGAGGACTTTGCTCTTGCTATTTGCTCTGCCTTATATGTTTTTCCTTCCTGTATCCCCATGGCTCATTCCTTCACTTCATTCAGTGTCCCTAGAAAGGGAGACCTTCCCAGGCAACCATTAAAAAGGTCTCCTCTGTCATTCATCACTCTTTTACCCTCTTGTAGTAGTCTCAATAGCATTTGGAAAGGTTTATCATTAGACAGATCTTTTGTTTATAAAGTGTTTCCATACTAAACATATTAGCTGCATAGACAGGCAACATACTAAAATGTTAGGCTCCTGGCTGCATTAATGCCTTGCTCATCACTGAATCCCTAGTACCTTGAAAAAATATCTTGCACACAGAGAACACCTGATAAACATTTGTTAACTTGATGACAAATCATTAAGTTATATTGCATTGGATTTCTGTAACTTGCAACCAATACTTTCAAATTTCAGATGCAGAAAGTAACGCAATTTAGTTAAGGTAGACTAACCATGCAATATGCATGTGGCTTTAGCTCCTAGGTTCAATCTTGGAGACTTATGTGCAATCTGCCTTTTTAAAATGGAAGGCAGTAAATTGTCATACAGATCTAGGTTTGATATCATTTAACTGTGTGAGTTTAGAAGTCGTAGTTTTCTTCATCAGTAAGATGTGAATTATAATATCTACCTTATAGGGCTATTGGAAGAATTCAATTAAATTGGATAACTTACAGAATGCACCAGGCTCATTACAGACAAACTATAAAAGTTAGTTCTTTTATTGTCTCCTTTCCTTAGTTCTTCCTTCAAATATTCTTACATTGTTTAATTTTATGAAGGACAAAAACTCCAAACGAGCAAAATTCCTTCACTTGTGATAACTAGTTGACAAAAGCATGAAACTGTTAGAGCATGAACTTGACAGAGAATGGACTTTAACACACAGTTTTGGTTTCTTGGGGGTAGAAATGTATGGTCCCCCAAAGATGCATATTTGATTGTGACTAGGATGAAGTGACACAGAGAAGCCAATGGCATCCCACTCCAGTACCCTTGCCTGGAAAATCCCGTAGACGAAGGAGCCTGGTAGGCTGCAGTCCATGGGGTCGCTGGGAGTCGGGCATGACTGAGCGACTTCCATTTCACTTTTCACTTTAATGCAATTGGAGAAGGAAATGGCAACCCACTCCAGTGTTCTTGCCTGGAGAACCCCAGGGACAGGGGGAGCCTGGTGGGCTGCTGTCTATGGGGTCGCACAGAGACGGACACGACTGAAGCGACTTAGCAGCAGCAGCAGCAGCAGCACAATGAAGTGACACAGGCCCCCGTGTTATCAGGGGGTATGCTGATGATCCTTGCGTGGTTGAAACTAGCTTAATATGTGTTCTGTGAGGATAAGAGATTTCATTTAGTTTTTACCTAACATATATCACACATGGACATCACTAGATGGTCAATACTAAAATCAGATTGATTATATTCTTTGCAGCTGAAGATGAGTAAGCACTATATAGTCAGCAAAAACAAGACCGGGAGCTGACTATGGCTCAGATCATCAGCTCCTTATTGCCATATTCAGGCTTAAACTGAAGAAAGTAGGGAAAACTACCATGCCATTCAGATATAACCTAAATAAAATCCCTTTATGATTATACAGTGGAGGTGACAAATAGATTCAAGGGATTAGATCTGATAGATAGAGTGCCTGAAGAACTATAGATGGAGGTTCCGAACATTGTATAAGAGGCAGTGACCAAAACTATTGTCCCAAAAAGAAATTCAAGAAGGCAAAGTGGTTGTCTGAGGAGGCCTTACAAATAGCTGAGAAAAGAAGAGAAGCGAAAGGCAAAGGAGAAAGGGAAAGATATACCCAACTGAATGTAGAGTCCCAGAGAATAGCAAGGAGAGCTAAGAAAGCCTTTTTAAGTGCACAGTGCAAATAGAGGAAAATAATAGAATGGGAAAGAGTAAAGATCTCTTCAAGAAAATTAGAGACCACAAGGGAACATTTCATGCAAAGATAGGCTCAATAAAGGACATAAATGCAAGGTCCTAACAGAAGCTGAAGAAGTGGCAAGAATACACAGAAGAATTGTACAAAAAAGTTCTTTAGTTCAGTTCAGTTCAGTAACTCAGTCATGTCCGACTCTTTGTGACCCCATGAATTGCAGCATGCCAGGCCTCCCTGTCCATCACCAACTCCCGGAGTTCACCCAAACCCATGTCCATTGAGTAGGTGATGCCATCCAGCCATCTCATCCTCGGTCGTCCCCTTCTCCTCCTGCCCCCAATCCCTCCCAGCATCAGAGTCTTTTCCAATGAGTCAACTCTTTGCATGAGGTGGCCAAAGTACTGGAGTTTCAGCTTTAGCATCAGTCCTTTCAAAGAACACCCAGGACTGATCTCCTTTAGAATGGACTGGTTGGATCTCCTTGCAGTCCAACGGACTCTCAAGAGTCTTCTCCAACACCATAGTTCAAAAGCATCAATTCTTCGGCAGTCAGCTTTCTTCATAGTCCAACTCTCACATCCATACATGACCACTGGAAAAACCATAGCCTTGACTAGACAGACCTTTGTTGGCAAAGTAATGTCTATGCTTTTGAATATGTTATCTAGGTTGGTCATAACTTCCCTCCCAAGGAGTAAGCGTCTTTTAATTTCATGGCTGCAGTCACCATCTGCAGTGATTTTGGAGCCCCCCAAAATAAAGTCAGCCACTGTTTCCACTGTTTCCCCATCTAGTTCCCATGAAGTGATGGGACTAGATGCCACGATCTTCATTTTCTGAAAGTTGAGCTTTAAGCCAACTTTTTCACTCTCCTCTTTCACTTTCATCAAAAGGCTTTTAGTTCCTCTTCACTTTCTGCCATAAAGGTGATGTCATCTGCATATATGAGGTTATTGATATTTCTCCTGGCAATCTTGATTCCAGCCAGTGTTTCTTCCAGTCCAGCATTTCTCATGATGTACTCTGCATAGAAGTTAAATAAGCAGGGTGACAAAATACAGCCTTGACATACTCCTTTTCTTATTTGAAACCTGTCTGTTGTTCCATGTCCAGTTCTAACTGTTGCTTCCTGACCTGCATACAGGTTTCTCAAGAGGCAGGTCAGGTGGTCTGGTATTCCCATCTCTTTCAGAATTTTCCACAATTTATTGTGATCCACACAGTCAAAGGCTTTTGCATCTGCAGTAATGACCCAGATCATCACGATGGTGTGGTCACTCACCTAGATACAGACAACCTGGAGTGTGAAGTCAAGTGGGCCTTAGGAAGCATTCCTAAGAGCAAAGCTAGTGGAGGTGATAGAATTCCAGCTGAACTATTTCAAATCCTAAAAGATGATGCTGTGAAAGTGTTGCACTCAACATGCCAGCAAATTTGGAAAGCTCAGCAGTGGCCACAGGACTGGAAAAGATCTGTTTTCATTCCAGTCTCAAAGAAAGGCAATGGCAAAGGATGTTCAAACTACTGTACAGTTGTGCCCATTTCACATGTTAGCAAGGTAATACTCAAAATCTTTCAGACTAGGCTTCAGCAGTACATGACTGAGAGTGTTCACATGTATAAGCTGAATTTAGAAAAGGCAGATGAACCAGAGATAAACTGCCAGCATCATAGAAACAGCAAGGGAATTCCAGAAAAAACATGTATTTCTGTTTCATTGACCATGTTAAAGCCTTCGACTATGTGGATTACAACAAACTGTGGAAAATTCTTAAACAGATGAGAATACCAGACAACCTCACCTGTCTCCTGAGAAACCTGTATGCAGATCAAGAATCAACAGTTAAAAGTAGACATGGGAAAACACACTGGTTCAAAATCGACAAAAAGAGTACATCAAGGCTGAATATTGTCACCCTGTTTATTTAACTTATCTACAAAGTACATCATGTGAAATGCTGGGCTGGATGAATCACAAGCTGGAATAAAGATAGCCAGGAGAAATATCAACAACCTCAGATATGTAGATGATACCACTCTGATGGTAGTCAGAGAAGGGGAACTAAAGAGCCTCTTGATGAGGGTGAAAGAGGAGAGTGAAAAACCTGGATTAAAACTCAATATTCATAAACTAAGATCATGGCATCCAGTCCTGTCACTTCATGGCAAATGGATGGGAAAAAAGTGGAAACAGTAGCAGATTTTATTTTCCTGGGCTCCAAAATCACTGTGGATGGTGACTGCAGCCATGAAATTAAAAGAGGCTTGCTTCTTGGAAGAAAAGCTATGACTAACCTAGACAGTGTATTAAAAAGCAGAGACACCACTTTGCTGACAAAAGTTCGTATACTCAGAGTTACAGTTTTTCCAGTAGTCATGTGCAGATGTGAGGTGAGCACTGAAGAATTGATGCTTTCAAATTGTGGTGCTAGAGAAGACTCTTGAGAGTCCTCTGGACAGCAAGGAGATCAAACCAGTCAATCTGAAAGGAAATCATCCCTGAATATTCATTGGAAGGACTTATGTGAAAGCTGAAGCTCCACTACTTTGGCCACCTGATGTGAAGAGCCAACTCACTGGAAAAGACTCTGATACTGGGAAAGATTGAAGGGAGGAGGAGGAGGGGGCGACCAAGGATGAGATGGTTGGATGGTATCATTGACAAATGGCCATGAGTTCGAGCATACTCTAGAAGATAGTAAAGGACAGAGAAGCCTGGTGTACTGCAGTCCATGAGGTTGCAAAGAGTTGGACAGGACTTAATGACTGAACAACAACAACAACATATATTAGACAGCTACTGCATGCTATGCTATGTATAACACAGAGAAGAATGCAGTGGCTTATGTCCAATGGAGGAAAGATTTATGTCACATGAAAATATAATGCAAAGTAGAGTATAGGTAATGACGTAAGTCCAAAGTACAGAGAAGGATAAAGCAAATGAGTAATTTTTTAAAAGTTGTCTTGTAAAATAAGAGCTAAAATGAGATTTGTGGTGGGTCTTTGAAGGAAGGATGGGAAACGGAGCAATGCTGAGTAACTCAGGGAATTCCAGTCAATGCCATCTGTGTGCAGAAAGGCATGGTGGCTGGGGAACTGTTAGGGAGCTTGGTTGGGTTAGAGTGTAAAGCAAGGTTTGAGAAGCAATGGGATGTCAAGTTGGGAAAGTACAGCGAGACAAGGTCATGGAGGTGCCTAAATACCAAGGAGTCAACTACTCTCAGGAGAGAGGCTATGAAGATTTCAGGGAGTGAAGCCGTAACCAAGTGAACAGGGAAAGGATCTTATCCTTAGAGCATGTTAACATTCTTTCGTCATCTGGGCATGTTTCTGCTAAAATAATAGTGAGTCCCTTACACTTGAACCTTCAAGTTGAGAGCTTTCAAAGATGCGAATGTGTATCTGGTTCCAGCAAGGAACCAGATGTTGATGTTGTGCCATCAACATCAGGCATGAGTGAAACTGCAGCTTGTCTCCATCTTTTATTGCTGATAATCTTTCAGCTATCCCGTCACCTACCTCCTCTAATTCTTCTTGTCAGTAACTCTTTTTGCCTGTTCACTCAATGCCAGTACCTGTATGCCAGCTATTAAAATAAGAGTACTATTGTACTTTTCAAGGCACTGTACTGTAAGATTAAGAATGTTTTATTTTGGGGATTTGTTTTTTATGTATCATTTGTGTGAAAGGTAAGTACTATAAACTTATTACAGTACAGTACTATATAGATAATTGTGTTAGTTGGGTGCTTGGGCCAACAGGTACCCAACTTATGAATGCGCTCTTGGTATAGAACTTGTTCGTATGTAGTGGACTTACTGTAATTTAAAAAAATAGCCATCATCTTAAAGATCATAAATGCAACAAAAGAGATAAAGGTCTAGAGGGAGCAAAAAGAAGAGTGTAAGCATCTTCAAGTGTCAACCCAGAAAATGGAAAACATAACCACGTGTAAAGGCTAAGAGCTGAAGACCAAGAAAAAGGGAGAAATCAAGAGAGGGAAAAAGACCATTACCTGAAACATGATAATGAATGTCCGTATTATTTGTGGACAGGGAATAGGCAAGAACATTTTTATAATGACGTAGGGGAAGAAGAGAGAGAGAGTAGTCTTCATAACTAAAAATTAGTTATTACTGTAAACAAGACTGTCCTTCAAGCATTCAACTTAATGTGGCTTAGAGCGGCATTATATCTCTTTCGCAGAATGATAACTACTCTAAGAATCGTCACTCTACAAAGTATGAACCACAGTTTAGTTCTTACTCTCCAATAAAATAGCTAATGAATCGTCGTCATCCCTCAGGAAAGGCATCTGAGCATCTAAGGCTAGCGGTGAGGCCTAAAGCCATTAAGCTTTTTCTTTTCCACTACCCTCTAGCTGGCAAGCCCTTGCTTCCCTCCTGACTCAGCTTAGATACCAATACTTGCCTTTTAATAATTTCCTGGCACATACACACTCAACTCTCTTGTTCCTTTCTCCATTCTTCATACTTGTGTAGGAAAACCAAATCTTGGTTATGTACAGCCCCACACAACTCCAGCATGTGGCTGGAGATATATTTATATGC
This sequence comes from Nanger dama, assembly GCA_917880005.1. Lineage (NCBI taxonomy): Eukaryota > Metazoa > Chordata > Mammalia > Artiodactyla > Bovidae > Nanger > Nanger dama. The sequence continues at coordinate 1,030,150 of CAKJTW010000084.1, forward strand.
TATCATTTAAAATTCATGTCATTGTTGCCTGAAATTCCTACTGTGTTCCCCTACACCATTTTTTTTTAATCAAACTAAGGTCTAGGGGCCAAACTGGGCCCACCACCTATTTTGGTAAACAAAGTTTTATTGAAACACAACCATAGCCACCAGTTAATCTATTGTCCATTGCTGCTTTCTTGTTACCATGGCAGAGTTAAAGAACTGCAACAGATACCTAATGGCCTGCAAAGGATGAAATATTTATAACCTTGCCCTTTAAAGAAAAACTTTTCTGACCTTTGTCCTAAATGACTATTTTGTAGCTTGTTCTCTCTCAACTCTCTAACATCTGCTCCCTGATTTACTTTTAGCTGATAACATTGCTTTCTATTTCACTGAGAAAATGGAAACATTTAGAAAAGAACTCCTACAGGCTTCCAGCATCGTACCTACCAAATTACCTGCATCAGTATTATATATACCCTACCTTTCCTTTTGCTTCCTTTTGTTATTAAGGATGGATGGACCATCCACACTCATTTCTAAAGTCAGACCCTGCATTTGCGTCCCATTCCCTTTCAACTATTCAAGGATATTTTCTGAGCGATCTTACCATGTTTTGTGTCTTTCACTACCCTCCTTCCACCCCTGACTCCCACCCCCGGCTCTTTATCAGATCGCTCCTGCTGCTGCTGCTGCTAAGTCGCTTCAGTCGTGTCCGATTCTATGCGACCCCATAGACTGGACTATGCAGCCCACCAGGCCAGTGGATTCTCCAGGCAAGAACACTGGAGTGGGTTGCCATTTCCTTCTCCTACCAGCAGAGGAACAAATGCCGCTTTGCCACCTTAAAAAACATTCTGGGATCAATACCCTTGTTTTCCTCCCTGTTCCATTCTCTGTTTTCCTTTATATAAATGATTCTTGAAAGAGTTGCCTTTACTCCAGGTTTCCAATTTTTCCCCTTCCATCGTCACTTGAGCCTTTCCAACAAGGCTTTTATGAATAGTTTCATCATTTCACTGAAGCAGCTGTTGTCAAAGCCCATGTTGATCAGTGAAATGTCATTTCCCATCGCTCATCTCATGAGATCTAGCTGCATCATTTTGCATCAACCACTCTCTCCTATACCTGTGTCCTTCCGGGAGACCATTCTCTCTGGACCCTCCTTTGACCTGAGCGGCTGCTTTCTAGTTTGACTCATGACTGGTTGCTGCTCATCAACTCAGTCTGTTAAGGTTGACGTGCCCGAGAGCATGACCTTGAAATCTCTTCTCACATCCATCCACCTCACTGTCGTGGTGATCTTCTGGGCACATGATTTTATTCACGTCAATACAGCTCCACTTGGGTACCAAATGTGCTCTCAAACTTAACATGCCTCCAAATAAACGCTGACTTTCCACTCCAAATGTTTCCATCTAAGTCAGTGTCAATTCTATCTTTCTACTTGCTCAGGACAAAAACTTCAGAGGCATCCTTGATGCTTTTCTTTCTCTTGTAATAAGCTTGGTAAAAATAAATTATTCATTTCTCATGGGATAAAAGGTATCCTTTTAGACTTTTCTTTGCCTTTTCACAAACACATAAAAATGGTATGCATATGATATATCTGCTTTTCTAATCTTCTCCTGTCACCTTAAATGTGTGGTATTTTCATTAAGAAAAATATAGATTTTTCCATAGTAGTTTTTAACAGTGGTATGCCATATTATATATATTTTTCAGTATGGATAAACTAAAACTCACTCAACATCCCCTAACTGTCAAACACCTGAGTTTGGTTCTTATTAATTGCTCTTATAAACAACACTGATGTGAATATCTTTGAATGTGATATGTAAATGATTACTTCCTCAGAACAAATCTTATAAGTAGCATTGCAGAAGTCAGGACCATTCTATTTCTTAAAGGTTTATATTTTTGTAATTTATATATAACTGTATAAAAATAAAATTTTCTGGATTTCTAGATGAGCATGATGTACTAAGATATAGTGATGAAAACTACCCAACAAACTATGGATGATTTAATAACGTTCCTTCACTGACTCCATTTGAATTGCAGTTGTGAATCCAGTGCATGTAGAAGACGTTATATATTTGATTTCTAGAAAACGTGCCTTGTGGCTGTGGATTCAAGGTCGTTGTGGTAGCTCCGTGGCTCCCTAGGAGTTCATAGACTGGCAAACCCAGCTTTGGTTAGTAATTTAGAGAAGGAATTCTCTTAGCATATGATCATAGATGGAACCTATTTCCTCTCCCATCCAAGTTGCTCACTTCTTGACATAACAAACTGTTATAGTAGGAATATTAATTCTGGTACTAAGCAGGCAAGTAAAAAGCTCTCATTAAAGCAGAGTAATTATACCTACGTAGTCAGAATAAAGTAGCATTTTAACTGAGGGCCGTTTAACTTCCTCGATCGAATCTTTTTATGTGCTGTGAGGGTTTCCCTCTGGAATTCATGGCAATCGCTTTAGCATTCGTCAGGCATCCGAAGACATGGGGAAGGAGTGTCTGTGGACTGCCAAGGCGGCGAACGCCCAGCGCCGCACTCAGCTCAACCCCCTTCTTGCACTGTTGCAGTTCTGAACTCAACCACTAGATGGTGTACACTGTTCTCGGCTGGCCCCCCAGAAAAAGCATCAAGAACTCTGCTCAAATATGGGGCTCTAAGTAAAGTCAACAAAAACAAAGAGGAAAACCAACATCAATACCACAAGATTTGGGGGATCTCTTTAAAACTCTGGTGTCCTTCCCCGCTCCCCCAACCCCCCACCCCGATGCAGGCCATGCTGAGTTAGAGAATATCAGTGTTATTTTTATTTACTCCATTTCTCCTAAGTAATTCCAAATATCTGAACTGGACAAAATCTATCTCTGAGTCTCTATTTGTGGAAATCTCCTTTTGAACTTCATACTTCAGTGCTGAAGGCGATCTAAATAGTTTATTTCCTCTTTTAGAAACTCATATGGACCAATACTTAGCAGAGACATCCTATGCTGTTATTATCAAAGACAGATTTTTCACATAGATCAGATTTTTCAGTAACTTAAAAGATCTACAGGTTAAGTCCTGTGATGTTTATGTGGCAGAGATGTAATAAACTAGAATTTACTGCTGTTGTTTTGTCCATACGAAATTTTGACCCATGCATCAACATAAACTTGCATTTCTATTTATAGAATACACACAATTGGAAAAATGATTTGGCTTCCTTTGCTTTTTAGGGAATAATTCCATACAAGAGGCAAACATTTTTAACTGGTAAATTGCTTTAAGAAGCAAATACTTTAAAGAAGCTGAAAGAATAAATAAAATCCTCTTCCTTAAATTTCTGCCAGGTTTTTTACAAATACATAGGCATTTAACTATTGATGATATCTTTTTAGTAGCTTCAGCTTATCTTTTATTCTTTGGTGAATTCATCTTGAGTGGTCTTTGAGCTGTGGGTTGGGATCCCAACTCTACTGTACACTGTGAACATGCTCATTTGCTCAGTCGTGTCTGAGTCTTTGCAATCCCATAGCTTCTCTTTTCACAGGATTCTCCAGGCAAGAAAACTAGATTGGGTGCCCATTTCCTTCTCCAAGGAATCTACCCAACCCAAATCTACTCAAATCTCCTGCATCTCTTTCATTGGCAGGCAGATTCTTTACCACTAAGCCACCTGAGAAGCAATGAATTCATCTTAAATACAATAAGTTGCCTTCAGTTAAGAAAGCAAATATTTTAGTGAAGAAGTTGATGGAATAAAAAGTCTTACCTTAAAGTATTCCTCCAGATTTTGTAAATAACACATGCATTTAAACTATGGATGATCATTTAAAAAAATTTTTATTGGAGTATAGTTGCTCTACAATGCTGTGTTACTTTCTGCTGTACAGCAAAATGCACCAGCTAAACATGTGTTTATCTCCTCTTTTTTTGGATTATGTTTCTATTTAGGTCACCACGGAGCACTGAGTAGAATTCCTTGTGCTATACAGTAGGTTCTCATTAGTTATCTATTTTATACATATTAATAGTGTATATATGTATATATGTTAAGCCCAGTCTTCCAGTTCATCCCATCCCCACGTCCCCTTGGAATCCATGTTTGTTCTCTATATCTGTGTCTCTTGGGTGACCTTTTATGGATTAAGTAATTTCAACATATCTTATATTCTTTCTTGTCATGTTAACCTGGGTCCTGTGAATCATAGCTCCTCATCTCAAGTGGAACTTAGCTTTCTGAATCCTTAATAGTCAAAGATGCCTGTAGCAAGTCAATATTATCATCCTTTGCAGGGAAATACCATTCAAACCAACTGGGGCCTCTGAGCTGACAAAAACTGCTCCAAGTTCATGTCCACTACCCAATAATGAGACAAAAACTGCTCCAAGCTCACGTTCACTAGCCAATAATGAGGTGAAAAAATGTCCATAGGTGGAACTTCAGTTGGAAAATCTAAAAGTCAGTGAAATTACAAGGCTTTAATGGTGCTTCTAAAAACAGATCTAATTTTATATTCTCAGTTTTTGAATTACATTCACTTGACATTTAGAAGCAATTTCAACAGAAATTTTTTATTAACTGAGAAACAAGAATTCTTGGGCTCTAATGATAAATGATGACTCTTTTAAAAATACAGTCAACTCTTGATTACTCAGTGATCTGGTTCATATATTATTTTAGTATTATTATTTCTTCTCCTGCTCTTTGGTTATTTAATTCCTCAGGGAGTAGGTGAAGCCAAAGGACAGTGGTAAATGCAAGTAAATTGATCATGTATCAGCCATGAAAAAACTGATTTGTGTGCGTGTGTGTATGCGTGTGCAGTAAGGGAACGGGATGATAAGGTTAAAATTTTATAAACTGTCAGGTATGTAGTTTGCTTGAATTCTAACAATCAATTTTACCCCTTTACTCATACAATTTAAACTTCCCCAGTGGCTCAGATGGTAAAGCGTGTGCCTACAATGCAGGAGACCCAGGTTCAGTCTCTGGGTCGGGAAGATCCCCCTGGAGAAGGAAATGGCAACTCACTCCAGTATTCTTGCCTGGAAAATGCCATGGACAGAGGAGCCTGGTGGGCTACAGTCCATGGGGTCACAAAGAGTTGGACATGACTGAGTGACTTCACTTTCACTCATACAATTAATATTTAGAATTTGGTTTTCATTTTTACATTATATTTTTAAAATTAATTTTTATTGGAGTACAGTGCTTTACAACATTGTGTTAGTTTCTGCTGTACAGCAAAGTGAGTCAGCTATATGTAGACATATGGCCCCTCTTTTTTTGAATTCTTTCCCATTTAGGTCACCACAGTACATTGTATTTTGTATCTAGTTCATGTTTTTAATATTTTTCAGATATCACTTTTGTAGATATGAACCTTTTACACTAAGACTCCTAAAGCTTTAGGTTTAATTTCTTTTTATTTCCATATTCTTATTCACTCTGCTGTCCTTACTTGCTAGTCTAGGGTGGGCCTTTAAGAGCAAGGTCAACTCTGATTGAAAGCCCTCTCTCTCCAAATTGGCTTTCCTAATTAATGATGGTCAGTGTGTTAGGCCAGCAGCTCCAAAACCTCTCAGGCAACATGTATATATGGGTGACAGTAAATGAAGTGAATGCACTAAATATTTTGGTTCTATTCGGCACACTTTTAGTACATGAAAAATATTATCTGTTTCTATAGTGTTGTATTATGGGAAGTCTTAAGGAAAAAATAATGGTATTTTTAATTTAATGGTACAATTTACAGTTTGATGATAGACTTAAGTCATAAATTGAACTGAAAAAAAAAAAGTATGGAAGTGAGAAGGACAAGCAGAAGAAATTCTTCATGGTTGCCTGAAATTGAGGCTATGGAATTCACATTTCCTGATGGGAGCCAGAGGAAGGAGGGTAGAATTAGTCCATGATACAGACAGAACACTTCAGACAAAACAAAGGGCTACTGCAAGACTCCCAGATGGTCTACCTTTGTCTCCTCTTTAAAAGTTAGTATTCATTCATTCCTTCATTCATGTACTCAATAAATATTGCTTGATTGAGTCTATGCCAGGCATTGGACATACACAATCCTATTTTCTGAGAGTCGAGTTCTCACTAGTTCTCTTTTCACTCCATCGCTTGCTTCCTTGATGGTTCAGACGGTAAAGAATCGGTCTGCAATACAGAGGACACCAGTTCAATCCTTGCATCAGGAAGATTCCCTGGAGAAGGGAAAGGTTACCTACTCCAGTATTATTGCCTGGAGAATCCCATGGATAGAAGAGCCTGGTGGGCTACAGTCCATGGGGTCCCAGAGTCAGGCATGACTGAGCCGCTAACACTTTTACTTTTTCACTTTCTTCTTCCTTTTGGATCTCAATGTGCTTACAAGCTGACTTTAGAATCTGTGCTTCTAGCTGTTTCTCCTCTGTCATATAGACCAATATTTTCCAGTCCTTTCTGGATAACTTCCCTTAAGTCTCTCCTAGTCTTTAATTCTTCCTTCTTTCATTGATACATTCGCCAAATATTCACTGATCACCTACAATGTGCCAGGCAGAAAGCTGAATATGATGAATATAGACACTACAACTCAATGTTTAAGACTAAACTTATCCCTTCCTTCTCTAAGCTTGCTGTTCTTAGTTTCTTCTTTTGAACAAAAAGGCATTAGTTCAGTTTAGCCAATCAAGCCAGACTGTCTCTTACCTCCTACTGTCCAGCACGATGAAGTTTAAATGCTACTTATGAAATGAGTTTTAATTTTGCCATTATTTCATTGTTTTCATAGCCATTGCAGTAAATCAGGCTCTAATTATCCCCTGCCTGAGTTATGTAATAAATGGTTATCCCGTCTCCAGTCTCTCCTTTTCTAATTCACCCTAAATTAACTTTTAAAACACAGATTTAATTATGTTATTTCCCCGCTCAAAGATTTTTGGTGACTCCCCACTGACTACAGAATAAGATCTAAATGGTTTTCACCTGACCCTTTACACCAGCTCTCAACCCACTTTAAAGCAGTCCCCAACTCTTTGCAATTTCCTAAGTTTAAAATGTTTCGTTATGTTCTGCTTTTGTTATGCTATCCTCTCTCTGCCTGGAATAACTACTCATCGTATTTGTGCGTCATTTTCCAGTTTACAAGGGACTTTTTCCCAAGCACCTTCCATTAGGTAGGTGGGATCACATCCCAGAATTTAAAACCAAAAGAGCCCAGGCTCTGAAGATGTAAATAACTTGATGAGGGCCTCATGATTAGTAAGAGAGTCCAGATACTAAACGTCAAGGGGACCCAGCACCAAAAAGCAAACTAGACTGAGGTGCAGCATTTTTGCTGAATAAAATGAGTTTGAGACCTAGGTTGCTCTTGGTGTTTGGTGTCATATATTTTATCTAAGAGCTTCATTTACACAGAAAGCCTTCCTTTCTTCCTTTCTCCCTTCCGTCCTTCCTTTCTCTGGCTGCTTCGGGTCTTAGCTGTGGTACAGGGGCTCAGCAGCTGTGTTCAGGCTTAGCTGCTCCAGGGCATGTAAAATCTTCTTGGACCAGGGATTGAACCCGTGTCCCCTGCAATAGTAGGTAGATTCTTATGCACTGGACCACCAAGGAAGTCCTGGAAAGCCAATTCTTAAATGCCACACGTCTTTGGATTTATTACTCAACAGAATTTTAAAACAATTTTAACTATAATTTTATAGTCACTATGGTAAAGCACTATCCTATTTTCAATCTTTGTGTATCTTTATAGTGATATAAATAAACTCACAAGATTGGTACAGTCTAGCTTTCATGAACATTTTGTAAAAATAGCACCTGCTAGTTTCATCAAAATGTATAACATACTGTGCTACAATTTGATGGGGTTGCAAGGAGTCAGACATGCCTGAGAAAGTACCTGTTTTGTGCCACTGTGGTAGTCCCTTAATAAACAGTCCATAGAAAAGAATACATTTTAAAAGCTTGCCACAATATTTGAATGTGAACTATAAGATATGAGTCTAACCCAGAAGTCCACTATTCAAAGACCTGAATGAATTGGAATTTCTCTCATCATTAACAATGATAAGTACCTTGAAGCCTTACCGTATAACATTTTATGTATCTCTCAAACAGCTTGAAGTGACTTTTATTCAAATCGATCACTGTAGGAATAAGATGTAAAGGTAAACTGGCTTTGTTGACTGTCTGTTTATTGATTTCCAGGGCTCCTTAAGCTGCTATTGTAGTTTAGGTACCACTCAGTCATTTCTTCAATAATTATTAATGTACTTGACACAGTGGCTATAAAGATACATAAGGAACAGATGCTTTCAGTCTAAGAAGACAGACTAGACTAGGTATTTATTTTTGTTTCATATTTGTACCTTTTAATTTTGTATAAAATGTTAATACAAATAATTCTTTAAAAAGTGCAATATATTTTACTTTTATAGATATTATTGACTTTGTTGCTTTTAGAAGAAACTTCACATTAAAATAAGTATATTTGGGAAATGTTAGAAAACATGAAACACACACACACACACACACACACACACACACACACATACACACTCTATAGCTTAGTCTCATGACTGGGTTTTCTCTTCTTTTTTTTCCAAAGTCTATTTTATTTTATATTGGAGTATATTTGACTTACAATGTTGTATTAGTTTCAGATATACAGCAAAGAGATTCATTTATACATGGACATATATCTATTCTTTTAAAAATTCACTTTCCATTTAGGTTATTATAGAATATTGAGGAGCGTTTCCTGTACTATGCAGTAGGTCTTTGCTGATCATGTATTTTATATACATGTAGTAGTCTGTATATGTTATCCTAAACTCCTAATTTAACCACCCCGCTCCAGAAGGCAGACATTTAAGCAATTATAACACAAAGAAACAAAAAGCTTTCGGAAGGTAGGTCTGAGTAGGGTACTGTGACAACACAGAGGAGAAACCAATCATTTGTTAGAGGGGGTCAGGAGTTACCTTGGCACTTGGTCAGAAGGACATTTATGGCCGTGTGGGTGTAACACTATGTGCTCTTATAGTAATCTTTGTTGTTCAGTCGCTCAGTCATGTCCGACTCTTTGTGACCCCATGGACTGCAGCATGCCAGGATTCCCTGTCCTGCACCATCTCCTGGAGCTTGCTCAAACTCATGTCCATTCAGACGATGATGCCATCCAACCATCTCATCCTCTGTCACCCCCCTTCTCCTCTTGCCCTCAGGGTCTTTTCCAATGAGTCAGCTCTTCACATCAGGTGACCAAAGTATTACCTAATTTTATCTTGACCTGGCACATTATATAGAACTGATTCCTATATGTTTCCTGTGAAAACTGTGGCGACCTTAATAAGGGCGATGTCCTATTCGTATCCTAAATTCCAAGCACAAAGCTCGAAACAAAGCAAGTGTTGCATAATGGGAAAGTTGCTTAGCTGTGTCCAACTCTTTGTGACCCCATGGGCTATATAGTCCATGAAATTCTCCAGGCCAGATTACTGGAGTGGGTAGCCTTTCCCTTCTCCAGGGGATCTTCCTAACCCAGGGATCAAACCCAGGTCTCCTGCATTGCAGGCGGACTCTTTACCAGCTGAGCCACAAGGGAAGCCCAAGTGTTGCATAACTTACATGGGGTTAGAACCAAGAGCATTCTGTACAAGCAATGGCCCCATGTCAGAAGGGCTGCATCTCAGGGATCTGAGTGTGGTTTGGAGAAGCTAGAGGAAAGGAGAGGGATGGGAGAACGAACATATAGTGAATTCAAGGAGCCAGGCTTTAGAAGCCCTGCTGGGTTGAAGCTCACCTTCAGGGAATCTTGTTTTGGGAATTTGCTGAAGGTTTTGTGCTAGGGATCTACAACGTGAATGGAGATTAAGAAATGGATTAAAGTGGATACAGAAGATAAAAGTGACAACACGCTGGTAAGATGAAGAAGGGATTGAAGGAGAGGGACACTTAGGGATGTCCCTTAGGTTCCCAGGTTGGGGAGATGCAGATGTCATTCACTGCAACGGAGAACAACGAAGGCAATGGGTGTGAAGGCAAGATAACAATTTTAAGGCTAAGTGGAGATGTTCAGGAAGCACTTGCAAATACAGTTATTGGTTGCAACAGAGGAGTCTGGGAAGGAAATGCAGATTAGGGTTAGGGGGTAGAGTCAAGGTCAGGGTTAATGGTCTATCATGAGCTGTTATGGATGCCGTGCTGCAGGAAAGGTGTTCAGGATGAGAAGAGAGCTCAGGATGATAGTCTGGTAAACACGAGTGCTTGAAGAGTAACTAGAAAAAGTGGCATCCAGGAGTCAGAAGATGACTTAACCAGATGGATATAGTTTTCATTTGAGATGAAGGACATATTAGAGGCATTAGAAAAGTGGTACCGATAAACCTATTTGGAGGGCAGGGAGAGGGACGTAAACAGACATGTGGACACAGAGGGGAGCGGGGACAGGGGGCTGAATTGGGAGGTTGGAATTGACACATATACACTACGATGTGTTAACGAGACAGCTGGGGGAAGCTGCTGTACAGCACAGAGTGCTCAGCTCGGGGCTCTGTGATGACCTCGAGAGGTGGGATGGGGGAATGGCAGGGAGGTCGAAGAGGGAGGGGATACATGTACACACATAGCTGATTCACTCTGTTGCACAGCAGAGACTAACACACCACTGTAAAGCCATTTTTAATTTGATTAAAAATTATATTAAAACAAAATTAATTTTTAAATTAAAAAAATCCTGCCAGGAGGAAACCTGGGCATTTCTTAGTATAGCTGTTCTCTGAGCAACGTGGAGTGTTAATCCAAGAGTAATTTACAGTTGGCCCTTTGTACCAAGATTACTTCACATCCAGGAGTTCAACCGAACACCGAGGTGTAGTACTGTAAAATATCTGTGTACTACTGAAAAATATCTGTGTATAAGCGTTTCCATGCAGTTTGAACCTACATTGTTCAAAGATCAACTATAAGTATGCAGAGTAACACACCCCTTGGGAAGTTTTCAAGAGGCAAAGGGATGCCCCAGGTGTCTGCCAACCCTGATGCTCTGTTACCGCAGATCACATGAACCTGCACAGGTAAGAGGTCAGAAGCAAGCCATGCATTTAAGGGAAAAAGAGAGGGGGAAAATGGCTTTCAAACTAGATTTATATTGGAGTTAATAATACTCATTAAAAGTGATGTGTTATTGACATCTACATTCCCTGAGCATCAGCTAGGACTTGATGTCCATGAAATTTACAACTTTACCTGCTTTTCAGTGAGTTGGCTCTTGCCCACCTGATGCGAAGAGCCAACTCATTGGAAAAGACCATGATGCTGGGAAAGATTGAAGACAGGAGGAGAAGGGAATGACAGAGCATGAGATGGTTGGATGGCATCACTGACTTAGTGGATATGAGTTAGAGCAAATTCTGGGAGATGGTGAAGGACAGGGAAGCCTGGCATGCTGCAGTCCATGGGGTCACAAAGAGTCAGACATGCCTTAGCGACTGAACAATAATTCATTTCAACAAGAGATCCTCTTCTCCTACCCTGGGACATTTGTTTTAAATGAATTATTAATCAAACTCCGCTTTTTCGCATGACTGGTCTTCCTCAGTTGCCAACCTGAACATCTCTGTGTGATGATAATGTTAAAACACCTAATGCCCCAGTGGAGACAAGTTTGGGGACACCTTCTCCAGAAATCCCTTTGTGCCTTCAGATCTCAAAAACAGTGAACCCACTTGCCTGATTCACCCATTTTAAATCTGAAAATACCCATCTGACCTTGAAAAACAGATAGTGTGCCTCTCACACAGGACCCTCCTGGCAAGGCATTTTCTTTTATCATTTAGTGCCCATCAGAGGCCCCAGCTCAAACCAATGTCATCCCACAGATATGTAGCACCTTTTCATTATCAGCAATGAGCCTCAAGTCTAGTGCAACATGGACAACAAAGACAAATAAGAGTGAGAAATGCAACTAAAAGGAATTTGGGAAAAGGGAGAGGAGCAGTATAGTAAATGCGTAGACGCACACAGAGCCCAACAGGGACCTACACCGTTGAAGACAGTGGTCTCAATTCTCATCTCAAACACACACTGCTTTCTGCCAATGGTGAGCCAAACCATGCATTTTCACGTTGTCACATAATATGTGCAAAGCACAAGACTGTACCATGGAGACTGTCTTCAACGTGGCAAAGAGAATCACAGGGAAGACAAGACATCCATCTTCAAAAAGTTAAACAAATCCTCACGGTCATTCTATGGGGGAGGCACTTAGGATAAGACTGGCTTCAGGCTTGGCCTGTACCTGGTGGGCAGGTTTTGGGAGGGCATCTTGTCACTGTCTCCTTGCTACCGGCCTCCACTTCAGTTTGTTTACTTGATAGTGGGCCAGTTTGGCTCAGAAGAAAATATAATATAGCTCAGGTTTTAAGGAACTCTGGTAAGCCAAACGAGGTATTACAGTTACAAAGAACTGAAAAAATGTATCTGTATTTTGACACTGTCAGTTGAAGAGCTTGTGTCTACGTAAAGCTGGCTTCATGAATGCTGAGCATCTTCTGACTGCCCTGCAGAGGCACTCTCCACGTCTGGGGACTCTCTTGGTTCTTTCAAAGCTGATGCCCCTGACCACATCTCGGGGCTCCCTTTCCTCTGGCTGCTGACCGGATTTGGTTTCAGAAGACTGAGGGAGGAAGAAGAGAAAGGTCAGGGTCTTTCTTCCCCCTAGCGTCCCTCTTCTGGGTCAGTGTGGGCTACCTTCCTTGTTGGAACGAAGCTTCTCCTGAGGTCATTTCAACATCGCGCTCTGCCTCTGGTTCTGGAAACTTCTCCCTCTCTTTGCCTTTCAGCCCTAAGGCTGGTGTCAGGGTCCCACCGTCTTAGCACTGGCAAACAAGGAAAGGGGGTACACTACTCCTTGAGATGCTCTTAGCCCTTGCCAACATCTCTCTAAGTAGCTCTCATAATTAAACATCTTCTGTTTCCTGGCAGTCATCAAATATGCTTTAGCTTTAATAATGGCACCTGTGAGTTCTCACCTCTGCATTATTTGCAAACAAGGAATTCATTATTTTCCATTCAAAATGGCTTGAGTGAATGAAAAGCTTCTGACATATACTTTTCTAAATAATCCAGTTGAAAAAAAAAATACCATGTTAAAAAGAGTTCGAATAATGTCAGTTACAGGTCAGAGAACTCCTAATAAGGTTTCATGGAACATGGCTTAATAGAAAGAGCACTAAACTAAATTAGGTCAGAAGCCACGGGTCTGAGTCACAGATTCATCAATTATTGCATGACCTTGACAAATAACTTAACTGCTCTGAACTTTAGTTTTCTCATATATCAACCAGTGATAATAATGCTTGTCCTGTTTATCACACAGGGTTATTGTGGGGAATCTGATGAATGACAGATGTGAAAATGCTTTCCAATTGTGAGGACTAGATAGGGATATAACCCAGAATGTTTCTAAGGATAAAATTTATCCAATAAAAAGATTTATTAAATAAAGAAACCCATAAAGTTCCATTACGTTAGAAAGTCCACAATACCTGTCCATTTTTATCCTTAAAATCACAGTGATAAGATAAAAACACTGTCCAGCTTAAGAGGCAGGTTCTGAAGCTAACCATTTGGTCCCTAATTTGACCCCATCATGAGTAAGCATGGACATACTCTTCACATATAAGTTAAATAAGCAGGGTGACAATATCCAGCCTTGACGCACTCCTTTTCCTGTTTGGAACCAGTCTATCGTTCCATGTCCAGTCTGTCGTTCCATGTTGCTTCCTGACCTGCATACAGATTTCTCAAGAGGCAGGTCAGGTGGTCTGGTATTCCCATCTCTTTCAGAATTTTCCACAGTTTATTGTGATCCACACAGTCAAAGGCTTTGGCATAGTCAATAAAGCAGAAGTAGATGTTTTTCTGGAACTCTCTTGCTTTTTCGATGATCCAGCAGATGTTGGCAATTTGGTCTCTGGTTCTTCTGCCTTTTCTAAAACCAGCTGGAACATTTGGAAGTTCACAGTTCACGTATTGCTGAAGCCTGGCTTGAAGAATTTTGGGCATTGCTTTACTAGCGTGTGAGATGAGTGCACATCATGAGAAATGCTGGGTTGGAAGAAGCAAAAGCTGGAATCAAGACTGCTGGGAGAAATATCAATAACCTCAGATATGTAGATGATATCACCCTTATGGCAGAGAGTGAAGAAGAACTAAGTAGCCTCTTGATGAAAGTGAAAGAGGAGAGTGAAACGGTTGGCTTAAAGCTCAACATTCAGAAAATGAAGATCATGGCATCCAGTCCCATCACTTCATGACAAACAGATGGGGAAACAGTGGAAACAGTGGTTGACTTTATTCTTTTGGGCTCCAAAATCACTGCAGATGGTGATTGCAGCATTGAAATTAGAAGATGTTTATGCCTTGGAAGGAAAATTATGACCAACCTAGATAGCATATTGAAAAGCAGAGACATTACTTTGCCAACAAAGGTCCATCTAGTCAAGGCTATGGTTTTTCCAGTGGTCATGTATGGGTATGAGAGTTGGATTGTGAAGAAAGCTAAGTGTTGAAGAATTGATGCTTTTGAACTGTGGTGTTGGAGAAGACTCTTGAGAGTCCCTTGGACTGCAAGGAGATCCAACCAGTCCATCCTAAGGGAGCTCAGTCCTGGGTGTTGATTGGAAGGACTGATGTTGAAGCTTAAACTCCAATACTTTGGCCACCTGATGTGAAGGGCTGGCTCATTTGAAAAGATCTGGATGCTGGGAAAGACTGAGGGCAGGAGAAGGGGACGACAGCGGATGAGATGGTTGGATGGCACCACCGACTCAATGGACATGAGTTTGGGTAAACTCTGGGAGTTGGTGATGGACAGGGAGGCCTGGCATGCTGTGTTTTATGGGGTTGCAAAGAGTCAGACACAACTGAGAGACTGAACTGAACTAAACTGAATACTGCTCAGCTTGGTTGTATCATCAATGAAATGGGATATAATGATCTCAGCCTCACATTGCTAATGTAAGTATTGAATGATATCATCGTGAGAGCATGGAGCACAGTGTCTCCTACAGAGAGTTTCTTCATCGTTGTTAGCTTCAGCCATGAGATGGAGAGAGAGTCCCTCAGTAGAGACACAATGAGACAAGGTGCAGTATCCAGCTTCTGAAGTCAAAACTTCATGTCTTGGAATATTATCTCATATATTTATTAACTGTAACTTTGAACAAGTTATTTAGTCCAAGCAGCTCTAGGTTTATGTGGGCTTCCCTGGTGGCTCAGAGGTTAGCGCGTCTGCCTCCAATGCGGGAGACCCGGGTTCATTCCCTGGGTCGGGAAGATCCCCTGGAGAAGGAAATGGCAATCCACTCCAGTATTCTTGCCTGGAGAATCCCATGGACAGAGAAGCCTAGAAGGTTACAGTCCACGGGGTCGCAAAGAGTAGGACACGACTGAGTGACTTCACCTTCACCTAGGTTTATATATATATATATATATACACACACTCATATATATGTGTATATATATATATATATTCAATGGCTAATTGTATCTGCCTTAAAATGGAAACTTGTAAACACCAAATAATAGATATATAATGTGCTTTGGAGATCAGCCCTGGGATTTCTTTGGAAGGAATGATGCTAAAGCTGAAACTCCAGTACTTTGACCACCTCATGCGAAGAGCTGACTCATTGGAAAAGACTCTGATGCTGGGAGGGATTGGGGGCAGGAGAAGGGGACGACAGAGGATGAGATGGCTGGATGGCATCATGGACTCGATGGACGTGAGTCTGAGTGAACTTCAAGAGATGGTGATGAACAGAGAGGCCTGGCGTGCTGTGATTCATGGGGTCTCAAAGAGTCGGACACGACTGAGTGACTGAACTGAACTGAACTGAATGTGCTTAACTGGTGGCTCAGACAGTAAAGAATCTGCCCACAAAAAGGAGACTTGGGTTCAATCCCTGGTTGGGAAGATACTGCTGGAGAAGGGAATGGCTACCCACTCCAGTATTCTTGCCTGGAGAATTCCATGGATAGAGTAGCCTGTCAGGCCACAGTCCATGGGACTGCAAGGAGTTGGACATGACTGAGTGACTTACACAATGTGCTTAACACAGTGCTGGATACATAATAAAATGCTCAATTAAAACTGTACCATTTTGGTGTTGCTAAACTCAAAACCCCTCCTCCTTGTCTTTTTAGCTCTTACTTCTTTTGGATGAATATTCTGCAAAGAGGCTGGTTTACATAATAGATATTTGCAAGTTCAAAGATAGAACTGAGATAAGCAGAGAAACCTAACTACACATATTTAAGGGCTGGGCATGTCTTTGAAAGGCTGATGTCTTGGCACGAGCAGTATATGATCTTCTGGAGAAGGGGATGGCTACCCACTCCAGTAATGAGCCAGTGTTTAGCCACTTTTGGTACTTGCCTGTGGCCTTGGAAAATGAGAGTTAATCCCCTGATTTAGCATTTGCCCAGGGTCTCTGGGGTGTACCTGTGAACCAGGCCGGGGGTGGAGGTAATCAAGAAGGCAAATATACTATCTACTTCCATGTTGCTGCCTGAGAAAGTGTTTCATTTATTTTCAGAACACAGTCTGTCTTGAATTAAAAATGAAGGTCACAAAATATTCTCTTTGGAGTGTATGGCTTATGACTTAAGAGTGTGATCTCTGGAGTTCGAACTTTGGCTTTGTTTTTTACTCATGGTGTTGGACAAGTTATTTTACTGTTTATTCCATGGTTCCTCCTCTATAAAACAGGAATTCATAGTAGAACTTGCATCATTGGATTGATTGTTGAGAGGCCTAAATGAGCTAATACATGTATAAATAATAGGATAATAGGATAATATATGTATAAATCTTAGGATAATAAATGTTAGTTATGCTTACCAAGATAAGTATTGTTTTATTACAACGTGGTGTGGATTGTGAATAAAATAGAAATGTCCTTAGATCAGAGTGTAAGAGCTAGCAAATTATGATTTGCAGGTCATATCCACCCCTCCACCTTTTATTTTTTTTTTCCTGTGAACTTCACTGGAAACCAAGGGAAAAAAATTATTTGTTTGGCTCTGCTGGTCTTAGTGCAGCATGCAGGCTCTTGGGTCTTCGATGTAGCCTATGACACCTAGTTTTCTGACCAGGGATTGAACCCAGGACCCCTGCATTGAGGCCTAACCACTGGATGATCAGGAAGTCCCTCTCCACTTGTTTTTATAAATGAAATTTTATTGGAACACAGTTGCAGTTATTCATTTACTTACTGCCTATGGCTGCTTTCATGCTACGTTGGTAGCTGAGCATACCTGTGATGGAGATCTTACAGCTACAGGCCCTGAATATTTACTATCTGGCTCTTGATGGAAAAATTTTGCTGACTCCTGGATAGACAGCTACTACGAACATATTCTTCTCAAAGGCAAAAGTTGGCATAGAAATTATTTATTCTGGGGAAATATGTTTATATTCACGCATTTGCACTCTGTCAAGGGACATATTATGCACTGCAAACAAATGCAGCTCGGAAGACCTTGGAAGGTCCGCTTTGTGCTCTCCCTGCCCCTACCAGTTCTGCTTAAGGAAGCAACGTGCATGAGGTGATGCTACTAACCTACTTTCAGCAGAATAAATATCCTGTTATTTTCTAGTAATGTTAATGACTGTTCACGTTTCCAGCCGCAATTAGGGAATTGAACTCTCTCATCCTTGACTTTTCTCAGACCATGATAGAATCAGGCATTGGCTATCATTTCTGTAAATAACTGAACTTTATTTGGTAAAAGGAACAAAGTTACTTCTTAAAAAAAAGATATGTATTTCATGTTTCGGTTCCTTCTTTTTTCAACAAAAAGAATACTTCAACATATAATAAATGCTGGAGAGGATGTGGAGAAAAGGAACCCCCTCCACCGCTGGTGCGAATATAAATTGGTGCAGCCACTATGGAGAACAGTATGGAGGTTCTTGAAAAAACTAAAAGTAGAGTTACTCTATAATCCAGCAATCCCACTTCTGGGCCTATAGCCAGAGAAAACTCAAATTCAAAAGATACATGTACCCCCAGTGTTCATAGCAGCACTATTTACAGTAGCCAAGACATGGAAGGAACCCAAAAGTTCACTGGTAGATGAACGGATAAAGAGGATGTGGTATATACATAATGGAATATTGCTTAGCCATAAAAAGAAGGAAATAATTTCATCTGCAGCAATATGGATGGACCTGGAGAGTATCATTCTAAATGAAGTAAGCCAGTTGAAGACAAACATCATATGATGTTGCTTATATGTGGAATTAAACAAATGATCCAAATGAACTTATTTACAAAACAGAAATAGACTCACAGACATAGCAAACAAACTTATGACTACCAAAGGGGGCAAGGAAAAGGGATAAATTAGGAGTTTCGGATTAGAATATACAGACTACTATATATAAAATAGATTACTAACAAGGAATTACTGTATAGCACAGGGTACTATACTCATTATCTTATAATAACCTATAGTGGAAAATATTCTAGAAAAGAATATATGTATAACTGAATCACTTTGCTGTGCACTTGAAACTAACACAGCATTATAAATCAACTATGTAAGTCACTAAGTCGTGTCTGACTCAGAGACCCCATGGACTGTAGCATATCAGGCTTCCCTGGCCTTCACTATCTCCTGGAGTTTGCTCAAACTCATGTCCATTGAATTGGTGATGCTATCCAACCATCTCATCCTCTATAGACACCTTCTCCTCCTGCCCTCAATCTTTCCCAGCATCAGGGTCTTTTCCAATAAGTCAGTTCCTCACATATTTTAATAAAAATTTTAAAAAACAGATGAAAACATTTCTCCTAGGGAACAGAAATCATTAACAAATGTTTCATGTTCAAAAGGATGTTGATCTCAGAAAAGGTAATACGGTTAATTCCATGGGAAAAAGGCAAAATAAAAGTTTCAGTTAAAAGATAAAATAATAAAACAGAATGTGGAAAATTTTAAAATTTTCCAGAGGTTAAGAAAGGTTATTCCCTCCAGTGAAAGTACTGGATAGTGCCACACTTCTGGCTTCATCTTTTTTTTCTGGCTTCATCTTTTTTTTTTCTGGCTTCATCTTGTACCCATGTCCACTCAAGCTTTTCAGTTCAGAGCTGAAACCAGCTGGAACAAGGCATGGAAGATGAATGCCCAATGCTGAGATTAGCAAGTGAACTGGATGTTAAAGATACATATAAATTATGAGAACTATTGTTGATTACTTTCTGAATTAGATCAAGAAATCTATTTACATGTATTTGTAACAAACACAATATAGGATATCAAACCTTGCAAATTGACTAATAAGACTGAAAGCAAATAACCATTACACGTCTCCTTAATTCATCTGCACATGTATCTTTTGGTTATCATGCAGGTGGGGAAAATGATTTGGGTTTTTGACAATAATAAAGACAAAAAAGGATGCCTTATCATTTTGTTTTTTAAATGCAAGCTGTAACATGGAAGAAGTAATTTAATCCTAGGATATTTTATGCACACACAAGAACAGCTACTGATATTTGGTAAAGTTAATGATTTCGGTAATGAAAAACTTCAAGCAAATTTATGAATGAACAGGAAACACAGATCTGAGATTTACCAATGCAGCCAGGCTGAGGAATACCTCACTGTCATTAGTACAAGATAAATCAGATGACCACACTGAGAGAGCAAAATGCACAGCCTTCCTCTCTTTAGGAAACCACAGGCCTTATAATTATAATTTTTGCAAGTGAAGGAATTATAAGACCCTAAGAAGTATAAATCACCTCTTTCTAAAATAGTTTTCACCTAGAAATAACCCAATATGTATCACATTTTTTCTTCAGTCTTCAATTAACAACAAAGGGGGCAGTGGAAATCTCAAGAAACAAACATACATATTTAGGATATTAATATATTCTGCTTGGGCAGAGAATACTCCATTTTATTCTGTATAAAATGGAGAAGTCTAGTCTTGCTTCACCTTTAACTCTTTTTATAGTTTGCACTCGGTCATTACTACTGTAATGAGAAAGAGAAGAGGGTACAGGCTCTGGAGCTTTATTTGGGTACACATTTTGGCTCTGCCATTTACCATCTGCGTGACCTTGAGCAAATGGCTTAATGTCTCTGTACCTCCATTTCTTCTTCTGAAGTAGAAATAATCACAGCGCCTAAAACCATAAAGTGCTGTTGTGAGACTCAAACAAATAATGCAAGTGAAGTGCCTAGAATGTGTGCCTTGCACACAGCAAGTGTTTAACAGTTCTTTGTTTTCTTATGTGTTCTCCTGTTACGTGTCACTTGTCAACCACAGTGAGCTGAATTGTGTCTCCCCAAAAGATATGCTTAAATTCTAACCTTATTTGGAAAAGGAGTTTTGGCAGATGTAATCAAGTTAAGGTGAGGTCATACCAGATTAGGGTGAACCCTAAAGCCAGTGACAGATGTCTTTATAAGAGAAAGGAGAGGAAGATTTAGACACAGACAGGGAGGAGAGGCATGGGGGAGAAGGCCAGGGAAAGACCAAGCACAGACCGAAAAGACCAAGCACAGACTGAAGTGGTGAAGCTGCAAACCAAAGGACACCAAGGACGGCCAGCAGCCACCAGAAACTGCGAAACGCGAGGAAGCATTTTCCCCTAGCATGTCTGGATACTTAGATTTTGGACTTCTTGTCTCCAGACCTGTGAGAGAATGTGTTTATTGTTTTAAGCCATCCAGTTTTGGGTACTTTGTTACAGCAGCCCCAGGAAATGAATACAGCAGGTAACCACTATGAAAAAGCAGGGACTCATAGGAGAGAATAAGGTGAAGTCACGGCACCTAGAAGAGAACCCACAGGTGGTGGCTCATTGGGTGTTCTTTGAATTGAGTTATTTCATGGAGTCACCTCTCTTTAACCTTGCTTAGAGGGGAACAGCTTTGGGCCAGTAGAGCTGGGGTGGCAGACAGCTCTCCTAAGTGTTGGTGACCACATCATACAACTTTATCCAGAGCTGTGCTGTTGGTACAGAAGTCATTCGTTACAAAGGGCTATCTAAATTTAAATTCATCAAAATGAAATAAAATTAGAAATTCAGTTTCTCAGTTGTACCAGCCACAGTTAACATGCTCCATAGCCACACAGGGCTCCTGGCTGCCATATTGGATTGTGCAGTTACTGAACATTTCCATCACTGCATAAACTTGCATTACACAGCACTAGATGACATTGGCACTGTAGTAGGATTTATTTAGGAGGCAAATACAACAAGCAGATAGGTTGTGTAGAAAAAGGAAAGTGTCATACTCTTGTAATAGAGGTAGGCAACCCAATCATTTATGAAGGACAAAAGGAAACGTGAAGATGGTAGAACTGATACTCGGCCAGCTGCTCACAGGATATCTCTCTTATTGAATGGTCTATTGTTTTTTTCTTAAAGTCACCTGCTGCTGCTGCTGCTGCTAACTCGCTTCAGTTGTGTCCGACTCTGTGCGACCTCATAGGCGGCAGCCCACCAGGCTCCCCTGTCCTGGGATTCTCCAGGCAAGACACACATCCCTGCTTTTCTGTAATTTGGACAAAGGATATTTTATTCAATTTTTATAGACTGAAAATTAGTACCATAGAAAACTAGCCTATATCCAATGCCAAACATCTCTATAGAAGAGTATGGCTAACTTTACCTGCATCTGGTTGAGACACACCTCACACGGAACTGGTTAAGTTTTTGGTCCCTCAATACTGTGAAGGAGGTAAACGCTACAAAGCGACAAATGAGATCAAGAAATACGTGAGCTACACAAGCTCTCTCCTCCTCTTCAGATCTAATCATACAGATGAACAAACTGCTATAAAAATACCAAAAATAAAACTGAAAACAATGACTGAATCATTTTTTTAAATCTCATGTACTCCGTGTTCAGGTAGCAAGAAATTTAATTCCAGTCCAACCAGTCTCCTGTGATTTTTTTTCCCTTTCATCTAAGATATTTTTAATGCTCAGAGGCGTTATAATAGAAAAGCATGTATTTTTGCCTGGTTTATACCCATCATCCTTACCATTACAACAAGACAAAAGCATTAAAGTAAAATTAATCATGTCAAAAGATTTTAGCAAAAACAAGTGAGACCATGCATAAAGCATCGCTTTGTCTACTGTGAAGTCACGCTCTGATTAAAAACATATAATGAAAGTGAAAGTGATACATCATTGCCTTAGCGGTAGGATTTTCTGAAAGTGCTTTGCAGTTCTCAACATAAAAATGTGGCAAGATTTTTGTCTTTGAAACTCACAATGATTATTTTTCTAGCTAAATAACTGGAATTCAATCTTAAAATCTTTTCTTTAAAGAAATTAAGACTTAATGACCAAAATATGGCCTGTCAGTAGGATTAAATAGTACACACTGAAAGGAGTAGTAGATTGCCTTGACATCCAGACACAGAGATCAGAAAGTATCTGCTCAGTACTCCTCTTTTAGAAAGCTATCTTTAATGCCAGCTAATATGGTCAGGCCTTTAAGATATCTTCTGTGAAGCACAACTGTTTGCTTCATCAAAAGCAATCTCACTAATAAGTATTAAAGCATAGTCACAGAGTGATCATTCCCCGTAATGGAGTCATTTTATATATGCTACACAAAACCAAAAATTCTAACTGACCAGATATTCACAAAATATAGATTTAGCTCCTTGATGCTACCAGGGTTATGTTGTGAGTCTGAAAAGGAACAGTGTGCTTATTTGCACTTTCCTTAGTTACTCGTTTATTCTGACAGAGTTACTTGCATATAACACTCCCCCAGGTTTCTTTTCATTGTTTTGTTGTAAGTTTAAAAGTCATTTCCTTTTTATCATCTCTATTGATGATAAAAACCATTCTGTCCTATGGGAATTATGTGTATCTCTATGATTTATATTTATATCTGTTTTGTATAAACTATATAGACATATTAGTTGGCATATAATAAACACAAGAAATAGTAAAAATTACATAAACTCAGACATACTTAAACTATTTGTGGGAAGTCAAAATTAGAAAAATTCCCTTTCAAATGCCTTATACTAATATTTGGAGTGTACTTCAAATTGTCTCCTATAATATACAGGTTTGTAATCTTTTATGAATAAAGATCTGTCCCAACAATAAAAGTCACATTGATTCAGGAAGCGATAGAAAGGTGCATGGAGCAGCTGTGGCTTCTGACAGATAACTGCTCACAGGAGAAATGAGAAGACTTTGCTTGAAGAAGATGGAACCAGATATTTGTTGAAGATAAGAATGCACTGTTGTAACCATTCAGGCTAGTAAACAAATTTTTGGTTATTCTTTATTTGAGATCTTGGGAGGATTTCATTTCTCCACCTACTTTGAAGCTAGGCATGGCCAGGTGATTTGTTTTTGCCAATAAAATGTGTTAACTCTTAAAGATTCAGTGTGACTTAAGAAGCTTAAGGAGTCAGTATGAAATTTTTCTCTCCCCTGCCTTGGCAACCATAATAAGCCAAAGAGTAGTGGAATTTCCATCAATATGAGTACTGGAATGAGAAGAAATGGAACAGAGACCTAGGTAACTTATCACAGACATGTGATATGAAAAGAAAGAAATCTTTACTTATAGAAGCCACTAGGGTTTAGGGATCATTATTACTGTCTAACCTAGCCTAGCCTCTAAAAGATACATGCGTTGGTACTAAGAAAGATGGAAATGCACGTTATGGTATGGAAAACCACTTTGTGGAACCTCAAAGCCAGTGCTCTGGGACAACCCAGAGGGATGGGATGGGGAGGGTGGTGGTTGGGGGTTCAGGATGCAGGGACACAAGTGCACCTGTGGCTGATTCACGTCGATGCGCAGCAAAAACCACCACAATATTGTAGAGTAATTATCCTCTGGTTAAAATGAATTAATTAACTTTAAAAATTTTAATAAAAATATAACATATCAAAAACATTGTTGTTTGCTATTACTTGAGTGGCTCATGTGTTACTTAATAAACATCCACCTCCAAGAGAAGAGGTTAAAAAACAGATATGAGAGATATCAAAAATGTTGATAGTGTGTATTGGTTGCTGTTGGCTGCACTTGGCTAGATCTACAAAGGAGAGATGATCTCACAAAAAAAGTCTGCATATTTATAAGTAGGATTGAAAGAAACAGTCTCGAAAACCAGGAGTGTGCAACATTAGAAGAAGCAATGCTTTTCAGAGCCATCTGGGAAAAGGTGAAATTGGAAAGAATTTTGAGCAAAGACATAAATTCAAACTCAGCTTCTGTCTATCAGTAGAGGAATGGATAAGGAAGATGTGGTACATATATACAACAGAGTACCACTCAGCCATGAAAAAAAAGGACAAAATAATGCCATTTGCAGCAACTGGATGGATCTAGAGATTGCCATACTGAGACACGTAAGTCAGACAGAGAAAAACAAATATCATATGATATCATTTATATATGGAATCTAAAAAAAAGGTACAAATGAACTTATCTACAAAATATAAATAGAGTTACAGATATAGAAAACAAATTTGTGGTTACCAGAGGGTAAGGGGAGGAGGTACAAACTGAGAGACTGACATATACACAGTGTACTATAGATAAAACAGCTAACTAAAAAGAAACTACAGTTTAGCACAGGGAACTCTGTAATAGCCTCCATGGGAAAAGAATCTAAAAAAGAGTAGATATAGGTATATGTATAACTGACATGCTTTACTGTAACCCAACTATACTCCAAGAAAAATTTTAAAAAGCTCAGTTACTGACAAAAAAAATTAAAAGTATGGCTTTAGAGTTCAGGGTTTCTGAGCCCAAGCCACCCATTTTCTTTGTTTGGCCTTGCAATAAACCTTCCTCTGCTCCAAACTAAAAAAAAAAAAAAAAAAAAAAAAGCATGGCTTTCACTGTAATTTTACTACTTTAGAGTATCTTAGAAGAAAGTTTCATTGAAGGGTAAGACATCCAGTAAACTCTTCTAACTCAGGGAAAAGAGTAAAAAGGAACTTCCTCAGTAAAGCCAGGTAGATATCCAAATATATAGAATATTAGGAAGAGAAAAGAAAGAGAGAGATGAGAGAGAGAAATGGGGATAAGGAAAAAAAGGACAAAGCAATATAAGAAGTATATCAGAAAAGTGCATGTGGTCATTGGCCATGGAGTAGATGGAAATATAAGAAGACAGCCGAGTTTATTTAGAGGATGAATTACCCAAAGACTCACCAGTTTGTACTACAAGAGGCTGTGACCATTAGTGACTTAAAATAACCATCATCGGCTACATCTCTTAGACATGAAATGTACTTAGAAAATTCTTCCACTCCTAGGAAGTGCACAACCCTCAGGCTGACTTCAGATGAGGAAGAATCTCCCATACGGTGGAGCCATGGCTATGGAGAACAAAGGATGGTGAGCAGAATTAGGGAGGACTCTCATCAAGGAACATACCTTTGGATAGTCATCTTTCCAAATGCCTATTTGGTGGGGTTGCTAAAGTGCTATATGCTCTTTCTAAAGTAGAGTTTTGCTCAACTTGTGCCTAATCCATCACTGTGCAATATGTGCGAGGGAGCCAGAAAATTTGTCTCTTTATTTGGTTTCCAGATCAAGTGAAAGTGTGAAAGCGTTAGTCGCTCAGTCGGGCCCGACTCTTTGTGACCCCATGGGCTATAAGCCGCCAGGCTCCTCTGTTCATGGGATTCTCCAGACAAGAATACTGGCATGGGTTTCTGTTCCCTTCTCCAGGGAATCTTTCTCACCCAGGGATCAAACCCAGGTCTCCTGCTTTGCAGGCAGATTCTTTACCACCTGAGCCACCAGGGAAGATCAAGAGGTGTCTCAAATAAACCCTGTGACTGAGCTGAAATGACAAATGTCATTTTTAATTGCCAGTGCAAGATGCTTGCAGCTCATTCTTGCCCCTGCTGCACTGATGGTTGTTACATATTAAGATGGAGCCCTGTAAGCCTGGATCCCTGAATGACGCCCTCTGCCAGCATGTGCTGGCATGTAGCACGAGTGAGAAATAACTTTTTTGTTGATTTACGATTTTAGGGTTGTTTGTTACCACAGCATAACCTAGCCTGTCCTGATTGATACACAGACTTTCAGGTTAGAAATAGAAATTTCATTCTGAATCAAAAGTGTGTCTTCTTCAAATGGCCAGCAGACATATGAAAAGATGTTCAAAACCACTAATTATCAGAGAAATGCAAATCAAAACTACATCACACTGGTCAGAATGGCCATGATTAAGACGTCTACAAAGAATAAACACTGGGGAGAACATGAAGAGAAAGAGAAATTTCCTACACTGTTGGTGAGAATTTGGTTGCTGCAGCCACTGTGGAAAACAGCATGGAGGCTCCTAAACTAAAAGTAGAGTTTCCATATGATTCAGCAATCCCCCTCTGAACATATACCCAGAAAAACTATAATTTAAAAAGACATGTGCACCTCTGTGTTCATACCAGTACTATTTACAATAGCCAAGACGTGGAATCAGCCTAAATGTCCATCAACAGATGACTGAATAAAGACGTGGCATATATACAATGGAAAATTACTTAGCCAGTAAAGGGAATGAAATAATGTCATTTGCAGCAATGTGGATGGACCTAGAAATTATACTAAGTGAAGTTAAGTCAGAAAGAGAAAGCAAATACCATATGATATCACTTATATGTGGAATCTAAAATATGACACACATGAACAGATTTACCAAACAGAAATCAGACTCAACAAAAGTAGAGAAAGCAGAGAACTGACTTGTGGTTGCAAAGGAGGAGGAGAGTGGTGGGTTGGGGGGTGGGGGTGGGGATTGTGAGATTGCAGTTAGCAGATGTAAGCTATTATAAACAGGATGGCCGAAAAGCAAAGTCCTAGTATATAGCCCAGGAACTATATTCAATATCCCACAATAAACCATAATGGAAAATGATACATATTATATATACCATATAACAAAGTTACTTTACTATACAGCAGAAATTAACATTGTAAATCAACTATACTTAAAAAAATTTAAGAAAGATATGTAATTAGATTAAAAAGAAAAGAAAATGTATAACTGTTACAAAAAGGAAAAAAAAGCAAGTCCTCTTTCTCAAATCTTGGATCATAAGAGCAGAAGATTAACTTCTGTCTAGTTGTAAAACAATACAAAATGGAGTCAAATAGAATAAAAATGTATCAGGGGACAACTATATTCCAGATACTGAGCCCAGAACAAATATTATTTTTATTTAACTCTCACAATAAATCTAAGAAGTGAGTATAATTATATCTACATTGTGGGTGACAACAATCAGAGAGGAACCAGGGGGTGTATTCTATTTAGATCTGTCTGTCTTGAGAGATGTGGCTCTGCGTGCGCGCGTGTATGTGTGTGTATGTGTGAGTGTGTGGTTTCATTTTTGATACTGCTACCAAGATAGATTTAAGCTGTCAAGAAATCTTTCTTCATAGAATTATGGCTTGTCAGTAACCTTACACGCAAACTTCATCACTTGCACCTCCTAATTTGCAGATCAGTCCACAAATCAAGATTATATTCTTGACCTCTAGGAGTAGGGGATTCATTCAATTAACCTGCAACAGTTCTACTCTCTGAACATGGAACTAATCCCAGTGCCTCAGATCCGTTTAGACTTTCTTGGGTGCAATGGGTCAGCACAGATTAAATCCCATTCATCTGCTTGGATTCTTGACTAATAGCACCTGTTGGTGAGATATATCGGTGTGGGCCTGAGGCAGACCTGTCTGATGAAAACTCAGAGACCAGTATTCTGTTCCCCATCCTACCACCAAATCGTCATGTGATCTGGGTGCAACACCTCTGCTCCGTCAGTCATTTAAAGTGAAAGCCAACATGAACGTGCTGTAGAAAGTGCCTACAGGATCTGGTTTCTGCTAATCTCTTTAGCCCCACGACACGTGCTTCTTTCCCTCACTCTGAGTTTAGCCAAGCACCTTCTTTCTGCAAGGTCTTAAGTGTTTCAGTGGCTAACCTGTGTCTGACTTTTTGTGACTCCATGGACTGTACCCTGCCAGGCTCCTCTGTCTATGGGATTTTCTTAACTAACCGGGGGGAATCGTCTGTCACATCTTTACCTGGGCAGCTGGCTATCAAATTCTCACCAACAGTGTAGGAAATTTCTCTTTTCTTCACGTTCTCCCCAGCGTTTATTCCTTGTAGACGTTTTAATCATGGGTGTTCTGACCAGTGTGATGTAGTTTTGATTTGCATTTCTCTGATAATTAGTGGTTTTTATTGGCCATTTGAAGAAGACACATTTTTGATTCAGAATGAAATTTCTTCTGTTCTCAGCTCATGTGTCACCTTCTTTGGTGATATTAGTCAAGACTCCTACACTAGATCTGATCTCTCCATTCCATGATCTTATATATTTTATACCTTTCCTTCCAAGCACCGTCACATTTTGTTATTATATACTGCTATCTGAGATTATTTATCTAGTTTACTTTTTGTTTCATATTGTGACAATGCTGTGATAGTTTTCGGTGAATAGCAAAATGACTCAGCCATACATATACATGTATCCATTCTCCTCCAAATCCCCCTTCCATCCAGGCTGCCACATAACACTGAGCAGAGTTCCCTATGCTATACAGTATGCCCTTGATGGTTATCCATTTTAAATATAGCAGTGTGTACCTGTCGATCTCCAGCACCCTAATGGGATTATTTATTAATGCTGATTCCTCCAGTAAACTCTAGGTTTGGTGAAGACATGATGCTATTTGCTTTGACTCAGCATTGTTTTTTTTCTGCATGTAGAGCAATACCTGCTACACAGCAGGTATCAACTATATTTGCTGAATGAATGAAATTAATGTGCAAAATGAGAGGGTTGAGTGAGAAGATCATTTAATTTTTCAGGGCTCACATTCAGTGGTTTGCTAGACTTTGTCTGCAATTTGCCTAGGATTGACACAGAGCAAATCTGAGCAGCCTGTATCACTCATACCTCCTTCACGCCAGATTCAGTAGCAAATACCGCAGCTGGTGTGTAAAGAAGGCATCATCAGAATTATTGGTACCCATTCTGTCCTCTCGAGAAAAAGCAATTGCTATATTCAAGGGAGGTATATATAAACCGGAAATAAAGCCAAGTGGTTTTTCTAGGCACTCAACTTACTTGGAATACAGTATTTGAAGTGACCATGACACATATTTTTTAAAAAAATCTATGAAAAATCCACTAATGCACTGGTGCATGAATACACAGTAGCAAATAATTCAAGATATATAGCAATGTGCAGCCATGGATCCCAAATTAGAATTGAGCTCATTGAAGATAAAATTAGATGCTAACATATTTTAAAAGTCCAAACAGAACTCTCTCCTTTTTCTTTGTCCAAAGTCCTGGAAACCGTTACTCAATGAACTGAAATTCAAAATTCCAAGCTACTAGAGATCAACTGCCATGCTACTTTTTTTTTTTTAAGTAGCACTTTAAATCACTGTGTTTAGATCACTGTGTTTTCACTAACAACAAAAACAAAAATGAGAGGCGTATCTCTCCTCTTGGTTCTTACTCTTGAGCCTATCTTAGCAATTCCTTGAAATGGTTCTGTATAATATGGTTCTTGGTTAACTCTCCAGTCCCACCACATACTTCCTCGACCTCAGGCTCGCCTATAGATACACACATTCATTTCAGTTTCTAGAAGGCACCAACTCTCTCTTGCTTTTTGGCACTCCCAGTATGGGGCCCTCTTATTAAAATACTTTATCATTCATCTCTTGTTAAAAATATTTGTTTATTCATTTATTTATTTGGTCTTAGTGCAGTACTGGGGGTCTTTAGCCACAGCATGCAGGATCTTTCTAGTTGCCACATATGGGGTCTAGTTCCCTGACCTGGGATTGAACCCGAGTCCTCTGCACTGGGAGCTCTGAGTCTTAGCCACTGGACCCCAGGGAAGTCCCAATCATCCACCTCTTTGCATCAATAATTCCTACGCATTTTTCTCAGTTTTACAGAAGGTCACTTTTACGGAAGCCTTCCTAACCTATGTTTAGATGAAGAGTACTTTCTGGGGTCCTGTGCAAGCCCAGCTTCTCCTGTTTATTCCTCAGCACAGTCTTGCTTTCATTGCCTCCTTGGGTTCTTGAGAGGAGATTTGATCACCTTCTACCTTACCACCTAGCACAGAGTGGGTATTCAATAATTGCTTGCTTCATAAAGGAATAAGGTCTGCTGTTAAGTTTAAATCCTTCCCAGGCATTGAGAGTCATTCTGGAAGTACCTAGTTCTTTTCTGAGGTTCTCCTGCAATGCAAAACACACTATCCACAGACTCTACCTAGCTGTCTAGAAATTAAGCTAAATAAGTTGTGGGTTTTGGTTATGGGTAATAAAGATAACATGAATAAAGGTATAGAACCCTCAATTAAATTTACTTTTTATTTCTTTCAAAGCAAATCATCATAAGAAGTGATTGTTTTCCACTAACTTGCCATCTCCACCTCTCCAATATATCCTCAAAGAACAGAAATGAACTGAAATCAAGAAACAGAAGCCCAAGAAAGGAGGCCGATTAAACTGTCAATGTGCAGGTTTATTATTCCCTGAATAACCAGCAATTAAACCATTCTCCGTTGCTCAAATATTGGCTAAATATCAAATCTACATTTATCTTTTGGAATTGAAGTTCAATGTCTGACGCAAGATGTGTTTTCTCAGTATTCTTTCTTCAACATTTATGGAAAATATGTTTTTTACAAAAAAATCAAGCATCCACCAGCGTCTCACCTCTGCAACTCTCCTAAAAGAAATTGATGACACCCAGCCCCCAAACTATTCCTGCATGGATAGGATCAAGTTCAAGGTCCTCCACAAACCAGATAGGAAGCCCAGGAAACCTCTGTACAATGGTTCCCTTTATTTTCTATGACTGAAAAAAAATATAAGTTCCCAAATCCTTGCACTACCAAGTAGAGGGCAGAGTTGTAAATTGAGAGGAAGAGCAACAAAGGCGGTTCTCCCGCCTGCTAACAGAGGGATCTGAAAGCGGCCAAAAGGAGGAACACACCTTTCTAACTCAGCTCTTCTAATTTTCCTTCTAACCTTACTGAAGGGAAATCATTATCAGCACGTGGAGAGGGAAATCTATATTTTGAAATCCCTTTTCCTGGAATTGCTCGAGGAAAACAATAAGAAGCCCCAAATAAGTAGAATCTCTTATCTAAAATGTCAGCAAAACAAGGTCAATTTCAGGGAAACACTTTACCCACCAGTAAAGACAATGGTCAGTGGGGAACCCAAAGAATTGACAGCCCCCTCAGTACCATCTCGTGAGAAGGAAGGTAAGCTGCTTCCACACGAGGACTTCGTGAAAACTTTGATATGTCAGTCATACATTATAGCAGTTCACAGCAGCCGCAGGGACCATTTTCCTTGATCTTTGCAGGAAGGATTTTAAGGCCAGCAAAGTGCAAGAGGCACGCTTTTTGCATTGGCCATTTTAGTATTCATGTCTCCTGTACCGCTTCCTAATAAGTTAAGAATGAAACGGGAGACTGCGTGCAGGAGTGAGAAATGCAAGAAAAGCAGTACTGTAAAATAAAATGAACAAAAGTGCATTTCAACCTCCCTTTCATTATTAACAGTCAAGAGAAACAACAATGCCAATTTTCTTGTTAATACTTAACATTCCACACTTACAAAAGGACTTAACTTTCATTTTTACAGGGTATTTCTTAGTGTTGCTGATAGAGGCTGGGGAGCTCTGTTACAATTCGTCATGTTAATTTTATAATGTTATATAAGTGATTTTTTTTTTCCCAAAGAGAAAGATAAAAATGAAGGCTGTGTTAGCATGTTACCAAAACAATCTTTTCAGGGAGAATAAGTATTCCTTTGCTGTTTGGGTAGACCAAGCCACTGATTAGCTAGACTATTGAATTTTGTTTTCTTTATGTTAAGTAGAACCACCTTTTCACTTTCACTGACCTCCACCATATTCAATTTATTGTTATTTGTGGACCCCTTCAGATAGTGTTTCTAAAACATAAATAACACAACAGAATAAGAGGTAAAGAAAGTTGTGACTGACTTTCCTCTTAATTCTTCTTTTCTTCTTATTATACATGTGAAAGGGGTATGACTCCCATAAGTGGGCATCTGTGCACCCACCTGGGGATGACATCCTTCTAAAGAAAAGCATGTCTGTGAGACAGGCTAGAAATGCTCAAGTCAAGTGGGCAAAGGATTCTACAATTCAAAGGCTCTAGGTAATCTCAGATTTTAGGTTTCCACTGGTTAACTTATTTGTTAGTTCTTATGAAGAAAGTCATTCAATACATAAGCAGACTCCACACCAGGAATTGTCTGCAAGCATTAATTGGCATCTTCAACTCCCTGCCAACTGGCTTAGCAGTTCTTTGGGGGTAAAAAAAAAAAAAAAAAATGACCGTGAGCAGTTCTGCGATCCCTAATATGTCATTAGATTTGGGGAGAATTTGGACACCTTCTTTTACAGTAAGAAAACACTTTTTCACTTATTACTGGGGACTTCCCTGGTGGCTCAGCTGCAATGCAGGAAATGCAGGTTCGATCCCTGGATCAGGAAGATCCCCTGGAGGAGGAAATGGCAACCCACTCCAGTATTCTTACCTGGAGAAGTCCATGAAATGAGAGCCTGGAGGGCTGCAGTCCCATGGGGTTAGATGGCCCCAACAGTGTGGAAATTGATCAGTTAACTGACATATTTAGCCAAATAAGATGCCTTAATTAAAAATTACAAACCAGCAGCAGAAATCATCCAAATAGACTGTCTATATTTCTCCCATAAACCTGAAAAATATGCTTTCACATGGGACCATGTAATCACAACCCAGAAGGTAATAAACTTGATTTCTTAAAGTGCAAGCCCAGTGAAATGAAGAGTATCAGCAGAGTAGACATTTATTTCAAAGTTATGAGCCTTCCTGAGTATAGGAAAAAAGATCCAAGAGTTTTGAACATGTTTCTATTAGAACTTTTCTATACATTAATGTCTTTATTTCCTTCCAATTTAAAATCTGGTGGAGTCAACAGAACCCATTTGTCTTTTACTTTTTAGTCTGAAGATGTCTACGTTCAACGCATGAAAACTACAGAAAATGGTCTCCCTACTTCAAAGTGGTGGATTTAGTACTGGATCTGTTACGACGTAATTTGTCTCCCCTCCTCTTGGAGAGCTTGAGTTGACTGATACCTCGAAAGTGCAAAGGTACATACAGTCCTTGTGCTAATATTGGTAGTAGTGTTACAACAATAGCAATAACAGTTCCAATTTTTTGAGTTCCTGCTGTGTGCTTGATGATTTACTAACACAATTTTATTTTTAAAATAGTCAAAGGATGCTGAAAGAATGAATAAGCCATTATTCAAGACATTTACATGACTTGCTCAAGGTCACAGACATGGGTTCAAACCTAGGTATGACCAACTCAAGTTCATGCTTTCTTACTGCACCTCACTAAGTAAAGAGTTAATCAGGCAATATAAGGAACTGAAGTAGGGTGACCCTATGTTCTGGCCCTACCTGTTGTCCCAGAAGAATTAACAGATCCCCATTTCAGACTCTAAGCTTCCCAGGTTGAACAATAAATTGGATGAGCACTCTCTTTCTGAACAAGGCTTGAAACGAACATAAGACTTTTCACAAGTTGTTCATAATGTTTTAATTAATCTTTTTGTCTTTAATGAAGGCCTTCAAGCCACTAGATAATTGGACCCTGCCTGATATACCTGGGAAAAGAGATGTATTTGTGAGTGAATATCATTTATTGTTTGGGTCTAAAATCTCCCTGTCCCCTGGCCTCTGTTTCTGTCCTCTTTCATCAAGAATCTCTTGTCCTTCCTCTTCCCTCTCTCCTCCTCTGGGTATCCACCTCTCATTCTGTGTAGACCTTCTCTATTGATCAAGTATCAGAAAATTGATTCTTTGGTTTTACTTTAGCTTGAGTTTCTGATGCATCTTGAGAAACACAGCTTGGTCACTCATGTCCAACTCTTTGCGAGCCCATGAGCTGCAGCACACCAGGCTTCCCTGTCCTTCACTATCTCCAGAGTCTGCTCAAACTCATGTCCATTGAGTTGATAATGCCATTCAGCCATCCCCGGTCACCCCCTTCTCCTCCTGCCCTCAATCTTTCCCAGCAACAGGCTTACTCATTCAGATGTTTCAACTACTATGAACAGTATTTTGTCAAAAGAGAATGAATATCATTTGAGGGTATCCCTAACTTACTTTTGTTTTTTCCTTCCTAATCTGGCAGCTACCCTCCACTGCCTCATTATGTAACAACCAGAGTGCGTAGGTGTCCAGGGAGCCTTCCCATTGCAGTTCCTGGACAATGCTACTGCAGGTCTGCAGGTTTGCTGGAGTAAGCCAGCTGCGAAATGTATTATTCCAAGCAGCACCTCACATGCCTCTACTCCTCCCCCTACATTTATGGGCAAACTGTTGTCCTCTTTCTATTATTTTAAAGGGCTTTCCATAAGAGGAGAGGAAACGACTTTTTAAAAATCTGCTAAAATATACAACTGCTTCAAAAGACACATGCAACAAGGAAATCTAACTTTCACTTTGGCGGGTTTTAAATGTATGGCTTTGATTTATGGATCAAAATTGCTCATTTATTATTTTATCTATACAGCTCTGGGCAATTTTGACAGTTAAAATTTAGTTTTATTGACCAGTGCAGCCACTGTGCCCACAAGGGGACTGGTGCACACAGCCTGCTGCACTCAAGAAACGATGATTTTTGATTCCATGACCGAGTCAGATTGGGAATCATAACCGATGTAACAATAAGTTCCAAATCTCAGTGCCCAAGGCAAGTGGTTTGCTGTAAAACACAATCACCCTTTAAGGAAGGGAGGAGAAGAATCCTGGGTGGAAGTCTGCAAGCACAATTTAATGCAGTCAGGTTAGGACTGGGGTATCTCTGTCCATTTGAACAGTGGACATGGGAGCAGTGGAGCAGGGGAAGGGGTGGTTTTCTAAAGACTGGGGACCACAGCCTAAAGGTTAATGAGCAAAGATGCCTCTAAAGCAAACCGAATGTTAATTACAGAGACAGTGAACTCAGTAACCATTTGGACCTGAGGAAATTTACTAGCTGACTGCTGTTCAGCAAGCTTTGCCTTTTCAAAGAGCAAAAACATAACTGAAGAATTTCTCTTGAAAGAAACATAAGCAGACACACCAACTTGGAGCAGTGATTTTAGGCCAGTTTTTCATTTAAGCCTCTTCCCACTACCCAGTTGGCCATCTCTGCAATGTTAATTTAGTCTTTCACTCTAGACCTCTCGTGATACATTCACAGACTTCCAAAGGGTAACAAATCAATAAAATGTCTAATTTGATTAACCATGTTTTCGAATTCATCGAGATAGCTCTACGTTGAAATAAATAGGTGGGTAAATAAAGAAAGAAAGGCACTCACTTGTGAGAATTTTCCAGGTCTTCTTTTCATCATCGTAGTACTGAACCAGATTGCTGGGGAGCCGGTCTGGTCCAGGAGGCAATCCACCGACCAATAACAGCATTTTCTTGTTAGAGCGAATTCTTCACCCAAAACAAAAGAGGAGATGAATAACCACATTATTATAGAGCCTTTTTAGTGGCAACAAAATCATAACCGTCAAAAGAATGTTCCCTGCCTGCAGATTTCTATTTCATTTTTTTCTGTTTCTTTTCCCATTCATTCTCAACAAAAAAATTTTTTTGAACCAAGCAAAGAAATGAACAGAAGCACGGCATATCCCCATACTCAAGGAATAATAAGCTCCTTTTATGCAATTTGTTAGAGGTTCATTCTAGAACGACCTTTTTCTTATATTATCCCTTTAAATCATCACTCTTTACAGCTGAGTACACATGAAATGCTCTGGAGTTGTACTAAGGTTAAGCATTAAAGTTGCATGTCAAAAATCGTATTAGTCAAAATCATTATTATAAACCATTCTCCACTCAAAGAACCTTGAAAAATTAAGGTTATGCAGAGAGTTTGTGAGCCAACTCTTTAATCACCCAGCGAACTTCAAATACCAGTTTGGTACAATTAGTAGCACAGGGGCTAACTGGGGTGGGTTCACCAGCACCAACAGGACTTTTTGTTTAATTTAGCTGAGACTTTTGCCTTCATGCTCTTCCCAGCTCTTCCTCCTCCTTCCCCCATCCCCGGGCACCACTGGCAACACAGCAGCACCAATTGGTAAAAATGAGACTGTGAGGTTGTTCTGAGCCTCCCCAGAGCGAAGCCCTGCCAATGCTTGCCACTGATCCAGCGGCTTGAACTTGCTCAACTGTGCAAAGTCACTCTAATTCCCTCCCTCTGTTTTTCTACCTTCTCCCCCAGGGGGCAACCACTGAAAGGAGTGACTACCCACCCATCAAGAGCTGGCAATTCACTGCTATTAACCGTGACTGTGATTCCCAGGCTGCCTGGCAGTTCCTGAGAACAGGCCTGCAACATCTCATATGCAGTAAAAGCTATAAGATGCACCCTGCCCTGCACACTTGACCTGATGGATGTACGATCCTGGGAACAGTAATGGATTGAGCTCACTTGCGATTGGAGGGAGAAGGGGAGGCCCAGACCCCCACAAGGGCCCTGCTGATTTAACGGTCGCTTTACATATAATTGAACTTCTCATTTACCTGAAAGGCTGAAGGTTGGTGGTGGAAGAAATGCAACAAGCATGATGGAGGGAGTAAGTCAATAAATGTAAACGGGTTCCTCTTAAATATGATCACCACCCACTGTGTGGCTCCGAATCTATGCTAACATGTTCATCACGGTTGTTCTGATTCAAGGATGCTTGGCGAAGTATGCCCTTGTGGAGAAGCGCTGTTTGTTGGTTAAGAACCTAACATTCAGAGAGTTAACTTAATACAGTTAATGACATTTCCATGGGAAGGAAGGGAACAAGAGAATTCCTTTAATGAAACGCTGGTGCCATTGAATGCTTCATGTATGGCTCCTCAGAAAAAAACACTTTCTGGAGAAACATGTATCAGGGACTCATGCCTGGGGGCAGCTGTATTTGTAGAATATTTAATGGGATATCAGCTTATGATATTAATTTTGTCACAAACAAAAATAAACTCAACTATTTTGATGTTGAAGTACTTTGGAACTATACTCATATATCTTATAGATCAGTAGTGAAAGTGAAAGTCATTCAGTTGTGTCCAGGACTCTTTGCAACCCCATGTACTATACAGTCCATGGAATTCTCCAGGCCAGAACACTGGAATGGGTAGCCGTTCCCTTCCCCAGGGGATCTTTCCAACCCAGGGCTCCCACAATGCAGGTGGATTCTTTACCAACTAAGCCACAAGGGAAGCCCATCATACAGGCTATACCTATATGAAGGTGATCATATAGATCAGTAGCTGGAAAACAAAAACAATAGCAAAAAGCTCCATATTTTGAGGATTTCAGTCATTAGGGAGGTTTGTTGAGAAGGGTTAAGGAAACTCAGTGGAGTACATATCTCTCCTTTACTTGCAAATAATACATAATTCACATGCCATATCATCTCCAAAATGTCTGGTTACAGAACTAATATAAGACTATTTTTTTGTTGTTCTGTAGTTTTAGCTGAAATAATCAACCACTCTGTGAGTACAAGATGACAGCAACTGTATTTTTAGACTGTGATTTGACACATGGACATGCTCTAGACTGAAAGTAGGGGTGCTTGTGCTTTGCTGCTCAGTCGTGGCCGACTCTTTGAGACCCCACAGACTGTAGACCATCAGGCACCATGGCCCAGGAGGATTCTCCAGGCAAGAATACTGGAGTGGGTTGCCATGCCCTCCTCCAGGGGATCTTCCCAACCCAGGGATCAAACCTAGGTCTCTAGTATTGCAGGAAGATTCTTCACTGTCTAAGTCTGCCGGGAAGCCCAAAAGTGGGGATGGATGGACCAATGTCTACCCATTAGACATAGAGGCAAGGATTCACTGGAATGGTATGACCAAAGTCAATTACCAAATGGTAATTTGGTCTCTGCTTTAATATTTAAATAAATGTACAGCTTTAAAAAATGTGTTTCAGGAGTGACAAAGGGAGATAAATGCATGCTTAAATGATGCATCAAATGATGCTTAAATAAGGGTGTTTCATTCACTGATAAGGCCAATTTCCCTGGACCAGTCCCACTGGTGATTTTCAATACCTCCTGAGATGGACCATCTCTCCAGATGAGGAGAGGATCAAGGGTCTTTGTCATGTCTGCCCAAAGAGCCAAAGAAGATGCCCAAAGAAGATGGAGAGTCTTTGTTCTTTCTGTCCCCTACAAACTGGACTGGGATTATCAATACATAAGCCACTGATCAGCTGGCAAATGGTAACAACTGCCATCCTGCCAGCAAAGACACAACTCAAAGGGTTAGCTGGCAAAGCAGCTAGGAGAGACTTCACATCAACTGGGACATGTCTCTGAACCAGCCAGGCCTCCTGAAGAATTACATGGAAGGAAAGGAAATCCCCCATTGCTGCGTGTTTTCTGTAAGAGAACAGTGCTCTGAGGTCATTACAATGACCTCCCTGGTGAGGGAAGACACATTCTAAAGCTTTTGGATTGTTACATTTATATCATCATTCATTCAATTTATGGCCTTCTTACTTGGAGTATTTTGTTCCTAAAGCTTATGTTACTCCATGTTCCAACCTGATATTAATACTATTTAATTCTAAATAAAGTTTAATATTCTACCTTGTGAAGGTGAATCATACAGAAACCAAAAACATGTGAGAAGCAGCATAGCACAGAAGAACACATAAAACAACAAAATGCATTTGAGGGGTTTTCTTGGCCTTTTCTCCGCCGATTCTCAAAACGGCACTGTCTTAGGTATAGTTCACTCAACAGGGGAGTAAGAAAGTTCTTAGAGTCAAATAAAGTGGCAGAAACAGTGTTCAGACCTAGACCCTCTAACTACCAAGTCACTGATCTTTTTAAAATTCAAATCACTTAAAAATTTTTTATTTTAACATAAATTCTGGTTAAGACCCAGGTGACCTGGATTCTATGGCTAATTTTGTGATTTAGCAGAGCGACTTTGTATAAATTACTTGGCTTCTTAGAGCCTATGTTTTCTTATCTTTAAGTAGAGGAGTAATATCTGGTCTCCATGAGGATTATATGAAACAATGAAGTGAAATGTTCTATGTAAACTCTAAGGTAAATAATTATTAAATCAATCTTTAGTATTGACAGTACGATGTGGGCTTTATTTCATTATGCCAAACTTGATTAGTTAAAAAGAAAAGTGGTATTTTTCACTGAGATTCTTGTTGAGTTCATATAGATAAATACAAGCTAATAAAGAGGATTTCACTACCTAGCTGTTATAATTGTATGTCCTTAGAAAATTATCAGTTAAATTATAATGGCTGTCTTTGAGCCATTTCTTTGTTATAAGAAAATATACTTTGGACATGAGATAAAACTGTGAACCTTTAAATAAAGAGCCAAATAAAGAGACCTAATAGAGATTACTCTACATTTCTTATTTCTTAAGAATAAAACAAATGAGAAAAACCAACACATATTTTACTTTGATATAAATGCAATGTCAACTATTCAATTACTCCTAGAAACTAATACACGTGAATAATTCCTGTGGAAAAGCTTCCATTCTTTTTACAGTGTGCAATTATAATAGTGACAATCACAATAATGACAGATAATAATGAATGCATATCAGATATTGAAACCTCTGATTATCATGCCATTTATTTGATGTCTGTGAACTTCAATTTGAAAACACATGAAAAAAGATACCTTGTGAACTAGAAAAGTAAAATTAGAAGGATCTGAATTAACTTGCTGAGGGGGCTTTCAATTATTCTCTTCTAAACAATTCCAGTAGAGCTTCACAGGTTTAATTTTAGATTAGACAAAATCTACAATATTGCAATAGAGTTCCTTTATATGGCAACATAGTATACTTTTTAGAAGCTCTTTACATAGGAAAGTAATTTAGCCAAACTTAATCTGTTCTCTTTAAGTCTGTTAATATTTTAAAAATATTTATTTTCACTCCTCATCTTTGCACTTCCTAAACCAAAGTAATACATTTAAAAGGTAAGTAATTAGAGAAACTTGAAGAGCTGAGAATGTTATGATTAATAATACAGTTTGGATGTCTTTGGGTTCTTAGATTCCTGCTTAGAAAAATATAAGGTTAAAAGGCAGTGGAATCTGGAGGTCTCCTTTGTTCCAGCTCAGTAATCACCTAGCATTTACCATGTCTCACATTTGTGCGTGTGTGCGCGTATGCGTGCGTGTGTGCTCGCGCGCGTAGGTACTTTGGTTCCGGGGATGAATGATTGAAGAATAACCTAAATCTCCTGGTATAAACAAATTTTTCATCATACTGGTGTTCTACGTATGGTAAAGTCTCATTTATTTATATTTCAGTGATTTGGAACTTTAATAATTGGGAAACAGGCCAGGTAAAGTTTTCCTTCGCAGGATACATATAAAAGTTTTTATTAACTAGGTTGCAAGAAGAGTTTTAACCAATTTAAAGAGTCAGTTGGTCTGCTGGCACTTTAGAGCCACCCACCTACATTTAGGCTAAGTTCTTTTTACAGATAACAAATCATTCTCAACTATTTATTAAAGAAAATGTTCTGCAGTATTCCGAAGAATCATAAGTCAGAGAATTAAAAGAGAAGTTTAAATTTGTCTTCTTCAGCAATTCCCAAACCCGGAAAGTCATCAGAATCACCTGAGGGGGATTAAAACAACTCAGATTTTTGAGTTGAATTCTTAGGTCTCAGTTTCCAGAGGTTATGTTTCAGTAGGATGAGGTCTTAAAAATCCATAATGTTACAGTTTTCTGGTTGATTCTGACACACAGCCAGACTTCAGGCCACTCATTTGCTGCAGTTCTCTATATAATGTAGAAATCCTTTCAATAGTTTTTTTTTTTAATAAGTAAACATTCTTATTAACTTGGAAATTTATAAGGATATGGATCTTTGTTTTTCAAATGCACTCTACTGTGGAAAGCTATTGGACAGTTGTGTTAAATCTATTTTTTCTTCTCCTGATGCTGAGCTGAAAAGTCTTTGAGAGAAAAGAATAAGCGCTGGGCTCTTTGTCATGGCGCTTCTCCAATACTGGAAGACAGTGTCTTCTCTTTTCCATGTTTTCTTTACTATGCTGTTCACCTTCTTGAGAGTATTCTAGACAATCATTGTCCCTTTCAAAAATGTGGTCAGAACTGTACACATATAACAAATACAATACAAATACAAATACAATATGTGATAGACATACTTTTTTAAGACTTTCCAAAATGACAATGTTCTTTCAGCTGGCATGGCACCGTGTTGGTTCCTGTACAGCTTCCAGCTGCTTACAAATATAGATTTTTTTTTTTAAAGCAAGACAAGCCAGGTATTTAAGTCAGTTTTTTCCCTATCCTGTATTTCTTTTAGTTAAGTACTTTAAACATCAATGCATAACTCTTTTTAAATACTTGTATATCCTCTACTGATTGAGACTTTGTTTCATCTGTCATTTAACAATTACTGAGTTTCTACTATGTTCCAGTTTCTATAGTGTTTTAAACACTAAAGATCATAGTGTGAACAAGAGGAATAAATTCTCTATTCCTTGTGGTAGTTATTTCCATCCTAGCGGGGACATGTATTGGAAACATCATGATTCTCCAAGCAGGACAGCCTGGTTGTTAAGGGTGTAGGTCTCACAATTAGTGAGACGTTTGGCTTCCACTATCCTGAGATGGGGCTTCCCAGGTGGTGCTACTGGTAAAGAGCCCAGCTGCCAATGTGGGAGACTTAAGAGAAGCAGGTTGAACCTCTCGGTTGGGAAGATTCCCTGGAGGAGGGCATGGCAACCCACTCCGGTATTCTTGCCTTGAGAATCCCATGGACAGACGAGCCTGGCGGGCTACAGTTCATAGGGTTGCAAAGAATTGATCATGACTGAAGCAACTTAGCATACACACATTCTGAAGTGAGTGACCTTGGGCTAGCCTCATTGCCCTGTTGAATCTCGTTTGTAAAACTGGATAAGAATAGATCTAAAGCATAGGTTTGTTTAATGCTCAGGGCTAAAAAACCCCTATATATATATATATATATAAAACCCTATATATATATATAAAACCCTATATATATATATATACACACACATATATATATATGTATGTATACACACACATATACATGTAAACCATTTATAACAGTGCTAATTAAATGCTATCTGTCACCATCACTTTTCTGTTTGTCCTCCTTCCCATCATTGCCGTATCATCAATGTAGCTATTCTTTTGTGTAATTTGCAGGTTGATAAGCGAGTATCCCATGTCCCCATAGAAATTTTATTACTTATAATAGCATCACATTTCCATTGTTTACATATTTTAATTATCCCAACTCATTCTCTCTGAAATGATACATAAATATTTGGATTTTTACTCTGTAATTCCCCATATATGATCTTTAGAAGTCTGTATGTGTTTTAAACAAATATATAATGGAAAAACTAAGCAGTTTTGAAGTGGGAGTGTAAATGGGGGTAAGTATGTGCATGCTCAGTCGTGTCCGACTCTTTGTGACCCCATGGACTGCAGCCTGCCAGGCTCCTCTGTCCATGGGATTCTCCAGGCAAGAATACTGGAGTGAGTTGCCATTTCCTTCTCCAGGGGATCTTCCTGACCCAGGGATAGAACCTCTGTCTCCTGTGTCTCTGGCTTTGGCAGGCAGATTCTTTACCTGTAGATAAATAGTACCTGAGCCACCTGTAGGTAATAATTATTCCATCCTTCAAAAGCCAGTTTTAATATTTTTAAGATTTATTTAGTTTTGGCTGCATTGAGTCTTCATGGCTGCATGCAGGCTA
The DNA here is from genome assembly GCA_917880005.1 of Nanger dama. Classification (NCBI taxonomy): domain Eukaryota; kingdom Metazoa; phylum Chordata; class Mammalia; order Artiodactyla; family Bovidae; genus Nanger; species Nanger dama. Next base: position 1,073,052 of record CAKJTW010000084.1, read on the forward strand.
CTCTCTGGTTGCAATGAGCAGACTTCTCAGTGCGGTGGCTTCTCTTGCTGCGGAGCATGGGCTCTATGTAGACAGGCTCAATAGTTACGGCTTGAGGGCTTAGTTGCCCCGAGGCTTGTGGGATCCTCCCGAATATCCTACCTGTGTCTCCTGCTTTAGCAGGCAGATTCTCAACCACTAGACCACCAAGGAAGCCCCAGGCTAAGTTAATTTTAAGAGTCAGCCAGATCTGGATTTAAGTTCTGTTTTTTACCACTTCATATATGGTAAAGGTATTACCTTAGGCTGGTATTCAACATCTTGAAGCCTCAGTTGCCTCATCTGTAAAGTGGGAATGTTTTGAGGGTTAAAGTCATCTAAATGTAATGGTTGAAAAGAAATGGCTGCGACTCATAAATAGAATCACCTTCTACAGCCAGTCTCTTCAGCAAAGGAAAAGCATTTTGTGCTGCTCTTGCCTTTAAAGATGGATGCCTCTGCACAGTGAGCAGAGACTAAACTGATGCTTCCAACATAATCCAGTAGAGAGAGGCTGGAGAAGACAGGAAGAAGTTTTAACTGTTCCCATGACTTTTCAACTTTGGTGAACTTTGCTAACCCTAGAATGGTTTACTATTTTATACAAGCATTGAGTCAAGGAGGCATTTCGTATCTAGTGATACAGTAGTGATGTATGGTAGTGACCTGAGGCAGGAAAGACTGGGAAGATGTAAACACCACTTCCGACCACCCCCCACCTCCATCCCTGCAGCCAGGATTCACAGAAATAGACAGGTTTTGAATTTCCACAGGCCATGGGATTGGAGGGGTTTGTAACAAATTTACCAGATTTTTAGCAGATCTGAAAAGCCACTAGATGACATCTGAGTTGCATATGGAAAATATTTATATAGTCCCATAGTAATCAGGGTTTCCCCGGTAGTGCTAGTGGTAAAGAATACTCCTGTCAATGCAGGAGGCTCAGGAGACATGAGTTTGATCTCTGGGTCAGGAAGATCTCCTGGAGTAGGAAACGACCCCACTCCAGTACTCTAATCTGGCAATTCCATAGAGGAGCCTGGTGGGCTACAATCCATGAGGCTGCAAAGAATAGGACACGAATGAGTGACTGAGCACCGAACACACAGTAATCAATCGATAAATGGCAACTATTATTATTATGCATCATTTATTAACCTTATAAAGCACTCATTTGAAAATGCTTCTTTGGAATTTTGGCATTTTCTTTTATTGCTTGGAAGCCTTTTCAGATACTATGGGTACATTGTTTATAAGCAGTCAGAATATTTACTGCATAAGCAAGTTTAACAAAAATATTAAAAAACCACTGGGCTTCCTGCAATGGTATTGGTCTAGATCTCATTCATAAATTCAACCCACTCACTCCTGGCTGCCAGCTCCTCATTAAGGAAATCTCCAAATCTTATGATATCCAAGTCACCAGATTTTACAGTTATCTTGACTCTTCTCTCATTTTCCTGCTATAGTCAATGTTCTATCAAGTCCAATACTTTATGGATTCTGGAGCTGTAACACGTATACACCGCTATATTTAAAATGAATAATCAGTAAGGACTACTGTAGAGCATAGGGAACTCTGCTCAATATTCTGTGGCAACCTAATTAGGAAAAGAATTTGAAAAAGAATAGATACATGTATTATGTATAACTTAATCACTTTGTTGTACATGTGAAACTAACATAACACTGTTAATCAACCGATATAAAAATATGTATCTCTTCATTTCAACCAAACTGCCAGTAACCTGATTCAGCTGGGTTGGCTTTCTCTGGAGCTGTTTTAACTGTGATGTCCTTGCTTTGTGTGAGCTTCTGCTCCCCTCTAATCTAACCTACATGCTTTGTCAAATGAATTTCAGCAAAGCCTGACAGTAATGATCAGTTACGTCAGTCCTCTTTTTATAAATTATCAAGGAATTCCCCATCGCTTATCCTCTGTAAAATACACATATCCTCCACGTTATAACCTCCCTTTTACTTTCTTTGTCTCTCTCTTTTCTCATAGGTAAGTGCCTTGCTTGAGATTCTTTTCAGGAATAAAATTGTTTCTGAGTTAAGATCTGAAAAAACATGAAAGACAAATTTAAGGAGGAAATTGCTTAGACTATGGGGAAAAGTAAACAGAAGATCCTGTATCAATGGCCAGAAGGAGACTTTTTGCAAATCAGCTAGCCTTCCCTAAACTTCCAGCTAGAAAGGTACCCAAAAGTCCCCAGAGGAGAGCTGCTACCTTTTTAAAAATTTTCCAGAGAAGTAAACTCCCCGGAGAACGTGTTCCAGCTGATTTGATGTTGTATTTAGGTTTCTTTATCATAGCTGTTCTTGGTAATTACACAGCAGCTTTCCTCCGAAGAGCCTTTAAATAGATCTGCTAATGCCTCTCTGAGGCAGGAAAACACAGAGTACCATTATCCCCATTTAACAGATGAAAGAATAGAGGAAAAGGGGCTTGGACATCTTTTCCAGTGCCTCAGGATGGGTTTTATTTCCTCCGTTTCACAGAGGAAATATCTCTAGGGCTTTCTCACACAGCCCTTCTGTGATTTTCAGGAATGGCTGAAAATGCCTTCACTTCTCAACTTCTGACACTAGGTCACCCCTTTCTCCCAGCAGCTACATGGTGACTGGAGAATATCAGCCATGTACAGTACTTTCTGTGCTTAGTCGTTCAGTCATGTCCGACTCTTTGATGCCCTGTGTATGGACGGTAGCCTGCCAGCCTCTTCTGTCCATGGAATCTTTCAGGCAAGAACACTGGAGTGGGTTGCCATTTCCTGCTCCAGGAGATCTCGACGCAGGGATGGAACCCGCAATTCTTGTGTCTCCACATTAGCAGACAGATTCTTTACCACTAGCTACCTGGGAGGACTATACAGTATGTGTTGTCCTTGTTCAGTTGTTGTGTCTGACTTTTTGCAACCCCATGGACACCAGGCTTCCCTGTCCTTCACTGTCTCCCAGAGCTCACTCAAACTTACGTCCATTGAGTCAGTGATGTTATCTAACTATCTCATCCTCCAACACCCCCTTCTCCTCTTACCCTCAGTCTATCCCTTGCTGCTGCTGCTGCTAAGTTGCTTCAGTCATATCTGACTCTGTGCAACCCCATAGATGGCAGCCCACCAGGCTCCCCCATCCCTGGGATTCTCCTGGCAAGAACACTGGAGTGGGTTGCCATTTCCTTCTCAAAGCATGAAAGTGAAAAGTGAAGGTGAAGTCATTCTGTCGTGTCTGACTCCTAGTGACCGCATGGACTGCAGCCCACCAGGCTCCTCCGTCCATGGGATTTTTCCAGGCAAGAGTACTTGAGTGAGGTGCCATTGCCTTCTCCAATCTTTCTCTTAGTTTTCCTAAAATGGAAGTGACTTTAAGATTTGTTTGATCATAAAGACAACATATTCTTACTGAGAAAATTCTAAGTTTACTTAAACATACAAAGGGCTTAGTACTATACAATAGGTACTCAATAAATACTTGTAGGAATGCAGAAGTGATGAAGAAAAGAACAAACTGGTAAAAGGAGTCAAAGTCACTTGCAATCCCACTATCTAGTAACATGTCATTATAGGTTCTTATCATCCTTTTTCCCCTAATCTGATTTAAGGTCCAGTAAGGTGGGTGTGTTGATGGGGGTGCCAAAAGGCAAAAGGGAAAGAAGAAAAGTTACATTTCTGAACCAAAACATGGAAGTGTCAGAAGGTGACATATTGGAAAACAGACAGTCTTATTGATTAGCCCCCAAATGTAATGTGCTACCTAGGATCAGTGTTGCCTCCCAGAATGAGAGTTACCCATGACAGGAATAAGCTACTGAACTCCAGTTATTAGTACAATATAGTATCTTCATGCTCTCTGCCTTTTCTGTATATTATTTACTTAATATTTTATTTAAAACTGATCACTTTGAAATGCTTAATTCTAGTCTATTCAAGCCATTCCCAATAGTGGCTGCTCTTTACAATCACCTGGGAGAGCTTTCATGAAATATTTAGGGTGGGAGCACCTCTCAGAGATTCTAATTTCATGATCCACTGTGGCACCAGCATTGGTGTTTTTTAATAAAAATCTTAAGCATTCTGTATGATTTTAATATGCAACCAATATTGAGAATCATGGTTCTAGCAATTATGACTCATGGGCTTCATGGGTTGCTTTTCTCTAATACATGTTAAGATATAGTAATACCTAATGATTAAAATAAATTAAAAATGATTTCTCACGTTCCCTTTGAAATGTCTCACATCCTACCAGGGGCAGACAAACTATAGTTAAGAACATACCATAATAAACAGAAGAAATTGGGCCTTTAAAATCTGAACTTCTGAAAAACTAGTCACATTCCAAGTCAGCTACTTCTTATATGTTTGACCGCAAGAAGCTCGATATATTTAATGACTGGAGTTTTGCATGTTACAATTGTAATGAACTATCTTCCCATCCATTTACTTCTCACTCCTGCCCCTGTAGCACACTAGTGAATTCTTCCTCAAATCTTTACACATACTGACACATACTGATCTCAGAATGTCACTGCTATTTTACCTAACGATTAAAATAAATTAAAAAATGGTTTCTTATGTGCCATTTGAAATGTTTCACATCCTACCAGAGGCAGGTAAATGATAATTGAGGACACATTGTAATAAACAGAAGAAACCAGAACTGCATCCTCTGACAGGCAGGGTGGGGTAGTTTGCTAATGTTTTTGCCAGATACTAAAGCTGTAGACTGGTTCATGATGGCAGAGGCAGGTATGACAAAAATGTCTTAAGGTCTTCATCTGAATCCGTGAAAAGTCAGTCTCCCCAAGGCTTAGTTCATAAGCCAGATGGGTCTGTCTGTACACCGTACACAGCATTTCACACTGTACTCCTGGACCTTAGCATCATGAGGGACGTCGGCTTTCACCCAACTTCATATTTAATACTCAGCGTTTTCTCCCCTTCCCCCTGCCCACCCGCAGATTAAACTTTCCTTTAGTAACTAGAAACAGTTGAATATCTTCTTTGCTTGATTACCTATATAATCCCTATTTCTGAGTACTTAGTGACTTTCTTCTAAAGAATGTGAATTGCAATGGGAAGAGCATCTCATTAATCCTCCCCATTCCTGGGAGGAAGTTTTGTGGCAAGCATGACCTCTGAGACTAATCTGTCGGCCTCCAAATGAGAGGTGGGGATCTCCCTGCTCACTATCACAGATGCCACCAACACATTGGGAGGGACACCAGTGTTTGCGTAACAGGAGAAAACTTTTCTTCTTGCTCAAGAGAGATGTGGTTCTGTGCAACCTGTCGCCAAGCAGTGATTCAAGCTCTTAGTGACAAAGGCAGATAAAGCAACCTTCTCATGCCAGGGACAGACACGTAAGTAATGCCTATGTCTAACCCTCTAATGGGGCTTCCCAAGTTGCACTAATGGTAAACAATCCACCTGCCAATGTAGGTTAGATATAAGAGACGAGGGTTTGATCCCTGGATTGGGAAGATCCCCTGGAGGAGAGTACAACAACCCACTCCAGTATTCTTACCTGGAGAATCCTATGGACAGTGGAGCCTGGTGGGCTACAGTCCATGGGGTAAGACATGACTGAAGGGACTTAGCACGCTAACCCCTGCTGCTGCTGCTAAGTCGCTTCAGTCGTGTCCAACTCTGTGTGACCCCGTAGATGGCAGCCCACCAGGCTCCCCCGTCCCTGGGATTCTCCAGGCAAGAACACTGGAGTGGGTTGCCATTTCCTTCTCCAATGCATGAAAGTGAAAAGTGAAAGTGAAGTCGCTCAGTCGTGTCTGATTCCTAGTGACCCCAAGGACTGTAGCCCACCAGGCTCCATCATCCATGGGATTTTCCAGGCAAGAGTACTGGAGGGGGGTGCCATTGCCTTCTCCACGCAAACTCCTGATAAAGGCCAGTTATTGGACCATGCTGCCTCGTGAGAGCCAGTATCATTATTGAGACTTCTATCCCTTTTTTCCATCTGGTTGCCATTTTGAAGAGAAAAGAATGACTTCTTTTTCTTCCAAGAGTTCTTTCTTGGAAGAGCTCTTTTAAGAAAAAGTACAGAAAGACCCCAAATCAGAGAATGATGTTGAAAATAAAAGTTCAGGATGTTACATATTTCCCGCTGAAGTCATTTGTATTTGACGGTCCAAGACCTAACAGTAAAGATGAATGTTTTAACAAAATCACGTTTCTCCAAACGGAAGTTCAGTCATTTAGGATAAGAGGACAACAGCTTGATCCCACATCAAGGGTCTAGAGACTGATTTTATCCATTCCTCTGGCTCCAGGGAGAGACTTCTCGTGGGGAAAGTAGGAGGCTGGTTCTGAGAACGGGAGCCAGCCTCCTGCCAGGCAGCCTGTTTCCGGTTGGAAAGTCACTGCAGGAGTGTCCATACAGGGAGACGGGGAGAAAAGTTAGTAACTGAATATATTACTCCAGGCTTCTCTAGGAATATTCACGGCAACAAAGAGGTATCCCTCTTGGAGATAAGAGATTCGCAGCTGACACCTTTCACATGGGCCCAGAATTTATTTTTAGAGGAATAATAATGTTACGAAATCATCCTGGGGTTAAGAGAAATGAAGAAGGTTATCCTTACTTCGGGGTAGATAAGCAGCAAGGGACTGAGGTAGGCCTGAGGGTTGTGTGCTGAGACAATGAGGTGTGGCTTGTGGGAACCAGCTTAGGGACACCCTGCTGTGGTGGGTGAAATAGGAATTTCTTATCCTTCTTTTCCTCTCCCTCCCTGTAGGGAGCCAGTTCTTTCGGTTCTTTGCTGCTTCACCGCGCCTGGAGGGGCTAAATGCTAAAGAAAACCCTAGCTCAAGGGCCTGGCGGGGTCTAGGAGGTCCTCCAAGGTCCCCAGAGGAAAGCGCATGCGCAGAAACCTCTGAGACACCCCCCCGCCCCCGCCCCGGATCAGCCAATCCCCCACAATATCCTTCTCAATCATCAGATCTTTGATTGGCAGAAACAAATTATTCTGGGAAAATTCACCACATCTCTGAAGCTACACTGTGTACTCGATACTGTGTGGCTTTGAATTATTCTGAAAATTCTCTAGAGCAGCAAGTACCCAAATTTTATCACCAGGAAACAAATCCCTAGAGTATGGTTATTCCAATAACGTGCCCTATGACTTATATCCTTTTTACTCTTGTCAGTGAATCAGATTTCTTTTAATGCAACAAATTTTCCTTAAACTTATCTTCCAGTAAATCACGACCCTATTTTCTTCCATCGTCTATGGAGTAAACAGGAAAACAGAAGCATCTGTTTAGTCGCCTGATTTTCACATGAATGCATGCTAAGTTGCTTCATTTGTGTCTGATTCTTTGATACCCCATGGACTGTAGCTTGCCAGGCTCCTGTGTCCTTGGAAATTCTTCAGACAAGAATATTGGAGTGGGATCTTCCCGATCTAGGAATCAAACCCGTGTCTCTTAGGTCTCTTGCATTGGCAGGCAGGTTCTTTACCACTTGCGCCAGCTGGGAAGCCAACCACTGGTAGCAAAAGAGCCTGGGATGTTGCTGAAAATGCAGGTTCCTCAGTACACGCTCCAGATCAATTTAGAATCTCCAGAGTAGGACTTGGAGAAGGAAATGGCAACCCACTCCAGTGTTCTTGCCTGGAGAATCCCAGGGATGGGGGGAGCCTGGTGGGCTGCCATCTATGGGGTCGCACAGAGTCGGACACGACTGAAGCGACTTAGCAGCAGCAGCAGAGTAGGACTGGGGAAGACCTGTGTTAGAACAAAGTTCTAATGGTTGGTTCTTCAAAGAACTACTGATTTAGGCATGATTTTGGGGGAGGCGGAAAGCAGGCCTACATTTTCTTTCTCTTCTAGGTTTGTATTATTGAAAGAGCTACATATATGTATATATATTGCTGACTTGGATAATTGCTCAGCAGCCTAGATAATTTTGCCTGTACAGATCTAGTTGAAAAGTAACATTTCAATTAGTTTCTTCAACCTGTTTTTAATTCTTTCTGTCCTATTCTTGGCCCCTGTTACGGACTGCATGGTGCTGTCTCCAAATTTATATGCTGAAGCCCTAACTCAGCATGATCATGTTTGGTGATGAGGCTTTTAGGAGGTAGTTACGGGTAAATGAGGTCATAAGGGTAGGGCCCTTGTCTAATAGAACTGGTGTCTTTTGAGAGAGCTTCCCAGGTGGTGCAGTTGGTAAGGGCTCTGCCTGCCAATGCAGGAGACACAAGAGATGCAGGTTTGATCCCTGAGTTGGGAAGATCCCCTGGAAGAAGAAATGGCAACCTGCTCCAGTATTCTTGCCCGAAAAATTCCATGGACAGAGGAGCCTGGTGGGTTATGGTCCATGGGGAAGAAGAGGAAGAGACCCCAAGAGTTTCCCTTCCCCCTCTCCTCCTCCCACTCCCCAGTTCTACACACACAGGAAAGACGATGTGAGGAGACACTGAGAGAGCAACTGTCTGCACCAGGAAGAGAGCCTTCATCTGCATCTGGCCCTGCTGGACCTTGATCTTGGACTCTCAGCCTCTAGGAATGTGAGAAAACAGATTTCAGTTGTTTAAGTTCCCTGCTGCTGCTGCTGCTAAGTCATTTCAGTCGTGTCTGACTCTGTGTGACCCCATAGATGGCAGCCCACTAGGCTCCTCTGTCCCTGGGATTCTCCAGGCAAGAACACTGGAGTGGGTTGCCATTTCCTTCTCCAATGCATGAAAGTGAAGAGTGAAAGTGAAGTCACTCAGTTGTGTCCGACTCTTCGCGACCCCATGGACTGCAGCCCACCAGGCTCCTCCGTCCATGGGTTCCCTAGCCCCTGTTATTCTGCTGTGGCTGCTCAAGCAGACTGATGCAGTCCTCATTAACAACTGCTTGGAGGAAGGATCTGCCCAATTCTACCACACAAGAGCTATACTTTGTAGCAGCCTACCACCCACACACTGTGTGGGGAATTTGGAATATGGGATAACACTCCTTATCTCCTCCTCTGCTTGGTGCTCAGCTACTTATGTGCATGTGTGCTAAAACACTTCAGTCATGTCCAGCCACATGGACCGTAGCCTGCCAGGCTCCTCTGTCCATGGGATTTTCCAGGCAAGAATACTGGAATGGGTTGCCACTCCCTCCTCCAGGGGATCCTCCCAATCCAGGGATCAAACCCGCGTCTCTTAATTCTTCTGCATTGTCAGATGGGTTCTTTACCAGTCGCGCCACCTGGGAAGCCCATGCTGTAAATATGAATAGTTAACCGTGTTCCAATGAAGAAGAGCAGCCAGGAGGGAGAAGAACAGATACAGAGAGTGGGGAGCCATGATTCCCATCAGCATTTGTGGCACTCTAATTAATGTCTATAAAGCCATAGACAGATTTCTTTGTGCTTTCAGAAATTTTAAGTGTTTCTTTATGCTCTCAGATTCTAAAGTTTCCTTGCTGTAAAAAACAACAAATAGGGGAAGCATTCTCCAGAAAAATCTTTCTCAGGTGAGATCACGCTTTCTAGGTCAAAAAGACTGTTGTGTCTGGAACCTGGGCTCTCAGTTTGACGAGGCTGCTGCGAAGCTTGAGGGGCTCCTTCCCATACAGGGGGTGCCCCTTTCTTGGAATGGTTTTTACGTGCTGCTGGTTTTGTTGGCTGCTTCCTATCTCTGGAGCAATCACAAATCTTCAGTTTATTTGAGTGCCACAAAGTGCTGTTTATTTCAGTTTGCCTTGTCTGCTTTCTCTTTCTAAAATTTTGAGTATAAGAATGTCTGGGAGACAGCTGAAAGTTGCCAGGCTTCTCGGGGTTCTGAAGGGCTTCCCTGGCGGTTCAGTCAGTAGAATCCGCCTGAATGCAGAAGACCTGGGTTCAATCCCTAGGTTGGAAAGATCCCCTGGAGAAGGGAATGGCAACCCACTCCAGTATTCTTGCTTCAGAAATCCCATGGACAGAGGAGCCTGATGGGCAATAGTCCATGCGGTCTCAAGAGCTGGACATGCATGACCTAGCAACTAAAGCACCACCACCACTCAGGGTTCTGAAATGACTACTTTGAATTAGGTATCTACTCTATACTTCTGCCGAGGAAAGGACATGTCTGCCTTCTTGACACACAACGTGACTAATTTAGGTGATGCTCTGCTTTCCTGAGATCTGTTGGTAGTGTTACTAAAAACCATATAGTTGTAAGTTTGATAACACATTGTCCCTTTGAATAACCAGATAAGAAATCCATGTTAAAATTTCTACTGCTTTGCACTCAAATCTATAATGGTGGTCTAGAGTCTTTGTTGTATAGTAATCATGTAAATCTTTTAACAGAAAGGAAGAAGTTGACTGAGAAGTTGACTGAGATTGATAATCAGAATAGAAACTGTTCCATCCAGAAGCATAAACATGAAGCTTAGGAAACAATTTGCTGAACATTCTGCCATATCCATACACTCAAAGCAAGAGTTAGTGAAGTAACCTATGGGAATTGCCTGGTGGTCCAGTGGTTAGGGAGCCACTCTTCCATTGCTGTGGGCCTGGGTCTGATCCCTGATCAAGGAACTAAGATCCCACATGCCTCCAGGCATGGCCGAAAATAAATGAATGATTTTTTTTTTTTTAAGAGTGAAGTAACCTAACCTACTAAGAGTAGCAAAAGTAATTTCTTATTAAGAGCAGTAGATATTTTTTGTCCCTAAGGAAAATTGCAAGGACTCTGTAGCAAAGGAAGATAAAAATGGACAAGTTATCTTCCTGATAAACTTAGTTCTTCCATGTCAGAAACTGCCTTGGTGATATGAGGAGGGAAGCCTGAAGGTGCGTGTCAGCCATGACTGAAGATTCTGGACTATGCTGCTTTCTGCTGATCCCCACAAGGAACACTTCTGAATCCCCTTTCAAATGAGAGCATCTGTTTTTCAAAGTTTTTGTTTTTTTTTTTAATTTCTTTTGCAGCAGTTTTAATGAATTATCACTGTCTTGGCAGTTGAAGAATTTTACCTCATTTCCTTAAAATACTTATTGTATAACACAATAAAACACTTATTGTATAAATACAATTTACTGCATAAAGTTTTTTGAATAAAAATTCTGACCTGCCTTTTAGATAATGTAAATTACTACTTGAGTAATAAACGTTTTTTCTTTGAATAAAAGATTTGCTACACCAAGGAATCTTCCTACACTGGAGGAATATAATGTCTGAATCAACACAAAGCCAAAATAATCACATGAAGAAGAAAACAAACAGCATCAAAGTCAACCAGAGACACTGTCCTCTGCCACACTAAACACCCAGAAATTTACACAATAGACATATGTGTTACATAAAAGTACTTGTAGAATTTTCCACTGTACATCTGCATGCATTTGTTTTCATGTTTGTCAAATAGGACACCCAATTCCTGCAGAAGGTGGCCCCAGCTTGACCTAGGAACCATAAGAAGCCCTCCTAAAAGTCGAAAAGACTTCATCAACTCAGTAAAAAAAAGAAACTAGACCAGCTAAAAAGTGGCCAAAGGAGTTGATAAAACTTTTTCCAAAAAATACACAAGTGGCCTATAAGCACATGAAAAGACTCTCAACGTCGTCATTAGCCACTAAGGAAATGCAAATCACAGTGAGATAGCACTTCACATCAATCAGGATGGCTATAGTCAAAAAGACGGGTGTTAAGTGTGGGTGGGAATGTGGAGACATTGGAACTGTAATGAAAAATGGTGTAGCTGCTTTGCAAAACAATCTGATGGTTCCTCTTGTTCAGTGTTAACTGTGATACAATATGACCCTTCAATTCCACTCCTCCGTATATATATCTAAGATAAATGAGAAACATATGTTCACACAAAAACTTACATATAAATGCTCACAGCAGCATTATTCATAGTAGCAAAAAATGGAAACCAATCAAATGTCCATCCACTAATGGATCAAGTGTGGTTTATCTATACAATAGAGTACTATTTAACCATAAAAAGGAATGAAGCATTGTTACATGCTACAGCCAGATGAACTTTGAAGACATGCTACATGCGGAAGCCAGCCCCAAACACCACATATTGCATGAATCCATTTGTTTGAAATGTTCAGAATAAGAAAATCTATGGATTTATGGAGAAAGAAAGTAGATAACTGGTTGCCTAGGGCTGCAAAAGGCAGCACCAAGTGGGGGCTGATTGCTAATAGGTCTTTAGGGCTTCCCTTCGTGGCTCAGCTGCTAAAGAATCTGCAGTGTGGGAGACCTGGGTTCAATCCTTGGGTTGGGAAGATCCCCTGAAGAAGAAAGAGGCTACCCACTCCAATATTCTGGCCTGGAGAATTCCATGGACTGTACAGTCCATGGGGTCACAAAGAGTCAGACATGACTGAGCGACTTTCACTTTTATGGGGTCTTTTGGGAGGGAGTGATAAAATGTTCTAGGTGAAAGGCTTGTCTTTGTTCTTAACCTTAGTACCCCTGAACTTGCAGTTAGTCTCAGAAGTGAAGGTGGTCTTGAGAAATCCAGGACACACAAAAATAAAAAAATAAAAATAAAATTAACTGTGGTGATGGCTGCCAACACCACAAATATACTAAAAATCATCGAATTGTACACTTTTTTAAATGGGTGAATTGTGCTGGATGTAAATTACATCTCAGAAAAGCTGTTCAACCTGAATCTACAAAGGCTTTTCTAACTTTTTTCAGTTGCTGATATGGATATATCAAAAGGATGGATCAGACTCAAGACTGGCCTCAGCTCTGCAGTCTACTCAGAGGTGGATAAAACAAACACTGTCCAGCTAAACCTCATCACTGTGAGAGCAGCACTTGGAACTCAGGCTGTGAGAATCTGGTTCTAGAATAAACATCCTGTATGGAGTTAGGAGTACTAACAAGTGAACAGAAGGGCAAATTGATATAAACAGAATTATGTCTATAAAAATAAAAGCTAGCAACGATTATACACTTACTGTCAGGCACCATGTCAAGTGCAGTACATGTTTTTACCCAACATTCAGGATTGCCCTGAGGAGGTAGGCATCATTATTGACATTTCATAGATAAGCAATCTGAAAACAAGTCTAGTAAACGTCCCAAGGAGAGCCAGCTTATATGTGGTCAAGGTGGGATTTAACCTGAATCTGTCTGACTTTTAGGTCTTAATTACTATGCAATAGAACTGTTTAAGATATTTGTACTATAGCATAACATTTTTATCTGTATCTCCTATTATATCATATTCTCTTTCTTTCCATACATACACCTCCTAGCTTTACTCTGTAGTCCATGTCGATGGATGTCATTTTGGAATGAACCCTTGTAGAAAACCTTAAGACAGGGAGTTTATAGGAATTGCCACTGACAGTAGCGATACTGTTGTCATAGTAACCAATCCACCAAACTGGTCGCTGCAAGGAGCCGCACACTTCTGCCTCTATAAGGCACCAATACTGGCTCAACTCCCTCACAGTATCAATGCCCCTCTCTTCATGCATACGGGGTAGAAAGTGCTGAGGTCCTGGTGTGCATCTTAAAGCATTAAAGTTCTTTCTTCTAAGTTTCCCTCTCTGACTCAAACATTTTCCATTCCCTCTCCTAATCCTTTCCATTTCTCAGGATGTTCCAGGGATGCTAGTTCTGAGGGTGTGAAAAATCAGGGCCAGTCAGTATCCACAGTTTTGTTCTAAGGAGTTACAAATATGACTACTTTCTTTTTGGTGAAAGAGGCACACTCCCAACCCAATAAATCTTCACTCAGTGCCAGACTCCGAATCTTTATCCCTGCCCCAAACCTACACACAAGACCTTTAGCTGATTAAAAGAAAGAAAGAAAAAAAAACACCTCTCAGGAGCCACTGTACAGAAAATTTCAAGTTGGCAGCCCATGGTGCACACTATGTCGGGGGTCTACGCACACAAGACATCCACCCGCATCCAACCATCTGCATTTTTCAACAATGCCCCTACATTTTCAAGGACTCTTTTCTTCTCTAACCTGGGTCTTTCTCTCTTCATTCTCCTCTCCATTTCACTGGCCTCGCCTGTCTTCAGAGGCACCTGAAGGCACATAAGGCAGGGAAGTGAAACCGACTGTAATTCTTCAGTTCACTTCCCTGCAGCCTCCAGTGAGCCAGTCTCCATACGGTGGCCCAGCTGAGCTCGGAGGAAGCCTGGGTCCCTGCGCAGGTGCAACCCACCAGCCCGCTGGCAGGCACCCGGGGAGAAGAGAGCCGGTCAGGGACACCAGAGGCCCTGCGAGCCGCGGAAAACCAAGCTTTACATAGAACATATAAGATTAAAAAGAAGAGGGCCTCTCCTCTGTGAAAGGAAGACTAGGAGACTCTTGTAGTATCTAAAAGGCCATCATTTTCCCTTTGAGGAATTAAACATAAATTGCTGGGAGCAATCAGAAATTCTGACTTCCCCATTTTCTTCTGATGCCCTTGTATTCACCTTCGGATCCCTCCAACTTCACTCTCAGATCCTTACAAGTCTATTTCTGTGCTATCAGTGAAATCACAAATCTGTTCAAGAGTGTTCTTGATGGGCAAAAATGTATTCAAGTAAATCTGCTTAGTGTATCTTTTAAAATTAAAAATCAATTACAAATAGCACTTTCTGTTCATAAGTTGTTTTTTTTTTTTTTTTCCCCATGTTCTCAGCTGATCCTTTCCAAAACCTTGGGAAGTTGAACTATATAATTCTTAACCCATTTTACTCAGCTAAAGTGGAGCTAAGATACACACTTAGGTTTATGAATTCAAAGGTGGCAGTGTTTCCAGTATAGTGCTGTTCATTTAGTCAGTTCAAGCATAAAAGCCTGCTGATTTTTCCATATGGGATTCATCCATGTAGTGGTTAATCCTTAGCAGGGCTGACAACTTCCTCTATGATTTCGACAACACTTCTTCCATAGTCTCTAGCCACTCACTCGTTTTTCCAGCTCCTGGAAAGTACCAAACTCTTTGCTGCCTAGTATTCTCTCAGCTTGTAACTCCCCGCTTCCAGATCCTGCCTTCCCCCAGATCCATTACCCTGGACATCTCAATTCTCAAAGCTCATCGTTCTTTCTTTTTTTTTGGAATGTAATTTCTTTACAATATTGTGTTGTTTCAACTGTTCAATGAAGTGCATCAGCTACATGTATACATATATCCTCTCCTTTCTGATCTCCCATCCCACCCCCCAGCCCCCCGAGGTCATCACAGAGCACCAAGCTGAGCTCCCTGTGTTATGCAGCAGCTTCCCACTAGCTATCTATTTTGTACATGTGGTGGTAGTGGTATAGTTGCTCAGTTGTGTCCAGCTCTTGTGAACTCGTGGAAGGTAGCCTGCCAGGCTCCTCTGTCCTTGAGATTCCACAGGCAAGGATATTGGAGTGGGCTGCCATTTCCTTCTCCATTTTGCACATGGTAGAGTATATATGTTAATGCTACTCTCCCGATTCGTCCTAGCCTCCCCTTCCCTCCCTGCATCCACATATCTGCTCTGTACATCTGCGTCTCTATTCCTACTCTGGAAATAGGTTCATCTTAAACTTCTGTAGAGGAAGAATTCTTTGGCCACTGTGACAAGGTTACAGCACCTTGCTCTACCAGCTCTCAGAACATACCACTGTTCTAATCTATAGCATGTGTTATCACTGTGATTAACTTGTATCATTATTTACTCTTTTTCTTACATGCAAACTACTTGAAGTCATGACTGTGTCCATATTCTTCACCCTATATCTCAGAGCATAGCAGACTTTGGTGTGTTATAGCTGTTTGACACAAGTTTGGGGGCTATTCCACAACAGAGGTTCTTGTTAGCAGTCAGTTTGATGCATCACCCCAAATTCCCACCGTGGGCATGGCACGGTCATTGGCCTAGTTTAGAAAAGCTACCCAAGGTCGTGGAAGTGCCCCTGTTTCTCAGGTCTGCTGCCAGCACCAATTATACTGGGAATTAAGATTCACGAAGAACACGGTCAGATTGTCTTTTCCTCCTGTTGGCATAACCTTGAAACCCACACTTCTGAAATTACTACAATATCTAGCATAGAACGAAGAGTTATTTATAAACATTTTAGCTAGATTACAAATATATCATTATTGAACTGGATCAAGTTATAGGAGTGAAGGTTCCATGACTGACCATCTTCTTCTTGCTGAATTTTTTTTTCTTTCGAGGAATGAGGTTATTTTCCCTTTTAGTGGAACAGTGTAACTCTGTAAATTATATGTTTGCTCACTTAATTTGTGCTTATGAGTCCAACAAATATTGAGTGTGTCTACTCTCCAAACTTTAGAATTTTCTTGCTTATCCCCTCTTACTACTAGTTCTCTTTTTGTTTCTTTTTTAGATGGTTTATTTCTTAATGCGTTCTTTGATTTACTGTATTTCCGTGTACTTTTGTTACTACTGTTTCTTTTTTCTTTTACTTTCCTATGATTTCTTTTTGTTTTTACTTTCCCGTGATTTATTCTCTATCACAAATGTCTGCTATTTTCATTCCCCAACTACTGTAGGTTCTCTCTAGTACCTTTCTGCTTTGCTTCTAATGTTGCAAATAGTTCTAACGTGATTGTCATTCACATTTGTGAATAAATAAGCCCTTTTGATATTTACAGCAAAATAGACATATTTACTATATGCTACAACCGAAAGTCCTTCTCCTGGTTAACTTACTCTCCTGTCCATATCAAAATAGTGCCTTTTTTTTTTTTTTAAGTGAAATCATCATTAGTAATCCAGGCATCATGAAGTTATCTTGGATGTTAATGGAAAGGACACAGCACTGAATATATTTTCTGGAATTATAAATGAATGAAAGAAGGCACAAATACTATGGTGTAGCAATTCTTAAGATGATTTGTTTTAATTGTCAAGGATTGTTTTGTTTTGTTTTTAATTAATTTATATTTTTATTGAAGGATAATTGATTTACTTGAAACAAAATGTAAACAGAATAAAATCTCAATTAGCATAATGTTATTTTCTGTTAATGAAACAACAGGCATTTTCATAATTCTGGCTTCTACCTGTTGTATTTATCAACTGTAAATATTATTATATGAGCTTTCTATTGTTTTCACAGAAACAAAGCTGGTAGTTCTCCAGGACTCCAGTGCACACAGAGGAGGAAAATCTCCTGGTTCCAATTCAGGATTCAAGGCTTTGTTTTGGTTTGTTTTATTTTCACAATTAATTTTCATAGTTAAACTGTAAAGTTCTTTGTTGTTTTTTTTTTTAAGATTTTTTTTGGATGTGGACCATTTTAAAGTCTTTATTCAATTTGTTCCAATATTGCTTCTGCTTTTTATGGTTTGGTTTCTTGGCCATGAGGCATGTGGGATCTTAGCACCCTGACCAGGGATCGAACCTGCATCCCCTGCCTTGGAAGGCGAACTTTTAACTATTGGACCCCCAGAAAATCACTTTTATCAATTTATTTAAAATATATCATCTCACCTTACTTTAGAGTCAATAATCATAGCACTAAATCTCAGCAAATTCATTAATTAGGCCCTTAGTCTCAGAACTAGTCAACTGAGTATGTAGACTAGTAGGAAAGAATCTGAGCTTTCTACTTTCTTCCTCTCACTTGGTGGTTTGAAGATGAGTTAGAAAATTGGCAGTTTTAATCACTACTGTGCTGTGGTAAAACAAAGATGTGGAGGTGTTGATTAGAATTTGCTTTTCCTAGAAGTCATATTCACAATATTTACTCATAACAAGAGGCTATACTTCAAAGGATGACAACTGCTTCAACTCACCATTATTCAGATAATTGGACAACTTACTTATTTTCTCTGAGCCTCAATTGTCTAACGTTTTAAAAGACTGAAAGGACTAGAAAGAATGTAAGTAATATATTAAGCACACGCATGCTCAACCAGTCAGTGCTCAACTAGTGATAGGTACCATTATTATTGATAAACAGCAGTTGTGTGCAGGTGTGTGTGTGTAAGCATCTTTAAAATCATCTCCACTTTTATCTTCTGTTAACTTTGTCAATTCATATGAAACTGAAACAAATCCTAAGTGTCTATGACAATTATATTTATGACCAATAGCAATTCATATTGAACTCATATTTTGGGGTCAAGGCTAGGCATTTGATCTAGCTGGGAGATAAACACATAAGCCAAACCTACATCAGCACACATGCTCTCCTAGGGGTTACCCACCTTGGAGAAGGCAAAGAGGTTCTATAGCCATACAGAATCCAGCTGATTCACTTAGAAATCAGAAGTCCTGACAACAATGCCTTTTGATCACAGCAGCTGGAGATACAGGTTGGCATTTAGAAAAGTAATTGTTCACGTGTTCATTTATATGCCTAGATTAGTTTATTCAATATGTGCATGTCAATCTCAGAAAGTAGTGCGTTAAATGTACCTGGCTCCTCTAATTTCCTACTGGAAATCATTAAAATACCATATCAATGACCAGTCTATGTTAGTTGGGTCTATATCCAGTATGTTTGTGAAAACGAACAGGTCATCCACTGTTTTAATTAATCACCATTTACCTTCCTGGGATCACTGTTTAAATTCTTAAGTCTTACTATGGAAAGCTGAAATTTTAACTTGGCAGGGTAGAATTATTTAGATGTGAACTCTTTCCAAACAGAAGCAAGAAGACCAGTGGGATTCTCTCTACTAGAATAAGGGTAAAGTGTTGTGTCTTCTGTTCACTGATGTAGCCCAAGGGCCTAAAATGGGTTTTGGCAAACTATGACTCATAGAGCAAACCCAGCTTGCCTCTTTTTTTTAATATAGTCTCCCATGCCACCCCTAGAATGGTTGTTATGTTTTCAAAAGGTTGAAAAGAATCAAAAGAAGAATAATGTTTCATAACATGCGAAAATCACATGAAATGTTGATGCTCACGAATGTTTTATTGTAACACAGCCATGCTTGTTCATTTATGTATTATTTTTGTGTTACCATGGCTATTTCTGTGCCACCAAGGAAGAGTGACGTAGTTGCAACAGAGTTAATATGACCCTGAAGCCAAGTATAATTACTATTTGATCTTTAACAGAAAAAAAAAAAGCTGACCTCTAGTCCAGAGTAATACCCCTCCTTAACTTCTTTTAAAATCAGATACATTAAAATTTAACCCTTACTATATAGCATAAGGAACTCTGCTCAATATTCTGGAACAACCTAATTGAAAAAAGAACTCAAAAAGAAGAGATACGTGTATACATATAACTGAATCACTTTGTCATACATCTGAAACTAACACAACATTGCAAATTAGCTGTACTCCAACGTAAAATAAAAAGTTAAAAAAGAAAAAAGAAAATTTAACCCTCACAAATGTCTTTCCAAAAGAGAAGTCTTAACTTTACATATAACTCTAAGGCCAATCAGCAGATTATATGCTAGGATAGAGAGGCTCACAGTAATAAGTAGAAACACCATTGATGAGAACACAGGCTCAAGAGCCACCGTGCTTGGCTCAGATTTGGCTCTAACCACTTACTAGCTGTGCTGCCTTGGGCAAAATGCTTAACTGCCCTGTGCACCAGTTTTTCCATTTATAGAATGAGGCAAATGATGGTATCCATCCCTTAGGGCTATTATGAGCATTAAATAAGTTTGTGTTTGTAAAATGCTTAGAACATCATCTGGTATGAAGTAACTACTGTAACATATTTTTCACTGAATTTTTAAGGTAGAAAGTTGAGATAACTTAGAAATTAGCTAAGGTAACGAGTGAGCCCAATGTGTTCAAAATGGGGAAAAAGAAAAAGGTTAGTTGAAATTTGAACATGTCCATTGTGGTCAGTAAGTACTCTGAGCCAGTGCAATGCACTAATATCTACTCTAGTTGCCTTTTGATTGTAGGATATAACTATTTGTCTCCCACATCTGTGACATAATTCTGTAATCAATGGTCCTGTCTGAGATAATAAACAAATTGTATTCTAAATGGCTGAGTGACTTCTGATATGAAACTTTAACTACCTAGCAAGTTCTTATCTGAGGGTACCAAACTGACATAAAGGGAAGCAATGATTTAAAGGATTCATGGATACAAGATTAGTTTGCTTTGTTGAGGTTTTATTCAGGTCTCAGGAAGGGAACTGATGGAAAATATTATCCTACATTTAAACAAACACTTTCTAAGCACCAAAACCAGGAGTCAAAATTATGCCTTAAGGAATTCTAATGGCTTTTTAATCATTGCAAGTCATTTTAGCAAATAGATAATTAGTACTCCTGATGTTTAAATAGATTTTTATATCAATTTATGTGAAATCTTTAAAAAGACTGAAGAAAGTGAATTCTTTATAAAGTAACCTTTTATCTTCTATAAAATATAATCTCTTGAAAACTATACTTCAATACAGGACTGTATATGGGACTACAATAGCTTATAATTAAATATTCAAAAATATTATTTTTACAAATACTTTTCTGTAACAGGTGTTTTTCTGGAGGAGGTTCAATGAATTTTTGCTATGTGCAATAGGAATCAAGATTAAAGAACATACTGGGAAAATGTAATACTGAGGCTTTCTTATTTTATAATTTCCATTCCTTCAACTTTCAGTAAATGTTTGTTTAACTGTTACATTGTGGGAGGTGCAATGAAAATGTAAGAGATCCAGTCCAATTTGATTTACTTGGGCCAATTACTAAATTATGTATAACAACTTCAAAAATACAAATAAAAAACTTTTTGGGGTTTCTTGCACTGAACTTGCACTCTAAGTTTTTGATATTTACTTTTTAATGCAATAAATGTTACAAGTCATGCCACTTTATTAAATCTTTGTGCTTTAGAAGCCTGTAATAATAGCCATTCTAGAAACTTTTCCAAAAACTTCTGTGTTCCATTTCTTGCAATAAAGCGAAATAAAGATAACTAAGGAATAAGATTTCAAAATATTTTAATTTTTGTCTAATCATGTCCTGTGATCTTAGTTATGTGTATATTTTAATATAAGATAATAAATCTCTTATTTTTTAATATCCTCAGTGGTCAGCTCACTAAAATAAAATAGAATCTGAGTATAAATGGCATAATAAGAAAAACTAACAACTAAGACAAAATTAAATTAATTTGCATATTTATAAAGTCTCTATGCTTGGCTTGCTTTATTTTTTTAGACTTAAAAATTCCAAATTACTCAATAATTTTAAAAATTAAAAATATAATTATTATATTAATATTCCTACATTCTATAGAAAACATGTACTCTTAAACAAGTAAATTCCTTTGAAGTTATTCTATTTGCTTGAATTTTGAACTTATTCCAATAGATTGGCCACTTTTAATTTTTCAACTCCTCTGAATCTGAGGAGCTCTTTCACACTTAAGACTTTAGAAACTAAAGGTGGATAAAAAGTAATGCCCTTCCATCCAACTGCCTTCAATAAAACTGATGCAATTTCAAAAATAATTGTTTAACACATTTATCCCTCTGTTAAACTACATGTAAAGCTGAGAGAACATTTTTACATTATGCTGACACTATAATAAATGGGCTGATATCATACTATTGGTTGCAACTTACAGCATTTTTGTCTACATTAAAGCTAAGGTCTTGGTGATTATTCTTGCATTCTTTCTGTGAATTAAAATTAGAATGTAATTAGTCCCCCAAATTAAAAGGCTACAGTTACTAATAATGGAACAAAGTCTAAAATTATATTACTTTGAGATCAACAATAGGCTCACATGAACTGTTTTCCAGATCTGCTTTTTAAGGAAAATATAGTCTCCTTCCTGTTGCAGAAGTATCAGATTCTTGCAGCCTCCATGACACTTACAAGTGTTCAGTGGTCAGACGGCACTACATATCCTTCAAATGACATGGCCCAGTGAAGCTGGACTGTGTGGCCACAGAGCCAGGCAGCCTGGTATCTCAGCCATCCACCACGACAGCCAGCAGGCCCCAGCTGGCGTGCTGAATCCTGACTAAGGTGAGAAATGGATTTTTCATTTTGAAAGTCAATTCTTCTAACACCGAAACCTAGGACATATTTATCAGGTAAAAGTGCATTGAGGACTTTAGGCTTATTTATTGGATCAAATGTATAATTCTCATTTCCCCAGTTATGCTTAGGACAAGTTAAATCTTAATTTTATTTTCCTTCTGGGTTTCTAAATTTACACTAGATAGTACATTTTAAAACATATGAATACATGTGTGTTTAGGACTATAACTGAATAGTAAGATATATGTTAAATTAAGTATACCTGTAAGTTGTTTAAAAGTCATAAAAGTTAAAATAACAGAATATTGATCACCAGTGTTCCTTGGTGTGGTGACATTTGCCCATCACATTAAATTTACCAACTTGATCTTTAGACAAATGGGAACTCTTACAAAATAAAAATCCATTTCAAGTCCTAGTTGTCATTTGCACTTCTGTATTTACTATTCAAGCATAAGAGTTTGGATTCTTGCTTGTGTTATTGTCTTTCTTGTGTTATTTTCCGACACTACAGGTTATTAATTTATTTCTTACCAACATTAGAAAAATCAACTTACAAGATTTCTAAGTTCAATATTTCCCATGCCTCCCGTGGGCCTCACATGATCACCAATGCTCCCTAAACAACAGTAGAGAATATCTTTCAGTTTCCTAAACTTCAGTTACCCAGGTTTGGTAGAAACATCATGATGGAAAAAAATAAACCTTTAATTTCATAAGGGTGCAGAAAGTGGACCCCATCTTCCGGACATCCTTCTGAGTAGGAAAAGGCCATGATGGATTCTTAAACCATGTACTTTCTAACACAGCACTTAAGTGGATGAGACTGAGGTACTTGGCATCTGGACTCATAATGTTTTATCCTGAGAAACTGAGAAGAAGACACTGCTTCTTTTCTAGAAAGAGAAAGCAACCCTCTGCGAGGGCTCATTAAAAAGAGTTTTAAAATTGGAGCCAATAAAACAGGATTGTCAGTTCTTACAGTCTTTTTTTTTTTTTTTTTAAATCTCAACAGCATTTTTAAAAGGCATTGTTTTTCTCTCTCCCCTTGGACAGGAAATCCCACTTTCAATACACACATGGGACATATTCCAAAGAGCAACAACAGCAACAATTCTCCAACTCCTTTGTGACTTCAGAGCAGGCGCACAGACCTAACTGCAGCTAGATTAACTACTCCTCTTCTCAGTTTTCAACTGTGCTCCCCTTTGACATGGGACTCTGCCTCCCTGAGATCGCTTGCTTGGCTCTCCTTTAAAAGTGAAAAGGATAAGGTCTTTTTTTTTTTAAAGACAGAAAAGTTTATCTGGGTGATGCCAGTATTTCCAACAGCAACCCTAAAAGACAAAGCCTTTTAGAACTCTAACCTCCAACGGGAGCAAACCCCAAACAAACAAAAAAATAACTTGAGTTGTAGAAATGAATGAAAAGCTTGTCTTCTGATGGAGTTATCCCTGGGCACTTCTGCTCGCCCGAAGCAGGGAAGGGGTGGAGTGGGCGGGGGGTACTGCTCATCACAGGATCCTTTTCCTTAAGCCAAGCCTATTTTGAGAGGTAGAGGGAGGACTCAGTAGGAAGACTTCCCAAGCTGTAGTTCCAATGGCCCGGACCTTTGGTCCCATCTAGCCTGTCAATTTCAGCCCAGGAGCCCATTTTCCTCTCTGCAGATACTGAGAACGTGGGACTTTCTGGCAGTCGGGGGATGCACGGAGGCCAGTTTCCCGTTGACCTTTCAGGGACTCTGAAATCAACTTTCCCACAGTCTGAATTGTTTGTTTTCGGTTGTTTTCAGCCTGCAGGAGCCTCCAGTTCAGCACACCCCTCTCCCCGCTCTTCTGCCCTCTCCCCTCCCTCCGGCCTCTTGGGCTCCCCCATCCCCCTTTGTTGTCTCATACCTGCTGGCCAGGCTCTGCCTGCAGTGCTGCCTGAAGGGCATCAGGTGGTAGTTCATGGCGTCCAGCAGCAGCTTCTGGCAGACCGGGTCGGTGCGCATGAAATCCACCGACTGGACCCGCTCCACCAGCTCGGGGGCCGGGATGAGCGCGAAGCGGAGGCGCTTCATGAGGTCGGGCGCGTACTGCATGCGGGTCTCGCGGTCGTGCTCCAGCCAGAGCACGGACATCTGGAAGAGCGCCAGCTCTGACTCCACGGGGGGCGGCAGCGAATCCAGCAGGGCGCGCATCTCCTCGAAGTTGAGCAGCAGCACATCCTCCACCAGGTACTTGTTGGCCAGCTTCTTGGTCTCCTCCAGGCCGTGCAGCGCGGCGATCTTGCACACCTGCTTGTAGTTCTGCACCGAGATCTGGTCGTTGAGGAACTGCACACAGAGCTTGGTGACCTGGGGGATGTGCAAAATCTTGCTGACCGACAGCACCTCTTCCACCGTGTCCAGGGAGAGGGTCACGTTGGCCGTGTAGAGGTACTCCAGCACCAGGCGCAGCCCGATGGACGAGCAGCCCTGGAGCACCAGGTTGTTGATGGCCCGGGGACTGGTCAGCAGCTTGTCGTCGGGGAGGAGGATGGAGTGCCGGGCTCCTCCTGCGCTGGCGGCGGCGGCGGCTGCTGCTGCGGCGGCTGCTGCGGTGGGTCCTTGGGGGCCCCCAGGCCGTCCTGGCCGCCGACCCCTCCCCGAGAGGGGGTGACTGGAGAAGAGCGATCGGAAGTACTGCGAGCAGGGAGGCCAGCACGGCCTTGTGGCAGTGGAACTGCTGGCCCTGGGCCGTCAGGGTCACGTCGCAAAACAGCTGCTTCCTCCACAGCAGGTTGAGGCCGTGCAGCAGGTTGTCGCTGTGGCTGGGGTCGAAGGTGGAGGTCCGGTCCCCGGATCTGGACATGGCGAGCTGCCTCGGCGCACCTGGCTTTAAACCCGCCTCCGACCTGGCAGACAGGGGTGGGGGATGGGAGGGAGGTGAGCAGGGTGGTGGAGGGGGGGTGGGGTGTGGTCGGGGTGGGGCAGGGTATGGAGGGGAGAGGAGGGCGAAGAACCACGGTCAGTGCTCAGCTCAGGTCTCCGGACGGACCCGACCCTAGGAGGCAGGTCTGAAGGTGCTGGAGCCGTGAGCGCCCCCCCGCCCCCGGGGCCCTGTCTGGGGGTCCGGGCGCCCGCTCCGCTCCCCGCTACTCCTCTCTCCGCGACCCCCACACTTGGTCCCTCACTTTTCCTAAAACCACCCGGGCTCGGCTCTCGGCGGCGACAGCGATGGCTGCAGCGACGGCAAAGTGGCGGCTGAGGCCGAGACACCTCGTGGACTCGTGTCCATGCCGGGCCAGGGCGGGAAGAGGCCGGGGCGTGGGGAGCCCGGGGACCCCCCCAAGAGCGCAGAGGCGACCGTCGACGGAGCTTCCAGGTCACCTCGGCGCCCGCAGCTTTGCGTTTCGCAGTTGGTCCAATTTTGGGGGTGGGTGGGTGGGCAAGGGAGCCCGACAAGCGTGCGGGAAGGGGGGCGATCCTTAGCCCTCCAAACGCTGGGAACCCCTTCGATTATCCGCGCTGCCCCGAGAAACTCCCGGGCTAATCGTCTGCGGGAGCAGATAAAGCCCTTTCTTCTCCCGGGAAAGTGCAGCGGAGCGCGGTGAGGACCAGCTCAGTGGACTCGGCAGAGGCGGGAGCTGTCCTTATCAATTCTACCTCATTTCCCTCACCCCGGCCCTGCCTGCTTCTCTGCTTTCACAAACTGTTGGCTTTCCCCCGTCACCACTCAGTTTTGCTAATTTTTCAGAGACGCCTTTAAACCTGGCAGGAGAATCCCTCCAGCCCCCCACCCCGAGATCCCCCCACCCGCCTCGCATTTTTAAGCGCACAAGTTCGGGCGTGTGTCTCCTTCTCCGGCTGGGCGGCCCTGAGGAAGATGAGGAGGGAGAAAGTGGGACCACTGGGATGGATTAAGAGCCAGAGCCCGCAGGCCTGGTGGGATTCGCGTGGACGGTTCTCCCTCCCGGGCACGAGGCGCAGTGGCTTTAACTCCTGGAACTATGAGAAGTTCAAGTGTACGGGCAGGTGTTGGGGGAGGGGTGGGGCTGTCTGATGGTGGGGTGGGGGGGGCGGGGTCTCTGCCTCCCACCCAGCATCGCCGCCGGAAGCCTCAGCTTCCTTCTGAGTTCCTGGGTGCAGCCCCCCGGCGGCCACTGACTTGAGCACCCCCATTCCCCGCCCCCCCCACAACCCGGCCCTGGAACTACTTCTGTAAAAGTCTGAGCCGCCCCGCATCTCGGCGGAGGTGGGCTGGAGGTGGGGGAGGCGAGGCGAAGTCGATACGCCGGGTCCTTAACCTCTAATTGCACCTTCTAGGGCTGAGCAGAAAGGGCTCCTCTCTGCCCACATCCCGCCCGCGCGCCCAGGGAGACCCGCCGCCGCCGCCGCCGCCGCCGCCCGGCTCTGAGGGATCCCGCCGGACCGGCCCCTTCCACTGCGGCTCACTCTGCCCTGCCTGGCGCCAGTCCTGGATCGCCGGCTTCCTATTTCCACCGGACTGGGCTGCTCTCCACTCACTTTATCATCCCGTTCCAGGTGGACCCTAACCTCCCGCGAGCTCCCTCCCCCAGAAGCACCCGCCCCCACCAACGATGCCCCCCCGCCCCAAAGCGCAGGCTCTCCGAAACACCTCCCAGAGTCTCTCCCTTGAAGTGGACCCGGTCATACCTCCCTCTCGCTCTCCCCGCTTCGTTGTCTCCCCCCAACCCCCACCACCACATCTTTTCCTGTTCCTCTTCCTTCTTGCTCCCCCTCCTTTGCCTTTCCCCCTCATCTGCTTATTTCTTGCAATTGGAGTTTTATTCTTTATGAGCGTTTGCCACACAGCCACCCCCCCACTCACACCCTCTGAAAGACTCCCTCCCTGGCCCTCCCCTCTCCAGCAACCCAAAAGACACAACAAAAATACACACAAGGCAGACACAAGGCCAGAAACTTACCTGCTTTCAACCAGCTGCAAAGTCAAGGCTCACTTAAGCTCCCCCCCAAAATCAATTGTCCTTCCTTTTTAAAGGTTTGCTCTCTCCTTGGGAGGGGGTGGGAAACACCTTCTGGTTCCCAACTCCAGGCAGTCACTCTTTACAATTTATTTTGTCGTACATCATTTGATCACCATGAATTAGCAACAGCAAGAAAATGTAGGAGAGGGAGAAAAGAGAGAAAGAGAGAGGAGAGAGAGAGAGGGAGAGAGGGAGAGTGAGAGAGGGAGCAGAGCTTTCTGCAAGAGAAGAAGAAGAAAAAATGTACGTGTGACAAATTATGCTACCAAGAAACAACACATCATTATCCTTGGGCCTGGGGCTCAGTGAGTCGTAACGAGAGTAATAGGAAATCCACGGTTGGGGAGAGAAACGGTCGTGCTTGGCCAGTAGAGAGAGACCATACAGGGGGATGGATGCTGGAGAGACTCGCAAAATTATGGCTCAAGGCTATTGTAAAAATTGTCGAGCGTAAATGACTGCGATTTCAAACATCTTTGGAAGAAAGAAGGGGAAAAAGCGAGCCCCCCCTCCCTCCGGCTCCCTCTCTCTCCCTCTCTCTTTCTCTCTCTATAAAGAACCGTCAAGTTTTAGTGCGCATTGCTAATTAGTCAATTTCTCTCTGCCTTCACAGGCTGGCGACTTCGCTGCTGAGCTGAAACTGCTAATTTCTGTGACCAGCTTTTTTCTTAGCTGTGATCTGGATGAATGAGTAGCTGTCTCACAGAGATGACAAAAATAAACTCTAATCCCCCAAAATTTCCACTACATCTTTCTCATGCATAGATTTATGATCTTCAAGCGCTCTGTGCAATATGCAAACTTTTTGTGTCTGTAGATGTGCTGTTGTTTCCAGATTTCTCTACATTCCAGCTTCCCACCCACCCCCCCTACACTGGGAAATGCAGAAACCGTCTGATCTCAAAGTCTGCCAAGATGCCACTTTATAGTATCTTGGTGTTTGGGGTTTGGGTCTGACTTGGAAATCAGAAGTCCCTGCCTAAGAACTGAGTGGCTCAGTGTACAGCGGGGGTGGGGGGGAAGTAGACAGAATAGAGGACAGCTCTTCGCTTTACATTTGCTTCCCTGCATTATTGAAGCTTTAGGATCTTGTTGGAAAACATATTTTCTCCATCATTTTGTCGGGTTATACAACCATCTCGGAACTTCTCTGTCAGCTCTTCAGCAGGAAGGGTTCAAAAGTCACTTAATTTCTTTAATTGGGAAAAATTATCCTATTGTCAGATTTGCCTTTCATTTCGGAGCCTTTGATTTGCAGGAGCTAGAATCAAGAGCTAGGAGAGCCAGCTGCAATTTCACAAATGTAACCTTTAAACTTTGGAGCTCATCTGATATATAAGGTCGATCACAGAGAGCTCACATTTTTGACCCTGCTTAGCATGCAAAATGAACCCCAGCATGACTCTGGAATTTTAGCTGTACCAGAGATTCATGTGCGTTTTGGTAGAGGACGTGTTCTCTTAGACTTATCTCATGATGTATTGCGCCCTTACATTTATAGCCCTGCATTTTGGTTGTCAATGGGGGCTGGAGGTGTCCAAGAAAGAAAAGGGGAAAAAAAGAAGCAGGAAAAGGAAGGTAGGTATGCCCTTGAAGAAGATGAACATGGAAGAAAGCTGGATCTCAGTTAAATTGAGTTTTGCTGGCTATTAAATATGTGAACATGATTCATTCTAACTGATATGTGCTCTGATTAGTAAACATATTAAAATACACATCAGGGTACCACTGAAATCCTGTCTTTTAACCTTCCCCTTTGATTGGTAAAAGATGAAAGACACCTGCTTAAGGGAGGGGAAAACCTGAAAATTCTTTGGTTCAGAAATCAGGAGTTTCCCACTTACAATGATCAACATTAATATGTGCATGGGATATTTACTCTTAAATAGACTAGGCAGGATCCAACCCAAGCGTTTATCCCTCACAAGGGTCTTTCTTTATCAATAGCCTAGGTTATTTGAGAGCAAGACTACTTTATTCAATCTTGCTGAGATGCTGTGTTCTCATAGTTATATTTATAATAAAAAGCCCCAATACATGATAAGATAATAGAAAAGGAATTTTTTTTTATTAAAGCAGGGAAAGGAAAGAACAGATTATCCAAATCTTCTGGCCTTACTGTTTTTTTTTAATTCCTCTTATTTAGTAGATCTTGAACAGGGAGACTGTGTAACTGTAATATAGTGCCTTTTGGGGTTCTGTTTCATTAGCAGTTAAAGTTATCAAGTGTGTGAAGTGTCACCCAACTCTCAGACATTAAAAGTACAATTTTTAATGGTATGCTTTTGATGTTGATCTTTATGAGCTTCCAGTGACATATTTGGAACTAAACCCAAAGGCAAATTAAGAGTATTGATCACTTAAATTATTGCCATCTTTCCATTTTATCATAAGGGAATTAGAAATTAAGGTATGTTTTCTAGACCTTGCAGTATCTTAATTTTGAATTTCTATATATATGTATATATATTTACTGGTGGGATATATTGATCACTAATTATGATTACTAGGACTTCTGCCATTTCCAAACAATAGAATAGTAACATTTCAAAAATTTTAACTACCTATAATTTCAATGCTTATTTAACAACTTGGGTAGAAGGGAAAGGGGGCGGTTAGGGGATTGCAGTTCTTAAACAGCTGTTGAAATGGTTAGGCTGCTTTCTTCTGGATTTTGAAGTTACACTATTAGAGAATGTTTTAAATTCAGAGAAAAATTACAATTATGGCTCTTTTGTAAGCAATTAAAAAAAGAATATTGATAATAATAAAATCCGTTCACTATCTGTATGTAAACTAGTGTTTCTATCGTGTACATTACACACATCCAATATCTTGCCCTGGCTTTGACTGAAATTATTGCAGAACTCACAAATGATATGACACTATTTACAATAAATCCCGTTATGAGAGATTCAATTTGCAGCAATCAGATGCTAGCTACTAAGCGATTGTAAGTATTTGAATTTTATCCTACTTCACTGTTCAACGTACAGAAATTGCATCTGTGTGTTTGATCTGTCCTGCTGAGCACTACCAGCAGCTTGCATCTCTGCCACTATTGTTTTTAAAATGGCAGGAAGGACGTGACTAGTCAAGAGCACTCAGCGGGATGGATTCCACATGGCTTAAGAGGAGCCAGAATTGTCTTACAAAAAAAAATTAAATATGATCATGTAGTCATCTAATTCAAGCAGTCTTCAGTACTTCAACAGAATTATCAAATTTATTCATCAGTGAATCTGCATTTAAACTATGTACAGTGGAAAGATGCTGAGACTGCTGGCACTGAGCAGTCTTAACAGAGCTACCACCAGCTCTGAGCAGGCTGGCCAGCCTTTACGGTAGCAGGGACCACAGGTGACTCTGTGGTTCCTGTTGCTCAGGGCCATTTCACCTCACTGGGTGAACTCAAGTTTCTCTTCAAAGCAGATCAAGAAGTGTTTTGCTGCCTAACAGGAGGGGACATCCACATTGAAACTTTCTCTCCTTCTTGACTTTTTACTTAAAATGTACGAGTCGTCTTCCAATTATTTAAACACCAAAATCTGGCCTCTCTAGTGTATCTTTCAGTTAATAAATACTACTTCCTGTGACCTGAACCTTTCAGACTGCCACCATGGGGAGACAAGTAGAGATACTATTTCATTTTATAATAAAACTTAGGAGGGAAGGACCTCTTGATTCCCCAAAGTCAAGGAGTGGCAAAACCCAGACAAAACTCGTAGGTTTCTATTATTTTGTTTTAAATCTCCAGTAGATGTGGCCAGAGATGTGACAAAACCATCAGCATCAAGAAGCTTATTGAAAAATAAAAACTGAAATAATAAAAGACAAAATATAGTGCTATGGACGAGCACTTAATCAGAAGCCAGTGGTTTACTATGGCCCCACGGTCAAACCCAGCTCCTTGGCCAGCATCCTGAGATCCAGAATCTAGTTCTAGCACTGCTGGGAAGTCTGCTATTAGCTGTTGTCTGAACATGACCTGCTTTCAACCACAGTGCCCATACTTAGGTTATGTCCTTAAAAGAGACCTTGCATGCCAAGTTGCTTCAGTCGTGTCTGACTCTTTGCAACCCTATGGACTGAAGCCCCCAGGCTCCTCTGTCCATGAGATTCTGCAGGCAAGAATACTGGAGTGGGTGGCCATTTCCTTCTCCAGGGGATCTTCCTGACCCAGGGACTGAGCCCCTGTCCACCTGGGAAGCCCTTGGTTCTCTACATACAGAAATTCTGCCTAGTTCTCAAAATTAAACTCAGATTTCTGTCTGAGGCAGAACTTTTCTTGGCAACCTCAAGCAGAATAATAATAATACTTACTGAGCTTATTAAGGGCTTCCCTGGTGGCTCAGTGGTAAAGAATCTGCCTGCCAATTCAGGAGATGCAGGTTTGATCCCTGAGTCAAGAAGATCCCCTGGAGAAGGAAATGGCAACCCACTCCCGTATCCTTGCCTGGGAAATCCCATGGACAGAGGAGCCTGGCAGGCTAGAATCCAAATGGGTGCAAAGAGTCGGACACGACTTAGGTGGCCAAGCACAAATACACACATTGAGCTTATTACTTGTGTAGTGAACCCTGGTCTAGTCTGAATCCTTTAGATGTTTCATTTTCTTAATTCTCTTGCTAATCCTGGGACAGTATGGTGGATTATGAGATTGGCCCCAATCTCCATCCTTCCCTGTATAAACACCCCGTAACAATGTAACTTGGCTGATCTTCCCGTCAAGAGTGGAGTCTATTTCCCCATCGTTTGAATATGAGCTGGACCTGTGACTTCCTTCAACCAATAGAATCTGCCAGGAATGACTTTGTGCCAGCTCCAAATCTGAGCCTTGAGAGGCCTTGTATGTATATATATATATATATATATATATATAATTGGAGAATAATTGCTTTACAGTGCTGTGTTAGTTTCTGCTGTACAGCAAAGTGAATCAGCCGTATGTATAGACGTATCGCATCCCTCTTGAGTTTCCCTCTCACCACCCCCCATACCACCCTTCTAGGTCATCATGGAGCACCTAGCTGAGTTCCCCGTGATACGGCCACTTTCCCCTAGCCATCTATTTACTCATGGTAGTAAGTATGTGTCAAGGCTACTCTTCCAGTTCATCCCACCTTACCATTTCCCCCAATGTCAACAAGTCCTTTCTCTGTATCTGCATCTCTGTTCTTGCCTGGCAAATAGTTTCATCTGTACCATTTAGAGACCTTGTATATATTTCAACTCTCCCTCTCTTAACCCTGAGGGCTGCCATGTGCAAAATCCCAGGTTAGCCCATGGCTGATGAGATACCACGTGGATGGAGCCATTCCCAGCTGACCTGATGACCCAGCTCAGCTGTGTGGCTGAACTCAGCCGAGATGGAAGAACTAACATAACCCGGAATTACTGACCCACACAACACTGAGCTAAATGAATAACTGCTGGTCAAGCCATTAGTTTTGGGGGTGATATACTCCATAGCAAAATTAGCTGATAAAGAAAGTTTCTATTACCACAATTTTACCAATGAAAAATGAATCGCAGAGAAATCAAGTGAAGTTTTCAAGCTCACAGAACAGTTCAAAGGTAGTACTGCAATTCAGACCCCACAATCTGACTCCAGAGATGAACCAACCTGCGCAGTGTGTTAGTCACTTGGTCGTATCTGACTCTGTGCAACCCCTGGCCACAAAAAGAAGTGCCTGCCTCTTGTGACCTATATTTATTCATTCATTCATCAATATGTTAAGTATTTATTATACACCAGACAGTGTGGTAAACATTGAAGATACAATGATGAATAAAACGGAATCCCTTGCCCTCAGGGGGCTGATAATCTAATGGAGGAGACAGGCAGGTAAATTACTCACAGCAAGTGAATAATTACAATGTGACAATTGCTCTAATAAGGGTATGGGTAATGAGCTACTGGAGCAGAAAGGATCAGGCGCCTAACTTCCTTATAATACCTGTTATCTGTAATATTCTTTTGACATTTATTATTTACTTCTTTATGTTCTTAGTTGCTTATTTAAGAAAACATATTTTATGATCTCAGCTAGATTATAAGTTTCTAGGGTAGAAATAGCCTAGTGCCTGACAAAATCTCCCATGGTGCATGGCTCTGTATCTTGCCCATAGTAGATATTCAATAAATATATTGATGGACTATGAAAGGTAAATTTTCAAATTTATCAGGGTAACAGAAGAAAGAACAAGGAGGTATTTCATAATCAAAGACCGTGTTGACCATTTAACTGAAGTGGTGCCTCTCAGTCTCTTGATTATACTGATCTGTTGTCTAATATTAATAAAATCTTTATAATATTGTGAAATAAACAATTTTCTCAGCACATAGATAAGCACTTGATGTGACCTTAGTAAGTGCTTCTCTCAAATCCTTCACTTGTGGCAACCATCACTCAACAAATTGCTCTAAATACTTGAAGAGAGTTGTTACTTGCATGAAAATATCTACTACTAAACATAGGTAGGGGCTGCCCTGGTATCTCAGCTAGTAAAGAAATCTGCCTGCAATGCAGCAGGCCCTGGTTTGACTTCTGGGTCAGGAAGATCCCCTGGAGAAGGGGTAGGCTACCACTCCAGTACTCTTGGGCTTCCTTGGTCGTTCAGATGGTGAGGAATCCGCCTGCAATGTGGGAGACCTGGGTTCGACCCCTGGGTTCGGAAGATCCCCTGGAGAAGGGAAAGGTTACCCACTCCAGTATTCTGGCCTGGAGAATCCCCATGGACAAAGGAGCCTGGTGGGCTACAGTCCATAGGGTTGAAAAGAGTCAGACATAACTGAGTGATTAAGCACAGCACAGTACAGCAAACAGGTAGGAACCATTTTCCTAAGCCTAGGTTCTGGAAGCAAATCACCTGCTTTTGAACCCTAGCTGTCTTTTTCCATGTGTGCCACTCTGGGCAAATAACCTCCCTCTGCCCAGTTTTCTTATCTTGAAAATGGGGATAATCTATGTAGCACAAACCTTCTAGGGTTTTATGATGCTTAACTTCTTGTAAATATTTGTGAAAATGCTCACTTAGACACATAGTGTCATGTGAATGTTTGTTAAATAAAAAATAAGCATATGTAGCTAGAGACTTTTTTCTTTTCTTTTATTCCTTTATTTTTATTTTTCCTTTTTACGTTTTTCTCTTCTGCATATTATGTCTAGTGTCCCACAAATACTGGATGGAGGAAGGGGTAGAAAAAGATCAACTTTTCTAAGGCAATGATTGAAATGATTCATGATGCTATTCAAGAAGCTTTAATGAAAGAACTACTATTTTTTGACTTTTCATTTTAGATATTTTATATAACAGTTTGTTTACCTGTAGTTTTCAAGTCATCATTCTTTTATCTTTGGGGATGTTTGTCATTTCATATACATGTTTTGAGTAATCGAGATTCTAAAAAACTAAGGATATTCACTATTTTTAGTTGTTCAGTCACTAAGATGTGTCCATCTCTTTGTGACCTCATGGACTGCTGCATGCCAAGTTCTTTTGTCCTCCACTATTTAATGATTGGTGGCAGAATATATTCTTGATTCTGAAATGTAGCTTTTTGGCGATAGGTTTTTATGCCAGTGACTGAGATGAGAGAGGATGTTATTGCACTTCAGTTTCTGTGTTTGATATTACCTGTGACTCTGGACAAATCACTTTTCTTCTCTAGGTCTTAGTTTTCTCATATTTGGAGAGAGAGAGCATTTCCTGCATTTAATTACTGTGTAGGTTTGTAGTGAGGGGAAATAACTAGAGTGAATGGTCCCCAAAGAACAATAGGGAATGTTCTTAGTGACTTGTGGAATAAGATGAAGATTTAGATAATAGGAGAAGAAAAAATTCTTCACCCCCTCAAAATTACCCAAAGGCCTGGAACCAGAGGCATTTACTCAATCATCTTTGCGGAAGTAGTCAGATGAAAACAACAAGTCAAAAATTGAATGTATTTTGAGTGTATCAACAGAAATTGTATTAGGTACATTCACAAATAAATTCTTTTGTATGCATCAAGTTTTCAAAGAGTTGGAGTTTATGAACAAGTATTTATTTTTCTGTTGGAATGTTGTATTCTGAATGTTCATTAAGGAAAAGCAAGGAACACTTTCTTTATAAGCAAAACAACACATCTTTATCATAAAGAGTTATCATGCAAATTTGCAAGTTATTCTAATCACCTTTTCCATCCTCGTTTTTCTTTTACTTGTGGCAATATTTTATTTTCTTTCTCTTATTAATTCTTAAAAACACAGGTATGTATTGCTGTGTTGGAATATTTACCAGCCCACTGAAATTTTTTGTAGTTAACAGAGAAAAATGACCTAAGTTTCTTAATCAAATACCTTTATGCCTAATCATTAATTATTAGTGTATCATTTCAAGGACATACTATCTTGACTGAGTCCAGGTTTTCCTTAGAGATGAGCTGTTTACATCTTGAAATATTTATTCTGCTCTCAGCTTCTTTGATATCAGTGTAAATTTCCCCAGTTTTCCATTTTCAGTATAGTATTTCTCTATTGCTTTGTCTAACCCTTTTCTCTACACACTCCTGATTCTTCTGTCCCACCCTAGTATACCCAACCCTATTTTTAATTATGTTTGTTTTATAATAAAATATTTTATAGTATTTCAGTAAAACTGTTCAAATTCTATGAGTTAATATTGTTTTGTTGTTGAAGAACTGTCTGACAGTTTGGATAAACTTAGGGAGTCTGTTGGCTTAGGTGACAAATAATGAAAGAATTCTGCTGGGTATTTCATTTTATTTGTTAAAGAAGCTAACTAACTAAAGGATATATTTTCTAAAAATCTGATGAAACATTAAGCCATTGCTAATACAGCCCAATAAATCTGAATTGGGATTCACTGGTGGCTCAGTGGTAAAGAATTTGCCTGCAATGTAGGAGATGTGATTTGGATCCCCGGGTAGGGAAGATCCCACAGAGAAGGAAATGGCAACCTACTCCAGTATTCTTGCTTGGGAAACCTCATGGACAGAGGAACCTGGTGGGTTACAGTCCATGGGGTTGCAAAAGAGTTGGACATGACTTGAGTAAGCAACAGCAACAAATCTGAATTACAGTCTTTTCATTTTGCCTTTACATTTTATTGAGCTCAACAATAGAACTAGTTTAAATTCTCATGCGGGACTTAAAATCCCACCTGCAGGAATATTTTGTCCAGTTTTATCATGTTTTATGTGAACAAAGTCCACGGTTAGTTCAAATTTCCTTAGTTTTACCTAATATCGTCTGTTTCAGGATCCTATGTAGGATGCCACATTACATTTAGCTGTCATATTTCCTTAGGTTCTTTTTGGCTGATTGTTTCTCACACTTTCCTTGTTTTTGATGACCTTGAAAATTTTTCAGACTACTCATCAAATAATTTGTAGAATGTTTCTCAAGTGGGAGCTGTCTGATATTTTTCCTGTGATAATACTGGGGTTGTGGGTTTTGGGGAGGAGGACCACAGAGGTAAAGCGCCAGTTACTCACAGGACACTTAGTTGATGTTAAACTCGATCACTTGGCTGAGGTGGTATTTACCAGGTTTCTGCCCCTAAGCTGCTAAGTAGCTTCAGTCGTGTCCGACTCTGTGCAACCCCATAGACGGCAGCCCACCAGGCTCTCCTGTCCCTGGGATTCTCCAGGCAAGAACAGTGGAGTGGGTTGCCATTTCCTTCTCCAATGCTTGAAAGTGAAAAGTGAAAGTGAAGTTGCTCAGTCATGTCCGACTCTTCACGACCCCATGGACTGCAGCCCACCAGGCTCCTCTGTCCATGGGATTTTTCAGGCAAGAGTACTGGAGTGTGGTGCCATTGCCTTCTCCTAAAGATACTCTTTATTATTTACTCCTCTTTCCATACTGCACTTCCTGGGTATGTTTTTGTTCAGTCACACTTAAGGAGTGAAGGGTTATGCTTCAGGTTCTTTAGAGTGTAGACAAATCTCAAGTCACACAAATGATTTGAGCTTTGTCTGCAAGGGAGATTCATGTATTTTCCTCTATCTATTTACTTAATCTCTTATTTACATCAGGGGCTTCCCCAGTGGCTCAGAGGTTAAAGCGTCTGCCTGGAATGCGGGATACCTGGCTTCGATCCCTGGGTCGGGAAGATCCCCTGGAGAAGGAAATGGCAACCCACTCCAGTACTCTTGCCTGGAGAATCCCATGGAGGGAGGAGTCTGGTAGGCTACTAGTCCATGGGGTTGCAAAGAGTCGGACACGACTGAGCGAATTCACTTTCACTTCTTTACATCAGTATGGCCTCATGGATATTTATTTTGTACTTCGGGTTATAATCTGATACTACTTTATTTTGCTGCTCAGACTGTTCCAGTCTTGGGCACTGGGGAGTCTTTCAGTTGGCTTCTGTATTCCTTGACATACTCCCAGCATTACCTCCCTTCCTTCCTGGCATGGCAGAATACTGAATGCTCATCTTGTTTATTTCTTTCCATAATGCTAGAATCAACCTTTTTCCCCAGGAAGGCTGCTTGCCTTTTTGAAAACGGTGTTAGGAGCAAAGATCTGAACATTAGATTGCTAGTTGATACAGGGTTTTTCACCTAGACATCCTCAGCTGACACAGCAAGCTGTGTGTACACATCTATACATATTTCTATGTATAACCATCTGTATCTATAGTAAGCTAAACATGAGTTTACACTGATGTCTAATCCACTCGAGGCCACTACCAGCCAACTTAATCTTAACTAAAATAGTTTACATGGGAGAAACAGGAGGAGAAGCAAGAGCAAGCCAAACAGTGTCCCTCCTTTGGGGTAGGTGAGACCAGAGACTACACTGAGCTCCTAGAGGATGTAAACAAGGGCTCCATTGGGGGAAGAAACTACCACCTTTAGTAACAATGTTCAGATTTACTATTAATAGTGTCAAAATTCAAACATTTTTAGGGTAACATGCAGCAAATGAATACTTTGCAATTGAAGTCCAGTATTTTTTTCAGTTGGACTTTTGAAAGTCCAGTATCTTTTCAATATTTTTTCAATAGGAGACATGTCAGGATTCTGTAACCTGAAGGGAGACCACAACCACGGGTCTATTGAGAAGAGGCTATAAGGAAAACCATCCCAACCTAGCCCTATCTGGCTTCTAGAGGGCAATGATCCTGCTGATGACAGAGTTCCTATATCAGGGATGGTTGTAGCTACAATTCACCTAATAATTTAATGTACAGAGGAAGTAAAAGGAAGGAGCATAGGATTTGGATAGAAAGGAATGGATTTGAGGATCACTTCCAGCATTGATAATATAAATATCCTAGTATCTCTAAGCCTTAGCTTTCTCATTTGTAAAATAGGAGAAAAATAATTCCTTCAATATTTCTTTTTTAGGGGCAATGTAGGGGCTTCCCAGGTGGCTCAGTGGTAAAGAATCCACCTGCCAATGCAGGAGAGGCAAGAGAGTTCTGGGTTTGATCTCTGGGTTGGGAAGATCCCCTGGAGGAGATGGCAACCCACTTCAGAATTTTTGCTTGAAAAATCTCATGGACAGAGGAGCCCGATGGGCTGCAATCCATTGGGTCACAAAGTCAGACACAACTGAGCATGTGAGCATGCACACAGGGGGAATGTACTGATAAAGAAAGCTAACACATCTGAAAGCAACTTGTGAACTGATAAAAAAAAAACAATGCCAAAGTATTGTTACTTAAATTGTCTTTAAGGAGGATTGTAGGAGGATATCATATTGAGTTGACCAAAAAGTTCATTTGGGTTTTTCATAACATTGTGCAGAAAATCCGAACAAACATTTTGGCTAACCCAATAGGTAGCTGGAGATGATATAGGATGGCAGTCAAGTGAATTCTGGAAGGAAATTGCTTAGGTTAACATTTCCATGACACAATTTACAAATTGTTTAAAAGTCAAGAAACTTAATTTCTCTGAGATTTCAGTTTTTGCGTAGGTAAATGAGATTCATCTATCCCATAAATATCCTATACATTTAAATTTATCTATCCCATAAATTTAAATCTCATTGTG
The DNA here is from genome assembly GCA_917880005.1 of Nanger dama. Classification (NCBI taxonomy): domain Eukaryota; kingdom Metazoa; phylum Chordata; class Mammalia; order Artiodactyla; family Bovidae; genus Nanger; species Nanger dama. Next base: position 1,111,945 of record CAKJTW010000084.1, read on the forward strand.
AGAATTTGGTGGGAGAATGTCTTGTACACAGAAAACACTCAATATCAGTTTGGTGAATCCCAAATAATTAATTCACAAGAGAGCTGAGAAAGAAATCTACTCCCTATTAACTTCTCTTGGATTTTAGTTTGATTATCTATGGAGTCGGGAGGGGAATATGCAATTGTTAACATCCTTTTAGCTCTAAACCTCAAATTCTGACTCTCTATTTCCTCAACTTCCTGATTGAGTCATGGGAAGTAGGCTCTCAGTTCATAACGCAGAACTGGGTAAATTTCTTGAAATAAGCTAGAGGGGTGGGCCCCTCACCTTAGCTATGAGGCATCTTCCCCAATGCAGTAAACAGAGAAGGCTACAGTTGGAAGGGCCCTCACTTACACGGGCCCTTTCCAAGTCTCTGGGAGGGGTGCTTGAAATGTGTAACATTTGCAAAAATAAGACATTTTAATTGCAATTATTGTTGATGTTTGGCAGAAACCAACACAAACCAAAGCAATTATCCTTCAATTAAAAAATAAATAAATTTAAAATTAACTGTAGTCAGTTGTTTGGCTTTTGCTCATGTTGGCTTTTGCTCATGTCAGATGGTTTTGGAGGGACCATGAATACTTACTTTGAGAGATGGTGAAAGAGAAGGTGACCCTGGAATTTAGTGAGGATTGAGGTAGAAGGATGTATTTATGTGTTCACAATTACAGAACTTTCTCCACTTACAGTGGGGCTATGTCCCACTAAATCCACCTTAAATTGAAAATACCATAAGTTGAAAATACATTTAATACACCCAACCTACCTCATATCACAGTTTAGGTTGGTCTACCTTAACCGCGTTTGGAACATTTACATCAGCCAACATTTGGGCAAAATCATTTAACATAAAGCCTATGTTATAATAAGGCATTGGTTCTCATGTAATGTACTGAATGCTGTGCGGGAAGGAAAAACCAGAACAGTCATTTGGAACCAGCATGGTTCTGAGTGTGTGGGTTGTTTATCCTCACGCTCACCTGGTTGACTGGGAGCTGCAGCTCACTGCCTTTGCCCGGCGTCACCAGAAAGTATCCTGCCAAATAGCACTAGTCTAGAAAAAGATGAAAACTCAAAATTTGAAGTAAGGTTTCTCCTGAATGCATATTGCTTTTGTATCACTGTAAGGTTGAAAAATTGTAAGTCGAACCAGTGTAAGTCAGGGATTGTCTGTACCTCCAAGCAGAGTTGAACTGTTGCCAGCCATGCTCACCCCATGACCTCCAGAAATAGTCTGACTTTCCACCATTCTCTAATACAAAATAGAAATAAGAAAGTGTAGGATTGGAAGTTATATTGTCACATGAATGTATACTGTTGCAACTGTCCCTGAAGAATGGAGGTGGGGAATGAAATTTAAATGGTTTTCTGCACAAGAGAACTTGAAATCTTACAGCTCATATATGAACGAACTTATAGAATTTCTCCCAAATATGTCATATTACCCATACATACCAGTTGGGAAGCTGAAAGAAATTTTCCACACTAAAAGGATAAAAATAAAAGTAAAAAATTTTGATCAATCATGATAAAAGAAAGACTGACTGGAATAAACAAGTCCAAGTCTCCTAGCTCTGGTGGTGACAAGTCAATTGCCTGAGTGGCTTTAGGTAGCAAGTTGAGCCCTTGGAAGCCACGTGATTTTTCTAGGTCAGTAGGGAAGGGGCTGTACAAACTGAAGGAAACTCTAAGAGGCTCAGCTCTTCATTTCACAGAAGAGTCATGAAATACAAAAAATATAAAATGAAATCTAGGGACTTTCCTACAGGTCCAGTGGTTAAGACTCCAGGCTTCCAAGGCAGGAGCTGCAGGTTTGATTCCTAATCGGGGTATGAAGATCCCACATGTTGCATGGTGTGAGTAAACAAAATAAATAATAAAAAAGTTTGATAATAAATAAGCAGAAATCTAAATTTAGTTCTGCATCTCTGTGCATCAGAGAAATTTATCTACTCTCACAGCTCCTTCTAACAGGCTAGGCAGGACCCTCACAGAAGTAAATGTGGTGTACACACAGGACCAGATACACATTCTCTGGTGCATAAAATTACAAATTTTAAAAAGCTATCAACACCACAAACATAAATAAAAATAAAATCCATAAATAAAAAGCCACAAAAATCACATTTTATTTGCTGTTCGGTAGTACAGTAGTATCCAACTCTGACCCCATGGACTGCGGCACACCAGGCTTCCCTGTCCTTCACTATCTCCTGGAGCTTGCTCAAATTCATGTCCATTGAGTCAATGATGCCATCCAACCATCTCATCCTCTGTCATTTGGACATCTGCACTCATATATTATCTACTCACAACAAATGTTTTGAGGCTTGTATAATGGAAGAACTAGCACTGTATGACAATTTGATCATTTAAGCACATTATTATCAATATGGTTCTGAATCTGCAGACACTTAGAAACTTTTCTGGTATCTTACCACCTAACCTGACTTTTATTGAAATCATACAGAGCCACGATCGCTGTTTCCCAACCTCCACTCCCAATTCTTTATTCCAGTGACAGAATCTAATGGTGTATTTGTGCTAAATGAATCTCCTAATAAAAATGCATTTCATTAAAGTGATTTTAAAACTGCCAAATTATTTTGGAAAATAATATATTGCTGATCAAAACATCTGAACAGCAATTTAAGTGGCCAAGTTCTCTATTCCAAGGTAGACATGGCAATTTTGTATGTATGCATGCATGAAGCTGAAGTTCCAATACTTTGGCCACCTGATGTGAAGAGCTGACTCTTTTGGAAAGACTCTGATGCTAGGAAAGATTGAGGGTAGGAAGAGAAGGGGACGACAGAGGACAAAATGGTTGAATGGCATCACCGACTCAATGGACATGGGTTTGGGTGGACTCTGGGAGCTGGTGATAGACGGGGAGGCCTGGTGTGCTGCAGTTCATGGGGTCGCAAAGAGTTGGACACGACTGAGTGACTGACCTGAACTGATGCATGTATATGTGTATGTGCACACATACATGTATTCATGTACACGTTACTATTTATAGACATGCACATCTGTACACATAGGTGTATATATGAAAGTGAAAGTGTTAGTTGCTCAGTCACGTCCAGCTCTTTGTGACCCCATGGACTGCAGCCTGCCAGGCTTTGCTGTCCATGGAATTCTTCAGGCAAGAATACTAGAGTGGGTAGCCATTCTCTATCCTGCATTGCAAGAAGATTCTTTACTGTCTGAGGCACCAGAGAAGCCCAGATATATATATAGTATATCTAATTACTCTCTATATACACTTTGTAAAATTTAAGAACTACTGGACCCATCCTCAGAGTGAATAATCTATTAAAGCATTATTTTAGGACCAAAGTAATAGCTATAGAAGAGAAGGAAATATTACCTGTGTCCCATGACCTATGTGGGGCTTCCCTGGTGAGTCGTTCACCTGCCAGTGCAGGAGATGCGGGTTCAGTTCCTGGGTTGGGAAGATCCCTGGAGAAGAAAATGGCGACCCACTCCAGTATCTTGCCTGGAGAATCCCCACGGACAGAGGAACATGTCAGGCTACAGTCCACGGGGTGACGAAGAATCGGACACAACGTCGTGACTTGGCAACAACAGCAATGACACCTATGTGAGTTGTACTACTTAAGAATACATGTACTTGTTTGCTCAGGGGCTTTGTATAGTTCCCCAAAGTAGGGCATCAGGTGGCAGATGGCAACAGTAAGCAAAACTTTGTTCTCCTCTGTAAATGTTTCAAAGGGGACAGCATCAGTTCCCAGGCTTCAAATTCTTGTCCAGTTCCATCCCTGAGCAGGGAGTGGATGGAAAGCACGTGCTTTAGGTAAAGGGCTGTCAGGGCCCCTTCTCTGGCATCCAGGGAGCAAACGGCAGCAAACGAGTCTGAGCAGTAGATCAGTTAGATCAGCTAGATCAGCAGTAGTTGATCATTCTACCCTCTGACTACTGCAGGATATCAGCCTTCAGCTATCACAATAGCCTGGTCAGAAATAAACGGAAGCTGGTGCCAGTCTCCCAGAATCCCCTTCACATTGGAGATGCTCCGCGGTTTGCTCTCCCATATGCCCTACTGAGAAGATACGCAGTTCTCCTATGAAGGCCCAAGGGTAACTTAAATAATTTCTGAAGTTATAGCTTACTGTAAGCTTTCATGCACTTACTCTGCTGAAGAAAATGAATTTACTACATGGAATCACATTCCTCTTAAAAAATCTGTGGCTCTCCACAACCTACATATATATAACAAGCCAAAAACTACAAATAGACACTGATCTATTAAAGCAGTTTCCTAAAACACCTATAGTCTTTTCCTATGAAACAGAAAAAAAAATCATTAAAGCTATGGTTTGCCAGACAATTACTTTGTCAAATCTCAAGAAATTGCATAATAAATTGTATACATGCATCAAACATGAACAGCAGAGTATAACAAGCTATGTCTTTCCAGTCCACTTGCTCTTTCATCCAAACAGTAGCTTTTGTTTTCAAGAACAATTCTATATCCTTTTGAAGGCTTTCATAAAATATGGCTATACATTTATCTATCAAACTAAGTAGAAATAATTGAAACACTTAATATGCACAGTAATAGGGAAATGCACGAATAACTTCATTATTAATGTCTATTGATTATTTATGTTTTCAAATCAGCAAATGTAGCTGCCAGTATTTTGATCATGTAAATCTCTATGTGTATTTTGGTTTTACCTGTTTATTGGCAAATTTACAATCCACGTTATGGGCATTTTTATTGCTTTACACACTCATCTGACATGTGTATGACCCAGGTTAGTTTACCAACAACTAGTGTTTACTCAATTTGATTACTATGTTACATTTCTGAGCTTATTTCCCATTTGGAAAATTAACTGTACAAGGAAGCCCAGTAAATCTTTACTTAAAAATTCCAAACTTTAGATTGATTTCAGCAGTGAGTTGGTATTGATCTCAAAAGCTTTGCGTTCCTAACTAAAAACTAATCTTTATTTCACCCTTTAGTGACTGCAGTCATAAATATGCTCACTCCTACCCAGGAAGAGTGGATTAATGGTTATTGGAGATTGGGGGCTTCCCACTGAGTCTGGGAAACCTTAACCTTTGGAGGACAACATGAAAGCACTTGCCCCTTGTCAGCTATAATCCCTAGGTCCATTTTTGACTTTTACCTGAGTGTTAAACAGGAAGCTGAGCAGGGACTGGGGAATAAAGCTCTAGAGACTGCTTGGCTATTAATCACTCACAGTTAGATTGACTGCTGTGCCTGATCCAACTGCTTCCGGCCGCTAGAGTCACCCAAAGGCATGGCCCTGCCCCTCCACTTTGGGACCCAGGTTAACTCCTCCTGGGGGAGATTTTGACCACCTGCCTTTGAAGAGGGGTTTTGCATTGTTAAAAACCCATCTGTTGATATCCTTCCGACTTTACTGCACTGTTGGATGAAATATTTGGGGGAGTGTGTCTAACTTATTTGTAAGAGCTAATTATAGAGACTAAAAGAGTTAAAAGGGAACAGAACAGAATTTGTTGTCAAGGGATGGTCAATAAGATTCCAGGCAGTAGTGGACAGATGGCTGACAAATGGTAAGGAGCTGGAAGGCAGGGTTTCTCCAAGTGTGGTCCTTGGTACCTCTTGAATCACAATAACCAAATCAGAGGGTGAACTTAAAGAGTCTCCTGGGTGCCAGCATCTGAATTTCAGCAAGTACTCTAAGGAGCATTTCTGTTCCAGAAGTGTGAGACTCATGGTTGTAAGGTGGGTGTGTAGTGTGGGTGTGTGGCCAGGCTCAGTTGCTCAGTTGTTTCTGACTCTTTGCTACAGACCCATGGATTGCAGCCCACCAGGGTCCTCTAACCATGGGATTTCTCAGGCAAGGATACTGGAGTGGGTTGCCATTTCCTTCTCCAGGGGATCTTTCCGACCCATAGATCAAACCCGCGTCTCTTTTATCTCATGCATTGGCAGGTGGATTCTTTACCAATGAGCCACCTGGGAAGCCCCAGTGTGGGTATGTTTTATCCCCTTTACCACTTTCTGTGGTGAGAAGTAGGAATTTTGATTTTCTGGTACTTGATGGCAAAAATTACTGTGAGCTAACCCAATATCCATATTTTTCTTTCTTTTTAATGATGAAGCCTTAATTTTCACCCATGCTTCTTGCTGCCTAGTTATCATTTCCCAGCCTTCCTCAAGCTAGGTGTAAGAGGGGCTTTTGTATAGGGCTTATAAACCGTCTGCTTTAAAAGATGGGTGTATGCCCTATTTCTTCCTTTTCTCCATCAGCTGCTTGAAATGTGCCTGTATTCTGGAGCCTCAGCAGCACAACCTGGCCCCTGATGACAAGGCAGGTGGGACTGGTAAATCAGATAGCTTGTCAGAGCCTGCATCTCTGATGGCTTTATGAAGTCAGCACACTGGTTCAGGACTGCTTATGATGGGACCCCTTTTATATGATACTGATTTGACCAAAAAAGTTTGCTCAGTTTTTTCTGTACTATCTTGATCACTCAGCAGAATAAAACCTGCATGTTCAATCCCTCACTGTAATTCGTAGCTGAATGAGACTACTAACCGAAACAGACACCATTTAAGATTATGGGTTAACTTCAGGCAGAGTCTTCCCACTTGCAATGACTCCAACTTCCCCCTAAACATGACTTTTGACTGTGAGGGTAAAAGTTGTGTCTGAATATTAATAGTGACCTTGTTATGTTTGTATGAGTTCAGGAATGAGAGGCGATACCCCTGGTCCTGCTTAGAATTTCATAAAGGTATGGAGAGGTTTGCAGTGGCTAGTTTGCCACAGGGGTTCTAAGGAGGATGGCGGCCCCAAGGACAGATGTGTGTGCAAGAAGCCAGATTGTCTGTTAAAGCAATTGATCACTTAGTGGTGCCCTCCATGCTCCATGAAGCTAACCTTTATCAGACTTAAGGCTAGGACTGTTACATATGGATGAAATGCAGTGTCTTAAAGACATTCAAAGCTTACTTCAAGTGTCCCTTTTACCTTGAGGAAGAAGTGATTGTATTTATTTCCTTCTGCTAATGTTTTTATTTTTATTTTTTTCTGTTTCCAAATCTGATGCTATCAAGTCTTTGAGTAGGGATGGCATTTCCAACACTTACTCTCGTGAGTCTTCAGACAATATGCAAATACTGCAGGCAACATAAGGTTCTCTTTCACTGATACTGGCTCAGCTACTGAAATAATTTTTACAGGGTTTTCCCTTTCTCTCTCATTCTGCTACAAATGCAGCTGCAACTTTTAACACTATTACTTCTATAGGTACATTGATTAATGGGATGGCTACAGATTCACTTGAGCTTCCCTGGTAGCTCAGCAGGAAAGAATCCGCCAGCAATGCAAGAGACTCAGGAGACCCAGGTGTGATACCTGGGTTGGAAAGATCCCCTGGAGAAAGAAATGGTAACCCATTCCAGTATTGTGGCCTGGGAAATTCCATGGACAGAGGAGCCTAGCGGGCTACAGTCCATGGGGTTGCAAAGAGTTAGATGCAACTTAGTGACTAAACAACAACAGTAATAGATTTACTCGCAAGATCATTTGTTATTAAGTTTTACACCTAACATCCAGTGTGACTCTGGTTATGTTAGGACAGGGATTCTCAGAGTTCAGTCCTTGGGCCAGCAGCATCAGCATCATGTGAAAACTCGTTAGAAATGCAAATTATTGGACTTCAACCCAGATCCACTGAATCGGAAACCCTGGAGGTGGGCTTGGCAACTGGCATTTTTATAAGCCTTCTAGATGATTCTGATGCTCATTCAAGTTGGAGAATCATGTTTCAGGGTGAGCTGTCATGTCTTCAAATCCACACACCAAGAATGCTTAAAAGTTAATATTCCTTAATATTTCCTTACAAGTGAAATCAGAGGGACTCCTATGTGCTGACTGGTGAATGTTTAATTATATTTCTTTTATCTCATCTATCTTCAGTCTATAGACAACTGGGCCAGGTGATAAAATGACTCAATTTTGTACTAAAATAGCACTAATAATGACACCTTACATTGCATAATACCTTTTCAGTCTTCAGTGTGCTGACATAAAATATCATTTGAGGATGCAATGGATGCAAATATACCATACCATTCAAATATACTATATACCATGGTACCAAATATACCATCTGAGTCGATGCAATTTAATTGCAGGTAAAAAGAATGAACACAAATTATTGCAGGACTACATTTTATTTTTTTTTCTTTGTCTCTACAGCTTTGCTTCTCTAGATTAGAAACTATACTGGAAAACAATATTATCTAATGAATTAACATCTAAGTGAACAACATTTAAGTGTGATTTGCTAAGAAATTAGGGGGAAAATCTATGGAGTTTTAGGGAAAATTCACTCGAATGAAGAGGAAACTTTATGAAAAACATTTCCATTTTCTGATTATTTATTAGATGCTAATAAATAAACATTTGACAAAGGTTAATACCCACTAACTTACAGATGTGCTCCAGAGATTGACTTGCTGTGTTCATTTTAAGAGAAGACTCAAGTGTCTTCTCAGTATAGTCAACACAAGTGTCAACTCAACATAGTTACTGGGTCATAGTCAATGAGGCCACCCTTCCTGTGTTATTATTAACTACTATTAGATCGGAGAATATAATTTTTTAAGGACGTAAATAGAATATTTAGGACTTATTTAAAGAATTCTTAAATCCATTTTAAAATTATACCTATAATCTAAGTAAGGATATTATGCTTCATTAGTTTACTGAATATAGCTTAAATAGTATATTTTAAATTATATTAAAAATTAAATAAAAATTATCTTTAGAAAATGGGAGAAAATAAAGAACCTCTAAAAACCCTAGCACTTATATAAGTATTAAGTTTATTAAAGGCATTAGCCAAATACTTTTACTAATATTACAGGATTGTCATCCTAACCAAATATTTCAGGGTTTGATAATATTCTTTCTCAGCTCTGAGACTTTTAAAAAATAGCATCAATCTTAAGACTCTTAATCTTTTCATAAGCTTTCCAAAAAAGAAAATCCGAAACCACAGTGTTTTCAAGCAAACTTCTGATAAAGAATTTGGAGTATTTTCAATAAGAATAACTTAAAATTAAATTTCCAGTAGTGTGCTTTAGTGGAAAGGACTCTGAAGCTTTGGAGTCAGAAAATCGGGTTCAAGTTCTACCTCTGTAATTTACTAGCTATAAGACCAAGTTATCTAGCTATAAGACCAATGAATCTCAGTTTCCTCATCTGTAAGTTGAGGGTGATTTTAATATTTGCTTCATAGAGTTTTTGTTAACATCAAACAGAACTATGTGTGTTGATTTTCCAGCCTGTGCATATGCTAAGTTGCTTGTTATATCTGACTCTTTACGACCTCATGGACTATGGACTGCCAGGCTCCTCTGTCCATGGGGTTCTTCCAGCAAGAAAACTGCAGTGGGTTGCCATGCCCTCCTCCAGAAGATCTTCCTGATCCAGGGTTTGAACCTGAATCTCTTGTCTCCTACATTGGCAGGTGGGTTCTTTACCGCTAGTGCCACCTTGGAAACCCTTATATAGATTATCTTTCATTATTATGAAAGAAAATGCAAGTGTGCATAAAATAGCTTGCAAAACATAGTATAATGGATATATGTTGGTTAATATATTAGTTTTTGCCAGAAATAAAGTAAAACAATATTAGTTAGAGGAACACTCTTTTCAAGGATATAGTTGGGGAATTCAAACCAATTTGATTACATGACTTTCCTCAGTTAGTGCACTAAAGACTCACATCAAATCTGAGGAAATACCAAGGTCCTATATCACTTGGTAAGAGAAAGTAATTCATTACACAATTCCCTAGTAATTCAAAGGAAAGCTGTTCTCGAATTCTGGTATGCTAAAAGACAAGTAACTAGACAGGTACATTCAGACAGCCTGTAAGCCCAGCAACATGAATGTGGCACTGAGGTTTTTAAGAGAAAAATAAAGATAACAAAGAAAGTGCATGACAGGGTCCAAAACTGATCCTGCCTTAGATAATTTCCACATCACTATCCACTACTTCCCTTAAAGAAACAATAATAAAATAAGAATAAACCAATATCACCCTGGGAGACAACTGCCCTGTCATCCTTCAATTCATCACACCTTCCCCTGAACACTTCCAAAGTATAGTATGCTAGGAATTTGAAGATGAAAAAAAAATACATCTGCTCTTGAACTGTTTAGCAATCTAACCTGCAGGACTTAAGAGAAGGAGGGAAAGTTTTGAATTGAGTAATCGTTAAATACAGAGCCCAAAATCAGGTGCGTTAAAATAGCCTGCAGACAAAGCACTAACTGAAACACACTCACCATGAAGAACTTTCATGACAAACTCATACAGTTATTCATACCTTATAACACTGTCACAGGTAAGCCGTCAGAGATGACTTGAAGGCAAGCATGCAGAGTTTCTAATGCCTGCAAGGTCCTCAAGCACAAGAGACTATGTAGAGTAGCAGTTCTTAAAATGTGATTCATAGTTGCATGGGGGTGCCTGAAGACCTTTCAGAAAGCTCATGGGGTCAAAATTAATTTTATAATAATAAAAAAAGGTTATCTGTATTTTTCTGTGTTAATATTTGTACTGATGGTGGAAAAGCAATGTGGGTAAATCTGTTGGTGTTTTGAGTCAAGGCAGTGACATCAAACTGAACTAGCAATTATTAATTTTTTTTTTTTTTTTTTTTGGCCACACCATGTGTGGCTTGTAGGATCTTAGTTCTTTGACCAGGGATCAAACCTGTGCCCTTTGTATTGGAAGTGTGTGGTCTTAACCACTGGACTGCCAGGGAAGTCTCAGTTATGTTCTTAAATGCCATGTACTTCTAGTTTAAAAGTATTGCCAGTTTCACTTAACATATTCGATGAAGCAATACAAATATTAATTGTATTACATCTTCACCTTGTGCACATATCGAAGATAATATACATGACAATGGGAATTTCTCCTGTATACCAAAGCATAGTGTTTACCTTAAGGAAACATTCTAGTATAACTGTTTGAGTTGCAAGCTAAACTAGCCTTTTCTTTTTCATGAAACATGATTTGATTTGACAGAATGACTGACAGATATTTTCAGACTTGGATATATAGCAAAAATTCTCTAGACAATTAACAACATAAACCTGTTACATCAAGAAAAGCAGCTGACTATTTATTGCCGAGGGTGAACTTTGAGCTTTCCAGTGAAAAATAGAATTTTGGAAAACCTGTATCGACCATTATAAATTTAATTTAAACACTTACCTAATGCAATTGATTGTACTATTAATGGATAGTATTTTTAAAAATATTGTTTAATGATATGTATCAACATTTAGAAATTTTGTATAAGTCAGTGAGGCAATATTTACCCAATACTAATATTGATGATACAGAATCATACACAGGTACAAGATTCATGAAAAATTTGAGGCTGGCCAATAGATTTTAATGTAACAGAATACAAAAGTTAATCAGTATAACTTCATGTACTGCAACTGATTACAGGGAACTATCACTTGTTGAGTTTTGATGTAATATCAAAAAGAATATTCAGGACTCCCTGGTGGTTCAGTGATAAAGAATCTGCCTGCCAATGTGGGACACATGGGTTCAGTCCCTAAAGCAGGAAGATCCCACATGCTCTGGAGCAACTAGGCCCCGTGTGCCACAACTGTTGAGCCAGTTTTCTAAGGCCAGGGAACCACAACTACTGAGCACATGTGCCTCAGCTACTGCAGCCTGCATACCCTACAGCCTTTATTCCACGACAAGAGAAGCTACCAACAATGAGAAGCTGGTGCACGGAGACTAGGGAAAAGCCTACGCAGCAACAAAGGTCCAGCACTGCTAAAAATAAAAATAAATCAACAAAGTTATTTTAAAGAAAGAATATCTAAAATTAGCTGAAATGGCACAAAAATGCCCTCTCTTTTTAAACTATGTGTCTGTGTAGGTCTGGAGTTTCATATGTTCCTATCAGAGCAACACATTATAACAGGTTGAATGCAGAAGCACTCGTGAGTCTGGTTGTCGTCTATTAGGCCAGACATTTGTATATGATTTGCAGACATATACAAAAATACCACAATTCTCACTAATTTTTGTTTTTGATAATACAATTACTTTCCCTAAATTGTGAATTATTCTAACAGGTAGCAGGCTTATCTTTTTGAATGAATTAACAGATATATTTTTAAGTGTCTGCTTTTTCATTTCTAATTATCAATAGGTATAAGCCACGTAACTAAAATCTCTTTGGAGTACTTAATATTTTTTAAGAGTATAAAAGTCTCCTGAAGCCAAATGTGTGAGAAGCACTAATGCGGAGTGTAATAAAATGACTTTTAGTAACATTTTAATTTCTCACTCACACTCTCTGAGGAAGGTCTCACAATCATGGCCAAATGTCACATTGGAGCAAGAAAGACAAAGGTTAACCTTGCTGTGTTGAATGTCCCTGGGAATCCCTGTGGATGATGGTGGGGATCATTAATGGACTTCCTGGAGATCCATAGGAAGTCCTCTGGTAACATTCTCAGGGCATTTATTCTCTGAAGGTCTAAATAGTTCTAGAACTGGAGCATAAGTTGCTTTGATTTTGTGATACTCCAGGATGTCAAAAAAATGTCTCAATGGATGATAATTAAAAAATGAACTTTTCATCCATTAATTTGCTTCAGTTTTTCAGACGTTTATAAATAGTGAACTCTTGATTCCTTTTTAGAGATGTGTGTGTATGAGTACATATATGTATGTGTAGAAACATGTCTAAAATTTACTAGTTGAGGAGTATGAACCTTTAAAACATTAAAAGGCCTTCCAGGAAAAAAAAAAAAAAGCCTTCCCTGGCTGTAGGGACAATGCTTATGATAGGAACTAATATAATCATTACCGAAGCACACCTGTGACACTTTCCCTTCAGCTCTACCACTTTATTCTTTTGTTTTTCCTCTTCCTTCTCAGTGAGGTTCTAGCTCAGTACCCTTATTGTAATTGACCTCCTCGAGCTCTGTCCATTTTTGTTAAGCACCAAAATGTCAGCTAGTTAGCCAAAAGATGTTGCCGAACTCTGCATGGAGCAGCGCACACACATATGGAAAGGTATTCAGGAGGAAGGGAAGCCTCATACTGAGCCAGGAGCAGGTCACAAGTCAGAAAGCCTCTCTTTTTGTCACTCCCTGCAGACTCCTGCATTTCCTTTTAGAAAAAAAATGCCTTCGGTTTCAGGTTGAAAACAAGGGAGGGTGGAGAGCGGAGATCCAAATACCTTCCATGTGATACTAGAGCATCAGGATCTTACTGTGAATGAAGAAATCCAGGATCAGTTCAGTAGGGATCAAGGAGAGGCTGGCAGAGGTCCCTTCCGTGGAGAAGGGAGGTGAAGGATTCAAGGGCCAGAGACACCAACATCAGTTTGCCCAGGTATCTGTGTAGGGTGGAGGCAAGTGTGGTGTCTGTTAGCAGTGGGTTTGAATCCCCATTCTCCCACTCTCTTACCAACCAGGTGACTCAAGGCGATCTACCTAATCTCATGAAGCATCAACCTGCTCATGTAGTAAATGAGGACAGTCGTACCCCCCTCACAGGGTTGAGTGAAGATGCAGTGAGAGCAAGCGTGTGACATGCCTGGAACACAAGCGGTGTCCAGTAAGTGCCAATTTCCTTTCTCTGTTTTAGCGGTTTTCATATATGTTTTCATGTTTGAATGGACAAATGGACCCATTTTAAAATTTTTATTAAACTTTTGTAAGATCCTCTGGAGAAGGGCATGGCAACCCACTCCAATATTCTTGCCTGGAGAATCCCATGGACAGAGGGGTCACAAAAGTTGGACAAAAACAACAACATGGCTGATTAACAATGTTGTTAATGGTTTCAGGTGAATAGGGTAGGGACTCAGCCATACCTATACATGTATCCATTCTTCCCCAGACTCCCCTCCCATGCAGGCTGCCAGATAACATTGAGCAGAGTTCCTTGTGCTATACAGTAGGTCCTTGTTGGTTATCCATTTTAAATACAGCAACGTGTACATTTCTATCCCAAACTCCCTAACTATCCCTTCCCCCGGCAACCGTAAGTTCCTTCGCTGAGTCTGTGAGTCTGTTTCTGTTTTGTAAATAAGTTCATTTGTGTCATGTCTTTTAGGTTCCACATATAAGGGATGTCATATGATGTTTCTGCTTCTTTGTCTGACTTACTTCACTCAGTGTGACAACCTTTAGAGCCCATTTTATCAGGGAATAATCAGACATTTTCTAAACTCTTCCCCACATCCTAATGAATTTACCTGTTTGAAGATGTTTCATAGTGTCAAACAGAGACCACTGTGAAAAGCTTTCTTTAAAAAACGGGTAAAGAATAGAGCGTTCATTCTCTTCTCCTGTCTTCACGGTCAGTTGTGTCTTCCAGAAATTCCAACAAGTTAGTGAGGCTTGACCTTCCTCTTTTTCTTCTTCCCTCTCTGTAAAGCATGCCAGCAATCTTTAATCATGCTGCGATTTCTAAATGCCACCCAGGTTCGCTTCAGAAGCAGTTTCAAACAAAGATTTAACATACAGACACACAAATGGCTGATCCGTGCGTTCCAGAGACTCAGAAGCTTTTTGTTTTTTTAAACATTAATATGTTTCAGTTTTCTCTTTTACTTTCATATTCATTTCCAGAAAGAGAGAAGCATTTTCTTTTGTTAAAGACTTTCCTAAAAATTCAGTGCTAATTATAGGGGTTTTGGTACTGACTCCTTGTTGAGTCAGTCAGTAACATGCAAAGCATCCTATAACATTGTTTTCTTCTAAAAGAAGAAGCGTGGGTATGTAAAGCAAACAGAGTTGACCACTTGGCTCCTTCCTAGGTCACCCGGTTTTCCCCTGATTAAAACTAATTTGCTGGAAAAGTTCACTGTTGGAAACAAGATTTGGAAAGGAAGATTAGTAAAGAGAAAAGGAGCTGAAATATTGCTCAAAATACTATTAGAGATCTTGCTGTTGACCCACCTTCTTCCCACATGCTGAAAATTATCCATCCAGTCACTTTTGTTAGAAGACGAGGACAGTTAAGAGAGTTAGAACCAGTCAAATGCAGGCGGACGTAGCCAAGATGAAAACATCCAACAGTCAATCACCAAAAAGTCTAGAGGAAGCGCTTTCATAAGAAACAGGAGGAGACTTTAGAAAAGCAAAGTGCTCATTAGATTGTTTCTGTCAACAGTTCTCTGCCCTACCTGCTTTGATGTGGCGATGATGATACCAGAAGTGATGGTGAGGAAAGACCACAGCACTGTGAACCCATCAGGTAGAGATGGTGGCCAGTCTTAGGATGAGTAATATAGTAAATTGATCTGCAGAATAAATACAGCAAACCCAGAGATGTATAGGAAGTAAAAATGGTGAAAGTATCACTGAAATGAGTTATCTATTTTTGAATGGTATTTGTTGACCCCCAAAAAAAAAAGCAAAAACAAAACTGGATCCTTTTATTTGATGAAATATTTACAACTAGAAGCTCTTTATCACTGAGACCCAAGGGTGGCTAGTCCATTTTGCTTTATACACGGCCCATCCCACCCCCACCCCCTCACCCCAGCACTTTCCTGAGCAATGGTCAGTTGGAAATGCTGGTGTGAACTGAAAAGTACAATGCACAATAAGATAAAACCATTCAATGTAGCTTTTGATGATGAAGGCATAATCAGCTGGACTTGGTGCCTGATGTGGCCAATTTGTTTTTCCTTTCTTTTCAGATCCCCAGTGCTTGCAGTGGAAATACCCCTCAAGCATTCTCTCTCTTTCTCTTTTTTTCCTCCCAGTAGGCTGCATTGTGAGAAAAGGTCTGTCTGCTTTGATGTGGCTTCCCAAAGTGTAGTGGGAATATCCTTTTATTTGCTGAACTCTCAGGGATTCTTCTTCATCCCGCCCAATATGCTGTGTGAAAAAACATACAGCAAATAGCCATCCATCACTTTACCTCATCATATCATTGTGCCTTATTTCTTGTCCTCTAGGTCAGTGAAAATGATGACCTGACCAAGACCATAATCATTGCTGATCAGTACTTGGCCTCCTGCAGAGGTCCATGCAAGCACATGGGCTTTTTCTAAGACGCCACTGAGCAGATATCAGATGGAGCTCCCTCCCCCATCACCTTCTCGCTGCTGAAAAACTTAATAACTTGGTATTGTTCAGTGAGTCATTCAAGCGAGCAGAGTGGAATTCTACCTGTTCCTCAAGGTAAAATATCTGCTAGGCTGCTGCAAAGACTGTTAGCCATTCACAGCTCTTGCTGTGTGTAAAACTCACATGGTTAGGTGAATGCAAACCTTGAGTGAAAGCTTGGTAACTTCCTGTGTTTGTCTGAAATCATGCACTAATGAAGCCAGTGTACAAAGCAGGGCTCAGAAAATACACTCCTCTTTTCAGTGGCCATTTTCTAATGCTATTTTTTTTTTTCTACCAGGAGAGAAACGATTAGAACAGATTAGAAACACAAAGAGCTGAAAACTTTAAAGGAAACTTTCCCAGATGCTACACAGTTTCATAAATGATCACAGAAAGGTTTTTTTTGCAAACATTGGTTGTAATTTCTACCAGGTGTCACAACCCAGTGAACCATTAAAAGTGAACCGGCTCACTGAACCGAACTGAACAGATGGAATTCCACCCTTGCTCTGCTTGAAAGGCTCCACTGAACAATACAAAGTCTTCTTTTAAGTCCCCTCCTCTTAGCCCACCTCACCCATGAGAACGTGTGGGGAGCACTCAGGATGGGACATAGCCTCCTGGGCTCTTAGTTCAAGCAGAAGGGAAAGCAGTCCATTTTGAAACCCTCAGGGCCACTCCCATCATTTTCGAAATCCCAATGCTACTTTCCATTTGTCCCCAAATGTATGTTAGTAGTTGAATGTTTTGTTCTCTTTTAATTCTGTCCTGAGTTGTCATTTACTTTCCTCTGTTCAGATATAGATATACCTTGAAAGACTCTGTGTGTTTGTGTGTGTGTGAGAGAGAGAGAGAAAGAGGGAGAGAGAGAGGCCTGAACAACATGGACTAGTGTGTTATTCTTTTTGCCTGACTTTATTATTTAATTTTCATTTCTTTTCAGGAAGTGAAGATGCATTCCAGACCACAAAACAGATTTCAGTCCTTTCTTGGCTTCTCAAATCCTGACAACACAGGCAAAGGAAATTGATATAGATGGTTATAGACATGCCCTGCTAGTCAAAGTGCCAAAGATCTTCTTAAGGGACCAAGAGATCAAAAGACTATTTGCAGTCAATTCATTAAGCATTGGAGAAGGCAATGGCACCCCACTCCAGTACTCTTGCCTGGAAATTCCCATGAATGGAGGAACCTAGTAGGCTGCAGTCCATGGGGTCGCTGAGTCAGACATGACTGAGCGACTTCACTTTCACTTTTCACTTTCATGCATTGGAGAATGAAATGGCAACCCACTCCAGTGTTCTTGCCTGGAGAGTCCCAGGGATGGCGGAGCCCAATGGGCTGCCATCTGTGGGGTTGCACAGAGTCAGACACGACTAAAGCGACTTAGCAGCAGCAGCAGCAGCATTAAACATTAGTCAATCAATTAGTTAATTCAATATATATGTATGAGGACTAACTGCTGTCAGACATTATATTGCATGTTGTGTGGTATCCAAATTGGAATGAAGTGTCTGCTTTCCAGAAGATGGTAATTTAGAAGTGATAAGCTAGTCAGAGACCCTTATGCATTTGAAAATACATGCCATCCAAGTGGATCCTTGATTTCTATACTCCCTCCTTACTGTTCTCTTTTAACTCATAACTGATGCCATGGTCTGTTGACACGTGATCAGCATGTCAATATCGTTAGTACTGGGATTTCGTAGTTAACACTATTTTTCAAGGCTCATGTTTTGTAAAGCTTTGAACTGATTTTGCTTCTTTGAAAATCAGACCATTTCTTCAAAGCATGTTCTAATAGGGTTGAGGAGACAATGGACCAGATAAAGCCAGAGGGGCCAGGACTGGGAGTTTGGGTAAGCACAAAAGGTACTGGCAGGTGGATTGTTGATTAATTCCAGAGAGGTCAGCTGAGGGAGAGATTTGCAAGTAAGAGGACCAGAAACCAGGGAGACAGGCATTAGCGATCAGAAACTGAGGTTAGGATTCCGGAACACACAAGGTCAGGGGGTGAAAAAGAAGTTTTTGGCAACATGGGGTCATGAGTCCAGGTCAAAAACCCCCAACAACAACAGATTAGGAGCCATTCAAAAGGTCTGAATAATAGGCATAGGATGTAAACAGAATGTGTGTGATGCTGAATGAGTCTGTAGCTCTCAGCCCTTTGGATGGCTCTGAACTAAGGCTAGAGTTGGTTAGAGGGATAGTCATGTCTGAGATGAAGATCAAGAATAGAGCTGAGAATTAGGTATTTTGTGAGAGCCTTAAAATCCAGTATTGGGAAGCCATTGGCAAAACTGAATTTCTGAGTTTACATATTCCTTGAGATTAAATTTGCCATTTAATGTTTATATAGTAAAACACAGTACCAAAGTGCAGTCTTCAGCATTTGCATATTTGAGTTTCAGTCTCTTGTGCTACTTATTAGCTACATGAACTTGTACGAAGTACTGAACCTCTCAAAGCCATGGTTTCTTCAAGTGTAAAATGAGAATGGCTCCTATTTTGAGTGTGAAATATTCAACACTGAGAAATAACAGATGCAAAATGATTACTTGTAGACATTATTTTTATTATCACAGTCCTCATTAATATGGACCTAGATTTTTTACCCAAGAATTTAATCCTTTTCCCTTTCAGCATGCAATATTATATTCTATAAAGTTAATAGTTTGACTATTCCTGTTGACTTTTTCTTCCCAGTGACTCGATCTTCTTCAGAAAGTCTGCTTATTTTGTCTATTAGGCCTGAAAAACAGCAATAATACTTATGAGGAAATATATCTTAATGTCCTATATAAAATGCATAATATACTTTAAAAACTCTATGTAAAATCTTTCTAAGTTCACATTGACAGGAGCCCATCTAGTAACACTGACTAAAACACCAGGAGTTGGACAGTAAGTCTAGGGATAAGAAAATCTAAATCTTTCTCTATCTTATTCTAAGTATGATTCATTGTGAGGTAAACATTTTACATTGTCCCTACCCCAACACCACACAAAAATCTTTATATTATTCTATGGATTTCCTCTATGGAAACAAAATTAATTAGGTTTTCTTCTGTGTATGTACATGGTCTGGACTTGAAACAAATGGATGCTCAACTGTGGAACAGTTCAGAATGTATGCTGATTTAAATCCTATTTTAACTATCCCCATGAATTAGTATGTGCTTAGTCATTCAGTCGTGTCTGATTCTTTGCGACCCCATGGACTTGTAGCCTGCCAGGCTTCTCTGTCCATGGGGATTCTCCAGGCTAGAATATTGGAATGGGTTGCCATGCCCCTCCTCTTGGGGATCTACCCAACTCAGGGATCAAATCCAGGTCTCTCACATTGCAGGCAGATTCTTTACCACCTGAACCACCAGAGAAGCCCATGAATACTGGAGTGAGTAGCCTAGCCCTTCTCGAGAGATTCTTCCTGACCCAGGAATCGAAAGAGAGTCTCCTGAATTGCAGGGGGATTCTTTACCAGCTGAGGTACCAGGGAAACCCTGATAAATTGAATTGTTACAGAAAATACACACACACACACACACACACACACACACACACACACACACACACAAGCAACAAAACAGCCCAAAGTGAAAGACTCCTGAGGCAGAAACTGATGGATACCATTATAAAAGAAGAAAAAAAATCAGTTTTCTTCCCTCTTGTTATTGAGCTTCCATAATACTCTATTTAAAATATTAAAACCATATCCAATAAAGGGCAAAATCCTTGATTTCTAGCCTAGATCTGAACTTTCATTTCTTGAGGAAAAAAAATGTTTTTTTGGCTGCGCTAGGTCCTCCTTGTGGCTCACGAGTTTTCTTTGGTTGCAGCTCACGGGCTTAGTTGCCGCATAGTATGTGGGAATCTTAGTTTCCTGACTGGAGATCAAATCTGAATTGCCTGCATTGGAAGGTGGATTGTTAACCACTGGACCACCAGGAAAATCCCCCTTGAGAAATGTTTTTGAATGAGCCTTTTTCTCTTTCTATCATGTTTGCTTGTATTCTCATTCTTGCTACTTATCCACTCCCACTGGCAGATCTTCAATAGCATTGGCTAAGTCACTTCAGTCATGTCCAACTCTGTGTGACCCCATAGATGGCAGCCCTCCAGGCTCTGCCATCACTGGGATTCTCCAGGCAAGAACACTGGAGTGGGTTGCCATTTCCTTCTCCAAGCATGAAAGTGAAAAGTGAAAGTGAAGTCGTTCAGTCATGTCCGACATGGACTGCAGCCTCCCAGGCTCCTCTGTCCATGGGATTTTCCAGGCAAGAGTACTGGAGTGAGGTGCCATTGCCTATTCAAACCCAATTCAGCAATACATTTCTTATTTGCATTGCCTAGAAGCTGATGTTACCTGGCATGTGATATTCACTTGGATGCTGGTGCTCACTGTCCTGAAAGGCCAGTGTCATGAAAGTCACCATTGGTCTGTGATTGGCCCCACAATCAGACAGAGTTACAAAATTCTCTCATCTATTGATTAACTGAGGTGATCTCAGAATTTTCTACCTAGAGCACAAGAGAGCTATAGTAAACTGGTTGCATGGGTTTTTTTCTCAGTGCTTGAGTTGGCAGTATTTTGGCAGCTATAGATTTTCCCCACCCCATGGACTTGGGACTGAAGGGCAGAATAGTGAGAAGTCTCACGTCTACATTCTGGTCTGGTGCTACTACTGCAAGGTCGAAGGGTGGATGGCCATCTATGAGGGAAGGAGCCAGTTGCACTGTGCCCAAGCCACACATCCTGCAGATGCAACAGTATGCTAGACCCATGGTGTTGTTTCTGAAATCTCTACTTCTTTTTTAAAATTTTATTTATTTAATTTCTGGCTGTGCTGGGTGTTCAGACTTTTTTCTCTAGTTGTGGCAAGTAGGGGTTACTCTGCAGTGGCGGTGTGTGGGCTTCTCACTGTAATAGCTTCTCTTGTTGGGGAGCACAGGCTCTAAAGTACAAGCTCAACAGTTGAGGCACATGGGCTTAATTGCTCTGCAGCCTGAGGGATCGTCCCAGATCAGGGATTGAACCCATGTCTCCTGCATTGGCAGGTGGATTCTTCACCACTGAGCCACCAGGGAAGCCCCTAGAATCTCTATTTCTAATCCCTCATTTGCTTCTTTCATGTTCAGATATTGTCTTTCTTGCAAGACTTTCTCATGCACCCATTTGCTTCAGCTCTGAACAAATTTAATTGCACGTTTCTCTGTACTTTCATAGCAGTTATTTATGAATCTTTCTCCTCCACTCATCCGTGAACCTCTTCACAAAAGGTTCTATCTAATCTTATTCATCTTTGGAAGGCAGAGGTAAGTTGGTTAAGAATATCGACTCTGGAGTTACAAGGTTTGGGTGAAACGTCTGCTTCCTCCACTTACTATGTGATCTTGAAAAAGATGTTGCAGCAACTCTGAGCGGTAGTTTTATTACCTGTAAAATGGCTGTTTCTTACCCTATAGAAGTTGCTTTCATGATTTAAAGAAATCCACATAAAGCCACTGGTGCATAATGGCTCAACAGCCATGAGCCCTGGTCCACCATACTGTTCTGCATACTTAGTGCTCAGCCATGTCTGGCTTTCAGCAAGGCAGTCATACATGTTTGTTTCCCTCAGCTTCTATCATCCTTAAACCACATGCTAAAAACATATGACTTCAAGCGGGAGCTTATAACTTCCCTGGTGGTGCGGTAGATGAGAAAAGCCTGCCCATGTTGGGGACATGGGTTCGATTCCTGATATGGGAAGATTCCACAGGCCATGAAGCTGCTAAGCCAGTGTGCCATAGCTACTCCCTACACTCTACAGCCAGGGAGTCACACCTACTGAGCCCATGTGCTGCTACTACTGAAGCCTGCAAACCTAGAGTCTGTGCTCTGCAGCAGAGAAGCGACTGCAATGAGAAGCCTGCGCACTGCAATGAAGAGTAAACCCCACTTGTTGCAACTAGAGAAAGCCCCAGCATAGCGATGAAGACCCAGCGCAGCCAAAAATAAATACATAAATAAATATTTTTAAAAAGAGGCAGCTTATGCATTTCTTTCACCAAAGGATGGGAAGGACTGAGGACAGAACCTTCCTGTGAAAGACAGTGGAAAGGAAGTGAAAACTGAGCACTAGAATTGAACTCATATTTAATACTGCCATGAATATCACCATGCTAAGAGACTGGGGAGTTATAGATCCTCAGTTCCAACTTTTGGATGGCTTCTCATCAACTATAGGAATCTAGAATCATCTTTTTTTTGGTGTGTGTGTGTGGTTTTTTTTTTTTTTTTTTTTTGTATCTCAGTTTTAATACACACAGAAACAGACAGTGAGTGCTAACTTGCCTTCTCTAGATGTAACAAAACAGAGCAACACACTCAGCCTCCTTTATTATCAAGCCATTTTCACTCCTGCAGCAGGGAAACTGAGATACAAGTCTGGGGACTTGATCAAGGTCACAGTCAGTGGCAGAGCCAAATTAAAATTCATGTTCTCAAAGTCCTTTCCATGCCATTGCTTCACCTACTGACCCATGGTGCTCCACCAAGAAGTACTTCTGATTAAGTGAACTTTCAGGTTTCAATAACACAAAACCTTGGCAAGGACTTTAGGTAAAAACTCATTTCATAGACTCCAGTTACTTTTTGGCAAGAACTGGCTGTCTCATATATATGTTGACTTGATTGCCTCATACAGGCCAATACAAGAAAATGGTGTGTTTTCAGTGTTGAACCAAGACTTCTGCCTCTGCTGCTGCTGCTAAGTCACTTCAGTCGTGTCCCACTGCGTGACCCCATAGATGGTAGCCCACCATCCGGTAGCTCCTCCGTCCCTGGGATTCTCCAGGCAAGAACACTGGAGTGGGTTGCCAGTTCCTTCTTCCAGTACATGAAAATGAAAAGTGAAAGTGAAGTCACTCAGTCATGTCCGACTCTTTGCGACCCCATGGACTGGAGCCCACCAGGCTCCTCCATCCATGGGATTCTCCAGGCAAGAGTACTGGAGTGGGGTGCCATTGCCTTCTCCGGAATCAAGACTATAAGAGTTTAATAAAATCTTTGAAAAATAAGGAGGGCAAGTGAAAATGGAGACAAATGACTTCCTTGTCAACTGTACCATACACTGTGAGGGACACAACTCTTTTTGGTCATTGCTGGGGTTTCAGAGCCTAGCACAGGGCCCATGTATGATAATTCAATTGATATGGAAAAATGAATGAATACGTGGAAACCTCAGTACTTCAGATATAGTTAAATAGCTTCCAATGCTCTAGTGCAACATTACTCTAATGCTAATATGGTGGATTTTCCTGTATCCAATGTTTTTCAAAAATTTGGTATGTTTATATGTAATATGGTGTTAAAATTTAAGTTTTGAGCAAGGCTTCACAAGACAATAGATATGGCATAGCAAAGTGAGGTGCTGGATCAAAATGTGTATGTATTAAAACAGGAGGTTAAGAGCTGGTTTCACAAATTTGGAACCTGTGCCTAGGGGGACACAGAACTGCATGGAAGATGTAACAATCTTGAGAGGACAGGAGAAAGTATTTTGAGGACCGTTTCTCAGGCAACGCTGCACTGACAGCCTCATCTTTCCCTAAGGGAAGATGGTTGGAGACACACCTGTCCGCATGCAAACGGAGTAAGGGAGACTGTCCAAGAATTACTTGGAGAGCTTGCTATGCTTCCTCTGGGTTTGAGCTCAGAGTGGACAGAATCTGACTTCAGCCCAGGAAATTGGAGCACAAACAAGATGTGTCAGAGAGATGGGTTGGCAACTGAGCAGAAGTGTCTCTGCTGCCTCCGGAAAGTAACTTCTTTCTCTTGCCAGAAGTTCTAAGAGGCAAACCCCAGGGTCCAGAGAGGGATTAGTTATAGGAATGACCTGAAGCCATTTTATGTCTTGGCAAAAGCTGGCTTATAAGAGGCAATGGGATTCCAGCAGAGAAAAATCTTCTCTCTAGGATGGACCTTCCAAGACCTGGGGCCCAGGTTGGGTACTGAGGGAGAGGAGCTCAAGGCGAAGCATAAAGCAGAGTTAGAGCTGGAGGGGACCAGCTAGGGACTTGCCAAATTTAGTTACCATTGCCCTCATGAGAGAAGGGGTTTGCTTGGACATCTTCCAGACAAAGGTAGCATGAAGTCAGATCTATAGCAACTCCCATGCATGTAACAAACTTTCGTACTACTTTTCTGCTTTTAACCCCCAATGTTTCAATCCAAGAGGAATTAGAAACCGTAGCTAATGAGCAGGTATAGCAGGAGTGGAAGAGCTATTCTGGACAAGGAAAAAGAGTGTCCCGCCTTCCAGCTGGAGCTGGGGTGCTAGTGGTAAAGAATTCTCCTGCCAATGCAAAGACACAGAGACTCAGGTTTGATCCCTGGGTTGGGAAGATCCCCCGAGGAAGGTATGACAACCCACTCCAGTATTCTTGCCTCCATAGAGGGGCCTAGGGGCTACAGTCCATAAAGTCACACGGAATCAGATACAACTCAAACAACTTAGCACACGTGCCCTCCAGGTGCAGGCAGCTCTCTAAGACTGGTGGATGGGGAGAGAACTGAATTCTAAATCAAGTTCAGAACTTTTCTAACTACCACTGATGGGCATCTGACTTTTGTTTTGAGACTGTGTTTTGAACCTAAGGTGCATCTAGAGGCATCTATTTCTACACAGCAAACACAAAAGTAAAGGGAGGTATTGAAGACAGAATTTAATGGCCAGGAAACACCTCCCTCCTTCAAGTATATTTTAAAGAAGGAGGGAAGATCAAAATAAAATTACTCTTCAGTTATACGTCATAAGCTGAGCATGGTAAAAAACGGCAGGTAGAGTTCTCTTCATTTCATTTTGTCTATCCTTGTGTAAGCCTGGACAGACCCTTCACATTAAAAATACACAATTTTTGTAGCACCCATGGGGGCGCTGCCTACCTTTTGAGCGCACAGATCTGAGGAGGCTGCCATGGTTTACGCATGGTGTATCTGGATGTTAGATTAGTAAGAACATATCAGTGTGGCTAGAATCAGAAGAAAGGCTTAGAAGAGATTCAGAAATCATTTGGTCTTACTCATCTGATATCTGCATTGTCACCATCATATACTGGAAAAAAGAGAGCTGGTACCATTCTTGGACACAAATAAATATCAAGATGAAACTGACTTTTGTATGAGTACTCCTTGGAAATAAATCAAAGGGATTTAATTTGTAAAAATCTTTTTGCTCAAATTTCTATTTTACAAAGTCAGCACTCCTTTTGAATAGTGACTCATTTTTTTTTTTTAGACCCCAGAACATGACAATCTTTTTTTCCTACACTGATTGAATCATGCTATTTTATTTTTTCCTTAACTTTGTCACTTTCATTATTGTGAATTAAGAAAATACTTATATCAAAATGATTTTTTATTTCAATGTACTAATTTGCTTATCAAGTATTTCTTACTGTAAAAACCTTCTTCCCAGTTATTGTAGAATGAATGACCAAAAGATAATTTGGTTCATAAAAGGTCAGGCCCACATTAAAAATCACCTTTATCATTTTAATAAAATGAAAAACATAAACTCACTGAATATTTCTAACTTAGTGTTCACTATGTTTTCTACTGGCTAGAATAAATTACCAAAAATCTTAATGTTTGCACTGTTTGTATTTGTATTATACTTTTTTCTTTGTAATTGTACTTAAAATTAGTGCTATATTAAAGGTATATATGTTTAAAATGAGACTTCCCTGGTGGCTCAGAGGGTAAAGTGTCTGCCTACAATGTGGGAGACCTGGGTTCAGTCCCTGGGAGGAAGATCTCCTGGAGGAGGGCATGGCAACCCATTCCAGTATTCTTGCCTGGAAAATCCCATGGACAGAGGAGCCTGGTAGACTACAGTCCATGGGGTCACAAAGAGTCGGACATGACTGAGCAACTTTCTTTTTCTTCCTTTCTATGTTTAAAATTCATGTAAAAAAGTGGCCAATCTGCAGCTGATCCTATTTAGTATTTAAGAGGTACCCTAAGACGAATCAGTGCTTATCAGTTGGTGAAAAGCACTTCCCTATGATGCAGTTTATGATATGTCTTATTCACTCAAGATTTCTCAAGTCCATTTCTATTTCTCCATCTTTCCTACTGGCCCATCAGACTTTAAGAGTTGACCTGTCAGTGGGGATACTGTCATCTTGGTAGAAAAAGGTGAGAAGGGAGAACTAACATCTGATACACCGTTGGTCATGGAAATGAAGGGGGATCAAGGGAGTGGAGGTGATGTTTACTGAACACCTACCCAATGACAGGCAGCATGCTGGTGCTTTCACGAGTGATCTGACTTTCTATGAACAACAGTTCCATGAACCTACGTATTTTCATACCTACTTTAGATAGGAAACTAGAGAAGTGACTTGCTTAGCACTGTGAATTCAAGACAGACCCCAAATTCTTATACTTGCTGCAATCCGATACATTTTCCATTGATACTACATTTTAAAATACATTTTGAAATCGGCTTGTGGCATCTTTCATTCTTTTTAATCTCCACAATCTAATCCCATATCAAAGCTGATAGTATTTTTAAATAAAGGAATTGTTTTTGATTTCCATTACTACATTTTTTGAGACTGCATTGACTTCTGTTATTAGAATTGAATTTCAGGATAGCTAATGTCATATGTTCTTTCTCAGCACTCTGTACCTTTCCATTATAGTGCACAACCGTTGATTCCAATCAACTTTTTAAAAACTCATTCCACATTTCCAATATTTTTAGACTTCTATTATCATTCACAAATATCCTCAGAACTGTGTTCCAATCTTATGTGTGTTTCGATATTATGATAACTTTCCCCTAGGGGTTTATTAACTTCCATGTTGCAGTATTCATTTTACCTATTTTCATTTCCTTGGACTAAGTCCAGAATAGCCCCTGGTCCTGTTGATTGCTTCACAAGCTATGTGAGGGAACATTTTTTCAATGTACTCAGAGACAAGCAACCATCTGATTCCATTTCTGTGATCTATCAGTCATTGTCAGGGGACTGAAATCATATCACGTTGAGTACTTTTATTTTTCTAACACCTCTCCATTCTTTTTCCTGCTCATTGCCTAGCTTTCTGTTATAGGAAAATATCTTCTCTCATTAGTATCTGTTTTTATGAATTTGATTCTTTTTAGAAAAGTGGCCTTTTTAAAGTGGAATGACTTCTTCTTCCTTTTTTAACCAACTGAAACCTCAACTTAACTCCACAACAGTGTTTCCCAAGATTTTGACGTGCCTCTGGGGATGTCGAGGGCTTCCTTTGTAGCTGGAAGTTACAGTTGGAAAAGAATCTGCCTGCAATGCAGGTGATACAGGTTCGATTCCTGGGTTGGAAAGATCCGCCGGAGAAGGAAATGGCAACCACTCCAGTATTCTTGCCTGGAGAATCCCATGGACACTGGAACCTGGCAGGCTATAGTGCATGGGGTCACAAGAGTCAGACACTACTTAGCGACAAAGCCACTGGGGATGGAGCTGCCCAAAGCTGGGCTATTGGCTTCTAGGACAAAGTAATTCTCAGGGAAGACGTCTTCTTGAGGAAATTCAACGGCAAGAGGTAAATTTCAAGTCAGAGGAGAAAATCCAAATATGGCAATGCTGCCTGTCATGTGAAAGGTTCAATAGGCTAGCTAGGGACATAAATTTGAGTCCTTAAGATGAGGGACATGAAAAAAGAAGACCAAGGGAAAATAAACCATGCAATCTCTCCGCTTCCAGGGGATAGTAAGAACATAGTCTCTGAGCAGCATGGACGTTGGTGGCCATGGTGTGGACAGCCATGTGTCGAAGGAGGAGAAGTCGTACTGTGCTAGGAGTGACGGCGCTGGGGGCTGCAGCCCAGTGGAGCTGGCGGTAGTGGCTCTGCTGACAGCAGCCACAGCGTCCTTCTAGAGGCCTCCCGGACTAGATGCTGGGAACACTGCCACACACACAGGCGTCACGAAGGCAGGGCTTCTGGCGGGCAGCAGTGAAACTGGAGGTGATGCCATTAGAGTATTACAAACCTCGAGAAAGGGAGAGCACTGGATAGCCTGATAACCCAATGAGAGAGCACCTGGCAGTTTCCAGAACTATCTGGCAGCTTGAACAGAGAGGGTAAAATTGCTGAAAAGCAGGTGGGGGTAGAGTCAGAAAGGCGCTGTTTTGTAGGTTTTATGGCCATTTTCTTAGCCCCAGGCTTATATGGTTTAGGAAACACAAGAAGAATGAGTAACCCCAACAAGAAGTAACACTTTGTTTCAGGTGCTGTTTGACGCCTCACAACAATACTTCAGGGTGATACTATTATTGCCCCCATTTTAGAGATGATACATTTGAGGAACTGAGAAATCAAGTAACTTTTCCAACCCCATGCGCAGAGTAATTGCTGAGCTTCAACAGGACTTAGGATATCTAGCTCCTGGGGGCTATCAGTTCAGTTCAATTCAGTCCCTCAGTCGCACCTGACTCTTTGCGACTCCATGGACTGCAGCGCCAGGCTTCCCTGTCTACCACCAACTCCCAGAGCCTGCTCAGACTCATGCCCATAGAATCAGGGATGCCATCCAACCATCTCATCCTCCAGGATGGCTATACTTTAGCCATTTAACGACACTGTGTGACCTCATTATTTTAGTCTCACGATTTAAATACAATTTTAAATATGATTTTTGAAGACTTTTTGAGGGTTAGTGAAATTCCTTTCAGAAAAACAACTGATTCAAGATTGGAAAAGGAATATTAAACTTAAGAAATATTCCATTTAATAACTAAAATATCTTTATTATAAAATAAGATTTTTTTTCCTCCTATTCATCTTAGATTTCCAATTATCTTGCCCTTTTTTTTTCTCTTGAATTTCTGTTAGATTTTTCTTTTTATTACTGTTGCTGCTGCCCTAGACCAGACCCTCATCACACCATGCCTGGACAATTATAATGATGCCCCAATGAGATGCCCTGACTCTTGTGTCTCACTGCTCCAGTTTATTTAATACTGCATTAGATAAATGTTAATAAAACAGCAACCACATGTACCCTGTTCAGAAATATTTGTTGACTCTGCGTGCATGCATGCTAAGTCGCTACAGTCATATCTGACTGTTTGCTACCCCATGGACTGTAGTCTGCGAAGCTCCTCTGTCCATGGGATTCTCCAGGAAACAATAATGAAGCGGGTTGCCATGCCCTCCTCCAGAGGATTTCCTGACACAGGGATCTAACATGCATCTCTTAAGTCTCCTGCACTGGCCAGTGGGTTCTTTATCACTAGTGCCACATGGGAAGTCCATTTGTTGACTCTACGTAGCTATAAAATAAATCCTACACTTTTTAGCCTGAGTACAAGACTACTCATGTATACATCTTCCCTATAGGCTTCTTTGGCTCAAAATACTTCCCCCACACTAGTCATCCCCAAACCTAGCCTTGGTACATTTCATTGGCAGAATTACAGAAATTATGGTCAGTTTCCAAGACTTTATTCAAATCTTCAGTTCAGTTCAGTTCAGTCACTCAGTCATGTCCGACCCTTTGCGACCCCATGAATCGCAGCACGCCAGGCCTCCCTGTTCATCACCATCTCCCGGAGTTCACTCAGACTCACGTCCATCGAGTCCGTGATGCCATCCAGCCATCTATCCTCTGTCGTCCCCTTCTCCTCCTGCCCCCAATCCCTCCCAGCAGCAGAGTCTTTTCCAATGAGTCAACTCTTCCCATGAGGTGGCCAAAGTACTGGAGTTTCAGCTTTAGCATCATTCCTTCCAAAGAAATCCCAGGGTTGATCTCCTTCAGAATGGACTGGTTGGATCTCCTTGCAGTCCAAGGGACTTTCAAGGGTCTTCTCCAACACCACCGTTCAAAAGCATCAATTCTTCGGCGCTCAGCCTTCTTCACAGTCCAACTCTCACATCCATACATGATCACAGGGAAAACCTTAGCCTCAACTAGACAGACCTTAGTCGGCAAAGTAATGTCTCTGCTTTTGAAGGTTGGTCATAACTTTTCTTCCAAGGAGTAAGCGTCTTCTAATTTCATGGCTGCAGTCACCATCTGCAGTGATTTTGGAACCCTCAAAAATAAAGTCTGACACTGTTTCCACTGTTTCCCCATCTATTTCCCATGAAGTGATGGGACCGGATGCCATGATCTTCGTTTTCTGAATGTTGAGCTTTAAGCCAACTTTTTCACTCTCCTCTTTCACTTTCATCAAAAGGCCCTTTAGCTCCTCTTCACTTTCTGCCATAAGGGTGGTGTCATCTGCATATCTGAGGTTATTGATATTTCTCCTGGCAATCTTGATTCCAGCTTGTGTTTCTTCCAGTACAGCGTTTCTCATGATGTACTCTGCATATAAGTTAAATAAGCAGGGTGACAATATATAGCCTTGATGTACTCCTTTTCCTATTTGGAACCAGTCTGTTGTTCCATGTTCAGTTCTAACTGTTGCTTGCTGACCTGCATACAGATTTCTCAAGAGGCAAATCAGGTGGTCTGGTATTCCTATCTCTTTCATAATTTTCCACAGTTTCTTGTGATCCACACAGTCAAAGGCTTTGGCATAGTCAATAAAGCAGAAATAGATGTTTTTCTGGAACTCTCTTGCTTTTTCCATGATCCAGCAGATGTTGGCAATTTGATCTCTGGTTCCTCTGCCTTTTCTAAAACCAGTTTGAACATCAAGGAGTTCACGGTTCACGTATTGCTGAAGCCTGGCTTGGAGAATTTTGAGCATGACTTTACTAGCACGTGAGATGAGTGCAATTGTGCAGTAGTCTGAGCATTCTTTGGCATTGCCTTTCTTTGGGATTGGAATGAAAACGGACCTTTTCCAGTCCTGTGGCCACTGCTGAGTTTTCCAAATTTGCTGGCATATTGAGTGCAGCACTTTCACAGCATCATCTTTCAGGATTTGAAATAGCTCAATTGGAATGCCATCACCTCCACTAGCTTTGTTCATAGTGATGTTTTCTAAGGCCCCTTGGCTTCACATTCCAAGATGTCTGGCTCTAGATTAGTGATCACATCATCATGATTATCTGGGCTTACATCTTTATAAAATGCCACTCATTAGAACCTCTTGACACTTACTATATATCTGTGTGAATTATAAACAAAAGCCTCTCCTCTGGTCTGAAGCAGGCTGCATGAGGGTGGAGAGCTTGGTGAGTGGAGCTGGGTTGTCTTTCCGCGGCCCCGCCCCTCCTCCCCCTGCTTTTTGAGCAGAACACAGATGTCCCTCCACTAGCGGTGGCCCTATCATTCTCCCCTCCTCCCCAGGCTCATCCTGGCCCCAATTCCTAAGGCAGTGGCTGCCGCTACAATTCATTAGGCAATTAATCTTGTATTATTTGGCGACTTCCATACAATTGCAGTTTTTAAAATTCCTTTGCCAATATTTTAATGTTTAATGTGTTACTGTCTAAACTCTTCAGAATAGTCCCTCTTGAGGGCAGGATTAATATATTTCTTTGTGGTTCTCAGAATATACAGCACAGTGTCTTACATTGTAGGAACTCAAACACGATGCTTGTTGATTTTACTTGAATTGTTTTTATGCAAATGCACACAGCTAATTACACATGAAGCTTGAATTTGTTGGAATTAATGATCAACAATTGGCTGTCCATTTATAGCTGAAAAGGGTTATATTTCCAGCAACACACACACACCCCATAATTGTAGTGATTATAATTCACCTTTATTTTTATTATTTATCTTTTAAGTTTTGGTATATTGAACTATCCACAACTACAAGTGGAGAGAATTATTCTTGTTCTTTGATTTACATTGAATGCCATATGGCCATTCATTATAGTTAGGCTTTTCAACATTATTATTTTATAAACTCAAAGTACTTCAGGGGAAACAAAGATGAAAACATTTCTGTCTCTGCCATCACTGAGATTTAATTCCTAGTGGGAGAAAACATTTAAGTACAATGTTAGTAAAACAGATGCAAGTTTCATAAAAAGCAGTACCAAAAATGTGAATTAGGGGCTTAGAGAAACCAAGGAGCTCTAGAATTTCCATTTGAACTGACCCTTTCAGTAGGGCAGACAGGTTAGGCACTCCAGCCAGAGGCAAGGTTTGGAAAAAGGTAAATTGAAAGAGTTTTCCTAGAATCACAAAACTTTTTGTTTGGTGTGAAGTATCATTGCATATCACTTACACAATGCCATCTATAGTCCCCAGTTCCTACATCTCTGATTTACGAGGTCTGCCTGAAGTGGATTATCACAGAAATACCTATTTCAATTTTCAGCGATGATTCCTGTAGAATTAGAAGCATTATATGCTAGTTATATGTTTTCTAAAACTCATTATGCTCTAGAAGCAAAATCTCCAGATGGAAAGAGATGGCTATGACATCAATACTTAAGCTTCACTTAAGAGATTCCTTTTGGTTTTTCTCAATTGAACTGAAGTTTTCATCACCTTAGCCAGATTTTCTGCAATACTACTGAGAAAAAAAATGTAGTTTTCACTCACTTTAGCACAGCTAAAGGAGTCTGGAATTTTCTGAAGGAATGTTATTTCAAAAGGGTGTGAGTGGTATTTCTGCCTCTGGTTATAACAGACTGCCTTGTATTAAAATAGCCCTCTCACCAGGTACAAATAGAAAAGTTGGACGGGGCTTTGAAAAAAATCTCTGATCGAAGGCAGTAATCTGCCAATTGGAAGGTAAGAGTTAGTGTCTGGTGTTCAACAACAAGAATGACAAATGGCCAAGAAGGAAAAAAGCAGGAGGCAATACCAAATTGCAGAAAACCAAGAGAAAAGAAGAAACAACATAGGAAAACTGACAGGCAATTTAGATGATGAGAATTCAGGACATGGACTCTAAAATAAATGTGATTATTATACCATGCCAGTTAATCAAAAAGCAAGTCAAAAAAGCTATAGTGTCTATATTAATATCAGCTGAAGTGGACTTTAGGATAAATGTACTAGGGAGACTTCACAAACAGGATTAATTCACCAGGGAAGAAATAAGAGCTCCAATATGTATGTGTCGGATAGCAAAGCCTCAAATTATATAAAGCCAATTTCACAAAATTAAAAGGAGAAATTGATATTTCTGTAATCACAATGATAGATTCAAACACGTTTCTTTTAATAACTGAGACAGCAAGCATAAAGAAAACAATGAAGATATAGAAATTTTGAATGACATAATTAACACTCTTAAACCTTATGGCAAAAAGCAAAGAACTAAAGAGCTTCTTCATGACAGTGAAAGAGGAGAGTGAAAAAGTTGGCTTAAAACTTAACATTCAGAAAATGAAGATCATGGCATTTGGTACCATCACTTCATGGCAAACAGATGCGGAAACAGTGGAAACAGTGACAGACTTAATTTTGGGGGCTCCAAAATCATGGCAGATAGTGACTGCAGACATGAAACTAAAAGACGCTTGCTCCTTGGACATTGTACAGGAGACAGGGATCGAGACCATCCCCATGGAAAAGAAATGCAAAAAGGCAAAATGGCTGTCTGAGGAGGCCTTACAAATAGCTGTGAAAAGAAGAGAAATGAAAAGCAAAGGAGAAAAGGAAAAATATAAGCATCTGAATGCAGAGTTCCAAAGAATAGCAAGGAGAGATAAGAAGATGTCCATCAGCAGATGAATGGATAAGAAAGCTGTGGTACATATACACAATGGAGTACTACTCAGCCCTTAAAAAGAATAAATTTGACTCAGTTCTAATGAGATGGATGAAATTGGAACTGATTATACAGAGTGAAGTAAGCCAGAAAGAAAAACACCAATACAGTATACTGACACATATATATGGAATTTAGAAGATAGTAATGATGACCCTATATGTGAGACAACAAAAGAGACACAGAGGTATAGAATGGACTTTGGACTCTGAGGGAGAGGGAAAAGGGTGGGATGGTTTGGGAGAATGTCATTGAAACATGTATACTTTCTTGTAAGAAACGAAGCGCCAGTCTATGTTCAATGCAGGATGCAGGATGCATGGGGCTGGTGCACAGGATGATTCAGGTAGATGATATGGGGTGGGAGGTGGGAGGGGGCTTCGGCATTGGGAGATTGTGTTCACCTGTGGCTGATTCATGTCAATGTATGGCAAAACAAATACAGTATTGTAATTAAAAATAAATAAATAAATAAAAAATAAAAAAAAAAAGAAAGCCTTTCTCAGTAATCAATGCAAAGAAATAGAGGAAAACAATAGAATGGGAAAGACTAGAGATCTCTTCAAGAAAATTAGAGATACCAAGGGAACATTTCATGCAAAGGTGGGCTCAATAATGGACAGAAATGGTAGGGACCTAACAGAAGCAGAAGATATTAAGAAGAGGTGGCAAGAATACACAGAAGAACTGTACAAAAGATCTTCACAACCCAGATACTCACAATGGTGTGATCACTCATCTAGAGCCAGACATCCTGGAATGTGAAGTCAAGTGGGCCTTAGGAAGCATCACTACGAACAAAGCTAGAGGAGGTGATAGAATTCCAGCTGAGTTATTTCAAGTCCTAAAAGATGATGCTGTAAAAGTGCTGCACTCAATATGCCAGCAAATCTGGAAAACTCAGCAGTGGCCACAGGACTGGAAATGGTCAGCTTTCATTCCAATCCCAAAGAAAGAAAATGTCAAAGAATGCTCAAACTACTGCACAGTTTTACTCATGTCACACTTTAGTAAAGTAATGCTCAAAATTCTCCAAGCCAGGCTTCAGCAATATGTGAACTGTGAACTTCCAGATGTTCAACCTGGTTTTAGAAAATGCAGAGGAACCAGAGATCAAACTGCCAACATCTGCTGGATCATGGAAAAAGCAAGAGAGTTCCAGAAAAACATCTATTTCTGCTTTATTGACTATGCCAAAACCTTTGACTGTGTGGATAACAATAAGCTGTGGGAAATTCTTCAAGAGATGGGAATGCCAGACCACCTGACCTGCTTCTTGAGAAATCTGTATGCACGTCAGGAAGCAACAGTTAGAACTGAAACAACAGACTAATTGCAAATAGGAAAAGGAGTGGGTCAAGGCTGTATATTGTCACCCTGCTTATGTAACTTCTATGCAGAGTACATCATGAGAAATGCTGGGCTGGAGGGAGTGCAGGCTGGAATCAAGATTGCTGGGAGAAATATCAATAACCTCAGATATGCAGATGACACCACCCTTATGGCAGAAAGTGAAGAGGAGCTAAAAGGCCTCTTGATGAAAGTGAAAGAGGAGAGTGAAAAAGTTGGCTTTAAAGCTCAACATTCAGAAAATGAAGATCATGGCATCCGGTCCCATCACTTCATGGCAAATAGATGGGGAAACAGTGGAAACAGTGGCTGACTTTATAT
The DNA here is from genome assembly GCA_917880005.1 of Nanger dama. Classification (NCBI taxonomy): domain Eukaryota; kingdom Metazoa; phylum Chordata; class Mammalia; order Artiodactyla; family Bovidae; genus Nanger; species Nanger dama. The sequence goes on from CAKJTW010000084.1 coordinate 1,147,479, forward strand.
TTTGGGGCTCCAAAATCACTGCAGATGGTGATAGTAGCCATGAAATTAAAAGACGCTTGCTCCTTGGAAGGAAAGTTATGACCAACCTAGACAGCATATTGAAAAGCAGAGACATCACTTTGTCAACAAAGGTCTATCTAGTCAAGGCTATGGTTTTTCCAGTGGTCATGTATGGATGTGAGAGTTGGACTATAAAGAAAACTGAGCACCGAAGAATTGACGCTTTTGAACTGTGGTGTTGGAGAAGACCCTTGAGAGTCCCTTGGTCTGCAAACCAGTCCATCCTAAAGGAGATCAGTCCTGGGTGTTGATTGGAAGGACTGATGCTGAAGCTGAAACTCCAATACTTTGACCTCCTGAAGTGAAGAGTTGACTCATTTGTAAAGACCCTGATGCTGGGAATGATTGAGGGCAGGAGGAGAAGGGGACAATGCAGGATGAGATAGTTGGATGGCATCACCGACTCAATGGACACGGGTTTGGGTGAACTCTGGGAACTGGTGATGGACAGGGAGGCCTGTCATGCTGCAGTTCATGGGGTCACAGAGAGTTGGACATGACTGAGTGGCTGAACTGAACCGAACTGAACTACTCCTTGGAAGAAAAGTTATGACCAACCTAGACAGCATATTAAAAAGCAGAGACATTGCTTTGCCAACAAAGGTCCATCCAGTCGAAGCTATGGTTCTTCCAGTAGTCAAGTATGGATGTGAGAGTTGGACTATAAAGAAATCTGAGCATTGAAGAATTGATGGTTTTAAACTGTGGTTTTGGAGAAGACTCTTGAGAGTCCCTTGGACTGCAAGGAGATATAACCAGTCCATCTCAAGGGAAATCAGTCCTGAATATTCATTGTAAGGACTGATGCTGAAGCTGAAACTCCAATACTTTGGCCGTGCGAAGAACTGACTCATTGGAAAAGAAAAGTCTCATTGGGAGTTGGTGATGGATAGGAGGCCTGGCTTGCTGCAGTCATGGGGATGCAGAGATTCAGACACAACTGAGCGACTGAGCTTAACTGAACCTAGCTGACATAAATAAAACACAGCTCAAAGCAACTGCAGAATATGTTGTATCTGTGTGTGTGTGTGTGTGTGTGTGTGTGTGTGTGTGTGTGTGTGTGTGTTTAAGTGCACGTAGAGCATTTATCCCCACTCCAGTATTCTTGCCTGGAAAATCCCATGTACAGAGGAGCTTGGTAGGACACTTGCTGAGCAACTTCACTTTCACTTTTAACTTTCGTGCTTGGAGAAGGAAATGGCAACCCACTCCAGTGTTCTTGCCTGGAGAATCCCAGGGACAGCAGAGCCTGGTGGGCTGCTGTTTATGGGGTCGCACAGAGTTGGACACGACTGAAATGACTTAGCAGCAGCAGCAGCAGAGCATTTACCAAAATGGAACATATGTTGGGCCTTAAAGCAAAATCAATTAAATTGAAAAGTCTGAAAATATATAGAATACATTCTATGGTTAACATTTAAGTATTAAAGACATATTTGTTAAGAGGGTAGATCATTGCTAAGTGTTATTACTACAGAAACAAACAAAAAGAAAGGATAGCAAGAACTTCTGGAGGTGGTAGATTATATTTATAACCTTGATTGTGATGATGACTTTATGGATGGATGTTAGAGATCCAAATTCAGTAATTTGTTTACATTAAATATGCCCCTTTCTGTATATCAAGTATCAGTTCAGTTCAGTTGCTCAGTTGTGTTCAATTCCTTGTGACCCCATGGACTGCAGCACGCCAGGATTCCCTGTCCGTCATCAACTCTCAGAGCTTGCTCAGAGTCCATTGAGTAGGTGATGCCATCCAACCATCTCACCCTCTGTCATCCCCTTCTTCTCCTGCCTTCAATCTGTCCCAGCATCAGGGTCTTTTCCAATGAGTCAGTGTACCAAGTATACCTCAATAATATTTCAATAATGGTTTTTGGAAAGAAAATCTCCAATTGCTCAGAAATTTAAAAATTTCTTCGAGAATTACAAGAAAATACTTAAAGTGGAAATTAGAAAGTATTTTTAATTAGTGATAATACAAATATGATATATAAAGATATGGATTGCAGCTAAAGCTGTGATGATGAGAGGGAAATATTAGTCTTAAATGCATGTTATAGAAAAGAAAAGGTTACAAATTGATGATCTGAGCATCTACTTCAAAAGTTAAAGAATGGAAGATAAAACATAATAATACAGAGAAAATAAAGATGAGAGACAAGTAAACAAAGCTAGAAACAGAGAAATCAAAGAAGTGAAAGGTTGGCTATTTGAAAGACTAGTAAAATTGATAAAAATCTAGCAAGGCTGATCAAAAGAAAAATTGAGAATAATTTCAATCTATCAAAATAGAATTACAGATATTAAAAATAAAATAAAAATAAAAAATAAAAATAAAATAAAAATATATTAAGTAAAGTTTAAAGTGATGAATTTTAATATTCAGATAAAATGGACAGAACCTTTGAGGAACACATTTTAATAAACCTGATGTAAGAAGAAATAGAAAAGCTAAACATTTACTAAGGCTGATAAATCTACAAAAATTATCTTTTCATAAAGAAATGTCAGAACAAGATGGCTTTGTCAGTAAATTCTTTCATACATTTATAGAAGAAATCAGATGACTTTTATTCAAAAAGAAAAACTCTCTCAAATTACTTTTTGCTAAAAAGCAATAATTCCAGCAGATATTTAAGACAGCTGTATGTGAGACAGGAATTTCTCAAAAGTCTTTTTCAAGAACAAGGATCCTCTTGTGTTTTCCTTTATGTTTTTCTCAATATAATCTTTTTCTTTTTCTGAAAAACTTTTTTTTTTTTTTTTGTGATGGAAGCAAGAGTAAATCTTCTCTGGAAGAAAATAACACTCAAAACGTCATACTGTCTCTATTGTAGGCCAGGGTTATGTTGATACCAAAACTTGACAAAATCTTTACAAGAAAGGAAAATTGCAGACTCATCTTTTCATAATCAGAGGTGCAAAGATCCTAAAGAAATGATTGACAATTTAAATTTTATGACACTTAAAACAATAATACATCAACAGAAATTAGTGTATTCCTGGCAGGCAAGATTGGTTTAATGTTTTAAAATCGATTTTAACAATAATAAATAAAATTATATTATCATTGCAAGGGTTACTAAAAAAGATCTGACAAAATTCAGTATCATTTATGACAAAAATTCATATCAAACCAAGAATAAAATGAAATTTTCTTATTTTGATACAGGATACTAATAAAAATCTACATTGAATATCATAGTTTAAAATGAAATACTTTCCCTGCTGAGATCAGAATAAGCTATCACTGCACATTACTATCATATCTGTTCAACTTTTTACCAGAAGTTCTAGCCAATGTAAATGGGAATAAGCAAATAGCAGTAACGCTGAAGAAAAAAAATTAAAATGCCATTACTTACAGGACACTGTAAGCACTCAGAAAACATAAAATACTTTTCAAAAGTATTAGAATAAATAAGTGAATTTATCTAGGTAAATAGTTTAAGCACGATATTAAAAAATCAGCTGAATTCCTATATACTAGAAACTACTAAAAAAAAACAGTTTTAAAGAAAAGATATTGTTTACAATAGCATCAAGTCAAATACCTTTAACTAAATCTAAGATTAAAAAAAAACCACTGAAAATCATAAAACATTGAGAGAAATCAAAGAGTTAACCACATGGATACACATATTATAGTTAAGAATTAGAAGACTAAATATTACTAAATTGTCAATATTTTCCAAATTGGTTTGTAGACTTAATGGGATCCCAATCAAAATTCCAGTGGGTTTTTAGAGGGGTGAAAATCAACAAACAGATTCTGAAATGTGTACAAAGTGCAGGAACAGTAAAAATAATCATGAAAAAGAACAAAATTGGAATACATATAGTACTGATATTAAGGCTTTATTACAGTAGCTTCGTAACAAGAAAGTGTGGAATTGACATAAAGATGGACTCAAACCAACAGAAGAGAGAGTCCAGAAAACTCTACATTCTCTTGACAACATATGGCCTCTTCTTTCGTGACATTTGATAACACTGAGACTCTGGAGAAAGAATGTTTTTTCCGACAATAGTGCTGGGCTGACTGGGTATCATCTTGATCCCCATTTAATACTGTAAATCAGCACTTCTTGGTGGGAGTGATTTTTGACCTCTCTGTGGTACCCAAGGACATCCAGAAATGTCTGGAGACGTTATTGTCATGAGTGAGTTGGGGAATGCTACTGGCATCTAGTGGGTACAGATTAAGGATGCTGCTAAACATTCTTTAATGCATAATATAGTCTTAAACAGCAAGGAATTATTTTGTTCAAAATGTCAGTAGTGCCAAAATTGAGAAACTCTGTCTTAAACAAACAAAAATCAATCTCCAGAGTATTGTAAGCTTAAATACGAAAGAATAATAAAGTTTCTTAGAGGTAAGAAGAAAGAAGATACTCATGACCTTTCATTGGTAAAGATTTCACAAAGAGCAGTAGGGAAAAAGAAAAATAATGATAAATGAGATTACAATTTACCAAAACATATCACCAACACAGTAAAATGTTAAGCCAGAGAAAAGAAGAAATTTGAAATATATATAACTAGCAAAGCACTTATATCAAGAATATATAAACACTGCCATTGAATCAAGAAGAAGGAAAGAGACAACCTGGGGTGGGGGTGGGGGTGGGGCGGAAATGGGCAAAAGAATTAAACTTGTGTTTCATAGTAGAGAATACCCATTTGATACTACATGTATGAGAAAGTGTCCAATACCATTAGTCATGTAGGAAATTAAAATTAAAACTACAATGAACTAACTCCACATACTCACCAGAAAGGTGAAAATTTAAGAAACTGAGAAATGAAATGCTGATTAAAATGTGGAGCCACTGGAATTTTCATACACCACAGATGGGAAGGTAAATTGGGACAACCTCTTTGGAATACTATTGTGAGTATTGACTAAAATTGAGTATATTCATAACCATATGACTTAGCAATTCCATTCCAACAGAAATGTATATATATATATATTCACTGAAAGATATGTATATACACACAGATACTTATATATCCACATACAAGTATAGGATCTATATATCCATATATGTATGAAGGCTTACTGCAGCATTATTAATAACAATTCATAACAGTTCAAAACTAGTTACAACCTAATTTTCATCAAAAAAATAAGTAAATAAACACTTGTATGTTCAAACAATGGAATTCTTCACAGCAATGAAAATCATTGCTATATGCAACTATGTGAATAAATCTCATTAACAATGTTGAACGAAAGAAGTCAGACATGGAGGGAACATGCTATATCATTTCATGTATATAAAATTGAAAATCAGGTGAAACTAATATATGGCTTCTAGGTCAGGATCAGGTTTCCCTGGTAGCCTAGCTAGTAAAGAATTTGCCTGCAATGTAGGAGACTCCGGTTCGATTCCTGGGTCAGGAAAATCTATCTGCTAGAGAAAGGATAGGCTACCCACTCCAGTATCCATGGGCTTCTCTGGTGGCTCAGATGGTAAACAATCCACCTGCAATGTGGGAGACCTGAGTTAAGGCCCTGAGTTGGGAAGATACCCTGGAGAAGGGAATGGCTACCCACTCCAATATTCTCCAATATCCGGTATCTAGACAGCATATTAAAATGCAGAGACAATACTTTGACCACAAAGGTTCATATAGTCAAAGCTATGGTTTTTCCAGTAGTTATAATGGATGTGAAAGTTGGACCCTAAAGAAGGCTGAATGCCAAAGAATTTATGCTTTGAGCTGTGGTGTTGGCGAAGATTCTTGAGAGTCTCCTGGACTGCAAGTAGATCAAGTCAGTCAATCGTAAAGGAAATCAATACTGAATATTCATTGGAAGGATTAATGCTGATGCTGAAGCTCCAATATTTTGGCCACCTGATGTGTGCTGAGCTATTTCAGATCCTGAAAGATGATGCTGTGAAAGTGCTGCACTCAATATGCCAGCAAATCTGGAAAACTCAGCAGTGGCCACAGGACTGGAAAAGGTCAGTTTTCATTCCAATCTCAAAGAAAGACAATGCCAAAGAATGCTCAAACTACTGCACAATTGCACTCATCTCACATGCTAGTAAAGTAATGCTCAAAATTCTCCAAGCCAGGCTTCAGCAATATGTGAACCATGAACTTCCATATATTCAAGCTGGTTTTAGAAAAGGCAGAAGAACCAGAGATCAAATTGCCAACATCTGCTGGATCATGGAAAAAGCAAGAGAGTTCCAGAAAAACATCTATTTCTGCTTTATTGACTATGCCAAAGCCTTTGACTGCATAGATCACAATAAACTGTGGAAGATTCTTCAAGAGATGGGAATACCAGACCACCTGACCTGCCTCTTGAGAAATCTGTATGCAGGTCAGGAAGCAACAGTTAGAACTGGAACAACAGACTGTTGCAAATAGGAAAAGGAGTGTGTCAAGGCTGTATATTGTCACCCTGCTTATGTAACTTCTATGCAGAGTACATCATGAGAAATGCTGGGCTGGAGGGAGTGCAGGCTGGAATCAAGATTGCTGGGAGAAATATCAATAACCTCAGATATGCAGATGACACCACTCTTATGGCAGAAAGTGAAGAGGAGCTAAAAGGCCTCTTGATGAAAGTGAAAGAGGAGAGTGAAAAAGTTGGCTTAAAACTCAACATTCAGAAAACTAAGATCATGGCATCCGGTCCCATCACTTCATGGCAAATAGATGGGGAAACAGGGGAAACAGTGGCTGACTTTACTTTTTTGGGTTCCAAAATCACTGCAGATGGTGATTGCAGCCATGAAATTAAAAGACACTTACTCCTTGGAAGGAAAGTTATGACCAACCTAGAGAGCATATTGAAAAACAGAGATATTACTTTGCCAACAAATGTCCATCTAGTCAAAGCTATGGTTTTTCCAGTGGTCATGTATGGATGTGAGAGTTGGACTATAAAGAAAACTGAGCACCAAAGAACTGATGCTTTTGAATTGTGGTGTTGGAGAAGACTCTTGAGAGTCCCTTGGTCTGCAAGGAGATCCAACCAGTCCATCCTAAAGGAGATCAGTCCTGGGTGTTCATTGCAAAGACTGATGTTGAAGCTGAAATTCCAATACTTTGGCCACCTCATGTGAAGAGTTGACTCACGGAAAAGACCCTGATGCTGGGAGGGATTGGGGGCAGGAGGAGAAGAGGATGACAGAGGATGAGATGGCTGGATGGCATCCCCGACTCGATGGACATGAGTTTGGGCTGCCTCCAGGAGTTGGTGATGGACAGGGAAGCCTGGCGTGCTGTGATTCATAGGGTCGCAAAGAGTCAGACATGACTGAGTGACTGAACTGAACTGAACTGATGTGAGGAGCCAAATAATTCAAGACCTTGCTGCTGGGAAAGATTGAAGGCATGAGGAGAAGGGTCCTACAGAGGAAGAGATGGTTGGATGGCATCACTGACTCAATGGACATGAGTTTGAGCAAGCTCTGGGAGATGAAGGACAGGGAAACCTGGTGTGCTCAGCCCATGGGGTTGCACAGAGTTGGGTACGACTGAGCAATTGAACAACAACAAAAGGTCAGTATGGTGATACCTCTGAAAGGGAAGTAGGGATGGGGATGAAGAAAAGGTTCATGGCAGGCTTCTGGAGTTTGGTGATATTTATTTCTCTATCTCATGGTGTGTTCATTATATAAAAATCCATTGAGCTCCACACTTAAGATTTGTGCAGTTTTCTGACATCTGCGTTGATTAAATATTTATTTAAGTATGTATAAGAGTGGGGTGGCGTGAAGGTAAAATTGATGTAGAAATAAACAAAATATACTTTTTAAAACCTAAATTAGCATATGAGCCCTCAAGATAAAGATTTTGGCTCTTAAGTTTTCAGTACAAAATATTAGAGAGTTGTAGTGGTTTCCTCAAATTCTCTTATTATAAAATAAGTTGGCCCCAACTTTTAGGTGTTCTTTTCTTACCAGGTTTGCCTAATTATTTGTTTTTTTTTTTTCAATGTGTGTGTGTTTTTAAAATATGAATATGGGCCTGAATTAGCTTCCCAGGTGGTGCTCCTGGTAAAGAACCCACCTGCCAATGCAGGAAGCAGAAGAGACATGGGTTTGACCCCTGGGTTGGGAAGATCCCCTGGAGGAGGGCATGGCAACCCCCTCCAGTATTCTTGCCTAGAGAATCTCATGGACAGAAGAGCTTGGCAGGCTACAGTCCATAGGGTCGTAAAGAGTCAGACATGACTAAAGCGACTTACCATTAGCACTACGGACCTGAATTAGACAAACTTTCTCTTTTCCCTCCCTCAAATTTTTCCATTCTGCCCTCAGAGCTGAGTCAGAGCTGTTGAACCAGAGTCTTGAGAGATCCATCATGTCTTCAGCAATGTTTTCCTCCTGAGAGGACCACTGGCAGAGCAGGGAACTTAGCAGAGATTACACACCTGAGTGGCAAAGGAAAGTCACATTCCCATTTTTTAGGGTACAACTTGTCACTTATCAGTTATTTCTTGGTGCCTAACAATAGATGATTTCCAATATATACTGTTTCTGCTTAAAAGCTGTATTAATTTCTTTCATCAGTGCTCATCTATGTGACCTTCACAAAGTAAATTTTCTGTTACATCTGTAACCTGTTCATCAAGAATCGTTATTGTACTGGGTTCCTTTCTTTTATGCAATAGTCACATTATTTCAAGATAAGTTCAACGCAGTACTTCTAATTCACTAAAGGAATTCATTATCTTAGAGAATATAATAATCTGAAATTAACAAGGATTCTAATAATAATACACTCAAGTTAAAGTCTATGCATTTTCTTGAACTGTTGGATGGCAAAATTTAGGATCTTTAGGGTCTAGCCAAGGAAATGATAACCCACTCCAGTATTCTTGCCTGGAAAATCCCATGGACGGAAAAGTCTGGTAGGCTACAGTCCATGGGGTCGCAAAGAGTCAGACACAACTGAGCAACTTCACATCTATAGGTTAAAATTCAGTTTTCAAAACTATACTACAAATTTTTATATAACTATAAAATTTTAACTTTATATATATGTTTACATATGATATATAAATACTTTTTATGTTTACATATAATATTTGCAGAGTGTCTCAGAAAGAATAAGTGATATCTTTTTGAGACACTACAGTTTATTTTTAAAAAGGAAGTCTAGAGATAAAAATGGAAAGGAGATCATGGGAGGAGCCTTTGTACCTTAAAAGAGCCTTTTGAGAAACTCCTGTCTCGAGATGACATACTGTTGTTTTAAACAAGTCCTGCTGGAATTATTGCTGCTAGTCCAGACGGCAGAGAAGGACTGTCCCTGAGGATGAAATAGTGCTCACAATTCTGCACTGCAGATGGAGTTGTGAACGCTGTGGGAACCAGGGCAGAGGTGACGAGGAGGAGCGAGGGGCAGAGAAATGAGCAGAAATGAATATTCAACTTTTAAAATAAGATTGTACACTGTATTTGGACTCTATTTCTTGCACATTGTACTTTAATTGCAGAAGGACTCCAGAAAAAATAATATTTCATTATATGAATGTATTACTCTACACGGAAGACCTTGGAAATAAGGTAAATCAGACCACTCTCTGAGAATCAAGCTAAAAAACTGGTGCACATTCCATCACCTGAAAGAGACTGGTTCCTGTATCCAAGGGGGCTTCCCAAGATGCTGCTTTATCTGTTCTTTGTATGCCTGTATCTCAGATTTCTCTACCCTGGCCTTCTCACTGGCTACCATACCTCTTCCATGACCGTCTCTCATTGGCAATGCATCCGCTAATGACTGCTAACTTCACTGGAGGCTACTCCACCCATCCTCAGGGGAGGAGCATGGTTTTATTCTGTACCACACTGGGTATAGGCTTCCTATACTTCCTATAGTATTGTTGTTCAGTCACTCAGTCATGTCCAACTCTTTGCCACCCTATGGACTGCAGCACGCCAGGCTTCTCTGTCCTTCACCATCTCCCAGAGTTTGCTCAACCTCATGTCCATTGAGTCAGTGATGACATCCAACCATCTCATCCTCTGTCATTCCATTCGCTTTCTGCCTTCAATCTTTCCCAGCATCTGGGTCTTCTCTAATGAGTTGGCTCTTTGCATCACGTGGCCAAAGTATGGGAGCTTCAGCTTCAGCATCAGTCCTTCCAATGAACATTCAGGACTGGTTTCTTTTAGGATTGACTGGTTGGATCTTTTTTCAGTCCAAGAGACTCTCAAGGGTTTTTGAACCACAGTTCGAAATCATCAGTTCTTCAGCCCTCAACCTTCTTTGTGGTTTAACTCTCACATCCATACATGACTACTGGAAAAACCATCAGTTCAGTCAGTTCAGTTCAGTCGCTCGGTTGTGTCTGACTCTTTGCGACCCCATGAATCGCAGCACGCCAGGCCTCCCTGTTCATCACCATCTCCCGGAGTTCACTCAGACTCACGTCCATTGAGTCTGTGATGCAATCCAGCCATCTCATCCTCTGTCGTCCCCTTCTCCTCCTGCCCCCAATCCCTCCCAGCATCAGAGTCTTTTCCAATGAGTCAACTCTTTGCATGAGGTGGCCAAAGTACTGAAGTTTCAGCTTTAGCATCATTCCTTCCAAAGAAATCCCAGGGCTGATCTCCTTCAGAATGTACTGGTTGGATCTCCTTGCAGTCCAAGGGACTCTCAAGAGTCTTCTCCAACACCACAGTTCAAAAGCATCAATTCTTCGGCACTCAGCCTTCTTCACAGTCCAACTCTCACATCCATACATGACCACAAGAAAAACTATAGCCTCGACTAGATGGACCTTAGTCGGCAAAGTAATGTCTCTGCTTTTGAATATGCTATCTAGGTTGGTCATAACTTTTCTTCCAAGGAGTAAGCGTCTTTTAATTTCATGGCTGCAGTCACCATCTGCAGTGATTTTGGAGCCCCCCAAATAAAGTCTGACACTGTTTCCCCTGTTTCCCCATCTATTTCCCATGAAGTGATGGGACCGGATGCCATGATCTTCGTTTTCTGAATGTTGAGCTTTAAGCCAACTTTTTCACTCTCCTCTTTCACTTTCATCAACAGGCCCTTTAGCTCCTCTTCACTTTCTGCCATAAGGGTGGTGTCATCTGCATATCTGAGGTTATTGATATTTCTCCTGGCAATCTTGATTCCAGCTTGTGTTTCTTCCAGCCCAGCGTTTCTCATGATGTACTCTGCATAGAAGTTAAATAAGCAGAGTGACAATATACAGCCCTTGACGTACTCCTTTTCCTATTTGGAACCAGTCTGTTGTTCCATGTCCAGTTCTAACTGTTGCTTCCTGACCTGCATACAGATTTCTCAAGAGGCAGGTCAGGTGATCTGGTACTCCCATCTCCTTCAGACTATATGATCATTTGTGGGCAAAGTAATGTCTCTGGTTTTTAATATGCTTTCTAGGTTTGTCATAGATTTTCTTCCAAGGAGCACATGTCTTTTAATTTCATGGCTACAGTCACCATCTTCAGTGATTTTTGAGCTCAAGAAAATAAAGTCTGTCACTGTTTCCATTGTTTCCCCATCTGTTTGCCATGAAGTGATGGGACCAGATGCCATGATTTTCATTTTTTTGAATGTTGAGTTTTAGGCCACCATGTTGGAAATTGAATGAGGTTATACTAAAGGTTTGGGGGTCAAATAAGGGGAAGAATTCATAACTTGTTCTATTGCTTTTAATGGGCTTTCAATTCTGTAATATTTTAAAATTTCTCTTTGATTTCTTTCTTATTTTTCTGTCAGCTCAGTTTTAGTTGATCTTTCTCTTAATATTCTCTTACTTGAATGCCTGTACCTTTTTTGAATTTTTTAAAAAAGATATAATATCTCTAATTTCATTTAGCTTGTGGTCTTTTAGTTCTTCCAATTCCTTGATTGATTCATTTTTCAAGGTTATTCTTTGTATGCCCTCTGCTGATATTCTGCCTTTTTTTTTTTTTTTTTGCAGTGTCTATGCTTACATTCCATACTGTCTCCTGTCTGATTCTTAGTTCATATTTGAATGGAGTCTAATATTTGTTATAAAATATTCTAAAGAGGGCAGAGATTGAGGATGGAATAAAGGCAGTGGTACAGGGGAGCGTGAAGTGGGATAACTCAAAATTTCAGTTCAGACTTCCTTTTACATGTAACCTTTCACCAAATCAGTTAAGTCCTTTTCCTGATAGCTTGTTTCTTATCTAAATAGGTTGCTTCCTCATGTTTCACATCACACTGTCCCCTGGACAGCAGTCCAAGCTGTCAACAATCAAAGGGATATATCCCCGTTCATGATGGCCTTCCTACGGCTCCCTGACACAACTATGGAGTGTGTGCTGGTTTTCCTAGCTCCTACCTCCCTATTCATACACCCACTTGATTAGTCTTTGAGGGTGTGATTATTCTTGATCAATTGATTGATTTAATAGAACTCAACTGACACAGTATTTGGCAGGGACATTTTGTACTTCGGGCTTTGGCACTGGGACTATTTCCTTGTTTCAATGAAGATTAATTTCTCCCTTTTTATTATTTAGTAGCTTTTGATGGGTGCCTTTACTCTGGCATCTTTTCCCATATCCCCTGACTATGCTTTTTTTTTTTTTTTTTTTAAGAGGTTTCAATGGTGCTTTAGAGGAAAATCAAACAGTAGATCAACATGGAGAATAAGTTTCACCTCCTCAACTTGGATCATCCCTTGTGTCTTGTAGCCAGCTGCCCTGTCCCTCACTCCCAGCCTGTCTTTCAAACAGCACGTGCCAACCACTGAAGAGAAGTCACTCTGTCCTTCCAAACACCACCTTGCTCTCAACCAAGCATTGCTGTCAACCTCTCCAGGATCATATTTAGGATGAATAGACAAGAAGAATCCATTCCTTTCAGAGACCAGTCTTGCTCAGACATGTATGTTTATGATTTAGCCTGAAAGTTCAACAAGGCAAACATAAAATAGTGTAATGTTGATACATCTCCAAATTTCTTGCTTATTCATTTGCTTCCAAATTTCCATACTGCATAAAGAAAACATAGAAGAAATACCTTTCCAGCAATGGAAGGACAAAGAGAAGACAGTTAGAAAGAAAGATTTTGTTTTTGGCCATGCGCTCGGCTCTCAGGATCTTAGTTCTGGGACCAGGGATCGAATGTGAGCCCCAGAAGTGAAAATGCTGTGTTCTAACCATTAGACTGCTAGGGAATTCCTGGAAGGGCCATTTTGTTAGGATACTTCAGGCCCTGCCCATGGGAGGTGTCCCCTTCGATTAAGTAGCTACTTTTTCCTTCCCTCAAATAGCCATCTGCAATCCCCAGAACTGATGCTATTAAAAATTAGAATCATATAATCCCCTTATTCCTCTTCCATTCCAAGTTTTTCACAATTCGATTCATGTGCTTTGTCTACAGGGAAAAACATGTGCTTGTTTAGCACTACTGATGTTAAAATTTTCCTTGACAGTTAACTTTTAAATTAAAAATAAACAATGGAGTATTACTCAGCCCTTAAAAAGAATAAATTTGACTCAGTTCTAATGAGATGGATGAAACTGGAGCCAATTATACAGAGTGAAGTAAGCCAGAAAGAAAAACACCAATACAGTATACTGACACATATATATGGAATTTAGAAAGATAGTAATGATGACCCTGTAGGTGAGACAACAAAAGAGACACAGAGGTATAGAACGGACTTTTGGCCTCTGAGGGAGAGGGAGAGGGAGAGGGAAAGGGTGGGATGATTTGGGAGAATGGCACTGAAACATGTATACTATCATATAAGAAATGAAGCACCAGTCTATGTTCAATACAGGATACAGGATGCTTGGGGCTGGTGTACGGGACGATCCAGGGAGATGGTGTGCGGTGGGAGGTGGGAGGGGGCTTCGGCATTGGGAGATCATGTACACCTGTGGCTGATTCATGTCAATGTATGGCAAAACCAATACAGTATTGTAAAGTAGAATAAAGTATTAAAAAAATTTTTAAAAGCAAAAAAAATAAAAAATAAAAATAAAAAGCTAACTGATGAGAGCCCACCATACAGCTCAGGGAACTCGACTCACTGCTCTCTGGTGATGCAGATGCGCTGGAGACCCATAAAAGAGGGAATATATAGAAACATATAGCTGGTTCTCTTTGCTGTATAGCAGAAACTAACACAACATTGTAAAATGACTATACTGTAATAAAAATTAACAAAAAAAAAAAAAATTTGGGTTTTTACAAGTGAATCTGTTAGAAGCTTTGATGCATGGTTTAGTGTTCCGAAGTTAGGTGATCTCTAGAATAAATATAAGATGGAATTTTCGGGCATGCAAGGCTGATGACAGCCCCTGGGCTGTGGTCAGGGAACAAGGACATGTATCTGAAGAGGGTCAGTCTTGGAAGCGAGACTTGCTTCCCCAGAGAGGCTGGTTCAGAGGACATGGGGTTTTCATTTGAACCCCTAAAGTGTGCACATTGCTGACCAAGAGGAAATCTCAATCTGACAAATCCAAACACTGGTAAAATTAGACACATTTAATGAATTTATTGTTACAACTCAGCCTTACAAACAACTCCAAGAAGGTTCCAAGCCTCAAATAATTTTAACCAATATACCATCATTTGTAGAGGTCAAACTTTGAAAAATTACATCACAGTTCACCAAGCAGAAATCATTTCTCATTCTGGGAAGGTGAGTCAGTGTTTATATACAAGATTACTTTCACCTATTTAAGTGAGTGTCAAGTGTAAGATACTCAGGAAAATCTTAAATTTCAGCAAAACTTGAAATAGTTTCCTAGCCTTTGTAAAAATAATCTTTTTACCCTCTCTCATTGAAATAATAAGGAAACACATATAATGAACATTTTCTATGTACAAGGGAGTATGAGCAGTGATTAATATACATTACCTCATTTAATTCTTACCACCACATATAATGAACATTTTCTATGTGCAAGGGAGTATGAGCTGTGATTAATATACATTACCTCATTTAATTCTTACCACTGCCTGATAAGTTATGATATTGTCCCATTTCACAGATGAGGAGATTGAAGCATTGAAATTTTGCTGTTCAGCAAGTCATAGCAGTAATATTAACACATTTCAGAGCCAGAATTATAATAACCTAGGCCTGTGTCCATACTGGAGAAGAAATCAATGATAATTATTAATTATTCATTATTATGCTAATGCTTTTCAGCCAAAGACCAGCAGGAACATACCTGTAGTTAAGTCTGGGTTTATTACTTCTCACATGAAGGGAGAACACACACCATGGGGGCCTGTAGGGTGTCTCAATAAGAGGGATTAGAAAGAGATTATTGGAAGCTCTGGAGTTTGGTTGGGGAATTTGGGCTTCCCTAGTTGCTTTGACAGTAAAGAATCTGCCTACAATGCGACCTGGGTTCAATCACTTGGAGAAGAGAATGGAAACCCATTTCAGTATTCTTGCCTGGAGAATTCCATGGACAGAGCTTGGTGAGCCTACAGTCCATGAGGTCACAAAGAGTTGGACACACTGATCAACTAACACTTTTACTGGGTGATTTGGGGAGGGGTCCAAAGTAAGGCAAGTTCACTCTGGACTGGATAGAAAGCAAGAGTCATTCTATAATTGGGCAACTCAATCTTACCTACAAGAAGGGTATCCTGAGTCAGGATAAAGCCATAATGGCTGGTAAAGAAAGAAGAGTCATTCATATTAGCCTATAGAGGGTTTGTCTGGTATTTTATGGGTGGCACAGTGACCTTGCTTTTATCTGTGTTTAGACAAAATTATGCAGTGGTCTTGTTTTATCTAAGTGATCTTGTCAGATGTTGGTGTTTTACAAGATAATCCATGTTTAACAGAAGAATATACATGGTCTGGCTATGAGCACCAAGCCGGCTTCAAACAATGCTGAGTACTTGCTGTTAGGAGAAAAGGAAAGATATACCTATTTGAATGCAGAGTTCCAAAGAAAAGCAAGGAGAGATAAGAAAGCCTTCCTCAGCAATCAATGCAAAGAAATAGAGGAAAACAATAGAATGGGGAAGACTAGAGATCTCTTTAAGAAAGAGATACCAAGGAAATATTTCATGCAAAGATGGGCACAATAAAGGACATAAATTGTATGGACCTAACAGAAGCAGATGGAGAAGGCAATGGCCACCCACTCCAGTACTCTTGCCTGGGAAATCCCACAGATGGAGGAGCCTAGTGGGCTGCAGTCCATGGGGTCCAAAGAGTCGGACACGACTGAGTGACTTTTTTCACTTTTCACTTTCATGCATTGGAGAAGGAAATGGTAACCCACTCCAGTGTTCTTGCCTGGAGAATCCGAGGAATGGTGGAGCCTGGTGGGCTGCCGTCTATAGGGTCGCACAGAGTCAGACATGACTGAAGTGACTTAGCAGCAGCAGCAACAGAAGCAGAAGATATTAAAAAGAGGCGGCAAGAATACACAGAACTGTACAAAAGATCATGATGCAGATAACCATGATTGTGTATGATCACTCACCGAGAGCCAGATATCCTGGAATGTAAAGTCAAGTGGGCCTTAGGAAGCATCACTACAAACAAAACTAGAGGAGGTGATAGAATTCTACCTGAACTATTTCAAATTCTAAAAGATGATACTGTGAAAGTGCTGCACTCAATATGCCAGCAAATCTGGAAAACTCAGCAGTGGCTACAGGACTGGAAAAGGTCAGTTTTGTTCCAATCCCAAAGAAAGGTAGTGTCAAAGAATGTTCAAACTACTGGCAATTTCACTCATCTCACACACTAGCAAAGTAATGCTCAAAATTCTCCAAGCCAGGCTTCAACAGTTTGTGAACTGTGAACTTCCAGATGTTCAAGCTGGCTATAAAAAGGCAGAGGAACCATGGATCAAATTGCCAACATCCACTGGATCATAGGAAAAGCAAGAGAGTTCCAGAAAAACATCTACTTTTGCTTTATTAACTATGCAAAAGCCTTTGACTGTGTAAATCACAACAAACTTTGGAAAACTCTTCAAGAGATCATTTTATCTGCCTCCTGAGAAATCTGTATGTAGGTCAAGAAGCAACAGTTGGAACTGGACATGGAACAACAGACTGGTTCCAAATTGGGAAAGGAGTATGTCAGGACTGTATATTTCACCCTGCTTATTTAACTTATATGAAGAGTACATGCTGGGCTTGAAGAAGAAGCACAAGCTGGAATCAAGATTGCCAGGAGAAATATCAATAACCTCAGATATGCAGATGACACCACCCTATGGCAGAAAGTGAAGAAGAACTAAAGAGCCTCTTGATTAAAGTGAGAGAGGAGTGTGAAAAAGCTGGCTTAAAATTCAGCATCCAAAAAGAAAAATCATGGCATCCAGTCTTATCTCTTCATGGCAAATATATGGGAAACAATGGAAACAGTGACAGACTTAATTTTGGGGGCTTCAGAATCACATAGATGGGTACTGCAGCCATGAAATTAAAAGACATTTGCTCCTTGGAAGAAAAGCTATGACCAAAGTAGACAGCCTATTGAAAAGCAGAGACATTACTTTGCCAGCAAAGTTCTGTCTAGTCAAAGCTATGGTTTTTCCAGTGGTCGTGTATGGATGTGACAGTTGGACTATAAAGAAAGCTGAGTGCCGAAGAATTGATGCTTTTGAGTTGTGGTGTTGGAGAAAACCCTTGAAAGTCCCTTCGACTGAAAGGAGATCCAACCAGTCCATCCGAAAGGAAATCAATCCTGAATATTCATTGGAAGGACTGATGTTGAAGCTGAAACTCCAATACTTTGGCCACCTGATGCGAAGAGCTGGCTCATTTGAAAAGACCCTGATGAGGGGAAAGATTGAAGGCAGGAGGAGAAAGGGACAGCAGAGGATGAGATGGCTGGAAGGCATCACCAACTCAATGGACATGAGTTTGAGCAAGCTCCAGGAGTTGGTGATGGACAGGGAAGCCTGGTGTGCTGCAGTCCACGGGTCTCAAGAGCTGGACATGACTGACTGACTGAACTAAACTTACTGTTAAGTTTCAGACCAGTTCCTGGATGTCAGGGCCCTCTTTTTCTTCTAAAACCATGATATCACAGCAGAGTGGTTAACAGTGGCTGAGCTGTGAAATTATGAAACCAAAGATTCTCTGGCTATTGGCTAGAAGGGCTTTTAGGCTTTGGGAGGCTGAAAATGGGAAGGTAAGGCAGAGGCAATATAATTTTGAAAGGGCTGCTCACAGGACATGGTTTCCGAGAAAGACATGAGAAAGAGAGAAGAGAAAAAAAGAGAGAGATCATTTTCAAGATGGAAACTGCAATCTGCCAAAATTCCCATCTCATCATATTTACCATATGCTACTTATTAGAAATGTGTTGCTAAGTTCAGCCCACACATCAAAGGGAAGAGAATTAACCTTCAACTCCTGAAAGGAGGAGTATGAAAGAACTTGTGAACATATTGTTTAAAACCCCCAATGTATATTTATTGTTTTAATCACTATTGTTCCACGAAATTTTATACTATGTTTTATTGACACATATATTATGGTCTTTTTATTATCATTAAGACAAATCGCATATTACACATTTTAACTTAATGAAGTTTACTTAAGTGCACTTAATATGAGACAGAGAGAAGAGAGAGAGGAAAGAGAAATAATACCTCTCTAAATAGTGTAGGGGAAAGAAAATACAATGCATGCTGCTTAATTGGATTTAAGTTAACTAGCTATAGAATATCTTTTGAGGAATAAGTACTACAGGAAATTTGAATATGGACTGGATGTTAGATGATATTAAGAAGTTATAACTTCTGCTGGTATGATGATGCAATTGGGCTATGAAATAAAATTTCCTTTTTCAAAAGGGATACAGAAGTTTTGGGGAAAATATAGCTTCTATCATTTGGTTTGCATTTTCAATCCCCATTGCAAAAGGTGAAGCAGATATGCCAAGATTAATGTTTTTCACAACTTAGTAAATGTCTCACAGATGTTCAGTATACTATCCTTTCTACTCTGTGTTTGAATTTTTTGATAATAAGAAGTAAATATAAAGCCAAAATCCACCTAAAACACCAGTGCAGATGAGTCTGGCTCCACTCAGACCACAGGTAGAGAAAGAGGATAAGGAGAGTGTGGGCTTTCCATTTGCTCATCTTGTCTGTTGAGAGAAATTCTGTTACAATATGATACTGTATGTGGAAATGATGTAATATTCCATATATGCTTGTATGTACAAAGTTGAGCTTCTCAGGTGTCACTACAAGAGATGCAGGTTCAATCCCTGTGTGGGGAAAATCCCTGGAGGCATGCCTGGCAACCCAATCCAGTAGTCTCACCTGGAGAATCCCATGGATATAGGAGTCTAGTGGGCTACAGTTCTTAGGGTTTCAAAGAGTCGGACATGACTGAAGCGACTTAGCATGCATGCATGCATGTACAAAATTACCTGTATTATGCTTATGGGCTGGCTACTTCAGGGATTTAGGAAATTACTTGGACCTCATTGAGTTTTGCCCCTTTCGATGCTATCAGAACCAAGCCTGAGGTGCCTGTCCTCATAGGGGTGTTTGTGAATGCCATTCAAACTTGCGTGGTTTTTGTTTGTACATTGCAGGCAACAGCAACACAGGATATACTCTGGTTTTCCACAAGTGTGATCCAGTCTGAGGTAGGGGGTTAGAATGTGTGCAAATGGACAGCATCCAAGTTGGGACGGTGTCAAAGTAATAGATTGAGCTTCACGACGTTCTGAGCTTAAATCTCCCACATTGGAGATTTATCACTGAGTCCTTCCAGTGAAGAGAGCAGATTTGCCAGGTAACAGTATTTGACACTGACAGTTTCAGTTTGGGTTGGGGAGGCTGAGGACTCTGGAAGAGGAGAGCCTGTTAGAAAAAAGTGTGTCGAGGGGAGCCGCAGGGGGGGAGACTAGGCTAGAAAGGAGCAGAGAAGAAGAGGGGATGGCAATTGAGGGTGGGGCCAGAGACCATCGATGAATTTAGGGTCAGAAAAATCTGTTGTCTAGATAAAGAATTAAATAGAGCAAAGACAATGGTTGCCCCAACTCCAGGTTTCACTCATAAAACAACGTGAGGTAGGTCTGCAGTTACCGAGTGAGGGAAGCCTTGTGTCTAATTGATCCTTTTGAACATTTACCTGTAATGATGGAATTAAAACATGATCTGTACAGTGCTCCTGCTGAAATGCTTCGAGCGTGCAGTGCATGGAGTGGGTGGGGGTGGCTGTTGGATCCCATGCCCCCTCCAGCCAAGGCAACGTTCAAATCCGTCATAACCACCCTCTGAATTCTGTTGTGGAGGGAACCCGTTCCATTTGTTGGTCACGATGGCCCATTTGCAGTCAAGTGGATTTAAGCCCTCTAAACATGGTTTCCCCTCAAAAGCCCTGTCTTTGTGTGTGCTTGTGTGCGATTTCCTGCAAGTCTCAGATGGAAGTTCACCTTGCCAACACTGCCACTTACTAACGAACACTGTGCTGAAATTATGCTTCAAAATGCTGCTTGTGACAATGCTGATTCGCATTCATTTTCCAAAATGCAGGAAAAGTCACCAGAACCTTGCAGTGGCCTTTCCTCTCTGCAGTGCTCACCTCGGATTTTTTATCAGTGTCTGCCGGAGACCCAGGGTTCAAACTACTGGAGGTCCAGATGACATCTGGCTTCCCAGCTCCCCCAGAATACTGTCTGCAGTGCTTATCAGTGCATTATTCATCAAAACTGATGATGCAAGGTACAGCATGCTGTCTGCTGTTCAGTGTGTGAGCGGAAGAGAGTTGGCAGAAACGCCTGGTGTTCTGTGAGCAGCGTGTAATCAATAGTCTGGGTGCTTGTTCACTTCGTGTTGATGACTATTCCCTCTGGTACATCTCTGTATATTTTTGGGTTCACTGTACTACCAGCTGTGCAATTTTTCTTCCTCCTCCAATCAGCCCTGATAGACGGAGCAGAAGGAACCACCTTGGTGTGTGGTGGGTTTCAAATCCAATCATCTAACAACCAAAAACAGGGCAGCAGACATGGGCAAGAAGAGACTGAGCTAATAATGTCCAAGTGGACTCAGTAATGAACTCAAAGGGGCTGCGTTTAAATTCAGACTTTCTGCTGCTTGACTCAGATGAAACAATACCGATCATCCCACGTGCTCCATTTCAAATGGCAAACAAATCACTGGTGCACCCTCCCACATTCCCTCTAAGTGTGTGTACATGTGTGCTACAGCTTGGAAATCCTATTCTCTCTGCCTAGAGGAACTTTGTTCCCTCTGTTAATGACAAATGCTCAACATGGTCACTGAATTGCAGAATCTGAGAGTTAACACCTCCACCCCCTCCTCCACTGATGCTCTTACTAGAAACTGTAGAGCATGTACTCGAATCAGTACTGAAATCCATCCAGTTACATCTGAGACGAAAAATTAATTTCCACTTGCAGGTTAAGAAGCAGTTACCCATCTTGTACAGCTTTTAAAATGTGATTATTTATTATTATTAAGAGAAAAGGTATCTATCTTTCTGAAGCTATAGAAAAAATATAGACATCCAAATGAAAAAAAAAGCTAGTTTTAAATGTTCATATCAGTCTTAAGTTTTTGTCAACTTCCCAGAAATCACCTTAGAAGCTCTTTAAGGTATGATGCTTGCTGTAAGTTCAGGTTCTTAAGAGTTCCTGTTTTACGCAGCAGTGAAATCTGCTGTCTAGGAGGTGATTTGAAGACTGGACGGCCATGCTGATATGCACTGTGGTGGCGGTCCATATCTAAGATTTGATGGCTACGTCTATCACTTGAGAAGGGAAAGGCTACTAGTATTCTGTCTTGGAGTTGGATAAGACTGAGCGACTTTCACGTTCACTTCCATCAGTTTTAATGACCCCCATGGGCCAAAACCACGCTCACTGAGTTTGACTTGTCACCTGACTTTCCACATATCTTCAGCATTTAGAAAAAAGAATTCTTAACTTTAGGATGAGAAAGTCTGGTTAGACTGATTCCTAGCGGTCAGTGGTATCATGCAAATGCAGTGAAGACCACAAATGGAAATTTCAAATTCTGGGACTTGCTTTGGATGTAGACCTGTGGCCCACACTGCACACATATAACACTCACCTCTCTCTGGCTTCTAGGTCCTGCCCTGAAAGAGAAAGTGTTAGTCATTCAGTCATGTCTGACTCTTTGCGACCCCATGGACTGTAGCCCACCAAGTTCCTCCATCCACAGAATTCTCCAGGCAAGAATACTGGAGTGGGTTGCTATCCTTTCTCCAGGGGATCTTCTTGACCCAGGGATTGAACCCAAGTCTCTTGCATTGCAAGTACAGCTTAAAAATAGGCCATAAAACAGACAATACAGCATCATGTAACATGGCAGTGGGCAGGACTGGAATAAGAGCAATTGTGACAATATTTACAGTGGCCACAAAATTCAGTGTTGGATAGTCTGATGGTTCACTCATGAGGCTGTATCAATTCAGATGGTCTGGGTTCAAATTCTGTCATTTTTTAAGGCTGTTCAGTTCAGTTGCTCAGTCATGTGTGACTCTTTGCAACCCCATAGACTGCACCATGCCAGGCTTCCCTGTCCATCACCAACTCCTGGAGCTAGCTCAAACTCATGTCCATCAAGTCAGTGATGCCATCCAACCACTTTATCCTCTGTTGTCCCCTTCTCCTCCTGCCTTCAATCTTTCCCCAGCATTAGGGTCTTTTCCAATGAGTCAGTTCTTTGCATCAGGTGGCCAAAGTATTGGAGTTTCAGCTTCAACATCAGCCCTTCCAATGAATATTCAGGACTGATTTCCTTTAGGATTGACTGGTTGGATTTCCTTGCTGCCCAAGGGACTCTCAAGAGTCTTATCCAACACCACAGTTCAAAAGTGGTGCTCAGCTTTCTTTGGTGCTCAGCCTTCTTTATAGTCCAACACTCACATCCATACATGACTACTGGAAAAACCATAGGTGTGACTAGACGGACCTTTGTTAGCAAAGTAATGTCTCTGCATTTTAATATGCTGTCTCGGTTGGTCACAGCTTTTCTTCCAAGGAACAAACATCTTTTAATTTCATGGCTGCAGTCATCATCTGCAGTGATTTTGGAGCCCAAGAAACTAAAGTCTCTCACTGATCCATTGTTTCTTCTTCTATTTGCCATGAAGTGATGGGGCTGGATGCCATGATCTTCATTTTTTGAACACTGAGTTTTAAGTCAACTTTTTCACCCTCCTCTTTCACTTTCATCAAGTGGCTCTTCGGTTTCTCTTTACTTTCTGCCATAAGGGTGGTGTCATATGGGTATCCAAGGTTATTGATATTTCTCCCAGCTATCTTGATTCCAGGTTGTGCTTCATCCAGCCCAGCATTTCGCATGATGTACTCTGCATATGAGTTAAATAAGCAGGGTGACAATATACAGCCTTGATGCACTCCTTTCCCAATTTGGAACCAGTCTGTTGTTCCATGTCCAGTTCTAACTGGTGCTTCTTGATCTGAATATAGATTTCTCAGGAATCAGCTTAGGTGGTCTGGTTCCTAGGGTTGAGAGCACCAATAAAGTAACCTCCTTGTTGTTCAGTTCCATTCCGTGTTAGATGTGAATAATAACGTTTCCCAGGTCATAGGTTTCTTGTGAGGAATAAATTGAGATAGATCATATAAAGGATTAGCAAGTGCCTGGCACCTAATGATCAATGAAAGTTAGTTGTTGTTACCAATGACTAGCTGACAAAGACCTGGTAGCATTATTTCCATTGACGTCTCTTCACAGCAACAACATTGGTGAACATCTAACATGGGCAAGGCCCTGTTTTGTGTTGAGGGGTAAAAATATGATTAAAATATGGCTCTGAACTCCAGTTGCTTAGAATTGATGGGGTAAATTTAGACCCTTATACATATAACAGCAATGAGTGTATAACAGGCACACAAGCCATGTCCACAGATCTTGAGTGTGAGGAGGAAAGTCTCTCACCTTTACTTGAGATGGGGAGGAGGGTGGCCCGGGAAAGCCAGGCCATCACTGGAGCTGGTCGTGGAAGTATAAGTCAAAATTTAAGAAGAGATTGGAAGGGTGAGGGAATATTCTGGTGGAACATCATAAACAGAGAGGTGGAAAGTGGTGGGGATGGAAGCAAATGGTTTCATTTACTTGGGATGCATGACAAGAAGAGGAACACATGAATTCTGAAAGTGGCTCAACCTCTGCTTGGTTCTGCCCTTATTCCATGGCTGTGTGACATGGAATCTCACCATACGTGAGACACGTGAACACTGTTTATATGTACACCATTGATGATAATAGTCATGTATGCCCTGTGGTATTGTTGTGGGGACTTAGAAAAATAAGTTATGTAAAGCACTTGGTTTGTGGAAGCCAACAGTAAATAATTCCTTTGAGGGGCAGAGAGTGGGAGGTTTATTCGCTGTTGTTTAGTATAGCTCAGCTGGCAGAGGGAGCTCCCCCAGTGCTTTGAGGCTTTGGGAAAGTTGACTCAAGCCCCAAATCTACTTTCCATGGTGTCGGTGCATCACTATGTCCCTCCTGGCTCTGAGCTTCCTCTAATTATCTGTCCTGTTCTTTCTTCTCTTCCAGAAGTAGCATTTGTTATTCCAAGAAAGGCTGGATGGATTGGTCCATGTAGAAGGAAGAGCAGATGCAAAGACCCTGATGTAAGAGTGAACCTGACTTACTCAAAGAAGAGCAAGGAAATCCTAGGGCTGAAACAGAGTGAGGGGGATGGGGGAGAGACAGTAACCAGAGAGGCAGTCAGAGCATGCATCAGGTCACAGATAATGGAAAGCACCATAGACCACAGCAGAGAATTCTGATCGAGAATGAGAAGACAAGCCTTTGAAGAGTTTTGGTAAAGGAAAGTGAAAATCGCTCAGTCGTGTCTGACTCTTTGCGACCCCATGGACTATACAGTCCATGGAGTTCTCTAGGCCAGAATACTGGAGTGGGTAGTCTTTTCCTTCTCCAGGGGATCTTCTCAATCCAGGGATTGAACCCAGGGCTCCCACACTGCAGGCAGATTCTTTACCAACTGAGCCACCCAGGGAAGCCCTTGGTAAGGGAAGTGAGATGATATATCTTATGTTGAAAAGGACCACTCTGGCAGCAGAAAAGGAAAACTGACTGAAAAGGTGAAAGAAACACAGAGACCACTCAGGAGTCTCTTGAAATAATGCAGATGAGAGCTGGTGGTGGTCTAGGTGAGAACTGTAATGGTGGATGTGGCTGGAAATGCTCTAGGGAGAAGGGAGATGATTCATTCATGGATGGGATACAAAGATGCTAAGGAAGAGTCAAGGGTGAGTCCAGAGTGTTTTTTTTTTTTTTTTTAAACCAGAGCAGCTAGAGGTTAGAGGTAGTTTACCAAATGGGAAAGGACTGAAGGGTCTTCACTTCCCTCAGTGGTGAAGCTGACTGCCAATGCAAGAGCTGCAAGACATGTGGGTTTGAGCGCTGGGTTGGGAAGATACTCTGGAGGAGTAAATGGCAACCCACTCCAGTTTTCTTGCCTGGAAAATCTCAGGGACAGAGGAGCCTGGCAGGCTACAGTTTATCAGGTTGCAAAGAGTTGGATATGACTGAGGTACAAAGCACACACACAGAGGACTGAAGGAAGAGCAGGTTTGTGGAGGGAAAATTGAGAATTCTGCTTTGGACACATTAAGTCTGAGATGTCTTTTTCTATTAATCACCCATCAATTGGAAATGGCGATCAAATACTTGAATACATGATTTTTGAAATTCAGGGGCGGGCGAAATTAGGACTCAAGACTCAATTTGGAAATGCTTCATCCTCCACTGTTACATGAACAAAACTATGGCTCAAAACTATGGCAATAACGTGGATTTTAATTTGACCAAGAGAAAAAAGTTTCACTCTGAGTCAGTTTGCCTTCAACACCATCAAGTACCCAGTAGTGAGGGTTGACACAAGTGAATGTCAAACTCACAGGCTCAGCCCAAGAAGAGGAACATGGAAATGAAGCTGCTCCAGAACATACCAGAGTAACAAGCAAAACACATCTTCCTTGATTTTCTGTTTTATATCACTGAGCAATTTGATTAAAACAAATCAGCAGGACAAAAAATGAAGTAGCTTTTCTGTAGGGAGACAAAATCAATGAGAAGAATCAAGGTTGAGTAAATGTCCTATGGATACTCAGGGGAGAGAATTCATTTTCCAGAATAAGATGGGGAACACGTTAGAATTAGTTGTTTTCTAAAAAGCAAAGTTACTTTCAATTAGTGCTTCCAATGGGGTTGGGGTCAAGTTAGGGGTGGTGGTGGTCAGGTCACATCTAAGGAGAAATAATCCATGAGCTGAGAGGGTTTCATAAGTGTTTATAATATATTTTAAAAAATTTTTATTGAAGGGTAATTGCTTTACAGAATTTTGTTGTTTTCTGTCAAACCTCAACATGAATCAGCCATAGGTATACATATATCCCCTCCCTTTTGAACCTTCCTCCCATCTCCCACCCCACCCCACCCCTCTAGGTTGATACAGAGCCCCTGTTTGAGTTTGCTGAGCCATACAGCAAATTCCCATTGGCTATCTATTTTATATATGGTAATGTAAGTTTCCATGTTACTCTTTCAATACATCTCACCCTCCCTTTCCATGTCCATAAGTCTATTCTTTATGTCTGTTTCTCCATTGCTGCCCTGAAAATAAATTCTTCAGTACCATTTTTCTAGATTCCATATATATGCATTAGAATATGATATTTATCTTTCTCTTTCTGACTCACTTCACTCTGAATAATAGCTTCTAGGTTCATTCACCTCATCAGAACTAACTTAAATGTGTTCCTTCTTATGGTTGAGTAATATTCCATTGTGCATATGTACCACAACATCTTTATCCATTCATCTCTCGATGGACATCTAGGTTGCTTCCATGTGCTAGCTATTGTAGATAGTGCCACAATGAACAGTGAGATATAGATGTCTTTTTCAATTTTGGTTTCCTCAGAGTTTATGCCTAAGAGTAGGATTGCTGGGTCATATGGTGGTTTTATTCCTAGTTTTTAAAGGAATTTCCATACCATCTTCCATAGTGGCTGTATGAATTTACATTTCCACCAACAGTGCAAAAGCATTCCCCTTTCTCCACACCCTCTTCCAGCATTTATTATTTATAGACTTTTTAATGATGACCATTCTGACTGGTGTGAGGTGATATCTCATTGTAGATTTGATTTGCATTTCTCTAATAATGAGCAGTGTTGAGCATCTTTTCATGTGTTTGTTAGCCATCTGTATGTCTTCTTTGGAGAAATGTCTGTTTGAGTCCCACTTTTTGATTGGGTTGTTTGTTTTGCTGGTATTGAGTTGTATGAGCAGCTTGTATATTTTGGAAATTAATCCTTTGTCAGTTGTTTCATTTGCTATTATTTTCTCCCATTCTGAGGGTTGTTTTTTCACTTTGCTTATAGTTTTCTTTGCTATGCAAAAGCTTTTAAGTTTAATCATGTCCTACTTAATTACTCTTATATTTATTTCGGTTACACTAGGAGGTGGGTCATAGAGGATCTTGCTTTGATTTATGTCATTGAGTGTTCTGCCTATGTTTTCCTCTAAATTTATAGTTTCTTGTCTTACATTTAGGTCTTTAATCCATTTTGAGTTTATCTTTGTATATGGTGTTAGGAAGTGTTCTAATTTCATTCTTTTACATGTAGCTGTCCAGTTTTCCCAGCACCATTTATTGAAGAGGCTGTCTTTGCCCCACTGTATATTTTTGATCCTTTGTCAAAAAATAAGGTACCCATAGGTCCATTGGTTTATTTTTGGGCTTCCTATCTTGTTCCACTGGTTTATATTTCTGTTTTTTGTGCCAGTACCATACTGTCTTGATGATTATAGCTTTGAGGTATAATCTGAAGCCAGGAAGGTTGATTTCTCCAGCTCCATTCTTCTTTCTCAAGACTGCTATGAGTATTTGGGGTCTTCTGTGTTTTCATATGAATTGTGAAATTTTTTGTTCTAGTTCTGTGAAAAATGCCATTGATAATTTGATAGAGGTCAAATTATCTGATTCTTCTCTTTTGTCTTGATGAGTCTGGCTAAAGGCTTGTCAATTTTGTTTATCTTCTCAAAGAACCACCTTCCCTGATCTTAGGGGAAGTGCTTTCCATTTTTCACCATTGAGAATAATGTTTGCTGTAGGCTTATCATGTATGGCCTTTACTATGTTGAAGTAGGTTCCTTCTATGCCCATTTTTTGAAGAGTTTTAATCATAAACGGGTGCTGAATTTTTTCAAAGGCTTTTTCTGCATCTATTGAGATTATCATAAGGTTTTCATCTTTCAATTTGTTAATATAGTGTATCACATTGATTGATTTCTATATGTTGAAGAATCCTTGCATTCCTGGAATAAACCCAACTTGATCATAGTGTATGAGCTTTTTGATGTGTTGCTGAATTCCGTTTGCTAAAACTTTGTTGAGGATTTTTCCATCTATGTTCATCAGTGATATTGGCCTGTAGTTTTTTTTTTTGTGTGTTGTCTTTGGTTTTGGTATCAGGGTGATGGTGGCCTTGTAGAATGAGTTTGGAACTGTTCCTTCCCCTGCAATTTTTTGAAAGAGTTTTAGAAGGATGGGCATTAGCTCTTCTCTAAATGTTTGATAGAATTCTCCTGTGAAGCCATCTGGTCCTGGGCTTTTGTTTTTTGGGAGATATTTGATCATAGCTTCAATTTCAGTGGTTGTAATTGGGTTGTTAATTTCTATTTCTTCCTGGTTCAGTTGGAAGGTTGAACTTTTCTAAGAATCTGTCCATTTCTTCCAGGTTACTCATTTCATTACCATATAGTTGTTCATAATAGTCTTTTATAATCCTTTGTATTTCTGCATTGTCTGTTGTAACCTCTCCTTTTTCATTTCTAATTTTGTTGACTTGATTGTGCTGTCTTTTTTTCTTGATGAGTCTGGCTAAAGGCTTGTCAATATTGTTTATCTTCTCAAAGAATCAGCTTTTAGCTTTATTAATCTTTACTATTGTTTTTTTCATTTCTTTTTCATTTATTTCTGCTTGGATCTTTATGATTTCTTTCCTTCTACTAAGTTTGGGGCTTTTTGTTCTTCCATTTCCAGTTGTTTTAGGTGTAAAGTTTAGTTGTCTATTTAATGTTTTTCTTGTTTCTTGAGGGGGATTGTATTGCTATAAACTTCCCTCTTAGAACTGCTTTCACTGCATCCCATACGTTTTGAATTGTTGTGTTTCCACTGTCATTTCTTTCTAGAAGTTTTTTTATTTCCCTTTTGATTTCTTCAGTAACCTGTTGGTTATTTAGAAATGTGTTGTTTAATCTCCATGTGTTTGTGTTTCTTACAGTTTTTTCCTTGTAATTGATATCTAATCTCATAGTGTTGTGGTTGGAGAAGATGCCTGATACAATTTTAGTTTTTTTAAATTTACTGAGGTTTGATTTGTGGCCCAACATCCTGGAGAATGTTCCATGTGCACTTGAGAAGAAGATGTTTTCTTCTGCATTTCGATGAAGTGTCCTGAAGATATCAATGCAATCCATCTCATCTAATGTATCATTTAAGATTTGTGTTTCCTTATTAATTTTCTGTTTTGATAATCTGTCCTTTGGTGTGAGTGGGATGTTAAAGTCTACTATTATTGTGTTACTGTCAATTTCTCCTTTTACGTCTGTTAGTGTTTGTCTTATGTATTGAGGTGTTCCTAGGTTGGGTGCATAGATATTTACAATTTTTATGTCTTCCTCTTGGATTGATCCCTTGATCATTATGTAGTGTCCTTCCTTATCTCTTATAATCTTTATTTTAAGGTCTATTTTGTCTGATACAAACATCGCTACTCCAGCTTTCTTTTGCTTCCCATTTGCAAGGAATACATTTTCCCATCCTCTCACTTTCAGTTTATATGGGCCTGAAGTGGGTTTCTTGTAGACAGCATATATATGGATCTTGTTTTTATATCCACTCAGCCAGTCTGTGCCTTTTGGTTGGAGTATTTAATAAATTTACATTTAAAGTAATTATTGCTATATATGTTCCTATTGCCATTTTCTTAACTGATTGATTGATTTTGTAGATCTTTTTTCTTCTCTTGTATTTCTTGACTATATAAGTCCCTTCAACATTTGTTGTAAAGCTGGTTTGGTGGTACTGAATTCTCTTAACCTTTCCTTGTCTGAAAAGTTTTTATTTTTCCATTAATTTTGAATGAGATCCTTGCCAGGTACTGTAATCTTCGTTGTAGATTTTTTCCCTTTCAATACCTTAAATATATCCTGCCATTCCCTTCTGGCCTGAAGTGTTTCTGCTGAAAGATCAGCTGTTAAGCATATGGCGTTTCCTTTGTATGTTACTTGTTGCTTCTCCCTTGCTGCTTTTAATATTCTTTCTTTGTGTTTAGTCTTTGTTAGTCAGATTAGTATGTGTCTTGGCGTGTTTCTCCTTGGGTTTATCTTGTATGGGACTCTTTGTGCCTCCTGGACTTAATTGACTATTTCCTTTTCCATGTTGCAGAAATTTTCAACTATAATGTCTCAGGTTTTTTCTCATACCCTTTATTTTTCTCTTCTTCTTCTGGGACCTCTATAATTCAAATGTTGGTGCATTTGATATTGCCCCAGAAGTCTCTGAGACTATCCTCAGTTCTTTTCATTCTTTTTACTTTATTCTGCTCTTCAGAAGTTTTTCCTACCATTTTATCTTCCAGCTCACTGATTCATTTTTCTGCTTCAGATATTCTGCTATTGATTCCTTCTAGAGTATTTTTAATTTCAGTACTTGTGTTGCTTGTCTTTGTATGTTTATTCTTTAGTTCTTCTAGGTCTTTGTTAAATGGTTCTTGCATTTTCTCCATTTATTTTCAAGGTTTCTGATCATCTTTACTATCATTATTCTGAATTCTTTTATTTATTTATTTATTCCTCTTCATTTATTTGGACTTCTGTGTTTCTAGTTTGTTCCTTCATTTGTGTAGTATTTCGTTGCCTTTTATTTTTTTTAACTTACTGTATCTGAGGTCTTCTTTTCCCAGGCTTCAAGGTTGAATTCTTTCTTCCTTTTGGTTTCTGCCCTCCTAAGGTTGGTCCAGTGGTTTGTGTAAGCTTCTTATGGTAAGTGTTAGTTGCCCAGTCATGCACGACTCTTTGCGACCCCATGGACTGCAGCTCACCAGGCCCTTCTGTCCATGAGATTTTCCAGGAAAGGATACTGGAGTGGGTTGCCATTATAGGGTGAGATTTGTGCTGAGGTTTTGTTTGTTTGTTTGTTTTTCTTCTGATGGGAAAGGCTGAGTGAGGTGGTAATCCTGTCTACTGATGATTGGGTTTGTATTTTTGTTTTGTTTGTTGTTTAGATGAGTAGCACCCATGCACAGGGTGCTACTGGTGGTTAGATGATTCCAGGTCTTGTATTCAAGTCGTATTCAAGTCGTGTGAGTTCTCACTATTTGATACTCCCTAGGGTTAGTCCTCTCGTTGTCTATGGTCTTTGGTTAATGCTCTCACTCCAAAGTCTCAGGGCTTGATCTCTCTCCAAATATCAACCTAGGTCGAATCTACCAAGAGGAATTTCACCTGAAATGAAAAGGCCTTTACTTGAGTTCCAAAAGCCGGTGCACAAGAACACAATGGAGATCTCTGACTCAGCAGAAACTGCTGCACTGCCCACAGCCTGAGCCATGAGCCCTTAGAAGTAAAGAGAAACGCTGAGAACGAAGAGTCTTGGAAGAGCTTGGAAACTCTATGATATGTTTTTTGACTTGATAAGATATGGAAATTTTTCACAAAGGGATTCCTTTATGAATGTAATTGGGTAAGTCCTTGGGAAAGAGTGTGTATCCAAATTCCAGTTGGCAACATCTGATTGGCTGTTGTCAATTTCAGCCCATGGCACCACACTGGAAAGAAATCAATCAACGCCTATAAGTGGAAGTCATACTGGTACCACTCAGCCATCACTTCAAGGGAAGACCTGCTTCCAGGAGTGTGTGTGGCCAACAGTCTTTAAGTGTAAGTGACCCTGGGCTCTGCCTCAGTTTTCGAGTCAATGCCAAGTACTTCCCTGGCAGCCCCGAGCAGACCACTGAGCACAGGAGTGTGAGGGGACTTTCAACATTTAGACAGTGGCAACTGGAAGCTTGTCTTGCTGCCCACCATTGGCTAACCAAGCTTCCTCAGAACTGCCCTGCAGGCTGAAGTTTGCCCCCTTGCCCACCCCCCAGTCCTGACTCTCCTTTCTTCCCTCCTACTTCCTCAGTCACCACACCTCTATATCAGAGTCTGAAAGTTTTCTGGAATTGCTCTTGTTTCTTTCCTCCTTTATCTATCACAGCCATTATCCCCAGTTAATATCTTCCACTACTAGCTCTGGTCAAGGCATCTGTTTCTTGGAAGACTCACCTGACACGTATCACCATTTACTTCATTATATCAGGAGCTTTTGAAAATACATGGGAAAATAATGAAAAAAAAAGTCTACTTGTATTTTTTAATTTACTCATATATTCCTCATTTACAGCAATTCTTGCCTTATATAAAGGTATGACAAGACTTCCCTCATGGTGCAGTGGTTAAGAATCTGCCTGCCAACGCAGGGGACATGGGTTGGATCCATGGTCCGGGAAGATCCCACATGCCACAGGGCAATTAGGCTTAAGCACCGTAACTACTGAAGCTCATGTGCCTAGAGCCCACACTCTGCAACAGGAGAAGACATTGCAATGAGACGCCTGTGCCCCACAACTGGAGAGTATGCCCTACTCAGTGAAACTAGAGAAAGCCCACAAGCAACAACAAAGATCCAATGCAGCCAAAAGTTAATCAATTAAAAATGAAATTTAGAAAAAATTAAACGTATGACATACTCTGGGATATTCCTTGTCTCTGATCCCTGATTTCCAGGTCTCTGCTCTGGTTGCGGCACATGGACTCTTTCTGAGATAGAATTTAGCATTTTTTGAAAGAATGCTAATATTTTGGAAGAATCAACATTAACAAATATGTACATTATTTAAAAGATAAATTTTTTTCAGACAACTAAAAAATTGCAAACTGTTATCAACTATTTTGCAATTTTGCTTGCAGCTGGTTGACATAGAATTGTTCTATCAAATCTAAATGGTCTCTAATTGTAACAAATTTGGGGACGGATGACTTTGATGGCAAATCTGAAAACAACTGGGACCAAGTTGGGATGGGCTGAATCAAACCCAAAGCTCCCTCAAGTGAGCACTCTGCTGTGTTTCTAGCAAAGTGTTCATTTTCAATGCATGCTCACCATTCCTAACTCCTTAGTGTCATGTGTGCTTTCAGTGTGAGAAAGTCTGTGAGATCAGTTATCCATCTTTCTTATTTTACTGCCAAAATGGACCCTGATGTGGGTTTTGGATCAGGTGCCCATGACCATGGGTAATTCACCCAAGCTTCCAGGATTTTTTTTTTTTTTTAGGGTCCTTTTACATGTATGGAAGGAGGGGGCTGAACGAGAAATTCACTATGATCACTTTCAGTTCCTAATGTCTATAATCTTACAAAATGAAAAAGGAATAAAATATGCCAAAAAAATCTTCCTGTGTTACTTCTTCTCTAAAATACAAAATGCTAAAACATGTTCAGGTTTCCAAAAACATTCTGTTTTTTTCCATCCTCTTTCCCTGCTTTGCAGGATGATCTCAATGAATTTCAGAGGAATCGAGAGGACCAATTTCCAGATCATCTGGAGTAATTAATTCCAGTGGTTGGAGTTAATTATGATGAGGCAATTCATAAAGTATACAGTAGAAAAAAGCAGCAATTGATGAGAGAGTGGTTTTTTTTTCCAAAGGCATTCTTCTGGCAAAACATTTCAAAGTTAAACATACGTGTGCTTCAACGGTGGGAAAACAGTTTATGATGTTATCATTAGGTTTGGGTATGAATTATGTGCAAATGGCCCTATGTATGTTTTTGAAGATAAGATTCAAGCCTAATTGGTGTATTACATGGGAGAATTAATGGTTGTAGCAGAGATCTCAGCTCCATAATGCTTTTTATGTAGAAACTATGGTATATTTACCAAAAATCCATTAGTAAAAGTGACATGATATTGTGAAATAATATTAATATCAACATGAAAAATCAAGAGGAATGTATTGAGTATAAAAATAATGATTTGGGAAGCACTCTCAAATCTGTATTATAAAAATAAAGAATTTGCAATAATGCAATAACAGACTGTATTTCTATTTTATGATTCTGATAATAAACACTTAGATTCTACTTTCCTGGTTTATGCTGTTATCAGAACCCCTGATATAATTAGATAGCTTTGTTTTAGATAATTATTTATATTTTCTTATTGCATTGCAAAAATCCCCCTTGTTAAAAAGAAAACAACAAACCTTCAATATCTTAAATCTAAGAGCTATGTTGCTGAAATAAGCCTTGAGAACCCCAAATCATGTCCCTTCAAAATAAAAGAGCCAGGGATTTCTGTAAACTGATTAGTAATGATAATACCACTATCTTGCATTTTCGAATATTTTAATAGTTAACAAATCAATTGCACTTTCATAATCTTTCTCATTTTATTCTCTGAATGCCCTGTGAGGTAGGTTCTATTGTTCCCATTTTGCAGATGGAGAAATTTATAGTTGTATTAAATGGCAGAGACTATACTATCTATCATGTTATTCAACAATTCCATTCTACTCAACACACTGCAAATTACAAGCAAAATCATTTAGCTAAGAAACATCATGTGTGTGATGTGCTTTGCAATATTGTGTTTTAAAGCTGATTATTAAAACTTAAGCTGATTATTAAAACCTTTCTCAGAAACACCAATGTTTCACTTTCTACCTTAAAGCTGGCGCCTGAGTTTTAAGCCAGGTTTTTGTTGTTAGGTGGCTTTGACTCCTTAGCTAGACAGCTTGCCATATCTGAAAGAAGAGGGCGAAGTCTTGTAGATCTAAAGGACTTGTTTCAAATTTTGTTAAACTAAGATAAACCTGTTCCTGATTGACTGACCATGTCATTATCACTCATGTCACCATATTGTAATGGTCGTAGGATGAAATCAATGATTCAGAAAGTTTTGCTTCTGTAAGAACAAGCTTAAATAAGTTTGCATAAGATATTTTCCTTGAAAATGATTATACCTGAAAAGGTTTTTCTCTAAAATATCTTATATGACTAAAGTAAAAACTTAACCTACTTTGTTGAGGTAAGAAGAAAAAAAAGAAAAGGAAGAAAAATTCACAAATGGTGATTAGCTTAAGAGTATCTTAATAATTTTCCATTCTTTACTGATTTAGGTTCTAGACTACAGAAATGTTTTAGTTGTTGTGAGGAGGAAAATAATCTCACCAGTCTTTTGATATTAAGATAAGCATGTTGGGTCATATATGCTATGTTAAATTTATAGAGTTGTCTAAAAATAGGACAAACATACTTTCCATTGAGACTGTGAGAAGAGCAAAATATCAGATTGCTAAAATGCTGGCCACACCTGATGAAAATATGAACTTGAAATGAATTTTCAACTTGATTATAAATAGAAGTATCTAAATTTTGTTTTGGATTTTTGTGGCATTTCAGATAAGAAGTTGTCACCTAAAATATTGCTATTATAGACAAGATGTGGGAGCAACTAAAGTGTCCATTGACATATGAATGCATTAAGAAGATATATAATGGAGTATTACTCAGTTATTAAAAAGAATGAAATCAGCCGTTTACAGTAACATGGATGGGTCTAGAGATTATCACACTAAGTGAAGTCAGAAAGAGAAAGACAAAAATCATACAAATGAAATAATTAACAACAGAAAAAGACTCACAGACATAAAAAAACACTTACAGTTACCAAAAGGGAAGGAACAGATGGGATAAAATAGGAGTTTGGGATTAAAATATATGTACTACTATGTATAAAATGAAACGCTGGGCTGGAAGAAGCACAAGCTGGAATCAAGATTGCCGGGAGAAATATTAGTAACCTCAGATATGCAGATGACACCACCCTTATAGCAGAAAGTGAGGAGGAACTAAAAAGCCTCTTGATGAAAGTGAAAGAGGAGAGTGAAAAAGCTGGCTTAAAGCTTCAGAAAACTAAGATCATGGCGTCTGGTCCCATCACTTCATGGGAAATATATGGGGAAACAGTGGAAACAGTGTCAGACTTCATTTTTCTGGGCTCCAAAATCACTGCAGATTTTTTTCATCCTTGGAAGAAAAATTATGACCAACCTAGATAGCATATTAAAAAGCAGAGATATTACTTTGCCAACAAAGGTCCATCTAGTCAAGGCTACGGTTTTTCCAGTAGTCATGTATGGATGTAAGATTTAGACTGTGAAGAAAGCTGAGCACCGAAGAACTGATGCTTTTGGAAAAGACTGTTGAGAGTCCCTTGGACTCTCAAGGAGATCCAACCAGTCCATTCTGAAGGAGATCAGTCTGGGTGTTCTTTGGAAGGAATGATGCTAAAGTTGAGACTCCAGTACTTTGGCCACCTCATGCGAAAAGCTGACTCATTGGAAAAGACCCTGATGCTGGGAGGGATTGGGGCAGGAGGAGAAGGGGACGACAGAGGATGAGATGGCTGGATGGCATCACCAACTTGATGGACGTGAGTTTGAGTGAACTCCGGGAGTTGGTGATGGACAGGGAGGCCTGGCGTGCTGCAGTTCATAGGGTCGCAAGGAGTCAGACACAACTTAGCAACTGAACTGACTAAACTGACTTGCTGTATAGCACAGGGAACTATACTCAATATCATGCAATAACCTATAGTGGAAGAGAATGCAAAAACTAACATATATATTTATATATATGTTTAATGGAATCACTTTGTTGCACACCTGAAACTAACACATTGTAAATCAGCTATGTTTCAGTAAAAGTTTAAAAACCACTGCCAGTGTATTGATGTACTTCAGTTCAAGTTACATATGCAGTTGATCTTTGAACAATGCAGAGGTTAGGGGCAATGATCCTCCATGAAGTGGAAAATCGACATGTATCACTTAGGACTGACCCTTGCATCCGCAATTCCACATCTGTGGATTCAACCAACCGTACACACATGTAGTACTGTGGTATTTACTATTGAAGAAAAACGTGCTTGCATAAGTGGACCTGCATAGTTCAAACCTATGTCTTTAAAGGAGCGACTGTATTTCTTGTCTTACACATTTCCAAGCCCTCCCCAACTTCCCCCTCAAATCATGCCTCAACAGTAGCTATTGTTTAGTATGGACTAGGCATTTATGAGTATTATTTACTTTTATCTTATAAACAACTGCGTAAGTGAGGTATTGTTATCTCAATTTTGTATGTAAGGAAAATGAGTTCAGTAGTAAATCCAGGTATACCTGCTTCTCAAGGCAAGTTGGTTTCATTAACCACAAAACTTTCCTTCCAGTTTGTAGCCAATTGCTGTAGCATTCTATACCCATGTGCTAGGAAATATGAATACTAGAGTGGTGGAAATTTCTATGTAGTGGTTTTTCTGGAACATAGAAAAATTCTGGGAGTGTTAATGTGCAGTCCTCAGAAATAACACATTTCCCCTAAGAAGACAACTCCTTTTTTAAAAAACTTTTATTGGAATATATATATATATATATATCCCCTCTTTCTTGGATTTCCTTCCCATTTAGGTCACCACAGAGTACTGAGTGGAGTTCCTTGCATTGAACAGTGTATATACACCAGTTATTTGTTTTATATATCAATAATATATATACACGTGTTAGTTGCAAATGGGATGAAGAGGACAATTCCTTGATGGCTGGGGGAAAGGCATCAGTTTTCCAAACGTACGGGCTTTTGTGTTATGTTATGTCTCTATATCTCTGTCCATTGGCAGACTTTTCCAGGCTCCCTTTTGCTTACCAGCACGTAATCAATTTTTCCTGGGAAGAGGCATGACCTAGGACACTTGCCTATTTTATATATAGAACTATAAAGATAACGATACCCTCCAGCAAATGAGGAAAACTGTGAGCAGTAAATGCCTGTGTCTCCAACTAATTCACAGAATTCCCTCCAAGAGGACTTATTTTGCATTTGAACTCCAAAACACCTTTCAAGATTGTTAAACTTAACACCAGCTTGAAAATCCCAGTCATGCTGGAGATCAATTAACTGCCTCCAGGGTTCTGCAGGCTCCCCTTCAAGGTGTCTGGATTTGAGAGTAATTTGGCCATTACCACATTTGCACCAAATAAAAACACATTATTGTTTTGGATGATATCAAGTTGACTTATAATACTCACATGCATTCAAAGTTTGCTCCTTGACTTTCTTATCTGAACTAATAGTCGATGCCATCCTTGTCCCTCTTCAGCAGTTTCAAATCTCAGCTTGTCTTCCTCTGCACACTTGTTTTATCTGAAATCCTTCTTTCCATGACACAACTGCTTTCCTCATTCTCACCTTAGGATTTCAATGCACCGATACTCCTCTCTTACATATTTCAAACCAACTTTCTCATACGGCATCAAAATGCATTCCTGTACTACTTAACTATCTATTTGCCTTTAGCTTTAATATTTATAATAATCTCTTAGGACAGCAATCGGTGTTCACTGTAGAAGATTTATATGATTATAAATAGACAAGGGATAAAGAGAAAATAAACACTGCAGGACTGTCAATCAGAAATAAACTCGGTTATATAGTTTTTCTTTATTTCCATGTATATTCTTATTTTAAAATGTTACAATCATGAATCATACCTTATAAACTATTTTGTAAGCTTTGCCCACAATAAAACATGACTATATCTCTCCTCCTAAATGTTATTTTTCAATCTTATTCAAATGGTTTCATAATTTTCCATTACATGTGTATACACAGTTTATTCAACCAATTCCCAAATGATAGGCTTGAGGTTATTTCCATGTTTTTGGCTATTTTAAACAAGCGTATTGATAAATAACCTTGGTAAATAAATCTTTGTTACATTCTATAATCATTTTCTTAGTGTGAATTCTTAGAGGAAGAATTACCATTTGTGCACAATTTTAGGATTAAAAAATGAATATATTTTTCCAAAGTTACATTCAGCACAGCTGTACCAGTTTATACTGAGATTGTTGATGACTGCTAGTACCCAAGTACTATCAATTTTAAAGTAAATTTTCTAGGTAACAACTCTGACTCAACCAGCTTTTATTTGGCCAGCTGAAGGAATTGAACTTAAAACTTTCCTGGTCTATATTTGGTTACGTGTATGCACGTGTGTATGTCTGTGTTTTATTGTTCATGTTCTTGGTTCATTTGTTTACTAGGCTGCTGCTGTTGCTGCTGCTGCTGCTAAGTCGCTTTAATCGTGTCTGACTCTGTGTGACCCCATAGACGGCAGCCCACCAGGCTCCCCCGTCCCTGGGATTCTCCAGGCAAGAACACTGGAGTGGGTTGCCATTTCCTTCTCCAATGCATGAAAGTGAAAAGTGAATGTGAAGGCTACATATTGTTTTAAAAATATTAATTTGTAAGAACTTCCATATATTTAAAATAGTAAAACTTTAATGTCATATATATTATAAATATTTTTCCAGGTTTCTAAAGTCTTTCGATTAATTTGCTTCAGATAGTTAAAAAATGTG
The DNA here is from genome assembly GCA_917880005.1 of Nanger dama. NCBI lineage: Eukaryota > Metazoa > Chordata > Mammalia > Artiodactyla > Bovidae > Nanger > Nanger dama. The sequence continues at coordinate 1,187,068 of CAKJTW010000084.1, forward strand.
GAGTTCATTTTTTCCTTTAAAGTGTTTGTTGCTTTGATGTTATCATATACATTTTCAGTTATAGCACAGTTCCTAGTATTTTGTGATTTTAGTTTAAAATTTAGATTTGCATCACTTAAAAGAGCGAAGCATCTAACAACAGATTAGGAAGATCCTACAGGGAGAAGCAGAGGAATTTCCCTACCACTCTCCATCCCCAGGTCCCAAGGCTGTGAGACTGGGAGATGGTGGCGGTACGGGAGGTCAGGATTAGATTCACCTGTGGGGTCACATGGAAAGACTTGCTATCGGCATCTGGAGAGGACATGCCAAGGGTCAGAGATGAAAGCCTGGAAGGCACCACTTTTTCTGTTCTTCTGACTGTGCACAGGGACACTATTCATCAACAGCATTTCTCTAACGCTATCCCTAATCCTTTAAGGATCATCTCACATGGTCCAAATTGTGCGGAGTTCTGTCCAAACGCAGCATGAAGACCACACTTTCCGAAGACCACACTTTCCAAAGGCCCCACTTGGAAAAGAAGGGACCTGACACCCAGAGGTACAAAGTGGTATGAAAAGAAGAACAAGATGTTAACTGGGCCAGGGTAGACCCATCCGGGACCATCTGTGTTTAGCGCATGTCCTCTTAAACAAACCTCTTCTCGAGAACGATTGTATTCAAAAAGGCTTGAGACTTCTGTGGCAATCCAGTGGTTAAAGCTCCGAGTTCCCAATACAGGTTTTGATCCCTGGTGGGGGAACTAAAATTCCAGAGCACAGGCAAAATAATAATAACAATAATTTAAATGACCTTAAAACATAAATAAAAATAAAAATAAAAAACTTACCTTTTCTCAGCTGCCCTAAGATGCTTAGTCCTTCCAAGGAAGCAAGACCACATTGGGGTGAGGCCCCCACTTCATCCAGAGACTAGCACCACACCATAGCCCTTGCCTAGCACTCTAGGATGGCCTCTGTCTCGGAGTTCACCTGCATCTATTCAGCCTTCATTCTACACAGTGAGGCTCAAGGAGGACAAGATCAACGCCTTCATTAAAGCAGCTGGTGTAAACATTGGCTCTTTCTGGGCAGGTTGGTTTGCATAGGCTCTGGCCAGTGTCAACACTGGGAGCCTCATCTGCCATGTGGGGGCTGCTGGACCTGCCCCCCACCGCCCAGCTGCTGGTGGTCTCTCAGCAGGATTCTGGACCCCTCTACCACTGCTGTCCCAGCGGAGGAGAACACAGAAGTAAAGAAAGATGGGTGGGAGGTGGAAGGGGGATTCAGGATGGGGAACACGTGTACATCCATAGCGGATTCATGTTGATGTATGGCAAAACCAATACAATATTGTAAAGTAAAATAAAGTAAAAGAAAAAAAAAAGAAAGAAGAATCTCAAGAGTCTGATGATGACACGAGCTTTGGTCTTTTTGACTAAACCTTTCAAATAACACATTCAATAGAAAGCTAAGCATGTTGCTGCAAATGGCTTGTATGTGAAATCTACAAAATGATATAAATGAACTTATTTACAAAACCGAAATGGAATCATACATGTAGAAAACTAACTTAACACACACGTACCAGGGGGAAAGGAAGGGTAGAATGAATTGGAAGATTGGGATTGACATAATCACACTATTACATATTAGTTAACTATATATAAAATAGATAACTATAGATAACAAATAAGCACCTAGGGTATAGCGCAGGAAACTCTGCTCAATACTCTGTAATGACCTATAGGGAAAAGAAGTTAAAAAGAGTGGCTATATGTATGTGTATATGATTCAGTTTGCTGTACACCAGAAACTAACACACCATTATAAAGCAACCACACTTCAATAAAAAATAATCAGAACAAACAAACAGAAGACTGAGCTCTTTGCTGCTATTGGTCTTACTAATAATAAATAAATAAGCTTACTCAGAATTCCTACCAGCAAATTTCTGTTTATATATTATTGGTCAGTAGGAACGTCTCTCACTACCAGAGAGGATGGAAATGCCAGTTTTTAGATGGACACTTTGGCACCCATAATCCAATTACCATTCTCTTCATAAAGAAAGAAGGAGAGACACACTGGATGAAAAATAACAGTCTCTGTTATTTATGGGGAAGAATTTGACAAACATGATTCAGATAAAATGGGAAATTTCTAAATAATAAAATATTGATTAGAATATCAGTTACTGACTTCATTACTTCATAGGGTTATCGTGAGCATTAAATGAGGAAAGGCTCAAGAATTCTTAGCCATGATTTTTATATTTAAATTGAATGAGGTAACGCCTGTAAAGTGCTGGACAGAGCAAAGTCTTGGGAAATATTAGCCATGATTCTTTGCTGTTACAAAAACATTTCATTCTCTGTGATTCTTTATTTCTGCTTCATAAATGATATGAATACAATTCTATGCAGAGGTTTTTATTTCCTATGCATATACATGAGGATCATAAGTTTAACCTTAAGGGAGATGGCAGTGCTTTCTAATCACGTTGCATAAAACATCACTTATGAAGAATGTTTTGAGAAGCTGTAGCAGATGATATTATTTATCTACCATACTGGAATGCTCTATTTTGTAACAGGTTGATTCATGAAGGTTTGTTGGAGTCAGGCTTGCTATAATGAACATCCAATGTTTGTGAGACTATTTGAGTATACTTGGTTAATAGCAACTGTCATATTCTGAATGACACAACAAGAATAATGAATATAAAAGAAAGAGTATTTTCAAAAACTGCATAAACCAATACAGTTCTGTAAAGCAATTATTCTTCAATTAAAAAATAAATTTAAAATAAACTGCAGTGACTTAGACTTATAGGCTCATTGAATTTTAAAGCTGGGAAGATTTTAAAAGGGAAACTGAGACTGGGAGTGTGTAGAGTGAATAAGGGGATTGCAGAAGTTCACATATAGGTAATAAAATCTATTATATCTTGTCTCATGAAGTCATATCAAGTAGAACATAGAAAATCCCCTTTACAAGAGATAGTGGTTATGCTTTATTTTTCTAATGTGATCAGAATTATAACAGTTTAGTTGTGATCTCCACTACAGCAGTGAAAATATATAGTTTTTGTTGGTGAATTGATAAAAATAATGATATGAGATCAATAGCTAGGATAAAAGGCTGATTTTGTATTTTTGTCTTATCTCTGACCTTGAGATTCCACTCCTTACTTTCCTTTCAACTAAACTGATAGGAGGGCTTCCCAGGTGGCTCAGAGGTTAAAGCATCTGCCTGCAATGCAGGAGACCTGGGTTCGATCCCTGGGTCAGGAAGATCCCCTGGAGAAGGAAATGGCAACCCACTCAAGTAATCTTGCCTAGAAAATCCCATGGACAGAGGAGCCTGGTGGGCTACAGTCCATGGGGTCACAAAGAGTTGGACACGATTGAGTGACTTCACTTTCACTTTCAAACTGATAGAAGAGCATTTAAGTGTGTGTGTGTGTGTTCAGTCAGTCACATCCAATTCTTCACAACACTATGGACTACAGCCTGCCAGTCTCCTCTGTCCATGGGATTTCCCAGGCAGAAATACTGGAGTTGATTGCCATTTCCGTCTCCAGGGGTTCTTCCTGACCCGGGGATTGAACTCACATCTCCTGCATTGGCAGGTAGATTCTTTCCCTTGGGCCACTTGGGAAGCCCAGAAGAATGTTTACTTTCCCTTATTTCTTGGACTTATAATCTAGAAATAAGACTCTGAGAAGTAGTGACTAAAGAATGATTTCATTGTGACTTCAATTCAGACACAATGCACTTTGCAAATGGCTGTGACACTAGCAGATAATTTAACCAACTGAAACTTTGGTTGTGTCATCCTTCAGTCAGTTCAGTTCAGTCACTCACTCATGTCCGACTCTTTGCAAACCCCATGGATTGCAATATGCCAGGCTTCCCTGTCTATCACCAACTCCCGGGGCTTACTCAAACTCATGTCCATCTAGTTGGTGTTATCCTTACATGGGAATAAAAGTAGTACCCACCTCATCATGTTGCTGAGCTTTAAATGTGGTAGTATGTTCAAGAAATATTACAGAATGCACACACTGCATGCATTCATTATTATTATTATAAATAGGATTATGGGTATATTAAATGGCACCTGCCTGGAACTTACAAGAGATTTTGTTGAGTTGAAAAACAATGGATTTGCTACAGAAGTCCTCATGTTCTGGGGAAGTAGTCATCTTATTATTGTCTGATCTTTCAGACATCTTACCGACTTCAGGCACAATTTCTCTCTCAAATCTGTTTTTATGTGGAGAGTCTCAATATATGAGTGATATTAGTAAAACATACTCTCATGGCATCTATAAGAGTACAACTTCAGAGGACCACTTTAGCCTGCAGATCACTGATAAAAACAGCTGGAGCTAACATCTGTGCCTTACAAATCTTTTCAAGTCATAACAAAACTGGCCTGATTTCATAGCCACAGTATGAATTTCAACACTAGTATAGGAAAAGATGCCTGGGAAAACTGATAATGCTGGGCACCTAAGATAAAGGTCTTGTCCTTCAGTTCCACATTGAGACGCACCGATGACTGGACATAAAATGTGCACTTGACACTTTCCTAAGTGAGCATGGATTTCACAGTTCCAGATTGATTGTAATTTGGAGAATTCATGAGCTTTTAATGATTTTCACCACTTTCAAATCACGAGTTAAGAGTATGTTTGAAATTGATCACTCTGATTTATAGTCATAAAGGTACAAGGATAAGACAGAAGACATAAGTCAGGACTCTTTCTAAAATGTATTTTGTCTCTAGTTTCTTTGGCCAACATGTAATTGTTAATGAACTCTTCTGCCAGTTGCAAGTCACAGGTCCCGTGACAGATTTTCCTATATGACTCTCATTAGATGCTTTGGAATCCTGGGGTAGAAAGAAATTATGTAAATATAAGTTTTTATTACTGTTTTGTTTTTATTACTTTTCTCCTCTGGTTTTTATTGCCTCATATAATACAGGTAAATATGGCGATCCCACATGGAGATGGGGGTTTTTCATGCCTCTGCTCTCATGGTTTGCATTCAATCCATGTTAATTTAATTATCCATGATTTCTTAGGCAAAGAGAAGAATGTAGACTCCATGCTGTCTGCAACTACTTCAGTCATTCCTTTACTGCCCGTGACACCACGTGAGACCTGCAGATGCTAAAGGATCTCTCCCTGCACCAGCTCAAACAAAAAATGTTAACCATATGCAACTTCAACCTGTTTATCCTTAAGCAATGCAAAGCCATGCAGCGATACAGACGGGCAGTGGGGGAGAGCATAGAGCTGACACTTCACACACGGTTGTTTTGTGAAACAGAAGAGCTCAGAATCACAAGAATTTAGGGCAGAAATAGTTGAGTTGGGCTCTTTCTTCCAACTTTTCTCACTGATAAAGACAAGGGCTCCTCAGAAATTCTGTTCATCCGAGTAGAATTGATGAAGAGTTACTTAAGTATTAGCTCCTGGAGTTCAGAAGTTGTTAAGAACTGAGATATTCACCAGGAAAAAAAATACGGAGTTTTAATTAATGTTAGCTCATCTTGTTTAATTTGAATGATAATTTTCTGTAGTATCTTATTTTTGGTGTAGATATTTTCAAACCTCTCTTCAACTTGGCAGCTAAAATTTCTTTATACTTTCTAAAACAACCCCAGGAGACTATTAAATATAAAAATGTAAAGGGCACTGGGAAATATAAATCAGGAAATAGAAAAAAAAGATTCAAAATGGCATTTGAATATAAGTTACAATTTCAGTCTCTTTTTCTTTGAAATAAGCTTACTTATTCACTTATTTAATGTTTCTCCTTCCATGAACTGTAAAACAATATGATCACACTAAAGAGTATTTTGGAAAAAGAAAACAATGTTCCATCAATCCAACATATTATTTCATTTATCTTTATGGCTATAGACATCTTACATATTCTCTTTAAGACGTTGTTGCTCTGAAAATTTCTTATTATTAATACATCTGTTGCCTGAGAAACTCAAACATATCTGGCAAGACAACCTTGGAGAAGTCTTTCTAAACATTCTGACCAAATAATCATACAAATATTAAAGACAGTAAGTTAGGTCTTAGTTCTACATTTTAGACAAAAGAGATTGGACATTTTCTAGTCAAGTTCAGTATGTATTTGTGATCTAGTTTCAGTTATCCCACATGCTCTCATCCCTTATAAATTATGGTGTGTGGGTGCCAAACTGAATCTAAATTAAATAAACCTCTGCCCTAGAAACAACTTTGTCAGTCAGCACTATTAATTCATCTTTAATGACTCAAACTGGAGAAGGCAATGGCACCCCACTCCAGTACTCCTGCCTGGAAAATCCCATGGGCGGAGGAGCCTGGTAGGCTGCAGTCCATGGAGTCGCGAAGAGTCGGACATGACTGAGCGACTTCACTTTCACTTTTCACTTTCAAGCATTGGAGAAGGCAATGGCAACCCACTCCAGTGTGCAGAGTACTGACCAGAACTAAAGTCAAATTTGTAGTTAGCAATGTACAAAAAAGATTATACATGATGGCCAAATGGAGTTCAACCCAGGAATGCAAGTTTGGCATAGCATCTGAAAATCAACCAGGGTAACACATCATGTTCATAGAATATAAAACAAAAATCAACACAATTATCACAATGCATGCGAGTGTGCATGCTCAGTTGGTAAGTTGTGGGTCACTTTAGTGACCCCATGAACCATAGCCTGCCAAGCTCCTCCATCCACAAGATTTCCCAGGCAAGAATACTGGAATGGGTTGCCATTGCCTTCTCCAGATTACCTCAGTAGATCCAGTCAGTCAGTTCAGTTGCTCAGTCGTGTTTGACTCTTCGCAACCCCATGGACTGCAGCATGCCAGGCTTCCTGTCCATCACCATCTCCCAGAGCTTGCTTAAACTCATGTCCTTTGAGACAGTGATGCCATCCAACCATCTCATCTTCTGTCGTCCCCTTCTCCTTCTGCCTTCAATCTTTTCCAGCATCAGGGTTTTTTCTAATGAGTCAGTTCTTCACATCAGGTAGCCAAGTATTGGAGTTTCAGCTTTAGCATCAGTCCTTCCAATGAACACCCAGGACTGATTTCCTTTAGAATGGACTGGTTGGTCCTCCTTGCAGTCCAAGGGACTCTCAAGAGTCTTCCCCAACACCACAGTTCAAAGGCATCAATTCTTTGGTGCTCAGCTTTCTTTATAGTCCAACTCTCACATCCGAGGTCAGGGCAGTGGCCGGGAGGAGACACCCTGCGTCTGGAGGCCAGGGGGTGGCAGCTGGGAGGAGCCACCTTGTGCCCGAGGTCAGGGGCAGCTGGAAGGAGACACCCTGCTTCTGAGGCCAGAGGCAGTGACCCTGAGGAGCCACCTGGAGCCCAAGCTTAAGGCCAAGGGCAGCAGCTGGGAGGAGCCACCTGAGGAGCAGTGGTTGCGCAGGGGCCTAGAGGAGCTATCCCACATTGAAGGTCAGGAACGGCAGTGGTAAGGAGATACCCTTTGTCCAAAGTAAGGAGCAGCCGTGAAGAGATACCCCACGCCCAAGGTAAGAGAAACCCAAGTAAGATGGTAGGTGTTTCAAGAGGGCATCAGAGGCCAGACACACTGAAACCATACTCACAGAAAACTAGTCAATCTAATCACACTAGGACCAAAGCCTTGTCTAACTCAATGAAACCAAGCCATGCCTGCGGGGCAACCCAAAACGGGCGGGCATGGTGGAGAGGGCTGACAGAACGTGGTCTACTGGAGAAGGGAATGGCAAGCCATTTCAGTATTCTTGCCTTGAGAACCCCATGAACAGTATGAAAAGGCAAAATGATAGGATACCAAAGAGGAACTCCCCAGGTCATTAGGTGCCCAATATACTACTGGAAATCAGTGGAGAAATAACTCCAGAAAGAATGAAGGGATGGAGCCAAAGCAAAAACAATACCCAGCTGTGCATGTGATAGTGATAGAAGCAAGATCCGATGCTGTAAAGAGCAATATTGCATAGGAACCTGGAATGTCAGGTCCATGAATCAAGGCAAATTGGAAGTGGTCAAACAAGAGATGGCAAGGGTGAATGTTGACATTCTAGGAATCAGCAAACTAAAATGGACTGGAATGGATGGATTTAACTCAGATGACCATTATATCTACTACTGCGGGCAGGAATCCCTCAGAAGAAATGGAGTAGCCATCATGGTCAACAAAAGAGTCCAAAATGCAGTACTTGGAAACAATCTCAAAAGGACAGAATGATCTTTGTTCATTTCCAAGGCAAACCATTCAATATCACAGTTATCCAAGTCTATGCCCCAACCAGTAATGCTGAAGAAGCTGAAGTTGAATGGTTTTATGAAGACCCACAAGATCCTTTAGAACTAACACCCAAAAAAGATGTCCTTTTCATTATAGGTGACTGGAATGCTAAAGTAGGAAGTCAAGAAACACCTGGAGTAACAGGCAAATTTGGGCTTGGAATGCGGAATGAAGCAGGGCAAAGACTAATAGAGTTTTGCCAAGAAAATGCACTGGTCATAGCAAACACCGTCTTCCAACAGCACAAGAGAAGACTACACACGGACATCACCAGATGGTCAACACCGAAATCAGATTGATTGTATTCTGTGCAGCCAAAGATGGAGAAGCTGTATACAGTCAACAAAAACAAGACCGGGAGCTGACTGTGGCTCAGATCATGAACTCCTTATTACCAAATTCAGACTCAAATTGAAGAAAGTAGGGAAAACTGCTAGACCATTCAGGTATGACCGAAATCAAATCCCTTATGATTATACAGTGGAAGTGAGAAATAGATTTAAGGGCCTAGATCTGATAGATAGAGTGCCTGATGAATTATGGAATGAGGTTCGTAACATTGTACAGGAGACAGGGATCAAGACCATCCCCATGGAAAAGAAATGCAAAAAGCAAAATGGCTGTCTGGGAGGCCTTACAAATAGCTGTGAAAAGAAGAGAGGCAAAAAGCAAAGGAGAAAAGTAAAGATATAAGCATCTGAATGCAGAGTTCCAAAGAATAGCAAGAAGAGATAAGAAAGCCTTCTTCAGCGATCAGTGCAAAGAAATAGAGGAAAAGAACAGAATGGGAAAGACTAGAGATCTCTTCAAGAAAATCAGAGACACCAAGGGAACATTTCATGCAAAGATGGGCTTGATAAAGGACAGAAATTGTCTGGACCAACAGAAGCAGAAAATATTAAGAAGAGGTGGCAAGAATACACAGAAGAACTGTACAAAAATGATCTTCATGACCCAGATAATCATGATGATGTGATCACTCATCTAGAGCCAGACATCATGGAATGAGGGGGTGAAGTGGGCCTTAGAAAGTATCACTACGAACAAAGCTAGTGGAGGAGATGGAATTCCAGTAGAGCTGTTTCAGATCCTGAAAGATGATGCTGTGAAAGTGCTGCACTCAATATGCCAGCAAATTTGGAAAACTCAGCAGTGGCTGCAGGACTGGAAAAGGTCAGTTTTCATTCCAATCTCAAAGAAAGGCAATGCCAAAGAATGCTCAGACTACCACACAGTTGCACTCATCTCACATGCTAGTAAAGTCATGCTCAAAATTCTGCAAGCCAGGCATCAGCAACACGTGAACCGTGAGCTCCTGATGTTCAAACTGGTTTTAGAAAAGGCAGAGGAACCAGAGATCAAATTGCCAACATCCACTTGATCATGGTAAAAGCAAGAGAGTTCCAGAAAACATCTATTTCTGCTTTATTGACTATGCCAAAGCCTTTGACTGTGTGGATCACAATAAATTGTGGAAAATTCTGAAAAAGTTGGGAATACCAGACCACCTAACCTGCCTCTTGAGAAATCTATATGCAGGTCAGGAAGCAACAGTTAGAACTGGACATGGAACAACAGACTAGTTGCAAATAGGAAAAGGAGTGTGTCAAGGCTGTATATTGTCACCCTGCTTCTTTAACTTCTATGCAGAGTACATCATGAGAAATGCTGGACTGCAAGGAACACAAGCTGGAATCAAGATTGCCGGGAGAAATATCAATAACCTCAGATATGCAGATGACACTACCCTTATGGCAGAAAGTGAAAAGGAGCTAAATAGCCTCTTGATAAAAGTGAAAGAGGAGAGTGAAAAAGTTGGCTTAAAGCTCAACAATCAGAAAATGAAGATCATGGCATCCAGTCCCATCACTTCATGGGAAATAGATGGGGAAACAGGGGAAACAGTGTCAGACTTTATTTCTTTGGGCTCCAAAATTACTGCAGATGATGACTGGAGTCATGAAATTAAAAGACGCTTGCTCCTTGGAAGGAAAGTTATGACCAACCTAGATAGTATATTCAAAGGCAGAGACATTACTTTGCCGACTAAGGTCCATCTATTCAAGGCTATGGTTTTTCCAGTGGTCACGTATAGATGTGCGAGTTGGACTGTGAGGAAGGCAGAGCACTGCAGAATTGATGCTTTTGAACTGTGGTGTTGGAGTAGACTCTTGAGAGTCTCTTGGACTCCAAGGAAATCCAACCAGTCCATTCTGAAGATCAGCCCTGGGATTTCTTTGGAAGGAATGATGCTATAGCTGAAACTCCAGCACTTTGGCCACCTCATGTGAAGAGTTGACTCATTGGAAAAGACTCTGATGCTGGGAGGGATTGGGGGCAGGAGGAGAAGGGGACGACAGAGGATAGATGGCTGGATGGCATCACGGACTCGATGGACGTGAGTCTGAGTGAACTCCGAGAGATGGTGATGAACAAGGAGGCCTGGCATGCTGCTATTCATGGGGTTGCAGAGAGTAGGACACAACTGAGTGACTGAACTGAACTTACATCCATACATGACTATTGGATCAAGGAAAGCATTTAAAAATCCAACACCCTTTCATGATAAAAAACCCTCAACCAATGGCAATAGAAAAGAACTTCTTCAACCTGATTTAAAACAAACATCCAGGAAAAAATGCACAGCTACTATACCTCTGGTAAATGACAATATGTCTTTCTCTAAAATTAAGAATAAGAATTAAGAATAAGACGAGGATGTTTGCTAAGTCACTTCAGTCATTTCCAACTCTCATAGATGGCAGCCCACCAGGGATTCTCAAGGCAAGAACACTGGAGTGGGTTGCCCTTTCCTTCTCCAAAATAATAAAATACTTAGGAATAAATTTAATTAAAGTGCAAGATGCAAGATGTGTTCTCTGAAAACTGAAAAGTATTGTTGAAAGAAATGAAAGCAGACCTCAATAAGTGGAAAGAAAACCTACCTTTGTGTATTGGCAGACTTAATATTAAGATGGCAACACTCCCCCAACCGATCTACATATTCTACACACTCTTCCTCAAAATCTCAGCTGTGTTTTCTGCAGTATTTAAGAAGTGGATCTTAAAGATTCATATGAAAGCTAAGGGTCCCACACAATTTTGAAAATGGAAGAATCACACTTGCTAATTTCAAAAATTACTCCTGAGCTATAGTAACCAAGACACTGTAGTACTGGCTTAAGAATAGACATATAGATCATTGAAATGAAACTGAGAGCCCAGAAATAAACCCTGATTACAAAAAGACTGGCATAGACATTTCTTCAAAGAAGACATACGAGTGGCCAATAAAAACATGAAGAGATGCTCAACACTACTACTTATTGTTGCTGCTGCTGCTGCTAAGTGGCTTCAGTCGTGTCCGACTCTGTGCGACCCCATAGATGGTAGCCCACCAGACTCCCCTGTCCCTGGGATTCTCCAGGCAAGAACACTGGAGTGGGTTGCCGTTTCCTTCAGTGCATGAAAGTGAAAAGTGAAAGTGAAGTCGCTCAGTCGTGTCCGACTCTTTCGCGACCCCATGGACTGCAGCCTACCAGGCTCCTCCATCCATGGAGTTTTCCAGGCAAGAGTACTGGAGTGGGGTGTCATTGACTACTCATTAGGGAAATGCAAATAAAAACCGTAATGGGATACCACTTCACATCCATGAGAATTGTTTTAAGAAGGACAATAAAAAGTGTTGGTGAGATTGTGAAGAAATTGGAGCTCTTCTATATGACCGGTATTGTAAAATAGTGCAGCTATTTTTGAAAACTATTTGGCATTTTCTTAATATTTTTAATCTTACAGATTGCCATTTCACTTCTTGGAATATACCCCAGAGAAATGGACACTTAGGTCTACAGAAATACATGGATGTTCTTAAAAGCATTATTTAAAATAAACAAAAAATAAAGAACCCAAATGTATGTATGGAGTTCCTTTTGAGATGATTACCATGTTCTAGATGAAGAGTGTGATGACTACACCTCTCTGAATATACTTCAACTCCCTGAAAAGTATACTTTAACAGGGCATATTTTATTTTGTGTGAATTATATCTCAAAACAAACAACAAAAGCACCAGCAATAAGTTTTCCCTTGTTTTTACCTGTGTCCTTCTATTTTATTTTTGCCAACAGTTTTTAATTTTTTAAATTTTTTTAGTCTGTGGAGTCCTGGGGAAATCTCCAGTGAGTACTCCTTTAGAACAGTGTAGCATCCTCCTGTGAATTCATTCCCAAGAGCCACCAGTTTCATTTGGCTTCTGAAATTTATCAAGGCGACTTGTCAGTGTTATTGCTTATCCTGCTTAATCACAGAGCTAAGGACAAGCAGATTTGCCATATTAGCATTGCTAAATTTTTTAGAACAATCTGTGGTCAGTCAGAGGAAAAAAAAAAAAAACAACTCCAAGAGATCTTTTTCTTTCTGATGGCAAGATCTTAGCACAAACTCTTCAGTGCCCCGAATCTCAGTGAGCATAGGCCAGGCTGACCGAAGCAGGACAGAGGTTCCATGGGGGACTTGATATCATACAGTATTGTATAATCTGGTGGTAACTACTCCTGGGTCCACACAGGGTCTTTCAGCTAGGCAACTCAAAGCAGTCTCTTATCAGAATGCTTATTTAACTTATTTTAATATGGCTTTTCAGAACTAAAGTGATTGATATTTATGAAGCTAAAAACATTAACTAAAAGCCTCATAATACAAAAGATCCTGTTATTTTACAGAATGAGAAAGAGACTTCTTCATAGAGCCAAAGTAAAACATTTCCCTGATGATCTGCATTAGCTTGAATTCAATAATTGACCAGTCATTTGTACTGTAATCATGAAAATACAGAACTCTCTCATTATTGTCACTGCTTGTAAATAAATGTTTATGAGGAACTGCTCTGTTAGAGATTATTAATCAAAACAAAATATTCTCAGATTTGTTATTTCTCAGTAAGGAAGTCTTAGAAAAAATATCAAAAAATGTTTAAAATCAAAATCACAGCTATAGATCAGAGATGGTTGTCCGACCATACTATCTCCTCTCTCTCTAGGTCATATCTAAGAAAGATAACAAAGGGATGAAATAGACTCATAAGAGCAGAGATAAAAGGAGAAAAGATAGCCATAGAGGAGGGATCTTAATATGTTTGGGAACATATCAATCAATGGGGTTATGAGCATGGAAAAAGCTAAAAACATAAAGGTCTTGAACAGTAACAAGTGAACTGACTTGCATTTCAGAAACTCTCGGGACTTGAGAGTTGGAGTTTCCAGTCTACTGCAGGGCATGGCTAAAGGCTATACTGGAAGTCAGGGGTGGTTAAAAGTATATTAATTTTTAATAGTGTCAGATCCCAGGAGGGATCCCTGAGGACAGTCAGCATCCTTCACCCTCAGACCAGGTGAAAGACTGTGAGCTATTCTCTGAAAAAGGGGAAGCGGAGCCTCTGGACTCAAGAATATTGTTAGCAAGTCAACAATTTTGTCTAATGACATAAAATGTCCAAACACACTTTGCTACATGAATCTTAAGTATGAACAGAAACTGAGATAAGTGTAAGTCCATTTCTTATAATATATGAAAGAGAAATTTTAAAAATAAAACAAAAAATAAATTTAAAAGTAATAGAATTCTGAGAAGAGAAGAAAATACTGCAAATCAACCAACTAACCAGCCAACCACCATCACCATCACCACAACCGCACCACTACCACAACCACCATCACCATTACCACTCCATAATTAAAAATAAAAATAAAGGTGCCCAATGAATATCTTTAGACTCAAAAGGAGAGGGCTTCGGCATTGGGAGATTGTGTTCACCTATGGCTGATTTGTGTCAATGTATGGCAAAACAAATACAGTATTGTAATTTAAAATAAATAAAAATATATATTGTCAAAAAAATAAAATAAAATTCTGTGGGAAGATCTATCACCCCCCATCTTAAAAAAAAAAAAAAAGGAGAATAATGAAGTAGCTATAAAAAAGGTGAAATATATCCCGAAGAAGAGTAAAAGATAAAACAAAAGAATCTTCAAAAGCAGGTTGTAAAGATTGAGTGTGAAAATATATTTGCATCAATCCAAAAGTCTAAAACATCTAGAAAAGGAAGGCAGAAAAAGCAGAATAATTAAGGAAAAGACAGTTTCTCTGCCCTGAAGAACATGAGATTCGAGATTCAAGGCATTCAACACAACAGATAGAAATGAAATCACTGTATCAGGCTAAGCAATGGAAATAGCAGAGCCCCAAGGATGGAAAGACTTCAAATCCTTTGCACAGACACATAATTTTCAATCCAGAATTCTCTATTCAATCAAATCACCAGTCAAGAGCTTGAGCATGGTTATTCCATTTTTCATGCATCTCCTGTGTATCTTGATAAAAAGATTAATTAACTAGCGTTTTAAGCAAACTACAAGAGGATATGCTTTGGCAGAACCAAGAAATCATTGAAGAAAAGGAAGACATAGGATCCAGGAAAAAAAATGTACATTTAACAAGAGCTGGGAAAGGAAATCCTAGGATGCTATCTGTCCCATAGTCCTGAAGAGCAAACCAGACTCAGAATGAAGAAGAAAAAGTAAAGGGTGGAGGAAGAAAATACTGAGAAAAGAAAGTGAGGCAGGGCAAAAATGATGCTTGAGCTTGAACATTTGAAAAAATATATGACTAGTTATAAATGTGTGGTGGTTCCAAAGGAGTGTGCTGTGCTGTGTTTAGTCACTCAGTTGTGTCCCTTTGTGACTCATGGACTGTAGCCTGCCAGGCCCCTCTGTCCATGGGATTCTCCAGGCAAGAATACTGGAGTGAGTTGTCATGCCCCGCCTCCAGGGAATCTTCCCAATCCAGGGATCAAACCCAGGTCTCCCAAATTGCAGGCAGATTCTTCACCATCTCTCTTCCCTGGTGGCTCAGTCAGTGAAGAGTCTGCTCGCAATGCAGGAGACCCAGGTTCAATCCCTTCATGAGGAAGATCCCTGGAGAAGGAAATGGCAACCCACTCCAGTATTCTTGCCAGGAGAATCCCATGGACAGAGGAGCCTGGGGGCCTCCAGTCCATGGGGTCACAAAGAGTCGTACATGACTGAGTAACTAACACTTTCACTTTCTTTACCGTCTGAGCCACCAGGGAAGCCCCAAAAAGGAGCAGTGGAACTTTTTGTAATGTATTTGATTCTAAAAATCTATTTAGGTAAAAGACAAAGACTAAAATAAATTCCAGAAAGGAGCAGCTATATGAGAAAGGGAATGTAATCATAATAATGATTTCACTCTGCAGAAAGTAGTAATGTGAACACTGAATTTTTTATTTAACTTTTTTTTTTTTGCTTTAATTATACTGAAATGGGAAGATTTGGCAGGTATCAGAAACTCCAAATGTGAGAGACAAAGACATGGCACCTTAGCAAATTATTTATAAAGAGACATGTGAATGTCAAGAAAAGCAGGTAAAAAGGAGAGAATGATCTTTCAGGAAGAACCGGGGAGAGGTATAGCAAGTTTCTGCTTGTTTTTATTGAAACTCATTTAGTATTATTATTGGATTAAAATTTATGACAGTATCAGCATCATCTTTCAGGATTTGAAACAGCTCAACTGGAATTCCATCTCCTCCACTAGCTTTGTTCATAGCGATGCTTTCCAAGGCTCACTTGACTTCACATTCCAGGATATCTGGCTCTAGAATAGTGATCACACCATCATGATTATATGGGTCGTGAAGATCTTTTTGTACAGTTCTGTGTATTCTTGCCACTTCTTCTTAATATCTTCTACTTTTGTTAGTTCCAGAACATTTCTGTCCTTTATCAAGCCCATCTTTGCATGAAATGTTCCTTGGTGTCTCTGATTTTCTTGACGAAATCTCTAGTCTTTCCCATTCTGTTCTTTTCCTCTATTTCTTTGCACTGATCGCTGAAGAAGGCTTTCTTATCTCTTCTTGCTATTCTCTGGAACTCTGCATTCAGATGCTTATATCTTTCCTTTTCTCCTTTGCTTTTCATCTCTCTTCTTTCACAGCTATTTGTAAGGCCTCCCAGACAGCCATTTTGCTTTTTGCATTTCTTTTCCATGGGGATGGTCTTGATCCCTGTCTCCTGTACAATGTTACGAACCTCATTCCATAGTTCATCAGGCACTCTGTCTATCAGATCTAGGCCCTTAAATCTATTTCTCACTTCCACTGTATAATCATAAGGGATTTGATTTCGGTCATACCTGAATGGTCTAGCAGTTTTCCCTACTTTCTTCAATTTGAGTCTGAATTTGGTAATAAGGAGTTCATGATCTGAGCCACAGTCAGCTCCCGGTCTTGTTTTTGTTGACTGTATACAGCTTCTCCATCTTTGGCTGCACAGAATACAATCAATCTGATTTCGGTGTTGACCATCTGGTGATGTCCATGTGTAGTCTTCTCTTGTGCTGTTGGAAGAGGGTGTTTGCTATGACCAGTGCATTTTCTTGGCAAAACTCTATTAGTCTTTGCCCTGCTTCATTCTGTATTCCAAGCCCAAATTTGCCTGTTACTCCAGGTGTTTCTTGACTTCCTACTTTAGCATTCCAGTCCCCTATAATGAAAAGGACATCTTTTTTGGGTGTTAGTTCTAAAAGATCTTGTAGGTCTTCATAAAACCGTTCAACTTCAGCTTCTTCAGCATTACTGGTTGGGGCATAGACTTGGATAACTGTGGTTTTGAGTGGTTTGTCTTGGAGATGAACAGAGATCATTCTGTCATTTTTGAGATTGTTTCCAAGTACTGCATTTTGGACTCTTTTGTTGACCATGATGGCTACTCCATTTCTTCTGAGGGATTCCTGCCCGCAGTAGTAGATATAATGGTCATCTGAGTTAAATTCACCCATTCCAGTCCATTTTAGTTTAGTAATACTCAAAATTCTCCAAGCCAGGCTTCAGCAATACATGGACCATGAACTCCCTGACGTTCAAGCTGGTTTTAGAAAAGGCTGAGGAACCAGAGATCAAATTGCCAACATCCACTGGATCATGGAAAAAGCAAGAGGGTTCCAGAAAAACATCTATTTCTGCTTTATTGACTATGCCAAAGCCTTTGACTGTGTGGATCACAATAAACTGTGGAAAATTCTGAAAGAGTTGGGAATACCAGACCACCTGACCTGCCTCTTGAGAAATCTGTATGCAGGTTAGGAAGCAACAGTTAGAACTGGACATAGAACAATAGACTAGTTCTAAATAGGAAAAGGAGTACGTCAAGGCTGTATATTGTCACCCTGCTTTTTTAACTTCTATGCAGAGTACATCATGAGAAATGCTGGACTGGAAGAAACACAAGCTGGAATCAAGATTGCCGGAGAAATATCAATAACCTCAGATATGCAGATGACACCACCTTTATGGCAGAAAGTGAAGAGGAAGTAAAAAGCCTCTTGATAAAAGTGAAAGAGGAGAGTGAAAAAGTTGGCTTAAATCTCAACAATCAGAAAATGAAGATCATGGCATCCGGTCCCATCACCTCATGGGAAATAGATGGGGAAACAGTGGAAACTGTGTCAAACTTTACTTTTGAGGCTCCAAAATCACTGCAGATGGTGACTGCAGCCATGAAATTAGAAGACGCTTACTCCTTGGAAGGAAAGTTATGACTAACCTAGATAGTATATTCAAAAGCAGAGACATTACTTTTCTGACTAAGGTTCATCTAGTCAAGGCTATGGTTTTTCCTGTGGTCATGTATGGATGTGAGAGTTGGACTGTGAAGAAGGCTGAGTGCTGAAGAATTGATGCTTTTGAACTGTGGTGTTGGAGAAGACTCTTGAGAGTCCCTTGGACTGCAAGGAGATCCAGCCCATCCATTCTGAAAGCCCTGGGATTTCTTTGGAAGGAATGATGCTGAAGCTGAGACTCCAGTACTTTGGCCACCTCATACGAAGAGTTGACTCATTGGAAAAGACTCTGATGCTGGGAGGGATTGGCGGCAGGAGGAGAAGGGGATGACCAAGGATGAGATGGCTGGATGACATCAGGGACTCGATGAACGTGAGTCTGAGTGAATTCCGGGAGATGGTGTTGAATAAGGAGGCCTGGTGTGCTGCGATTCATGGGGTCGCAAAGAGTTGGACACGACTGAGTGACTGAACTGAGCTGACCATATGAATAGATTTTTTTTGAAACTGAAAAATGGGCATAAAAGTCTAAAAATATCATCAAGAAAATTTTAATTTGTGAAACTATAAATAATTAAATTTAAAAATTAACAACTTACACAGATTTTTATCTCAAGCCTGATTATACCAATTTTTTTTTTTTTGGACTGCACTCCAGTGCATGGGCTTTCTCTAGTTGCAGCATGCAGGGGCTTCTTGTTGGGAAATACTCAGCAGTTGTGGAGCAAGGGCACTCCAGTTCCATGGTATGTGGGATCTTCATTCCCCAACCAGGGATCTAGCCTGCATTGGACGGTGGATTCTTAACCACTGGCCCATCAGGGAAGTCCCTGACCATATCCTTTAATCTGATATGTGATGAACAGTCTGATTATCCTGGCCACACATAACAGACTTGGGCCACATGAGAGACAGAGAAAAAAATCTATATCAATTAAAGCATGCACATGTTGACATTTTTTTTCCCCAAGCCCTACCTCTATGAGAATATTTTAAAGCCAAAGTCATGTCAAATGCTTTCAAGTACTTCCGGGGCGCCCTCCCAGGCAGTTCCTGTTGCCTGAAGACCCTCACATTCAGGGGCAACCCCTCTCCCTTGCTTACTCTGCTCCACTGACCTCTGCAGCTTCTTCAAAATGCCATGCCTGCTGCTGCCTCTGGACCTTGGCATCTGTGGTTTCCGTCTGCCTGGAACACTTTCCTTGACTATCCATGGAGCTTGCCACCTCACCTTCTCTAAGTGCCATTTTTGTGACCATCCTATTTAAAATCACAGGCCCCCCTCTCAGAGGCATCCCATCCCTCCTTTCCTGCTTTATTTTCTTGAAAACATTTACTATTACTTTATTCAATTTTAATCTTTGTTGTTGCTATTTGTCCATCTATTTCAACTGAAAATGTATGCTCCAATAGAGACATGGGCATAGGGAACAAAACGTACAGACACCAAGAGGAGGGGGAAAGGGAAGTGGGTTGAATTGGCAGACTAGGAATGATACATCTATACTGCCTGCCTTCCTGCTAAGTTGCCTCAGTCAGGTCTGCTTTAAGGAACCCAGCTACCAGGCTCCTCTGTCAGCAGGATTCTCCAGGGAAGAGCACTGGAGTATGTTGCAGTGTCCTCCTCCAGGGGATTTTCCCAACCTAGGGATCAAACCTGCATCTCTTTAAGTCTCCTGCATTGTCAGGCGGGTTCTTTACAACTAGCACCACCTGGGAAATCCTGTATATACACTACTATGTATCAGATAAATAATTAATTACTACCTACTGTATAGCACTGGGGACCCTACAAAATGCTCTGTAGTGATCCAAATGGGAAGGGAAATCCAAAAAGAGGGATGCAGGTATATTGGGGCTTCCCTGGTAGCTCAGATGGCAGAGGATCTGCCTGCAGTGTGGGAGACCCAGGTTCCTTCTCCCTTGGCAAAGGAAATGGCTACCCACCCAGTATTCTTGACTGGAGAATCCTCATGGACAAAGGAACCAAGCAGGCTACAGTCCTTGAGTTGCAGCGTCTGGACATGAGAGAAGCAACTTAGCATGCAGGCATGTATACGTATAGCTGATTCACTTTTATGTACAACAGAAACTAATACAACAGTATAAAGCAACTATATTCCAATAAAAACTTAAAAATAAAATAAAATAAATAAAATGTATGCTCCATATGGAGAGGTATTTTTTAAATCTGTTTCATTAAGTGTTATGTCCCTAGAACAGTGCCTGTCACATTATAGTAGACACTCTGTACAGATCTGTTGAATAAATGATGATAAATTTTCTCTTTTCTATCAAAGAAGCAGTAGCAAAGCTACCACCCAAAGTTTCTGTTTGGCCTCTATTCAGTTTCATATGAAGAGATTTGTGTTTGCTTGTCTGAAGAAATTGAAGAGAAAGATATGGAATGTTGCATGAATCTGTCCTTATAAAAGCTTTCATAAAAAGGCTTCAGTTAAAAAATGAAATTGACAAGTGATTAGTCTACATTATTTTTTTTACTTTACATCATTTTTCCCCTTTTTTGAGAAAGACATTGTGAAACTGGTTAAGACACTTCAGATTTGGCAAATATATCTAACAGTAATCACTATACATATGCTACTATTTTCTACCTTTCTTCTTAAGATAAAGTGCTGGCAATTTTGATGCATTCTTTCACATAAACCAATTGTATAGTTTAAGATATACACAAAATACTGAATCTTAGTACAACAGTAAGCTTTCTAATTAAAAGTCTCCCCATTAACATTCATTTACTGTTTCTTTTTTCTTGTTATAGTTAAAATCTATGATGTACAACTTATTTTACCCCTTAATATATCATGAAAGTGAGGTCTCTCAGTCGTGTCCGACTCTTTGCAACCCCATGGACTGTACCCTACCAGGCTCCTCTGTCCATGGGATTTTCCAGGCAATAGTACTGGAGTGGATTACCATTTACTTCTCCAGGGATCTTCCCAAACCAGGGATTGAACTCTGGTCTCCCGCATTGTAGACAGACAATTTACCGTCTGAGCCAACTGGTTTAATAAATACTAGACAAAAACAGTGACACTTCTTTATGGGGATTTAACAAATATTAAATTGATGATGTTAATATGGTTTTTCTAGTAACTTAATAGGCTATACCACTTCAAATATAATAGTTCAATAACACAGCACAACAAAAAAAGTCATAGAGTTGGTAAGGACATGTTATATCCCATACCTGGAAGTCCTGGGAAGAGCCCTCGTGGTTGAATCAGAAATGTGCTTAGAACCTAGATTCCTTCCATCTTTCTGCTCTATGATTCTGAGCATAAAATGCTTTTCTCTTTAAGATAACAGATTCAAACCTAAGTATACTAACTACGGAGAAGGCAATGGCACCCCACTCCAGTACTCTTGCCTGGAAAATCCCAGGGTCAGAGGAGCCTGGTAGGCTGCAGCCCATGGGGTCGCTAAGAGTCAGGCATGACTGAGCGACTTCACTTTCACTTTTCAGTTTCATGCATTGGAGAATGAAATGGCAACCCACTCCAGTATTGTTGCCTGGAGAATCCCAGGAACAGAGGAGCCTAATGGGTGGATGTCTATGGGGTCGTGCAGAGTCGGACACGACTGAGTGACTTCACTTTCACTATACTAACTACTGGACTTCCCAGGTGATGCTAATGGTAAAGAATCCACCTCCCAATGCAGAAGACATAAGAGATGAAGGTTTGGCCCCTGTATCAGGAAACTCCACTGGAGGAGGTCATGTCAACCCACTCCAGGAGTTATACCTGGAGAATCTCATGGACAGAGAGCCTGGTGGGCTACAGTCCATAGGGTCGCAAAGAGTCAGACACAAAAGTGACTTAGCATGCGTGCACACACATACTAACCACCTCCCTTTAACCTTTGTAAGAAAGTTCTGTCTCATGTAGTTTCCTCCTGATTAGTGTTGTCCCTGGGTAGGCGGCCCTTCCAAGCACTGATAGGTGAGCATCCCTAGATCAAAATTCACAGAGAGGCAGTTTACACAGAGGTGGGGAATATGTGTGGTAGATTTAGTCTGCTGTTGCTGCTAAGTCACTTCAGTCGTGTCTGACTCTGTGCGACTCCATAGAAGGCAGCCCACCAGGCTCCCTGTCCCTAGGATTCTCAAGGGAAGAACATTGGAGTGGGTTGCCATTTCCTCTTCCAATGCATGAAACTTAAAAGTGAAAGTGAAATCACTCAGTCGTGTCCGACTCTTAGCGACCTCATAGACTGCAGCCTACCAGGCTCCTCTGTCCCTGGGATTTTCCAGGCGAGAGTACTGGAGTCGGGTGCCATTGCCTTCTCTTAGATTTAGTCCGTCAGAGTTCAAACGCTGGACCCACTGCTCATTAGTCATGTTATCTTGAGTAATTAACTTCTTCATGTTTCAGTTTCCTTTATTTGTCAGGGAAGATAAGAGAACATGGCTCAAATATATTTTAAGTGTTTAAAACTCTGCCTGTCATATGATAAGTACTCAATAAATGTGAGCACATTGTTATTTGCCAGTTATGATAGATCTCCCAAGTTTAATATCATATTGATAATCGGCCATTATGTGAACAACACAGACAATTGTTCAGGCCCAAATCATTACTACCTCAATTATATGAAGCTTTTAGGAATTAGATTTGTCATTTGTTTAATTATTCTGGGTAGTACAATACACACTGCTATTGAATTAGCAATGAGGTTAAAACTAAGGTATAAGGATTAATAGGTATTTGGTAGACAAATAGATTGGGGTAATACTTAGAAGAGATACCTAATGAAACCACCAAATACTGTTCAACCTCACTACGAAATTATGATATTTGTAGATCCCATGGGCAAACTGACTTCAGAGGAAGTTTTATATTGTTTGGTATGTCATTCACTACCTGAATTTAAATTTCTTGCGTGTACACATATCTGAATATGTGTGTTTAACTATTCATGTACAAGTAGGAAAATGAATGAGAAAGAAAATAATAGATCATAAGACAAAGATGATTGTTATTACATACTTTATCAGTTAGAGTTCTGGAGAGAACTACAATAGGTTAATATATTTATACAAAATTTCTGCAGCAATGGATTTTTTTAAGAGGCAATCCCGATCAAAGCAGCTTTGTCTTTTAATATATTTTTTCTGCTTAAAGTTCTCTACTTGCTATTCTTATCCCTGGGACTCAGAAGTGGAGCTGATTTTACAAATGAGGATTGGCCACATGTTTTTCAAAGCCACAGGACAATAAGTCAGCTTCTCGGCAGTTGACACTAGAGCTTTCCTGAGAACACACCCCACCTGACTATCTCTGATGAAGTAACTTTTCAAGCACTTTCTCTTCATTACAAAAGTGAAAGATGGTGTTATTATTGCACATAATTATCAGGCTAGCTGCTCCCTTTTCTTATAAGAACAGAGAGCAGGGTATTCATCTTGCAAGTACCATTTGGGTTTTAATAAAAAGAAAAGTTTCTCTTTAAACGTGTTGGTAGATCCGATACGTACAGCCTTAAAACTGGGAAATCCCCTGAAACCTAAGGCAGTGTGAAAATGGGAAGAAGGCAGTATATTTTAAAGCAGGTGGTTGATTGTTTTGGCCACCTTTGTGCTGTGATCATAGTGAGAGAATGCCCCTCCCCTTACCCTATCTCCCCAAAGATTCTAAGAAAACTGGGGTCAGTTTTCAGGGGACATCGGCACCAAGCCCTCTTCATTCTTACAAGAAGGATATTAGCGACCTAGAAGGTTGTGAAAGTGTTCTTGCTTTCATCCTGGGGCAAAGAGAGCCGTGCAGAATCTGTGTATGTGTGTGTGCATGTACGTGGATTCAGGCAACCTCGTGTGTGTGTGTGTGTGTGTGTGTGTGTGTGTGTGTGTGTGTGTGTAGAGATCGGATACAGAATTTGCCATGGCCTTTGTTAATCAGCAAATAAGCTGTGCCCATTTCGACATTCTATCAGAAATCTGAATTTCTGGTTAAAAATCTCTGCCTGAACGTGTCTGTCGGATATCAGGACCGTTGCTATTGCCAGGGGTCATTAAATGTACAGGGAAGGAGGCTAGGCCGAGATGCTCTTTCTTGTCTTAAATGAGCAAGGGTTAGTGCAGAACGCTGGCGGATGAGCAAGTTATATACAATCCCAGCCACTCCAGTCCCCTCCTGGGGACTGCGAAATTCTCTGCCACTGTGAAGCGGCTTAGAAATGAGCCGACAAAGAAGTCCATTGACTTTAACACGAATAGGCTCGAATCACACAGAAGACGAGAATAAATCACCTTACCAGTGTGTCTGGCGTAATTTTCTCGAATCCTTCCAGTTCCCCCACCCCCCCCCCCTTTTGTTCTTTGTGGCTGTTTTTGTTATCAGCCGCATCTCTGCGAAGTCGCCTTTTCCTCCGCGGATTTTTCTAAGGGTGACTAGGAAGGGTGCTAGGTAGGGTAGGAAGCTGCCGCTGTATGAATCTTTTAAAAGCCGCCTAAGAAATATTTAAGACCTGGTCTAGGAGGAACTGTTCTCCCAGGCATAATTTTTGGTGCTGGTTGCAGCAGGGAGCGTATGCTGGAAGGAAAGTATTATTTTTCTAAATGGAAGGTGTCAGATGGTCACGCAATGTGACTGCATGTTCGAGATCACTGCCTCCCATCTGCAATTTGTGACGTGTGAAAGAGTCTGCCCAAATGTGCTCACCAACTGGAAATCCCCGGCACTTTTTTTTCCTTATCAGGAGAGACCAAGATAACCAATGGTTTACAGATCAGGGATCCTATCAAATTAATATCACTGTAGGATAAAATCTGTTTTAAATACAACTTCTAAACTCCAGCAAAGTTAACTAGTACAAACAAGTTCATTCATCTGATTAAGAACGGATGCTCAGGAAACAACAACAAAATGAAATCTGCTTATCACTGTACCCACTTCAAAAATAGGCTGGGTCGCCAAACAGGATATATTTTTCCTTACTAATTAATGCCGGCCATTCCCAGGATGGAAGGAAAGCATGTTTGAGTCGAGATTGGCTTTTCCTGATCTTACAGCCTGGGAGTCTCTGTCAAATTAACTGCAGCCAAACTCGGGAGGACAGATTGTTTAGCCTTTGCCTAAACTGGGGTTCCACCTTTGGAACTGAACTTGAACTTTTGAGATCTGTTTATTCTTGGCTAGGCATCATTCCCTGCTTCTCAAATAAAAGGATCGTAAAAAGGCTCATAAGGTGCTCTGGACATCAAATAGCTCATAGAAAACAATATCTTGATGAGTTAAGTGCAAATGAATCAGAAATGTAATAGGCTAAAATTCCCTTGCCATGCACCAGGAGAAAAGTGCTCGGTTTTGCAAAGCACATCTTGGCTTTCATTCCCCCAGACATTGGGTGGGGAGTTTCCACATTTGGCCATCAGAGGTGGGTTTCATTTGCTTTGCTGAACTCTCACCTGATGGACTGTGAAATGGGAAGGTCTTTTCTGGGTTTAGTTTCTCAGCCATGTCCCATGGGGAAGGAGCAAGGGCTGGAAGGAAAGAAGCCCTCAGGTGAGTACGAAAGCCCTGTTCACCCCATTTTAAACTGTACACTTTGCATCACAAAGTTCTTCACAATCAGTGACAAAATATAGAAGGATTAGAAATTCAAGAAATGGATCACTATCACCTTTTTTGTGAAGCTGCTGCTGCAGAGATGGCCTGAAGTTCTGAAATCCCCTGAATCCTCTGTGCTCGGCACCAGTAGGAGCTCCAGAGGCATCTGGTGTGACACTGGTTCCCAGAAGAAGAGCCCTGGACCCCACTTCAGGGTCAGAGGACAACGTGGTCTGATGGTTCCTCATGCAAATCATCTCCCACACTGAATCCTGGCAGGCTTTTACAGGGTAGCCCCCAGGCCCCCGATAGGATTGAAGACCACTGAGGCACCATTGGGAGACTTCACAGGTGAATTAGCAGAATTAACAGAGGAGAAATTAGTACTGCTGAAAGAAACCCTTCTGACAGTCCCAACTTCCTTACTCAGGATAGCTACTGCTGCGCATGCTGGCCCCCTCTGCCAGGGGTCCTAGTTGATCCTGGATCACCTGGTCTGGAGACTCTCTGGCCTGGAGAGAGTGCTTCTGTGGAGTAAGAGCCTAGACAGCTGTTTCTCCATTCATGCAGTGTTGCTTTGGGAAGCCTGCTGGTGATAAAAGTGTGATTTGAGGCTGCACTTATGATAAAAACAATGGAGCAACACACCAGATATGAGTCTACATCTTGGCCTGAATCTATTTCAGATTTTTCAGGGCCCAGTGCAACAATGGAAGCTGTTATATCTTCCCACCTATTATCTCAGAGACACTGTGCTTGCAGGAACCTTCCACCCCTTGTGCCTCCGGGGCCCCATGATTCTCCAACCAACATTTCCAAACGCTCAGAAACTCAGTACAGAGGAGGGTGAGCTGATGTGTCATGTGGAAGCCACTTCTATAAGCTTAACACCCTCTTGTCTATAGAATGGATACTTTTGAACTGTGGTGCTGGAGAAGACCTGAGAATCCTTTGGACAGCAAGGAGATCAAACCAGTCAGTCCTAAAGGAAAACAAACCTGAATATTTATTGGAAGATGCTGAAGCTGAAGCTCCAGTACTTTGGTCACCTCATGCGAAGAGCTGACTCATTGGAAAAGACCCTGATGCTGGGAAAGACTGAGGGCAGGAGAAGGGGGTGACAGAGGATGAGATAGTTGGATGCCATCATTGATACAATGGATATGAGTTTGAGCAAACTCTGAGAGATTGTAAAGGACAGGGAAGCCTGGCATGCTGCAGTCCATGGGGTCACAAACAGTTGGACATGACTGAGTGACTGAACAACTCTTGTCTATGGAAATCTTGATCCAAGATAGACCTGTATGATAGGGAAGGCTTTCAGGGCAGCTCACCTCCCTGCTGACGGGGACTGCCAGAACTTTTTATTTGACCCTTCTCTCCTTTTGATAGCTTTTAATGGTTTCAACAAGGAGGAAGGTGTTGAGGTGAGAGGAGGCAGGAGGAGGAAATGTTTCTCAACCCTAGAATCTGCACCTACCCCATCAACTGTTGCATGTGATTCTTCTGAACAGTTATTATTTTGCTTGCTTTCTTCTCTCCTTGGAGATGCCAGTTGGTGGTGGAACTAACTGGAGGTCACATAGAATCAATTCTTTTTTTAAAGATCAGAAACAGTCTGAGTAGTTACTAAGTCCAAGCCACGGGGCAGAGACAAAGGAAGGAATCAGGAGAGGAATAATGGGGGTGAGTAGAATAAAAAGACATTTCCCCTGTCTCTTTAGAATCTTCAAACCTTTGCTTGAACTTATAACATTGATTTTCCTTTGTCCTTGGGCCTTATCTCATCTCATTTTCCGTACTCTTCCTGGCAGATTTCATATACCTTTTAGTTCACAGTACCTCTCCTGAGCTGCAGACGTGTATATTCACCTGGCAGTTGACAGACTCACTTGGATTTCTCTGAGGCATCTCAAAATCAGTGTATCAGAAATTGACCTCATTATCCTCCTCCAGCCAAATCTGCTTCCCTGCAGTATCCTCTCTCAGAAAATGGACAGAGTTGAAAAGCTGGTAGTGTTAAAAAACATGAGATTTGGGACTTCCCTGGTGGTCCAGTGGTTAAGGATCTACCTTGCAATGCAACCGATGCTGGTTTAATCCCTGGTCTGGGAAGATTCCACATGCAGAGCAGCTAAGCCCGTGTGCCACACTACTGAGGCTGTACCCTAAGAGCTCGGGAGTCACAGCTACTGAGCTTGCACACCTACAGCCTGTGCTGCACCATAAGAGAAGCCTCTGCAAAAGAAGTCTGTGCACCACAATTAGAGGGGAACCCCACTCCCTAAAACTGAAGAAAGGCATATAGCAGCGAAGACCCAAAGCAGCCATAAATAAATAAATAAATCTTTTTTAAAAAAGAAAAAGCATGAGGTTTTGTTCTCAGACTTCCCTATTTTCCAGTATCCACAATCAATCAGTCACCAAGTCCTAATTCCACTCCTTGAATATCTCCCCAATCCACCTACTTCTTCCAAGTCTCTTTTGGCTGCACATTTTAAAGGACAAAATAATTCCACTCACAAAGATGTCCACATCTTCATCCTCAAAACCTATGAACATGTCATCTGACACAACCAAAGGGACTTTGCAGATGTGATTAAATATCTGGGTACGTGCATTATGTTCACAAGTCTTTATAAAAGGGAGGCGGGAGGGCCAGAGACAGAAAAGGAGACGTGGTGACAGAAGCAGAGATGGGAGTGATGTGAGATCATGAACCAAAGACTGCAGAAAGCTTCTAGAAGCTGGAAAAGGCAAGAAAATGGGTTCTCCCATAGGACCTCCAGAAGAAATGCAGTCCTCATTTATTTTAGATTTCTGAACTGTACGAGAGTGAATTTATGCTGTTTTCAGTTACTAAGTTTGTGATCATTTGTCACAGCAACAACAGAAACCTAAAACCCGCATCAGTGGTTTTCCTTCTCTCCAGTTATGCCTCGTCTAGCCAGAGGAAGTTTTCTAAGGTGCAGATCTGATCATAGCCATTCCAAGCACAGGAATGCCCTGTGCTAGAATAAATCTCTTTCTTTCTTTCTTTTTTGGCTGTACCATGCCACATGTGGGGTCTTAATTCTCCAAGGAATCTAACCTGTGCCCCCCACATTGGAAGCATGGAGACTTAACCACTGGGCTGCCAGGGAAGTCCTCCTCTTTTTCTTATTTTTTTGCTCCTCCTCATCCACATTCTGGGGCATACCACAACCCCAAATGCAGCAACATGGGTTGTTTTCCTTTAACCATAAACATCTTCAAAAAGCATGAAACGTCCACTCCCTTTTAGGACTAAACCTACAGGGATCACACAATGGTGCCTGTGCTGAAGCCACTGTAAGGAGAGAGAAGGAGCAAAGAGCTCATAGCTCAACCACATTCATGGCAATGCTGTGACAGTCTTCAGGATTTATGTCTTGTTTGGGGCCAGACCTTTGAAGATTGCTTTCTTTTCTGTTCCTTTTTCATCCATGAAGTAGAAGAGGTAGCTGAAGGAATCTAAGAGCTCCAGGAAACCTTAGATCTGGCATCCACATAGGAGTAGGACCAGGAGATAAGTAATTGGGAAGATGGTCCCTGTATAGTTGAGAAGCTAGTGGGGAAGATAAACAGACATCAGAAGCTAAGATGGACTCTGTGTAGACTGCATGAATTATTAGAGCCTAAAATGAATTCTTTTCTTGAACATTTCTCTGACAACTTGCACGATAATAGTAAGACACTGTGGTGATGAGTATTTAAGTCCATCCCTCTCCCTTTGATGCTTTGATGGTAAGAGAGGATTAAGAATAATCTTGCTTTGTATTCTCTCCTCCCCAAATTTTATTTTATTTTTTTAATCTTGTAAGATCAGCACACAAGGCATTTCTTGTCTGGCTCCTGCTTATCGTTCTCAAGCATTTTCTCATCACTCCTCAATTTTTTTCATCCTCAGAAATCAATCAAGTATGCTATTCTCTCTATTCCATGATTTCAGATGACACTTCATGTCTTCTAATGCCAAGTTTGGCTGGTTTATTATTTAGCAGCAGCAGCCCAACCCTATCAAGGAGTGATTCTGTATTTTAATCATCTTTTTCTCTTTCTGTCATTCTCACTAGACTTCAAACACTCTCAAGGGTAGGGAATGTGGCTTTCTCATTGACATATCAAACATAGCCCTATTATCTGGGGAATATTCACCAAATATTTGCAGAATAAATAAATGCATGAATGCATAGAAGCAGGGCAGGATCTGGGAGGCAGGAAGAATGACAGCAGACCAGGGACAGGGCCTCTATATGCTAAACAGAGTGAGTGGAAAGGAAGCCTGGACTAACCAAGTTCCTAGAGGAAGACCCTCTATGCTTTGCACAAAGGCTGAGATCTTGCTTTCCAAGGTTATGTGTTTTGTTAATCTTCACTGAAATAATTTGACCCTCACTCGCATGCCCTTGATTCATGTGTGTCCTGTTTCTCCTTTTAGTCAATAAACGACTCAATGACAGGAACGTATGCTTTCTGCTGTCTTTGACAGTCTACTGCATTGTTAGTCTGATTTGCTGGCTGGATATAGACAGTGGTGGTTCATGAAGAATGTGAAAACCTCGAACTCCTGTGGTTTGGAAGATCATCCACGGCTAGTTCCTTGTTAACCTTTTTTTTTTTTTTTTTTTTTTAAATACAGACCATGTTTAAAGTATTTATTGGTTTGTTAAAATATTGCTTCTATTTTATGTTTTTGGCTTCAAGGGCCAAAACCAGGGGTCAAACTTGTACCTCCTGCACTGGAAGGCAAAGTCTTAACCACTGGCTCACCCAGGGAAGTCAGTCCTTGTCCTAATGTTTCTTTGAGACTGTCACATGTGGAGGACTTCCCTGGGAAAGAATCTGTCTGCAATGTGGGAGACCCGGGTCTGATCCCTGAGTTGGGAAGATCCCCTGGAGAAGAAAACAGAAACCTATTCCAGTATTCTTGCCTGGAGAATGCATGGATAGAGGAGCCTAGTGGGCTATAGGCCATGGGGAGGCAAAGAGTTGACACAGCTGAGTGGCTGACACAGAGCAGGTCACACGTGGACCTTCTCTGTACCTTGGAGTCACCCTATAGGTCATATACACTATGGTTTCCATTTACAGAATTTCTCTATTTCTTTCATAGTTGTTAAATGCAATTTCAACAAACCATTTGTAGTCTTTCTGATGTCTATTTTGAAATGAAATGGTCTTTATATCTTTTTTCCTGGTGCCCTGAAACATTGAGATTTTCAAAAAGTATTACTAATGCTAGTGCTAAACTGTTTGTGGCTATACTGCCTCATTCAGCTGAGGGCCTAAATACACCATCCCTGTTTCGATTATATTTAATTGACATAGATTGAGAGCTCTGACATGTTTTATAAAGACTAATAATAGCCAGTTCCTGCTTCCTTGGTATTGTTTATAAGAGGAATCAGGATAAAGGATTTGGGTTTTACTCTTTTTCAATATAATATCATCAAGAGAAAAAGAATATCGTGGCTAGAAGAACTCTGTCCTAGGAGTGCTGAGTTCTAGAATGGTATCTACCACCATTCAGCTGTGCAATGTTGGGGTAACTATCACTTCATTTCTCTTGGACCCTATTTCCTCAGTAAAAATTAAAGTACTGACCCTCTTCTGGTTCTAACAATTTATGATGAAGATAATTGTAATGCAATATATGTAATACTAACCTTTTTCCAGTTCTAACAGTTTATGATGAAGATAATTGTAATGCACTATGCATAATACTTGCCCTGTATTAAGAAAAATACAGGAAAATGCATTACATTGCAATGCCCATTGATGCCCTCTGAATAGATGATCTTACATAGTAAAATATAGGAGCCCTAAAACAATACTGGAGCTATAACACTCTCATGATAAAAACTGAAGCTATAATCCAACTAAGTTCCTGTAAATAAGAAAGGGGCATCTACTCAGAGAATAGAGGAAAGCCAATTTCTCAGAACTATTTCCTGCAAGATTAGAACATGCTGAACTCAATTTGCTCTTGAGAACAGACTTTTAAATCAACACAATGGATTCCCACATGAATGAATGAGCATCTTCTAACCTAACATGAATATTGCAAGGGCCACTGTATGCTAGTTTCTCCCTAACGTCTTGACTCTCTTAAACATTATTGGGTAGATGAAAGCTGGTAATCTTATAACAATCTTGAACTTAAGTCTGCTGGGATTCTCTTGTTCTTAACCTTTGGGCATTTGGCATTGTTGTTGATCCCAGAAGAGGACATTTTTACAGCTTTAAGTCAAGATAGAGATTGAAGGCGCCCTCAATCCACAGGGCAGATGCTGAGATGTCATGGTGAAGTCAATTCAGCCTCCACATGGATTAGGTTGGATGCCACTGAAGCTGTGTCAGAGCTTCCAGGAAGATAAGGGTACTTGAAAACTGCTCAGTGAGAGAGAAAATGTCAACACACATTGAAGAGAGCATTTCAAGGTCTTGGGTGGAAATTATTTTATCAGTGGGAGTGTTTTCAACTCCATCCCACACTTCCAGTCAGTGGCAATCTCAAAATCCCTCCAACTCTTTATGAGGTGAGGAGAGCCATCAAGCAGATGAAAAACAACAAGGCATCTGGAGCTGATAGAATCCCTGCTGAAATCTTCAAATCGGCTGAGGAAAGCGCACACTATGGCTCCGCGCTCTCATCTTGAAGCTCGAGAATGATGAAGAAATTCCAGATGACATCAGTGATGCTGCAAGTTGTGACCATTTTGAGGCAAGGACACAAAGATAATTGGAAAAAGAACAAACACCCTCACTGTTCTCTCTCAGGAAAGTTCTTGCTGGGAATGTCTTGCCTTTTTGCCACTTTTTGAAAGGCAGTCACTAGCTGAAAAATGTTTATTGTTTGACTTCAGTTGTTTGGTAGGGAATTTTTTTAATTTCTTATTTCATTTTTAAAAACTGTTTTGAATTGTACTGATACCAAACAGTGAGAGCCATTGCAGATACCCATTGCATCATTATTATTTTTTCTCATGAATCTTTTGACCTCAGTTGATTCGGTCATGTCTGACTCTATGTGATCCCGTGGACTGTAGCCCTCCAGGCTCCTCTGTCCATGGCATTCTCCAGGTGAGAATACTGGCATGGGTTGCCGTTCTCTTCTCCAGAGGATCTTCCCAACTCAGCGATTGAACCTGAGTCTCCTGCGTTGCAGCAGGATTGTTCACCTGCTGAGCCATCGAGGATGGCCCTGAACATCTTTTATTTATTTATTTAGTAAAATTTTTTTAAATTTTATTTATTTATTTGACTATGGAAGGCCTTAGTTGTGGTACACGGAATCTTTGTTGTGGATCCCTAGACATTTTTAAAGGCAATGATTGATTGCCTTAAAAACCTACACAGAGTAGGTGTTTGATGAATGCTGAATAAATGAATTAATTCCTTGGAGGTAATGAAGAGTATGATTAGTTACATACACATAATATTTAACCAACGAATGAGGACAATGTTATCATACTGCTTCAGGCTCCTATGGCCATGATGTCGGAGTGGTCACATAGAGGATGAGGACAGATAACACATGGGCATTCATGACCACTTTGATGGCCTTCATGAATGAAGGCAGGTGGTAGAAAAGCCTGGAGAGACTAGAGAGCTTGAGATTTGTAAAGGATGAGAAACCTTGAATGTCAACCTTTGCTTTGGCTGCTGCTGTCCTAGTTTCTAATCAGAATGGAGCAGTTAGTTTCTTCTGGACCATAATGAGCAGGACTAATATTCCCATCCTGCTGATGAGTGAGCTGAAGCCACCGGTTAATTGACTGGTCACTCCCAAATTCCGAGCCAAGCTCCCCTTTGGTGGTAAAGTTTGCATCTGTGTGCCCTACACCGAGGCCAGAGGCCAGGCCAAACTGTCCCACGGATGCTACATGGGGACGGATGGGGACAACATGGGTCCTTGCTCTGCTCCACAGACACAGATAATGCAATGCACTATGTTAATTAACACTTAAAGCTGATACAGGCGAAAATAAACAAATGCGCACCCATTCTGGTTCCACTTCTAAGACCTCATCCTGAGACCGTAACACAGTTTGTTTTACGGCTTCCCCAGTCACGTGAGAGCCAGCATAATGAAACCTCTCTAATCTCTATTTTTCTAAAGTCTGTGTAGATACAGATGGCTCTGTTTTGGTCTCTGGGTTTTATTCTTATTTTGCCACAATTTTAACCTTTTATGTATCTCTTTCTGTGAGATATTCTCTCTGTTTCCTCACCACCTAGAGGCTCTGAGAGGCCGTGCTTTTTCATTTTCCAAAGGTTGTATTGTGTAGTTCTCCAGCGTATTGGTGTTTTTTTTTTTTTTTAACCACATAAGATGTACTGCCATTGTCACTGGTGGATTTTGATCCAGAGGGATGCTGTTCTCTGATTCATGAGGAAGTTCCCATCAACTCCACTTTTTAACAAGAGAGGTTGAAAATTCGGTGTTTAATTTTCCAAGTCTCCATAATCAGGTGTGCTTGAAAGGTTGCTAATAGAGACAGAGGACATAGGAGGATATAACCTCCAGCATGTTTG
The DNA here is from genome assembly GCA_917880005.1 of Nanger dama. Taxonomy (NCBI): domain Eukaryota; kingdom Metazoa; phylum Chordata; class Mammalia; order Artiodactyla; family Bovidae; genus Nanger; species Nanger dama. Next base: position 1,221,139 of record CAKJTW010000084.1, read on the forward strand.
TGGGAAGAAAGGGAGAATATGAAAGGAGGAAAAGAACCTGAAAATGAAGAGAGCTGGGGACTTCCTTTTGGTCCAGTGGTTAAGACTTTGCCTTTGCATGCTGGGGGTGAGGGTTTGATCCCTGCTCAGGGAATTAGGGTCCCTCATGCCTGAAAAACCAAAGCATAAAAAACAGAGGCGATATTGTAAAAAAATTCAATGAAGACTTTAAAAAATGGTCTACATCAAAAAAAGAAATCTTAAAAATAGTGAAGAGAGATTGATTTTTACACAGGTTCTGAAAGAGGGGGAAAAAATGAAAACTGTTGAGTTTCTTATGCAGAGTCATATTCAGGGAAAAAAATGATGACACGTAAAGAGTCTGCAGAGCACAATACTCAGGCCCATGGATTGGGCATATTCTGAGCCCCAGCTTTCAGCTGCAGGAAGAGAACAGACACGGAAAGATGACCAAAGCAGACCCCTGGTTGCCTGCGAGAGGTAAGCAGCTCAGAGGAGGGATTTAAAAGAGGACTCTGCATTGTTCTTGGAGTCACTCAAGCATAGAAAGGGTGGAATTCCATCTGTTCAGTTCAGTTTGGTTCAGTGAACTGGGTCACTTTTAATGGTTCACTAAATTCTGACTATCTAAAAATGACAGTTAATGTGTTTTAAAAATCTCTAGCTGCATGAGAAGAACACCTTATTACTTGTTCTTCCTTGCCCTTGGGTGGATCACCTCTGAGAATGGGTAAACTGGAGCAACTTTCCCGAGATGGGGGAATTAGGTCTAGGAATTAGGACTGAATCCCAGATCAGGTCCCACCAATGGCTTGCCATGAAAAACAAGAAACAAAACCCTTTCTCTCTCCCTTCCTGGCCCTTCTCTCTGATTGGAGTTTGGAGGCTGGGGTGACTCTTTTTCACTCATGTGAGATTGAGCTGGGAACATCCTCTCTAAAGTAGAGAAAGGAGGCAAGCAGAGAACTAGAAAAGCAGAACCACTATTATAGAAAAATAATTGCATGAGGGAAAAAAATCATAATTCATGTTTCAGGTGTAAGTTGGAAAGTCTCAAAGCATGGGATGCTGTCAGGAAGTATTCCCGGCTTGTGGCTTTTCAAGGAGGTGGTTTGTATCCAATTTCATAGGATGTAAAATTTTCCAGGCTGCAAAGGAGCTGTGTTGCTTCTGTGGGGTATACCTAAGAAAATAAAAGAACTGCATCTCCTGGGTTTGTGATGAGGGTGTTGGTTTTTCTCTGCCTAACAAAACAGGCCTCCTATCCAGAAATCCAAGGTTTTTTTTTTTTTTTTTATCATGGGCATTATTGGGGTGAAGGGCTGAGGACTGAGCTATGAAGGAAATACCTTTACAGAAAGGATGAAGATATCAAGAATTAGAATGAGACAAAGAAGGGGAATAGATTTTTTTTTTCCTACCATTGGATTTGGGTAGCCTTGTTTTATTCTTCATGACATCTTGCATATTAAACATATATCTTTCCCCTCCTGGCTATTGGTCTTGATGGCCTCTAGTTGTCAGAACCTGCTTGATCTGCCAGCATGACACATCAGGACAAGAACAGCAAGAATTGAAAGCCACACCTGAAGTTTTCAAATAGGAAATGACACAAAACCAGACCAAGGACAGCTGCGAGTCTAAAAACAACCCTTTGTCCAAACACGTTTTTATTTTAAATAAAAAGTACAGACCCTGAAATTGGGACCACAGCTACTGAATAACGAGGAAGATGAGCAATTACGTCTTTAATGCTGATGGTATGTTTACTTTCCTCCTCAAACATAACCAGCTTAGAATTATTTGTTCACGATGAAATTCAATTTGGGGAGGGCTAGGTACATGTAGGATTAGAGGAAGTGTGCCTCATTTGATCTTAATGGCACAGATGTCTTTCCGAGGCATGGCGAGTGGTATTTGTTTCTCATCTGATAAGTGCCAAGCCCAGAGAGAGCCCTGAGCAGGTGAGGGCACTTCTCCTTCAGGTCTGTGTCTGCACAGGGCGGAAGCAACAGTGATTTGAGGATGTAGGTTCAGTCTTTTGCAGAAGGGCCTGTCCCCACCTCTTGCCTTCCTTTGCCACAGTTTTCACACCTGCCAGCCTGGGAGGGCATGCCCATGGCCCCTAGAGATGGCCCATCGACCTGTGAGCAAGGGCTCTGTACAGCTGTGGTCTCTTGTATAACCCCCTGCATGGGCTTGTAGGAGTGGAGAACCTGGCTTCCCAGGTGGTGCCAGTGATAAAGAGCCTGCCTGCCAATGTAGGAGACTTAAGAGTTGTGGGTTCGATCCCTGGGTCAGGAAGATCCCCTGGAAAAGGAAATGGCAGCCCACTCCAGTTTTCTTGCCTGGAGAAGCCCATGGACAGAGGAGCCTGGTGGGCTACAGTCCATGGGGTCACAAAGAGTCGGACACAACAGAAGCGACCTAGCACCAGGGCTACCAGGAGTAGAGAATGTGGGTAAAGGGCCTCTCTCCTGCTACCTAATTACTTGTTTATTTATGTATTTGGCTGCACTGGGGCTTCCTTGCCACAAGTGGCTTTCTCCAGTTGCAGGGAGCCGGGGCTCCTCTCTAGCTTTGGTGTGTGGGCTTCTCATCGCAGTGGCTTCTCTTGTTTCAGCTCATGGACTTTAGGGTGCGCAGCCTTCAGTAGATGTGACGCACGGGCTTAGTTGCCCTGAGGCTTATGGAATCTTCCCAAACCAAGGACTGAACCCACGTTCCCTGCATTGGCAGGTGGATTCTTAACCACTGGACCACCAGGAAGTCTCCTAATTACTTCTTAACTACTCTCCCTGACTCTGTTCCTGATGGATCTAACCAATTTTCTGCACTTTCTTCATGGAGATCTGTCTCAAACATTCCCGTGATGGAATGCCTTCCTTTGCATACAAGTCACTGTAGCTCCCCATTGCCTGTGGGATAAAGTGTAATTTCCTTAGCAGATAAACATCTCTTCATAATGATATTGTTCCAAGTTTCTTTCCAGACTCTTGGCCATTTGCTAAGCTTTTGCTTATCCTTCAAGGCTTAGCTTCCAAGTCTCCTCCTTTGGAAGATTTCTCTGATTACTCAGCCCTTCCAACCTATTCTGTGCCATGTATACCTCTAAGGAATAGCTGCCTTTAAGGCATTACTGTGATGTGACCATTGGTCTTCCTTTTTCTCCATCTAGACCATCACAATCAAAACCAAGAATGTCCCCATGCCTAGCACAGTGTTCAATGCTTGCTGAAAAAAAAATTAATTGAATGAGAATTTCTGATTTTTTAATATAGTTTTCTCTGTTTTCTATTCCAGCTATCCAATTTAATATCTTGTCCCAAAGTATTATCCCATTTCTTTTATTCTGTTTTCTGTTACTTTCATAATATTGATGAATATAAATTTATTTGACATGTATTTGTGTATTGATTTTCTGTGTCATAGGATAGGAGATCTCTAAAGGTGAGAATGCCATCTTTTCGGGAGTATACTGTGTGCCTGCTTGGTAAATATTTATTGAATAAAACAATGAATAATTTATTGAATAAAAGAATTAACAATTAATAAAAAATTAATGAATTTTCTAGCAAAAATACCACAGATACAAATACCTCCCTCCATTTTTTTTTACATAATGACCAGACTTATTATTTTTCCCTTTATTCACTTTCTTCTTGATCTTGATGATTGTTGTCTACAGTTTTCCCACTGTTTAAAAAATCTCATGACAAGGATAGAAAAAATGAGTGGGAAATTTACAAAGAGCCCCTTTTACATGTTGACTAGGGAATCCTTTTGTGAATGGCTGAGTTCCCTCGATTCATGCACCACTGATTCCCCCTTCTCCTTCCTCTGGCTTCTTCTTTTTCCTACTCACAGGTCTGCCCAAAGCTGCTGGCTAAGCCGCCTCAAATACAAAGGGGAATTAATACTGTAGGATATTTAGAATTCAGTGCCTACTTCACTGTGACATCTTAGAAAATCAAGGCAGGGTTTTAACCCTAGTTGCAAGTGGAAATCTTAGCATCTGTGGACTTAAACTCACCAAGATACTGGTTGATACAAATTGAAACTTGAGCAAACAGGGGACCTGAATTTTTGCTCTCCACTTTAGCTCTCCATCAAATCAGTTTTAGTGGAGAGAGAGTTAGGGTACAACACTGAGGGGGTGTGTGTGTGTGTGTGTGTGTGTGTGTGTGACTGCGTGCCTGTCCAGGTTGCACCTCAGGTAGGTTAGTGGCCATAGACACTTAATTGTAACAGTTAAGGGGCTCCTGTGAATGAGTGCATCACCTATCATCGCAACCCCAATAATTCTAACCCCTCTAGCTTCACTGGTTTTCTCAAGGTGCTCTAGATACTGGAGTTGGCCATCAGCACAGTGTCCCATCTCAACCCAGATGCTAAAATGACCCCAAACCAGGAAATATAAGGGAAAAGATGTATTTCACTTAGTGTTGGTACAAATTTTAAATCTTTCTATGAGCTTACAATTTTTTACTGAAGTTAACTGGACAGAGTGATACCATGTGTGCTCTTGAGAGGGTTAGTGTGTTGGTATTAGTCACTCAGTCATGTCCAACTCTTTGCGACCCCATGGATGGTAGCCTGCCATGTTCCTCTGTCCATGGAATTCTCCAGGCAAGAATGTTGGAGTGGGTTGCCATTCCCTTCTCCCAGGGATCTTCCCAGTCCAGGGATCAAACCAAGATCTCTTGTACTGCAGGCAGATTCCTTATCTTCTGAACCATTGGGGAAGCCCAGTTGAGAGGACTGAGTACCCCGTAAAGTGTTCAGTGGTCTCCCTCATGGCTCAGTGGAAAAGAATCTGCCTGCCAATGCAGGAGAGGAGGGTTCAATCCTTGGTTCCCTTCTCCAGGGGATCTCTCTGACTCAGGAATCAAACCTGGGTCTCTTGCATTGCAGGCAGATTCTTTACTGTTTGGGCCACTTGAGGCGAATTAGTTCTCCTCTTTGTGATTCAGTCTCCTCGCTTGCAAAATGAAGTAAAGACCGCACCTATTTCCTTGGTATGTGTTCAGGATGAACTTACGTGTTTGAATAGTGTATGTGGTAAACATGTAGTGTGTTGAACTCAAAGGGAGTTTTGTGCTTTAAGCTATTAGCACTGAGGGAAATGAAAACATCTGAAATTTATTGAAAACTCAGTGTCTCAGATCCTTTAAATGTGTTTAAATTTCAGTAACCACAAATATACTTTATCAAATGTGGAAACTGAGTCTCAGAGAGGTTGAATGACTAGCCCAAAGTCACACAGTGGTAAAGATAGTATTTAAGCTTGAGTCTGTTTAACTGTCAAAAACTGTGCTTATTTCTTCCATTATACATTATAGTCCCATTATTTTTTAAAAATGATGTTAATTTTAATGAGCAATTCTATTTTAATTCTACATGACTTATATACTCTTCTCCTGGAGGTAAAATTATAAATGGAATGGAAAGGATTAGTACTACCCTGTATTGAGTACTTTCTCTGTCTAGTTTCTTTTGCTCTCTCTCTCCTTTTTCTCTATTAATCTATCACCTAACTATCTGGGAAGCTTCCCTGGTGGCTCACGGGTAAGGAATCTGCCTGCCAGTGCAGGAGATGCAGGTTCAGTTCCTAGGTTGGGAAGATTCCCTGGAGAAGGAAATGGCAACCCACTCCAATATGCTTGCCTGGGAAACCTCATGGACAGGGAAGCCTGAAGGCTACGGTTCATGAGGTTGCAAAAGAGTCAGACACAACTGAGTGACTGAAACAACAGCAAGAGTAAAACCACAGCAGCCCAGTCAATGATAAAACCACTATACTTCAAATCCCAGTTTCCTCCAATGGGCTTTCTGGTTCTAACAGCCCCTCCCAACTTCCCCTTCTCTGTGAAAGAGTTTTTCCCCTTGTTTTACTGAACTTGCATATCCTGCATTGTACTTCTCTGCTGTTCCCACATAAACTCATTGTGCTGGTAAAAATAACTGGCTGCTTCATTGTTTTAGAGTAACACTAGCTATCAGCTTCCAGAGTTACCTTTTCACTTTCTCAGTTCCCTATCTTTCCAAGGGGAGATGAAGTCAGCCTGCAGGATATTTTACTCTGAAATTCAGATCTACTGTCACGATCCGTTCATCAGAAGATTGTTTAGAGAACATCATCTGCTGTTGAACTAAAGTCAGAGCTTCATATTCCTTTTTAGCAGATGAGCTTTTGGATCATCTGCAGTGACAGTGGCTGTATGGCAGTATTGATGTGTATGGGGAAAGCATGTACAGGCCAAAGTGCCTGACCTCTTCATTTCTTGTTTCCTGAAACAGTTGGTAATATTAAAGATTTAAGAAAAGTCTATAGGAATATAAATGCATTTTTCCTTTAAGATGACATGTATTCCATCTTGAGAAGTCAATATTATATCCAGAACAACTATTTTGATCATTGCCTGCCCAAGTTTATGAAATTTTGAAACAGAGTTTCTAGGACTTGGGTGGTATTCACTTACCTTTCCTGTTACTTCTCTACCTCAACACATAGCATCCCCTTCTTCCTCTTTGATGGAGACATCCCTTCTTGGGTGTAAAATGACAGGGATTTTAGACTTGTGAATGTCTTGCCTGTTGTAGTGTGAGCCATATAAAAAGGTGTTAGCAAGGAATATGCTGGTGATCCAGTGGTTAGGACTCTGTGCTTCCACTGCAGGGGACATGGGTTCAGTCCCTGGTCAGGGAGTTAAGTTCTCACAACCCACAAGGCAAGGCCAAATAAATGTTGTTAGTAATTGAATTTAGGCTTTCCTGGTGGACCTTTATTTTTCCATGGGGTCTCGCAACTGGGCATGAATTAGAGACTAAACAAAAACGGCATCATCTATCTATCTGTTTATGTTCACATAGTGTATATGTACATATTTATGATATTTACTAGATATGATCTGATGTTTATTGAGAATTTGTATGAAGCTGATGAAAATGTCTTCTTTATGCTTTTTCATTGCGACAAGTGAAACTCAGAAGCTTTGTCTGTGCTTTGGAATAGACCGTGACCAACACTGAGAAGGACCAGCATTTGGCAAAGCCTCACTTTCATGCCTTCTTTCCTGGCTAAAACCCAAGCTTCGCTTGGCCTTGGAGCTGGTCTTTTGTCTCCCTGAGAATGCTCCTACCATAACCTGTGAGCCCACAGGGGCTGTGCTCAACAACACATGCTCCCAGGTGGAATTCTCACTGAATTCCCTTTTCAGATTTGAGAGGTGATTGTAATCTCTACACTCCGTAGGACTGAGCTGAACTGTGCTCTGTACTCAGTTGCTTAGTTATGTCTAACTTTTGCTACCCCATGGACTCTAGCCCACCAGGCTCCTCTGTCCATAGGTTTTCTAGGCAAGAATACTGGAGTGGGTTGCCACTCCCTTCTCCAGGAGATCCTCCAGCCTAGGGATCAAACCCGTGTCTTCTGTGTCACATGCATTGGCCAGTGAATTCTTTACCACTAGTGCCACTTGAGATGAATTGATGAATATTAAAATCCTTCTTCCCTAATGTTGGTTATTTCTGCCAATTTTCTCGTTGGTTAGATGAATTGGAGGGTTGCCCATTCAAGGACCCACTTATCCATAGATGTCAGACATCTGTCATGGCACCCTTCTCTCTATTGGAATCATTTAGTTGCTTAAGGTGGTGTTTTTTCTTTTAAATATAGCTGATAATTATAAAAATTTTTATACAAAACAATGTCAGTATGCTTTTGGAAGGTTTGTACATGAACTGTGGTGTTGGAGAAGACTCTTGAGAGTTCCTTGGATTGCAAAGAGATCAAACCAGTCAATCCTAAAGGAAATCAGTCCTGAATATTCATGGGAAAGACTGATGTTGAAGCTCCAATACTTTGGCCACCTGATACAAAGAACTAACTCATTGGAAAAGACTCTGACGCTGGGAAAGATTGAAGGCAGGAGGAGGGAACGACAGAGGATGAGATGGTTGGATGGACATGAGTTTGAGCAAGCTCCAGGAGTTGGTGTTGGACAGGGAAGCCTGGCATACATACTGCAGTACATGGGGGTCACAAAGAGTCAGATATGACTGAGCAACCAAACTGAACTGAACTGTACATGAATGTGATGTATCAGTATTAGTTGCTCAGCCTTGTCTGACTCTGTGACCCATGGGCTGTAGCCTGCCAGGTTCCTCTGTCCATGGAATTCTCTAGGCAAGAATACAGGAGTGGGTAGCCACTCCCTTCTCCAGGGAATCTTCCCTCTCCAGGGAATCTTCCCACCCCAGGGACTGAACCTGGGTCTCCCCTACTGGGGGCATATTCTTTACTGTCTGATCCATGAGGGGGAGCCCTGAAATATCTGAGTACAGGATAAAAACCCAAGAATCACTCTGGATTTGTTATGGTTACTTGGAAGCCTGATTAAGGAAGGTCAAGTCTGATGTTTGGAAATAGGCAGTTTACCAGGGATCACTATTATCCTTGCATCTTCTTTCAGACTGTAAATTTCCTGAAGTATACTAGAACAAACACATGGCTTTCCCAATCAGAAACATACGCTTCTGATTGGGACTGAACCACATCTTGAGATTCAAACCTAGCCTAAACCCAGATTAGGACTTGAGCCTACAGTCTTTTAATTACATTCACATGGTGTGAGGTGATTGAGGTTCTGTTCTTTGTGTCTCAACACAGAAGGTGTTCAGCAAGAGGCAACGTGATAGGCACACTTTGCTTGTGAGAGATACAAGTGGGCAAATGAGGGGCTCTGCTCTGAAGATTAAGTGAAAAATAATCTGAAGATTACTTTTATAATCAAAGAAAGCAGGGAAGACCACCTTCTTCCTCACTCTTTGAGTAGACATCAGGTTTACATTACTAGCTCCTCATTGCTATCAGGCAGGAGAGTGTTTGACCCTATGAGGTCAAACCAGGACCATTTTAGGGCTTATTCAAATCAGCAAAGGGTGGTAACATGTCCTAAAATATGTTGAATAATCTCAGGTTTCTGTATAATAAGGGTCTCCGACTTTGGAATGTCACCTTTCCCTTAAATTCCTGTCCTTCATCCTGCTGCTGCTGCTAAGTCGTTTCAGTCGTGTCTGACTCTGTGTGACCCCACAGACGGCAGCCCACCAGGCTCTGCCATGCCTGGGATTCTCCAGGCAAGAACACTGGAGTGGGTTGCCATGTCCTTCTCCACTGCATGAAAGTGAAAAGTGAAAGTGAAGTAGGTCAGTTGTGTCTGACTCTTCGCAACCCCATGGACTATAGTCCCCCAGGCTCCTCTGTCCATGGGATTTCCCAGGCAAGAATACTGAAGTAGGTTGCCATTTCCCTCTCCAACAACTACCTGGATAGCTATCTTATTCTATCCCTATCAAGACTACCACGAAATGAATCTTAGCATAGTGACCAAAAATATGTGTGTGAGTGTGTGTGTGCATGTATATATGAAGAAGATGGCAAAGGTGGAATGTCTATGATTGGTTGAAGCAGACTTGAATGAGTAGATTAGCTCCCCAGCTCCAAAACACACTTTTTGAAAAGTCATTAAAATTAAAAAAGCCACTGGGCAGGGTATCACAATATAGTCAGTAATACAGACAAGCAGGACCTCTGCAGTATTTCACTCTTCAATGACTATCCCTTGGTTCTGTCCCCCCACACCCAGGGCCTGTCTATCCAGATGAGAAAACAAACAAAGGGAGAGGAGAAGCGATCAGTGAAGAAAAAGGGTTTTTAGTATCCATCAGTTCATCTCAGTTCTGCAGATTGTTGAGATTAGAATCAACTCTCAAATCTAAAAAGAGAGTTCAGTGAGAATTCCACCTGGGAGCTTGTGATGCTGAGCACAGAGGTGATCTCCTCCTACAAGTCCCTATAGGAGCACAAGCTACGATAGGAGAGATTCTCTAGGGAGACAAGGGCCAACTCTGGGGCCAGCTGAAGTTTGGGTGTTAGTTAGGAATGCAAGTGTGGAAGTGAGGTGGATGGTGGTGGGGTGGATAGTGGACAGCAAGCAGGGGCGAGATGCTCAAGGCAGACCAAAGGAGGAGCCCGTACTGAAGTTGGATTAATCTAATCATATTTTACTAAAAATTAAGATGCTGAGAGCAAAGTCACATGTCAAGCATTGAAAAATGGAATGTTTTATACAGTTGAAAGTGCAGAAGGAAGATAATTAGAGCGAGTATCTGGCAAGGGAAATGGGAGGAGGGGAAAGGAGAGATGTGTCCAACATGGCCACTTCATCTGTTAGTTTAATGTCAACTTTGTGTGTGTGTTTGGTTGCATCATTTAAAAAAGAAAACATAAATTATATTTACCTAATTTATTGTTGGATTTTAGCTCTAAGATCAAAAAGCACGCATATCTATGGTTATTTGTTGTTATTTAGTCACTAAGTCATGCCTGGCTCTTTGCAACCCCATGGACTGTCAAGCTTACTGTCAAAAGCCCTGCAAAGTCCTTAACTGAGGCAGAATCTTCTGGTTTTGTTTCTATGAGCACTGTTTGTTAATAATAACATCAACTTCACAGAACACCTTGGGAAGGAGTGGGAAGTTTAACCCTTCAGTGACAAAGAGCCACACCTATGTTCTGAGGTCCAAGCTACCATTCAAAGTTACACAAGGAAGAATATTGTCGGTGGTGGGGGTGTCATATCCTAGAAGCAGAGATGGGCTAATATCCTTGTCAGTGTTTTTGAATATTCTGGAAGTGAAACATGATCAGGTCTGTCTATGTTTCTGTTTGTTTCTCACAGATTTCACTCTCTGCCCTTACAAAGAGAAGAAAGCTGAAGGCTTATCTTTCTCTCTGCAGCCGCAATGTAACCTCCTAGGAAAAGCCAAAAGGACGATTCTTTCACAATTATGAAGTAGGAAGTTAGACAGCTTCTGAAAGTAAATGCCCATATTCCATTTTCTAGCAGGCTGCTGTGGCTTGTCTTCTGTCTGGGAATTGGATAAAAACATCAACGAACACTCCAAAGGTCAGAATTTCAGAACTGCTGCCACAACTGTATTGTCACCAAGTATTAATGACTCTCTCCCTTGTTCTCTTTTTTTAAGAGGCCTGGTCATGTCCGGGGGAATGCCAGGTACATTTTTCTTAATGTATGAGCACAAGTTACATATAACAACCTAACAACACAATACTGCCTCTTTAATGCTAATCTATTCCTTGCAATCTACTAGATACATGTAGAGTCATTGGTGTGTATCAAGAGAGCAAAATCAGATTCTGAAAATATCTGAAAGGATGCACTAGAGTGTACATAATAATGTATTTTAATCTGCCAGGCCTTAAAATTAATCATGAATTCCCACAGAGATTTTAATAATTTTGAGATGATGTTTTTTTATTTTTTTATAGAGTAATATTCTTGGACAGAGTTTTCTAGATGCTGCATAGGAGAAAAACTAGGTGGGGAGGGTAGAGGGGGCAATTTCTCACTTACCACCGTCTAGGAGATTTAAACGTTAGGGAATGTGTTTTCTTTGCTCCTAACTAAAAGCAAGGTAAGTGCTTCCAAGAAAGCCTTTTCACTCCATAAAAGCTGGAGAATCACAGGAAGTTGATTAGGGGTAATAATGTGCACTTGTTAAGCAGGTGGGAATAGTCCTGAAGGGAAGGTGTCCAGTCTGGTAAAGGCGTGGAGGCCTCCGAAACATTAGGAAACTTGGCTGTCAGCAATTTTTAGAGTTGCATGCAAGGAAAATCTTGAGAATCAAACTACACTAGATTCTAGAAAGGGTGATCATACATTTATTGTCCAGGCAGGGACTTTTGAGAGGAGAAATAAAGGTCAGTCATCACGCTAGGGCATATGCTTGCTTGCATTTGTGGGCTTGTAAGAGTGGTATCAAGATTTCTGATTCGGCATCTTTAGCATTGTCCTTGCCTTTCCAAGAGGGGAGATCTTGTGTGCTTCCCTTGGCTCATCAAATGCTGTAACTGTACACCATTTAGTTTCTTTCACTCTTATCCAGCAAAGTTACTATGTAAACTTATCAATATAGAATATTTCTTTTCTGAAAAATGAACAACTAAAAATATTATTCACTAGACTGATGACCATTCCCAAGATTTACAGGGTACCAGAAAGAAATAAGATCTTAGAGGGTATGCTGAGCTCTGTATATCTTTTTAACTCTCCATGAAATACCCCATTCCAGTGTCCAGGTATAGGGAGAATTGAATTGCTTTGGTCGCTGACCAAGTACTAGGTAAGTCTCCCTGAAATGTGGTTATTAGGACATGTCTTAGTTTTTCTTTCTTCCATCCTCTAAATCTTTCCCCTCTCTCCATCTGAAACACTCTCTAAGGACTGAAGTAGAGAGTATCGTTTGTCAGAAGTAGTTGAAATGCTGGAATTAGCCTTATTGTTTGGGGAGGCCCAACTCATTTCATTCATCTTCAAGAAAATTAGAGATATCAAGGGACCATTTCATGCAAAGATGGGCTCAATAAAGGACAGAAATGGTATGGACCTAACATAAGCAGAAGATATTAAGAAGAGGTGGCAAGAATACATGGAAGAACTGTACAAAAAGATCTTCACGACCCAGATAATCATGATGATGTGACCACTAATCTAGATCCAGACATCTTGGAATGTGAACTCAAGTGGGCCTAGAAATCATCACTATGAACAAAGCTAGTGGAGGTGATGGAATTCCAGTTGAGCTGTTTCAAATCCTGAAAGAGGATACTGTGAAAGTGCTGCACTCAGTATGCCAGCAAATTTGGAAAACTCAGCAGTGGCCACAAGACTGGAAAAGGTCAGTTTTCATTCCAATCCCAAAGAAAGGCAATGCCAAAGAATGCTCAAAGTACCGCACACTTGCACTCATCTCACATGCTAGTAAAGTAATGCTAAAAATTCTCTAAGCCAGGCTTCAGCCTGGCTGAACCATGAACTCCCTGATGTTCAAGCTGGTTTTAGAAAAGGCAGAGGAACCAGAGATCAAATTGCCAGCATCCGCTGGATCATGGAAAAAGCAAGAGTTCCAGAAAAACATCTATTTCTGCTTTATTGACTATGCCAAAGCCTTTGACTGTGTGGATCACAATAAACTGTGGAAAATTCTGAAAAAGATGGGAATACCAGATCACCTGACCTGCCTCTTGAGAAATCTGTATGCAGGTCAGGAAGCAACAGTTAGAACTGGACATGAAACAACAGACTGCTTCCAAATAGGAAAAGGAGTACATCAAGGCTGTATATTGCCACCCTGTTTATTTAACTTCTATTCAGAGTACATCATGAGAAACGCTGGACTGGAAGAAACACAAGCTGGAATCAAGATTGCCAGGAGAAATATCAATAACCTCAGATATGCAGATGACACCACCCTTATGGCAGAAAGTGAAGAGGAACTCAAAAGCCTCTTGATGAAAGTGAAAGAGGAAAGTGAAAAAGTTGGCTTAAAGCTCAACATTCAGAAAACAAAGACCATGGCTTCTGGTCCCATCACTTCATGGGATATAGATGGGGAAACAGTGGAAACAGTGTCAGACTTTATTTTGGGGGCTTCAAAATCACTGCAGATGGTGACTGCAGCCATGAAATTAGAAGACGCTTACTCCTTGGAAGAAAAGTTATGACCAACCTAGATAGCATATTCAAAAGCAGAGACATTACTTTGCTGACTAAGGTCCGTCTAGTCAAGGCTATGGTTTTTCCAGGGGTCATGTATGGATGTGAGAGTTGGACTGTGAAGAAGGCTGATGCTTTTGAGCTGTGGTGTTGGAGAAGACTCTTGAGAGTCCCTTGGACTGCAAGGAGATCCAACCAGTCCATTCTGAAGGAATCAACCCTGGGATTTCTTTGGAAGGAATGATGCTAAAGCTGAAACTCCAGTACTTTGGCTACCTCATGTGAAGAGTTGACTCACTGGAAAAGACTCTCATGCTGGGAGGGATTGGGGGCAGGAGGAGAAAGGGATGACTGAGGATGAGATGGCCGGATGGCATCATGGACTCGATGGATGTGAGTCTGAGTGAACTCCGAGAGATAGTAATGAACAGGGAAGCCTGACATGCTGAGACTCATGGGGTCGCAAAGAGTCGGACACGACTGAGCGACTAAACTGAACTGAACTGAACAACTCATTTTTCTTGGTCTATGTATTTTTGCAGTGTACTTAGAAATTTCAAGTAATGAAAATTATACAAAAGAGGAGATAGAAATAAAAGAAGGTCTAGGAAACGGATGTGCAATAATAAAGTCAGGAAATAGGATTTTAACTGGATTATGTGCACTGAGCCACTCAGTCATGTCTGACTTTTGCGGCCCCATGGACTGTAGCCCACCAGGCTTTTCTGTCCATGGAATTTTCCAGGCAAGAATACTGGAGAGGATTGCCATTTTCTTCTCCTGGGAATCTTCCTGACCCAGGGATCAAACCTGGGTCTCCTGCATTGCAGATTGCAGGCAGATTCTTTATCATCTGAGCCACTAGAGAAGCCCCACCTCAAAAATCCTCTGGGAATTTTACCACCCCTCTAGGGAGAAAGAGAGTAAAACAATGCTGAGTTGACCTCCAGCAGATATCTTTAATTAAATGAATTTTGAGGTTCAAACTGGGATTTTAATGGACATGTAGAAAAAAGTGAAAAGACTTCACACTTTCCACACCTGAGTATTTTCTTGTAACATATCCAACCCACAGCACCAGAATTCTCATTACTCAGCATTTTGCTGATTGTTTAATAGGTACCATGAAGACACATTTTTGTTGTATGCGTGCTTAGTTGCTAAGTTGTGTCCAACTCTTTGCAGTGTCATGAACTATAACCCTCTAGGATCCTCTGTCCATGATATTTTCCACCCCATGTCTACTGCTTGGCATGTGGATTCTTTACCACTGTATCACCTGGCAAGCCCCTGTCATTGCATAAATGGGATGAAAACACCCTATATCTCAGAAATCAACACAACACAACAAAACAAAGGAAATCCTCAGTAACAAGTACATGAATATCAAACTGAATACTTGGCTTAAAGATATAGAGAGCGTTCTAGGAAAGTGTTTATTAAACTACCATGCCAACCGTTACCGGCAACAAGAAAAACAGTAAAGGATCTTGAAGCCTGGCACAAA
Source organism: Nanger dama (assembly GCA_917880005.1). Taxonomy (NCBI): domain Eukaryota; kingdom Metazoa; phylum Chordata; class Mammalia; order Artiodactyla; family Bovidae; genus Nanger; species Nanger dama. Next base: position 1,236,229 of record CAKJTW010000084.1, read on the forward strand.
CTGAACTCATCCTAAAGCTGAAGGTGCTCTTATGGGATGCTAACAGAAGGAGAGAGAGACTGGAATTGCTGAAGATCTTTCAATATGGATAGACTAGAAGCTATCTGAAAATCTCTTGTATGGTCCTGCTTGGAAATAGGGGAATGATGATTCCTTGATTTGTTTTTCTCAAGAAATACAGCTTCAGCTCTAGGATAGGATTTGAAATATCAGAGGTCAATTTATATTTTAGAACAAGAGCTGCAATTTCCCCTGAAAATATATTAATTTTTGATCAATATTATGTGTTTGCAAACTGATCTGATATATAAAGCTAAAAAATGCCACATGCCCTATAGGGAACCCTTTATTTCTAGTGACATATATTGGAGTTATTCTTCTTTGTTCATATGATTTACCTTCAAAAATCTATTGAATGTGCCCCAGAGAAGTGCAGACAGCTGTTTTAATGATCATATCAGTATTCGGGTGGAATGGAGTGGGGTAGAACTGAAAGAACTTTCAGGGAACATTGTTTCTAGAATCTTTCTCTGGTTTCACCAGCCTGCGTGTAATATTTGAAGTGTAGCAGTACAGCTAGAGTTTGCAAAATAAAGTCAGCAACTCCATCCTTGTAAATACTGATCTCTTACCCTCCTCCCTTAGATCATATGAGAAGTGGTACAATATGCTGCTAGGTCAACAGATGGCAGGGTTACACTATCTCTGTCTCTCACCCACCATGGACAACAGGAATTTACCTGGACCATTTGACTGTCTAGCATCCAGCATAGAACTTAGTAGAGCTGGCATTCAGATCTCCGAATTCTGCTTCTGACCTCAGGTGTTGTGTGCCATTGGAAAATACCAGTGGACTGAGATAGCCCTTTGGCTCGACCCTCACTGGCAAAATATCCACCATTGTCAGGTGGCAATGGAGGGCTGGATTCTTCAAGGAGAGCATAATGGGGCTTTCCTGATGGCTCAGTGGGTAAAGAATCTGTCTGCAATGCAGGAGACACAGGAGACACTGGTTCAGTCCCTTAGTCTGGAAGATGCCTTGGAGTCGGAAATGGCAACTCACTTCAGTATTCTTGCCCGGAAATTTTCATGGACAGAGGAGCCTGGCGGGCTACAGTCCATGGGGCCACAAACAGACATGACTGAGCACTGGCACTAATCTATAAAGTGATAGAGTAAGAGTCTGTTTTTATCTCTTGCTTATGATATTCTTCTTGGGATATTCATATCACCAATGCCAATATGGATCCTATATTGTACTTTTGGTAGATGTGCACTCTCAATTTTTAACATGGTACAGGTATTATGCCCATTGCACAGGTGAGAAAACTGAGATCTAGAATAGATCTTGATAAAGAGCAGGTCAGAGATTTGAAATCAGGTGTGTTCATTCCCAGATCCTATGCTTTGCCTCTATGTGTGACGCTTTCCCAGTGTAGGAGCTACGCATTGATATTTGCTAACTCTTAAAAGGTGGCAGAGTTTAGCAGCGGCTTGATTAATGTGACAGCTAACTTTTTGGTGTAGCATTAAAGGTCTTGCCCTGTTTACTATTATTGAGATCTCCCAGTTCCTGTGAGGAATAGTGGGACTTTCTCCACTAAGACACATGATGTCTCAGGAAGACTGAGGGCAGGTTTAGAGAAGGAGTCCTGGCCCCAGAGTCCCCTGTTTACTGTATCCTCTCCAGTTCATATGATCCAAAAGGCAATTTCCTTAAATTTACCTGTTAGCCCAGGTCATTGGGAACAATGGATTTTCCCAGGCACATCTCAGCATTTTCCAGGCACCTTCAGAAACCAACCTTGTAATATTTTAATTGAACCATATAACTTGTGTTTCTAACATTGATCTGGATTTTACACAGCTGTTTACACTAATATGTGCTAAAATGCCTAATTACCGCTACAAACACAGCCAGGTTCGATAGTGCTGCCAGCTCTTAAATATATAGCTGTGTCTTCATCAAACACAAAGGTCGGTGAATATCCTGAACTCCTGCAGTTTGTAAACGGGATTAAGGGCAATAAATGCAACCCTGCAAACAAGAACACAGAGTTTTGCATATTTCATGCTAATAGGCTCATCTGTTTGTTTTCTTATTGTTTCCCATGTTTTCAAAAATGCTTGTTGATAAAATGAGGTCAGAATGTGTGATTAGGTGGGTATTTAGAGTGGGCTTGAGAACACCTGTAAAAGGCTGTGTATTATGTCTATCTTTGCATTTTTATGTGTGACAATAACAGTAAATCATTGGCTGATGATTCTTTAGCCAATTGAGCAAACTTGCTTATTTTTTAGCAAGTATTTGAGCACCTACCTAAGAGCTATGATAAGAGCTGGTGACTGCAGGGCAGTGTCCATAGAGTTAGAGTTCCCCATGTATAAGTTTCTCTGGGAACACAGAGTAGAGAGTGGTGGTTTGCACTGAGAGTTCAGGGAAGACTTCATACATATGTTTGTGTTGGAGGAGTTTACAGGAGGAAGGACAAGGAGAGGAAAGACAGACAGGAAATTTTAAAAAGCAGTTATGGTCACCAATCAAGTGGAAGTTCAGTTAAGTTCAGTTCAGTCACTCAGCTGTGTCCGACTCTTTGTGATCCATGGACTGCAGCACTCTAGGCTTCCCTGTTCATCACCAACTCCCAGAGCTTACTGAAACTCATGTGCATCAAGTTGGTGATGCCCATCCAACCATCTCATCCTTTGTCATCCGCTTCTCCTCCTGCATTCAATCTTTCCCAGCATCAGGGTCTTTTCCAGTGAGTCAGTTTTTTGCATCAGGTGGCCAAAGTATTGGAGTTTCAGCTTCAGCATCAGTCCTGCCAATGAATATTCAGGACTGATTTCCTTTAGGATGGACTGGCTGGATCTCCTTGCAGTCCCAGAGAATCTCAAAAGCCTTCTCCAGCACCACAATTCAAAAGCATCAGTTCTTCGGCGCTCAGCTTTCTTTATAGTCCAACTCTTACATCTATACATGACTACTGGACAAAACGTAGCTTTGACTAGATGGACCTTAGTAATGTCTCTGCTTTTGAATATGCTATCTAGGTTGGTCATAACTTTTCTTCCAAGGAGCAAGCATCTTTTAACTTCATGGCTGCAATCACCATCTGTGGTGATTTTAGAGCCCAAGAAAATAAAGTCTGTCAGTGTTTCCATTGTTTCCCCCATCTATTTGCCATGATAGGACCAGATGCCATGATCTTAGTTTTCTGAATGTTGAGCTTTAAGCCAACTTTTTCACTCTCCTCTTTCACTTTTATCAAGAGGCTCTTTAGTTCTTCGCTTTCTGCCATAAGGGTGGTGTCATCTGCATATGTGATGTTATTGATATTTCTCCCAGCAATCTTGATTCCAGCTTGTGCTTCATCCAGCCCAGCATTCCACATGATTTTCTCTGCATATAAGTTTAATAAGCAGGGTGACAATATACAGCCTTGACATAGTCCTTTCCCGATTTGGAACCAGTCTGTAGTTCTGTGTCCAGTTCTAACTGTTGCTTCTTAACCAGATTCCTCAGAAGGCAGGTCAAGTGGTCTGGTATTCCCTTCTCTTTAAGAATTTTCCATAGTTTGTTGTGATCCACATAGTCAAAGTGGAAGGGAACATGGCAATTCTGGAAACTACTGTTCAAAAGGATGGAAAGGAGAATGCTGCTGGTGGAAACCTAGGAGATGTGACTTTAGGGACACCGTAAATTCTGTATATGACGGCAAGAGTGAGAGAGTGAAGTTGCTGAGTCATGTCTGACTCTTTTGCAGTCCTATGGGTTGCAGCCCGCCAGGCTCCTCTGTCCATGGGATTTTCCAGGCAAGAATACTGGAGTGGGTTGCCATTTTCTTCTCCAGGGGATCTTCCTAACCCAGGGATTGAACACTCGTCTCCCACATTGCAGGAAGTCTCTTTACCCTCTGAGCCACAAGGGAATCCCATACGATGGCATAGCCTGTACATACACACACACACACACACACACACACACACACAGTATATACTATAATATACCAAGAAAAGAGAGCTAATTGGAGAGATGCCATTTGACTCTTGGGAGTTTTGCCAGCAGTCCCTCAATCCTCTTCAAAGAAATATGTGCCCCAGTGTCTAACCAGCTTATACTGCAGAAGCTCCTCTGGAGAAGGGAATGGCAATCCACTCCAGTATTCTTTCCTGGAGAATCCCATGGACAGAGGAGCCTGGTGGGCTACAATCCACTGGGTCACAAAGAGTCAGACATGACTGAGTGACTAACATTACTACAATCAGGTTTGGGCCTCCCAGGTGGTACTAGTGGTAAAGAACCTGCCTGCCAAAGCAGGAGACGTGAGAGACCCGGGTTTGATCCCTGGGTTGGGGAAGATCCCCTGCGGGAGAATATGACAACCTGCTCCAGTATTCTTGCCTGGAGAACCTATGGATAAAGGAATCAGATGAGCTACAGTCCATGCAGCAAAGAGTCCGACACGACTGAGGCAACTTAGCACCCACGTGTTAGGTTTATCTCTCTTCTCATTGGCTGATTTATTGATTGAGTCATGTATTCATTCTTTCATTGACTTGATAAATGCCTACTTAGCCCCTACAATATTTCAGTTTTTGTGCTAATCACTGAGGAAATGACAGGGATGCTCTCTTCTGTCTGAGAATAAGAGACAATAGGAAAAAAGCATCAGGAGATCTGGTGAAGAATGAGAATGACTGAATCAGTCTCATTGATTTCATCAATAGAAACATACCACTTTCCTGACTTTAAAGATTTCCTAATTTCACCTTCTGCTCACCTCATTTAAGAGAATATTTATTTTTTACATTGAATTCTCATATATTTAGAATTTCAGGTTAAGACTTAAACAGCTAGACTTTTTCAAAAGGGCTTTATTGTCTTGTGGGGGGAGATGGTAAGAAATTGGGGATTTAGTCAAAACTGAAACTGAAAAGACATTATTACTGCATGAAATTATTGTATGTTCAATCAGTTTTTCTGTCTTCCTCATCTAAATACTGCACAATAAAAACATGCTAAGAATGGGGACTACTAACATACTTCAAGTGTATTTCAACATCAACATAGGCTGAATTATGAATAATATAACTTTTGGACAGATGGTCACACAACACACTGGCTTCTCTGGTGGCTCAGATGGTGAAGAATCTGCCTGCAATGCCGGAGACCTGGATTCAATCCCTGGATTGGGAAGATACACTGGAGAAGGGCATGGCAACCTACTCCAGTATTCTTGCCTGGAGAATCCCATGGACAGAGGAGCCTGGAGGCTATGGTCCATGGGATTGCAGTCAGACAGGACTGAGCAACTAAGCAAAACACACACACATACACACACCTGTAACCCTCATTAAGGGCAGAGATTATGTTTGTCTTGTTTATAACTGAATTCCTAGTGTCTAGCATGTCATGTCATGACTGAGCGACTTCACTTTGACTTTTCACTTTCATGCATTGGAGAGAGGATATGGCAACCCACTCTAGTATTCTTGCCTGGAGAATCCCAGGGACGGGGGAGCCTGGTGGGCTGCCATCTATGGGGTTGCACAGAGTCGGACACGACTGAAGCGACTTAGCAGCAGCAGCAGCAGCAGCATGTCATGTACTTGGTAAATTAAGTTATCAAATGCATGATTGTTCATGGTAATTACCAATTGTGGCAGATTGTCTCATTGTTCTCCACTCTTCTCCTCTCCCTCTATCCACACCCTTTACCACATACCCTTGTAACCCCTCCCACTGCAGTGATGTTGGTCTTTGACCACGTGATTTCCTTTGGCTGATAGGAACTGGTTGGGAGGGGAAGGGAGACAATGTTGCGCTGCCCTCTTGGAGGCATTACTGCTTCCACTGGGTTTCATGCACTCTGTTCTCGCCATGAGGTGCACCTGTGATGGACCTGTAATGGATAGCTTACACCCTTCAGCAGATGGAGCATGCACTACCCTTTTCTTTTAACCACAAATATTCCCAGGTGACTCAGTGGTAAAGAATCCACCTGCCAATGCAGGAGGCTCAGGTTTGATTCCTGGGTCAGGAAGGAGGAAGAAATAGCAACCCATTCCAATATTCTTGCCTGAAGAATCCCATAGACAGAGGAGCCTGACAGGCTACAGTCCATGAGGTTGCAAAGAGTTGGACATGACTGAGTAAGCCACACAACACACACACACACACACACACACACACACACACGTAACCTTCATTAAGGGCAGAGATTAGCGAATGAGCATGCATGCCAGTAACTTGTACATGCCATGATGCTTGGGGATTCTATTCTAGTAGTTAAAACTACATAAGATAACTTAGTGAGGTTACCTTACTTGATTCTAAGTCAAAGATCTGGACACAAGTGATTATTGGGAGGTGATCCCTGGAAGCAATCTTGATAGAGCAAGAAGAAGACTGGGAAGTAGGAAAAATAAAAAACATGTTCTATGGACTGGTTCTTAATGTGAGCAGCTAGGTCTTAATCCCAATGGAGGGATGTAGAGAGGGTGCACCTCAAAACGATCTTTCCAGAACGTGGGATGCTGGGGGCATTGTTCCACTGAGGCTGGTGTCTCCTTAGTTACAAGTTCTATCTTGCCCCAGGGTATTATTCCCCAAATCCACACCCATACTTCCTGGTTGTGACTGTGGAGGCAATGGCAACCCACTCCAGTACTCTTGCCTGGAAAATCCATAGACGGAGGAGCCTGGTGGGCTGCAGTCCATGGGGTTGCTAAGAGTCGGACACGACTGAGTGACTTCACTTTCACTTTTCACTTTCCTGCATTGGAGAAGGAAATGGCAACCCACTCCAGTGTTCTTGCCTGGAGAATCCCAGGGATGGGGAGCCTAATGGGCTGCCGTCTATGGGGTCGCACAGAGTCGGACACGACTGAAGCGACTTAGCAGCAGCAGCAGCAGCGGCAGCAGCAGTATGGATTTAGAGAAAGTTCCCAGGCAGAGAAGGAGAGAGAAGTTGCTGCTTAGGCTTGAAAAAGGAGGGTGGCAGAATAAGTGTGTGGAAATACCTACTGCAGCTGCTCTGAAGTCATAGGTGGGCCAGGTAGATGTGATGTGGGTCAAAAAGAGAGTCTCTTGAAGATAATGTTTATGCAAAGTGCTTTGTGGATCATCAAATTCTAAACAAAGGTTATTAGTTATTAATAGTGAAAAATTTGAAACATTCTTATCCATAATAAAAGTTTATCAAATAACATGACTCATCCTAATTAATAATATATGTAATACTATTGTACAGGGTTATACCAGTCATTTTTTTTTTGCAAAAGGCCAGCGATTGGGTGAATATTCATATACCCCTTGCTACTTTCCATCCCTATTTCTCTTCTCTCCTAGTTACCACTGCAGTTAACACACACACACACCAGTAATCTGGGTACCCTCTTATTGCTCCCTAGTATCTTTATTCCAGTGAGCATGTGAAAAACACAGATGGGAGTAGAGAAAGGGAATGGAGACTATTCAGTTCTTTCCACCCTTCCCGTGGGTTGGAACTGAGAGGTGAAGTGAATACAGTCTTTGTAGCACTGCTTTCTCAAGAGAATATCTAGGCATCCCCACACTTGCTATGATTCTGCTACCAATGCACAAACACATCCAGGCTGTACTCAGCACAGTTCAGAATGGAGGCCTCTCATATTCTATCTAACATGTGTGATTATGTAATCATCAAGATATATTCAGTAATTGCTCAAAGAATTCCGTTGTTCTCTCATCTCAAAGGAAGTCTTCTAAGAAGACTCCTCGTGGCAAGGCCTGTAAGGGAGGGTGACTGTTAAGGAATGAATCCACACACATACCTCTCTGGAGAAAGACATCACTCAGCTGTGAAGATCAACCATGACTCCTGCTTTAAATTCCATCAAAAACTGTTATGTCCATCAGTTTAGTTACCTTTAACCTTGTGTGAGTATTAATACAGAACTACTGAAAGATTAGTGTGCATATAAAATGTTTAGCTGCAGAGTGTCATTTCCTTCCAGGGTTCCCTGGTGGCTCAGATGGTAAAGAATCTGCCTGCAATGCGGGGAGACCCAGGTTTGAGCCCTGGGTCAGGAAGATCCCCTAGAGAAGGGAATGACTACCCACTCCAGCATTTTTGCCTGGAGATTCCTCATGGACAGAGGAGCCTGGTGGGCTACAGTCCATGGGCCCCCAAAGAGTCAGACATCACTGAATGACTAACACTTTCACTTTTTATCATTACCTTCAAATGAAAAAAATCCTGAAACTCATTGACAAAAAGGAACAAAACTCTCCGCTGCTACAAGTATTGTTAGAGTCAGTCTGCTATTCTCACAAATAACTTTTCAATATAAATGACGTGATAGAATGAAAGAATATTTCTTACCCAGGTCAGTCCATTGGATCTGTGGAGTTGGTGAGTTACTTGTTTACACAGTCACCCAAGAATCCAGGCTTTTCTCATCATGAAATTCACTCTCATTTGGGTCCTCTGACTCTTTTCTCGCTTCAGTAGATGGACAAGGAAAAGACACTAAGTTACTAGGTCCAGCTGGAAATAAGTCATGGTACTTCCACTCATACACCTTTGGTGAGAAGCTAGGTATATGGCTTCACGTACCTGGAAAAGAGACTGGAAATTATAGCATAACCGAATGCCAAGGAAGTAGAAGAGAACTCAGATATAGGTGAGATTTTGCTGTCTCTGCTAAATAAAGCATAAAGACGTGGGGCCTAATTGAACAAAGAAACATTAGGAGGCTTCATTTTCTTTGTGGGCTGTTAATGCATTGAATATTGTCACTTCCAAAGACAGGCAATGCTGTATGTTTCATCTCTTATATTAAGATGGTCTGCTCCAGGCATGTGAACAGTTTCTGCTCATATGAAGTTATCGCTCACTTCTGTTTTTTCCTGTTGCCTCTGGTCCAGCTTTGGTACTGTGGATGGAATAGAAGATGAAGATAACAATCTATTTTCACACAACAAAGGCTCATGGATGGCTTCCTGATCATCAGACAACTGCTGGCACCATCACCACTAAAGCAGTTAGATTTTCTAAGAATCCAAGGAATTTGGTGATGAATGTCTGAGCCAGAATCCAGGAGGGTGACAGAGGGAGGGTCCTCATGCGTTAGAATCACTAGGAGCATTTGCAATATATTCATGCTGGTCTCAAGGTGAAGCAGCACTAGGTGTATGTTTCTGAAACAAAGGAAGTAAGACGTAGATTTTTCAGAAGCCCCCCTTGTACTGGCCATGCCCTCCCCTGCTGAAAATCACGACTTCGTGAATGAGTTGTTCTCTGTGGTTTTGTTCTCATAGTTGTGGAGGTTGGAAGTGCAAGATCAAGGTGTTGGCAGGTTTGATTTCTTTTGAGGCCTCTCTCCTGGCTCTCAGATGGCTATCTTCTTCTGGTGTCTCACAAGACCTTTTCTCCGTGCAAGAACATCTCTGGAGTCTCTTCCTTTTCTCAAAAGGACACCAGTTATATGGGAGTAGGATCTTACTCTTAGGAACTTGTTTAACATTAATTACAACTCTATAGGCCCTTTCTCCAAATGCCATCACATGGTGGGGGCTGGGGTGTTTGTGTGTCAGGGTTTCAGCTTATGAATGGAGGAGGGATGAAATTTAATCCTTAACATTCAGAATGTGAAAAGGTCTCCAGTGACACATACTACCTTTTGGCTTCTTAAGACTCTATATTTCAAATTTTCTGAGTCTTCTGAGTCTTCTGTGTCACACACAAAATCATCAGTGACAATGACATGCAGGATTCCGATTAGAAAAGTAGGATTGGTAAACTAAAATTCATTGGGTAAAATTTAGACAAGTTTAGTTTCAGGATGTTGAGTCATACCTAGTCCACACAGAAGTACAATTTCATGTTTAGAACTAGATAATTTGGACAATTGGGCAAGATTTCCTCTGCCCTTCTAACTTGATTTCTAAATCCCATTCCTAAAGCACTTCCTTACTTTTTTTCAGTATTTTTCTCACAAATGGGCTCTTTGCATTACTTTTTATCGGATCCCACTGTTAGCCTCATCAAATACTATGAATCCTTTATCTCATTCTGTAAAGAATAGCAAGAAGAGATAAGAAAGCCTTCCTCAGTGATCAGTGCAAGAAATAGAGGAAAACAACACAATGGGAAAGACTAGCGATCTCCTCAAGAAAATTAGAGATAATAAGGGAACATTTCATGCAAAGATGGGCTCAATAAAGGACAGAAATGGTATGGACCTAACAGAAGCAGAAGATATTAAGAAGAGGTGGAAAGAATACACAAGAGAACTGTACAAAAAAGATCTTTACAGCCCAGCTAATTATGATGGTGTGATCACTCACCCAGAGACAGACATCCTGGAATGTGAAATCAAGTGGGCCTTAGAAATCATCACTACAAAGCTAGTGGAGGTGATGGCATTCCAGTTGAGCTATTTCAAATCCTGAAAGAGGATGCTGTGAAAGTGCTGCACTCAATATGCCAGCAAATTTGGAAAACTCATCAGTGGCCACAGGACTGGAAAAGGTCAGTTTTCTTTTCAATCCCAAAGAAAGGCAATGCCAAAGAATGCTCAAACTACCGCACAATTGCACTCATCTCACACGCTAGTAAAGTAATGCTCAAAATTCTCCAAGCCAGGCTTTAGCAATATGTGAACCGTTAACTTCCAGATGTTCAAGCTGGTTTTAGAAAAGGCAGAGGAACCAGAGATCAAAATTGCCAACATCCACTGGATCATGGAAAAAGCAAGAGAGTTCCAGAAAAACATCTATTTCTGCTTTATTGACTATGCCAAAGCCTTTGACTGTGTGAATCACAATAAACTGTGGAAGATTCTGAAAGAGATGGGAATACCAGACCACCTGACCTGCCTCTTGAGAAATCTGTATGCAGGTCAGGAAGCAACAGTTAGAACTGGACATGGAACAACAGACTGGTTCCAAACAGGTAAAGGAGTACATCAAGGCTGTATATTGTCACCCTGCTTATTTAACTTATACTCAGAGTACATCATGAGAAACGCTGGGCTGGAAAAAGCACAAGGAAGAATCAAGATTGCCGGGAGAAATATCAATAACCTCAGATATGCAGATGACACCACCCTTATGGCAGAAAGTGAAGAGGCACTCAAAAGCCTCTTGATGAAAGGGAAAGAGGAAAGCGAAAACGTTGGCTTAAAACTCAACATTCGGAAACGAAGATCATGGCCTCTGGTCCCATCACTTCATGGCAAATAGATGGGGAAACAGTGGAAACAGTGTCAGACTTTATTTTTCTGGTTTCCAAAATCACTGCAGATGGTGATTACAGCCATGAAATTAGAAGACGCTTACTCCTTGGAAGAAAAGTTACGACCAACCTAGATAGCATGTTCAGAAGCAGAGACATTACTTTGTTAACAAAGGTCCATCTAGTCAAGCCTATGGTTTTTCCAGTAATCATGTATGAATGTGAGAGTTGGACTGTGAAGAAAGCTGGGCACTGAAGAATTGATACTTTTGAACTGTGGTGTTGGAGAAGACTCTTGAGAGTCCCTTGGACTTCAAGGAGATCCAACCAGTCCATTCTGAAGGAGATCAGTCTTGGGTGTTCTTTGGAAGGACTGATGCTAAAGCTGAAACTCCAATACTTTGGCCACCTCATGAGAAGGGTTGACTCATTGGAAAAGACCCTGCTGGATGGCATTACCAACTCTATAGACATGAGTCTGAGTGAACTCCAGGAGTTGGAGATGGACAGGAGGCCTGGCATGCTGCAATTCATGGGGTTGCAGAGAGCCGGACACGCCTGAGCAACTGAACTGAACAGAACTGAATGTTGCTACTCTGGGGAAATGTAAAAATGTGGTGAATAATTCAGGTAAATGTACAGGGAAGAGATTAATATTTTTAAGCTGGAGAACATCATGAAAATTTTTTTATTGAAATATAGGTGATTTACGATGTGTTCGTTTTAGGTATACAGCAAAGTGTTCAGTTATTTATACACACACATAAACCTATACATATATGTGTATATATACTTTTTTAGAATTTTTCTATTATAGTTTATTACAAGATATTGAGTTTATTTCCTTGTGCTATACTGGAAATTTCTACTGGACTTTATTGCTTATTTTGTATGTAGTAGTGTGTATCTGCTAATCCTAAACTCCTGATTTTTTTCTTCTCCCGTTTCCCTTTGGTAACCATAAGTATCTTTCTATGTCTGTTAATTTATTTCTGTTTCTTAAAAAAGTTCATTTGTATCCTTTTTGTTTTTAGATTCCACACATAAAGGATATCATATGATATTTATCTTTCTTTGTCTGACTTACTTCACTTGGTATGATAATCTCTGGGTTCATCCACAAATGGCATGATTTCATTCTATTTTAGGGCTAGAGGCCCTCTTAAATTTGCATGAATGAGGCATCTTCTGACAACTTAAAGCCTTTATCCAAGGGATAGCGACTTTACTGGTAGGAACTACATTGTTAGTAAGGCTTGTAATACCTGAGGCCAGTGAGTGAAGGCTCTCAGAGTACCCTCTCTGGACAGCCCTGCTCTCTGAGTGTAGAAAATCAGTCTTGCATCTTCCCTCCAAAGAGCTGACCCGTGCAGTTATGTTCTTAGGAATAGACCATCCATTTCAAATGAGTACATTTCATTATGATCTACAGGGCATGGTTTTCCACAAATGCATTTAAGAAAATCTCCAAGTTCCCCCTTCTCTTAACTCTTTCATGATCTACGCATGATTTACAAGATCTGAGAGAGAGGGAAATGAGCTTTATTTACCTTCATGTCTTGAATCCCTAACATAGTATGAATATAGCTGATGCTCAGAAACTTTTGGTGAATTTTTATACCCTTGTACAATTTTGGGGCATGGGGATAAACACTATCTTCATGATCACAGTTTTAAAAATGTGGCACTGAAACCAAGAGAATGAGTCAGATTTTGATTTATACATATTAATTCAACGCCATAGTTTTTCCCAACTTCACTGTCTAAACCATGAGGGTTAAACTCATCCTGTTTGCCTCAGCATCCCCTTTGAATGGCATTGCTCTGATTGTTTATCATTGCCTCAGCTTTTACAATATGCTTGGTGCTGCGGAAGACATTAAAAAGACACAGTTCTTGCCTGGGGCTTGCACTCAGCTAGGCAAACAAACAAAATGTATTTAAGAAGAGGTAGATTGATCGCAGAGATGCAATTTCTCAGGTGTTTATATTTGTGCTTTGGCTTCGTTTGTCTTTTAACCAGCTGTGGGCTAAAGATATCTCAAAACTTGTCTTCAGAACAAGGACACAAATGACACAGGTTCAGAAGAAAACAGGAGCCTGGAAGTGTAGAACTCAGGGCTGAGCGTCCAAACACCCACATCTGGAGGAATCTCTGTGCACTTGAATTGCTCTCTCCCCTTATGTCTCTCTCAGAGAAGGAATTGGCAACCCACTCCAGTAGTCTTGCCTGGATAATTCCATGGACAGAGGAGCCTGGCAGGCTACAGTCTATGGGGTCTCAAAGAATCAGACATGACTGAGCAACTATCACTCACTTCTGTCTCTCTCAACAATTCTAGTTGCCTGTGGCCTCCTCACTGGAAACCAAATCATTACTTTAAAAATGGATCACCAAATTTTATGGCCATTTTCAAGCATTAGGCAAGTTCTTGGCTATCAAATAGTCTTTAAAAATTGACTAGTTCTCTACAGCCTGAGACATTTATTCCACAAAATTTAGGAAAATTTTGATTCCAAAGTGATATTATCCTCAAGTTTAATTTCTGAATTTAGAAGTTGAAAGGAATCAAAATGGAGTTCATACTTTTTACCTTCTTTAGGGATGAACATTTAAAAATTCTTTTCATGTGGAATAGAGAAGAAACAAATATGTCTTTTTCACAAAGGGTCTTTGGTGTTTGTGGAAAATATGTATACGCATGTGTATATGAAGAAAGCATCCTTGCTTTAGAAATCAAAATACTGCATATGTTTGCTATCACATGAAATCAAATACTTGCTTCTGGAAGTAAGCCAGGGTCAAACTTTAAGTTTCACATGTAAAATATGTGAGACATATAACCTATGTGCTTGGTAAAGCTGTAGAGATGTCCAGACTGCAAGCTGAAGATTGCACACGGGGTAGCAGTGATTCTCACTGCACAGGGAGGGTCCGGGTTCCATTTCATTCGGTCACCATGGTCTCCAGGAGGAGCAATGTGTTTCTCACCAGGGTCTTGATCCATGAAAAATATGTAAACACCCCCACCCATGCATATTTAGAGCTTGGTTTCCAAAGTTTCTGTTTAATTCCACTTTCTCATCACATGCAGGAGCATGCTATGCCCTTCCAGATGGCCCACGCAAATGCTTTGTCGTACTCCACTCACTCTTTGCATGTCAAGCATCTCTGGGACTACATACATCACCAATTAGCATCTTATATTCATTTGAAAGGAATGGTTCTGCACACTTTATACGGTTTTCTTTGATAAAATTTGCATGTTGTGATGTTCTTCCCTAAGAATCAAGGATGAGATTGTGGAATTTTCCTCCCACAGTCTCCCTCCCTCCGAACATTTTTCTCTGTGCTGCACCATTTGATCTGTGTTTTAGGAGAAATATCTTTGGTTTAATATTTCTGGAATCTGGTGCAACCATTCTGGCATGTTTATCAAGGCATACTGTCTGCATTTACTATGTCACATCTCTCCAGGTGGCTGTTTTCCTGTTGGTCCACTCTCATTTATCAGATTCTAGATCATGAGACCTCTCATTGATTTATGGCTTTGGCACGTCCATCCCTTCTGCCTTTTGCAAAAGTCTGCCAGTCAGACATTCCTTATCAGAGCTCCATGATGAACATTTATCACAGTAGACTTTGTGTGTTGGCTCTTTGCGTGCTGGTCCTTTCATCAGAAACAATCCTGACATATTGAAGTCACGTTGAGCCAACACACCGAGGAGATGCTATTTACCAAAGGAATCAAACTGTCACCAATAAAATGGTGGCAGTTACTTTCAAGTTTTCCAGAGTTAGTCACATGAACACACTGGTGCCCAGACAAGTGGGACACACAGACGCTGTTGGGCGGTACCTCCTTGACATTTCCACTTGGATATCTCCCAGGCATTTTATCTTTGCACACTTCCTCTCAGTCTCCAAACCTGTCCCTCCAAAGTCTCTCTCTTCTTCGTTTATGTCATCTTCTCATTTACTCAGTCCAGAAACCTGGAGTCATCAGGAATTTTTCATTTCTTTCATCCTTCCCACTATCTCCACCCCCTCTTTCCAAATCTCTCATTAGGTTCTTTGGGTTCCACCACCATATACCCTAAATCATTGCAGTCTTTGCCAACTCCAATGCTACCTCCTGCCCTGCCTCTAGTTCATACCCTAGTCTCTGGAAATCTCCAATCTCCAAATTGGTCACTGTGTCACAAGTTTGATTTTTCTATAACCCCCTTCCCATTCAAATTTTAGAGTTACGGATAAATCAGAGCAAGGCGCTCTGCTGTTTAATAGTCTGTGTTTATTACCCAGTCCTTCTCTATCCACTCTCACCACCCACCCCCGATATGACTACAAGACTGTGCATGTTCTGGCTTTTGACTACCTCTTTCCAACATGTATGGCCTGACTAGGCTGTAGCTGATGCACTGATTTTTTTTTTTTTTGGCAGGGTGCACATTTCTTGAAAATCTTATGGTTCTTTCCTATACTTGAGAATTTTGTACTTGCTGTGCCTCTGGCTTGGACAGTTTTCCTCTCTGGTTCCTCATTTCCTTAGTTTCTCCTCATTTTCTGGATCTTTTGGTTTTTTAAATTTTGTTTTATTTTTTTAACACCAAAAACATTTTGTGCTGGGATATAGCTGATTAACTATGTGGTGGTAGTTTCAGGTGAAGAGCAAAGGAACTCAGCCATCTATATGCTTGTATCCATTGTCTCCCCACCCCCCTCCCATTCAAGCTGCCACATAACATTGAGCAGAGTTTCGCGTGCTATACAATAGGTCTTTGTTGGTTATCCATTTCAAATACAGTGTGTACATGACCTTTCCAAAGTCCCTAACTATCTCTTCCCCTGGCAACCTGCAAGTTGTTTTCTAAGTCTGTGAGTATCTTTCTGTTTTGTAAGTTCATTTGTAACATTTATTTTTAGATTCCACATATAAGGGATACCATATGATATTTCTCCTTCTCTGTCTGACTTGACTTCACTCAGTACTTTGGATCTTTTCTTAAATATCTTTTCTTCAGCGAGACCTTTTGTGTCCATGACATGAAGAGTAAATTCCCCTCTTTCTTTCTGCCTCAGTCCTTGTTTGTTTATCCCCTTCAAAGCACTAATCACAATTTTTTTAGATTTTGGTTACCTATTTATTTATTTGTCTGCTATTAATCCTCTACCATCTAGGACAAGCTCCATGTTCTCAAGGCCAAGTTCTTTCAGGCTTCATTTATATTCTTGGTGCCATGCACAGTGCCTGGCACTTAAAGGCACTCAAAACATATTTGCTGAAGGAACGTCTATACAGAGTTTTACGAGAAAGGTTGAGTGGTGTGTGGTGGGAGGTGGGGGCTAGTGAGGGTGTGGTAATGATTTAGTTAAAGACAGTGCTATTGACTGAACCTGTCTCCCCAGTTTCATGTGCTGAAACTGGGTCCCCAGTGTGATAATGATAGAGTTATAGGAGTTCAGAGGTGATTAGGACAAAGGGATGGGCCTTCTTGAATGGGATTAGTGCCCTTATAAAGGAGGCCCCAGAGAGCTCCCTCACCAATTATGCCATGTGGGGACACAGTAAAAAAACTGCCAGGCTCTCACAAGTCTCTCAGTCTGGCTGGTGCCTTGATCTTGGACTTTCAGTCTCCAGAACTATGAGAAATAAATGTTGTTTAGAAGCCATTCTGTCTGTATTATTTTGTTATAGCAGAGTGAGTGGACTAAGACTCAAAGGAAGCATTTTCTAACTGGAAGAGGAAGAGACAGGAAGTCTTGACATCAGCACTGCAGGAAATCAGATCAGCTGAGGGGGGTCCCAACAAGAGACGCAGCTCCATGCAGAGCCTGTGTCAATGCAGAGACCGGAGGCCTCGGCTCAGAACCCTGGCAGTTTGCCTGAGACCAGTCAATTGTGTACTGATTGGCACCTAAGAAAACAGCACAATGTACTCATTCACATAGAAAAAATATGAGAACCACAGCTCCAGGGGAAGGAAGAGCACATATTGTCAAAGCAGCCACATGACATAGCTGAAACCACATTGCATTCAGTAAATGGAATGAACCTCCATTTCCACATGTAAACAGACATGGGAATGCTTTTAACCAAGTTCACCATCCCTGTGATCTGCAATGTAATTTTACAGAGAGGAAGAGAGCAACATGGGCCAAAGGAACACATGTATCAGATGGAGAAAGATGGGTGAGAATTCTACAGGAGCACCTGGGCCAAACTCTGATCCAACCAGAGGAAAGACCCACATGCTGCAGTGAGAAGAAATTCACTGACCTCCTCATCCGCACCCAGCTCTGCAGGTACACAGTTCAGTTCAGTCACTCAGTTGTGTTTGACTCTTAGTGACTCCACGGATGGCAGCACACCAAGTCTCCCTGTCCATCATCAACTCCAGGAGTTTACTCAAACTCATGTCCACTGAGTCGGTGATACCATTCAACCATCTCATCCTTTGTTATCCCCTTCTCCTGCCTTCAATCTTTCCCAGCATCAGGGTCTTTTCCAATAAGTGAGTTCTTCACAATACTCCAAAGTATTGGAGTTTCAGCTTCAGCATCAATCCTTCCAATGAATATTCAGGACTGATCTCCTCTAGGATGAAGTGGCTGTATCTCCTTGCAGTCCAAGGGATTCTCAAAAGTTTCCTCCAACACCACAGTTCAAAAGCATCAATTCTTTGGCACTCCGCTTTCTTTTTAGTCCAACTCTCACATCCATATATGACTACTGGAAAAATCATAGCTTTGACTAGATGGACATTTTTGGCAAAGTAATCTTTCTGCTTTTTAATATGCTGTCTAGGATGGTCATAGATTTTCTTCCAAGGAGCAAGCATCTTTTAATTTCATGGCTGCAGTCACCATCTGCAGTGATTTTGGAGCCTCCCACCCCCCACCGCCAAATAAAGTCTATTTAAAAATAAAGTCACTGTTTCCCCATCTATTTGCCATGACGTGATGGGACCAGATGCCATGATCTTAGTTTTCTGAATGTTGAGCTTTAAGCCAACTTTTTCACTCTCCTCTTTCAGTTTCATCAGCAGGCTCTTTAGTTCTTCACTTTCTGCTATAAGGGTGGTGTCATCTGCATATCTCAGTTTATTGCTATTTCTCCCAGCAATCTTGATTGCAGCTTGTACTTCATCCAGTCCAGCATTTCACACGATGTACTCTGCATAGAAGTTAAATAAGCAAGGTGACAAAATATAGCCTGACGTAGTCCTTTCCCTATTTGGAACCAGTTTGTTTTTCCATGTCCAGTTCTAACTGTTGCTTCTTGACCTGCATACAGACTTCTCAGGAGGTATGTCATTCAAGTATTTCCATCTCTTGAAGAATTTTCCAGTTTATTGTGATTCACACAGTCCAAGGCTTTGGCATAGTCAATAAAGCAGAAGTAGATGTTTTACTGGAACTCCTGCTTTTTTGATGATTCAACAGATATTGTCAATTTGATCTCTGGTTCCTCTGTCTTTTCTAAATCCAGCTTGAACATCTGGAAGTTGACCGTTCATGTACTGTTAAAGCCTGGCTTGGAGAATTTTGAGCATTACTTTACTAGCGTGTGAGATGAGTAAAACTGTGGAGTGGTTTGAGCATTCTTTGGCATTGCCTTTCTTTGGGATTAGAATGAAAACTGACCTTTTCCAGTTCTGTGGCCACTGCTGAGTTTTCCAAATTTGCTGGCATATCGAGTGCAGCACTTTCACAGCATCATCCTTTAGGACTTGAAATAGCTCAGCTGGAATTCCATCACCTCCAACAACTTTGTAGTGATGCTTCCCAAGGCCCACTTGACTTCACATTCCAGTATGTCAGGTGAGTGATTAAACCATTGTGATTATCTGGGTCATGAAGATCTTTTCTGTATAGTTCTTCTGTGTGTTCTTATCACCTCTTCTTAGTATCTTCTGCTTCTGTAAAGTCCCTACCATTTCTGTCAAGTCCCTACCATTTCTGTCCTTTATTGTGCCATCTTTGCATGAATTTTTTCCTTGGTATCTCTAATTTTCTTGAAGAGACCTCTAGTCTCTCCCATTCTATTGTTTTCCTCTATTTTTTTGCATTGATCACTGAGGAAGGCTTTCTTATCTTTCCTTGCTGTTCTTTGGAACTCTGCATTCAAATGGTATATTTTTCCATATTTTTCCTTTTCTCCTTTGCCTTTTGCTTCTCTTCTTTTCCTAGCTATTTGTCAGGCCTTCTCAGACAACTGTTTTGCCTTTTTGCATTTCTTTTTCTTGGGTATGGTCTTGATCACTGCATCCCGTACAATGTCATGAACCTCTATCCATAGTTCTTCAGGCATGCTGTCTATCAGATATAATCCCTTGAATCTATTTCTTACTTCCTATATAGTCATAAGATATTTGAGTTAGGTCATACCTGAATGGTCTAGTGGTTTTCCCTATTTTCTTCAATTTAAGTCTGAATTTTTCAATAAGGAGTTCATGATTTGAGCTACAGTCAGCTCCTGTCTTATTTTTGCTGACTGTATAGAGCTTCTCCATCTTTTGCTGCAAAGAATATAATCAATCTGATTTTGGTGTTAACCATCTGGTGCTGTCCATGTGAAGAGTCTTCTCTTGTGTTGTTGGAAGAGGGTGTTTGCCATGACCAGTGCATTCTCTTGACAAAACTCTGTTAGCCTTTGCCCTGCTTCATTCTGTACTCCAAGGCTAAATTGCCCATTCAGTTCAGTTCAGTTCAATTCAGTCACTCAGTCGTGTCCGATTCTCTGTGACCCCATGAACTGCAGCACGCCAGGCCTCCCTGTCCATCACCAGCTCCTGGAGTTCACTCAAACTCACGTCCATCGAGTCAGTGATGCCATCCAGCCATCTCATCCTCTATTGTCCCCTTCTCCTCCTGCCCCCAATCCCTCCCAGCATCAGAGTCTTTTCCAGTGAGTCAACTCTTCCCATGAGGTGGCCAAAGTACTGGAGTTTCAGCTTCGGCATTGTTCCCTCCAAAGAAATCCCAGGACTGATCTCCTTCAGAATGGACTGGCTGGATCTCCTTGCAGTCCAAGGGACTCTCAAGAGTCTTCCCCAAAAGCATCAATTCTTTGGTGCTCAGCTTTCTTCACAGTCCAACTCTCACATCCATACATGACTATTGGAAAAACCACAGCCTTGACTAGATGGACGTTTGTTGGCAAAGTAATTTCTCTGCTTTTCAATACGCTATCTAGGTTGGTGATAACTTTCCTTGCAAGGGGTAAGCATCTTTTAATTTCATGGCTGCAATCACCATCTGCAGTGATTTTGGAGCCGCCAAAAGAAAAATCAGACACTGTTTCCACTGTTTCCCCATCTATTTCCCATGAAATGATGGGACCAGAAGCCATGATCTTTGTTTTCTGAATGTTGAGCTTTAAGCCAACTTTTTCACTCTCCTCTTTCCCTTTCATCAAGAGGCTTTTTAGTCCCTCTTCATTTTCTGCCATAAGGATGGTGTCATCTGCATATCTGAGGTTATTGATATTTCTCCTGGCAATCTTGATTCCAGCTTGTGCTTCCTCCAGCGCAGCGTTTCTATGATGTACTCTGCATAGAAGTTAAATAAGCAGGGTGACAATATACAGCCTTGACGTACTCCTTTTCCTGTTTGCATCCAGTCTGTTGTTCCATGTCCAGTTCTAACTGTTGCTTCCTGACCTGCATATAGGTTTCTCAAGAGGCAGGTCAGGTGGTCTGGTATTCCCATCTCTTTCAGAATTTTCCACAGTCTATTGTGATACACACAGTCAAAGGCTTTGGCATAGTCAATAAAGCAGAAATAGATGTTTTCTGGAACTCTCTTGCTTTTTCAATGATCCAGTGGATATTGGCAATTTGATCTCTGGTTCCTCTGCTTTTTCTAAAACCAGCTTGAACATCTGGAAATTCACGGTTCACATATTGCTCAAGCCTGGCTTGGAGAATTTTGAGCATTACTTTACTAGTGTGTGAGATGATTTGCCCATTACTCCAGGTATTTCCTGACTTCCTACTTTTGCATTCCAGGGTACACAGGTCAAGCTCATAAGCACCTGGGTCTATGAACAATAGTAATCATATGGGCTTTCCTGGTGGCTCACAAAAAGAATCTGCCTTCAATGCAGGAGACTCAAGTTCAGTCTCTGGGTTGGGAAGATCCCCTGGAGAAGGGAGTGGCTGCCCACTCCAGTGTTCTTGCCTGGAGAACTCCATGGACAGAGGAGCCTGGTGGGCTACAGTCCAAGGGGTTGCAAACAGGACTGAGCAACTAACACTTTCACTTTCAATCACACTGCATATAGCATTTCCTGAGCACTTGCTTTGTGCCAGGTGCTGCGTTCAGCTGATCACGTGCAGAACCTCACCCAGAACAATAAACCTATGAAGTACGTGTGACTATTACACCACTTTCACAGAAGGAAAACATAAAGAGAAGTTACTGATTTTTCTCTTGATACTCAGCAAGAATAGTAGGTGGGATTTCAAACCTCTATTTGTTTATATTTGGGCTTCCCTGGTGGCTCAGCAGTAAAGAAATTGAAAGTGAAAGTTGCTCAGTCCTGAAGGCAGTAATGAAAGTGAAGGTCACAGCTGTAAAGAATCTACCTGCAATTCCAGAATTGAAAGAGACACATGTACCCCAATGTTCATTGCAGCACTCTTTATAATATCCAGGACATGGAAACAACCTAGATGTCCATCAGCAGATGAATGGATAAGAAAGCTGTGGTACATATACACAATGGAGTATTACTCAGCCCTTAAAAAGAATAAATTTGACTCAGTTCTAATGAGATGGATGAAACTGGAGCCAATTATACAGAGTGAAGTAAGCCAGAAAGAAAAACACCAATACAGTATACTGACACATATATATGGAATTTAGAAAGATAGTAATGATGAACCTCTATGTGAGACAACAAAAGAGACACAGAGGTATAGAACGGACTTTTGGACTCTGAGGGAGAGGGAGAGGGAGAGGGTGGGATGATTTGGGAGAATGGCATTGAAACATGTATACTATCATGTAAGAAACAAAGTGCCAGTCTATGTTCGATACAGGATACAGGATGCTTGGGGCTGGTGCATGGGATGATCCAGGGAGATGATATGGGGTGGGAGGTGGGAGGAGGCTTCGGCATTGGGAGATCGTGTACACCTGTGGCTGATTCATGTCAATGTATGGCAAAACAAATACAGTACTGTAATGTAGAATAAAGTATTAAAAAAAAATTAAAAAAAAAAAAAGAATCTACCTGCAACGCAGGAGCCATAGGAGACGTGGGTTTGATCCAAGGGCCTGGAGGATCCCCTGGAGGAGGACATGGCAACCCACTCCAGTATTCTTGCCTGGAGTATCCCATTGACAGGGGATCCCAGTGGGCTACAGTCCATGGGGCCAGAGTTGGACAGGATTGAAGTGCTTAGCAAGCATGCATGCACTGTTTACATTTAAAACTTGAGTTCCATTATCCCTATTGATTTGCAAAGAAACCTGACTAGGTCAAGAGATTGTATCTACTAAAGTGTAAAAGTACATGAAGTAGTTCTAGATCTTACTGATCTTCAGGAAAAATACACCCTCTCATTATATATAATGAAAACACTTAATATATAGTATGCTGTAATTTTTTCACTTGCCCATTAGATTGCTACCCAGCTTTACGGCCTCACGTTTGTCTCCTCACCCATCCAACTCAACACATTTTCTGTAGTTCAGCAAAAGGCAGATGTCTGGAGTGTTTTCTGAAACCCTGGAAAGTTGTTTTTATTTCATTATTTCAGATTTCTGTTTACATGAGCTAGTTAAATAAAATAAGTTATAGTAATCTGAGTTATAAAATAATATAATTCTTAAATTGCTATAACTTATTTTATTAAACTAGCTCATGTAAATGGAAAGCTGAAATTATCAAAACTGAAGAGTAATATTTTAAAGAAGAACTTACATTGTAGTTCTTAAACATTAACCATAAATAATAAACCTAATGGAGGATGTTACTAATTAAGAATAGCTTAAAAAAATAGAATCTGAAGAATATACAAAATTCCAAATGTCAATTCTGAACATTATTCGACTTTAAAGTGTGGCCAATAAAGTAAAAATATCCCCAGAAACTGAGGGGAAGAGAAAATAAAAACAAAAGGAGAAGGAGAAATTGATTCCACTCTGGAACTGTTGCATGAAAGGAGTTTCAAAACAGAATATGAAGTTTTTATAAAATCTATCATTCTTATTATTCCCATATTCAGGTAAAATGCAAACTAGGTGTAAGCAGTTTTTTAAAACACAGTGTTATGTGTCTCATAGGTCAGAACTATTGAAGCAAATCAGATCTCTTATTTTAATATGCATTTCACATTAAAAAATTTATATTATTGACTATGTTGAATGCCGTGACTTCTGGAGAACCATTACGGCTCACAGGATGGCTTTTTATTTGGCATTGTATCAATTTGAAGCCCAGAATGGCATGATGTTAATACAGACAGTGGATATGCATGTGTAAAATGGTATGAAGAGAAAAGGAAGGTTCGCAAGCAATAGGCAATTTCCAAATGTCATCTTTTTAGCTCTTACAAGAAAAAGAGAAACACACACATTGGTGGGAACATTTTGCTCCCTGATCTCTGGCTTCTGGCAGGCACTTCCTTTGCACACCTGGCATCTCCCTTCCAGGCCTGCTATGCGGTAGGACCATTTGCCCTTAAATATCATACGTAGCTAATTTACATTATAGACTATGGGCCCAAGAGGGGTAAATGCTTAATTTTATTAATCGAGTGGATTTTAAATCTCTCTACAGGAGGCCACACAACACCCCAAAGGGCTAATCTATGCTATAGAGAGATGGCAAATCAGAGACGCCCCAGTGCGTTTCCCCTCCACCTTGGAATTTGTTCCCAATGAAAGTTACAACCAGGGCGATTGGCTGTATCTGTTTGAACACTGGAATTGTTCTCCACCTGATATACAAATACCTAAGGCCCTGAAATTTACAATGGGGATGAGCATGCCTGGTGAAAGCCCCACCGAAACAAACAGAGCTGGGCTAATAACTCTGTAACCTCTGTTGACATAACCCACCAGCCTGCTGAAGAGTCTCTTCATGTGTAGGAAACAGAGAAACTATAATGATTTTCAGATACAGTTGACAAGAGACCATTTAGTAAACTTTTATTTTTTTTAACTAACAGTATGCGGGGACGTTGTATTCTAGGCTGCTACTAATAATCTCATCAGAATGCAAAAGCAGCGACTGTGTTATAAAACCAATGATCTGTTATATTCTGCAAGAATTTACAAAAGCCTAATGTCATTTACTACACCATGAGAACCATACTTGGTTAAAAAAAAATAAAACACAACAGAATTCAAAAACTGATTACAGCTGGCAAAAAAAAAAAAAAACAAAAAACCTGTTTGCCAGTGCAAGGCTTTAAAGGTAAAACATACAACAGTGAAAGATATGGTATCCAGTGATGACTTCAGAAGGGAAGCAGTACGTGTTTGGGTATGTATAGATGTCGTATGTCATTTAGGGTCGTGTTGAATCAGGGCATTCATTCAAGCCCAGGATTCTCGGGTCTGCAGTTAACTGCTGAGTGTGTGTTGCCAGTTCAGGCTGCAAAAGAGTTTGCTTTTTTTTTCTTTCTCAGCAGCATTTCGGATAAAAGCATATCTCTAGCAGTCTTAAACTGCTGAAGTCCATGTTGCTGCAAATGGATGCTAAAAAAAATCCAAGGGTCTACTAATATGACAATTTAGCCTAAAAGAGATTGGAATTCATGGGAGATATTTGAGAAGAGAAATGACATTCAGCTGTGAGTTTGTGAAACAGTGCTCTAGCAATCGTTCTGAGGAGAAGATGTTGGAGGAGGGTAAGCGTTAGTGTGGAAAGTGAAGAGGCAAAGAATGGTTCCCATTGGTGTTGGTGATAGTCAAAATAAGTAGAGGGAAATGGATGAATCAGAGGTAGATTTTAAAAGAATAATCAACAAATATGGGGTGTGAGCAAGAGGGAGATGTCAAGAAGAATTGTGAGATTTCTGTCCTGAACATGCAAGTAGGTATTTGGCCAATTATTGAAGCAAAAAGGCATGAGGAGGAAAGGTTTGTGTAAGAAATATGGTAAGTTAAATTTCTGGAGCTCTGGTGTTCAAGGCACCTATGAAATATCCACAAAGTTTTAGGAATCCGAATAGGATCATCACGGAAACAAAAATTTAGGGATCAAAGAAGAAACATTGATAGAAGGCAGGAGGAGAAGGGCATGACAGAGGACAAGACGATTGGATGGCATCACCAACTCGATGGATATGAGTTTGAGCAAGATCCTGGAGTTGGTGATGGACAGGGAAGACTGGGGTGCTGTAGTCCATGGGGTCACAAAGAGTCAGACACAACTGAGTGACTGGATTGAGAAGAAACATGTGGACTATTGGTAAAGATTAGAGTAATACAGAGCTTCCCTTCTGGATTGCAATATAGGTGTAATATAGTGTAATATATTGTGTAGTATAATATTGTAATATAGTGTAATACAGGGGAAGAAAAAAGTAACATCAAATGTACTCTAAGAAATAATAAAAGAATTTCTCTTTGCTTTTATACATTACCATACATATACTATTGAATTTTTGTAAGAACTTTTGGGGGGCTTTTTACTATCTATTGTTTGTTACATTATATTGATATTTGCTATGTGTTTTGCATGGTACTAAACTAGTGTGTGAGCAACTTCACTTTCACTTTTCACTTTCATGCATTGGAGAAGGAAATGGCAACCCACTCCAGTGTTCTTGCCTGGAGAATCCCAGGGACCGTGGAGCCTGATGGGCTGCTGTCTATGGGATTGCACAGAGTCGGACATGACCGAAGCGACTTAGCAGCAGCAGCAGCAGATTAGTATGTATGAGACTTTTCCCTATATTCTGAATATCATCCAATACAGAAATTATTAGAAAATTGTCAGTGCTCAATTAAAAATTTTAAATTGTCTGATATACACAAATACATACATACACATAATATATACACAATGTATTCCCAGTGAAATAGCCATTTAAAAGAGTTCAGAGAAGTATCAGATTTATCTATTCATCTATCTCTATATACTTTATCTATTAAGACATGTACTTCTACAATGTGTGTATATATACACAATACATGCACACATGTGCATATCACTAATCTATTATCATTTTATAGATACTGATAATGAAGTTAACAGAGGTTCAGTGATGTCACAGAGTTAGCAAGTGGCTCAAAGCAGTTTGAAATCTCCACATTCAGAGGTCTTTCTTCTCTACTACTCCTTATTGTAACAGCCAATATTAACAAGCTCCTCTGCTCTCCACTAAACACTTTGATCCTCATCACAGCTCCATGAGGTTAACAGGGGCATTCATACATAAAGTGAAGTCTTCTGACCCCTTGATGTATTCCCAGGAACCTGAGTTCTTGCTGAGCTAGACTGCGACTTGCACTAAAACGATACAGGATAACCGCGGAATTGATGATTCAGGGCGTGCCATCCATGAAGTGTGTTGTGATAATGGCAAACACAGTCAGCAGGATCTGGGCTGAAAGAATTTGTATGGAACCCATCCGAGTGATAACCACCTTCTAAGGGCTCAACTTCTGGAAGTTATATGCCTACGTGAGGCTCATCTCCCTTTCCCCTTGGAGTTGAATTTTTAAGAGTACCACAGATGTGGGTGCTCATGAGTCTGTCATATAGAGTGAAATAAGTCAGAAAGAGAAAAGCAAATATCATATGTTAATGCATGTGTGTGGAATTTAGAAAATAGTACAGATAGACCTAGTTCCGGGGAGGAATAGGGACACAGGCATAGAGAATGGACTTGCGAACACAGGGGAGGAAGGGGAGGGTGGGATGACTTGGGAGATTAGGTTTGACGTAAATCCACTACCATGTGTTTAATAGACAGTAGGAAGCTGCCATGAAGCTCAGGGAGTTCAGCTAAGTGCTCTGTGATGACTTAGAGGGGTGGGATGGGGGTAGGAGGGGAGAACGCTCAAGAAGGAAGGGATATATGTATACATACAGCTATCCACTTCGTTGCACAGCAGAAAACTAACGCAACATTGTAAAGCAGCACTTAATAAATGTATAGTTTAAGGTACCTATGGGAATAGGAAAGAAGACCAGAGGAAAAGGAAACAAACAATATTCAAATCTCAGGAAACTTGAAAGGTGAAAGAAAAGGTAGTGCAGGTGAAGGAATAGTAGTGATGATATTGATGGTGGGGATGATAGGAAAAATGGTTGCGCATATGTTTCCTTTTAAATCATCTGCTCATTTCTGATCTAGAATTTTTCTTCCGGGAGATAAGACACATTTATTTCTTTAATCAATTCATTTTTAACATTAATTTTTATGGAATATAGTTGTTTCACAATGTTGCATTAGTTTCTACCCTACACCAAAATGAATCAGCCCTACACAAACATATATCCCCTCCGTTTTTGACTTAATGCACTACTGCATTAAATAGAGCTCCCTGTGCTATATAGTAGGTTCTCATTAGTTATCTATATTATACACGGTATCAATAGTATATGTGTCAAAAGGATTAGCCTTTCATTTCTTCGTAGTACATGGCTGGCCCTGTGTGACTGTGGGTGTTTGACTCTCTAGGATGAGAACAGGCCAGAGTACCCCTCATCCTCTATTCCCCAAAGGCAAGTAGATCTCGCTCTCTTCCACTGGAAAACGCATTCCGTACAGAATGAGTTCATCTTAGCTGTCAGCTCTGGAGTATCTAAGGAGCTCTGAATGCATGCAACAGTGCCAGCAGGAGGCTCACCCCACCTCCACTGGGGATAAGAATCCCCAGTGGGGAAACGGGCTGCTTCCACGTGAGTGAAGCAGCTGTCGTTTAACACAGAAGTGTCAGAAGCACAAGCAAATTTCTCATCACCAAGTGGTGGTGTCATGGTCAGTGAAATACTTTGTGGTTTTAACATGGTTTGGGGAGAAGATTTTATGAAATTGAAGTTACAGACAGAAATTTTATCTAGAAAGTGGTCTGGCTAAGAATCCTTGGCTAAGACTTCATTTTGTTGTGAATAGTAGAACTGTGATGTGAAAGGTAGGATTAAATTAGTCACACATCTTTGAAATGTAAAACATTATTTTGTTATCTTTGAGTACATTTTCTTAGTAATCAAATGAAGATGACTATGTTAAATCAGTCTGAAGAAGAACACATCAAAGATTGTCATGACACAGTTCTATTATATAAAACATTGTGATTCCTCAAAATAAGACTCTAAAACTTAAACATTTATAAGTTTTCCTAAGCTAAGTCGCTTCAGTCATGTCCGACTCTGTGTGACCCCATAGACGGCAGCCCACCAGGATCCCCAGTCCCTGGGATTCTCCAGGCAAGAACACTGGAGTGGGTTTCCATTTCCTTCTCCAATGCATGAAAGTGAAAAGTGAAAGTGAAGTTGCTCGGTCATGTCCAACTCTTAGCGACCCCATGGCTGCAGCCTACCAGGCTCCTCCATCCATGGGATTTTCCAGGCAAGATACTGGGGTGGGGTGCCATTGCCTTCTCCAGTTGCAAAGAAATATAGACTATATACCATTGTATTTATATTGACCTTCCATTTATTTTTGTTTATTTCTCCATCTATCTGTAATCTTTCCATCCATCTATGCATTCATCCATCATCTAACAGCTTCTGTAGCTAATATATACTGTTTAGATGTTATAGGACACTTGAAAGTGATGTAGTTTCTATTTTTGGTCTTCTAGAATTTTCAAACTAATTTGACATTTCTTCAATGGCTTGGAAGAAAGGTGAGACACCTCATCATCCCAGCCATCATCTTTAAAAAACAAGGAGAATGAAACAAACATAGTCTCCCTCTCAACTCAAGAGATATAGACACAAAGTCTTACAATGGATGTGGGGCAATCTTAAATCTCTTTCAAGAAAACACCTGTTTATGCACCTGGTAAATGGTAATATAATATACATGAGCTTGAGAGTATATGAAGACTTTAGTTGTGATTCAAGTTATGAGAAAATAGATTGTAGTTTAATATAAGCAAATCAAGTCTACCATAACATATGAATCACAGTGCAAATAGCTCTGGCGTTTGACTGACCTGCCTGGTTATGTGACCGAAGTAACACAGGAACTCAGTAGATGCCTTTGTCCATTTGGGAGTTTTTTTTTTTTTTTGTGCTGTAGCAAAAACACCATAGACTGCATGGCTTAAACAACAAACACTTGTTTCTCACAATTCTGGATGCTGAGAAGTTCAGGATCAAGGCTCCAGCAGCTTTGTTGTCTGGTGAGGGCCCCTGTCCTGGTTCTTAGATGCTTGTCTTTTTGCATATGCCAGAATGGGTGAAAGAAAGTTCTTTGGGGCCTCTTTTATCTGGACTCCAATCCCATTAACAATGGCTTTGCCCTTGCCACCTAATCATCTTCCAAAGACTCCACCTAAGAATACCATCACAGTTTCTGAATTTGGGGGCTTCCCTGGTGGTCTAGTGGTTAAGAAGCTGCCTTGCAATGGAGGGGACATGGGTTCCACCTCTGGTTGGGGAATGAAGATCCCAAAGCCTCTGAGCAACTAAGCCTGCGTGCCACAATTACTCAACCCACTCACCACAACTAGAGAATCTGCATTGCGATCAAAGACCTTACATGCCACAATTAAGAATCAACGCAGCCAAATAAATAAATTTTAAAAAATTTCTGAGTTTGGGCAGACATGCATTCAGTCTATAGTGGTAGTAAGCATGTGTCACCATCAGTTCATTTCAGTTCAGTCACTCAGTCGTGTCCAACTCTTTGCCACTCCATGAATCGCAGCAGGCCAGGCCTCCCTGTCCATCACCAACTCCTGGAGTTCACTCAGACTCACGTCCATAGAGTCAGTGATGCCATCCGGCTATCTCATCCTCTGTCATCCCCTTCTCCTCCTGCCCCCAATCCCTCCCAGAATCAGAGTCTTTTCCAATGAATCAACTCTTCGCATGAGGTGGCCCAAAGTACTGGAGTTTCAGCTTTAGCATCATTCCTTCCAAAGAAATCTCAGGGCTGATCTCCTTCAGAATGGACTGGTTGGATCTCCTTGCAGTCCAAGGGACTCTCAAGAGTCTTCTCCAACACCACAGTTCAAAAGCATCAATTCTTCGGTGCTCAGCCTTCTTCACAGTCCAACCCTCACATCCATACATGACCACTGGAAAAACCATAGCCTTGACTAGACGAACCTTTGTTGGAAAAGTAATGTCTCTGCTTTTGAATATGTTATCTAGGTTGGTCATGACTTTCCTTCCAAGGAGTAAACGTCTTTTAACTTCATGGCTGCAGTCACCATAGTGACACATATGACGCCATATATGTCACTATAGCCAGTTATTAAAAATTGTTCCTTGAAATTGGACCTGGGGTTGGAATATTTTGAGTTAGAAGCTCCCTCTGTGGTCATCTGCCTCAACAGTTCACTTTGCAGGTCAGGAAACTGAGGCCAAATAGATCATAAAACTGGCTGGGAGGGGACCTCCCCCACCCCCTTCAGGTCTTCTAGCTCCAGGTCAGATCTCTTTTCCACCCTGTTTGTCAGGAGGCTTCTTTATGAGAGATGGCCCACTGCCAAAAGCAAATAATAGGACCAGGTTTAGCCTAAGCTGAAGCATAAGAATCTTGTTTAAAATTTATCTTTACAGATTTTTTCCACAACCCTTTTCTACCCTTCCCATCCCTTATCCAGTTGCTTTTTGCTTCCTAACTCTTATTTCCCAAATGAAACATCTAATACCTTCATGGACTTCACTGGCTTCCCTGGCGTCTCAGATGGTAAAGAATCTATCTGCAATAGAGGAGACCCAGGATCAATCCTTGGGTTGGGAAGATCCCCTGGAGGAGGGAATGGCAACCCACTCCAGTATTCTTGCCTGGAAAATTCCATGGACAGAGCAGCTTGGTGGGCTACAGTCCTTGGGGTCTCAAAGAGTTGGACACGACTGAGCAACCAACACACACGTACAATAAATTCATATCATTTTTGCATTTCAAAACTCCCTCATCCTCCATTTTATTATGGTTAAGCATAATTTTTTAACCCCAAATAGTACTTCTGATAGAACTCACAGCTTCCCTTGGGATAAAGCAACTGTGAGGCTTGGCTAAGGGGATGGTGAACTTTTGGGGTTTGTTTTATTCTATCAGTTACATGTGTGTGGCTGTTTTGTGATTTTTTTAATAATAAGATTATTTATTTTCAGCTGCACCGAGTCTTCATTGCTTTGCGTGCACTTTCTCTAGTTGCTGTGAGCTGGGGCTAGTCTCTAGTTGCAGTGCTCAGGGTTCTCATTGCTGTGCCTTCTCTTGTTGTGGGGCACAGTCTCTGGGTACAGGGACTTCAGTAGTTTCAGCACACGGGTTCAGTAATTGTATTTCGCAGGTTCTGGAGCTTGGACTCAATAATTGTAGCACACAGGGGCTTAGTTGCTTCGTGGCATGGGGGATCTTCCCAGCCAGGGATCAAACCCATGTTCCCTGCATTGGCAAGTGGATTCTTATCCTTTGGGCCACCAGGGAAATCTCTGTGTGGCTGTTTATTTTACCTAGTCTATAGCAGGCCTTGAACTTTGAGCATGTCTGCATAAGGACCAATGATAAATAGGTTGCACATCAGATTTGCCAGAGTTTTGGGGAAAATCTTTCACTCAGTTTCGTACATTATCAAAGCACTGACCCCCTTAGTCACAGAAACTCACACTCTGGACACTGCACACACATAGATCCCAAAGTCTGTCTGTTCCCTGTCTTTCGGATCGTTCACCACCCTGCCACGGTCCCCACAAGTATGCATGTCCTGCTTTGCTGTCCACTCCATCCAAGGACCACAATCAACAGGAAGCTACTTTCTCAAATAAACCCTCATGGTGATGCCATAAGATCTTCCCATTACACAACCACTGAGTGTTTTTCTTCCCTTAAAAAAAAAAAAAAAAGGCGGGGCTTTTAATAGCTCCTTTATGTTTATTTTCCCTTTATTCTTAATTATATTAAACACCCATATATCCCTTCCCTGAGTATTCATTTAGAAGGAAGTTTTTGTAATAGTCACATTTAATTTATCAGGGTGCAATAATTTGTGTTTCCCAATCATCTTGCCGACTTTGGTTCATTATACTATTGTTTCACATGAGTAAGTTAGCAAAGTTTGGATTGATTGACTCTAATTAACTAAAACTGGTTCCAGGCTGTGCATCTATTGTCATGGTAGCTAGTTGCAAAGCCCTAAACCAAGCAGCAATGGTGCTATAAGGTAATATTGATTTGAAAACTGGAGATAATATATAACCCTGTACTTATCACTTTTGGGGAAACAAACCAAAACAAAAAGATGAGGGGAAGGGAAGGGAGTGGTATTAAGACAGTCGTTCAGGACACTTGGGAATATAAATTGGAGTTTTCAGGGGTTTGCTTCATTTTTGCTTCTCCTGTCCAGATATAATCACAGATATGTTGAATTACAAAGTAATTCCAAGTTCAGTTGCCAGAAGAGTGATTTCATGGTCTTTGAGACTGTGAAGACATGAAATACACATACTGACGAGTAGTCTGAGATCCACCAAAAAATTATGGGGAGACCTCCATTTTGGCAGAGGAAACCTTTCTAGCCATTAGTCATAGAGAAGTAGAATTGTTTGAAATTTAATCTCTTCTCTGTTGCTGATTTTTATAGTCAATAATGACCTCTGTTTGAGATTACACGGTTTTTTGACAGTATGGCCAACTGGATAAAATGATCGCATTTATCTCTGATAAGCATGAACAAATACCACCCTTGCTCTTACTGCCAGACAGGAATCAAGTTAAAAAAAATTGCAGAGCAGAATGCCACAGTGAGATCCATCAATGGATTTTCCGTATTCCTGCCGTAATATGCTACGGCTTCTGTTTCTTCTCTTAAAATTCCAGTTAGGATGGAATTTGACTGCTGTTGCCCACGTTTTCAGTTCCATAGTTCTCATTTCAGAGCTTCAGGACCCTCTCTTCCATGGCACCCTTATCAACTGAGCTGCTTCCTCCTTCACTCTTTCACTTCTCTCCAAGTTCCAAACAGCCTTTGTGCCCTGACAGACAGGTGATGTGAAAGTTTAGCTCTTGTGCTAAAGAGCCTTGCTTGAGAAGTCTTCTGTCAGAATGTAAGAAACACCAGAAGCATTTCCGGTTTACCCACATGCTTCCTTCCTTTGCCCTGTGTTGAAGTCTCTTTGGAAACTGTGGACAGGCAACTCTTATGTTGACCAGTATCTTCTCCATTTTATTATTTGAGTGTTTTTAAATGTTTTGTGGCTATTGTAGCCCTGTGAGAAAGGACCGATTTCCAAACGTCACAGTGAAAGGAGCCTATATTAGTGAGTGCTCTCCAGAGAAACCAAATCAATATTGTGCATGTAAATATGGGGAGATGGCTCAGGTGATTATGGAAGCTGGCAAGTTAAAAATCTACGATGCATGTCGTCAGCTGGAGACCTGGGAAAGCTGATGTTGTAGTTCAGATCCAGGGACTATTAGGCTGGAGACCCAGGAAAAGTCGACATTGTAGTTCAAGGCCAAAGGCCTTCTGCAGCAGAGTTCTCTCTCGCTTGGGGAGGTCAGTCTTTTGTTCCAACCAGGGCTTCAGCTGATTGGATGAGGCACACCCTCATTATGGAGGATATTCTGCTTTACTCAAGTTCACCAATTTCAAATGTAAATCTCACTCACAAACATTCTCAGAAACACCCAGAATCATTCTTGACCAAATATCTGCACACAGTGGCCCAGCCAAGTGGACACAGCACGAGGCTCACCCAAAGTCGCAGGCGGAGGAGCCAGGGAAGACAGAGGTGGGGAGGGAAGCGACACAAAGCTGTTTTTGAAGAGAAAAAGGACAAGACCGCTGATTCCTCACAGGTTTTGAAGCAGCTTAAATGGTCAACCACACGAAACTGTACACACAACACACACCAGTCTTTCTTCTTGAAAAGCTTAGTTACAACAGGTCCTCACACCCTCTTGTTAAAGTGCTGCGAGGCACCATGGTCATTCGGAAACAGCAGACACCAGCCCTAAGCCGCTAAAATGATAAGCAGAAAAGGCCCCGCTCAGACTCCGTCCTCTGACTCCCTCTACTGGCTGAGCAGGTGGCTGCGCACATCTGCCCCAGAGAATTTCTGCTCCTCCCACCCTTCCTTCAGTTTAGCTCAGCTCAGTCGCTCAGTCGTGTCCGACTCTTTGCCACCCCATGAATCGCAGCACGCCAGGCCTCCCTGTCCATCACCATCTCCCGGAGTTCACTCAGACTCACGTCCATCGAGTCAGTGATGCCATCCAGCCATCTCATCCTTTGTCGGCCCCTTCTCTTCCTGCCCCCAATCCCTCCCAGCATCAGTCTTTTCCAGTGAGTCAGCTCTTCGCATGAGGTGGCCCAAAGTACTGGAGTTTCAGCTTTAGCATCATTCCTTCCAAAGAAATCCCAGGGCTGATCTCCTTCAGAATGGACTGGTTGGATCTCCTTGCAGTCCAAGGACTCTCAAGAGTCTTCTCCAACACCACAGTTCAAAAGCATCAATTCTTCAGCACTCAGCCTTCTTCACAGTCCAACTCTCACATCCATACATGACCAGTG
This sequence comes from Nanger dama, assembly GCA_917880005.1. Lineage (NCBI taxonomy): Eukaryota > Metazoa > Chordata > Mammalia > Artiodactyla > Bovidae > Nanger > Nanger dama. The sequence continues at coordinate 1,271,125 of CAKJTW010000084.1, forward strand.
GAAAAACCATAGCCTTGATTAGATGGACCTTAGTCGGCAAAGTAATCTCTCTGCTTTTGAATATACTATCTAGGTTGGTCATAACTTTCCTTGCAAGGGCTAAGCGTCTCTTAATTTCATGGCTGCAGTCACCATCTGCAGTGATTTTGGAGCCCCCAAAATAAAGTCTGACACTGTTTCCTCATCTATTTGCCATGAAGTGATGGGACCAGAGGCCATGATCTTCGTTTTCGGAATGTTGAGCTGTAAGCCAACTTTTTCACTTTCCTCTTTCCCTTTCATCAAGAGGCTTTTGAGTTCCTCTTCACTTTCTGCCATAAGGATGGTGTCGTCTGCATATCTGAGGTTATTGATATTTCTCCCGGCAATCTTGATTCCAGCTTGTGTTTCTTCCAGCCCAGCATTTCTCATGATGTACTCTGCATAGAAGTTAAATAAGCAGGGTGACAATATACAGCCTTGACGTACTCCTTTTCCTATTTGAAACCAGTCTGTTGTTTCATGTCCTGTTCTAACTGTTGCTTCCTGACCTGCATACAGATTTCTCAAGAGGCAGGTCAGGTAGTCTGGTATTCCCATCTCTTTCAGAATTTTCCACAGTTGATTGTGATCTACACAGTCAAAGGCTTTGGCATAGTCAGTAAAGCAGAAATAGATGTTTTTCTGGAACTTTCTTGCTTTTTCCATGATCCAGCAGATGTTGGTAATTTGATCTCTCTTTCCTCTGCCTTTTCTAAAACCAGCTTGAACATCAGGAAGTTCACGGTTCACGTATTGCTGAAGCCTGGCTTGAAGAATTTTGAGCATTACTTTACTAGCATGTGAGATGAGTGCAATTGTGCGGTGGTTTGAGCATTCTTTGGCATTGCTTTTCTTTGGGATTGGAATGAAAATTGACCTTTTCCTGTCCTGTGGCCACTGCTGAGTTTTCCAAATTTGCTGGCATATTGAGTGCAGCACTTTCACAGCATCATCTTTCAGGATTTGAAATAGCACCCTTCCTTACAAAATTCAAAACAATTCAGAAAGTCTCTGCCATATTTACAATTCCCACTGCTATAACACCAGTTACAGTGAACTCACTTCCTACCAAAAGGAAAGCAGGTATCACATCTCTTGCTGGTAAAATATCTGTCTTAACATCTTCAAATCAAACAACAGTCGTTCTTTAAGTCCCTTCCTATTTCCCAGTACAGGGGAGAATGCAAAGAAAGAATTAAACATAGCCCTTACATCTGAAAGCTGAGTGGAGAAGGGAATGGCAACCCATTCCAGTGTTCTTGCCCAGAGAACTTTACGGACGGAGAAGCCTGGTGAGCTATAGTCCATGGGATTGCAAAGAGTCAGACCCAGCTGAGTGACTAACACTATGAGAGTTGAAGAATTGATGCTTTTGAACTGTGGTGTTGGAGAAGACTCTTTACAGTCCCTTGGACAGCAAAGAGATCCAAACTGTCAATCCTAAAGGAAATCAGTCCTGGATATTAAGGACTGTTGCTGAGGCTGAAACTCCAATACTTTGGCCACCTAATATGAAGAAGTAACTCATTGGAAAAGACCCTGATGCTGGGAAAGACTGAAGGTAGGAGGAGAAGGGGGCGACAGAGGATGAGATGGTTTGATGGCATCACCAACTCCATGGGCGTTAGTTTGAGCAGGCTCTGGGAGTTAATGGGCAGGGAAGCCTGGTGTGCTTCATTCCATGGGGTTGCAAGGAGCTGGACATGACTGAGTGACTGAACTGAACTGAACTGATGAGAACTTATAATTTTGTGCAGAAGTAAGTCTAATAATATGTAGCAACTAGATAAGGGGGGACGGTCTTCAGACAATGAATTCTGTCAGAGTTCGTAGGTGATGGCTGTCAGTATGAAATGGAGTGGCCACTTTTCTACTTGCTGTTATATGTTGCAAAATTTGTTTCGATTGATTGTGTCAAGAATTAGCTCATTCAAATTCAAATAATTCCAGTTTCCCTCAATGATTGTATGTTTTCTTAGTGTCTGTTTATTCAATGTAACAGTCAAGTTTATCAAAACCATACAGAATTTGGAGTTGGTAGATACAAGCTATTATAATGCATAGACAACTAGGTCCTATTGTATAGCACAGTAAACTATATCTGGTCTCTTGGGATAAAGAATAATGGAAAAGAACATTAAAAATACATAAACACATATATTTGTGTATAACTGAGTCACTTGCTATACAACGGAGATTGGCATAATATTGTAAATCAGCAACACTTCAATAGACATAAGATATTAATAAAAAGAATGGGGGAGGGAACTAAGGAATGCTGCTGAAGCTGAAACTCCAGTACTTTGGCCACCTCATGCGAAGAGTTGACTCACTGGAAAAGACTCTGATGCTGGGAGGGATTGGGGGCAGGAGGAGAAGGGGATGACAGAGGATGAGATAGCTGGATGGCATCACTGACTCGATGGACGTTTGAGTCTGAGTGAATTCTGGGAGTTGGTGATTGACAGGGAGCCCTGGTGTGTTGTGATTCATGGGGTTGCAAAGAGTAGGACACGACTGAGCGACTGAACTGAACTGAACTGAACTGAACCTATAAGATGGAATGCATCTTAATACTTGTAAATTCTAAAGTTACATTGTGAGGAAGGAAGTCATTTTACCCCCTGCCCCCAGAATTATAAGTATCATTATTAGATGAATCTCTATATGGTTTGGGGACTTTCCAGGTGGCATTAGTGGTAAAGAATCTGCCTGCCAATGCAGCAGATGCAAGAGATGAGGTTTCAATTCCTGGGTCAGGAAGATCCCCTGGAGTAGGGCACGGCAACCCACTCCAGTATTTTTGCCTAGAAAATTCCGTGGGCAGAGGAGCCTGGCAGGCTACAGTCCATGGGGCTGCAAAGAGTTGAATACGACTGAGCAACTGAGCACATAAATATGATTTTATCAATATTCGCCTCTAGCTCTTACTTACAGAAGGAAAACAGACCATGTTTGGAAATTATATTGGATGCCCTCTGCCCTTCTAATGATTTCTGGAAATCTGAAGTGATGCTGGGTCACTTGGGATGGCAAACTGATCTCCGCGGCCTTGATTTGTCCACCCCTCTCCCAGCGCTGGAGGAATCTGGAAGCCAAAACAATTTCAGGGAGACCAATTCTGAGTTGGAAGTGCAAGTATGTTTACTGGGGGAGCCTGGGTCCTCAGAATGAGGCTGGGAGCTCATCATCTGTGTACAGTAGTGCCAAATCGAATCTCAGAGACAAGAGTTTTTGGTGGAGTAGGAAAGGACAGCTTTATTACTTTGCCAGGCAAAGGGGGGACACAGTGAGCTTCTGACTTGAGAAAGGAGGTGTCCCTTTGTGGAGAGGATAGTGAGAAAGTTTATAGTATTGGTTCAAAGAGGGCGTGGTCAGCTCAGGGACATTCTGAGGGGTGGGTGGTAAGGTAAGTAGGAGTCAGCATTAATCAAGCATCAGGTTCTAACTGGTCTGGGGTCCCTAGGCTGTGGGCTGCACACCATTGTTAATCATCAACTTCTCCCACCTAGATGGGGTTTCTGTGTCTGAAAAACAGTTCAAAGATATTGCGTGGATCCATTGATGGGGAACCAGGACCTTGCCCCAAGGCTACACTATTGCTTTTCTTGTTTGTTTTCCCTGGTCTCACATCCCCTCCCTTCCCTAATTAATGTTGTCTTGAATTTGCCCATTGGAACTCAGGGAAGGTCATGGAGGTTGAATGAAGGCTGTTTCCTGTAATCAAAGAAAAGGAGGACACAGGTGTTGAGCCCAGGAGCCCCACAGGGCCCTGCTTCAGTATCAAGAGTGAGTGGATGTAACAGGGAAGATGCCAAGATCATTGCTGAAATACTTGAAAGTTGAACCTGGAAAAAAGCCCTAAATGTCATATCTGAAGGGCAAACTAAACAGTACTAAACAAAATCAGTACTGGAGGATGAGAGTGTAGGAGGGGCTACAGCCGCATGGAATTCAGTGTGAAGGCAAGTCAAGGAGAGTAGGTCAGAACTAAGACTTTGAATGAGGACTGCATGTTACTGTATTTCTTTCGTGCAGTTTGCTGGTTTTCCTAGCAGAGTGGTCAAAGCAGCTTAAAAAGAGGAGGCGAAGCCAAACTCCAAGCCAGCCCCATGCTCTCACCCTTCCAGTGACAGATACCCATCAGACAAGCCTGTGGCTTTTAATTTTTTTCTTCCTCTGAAATGTGAGACACTGAATCTGAGATGACACAAAATAGATCTGTTGATTCTCATCAAAATTGGAGAATGTCCGAGAGGCAGTGAACTTAATGCTCTTTTAAGTGTGGCTCAAGGACCAGCAGCATCTGAATCACCTGGGAGCTTATTGGAAAGACAAACTCTCAGTCTGCTGCGCATCTACTGTATTAACATTTTATTAAGATTCCCAGGTAATTCATGTGTATATGGCGCTACATATATTGTAAAGATATATATTGTAAAGATATGTATTGTAAAGATCCTGCCTGCCAAGGCAGGAGATGTAAGAGATTTGGGTTTGATCCCTGGGTCAGGAAGATCCTTGGAGGAGGGCATGGCAGCCCCCTCCAGTATACTTGCCTGGAGAATCCCATGGACAGAGGAGCCTGGCCAGCTACAGTCCAAAGAGCTGGATACTACTGAAGTGACCTAGCACAACATACATATTAAAGAACACAGACATATTCCCTTCTAAAATACCAGTGGTCCTCAACCTTTTGGCACCAGAGACTTGTTTTGTGGAAGACAATTTTTCCACAGACCAGGGATGGAGGGATGGTTTTGGGATGATTCAAGAACATTCCATTTATTGTGTACTTTATTTTTATGATTATTACATCAGCACCACCCCAGATCATCAGGAATTAGATCCCAGAGGCTAGGAACCCCTGTATAATAGCACTCACAGATAGCTACCTAGCATCTAATTACAAATCCGCCAGTTCACAATTTTTAAAATCACAATGTTTGCTAATAAATTCTTCTTCAACTTTTAGAGCCTAACACAGTAAGAGAAGAGCGTCCCAGGTGGTGCCAGTGGTAAAGAACCCGCCTGCCTATGCAGGGGAAGTCAGAGATTCTGGTTTAATCCCTATGCCGGGGAAGATCCCCTGGAGGAGGGCATGGCAACTCACTCCAGGATTCTTGCCTGGAAAAATCCCTTGGACAGACGAGCCTGGCCGTCTATGTTCCGTAGGATCCCACAGAGTCCGATAAGACTAAAGCGACTTAGCACGCATGCACAATAATAGAAAAATTATATTTGATCAGTAAATAATGAATGAATGAATGAATGAATGTTTCACCTTGAATTGAAAATGTTTGTCCACAAATTATTTGGACTAGCTAGATAATAAATCCATGTCTTCCACAGTCAGTCCTAATGTTAAATAAAAGACTTTGGTATCATATAGGCCTCTGTTTTCTAGGCTAAATGTGTCTGGCTCTTTCAGTGACTTATGTGTCAAGGTGTGTAAGTTCCTCATCATCTGGGTACCTTCTTCTGGCCACAGGTTGGATTTGAAGGCTGTGATCCAGGAGCAGACTTGTCTCTAGATGAGCCTCTGTGCACACAGTCCATGGAACATGAGCTGGTGACATTTCTTTGCTTCTGCTCTAGGCTTTTCTAATTTAGTCAATTGGCTGTCACATCACTAAAAATAGGAAGTTTGAACTTGGGCTCCTTTTTTTTTTTTTCTGTCTGAGGTTATTTTGCTTACCACAAATGAAGGCCACAGAAGCTAAATATATGTCTACTTGAATGATGACTTTATAGCAATAAAATGAGCCCACAGGGGCTAATGACTCTGTAATCAGCTTTTTCAACCACTTTTTATATTGGGCATAATTTTCTCTCTCTCTGAGAAATTCTACATCATTTATCACTAGACTAACGTGAGCGAAAGGGGAAAGGCATGAGCTGAGAGATTAGAGGCCACTGCCTGTCTGCTATTAAATCATAACAGTAAATCTGCCTGGAGGAGACTATTTGATTTTGGATACTAGTACATTAGATCCTCATGTCCTTTTTAGTTCAGAATTCTTGCTTTGGCATTGGTTTAAAAAATTAGGTTTTAGAAGAATTTGTTTTCAGTTTCAAAATGATCAATATTATTCTGACTCAGGACTATTTCTTCTTAACAATTTTTTTTACTGGAGTATAGCTGATTTACAGTGCTGTGTTCGTTTCAGGGGTATAGCAAAGTGAATCAGTTGTACAAATGCATATATTCAGTCTTTTTAAGATTCTTTTCCCATGTAGGACGTTACAGAGTATTGAGTAGAGCCCCCTGTGCTATATAGGTGGTCTTTATTAGTTAACAATTTTTGATATAGTAGATTGTGTATTTCAATCCCAATCTTTCAATTTGTCCTTCCTCCTCCAACCCCTGGTAACTGTAAGTTTATCTTCCACATTGTAACTCTGTTTTGTAGATAAGTTCATGCGTGTGTGCCTGCTAAGTCGCTTTAGTCATGCTCCATTCTTTGTGACCCTATGGATCGTAGTTTGACAGTTTCCTCTGTCCATCGGATTATCCAGGCAAGAATACTGGAATGGGTTGCCTGCCCTCCTCCAAGGATCTTCATGATCCAGGGATTGAACCCATATCTCTTACTTCTGTGTTGGCAGGCAGGCCCTGGCTATTGTAAACAGTGTTGCAAGACTCAGGATCATTTCTAAAGTTCCTTTTCTTGTTCTCTACCACCTCCTGGTTGCCATCAAGGGAAAGGGGTCACACTCTTCCTGTTGACCTGCTTGCAAATTGATCTTTGGTAAGTGTGAAGTCAGACATTCTTTTAGGGAGTGAGGTTATTATTTAACTGATGAGGTACCTGTGCTCTAGACAACACCTTCTGAGTACCACTGTCTTTCCTACTTAGTAATATCATCTTACGTAGACACCTTATGTAGACGAAGCTCCATTGGTATTCTGGAGTTCATGGCTCTTGGGCCTGGTTTACAGACCATTTTTACTGAATATCCTCTGCTTACTCCTCCAGATCTACTGCCTTCCTTCCCTTTCTTGCTGTCTGCCTTGGGAGGTGGATATGCACAGATTATGACAATTATGACAACGGGCTTCCATGCTCTCCACTTCTGTTACCCTGGGATTGTTGCTCCATCCCTTGGTACCTCTACCTCTTACTCATGTCTTTATCATCAGTAATTTGTATATCAATCCTCCTTGAATTATTCTAATTTGACAGTATCACCTCTTTCTTTGTCCCCTTATCTGATTATAACACCTATTCCTTCATTCTGTCATGTTTTTATTATTTTTTATTGTTTACTTATTTATGTAGCAAGCGCTAACACATTATCTATTGTTTACCAATCATTCAACTAAATTTCTTTAGAGTTCATTCTCTACAAAATAGTAAGCTTTAGATAAAGTTAACCCATGCATTCTTTATTTTAGTTATGTCATTTCCTTTTGGGATAAAGGCCAGTAATTGGGAGACAGGTATTACCTGTCATCCTAAGAGATGTTTGTTACCCTTGACACTGAATAAGAGCCTGTTTTCGTATTGTGTGTGTGTTCAGTCATGTTTGACTCTTTGCAACCCCATGGACTGTAGCCCACCAGGTTTCTCAATCCATGAAATTCTGCAGGAAAGAATACTGGAGTGGGCAGCTATTCCCTTCTCCAGTGGATCTTCCTGACCCAAGGATCAAACCTGACTCTCCTGCATTGCAGACAGATTCTTTACCATCTGAGCCACTGACTGAATTTCAAAGTAACAAACTTAATTGTTTTAAATCAAAAGACTCATATAAATAGAAGATGAGACTTGTTCTGTTGGTGCCAATAAAAGTTGTCCGTTTTCTGAGATCTGGTCTTTGGCTAGTAACTTGGCTTTGATGGTGACATATAAAGGCAACCTTGACTACCTCTCAACAAAAGACTGTCTGTACTCATATGAGTAGTAGTTGCCAGCAAAAGGATAAGAGGATTTCCTTAGGTTTACATTGAGAAGAAATATCCTTTACTAGGCCTGTAGCCCTTTTCACCCAGTGCTCTTTCTACAACTCCCTAATTGTCTTGCTGGCCATGCGGTTTCCCTCACTCTGGACAAGGACATGGCTGACCCAACTGAGAAGGGTAGAGGCTGACCCCAAGCTGGAACCTGGGTGTTGACTGTGGAGTGATCTGTGGTTCTGGGGTGACTGCACTGCCTGGAGCCATTGGGATCTGGAGCTGTCTGGTCTGATTTGAGCAGCCATTCTCTTCCAGGACCACAGAAGGCAGAGACCATAATCACATCTCTGTCTCCCCCAAAGCAGCTTCTGCATATTGTTCTTTGTAAATATCTGTCCATGTTTTTCCCACTGGTTCAATTTATTTTATTTATTTATTTTTTTAAATTAAATTTATTTATTTTTTTAATTACAATACTGTATTTGTTTTGCCATACATTGACACGAATCAGCCATAGGTGAACACAATCGCCCAATGCCGAAGCCCCCTCCCACCTCCCACCCCACATCCTCTACCTGAATCATCCTGTGCATCAGCCCCATGCATCCTGCATCCTACACCAAACATAGATTAGCGCTTCGTTTCTTACAGGAAAATACACATGCTTCACTGCCATTCTCCCAAACCATCCCACCCTTTCCCTCTCCCTCAGAGTCCAAAAGTCCACTCTATACCTCTGTGTCTCTTGTTGTCTCACATATAGGGTCATCATTACTGTCTTCTAAATTCCATATATATGTGTCAGTATACTGTATTGGTGTTTTTCTTTCTGGCTTACTTCACTCTGTATAATCGGTTCCAGTTTCATCCATCTCATTAGAACTGAGTCAAATTTATTCTTTTTAAGGGCTGAGTAGTATTCCATAGTGTATATGAACCACAGCTTTCTTATCCATTCATCTGCTGATGGACATCTAGGTTGCTTCCATGTCCTGGCTATTATAAACAGCGCTGCAATGAACATTGGGGTACATGTGTCTCTTTCAATTCTGGTTTCCTCGGTGTGTATGCCCAGCAGTGGGGTTGCTGGGTCATAAGGCAGTTCTATTTGCAATTTTTTAAGGAATCTCCACACTGTTTTCCATAATGGCTGTACTAGTTTGCATTCCCACCAGCAGTGTAAGAGGGTTCCCTTTTCTCCACACCCTCTCCAGCATTTATTGCTTGTAGACTTTTGGATCGCAGCCATTCTGACTGGTGTGAAATGATACCTCATTGTGGTCTTGATTTGCATTTCTCTGATAATGAGTGATGTTGAGCATCTTTTCATGTGTTTGTTAGCCATCCGTATGTCTTCTTTGGAGAAATGCCTATTTAGTTCTTTGGCCCATTTTTTTATTGGATCATTTATTTTTCTGGAGTTGAGCTGCATAAGTTGCTTATATATCTTTGAGATTAGTTGTTTGTCAGTTGTTTCATTTGTTATTGTTTTCTCCCATTCAGAAGGCTGTCTTTTCACCTTGCTTATAGTTTCCTTTGTTGTGCAGAAGCTTTTAATTTTAATTAGATCCCATTTGTTTATCTTTGCTTTTATTTCCAGTATACTGGGAGATGGATCATAGAGGATCCTGCTGTGATTTATGTCGGAGAGTGTTTTGCCTATGTTCTCCTCTAGGAGTTTTATAGTTTCTGGTCTTACATTTAGATCTTTAATCCATTTTGAGTTTATTTTTGTGTATGGTGTTAGAGAGGGGTCTAATTTCATTCTTTTACAAGTGGTTGACCAGTTTTCCCAGCACCACCTGTTAAAGAGACTGTCTTTACTCCATTGTATATTCTTGCCTCCTTTGTCGAAGATAAGGTGTCCATAGGTATGTGGGTTAATCTCAGGGCTTTCGATTTTGTTCCATTGATCTATATTTCTGTCTTTGTGCCAGTACCATACTGTCTTAATGACTGTGGCTTTGTAGTAGAGCCTGAAGTCAGGCAAGTTGATTCCTCCAGTTCCATTTTTCTTTCTCAAGATTGCTTTGGCTATTCGAGGTTTTTTGTATTTCCATACAAATCTTGAGATTATTTGATCTAGTTCTGAGAAAAATACTGCTGGTAGCTTGATGGGAATTGCATTGAATCTGTAGATTGCTTTGGGTAGTATACTCATTTTCACTATATTGATTCTTCCAACCCATGAGCATGGTATATTCCTCCATCTGTTAGTGTCTTCTTTGATTTCTTTCATCAGTGTTTTATAGTTTTCGATATATAGGTCTTTAGTTTCTTTAGGTAGGAATATTCCTAAGTATTTTATTCTTTTCGTTGCAATGGTGAATGGAATTGTTTCCTTAACTTCTTTTTCTACTTTCTCATTATTAGTGTATAGGAATGCAAGGGATTTCTGGGTGTTGATTTTATATCCTGCAACTTTACTATATTCACTGATTAGCTCTAGTAGTTTTCTGGTCGAGTCTTTAGGATTTTCTATGTAGAGGATCATGTCATCTGCAAACAGTGAGAGTTTTACTTCTTCTTTTCCAATTTGGATTCCTTGTATTTCTTTTTCTGCTCTGATTGCTGTGGCCAAAACTTCCAGTACGATGTTGAAGAGTAGTGGTGAAAGTGGACACCCTTGTCTTGTTCCTGACTTTAGGGGAAATGGTTTCAGTTTTTCGCCATTGAGGATAATGTTAGCTGTGGGTTTGTCATATATAGCTTTTATTATGTTGAGGTATGTTCCTTCTATTCCTGCTTTCTGGAGAGTTTTTATCATAAATGGATGCTGAATTTTGTCAAAGGCTTTTTCTGCATCTATTGAGATAATCATATGATTTTTATTTCTCAGTTTGTTAATGTGATGAATTACATTGATTAACTTGCGGATATTGAAGAATCCTTGCATCCGTGGGATAAAGCCCACTTGGTCATGGTGTATGATCTTTTTAATGTGTTGCTGGATTCTGATTGCTAGGATTTTGTTGAGGATTTTTGCATCTATGTTCATCAGTGATATTGGCCTGTAGTTTTCTTTTTTGTGGTGTCTTTGTCAGGTTTTGGTATTAGGGTGATGGTGGCCTCATAGAACGAGTTTGGCAGTTTACCTTCCTCTGCAATTTTCTGGAATAGTTTCAGTAAGATAGGTGTTAGCTCTTCTCGAAATTTTTGGTAGAATTCAGCTGTGAAGCCGTCTGGACCTGGGCTTTTATTTGCTGGAAGATTTCTGATTACAGTTTCAATTTCCATGCTTGTGATGGGTCTGTTAAGATTTTCTATTTCTTCCTGGTTCAGTTTTTGGAAAATTGTACTTTTCTAAGAATTTGTCCATTTCTTCCAAGTTGTCCATTTTATTGGCATATAATTGCTGATAGTAGTCTCTTATGATTCTTTGTATTTCTGTGTTGTCTGTCGTGATCTCTCCATTTTCATTTCTAATTTTGTTGATTTGATTTTTTTCTCTTTGTTTCTTGATGAGTCTGGCTAATGGTTTGTCAATTTTATTTATCCTTTCAAAGAACCAGCTTTTTGTTTTGTTGATTTTTGCTATGGTCTCTTTTGTTTCTTTTGCATTTATTTCTGCCCTAATTTTTAGGATTTCTTTCCTTCTACTAACTCTGGGGTTCTCTATTTCTTCCTTCTCTAGTTGCTTTAGGTGTAGAGTTAGGTTATTTATTTGACTTTTTTCTTGTTTCTTGAGGTATGCCTGTATTGCTATGAACTTTCCTCTTAGGACTGCTTTTATAGTGTCCCAAAGGTTCTGTGTAGTTGTGTTTTCATTTTCATTTGTTTCGATGCATATTTTGATTTCTTTTTGATTTCTTCTGTGATTTGTTGATTATTCAGTAGGGTGTTGTTCAGCCTCCAAATGTTGGAATTTTTAATAGTTTTTCTCCTATAATTGAGATCTAACCTTAGTGCATTATGGTCAGAGAAGATGCTTGGAATAATTTCAATTTTTTTGAATTTATCAAGGTTAGATTTATGACCCAGAATGTGATCTATTCTGGAGAAGGTTCCGTGTGCACTTGAGTAAAAGGTGAAGTTCGTTGTTTTGGGGTGAAATGTCCTATAGATATCAATTAGGTCTAACTGGTCTATTGTATCATTTAACGTTTGCGTTTCTTTGTTAATTTTCTGTTTAGTTGATCTGTCCATAGGTGTGAGTGGGGTATTAAAGTCTCCCACTATTATTGTGTTATTATTAATTTCCCCTTTCATGCTTGTTAGCAATTGTCTTACATATTGCGGTGCTCCTATGTTGGGTGCATATATATTTATAATTGTTATATCTTCTTCTTGGATCGATCCTTTAATCATTATGTAGTGGCCTTCTTTGTCCCGTTTCACAGCCTTTGTTTTAAAGTCTATTTTATCGGATATGAGTATTGCTACTCCTGCTTTCTTTTGGTCTTTATTTGCATGGAATATCTTTTTCCAGCCCTTCACTTTTAGTCTGTATGTGTCCGTTGTTTTGAGGTGGGTCTCTTGTAGGCAGCATATATAGGGATCTTGTTTTTGTATCCATTCAGCCAGTCTTTGCCTTTTGGTTGGGGCATTCAACCCATTTACATTTAAGGTAATTATTGATAAGTATGCTCCTGTTGCCATTTACTTTATTGTTTTGGGTTCGGGTTTATACGTCCTTTTTGTGTTTCCTTTCTAAAGTCTATCCTTTAGTATTTGTTGGAGAGCTGGTTTGGTGGTGCTGAATTCTCTCAGCTTTTGCTTGTCTGGAAAGCTTTTGATTTCTCCTTCGTATTTGAATGAGATCCTTGCTGGGTACAGTAGTCTTGGCTGAAGGTTATTATCTTTCATCACTTTAAGTATGTCTTGCCATTCCCTCCTGGCCTGAAGAGTTTCTATTGAAAGATCTGCAGTTATTCTTATGGGGATCCCCTTGTGTGTTATTTGTTGTTTTTCCCTTGCTGCTTTTAGTAATTGTTCTTTGTGTTTGGTCTTTGTTAGTTTGATTAAAATATGTCTTGGGGTGTTTCGCCTTGGGTTTATCCTGTTTGGCACTCTCTGGGTTTCTTGGACTTGGGTGATTATTTCCTTCCCCATTTTAGGGAAGTTTTCAACTATTATCTCCTCAAGTATTTTCTCATGGTCTTTCTTTTTGTCTTCTTCTTCTGGGACTCCTATAATTCGAATGTTGGAGCGTTTCATATTGTCTTGGAGGTCTCTGAGGTTGTCCTCATTTCTTTTAATTCGCCTTTCTTTTTCCCTCGCTGATTCATTTATTTCTACCATTCTATCTTCTATTTCACTAATCCTATCTTCTGCCTCCGATATTCTACTATTTGTAGCCTCCAGAGTGTTTCTGATCTCATTTATTGCATTATTCATTATATGTTGACTCTTTTTATTTCTTCTAGGTCCTTGTTAAACCTTTCTTGCATCTTCTCAGTCCTTGACCCCAGGCTATTTATCTGTGATTCCATTTTGATTTCAAGATTTTGGATCATTTTCACTATCAGTATTCGGAATTCTTTCTCAGGTAGATTCCCTATCTCTTCCTCTTTTGTTTGGTTTGGTGGGCATGTCTCCTGTTCCTTTACCTGCTGGGAATTCCTCTGTCTCTTCATCCTGGTTATATTGCTGCGTTTGGGGTGGCTTTTCTATATTCTGGGAATTTGTGGAGTTCTCTTTATTATAGAGTTTCCTCTCTGTGTTTGGTGTTATATCACTGGTTTGTCAAAGTTTCTTGATCAGGGAGGCTTGTGTTGGAATTCTGGTGGGTGGATCTGGATTTCCTCTCTCTGGAGTGTTGTGACGTGTGAAGTAATGGGTTATGAGACGTCAATGGTTTTGGAGTATTTTGAGTTGCCTATGTATTGAAGCTCAGGGGCTTGTTCTTGTGTTGCTGGAGAATATGCGTGGTATGTCTTGCTCTGGAGCTTGTTGGCCATTGGGCAGAGCTCAGTTTTAGTATAGGTATGAAGGTGTTTGATGAGCTCTAATTGGATAATGTTCCCTGTGTTCAGGAATTCTTTGTTGATCACAGGATTTGGAATTACGCCTCCTGATTCTGGTTTTCAGATTTATTTTTAGAATAGCCTCATGATTTCTCCATCTATTCAGCACTAATGTTAAAACATCTAGGTTAATGATGATAGGTTTCTCCACCTTGAGGGTCGTCCCTAGAGGATAGGTGGGTTACTTGGAGGAGAGAAGAGGGAGGGAGTAGTTAGAGGTGAGTGGAATGGGATGAGGTGGAATCAAAAGAGGGAAAAGGAAGTTAGCCCGTAGCCACTTTCTTGTGTGTGCTCCGAAGTCTGGACCGCTCAGAGGTGGTCACAGAGTTATACTTGGAAGAGGAGAGGAAGGAAGTAGATAGAGGTGGTCAGGAGGATAAAAGAGGGAGATGGGAAGGAGGGATACAGATCCGGTCAGTGACCAGTTCCCTTAGAGTTCTCCTCCTTCTGGAACGCTCAGAGGTTCATAGTGTTGGGTAGAGAGGGGGAGGGGGAGGGAGGAGACAAAAGCCACCTGGTGGGGAAGAGAGAGATTCCAGAGGTGGAGAGAGTGGTCAAGCCAGTAGTCTTGCACTCATGTAAAACTGGGTATTGAGGATTAGGTTTTTAAAAGTACAAAATTGGCAACAAATACCAAAATGCCAAGATTAAAAAACTGGAGTATAGATTGGATTTTCAAAGATAGATTATTGAAGAGAAGAAGAATGAGGAGAGAGGCATTTTAAAAAAATAGAGAGAAAAAGAAAAAAAAAGTAAAATATAATAAAAGATTCCAGAATTATTAAAAGACAACTTTCTTCACCATTAAGACTACATACGGCGTTTGCTTAAATGATAGGGTTTTTTTTTTTTTAAGTAATATTAGGTTATAAAAATAATAACTAGAAATATAGAAGGCTTAAAATTTAAGGAGGTTTAGGGGAAAAAAGGATGAAAAGAAAAGGATAAACAAATTTAAAAGGAAAAAAAATTTTTAAAGAAAGAAAAAAATTCTTAAAAAAAAAAATCACGCTTCCACATCACCCCCCGCCAAAAAAAAAATGTTTTTTTTTTGATCATAAAAGTAGAGACGGCGTATCTGTTGCTTTCTCTGTCGTTGAGGACTGTGTGGGGTCGCTATCAAGCAGTTCCCTCTGTTTGCCTTCCTCTGTTTGCTGGTCTCTTCCGTGTCTGATTTCTGTCTTGCCACAGGGAGGGTGGTGGTGAGCTCTGCACTGGGCTTGCCCCTTCCCAATCCGCGGGATAACCGTGTGGGGCCTGGCCTATGTTTCATGCAATTCCCTGGTTTTAGCCGCTCAGGATTGGCGCTCAGGAAGTCCCCTCCGGGTGCCAGGTTTGGTCCCAAGTCCGAGTGGCTAGGGAGTTTGGCGCAGACTATTGTTGCATCTTCTGGGCTTTGTGGGTCGCTCAATTTTCTGGGATCTCCGCCGGGGCTCTTTTTCAGGCAGATGATGACCACTCAGATACCCCCCAGAAGTCTCATCAAAGAGGCCCGCTTGCAATTTGGTAGGTAATGACTCTCTTGAGCTGCGACTTCCCTCTTCCAGCGCTTCAGGCTCTGGCTGCCTGTCGCCGGTGGGGGGATGGTCTGCAGTCGGCTATTTCCGATCCGTCCTTTGTTCTGTGCGCGGGCCTGTCAGTGCCTTATGTTCGGGTGTTTCGCGTGTTAGTTATCTCCCCAGTCTGGTTTGCTAGTCCGGGATAATTCGTTCTATCCACGCGCGGACCCGATTCTGGCCCCATTACGCCCGATTCTCGAGAAAAGCCCTGCAGCCTACGTCTCCCGCGGCCCAATTCTTAGAGAGCACTGTCGCGGGCGCGCTCCTCCCTGCCCAGCCCCCCACTGCTGTCGGACGCAGGCGTTTGCGCTGCTTATCCGCTGGGGGTTATACTGTTGAATTCGTAATCTGTTGGTTTTAATTATTTATTTATTCTTCCTTCCTGTTATGTTGCCCTCTGTGCTTCCAGGGCTCGCCCCATGCACAGCTGTGAGAAAGTTCCCCAATTTTAGGGAACCTCTCATTTTAAGAGTCTCTTCCTGGGACGGGAATCCCTTCCCGTGCCAGGGTTCCCTCTCTACCTCCTTTGTCGCTCTCTTAGTTCTTTAAAATAAAATAAAATAAAATATTCCCTACCTGGCTTTGAAGCCAATGATCTGCTTTGCTGGATGCCTGATGTCCTCTGCCAGCAGTCAGAAGTTATTTTGTGGAATTTGCTCAGCGTTGAAATGTTCTTTTGATGAGGTAGAGAGGGAGAGAGTGTTCTCCCCATCCTATTCCTCTGCCATCTTTTCTCTTCTCCCCACTGGTTCAATTTAATTCCAAGGGTCCCTTCCCCCTATTTTTTATTTTTTCATGAAGTGTACATTTTCAGGTGGAAATAAATCAATGAAAATATGAAAAAATCCTTGTCTATTTGGGTAAAGCCAGAGCAAAGATGAGTTTCAGGACAAGAAAGACAGGGTCCTTTCATCTGGTGCTTCCTCAGGCTTTGGTTGTACACAGTAACGTGACTTTTCAGCAGTGATGGTGAAGTGTTTAGTTTCCATTAAAGACATAATGAAAGTTAATAAGAGTTAAGTGACATGACCAAGGAATGTAAAAGTTTTGCTGTTCAGTAAAGTGACAAGAATATATGACTACTGCTGCTTCTAAGTCGCTTCAGTCGTGTCCGACTCTGTGACCCCATAGATGGCAGCCCACCAGGCTCCCCTGTCCCTGGGATTCTCGAGGCAAGAGCACTGGAGTGGGTGAATATATGATTAGGGTTGTACAAAGTCACATAGGATCTATAAAAAAATCTAAATAATAAATGAATTTTGAAAGATTTCAGGATAAAAGGTTTATGTGCAAATGTATTTGTCTATACTAACAATTGATCCTCGCAAATAAAAACTTTAAATACCTCATGTACTATAGTATACTATGAAAAATATAAAATACTCAAGAACAAATCTGACAATATACATGAAAGACCTGTGCACTAAAAATGCAAAATTTTGCTGTGAGGAATTAAGGATGATATGCAGATGTACTGTTTTCATGGGTTGAAAGACAATATTATTTAGGTATCAGTCCTAAAATTGATCTATAGATTCAATTCAATTCCAATCAAAATATCAACAGGTTTTTTCTTTTCTTCTTGTTTTGAGGAGTAAAAATTGATTTTACTACGTGCATGAGAAAAAGAACAAGGCTGGCCTAACACTTTTGAGTTTAAGATTTAATTAAGCAATTAAGACGGTGTAGTATTCTCATCAAAACAGATAATAAGCAATGAAACAGAGAGTCTACGGACAACTGATTTTTGACAAAGGTATAATTAAGGGCAATTCAGTGGAGATAATACATTCTCATCAATAAGTGATACTGGAAAAATTAGATATCCATATATGAGAAAACGAACTTTGACCATATCTCAAAAATAAGTCAAATGGATGATGAAACCAACTATAAAACCTAAAAGAGTAAAATCTCTGGAAGAACACAGGAGAAAAACTTTGTAACCTTGGCTTAGGTGAAGACTTCATAGACACGACCACAAAAAATGAGGACCCATAAAAGGACAAACTTATAATTTACATTTCATGAAAATTAAACACACCCCTCCCCCACCAAAAAAACACTAATAAGTGAATGAAATGTCACAGGCTGTTACTTGTCACAGGCTGGAAAAAGTATTTTCAAAGCTTCTGTTTGTTATAGAATTGTATATAGGATAGCAAAAGAACTCAATAACGCAACAATGAGAAAACAAACACCCCAGTTAAAAATGGGCACAAATTTAAACTCGAAGTTCACAAGGATATGTGGATGGCAAATAAGCATATCAAAAGAGGTTCAACATTAGATTTCAGGGAACTACAAGTTACAAACACTGCAGGGTGCCTTTACACAACTATTAACATGGCCAAAAGCTCAAAGACTGACCACGCAATGTAGACAAGGATATAGAGAACTAGAACTTTCATACACTGCAGATGGGCATATAAAATGGTGCACCCACTTAGGACAACAGTTTGATTGAGTCCTTAAAAAGTTAAATGCATACCTATCATATGATCCAGCCATTCCACTTGCTTTGTACATGAATATTCATTTGTAGCAGTCTTATTTGTAATAGTCCAAACTAGAAATAACCCAAATGCTCATGAACAGATGAACACATTTTTATATATCTATACAGGGGAATTCTGCAGTAAAGAAAAATAATGAACTCTTAATAGACACAAAAACCCTGGATGGATCTCAAAATAATGCTGATTGCAAAGCTAGACAAGAAAAGAGTAAATGCCGTTTGATCTATTCTACTTAAAATTCGAAGAAAGGCAAACGAATTTATGGTGACAAAACAGATGAGTGGGTTTCTAGGGACAGGATAGGGGCAGGGGGTGGGGAGGGATGACTGAGTTTACCTAGGGGCTGAGGAAATGCTGGGGTGATGGTTATATTCATTAGGTTGATCGCAATGGTGGTTTCACGGGGGTATGTGCTGTGCTCCGTCATTTCTGGCTCCTTGAGACCCCATGGACTGTAGCCCACCAAGGCTCCTCTGTCCATGGGATTTCCCAGTCAAGAATACTGGACTGGGTTGCCATTGCCTACTCCAGGGGATCTTCCTGACCCAAGGATTGAACCTGTGTTTCTTTCGTCTCCTGCACTGGCCTTGCAAAGGCCTCTTTACCACTGTGCCCCTTGAGAAGCCAGTTGATGGATATATATGTTATGTCAAAAAATTTTCCTGTGCACTTTAAATACATGCTCTTCACATTGACTATATGTCATTAAAAGGAGAGGCGGGGGAAAGGAGGATGATGTAGTCTGCTGCTGCTGCTGCTAAGTCGCTTCAGTCGTGTCCGACTCCGTGAGACTCCATAGACAGCAGCCCACCAGGCTCCGCCATCCCTGGGATTCTCCAGGCAAGAACACTGGAGTGGGTTGCCATTTCTGAGACAAACACAATTGCTCCGCATTCTTACAAAATAGCCCTGAGCTGTGAGCAGCTTCCAGACTGATTTCCTCTGCCTCCCCCATTCTTTCCTTCTTTCCTTCTCTTCTTTCTGTCTCACTCCCTTCTTTCTTTCTTTCCGTCTTTCCATTGTGATATTAAAAATTACATTTTATCTTAATGGTTTTCTTTCTAATTTCTGAAAAGAATTCTTGAAATCCCTTAGGATGGCAGGGGCTATCTTAGCACCTGAAGTAGCAGGAGAAAAGGAAACAAAAGAGACAGTTCAGTTACCCTGCATCAGACTTGAGCACTTAGGAGTGGAGAGCTCACAGAACAGACAAGAGAGAACTGATAAGGGAAACATGGGCAACACCAGAGAAGGATTATTCAGCCCTGAGGATGTCTGAGGCAGCAGGAAGAATTCTGCCTGCCAATGCAGGATATGCAAGGCATGCAGGTTCGCTCCCTGGGTCAGGAAGATCCCCTGGAGAAGGATATGGCAACCCACTCCAGTAATCTTGCCTGGAAAATTCAATGGACAGAGGAGCCTGGTGCTCTGTAGTTCATTAGGTACCAGAGTCAGACATGACTGACCACACAGCAAGATAATAGTCCATTTTAATTGTGTTGGTGATAGAAAATCTCTTTGGGGAAAGGCTCTGTGAAAGATTCGGCTTTGTCCTCTCACAGTTCTCAGATATGTTAAATTTCAAAAAAATTCCAATATGATATGACGAGCACAATGACAGTAGAAATATTTGAGGTTGGTTGGTGTCTTGGCTCCAGCATTTCTACATGGGGTAACTGGTGACACCCACGTGGCTGCAATGCTTGTGACCTTGAAGCAAGCTCTCCCTCTTTGTCTCTCTCTAGCACTTTACCTAAGAGCTGTATAAAATAAAAATCATAATAATAACATGAAAATAATAAAACAAAATGTCCATTATTGACATCAAATAATGTCAGGCAGTGAGTTTTGAGGATGCTGAAGCTCTGGCACTCCACACACATCTTGATACCTCTGTGCCTGATGTGGTATACCTCCAGGATGACTTCCCGATTGTCCTCTTCATTAGGTTATGGGGTATGTGCAGGAGCTCGTGAGGCCGATATCATGGGGTAGAGTCTTCTCTACAGCTGTTCTTCAGTCATTCAGCTGTGTCCGACTCTTTGTGACCCCATGGACTACAGCACACCAGGCTTTCCTGTCCTTCACCATCTCCTGGAGTTTGCTCCAACTCATGTCTATTGAATTGGTGATGCCATCTAATTTATCATTCTCTGTCACCCCCGTTTCCTCCTGCCTTCAGTCTTTCCCAGCGTCAGAGTCTTTTCCAATGTCAGCTCTTCACATCAGGTCGCCAAAGTACTAGAGCTTCAGCTTTAGCAGCAGTCCTTCCAATGAATAGTTAGGGTTGATTTCATTCTGGTTTGATTGGTTTGATCTCCTTGCTGTCCAAGGGACTATCTAGAGTCTTTTCCAGCATCACAATTTGAAAGCGTCAGTTCTTTCATGCTCAATCTTTTTATGGTTCACCTCTCATATTTGTACATGACTACTTCCAGATGTTCAAGCTGGATTTAGAAAAGGCAGAGGAACCAGAGATCAAATTGCCAACATCTGCTGGATCATCGAAAAAGCAAGAGAGTTCTAGAAAAATATCTATTTCTTCTTTATTGACTTTCTGCTTTTGACTGTGTGGATCACAATAAACTGTGGAAAATTCTGAAAGAGATGGGAATACCAGACCACCTGACCTGCCTCTTGAGAAACCTATATGCAGGTCAAGAAGCAACAGTTAGAACTGGACATGGAACAACAGACTGGTTCCAAACAGGAAAAGGAGTACGTGAAGGCTGTATATTGTCACCCTGCTTATTTAACTTCTATGCAGAGTATATCATGAGAAATGCTGGGTTGGAAGAAGCACAAGCTGAAATCAAGATTGCTGGGAGAAATATCAATCACCTCAGATATGCAAATGACACCACTCTTATGGCAGAAAATGAAGAGGAACTAAAAAGCCTCTTGATGAAAGGGAAAGAGGAAAGTTAAAAGTTGGCTTAAAGCTCAACATTCAGAAAACGAAGATCATGGCATCTGGTTCCGTCACTTCATGGGAAATAGATGGGAAACAGTGGAAACAGTGTCAGACTTTATTTTTATGGTCTCCACAATCACTGCAGATGGTGACTGGAGGCAGCCATGAAATTAAAAGACCCTTACTCTTTGGAAGAAAAGTTATGACCAACCTAGATGGCATATCAGAAGCAGAGACATTACTTTGCCAACAAAGGTCCGTCTAGTCAAGGTTATGATTTTTCCAGTAGTCATGTATGGATGTGAGAGTTGGACTGTGAAGAAAGCTGAGTGCTGAAGAATTGATATTTTGAACTGTGGTGTTGGTGAAGACTCTTGAGGGTCCCTTGGACTGCAAGGAGATCCAACCAGTCCATCCTGAAGGAAATCAGCCCTGGGTGTTCATTGGAAGGACTGATGCTAAAGCTGAAACTCCAGTACTCTGGCCACCTCATGCGAAGAGCTGACTCACTGGAAAAGACTCTGATGCTGGGAGGGATTGGGGGCAGGAGGAGAAGGGGATGACAGAGGATGAGATGGCTGGATGGCATCACTGACTCAATGGATGTGAGTTTGAGTGAACTCCAAGAGTTGGTGATGGACAGGGAGGCCTGGCATGCTGTGATTCATGGGGTCGCAAAGAGTTGGACACAACCGAGTGACTGAACTGAACTGACTGGAAGAACCACAGCTTTGACTATATGGACCTTTGTCTGCAAAGTGATTTCTCTGCTTTTTAATATACTCTCTAGGTTTGTCATAGCTTTCCTTCCAAGGAGCAAGAAATTTCTTTTTGAGCCATCTCTATGGCTTTGGACCTTATGTGGGTAATTCATTCAAAGTCTCAGTTTTTAAAATCTCTAATATGATGTAAAATAACACTTGGAAGAAATTGTAAGGTTCAGTTCAGTTCAGTCTCTCAGTCGTGTTCAACTCTTTGTGACCCCATGGACTGCAGCATGTCAGGCCTCCCATTTCAATGCCAATCCCTGGAGTTTACTCAAACCCCTGTCTATTGTTTTGGTGATGCCATCCAGCCATCTCATCCTCTGTCGTCCCCTTCTCCTCCTGCCTTCAGTCTTTCCCAGCATTAATGTCTTTTCCAAGGAGTCAGTTCTTCGCATCAGGTGGCCAAAGTATTGGAGTTTCAGCTTCAGCATCAGTCCTTCCAATGAATATTCAGGACAGATTTCCTTTAGGATGGACGGGTTGAATCTCTTTGCAGTCCAAGGGACTCTCAAAAGTCTTCTCCAGCACCACACTTCAAAAGCATCAATTTATCAATTGTAAGGTTAGAAACTGTGTATATTTAAAAAACATGGCACCTGGTACCTAATACCTATGTAATCATGTTAATTTATTTTTATTGCTATTTTCCCCAGGGTTCAAATTATTACTTGAGATTAGATTTCAACACTTACGAAAGGAAGGGTCATGGAAGTTCTCAGACAGGGATGCTATTCAAATCAAAAAAGGAAAAAAATATGCAGGTTTGATCCTTACTGAGTGTGCAGCTCTGTCGCCAGCTTTTGGCAGATTTGCCGAAGATTTCAGCACATCGAAGTAGTCTATGAGTTGGACAAGACCAAACCGACACACTTAAATCCACTAGACAATGGTATCATATAGTGCTACACAGGCAAGTGATGTCATAGGACCCCGATGTTGCCAGCATCCTGTTGTCTTTCCAAGTCTCTGCACAGAATGATAGAAGCAATTCAATGCAATGTAACAAAGTACTAAGTGGTCCCCTAGTGGTCAAAAAGAGTTAATACTACACCTACCATGAGGGGAACAAGTGAAGAACATTATTTATTTTCTCTTGCTTCCCAGAGTATTTTCATTTGAGCTGATAAGAGTTTCTGATTCTAAATCAGTTGATTATTTAACTATAGGCAACTGAAATTGTTTCCTCCATTATTATTAATCACATTGATCCTCTTGTTTTCCAATATACTCCTGAACTCACATTTCTCATGGCTTATGAATTTGTACAGACTGTGCATTTATTTGTCAGACTTTCCGTATTAGGATATAAACCTTTTTGAAGAAAGTAACTGAGTTACTGCTATCAGGGGGTAACGTGCCTTCCAGCATTCCCAAGACAGTCCTGGATTATGCTTGTTGGGCCAGTGTAATTTTAAATATCACTCTCTTTTGTGATCAGAATTGGTCCAATCTCAGTAATAAATTGTATGGTTACTCGAGTGCCATCTTTTGCTCCTTTCTACTCTTTTGTTCCCTGCTGAACATTCCAGAAATACCAGTATAACTCCTGACCAGACACGAGGCCAGTTTGGATGTGATTTCTCACTCCAGCCAAATCATCAGCACTTATTTGGCTGATTTGGCTGGTTAGGAAGAGGTTCTCTTTTCTCTTAAATACTCCCCATGTACCCAACTTGCAGTTCCAGAGATGAGGGCCACTGTTGATTGCTGGTGATGAGTGTGCTACTAAGCTCCCTTGTTTGCTTTTCCTCAAAAGTTCTCAGTTTCTGAAAGTCACAAGTTGGTCTAATGCTATGACATGTTGGCTAGGACATGCAGAGCCTGGATGAAACAAAAACACCTATGCATCTTCTGAAATATAGTCTATGAAATAACTATTCTGCATGCTGTGATAGTAAAATGAATGTGTTAAAGGTGAAAGACGGTGATCTAGACGCCAACACTGAACCAGAACAAGAGAAAACTGTGAACATTTTTGAGATACAGAACAAGGCTTATCCACAATGGTCCAAATGTCACCTTTTATCATAGTCAAAACAAAATGGACACCTGTGAAACTCAAGGGACCCTTTTCAAACTCAAATTCATGCTTGATGTGTTAGATCTAAATTAGAACATTTACAGACTAGTTGTGTGAATGCAACAGGACTGAATTGTTTTGGAATCCAGCAATGGACTTGTGAATGCCTTGTTAAAATGACGTACACTTGTCTTACAGATTTCTTAGGAAGTATGCCTATCTCCTTACATGATTTGTTTCAAATGATTTAATAAATTCAGCAGCTAAAATAATATCTTAATGGGTGATTCAATTTCAAATGCCAAAATAAAGTTATTACAAATAAAGAGGCATATAAAATTATGCTCATAGTCAGAAACTGCTTTGTGTTTTTGATGAAAAGTCAGAAATAAAGTATTACTCTAAATGGCTTAAACAATATATTTCCCTTTTTACTTGTTCTCTTTTCCTTCTCATTATCTCTGACCTGTTTCTCCCTCTTTCATGCTGTTACTCACATTTTAACCACATTTTCCATGTGAATGAGATTTTGAATTTATGACTATAGGAGATAAATATACATATATCTACTGTAAGTGGTATTGCACTGTCTTCTTTACATCTTGTGATCTTATGTGCATGCTCAGTAGCTTCAGTCATGTCCAACTCTGTGCGACCCTATGGACTGTAGCCCACCAGTCTTCTCTGTCCATGGGATTCTCTAGGCAAGAATAGTGGAGTGGGTTGCCATGCCCTTCTCCGGGGGATCTTTCTAACCCAGGGATTGAACCCATGGCATCTTTATCTTCATCATCGCAGGCAGATTCTGTACCATTGAACCACCTGGGAAGCCCTGTGATCTTATATTTATGAAGAATAAACCTTAAAAATAAGGATATGCCAGATAGATTATATAACAATAAAATGCATTAACGGTTATCATCGGAAAAATAAGACTGGGGGATTTCAACACCAAGCACTTATAAAATACCAATGGAATACTTCTGGATGCATTTTGTAATACTGAGTACAAACAATTGTATTTAGTAAACCAAAAAGAGGGCTTCACAGATGGTGCTAGTGGTAAAGAACCTGCCTGCCAATGCAGTAGACATAAGAGATGCAGGTTCAATTCATGGATCAGAAAGATTGCCTAGAGGAGAACATGGCAACACACTCCAATAGTCTTGCCTGGAGAATCCCATGGACAGAGGAGCCTAGCAGGCAACAGTCCGTAGGGTCACATAAAGTCAGACACAACTAAAGCAACTTGACACGTATGTACACAAACCAAAAGGTGGTCTGCAAGAGCCTGGGAATGATTCTGAGTTTTGTTATTGATCACAGAGAGGTAAAAGTCAAGGATCTTCAGTGTGACTGTAAGCTAAAGGATTTCAAGGAGAAATTCAGGTTATTATTTCATTTTTGCCATTCAAACTTGGACCTAGGATATTTGTTCTTTCATGTAATAAATGCTTAAATCTTCCTCTTTTGCCACCAATAGAATATGTTTAACACTCGTAGACAGTGTTGAACATGAAATGTGCTTAGTCGCTCAGTCATGTCCAACTCTTTCCAACCCCATGGACTGTAGCCCACCAGGCTCCTCTGTCTCTGGGATTCTCTAGGCAAGATTACTGCAATGGGTAGCCATTCCCTTCTTCAGGGGATTTTCCTGACTCAGGTATCGAACCTTCATCTCCTGTATTGGCAGACAGGTTCCTTACCACTGAGCCACCAGGGAAGCCCTGAACATGAAATAATTATAGCCAAATAGTCAATGAAATAAAATGATCTATCTTAATAGTCATGTACAGGATTATGAACTTGGAACGACTGCACTATTGCAATGATTGCCTCTGTTCGTTACAAGAAAACTCAGAATCTTATTGACAACTATGTAAGGCTTCTGGATGTATTTTGTGCTGACTTTACTCTTTGGTCCATTTGATTCCTTGTTATGTTTTCCTTCTGCCTAAGATGTAACCTAATTTTGTTTTCTTACTTTAGCATATTAATCTTTGTAAGATGTGTAGAAAAATAATCATATCTAAAAATTTCCCCAAAGTACACATGTTCTGTAAGTGTCTCCTAACACTTGGGCTTCTCAGGTGGCACTAGTAGTAAAGAACCTGCCTACCAATGCAGGAGACATAAAAGATGCGGGTTCAGTCCCTGGGTTGGGAAGATTCCCTGGAGAAGGAAATGGTAACCCACTCCAGTGTTCTTAGCTGGAGAATCCTACAGGGGCTTGGCAGGCTATCATCCATAGGATTGCAAAGAGTTGGACACGACTGAAGTGACTTAGCATGCACACTTAACACTTCCCTTAGTCCTCTCAAATTTAATTCCTTCAGAGTGGACATGAAACATTAAGTATTATCTAATAGTTTGCTAAAGCTGAAACTCCAGTACTTTGGCCACCTCATGCGAAGAGTTGACTCATTGGAAAAGACTCCGATGCTGGGAGGGATTGGGGGCAGGAGGAGAAGGGGATGACAAAGGATGAGATGGCTGTTTGGCATCACCGACTCAATGGACATGCGTTTGAGTGAACTCCGGGAGTTGGTGATGGACAGGGAGGCCTGGTGTGCTGCGGTTCATGGGGTCGCAAAGAGTCGGGCACAACTGAGCGACTGAATAGTATAACATAGAATCAATGATGTATATAGTGTTTACTTATTTCCCCCCTTTGTGCAAGTCATCGTCTTTCTGCCAAAATGTCAGAATGTTTTACATAATCTACATTATCACTGTAGTGTAAGCAGAGCAAGAAGACAGAACCTTCTCTAAGGTTTTGTCTGATGCTCATTTGTGCCAAAGCAAATCAGGAGCTGATATGATTTCAGCTGTGAGAGACTCCTCTGCAATTAGTTAAGAGAACCAACACATTTAAAGAAGAATTCATTCTGGTTCTGTAGTGGATCAGTATAGAATAACAATGGGAAAAAGAAGACAGTAAGTGAATGCCTAAGAATGTGAGTGCTGAGACTTCCTTGGCGGTCCAGGCTAAGACTCAGTGTTTCCACTGCAGGGGGCGTAGGTTCCATCCCTGGTCAGGGAATTACACTCCAACAAAAACTACTTAAAAAATAAAAGAGAAAATCTAGCCACTTTAGAAGGTTACAGAATTGTCTAATATGGTTGAAATAAATTAGGAGCAGTGGTTGTGCAGGTGCAGGAGGGCCTAGAGGAGCTATCCCATGTTGAAGGTTAGGAAAGGCGGTGGTAAGGAGATATCCCTTGTCCAAGGTAAGGAGCAGCGGCTGTGCTTTGCTGGAGGAGCCGAGAAGAGATACCTCACACCCAAGGTAAGAAAAACCCAAGTAAGATGGTAGGTGTTGCAAGAGGGTGTCAGAGGGCAGACACACTGAAACCATACTCACAGAAAACTAATCAGTCTAATCACACTAGGACCACAGCCTTGTCTAACTCAATGAAACCAAGCCATGCCTGCGAGGCAACCCAACATGGGCGGATCATGGTGGAGAGGGCTGACAGAATGTGGTCCACTGGAGAAGGGAATGGCAAGCCACTTCAGTATTCTTGCCTTGAGAACCCCATGAACAGTATGAAAAGGCAAAATGATAGGATACTTAAGAGGAACTCCCCAGGTCATTAGGTGCCCAATATGCTACTGGAGATCAGTGGAGAAATAACTCCAGTAAGAACGAAGGGATGGAGCCAAAATAAAAACAACACCCAGTTGTGGATGTGACTGGTGAGAGAAGCAAGATCCGATGCTGTAAAGAGCAATATTGCATAGGAACCTGGAATGTCAGGTCCATGAATCAAGGCAAATTGGAAGTGGTCAAACAAGAGATGGCAAGGGTGAATGTTGACATTCTAGGAATCAGCAAACTAAAATGGACTGGAATGGGTGGATTTAACTCAGATGACCATTATATCTACTGCTGCGGGCAGGAATCCCTCAGAAGAAATGGAGTAGCCATCATGGTCAACAACAGAGTATGAAATGCAGTACTTGGAAACAATCTCAAAAACGACAGAATGATCTCTGTTCGTTTCCAAGGCAAACCATTCAATATCACAGTTATCCAAGTCTATGTCCCAACCAGTAACGCTGAAGAAGCTGAAATTGAATGGTTTTATGAAGACCTACAAGACCTTTTAGAACTAACACCCCCAAAAATGTCCTTTTCATTATGGGGGACTGGAATGCTAAAGTAGGAAGTCAAGAAACACCTGGAGTAACAGGCAAATTTGGCCTTGGAATGCGGAATGAAGCAGGGCAAAGACTAATAGAATGCATTGGTCATAGCAAACACTCTCTTCCAATAACACAAGAGAAGACTCTACACATGGCCATCACCAGATGGTCAACACCGAAATCAGATTGATTGTATTCTGTGCAGCCAAAGATGGAGAAGCTCTATACAGTCAACAAAAACAAGACCAGGAGCTGACTGTGGCTCAGATCATGAACTCCTTATTACCAAATTCAGACTCAAATTGAAGAAAGCAGGGAAAACCACTAGACCTTTCAGGTATGACCTAAATCAAATCCCTTATGATTATACAGTGGAAGTGAGAAATAGATTTAAGGGACTAGATCTGATAGAGTGTCTGATGAACTATGGAATGAGGTTTGTGACATTGTACAGGAGACAGGGGTCAAGACCATCCTCATGGAAAAGAAATGCAAAAAAGCAAAATGGCTGTCTGGGGAGGCCTTAAATAGCTGTGAAAAGAAGAGAGATGAAAAGCAAAGGAGAAAAGGAAAGATATAAGCATCTGAATGCAGAGTTCCAAAGATAGCAAGAAGAGATAAGAAAGCCGTCTTCAGCAATCAATGCAAAGAAATAGAGGAAAACAACAGAATGGGAAAGACAAGAGATCTCTTCCAGAAAATAAGAGATACCAAGGGAACATTTCATGCAAAGATGGGCTCGATAAAGGACAGAAATGGTATGGACCTAACAGAAGCAGAAGATATTAAGAAAAGGTGGCAAGAATACATGGAAGAACTGTACAAAAAGATCTTCAGAACCCAGATAATCATGATGATGTGATCACTCATCTAGAGCCAGACATCTTGGAATGTGAAGTCAAGTGGGCCTTGGAAAGCATCACTACAAACAAAGCTAGTGGAAGTGATGGAATTCCAATTGAGCTGTTTCAAATCCTGAAAGATGATGCTATGAAAGTGGTGCACTCAATATGCCAGCAAATTTGGAAAACTCAGCAGTTTCCACAGGACTGGAAAAGGTCAGTTTTCATTCCAATCCCAAAGAAAGGCAATGCCAAAGAATGCTCAAACTACCACACAATTGCACTCATCTCACATGCTAGTAAAGTAATGCTCAAAATTCTCCAAGCCAGGCTTCAGCAATACGTGAACTGTGAACTCCCTGATGTTCAAGCTGGTTTTAGAAAAGACAGAGGAACCAGAGATCAAATTGCCAACATCTGCTGGGTCATGGAAAAAGCAAGAGAATTCCAGAAAATCATCTACTTCTGCTTTATTGCCTATACCAAAATCTTTGTGTGGATCACAATAAACTGTGGAAAATTCTGAAAGAGATGGGAATACCAGACCACCTGACCTGCCTCTTGAGAAATCGGTATGCAGGTCAGCAAGCAACAGTTGGAACTGGACATGGAACAACAGACTGGTTCCAAACAGGAAAAGGAGTACGTGAAGGCTGTATATTGTCACCCTGCTTCTTTAACTTCTATGCACAGTACATCATGAGAAATGCTGGACTGGAAGAAACACAAGCTGGAATCAAGATTGCCGGGAGAAACATCAATATCCTCAGATATGCAGATGACACCATCTTATGGCAGAAAATGAAGAGGAACTAAAAGCCTCTTGATGAAAGGGAAAGAGGAAAGTGAAAAAAGTTGGCTTAAAGCTCAACATTCAGAAAACAAAGATCATGGCATCCAGTCCCATCACTTCATAGGAAATAGATGGGGAAACAGTGGAAACAGTGTCAGACTTTATTTTGGAGGGCTCCAAAATCACTGCAGATGGTGACTGCAGCCATGAAATTAGAAGACGCTTACTCCTTGGAAGAAAAGCTATGACAAACCTAAATAGTATATTCAAAAGCAGAGACATTACTTTGCCGACAAAAATCCGTCTAGTCAAGGCTATGGTTTTTCCTGTGGTCATGTATGGATGTGAGAGTTAGACTGTGAAGAAGGCTGAGCACCGAAGAATTGATGCTTTTGAGCTGCGGTGTTGGGGAAGACTCTTGAGAGTCCCTTGGACTGCAAGGAGATCCAACCAGTCCATTCTGAAGGAGATCAGCCCTGGGATTTCTTTGGAAGGAATGATGCTAAAGGTGAAACTCCAGAACTTTGGCCACCTCATGCGAAGAGTTAACTCATTGGAAAACACTCTGATGCTGGGAGGGATTGGGGGCAGGAGGAGAAGGGGAAAACAGAGGAGAGATGGCTGGATGGCATCACAGACTTGATGAATGTGAGTCTGAGTGAACTCCAGGAGATGGTGATGAACAGGGAGGCTTGGCGTGCTGCGATTCATGGGTCACAAAGAGTCGGACACGATTGAACGACTGAACTGAACTGAACTGAATCACCTGTATTGAATCTTCTTTTACACAGTAACCATAATAAATTTATGAGATTCCAAAAACAACTCCACATCCCACATGCCATGAGGCACAGCCAAATAAAGACATATTAAAAATTAAAGGCTAGCAACTAAAAACGAGTTAAAAAAAAAAAAATAAAAGAATGTGAGAACTCAAGAAGGAGAGCCTCCCCACCTGGGGACAGTAGGCAGACAGAGGGGACTTCTTCCCTTGGCATGGAAAAATGGGAACTCAAAATCCACTGTCTTCATTTCTCACTTCTTTCATGATGTCATTCAGTCACTAACTAACTCTTTCCATTGCAATTATCATTAAATCATGGTCCCCAGGAAATATTTGCTATTAAGACTCTCCATTTCAGAGCAGGGAGTCAACTTCCTTGGAAAATGATGCTTTCTGCTAGCTACAGTTAATGTTTGCTTTTTACCTTCCTCTGTAATTTTACTTGGAAAGCTCTGAAAATGAAAAACAATTCTTACTGTGTAAAGAAGATTCAATATCGGTGATTCAAGAGACTATACTTCTCTTCTGTAAATTTATTTCAGCCACACCAGATAATTTTGTAACCTTCTAAAGTGACTAGGTTTTCTCTATTTTATTTTTTAATTAATTTTTTATATTTTGATATATTCTGCACCCACTTTCTTCCTCTTTTCTATCTCCTTGTCTTTCTTTCATCTCTAGTTCTTCTATTGTGGTGTTCCTGATTACAGTCAAAATTTTGTGTTTTGAGATTGGTTCAAGATGGCAGAGTAGAAGAATGTGTGCTCACCTCCTCCAGCAAGAGCATGGAAATCACTCTAGCTGTTGAGCAACCATTGATAGGAGGATGCTGGAACCCACCAAAATAGCTAAGCCATATCCAAAGACAAGGGCGAAGCTGCGATGAGATGGTAGGATGGTCACAATCAAGAAGTTTGTGTTGTGACTGAGTCTGAGGTCAGGTATTGGTGCAGTTACAAAGCCAGTGTCTGTGGTTGAGGTTTTTGTTCTGAGTCATGTGATAAGTTGAGCAGAACAGACATAGCTCCATAGATACTACAGAGAATCTTCCTGTGTGTCTCCACTGGAGAAGCAGAACCAGAAAGGCTACTACTAATCTCAGGTCCTACAGGGTTCAGGAGGCTGGGTGAAGGCCAGAACT